>CM049307.1:57976869-59473119 GCA_026874595.1 Sipunculus nudus
CTTTTTATTTTGATTTTCAATAAAAACTTTCCAATTTTGAGCTGCTGCCGCTCCGACATTTCTTTCAAGAAGATAAAACCATACAATTTCCTTTGTTTTGTGGTGCTTTTACTTATTTAGCAAAATAAAACTGTTTTTTTTTTTCATGCTTTTCCCTTATCATTTGACATTTTTATCGAAAAATACCAAAAAATTTAAAATAAAAAAACGCCGGCCCGCATTGATTTCTGAAAAAAAGTGCCTGAGAACCATACCTTTTTTTTATTTTGGCCTAATTGGTCTGCTTTATTTTAGTTGGGATTGCGTGGGAGAGGCCAACTGTCAGGTGCTCTGGGTAAACGGCCACTCACCTCAGAACTGAGAGCACACGTTTCGCAAATGACCTGCGAATATTGAAATCCCCGTGCACATATGCAGCCAACTATCTTATGTTACATGGTTTCATCAGTTTGTAAATATTGTTGTGATTATTTAGAGTTCGTATATATAATAAACCCATACATCTATCACAGGGGCTGTTTTATAACCTTTCTAAACAAGAATTACATCACAGCTCTGTACTTGCCAGTTGAGATACTCACAGGGATACCTGAGTCACGTTAACTGAGGTTTTTTTTATTTAAAAACAGAGGTTTCAGAGAAAAAATAAAACGTGCTAGCTATAGTAAAGCGAGCTTTGGTTGTCCTGGTGAAATCGTTTGTATTCTTTGTAAACAAAAGACGCTAAAATTTATTCTGTGTATCAAAGTTTACCCACATAAACCTTTCCCGTCAGTTTCGCAGTTCTGTGCTGCTGAAATGTAATTTGCGATTTGTTATTGAACTAAAAGATGGTGGGTACTTTTTCTTTTCCACTTATTTTCTTTTTGGGCAAAAAATTGTTTTTTTTTTAATGAAGTCTTGGTTCTCTCTTTCGTGATAGGGGATATCACTTAACAATCAAGTGTTTGGTTGATTCTTTAACATGACGCTGAAGTTCGGAGCTTTTTTAGGTTTGTTAGTTTTTTGCCAACTCGATTTTGTATTTGCTGGTTTTCCCCTTGTAATTGACGAAAATGTGTGGAATCCATAAAAATCACCTTTTAAACGTTATTTGAAACATTTGTCCATGGTTAAAATCTGCTGGTTTGAATCATAATTACTTTATGAATGACCTTAACTAATTGTTTGGAAATGATGGAAATGGGTCTATCCTTTTGAATATACGTCAAAGCCATCCTGATTCAATATTTGTAGTCAATATACAATACTGATATACAACGTCTTGCATGGTTGCCCAGAGAGGATTTTTTTGCGACAGCTCCCTCTTTGTGGAATTCATTACCTTTGAAACTAAAAGAAGATGAGAGCCTTGCCACTTTAAGCTCATGCAAGACATACTTATCTGTGCAATATTTTGATAGCCCGTGATTTTACAGATTATGCAGATTGTTATTTTTATACCGTGATTTTAATTTTATGGGTTTTATGTCAAATCATAGTATCATACTGTTTTATATGCAATTTTTAGCAACCCTAAGTAACATCTAAATTTTAGACTTGCATCTATATTTTTTTTATCTTATTGTTCATTTCCTATGCTTGTGCTTGCTTGTAATATATTTTTTGGGCTCATTATATTGTTGATTTTACGCGTTACAAAAATATTATTATTATTATTGTTATTATTATTATTATTATTATTATTATAATTATTATTTTTAATATTATTATTATTTTATTGTATACATGCTATATATTACACCTAGTAAGTAAAGAAATGATTATTTTTATTTTCAATGATATCATCTGTAAATGGTTGGTAATAATGTAAATATGGGGATTTATTATCTGATATAATTCACGGTGTCAATCACATCTGACCTTACACTTTGCCTTCCTCGTCTTCCGGGTCTGTTCATAGCTTTTCTTAGCATAGAAGTCAAGCAGTCATAAAAAGGGCCAAAAGGTTATTCGTTCTACATTTGCCTTCGCTTTTGACCAGTGTACATTCACTATTTGGGTAGGATATTACGGTTAACATCTAGGCAGCCTGTCGCCCGAAAATCAATTTAACTTCTTGAGATGTTTGTGGAGCAGAAAAAGTAAAAGGGTTCTGTTCAAGTGTAAGTCAAGCAAATGTACTTGCCATTTCTTGCCCGTACTCTCTCATTTTCGTCTGTTTGTCAAACTGTTATTTTCACAATTTTGAGGAAAAAGTTGCAATATCCCGTATCAAGACCAAAAAGTGGCCCATGGGCCATGGCGCTCAGCTTAACATGCATGAATTATTGATGTTATAATCTGGTGCAAAATATTTATTAACATTGAACAGTGGGTAGAATCCTTACAGTCATGCTTTTAACCGCTAGAAAATGCGGTTATATTGACCTAGTTAAGGGTTTCCAACAAGGTTTTACAAGAAAATCCTTAGATTCTAAGTACGAAGTTTCGATGTGGGACTTCTACGACCTGTACCCACGTGGCGTATTTGTTGCTTAAATCATATTCTTTCACACAGCTCGCAGAATATAGGTCACATTGACTATATTTTAATATTGTTACAGGTGCTCTTTTTATTGTGTGACACGGGCGTAACTCGTGTTGTGGCACCCTCGCCGGGCCGTTTGTTATATGCTCAATTTAATCCGTACTGGTTGAACTCTCGTTGTCATGCTAGCCTTAGGCTTTCTCGCCTGGCCGAGGTCACGTGTGGACCCTGGTGTGTAGAGACACAGCGACATTTTTCTAGATGATTCCTGTAACGCGTGTTTACTGTGTATTGTGTTAGATTCTTCGAATGTTCGAGAAATAGAAGCTTCTCGGCTTGAGGTGAAAAGGTATATAAGGGGGCTGTGTTTTAGAGCCGAGAGAGAGAGAGAGCAGAGAAGATTCCAGCGGACGCAGGAGCGTGTGTGTCAGTTTCTGGGACCTTATCCGATGAGTGCGGCAATTAAAGATTTTCTTCTGACTTTCTCCTGGATTTTGTGACGAGTCTTCTTTGGACTTCAGTTAACTTTCTGGATTGTTACAAGAGCTTTACACTGGACTGTCATTCTCCGAGAGTATACATTTAAAGAACTTATCGTTGTGACGGTGGTTGGTATCCAGGTACTGGGAACATTGTTTATTTTACTGAGTGTTTGTATTGATTTGTTGTAATACCGCTGGTTTACTGTATAATTGTATTGATTTAGTATATTGTAATATTAGGGTTGTTTTAAGAATAAATTTTAGTTATTTGTTAACAAAAAAAACTGACTTCTTTATTCATTCCCCTAGTCATTGCACGCTGCCTAGTGTTACAGAATCTGATTTTTTTCCCATCTCCTTGACCAAATTTGTGTTCATCCCGCATACCTGATCTGTTGATATTAGGTTCCGTAACAATATTCTAAGAAGATTTGAAAAGGACTCCCTGCATGTTACAGGTTCTACGTCCGACATTAATGATTTGTGCTCAGGCCGACTATCCAGGTGCTCAAAGTCTATTAGTTGGCCAGTAGCTCGCGATGTTGTAAAAACAAATAAATAAATAAATAAAAAAAGTCATCATGACCTTATTTCAGGTTTATAAGGAGAATTGCCTAGGGTCACCTCAGACGTTACGTAATACGATTCTAAGTCTCACGGATTCAGTGTGTGACCATCAGTTAGGGGCGTCGCCAATGCCCGCATCCAGTACTCCCGTCCTCCCGGGATATCACTTAGTCTAAAAATTTTCTTAAGCACAATCAATAATTTTATTTAACATAAAAAAAAAGTTTACGTTCCCGATATCACTGAGAATTTTTAAATAACGTGGCTAGGCAACGAAATAAAAATCACTTTTGACAGGGAATCTTTCCCTCGATAAACATCACGTAGGCTAGTGTACACAGCTGCTTGATCGGGGGCTAGTCCACACGCGTGGGTGAATGTACCGACTACGACCCCACGCGGGCCGGCGTTTGTCCATGGGAGAAGCTTAGTTCTGGCGGCTGCTGCAGATATCGACACCAAAGCGCTTTTGATAGGATCACTGAAGTAATTCACCATCCATAAATATGTTCATCGGTTACAAGGTTGATCAATCACGTTTATGTCACCCTTGCCGTTTAGTCCCCGATGACCTGCAAACTTGCCCTCGCTCGTATTTCACCGAGTCCAGGATGTGAGTTATCATCTGCCATCGACCGTGGGAAAACCATACTTGTTTTGCTTCCAGTAAATGTTGAGAGACTATGATTTTGGAGATGGTCTTAAAAACGCATGGAACTATTTTGGTTTTATATTATCTCCACGCCTCCCCAAACTCCCGTAAGACGGAAAAGCTTACAGGGTTTTGAGGAGTTGATTTCTGAATTCATATGTGGATGAAAAATGTGGCTGGACTTGCTTGGGCCCCTCCCAGTGCAAACCCATGAGTTACATTTTATTTTCTGTTTCTTTCTTCTGTCATTTTCTCTTTGCGCTAGATCTCCAATATGACTGGTTTTCAAAAGCTGTACATTGAGCACAATATTAGTCCTGCACAGATATGCCCCTGCTTTCTATTTTTTTTCTGTTCCGACCTTATTCCCAAGGTCACATATACACTTCATAGCGGAAACCCCATTATCGCTGAGTTGCGGAACTTGGGTAGGGGATTCCAGTGATCAATTGCAATTGTATGTACATCTATAGTCCGTTCCACTACCCCTGTCCACCTGATAAAAGAACGCCAAATCGTTTTAACCTTAGGGCAAAAAGTGGAAAATGTTTAATTAAGAATTATGGAAATAATAGCCTACCCCATGTCATTTACCTGTAAACAATTTAAATCTATTTTATGATCAACTAGTCTAATCTGTAGCGACATCTTGCCATTAATATCTGTGAAATGGGCATATCAGGAAATAATAATAGACGTGACGTACTAAAGAGGCACCAACATTCATGGGACCAATGAACATTAGCTGCCTACCTCTGTTTACAGCGAGACTTGTATTCTCCTCATGCACGCGCGAACAATAAGGGGTAGTGGAACGGACTATAGTTGTAATTTCCCGTCATTTTAACTCAAACGTCGTGAAATATCTAGAGGTACATCCCTATCGGTTGTCGTAAGCACTAGAAACGTTACGTCATACAGTATCAAGGCAAGATTTCTTCGAAAATTCCTGTATCATTGGAGATTGACTCGTTTAACAATAACATTGTTGGACCTTTAAAATCTTTAATAAATTCATGAATAATATATTCAACTCCATTTAATCAAACAGTCTCGTTTATACCCCTGTCACCTTATAAACACTAACTAGAAAATAATATATTGAAAGAATACGTGATGAAGCCTACGAGTAAGTCCAGCTGATGTCAGTCAATGTTAGAACATTATTTCTCCGTTAGTAATAAAAGCCTCATTTTTAAATAAATAATAGACCACAAAAACTGGTTGCAATAAGCTTATTTACATAAAACAAATATGTCAGATTAAACAGGCTTTCATGGTTGTTTTAGTCCCATACTTGGGTCTTGGCTATAGGACCTCCTGGTCCGAACCCCCTGTGGCGTCCGCCCCGTGATTGTCTTCTACAGATTGTCT
Organism: Sipunculus nudus; assembly: GCA_026874595.1. Taxonomy (NCBI): domain Eukaryota; kingdom Metazoa; phylum Annelida; class Sipuncula; order Golfingiida; family Sipunculidae; genus Sipunculus; species Sipunculus nudus. The sequence continues at coordinate 57,982,415 of CM049307.1, forward strand.
CACTATATATATATATATATATATATATATATATATATATATATATATATATATATATATATATATATATTGGAATCAACGGTTAATTTAAGCATCCAAGGAAAGCAAACATTCATTTTCATTAAATCTATATCAAGAAACACAGACGCTTTCTGATTCTTCAAAAGTAATAAAACCATTATATTTGTAGTTTTTACGTCACTACCACTTCTTTAGAAGATCAATAAGAGCTACAGAGCATGGCATGAGATCTTCAATCACGTCGCATCAAGCATGTAATCAACCAACGAAATCAAGGTAACTGTTTAAACTTTATCAATACGGCACGCCTGTTGTGTTATCTAGATGAAATGAAGCTCTGTTTAGCCTGCCTATGCTTAGTCAAACAATAAATACCTAGCACTTAATTGGCCTTTTGCTTTTTCGTTAGCTCATTTCCGCAGATCATATATTTCGTCAGGACCATGAGGCTTCTGACAGATCCCATAAATTAAACATTGCTCTCTCCTTTGCTTGAAAATCAAGCGTTTATCAATACGGACACATTGTTCACTTTATGAGGGTAAACAACTTCCATTAGAGAGCTTGTCGTGGATACCAGAGACTGACCATACTGCCTTCTGAAATATGAAATGATCAATCTATCTTCCAAGTTGGGAAATAAATAAATGGCCTAGGGATAACAGTGGTACACGATGATGAAGAAAAATGTTTATTGGCATGTACATCAATCTTGACTGAAAAATGCCTGGCAACGATTAGGTTATTGAAACTTATTCATGAATCGTGTTGAAATCTTAGAAGCTCCTTGTCTCGGGTAACCATGAACGATGCGTTATAAATCGATGTCTTTTTTTATATTCTTGATTATTTTTACAGGGAGTAAAAGTGGTACCTGAAAAGACTTTGAAACCAAACATGTTGCAGAGAAAAAATAATTTAATGCTCCATTATTATGTTCCTTTATAGGTAATTATACTAACTAACTTTTCTGAAATGCTATATCCGGTACCGGTCAGAACGAACGAGGATATCGAAAGTTACATAGTTATCTGCAAATAATCATTTGATGGCAGTAATTTTTTTTCTTCAAAGCAAATTGCGAAAAGTATTGGCGTAGCGTATATATATATAATATATATATATATATATATATATATATATATATATATATATATATATATACGTATCGATACATTGCAGCATATTGAACTCGTTGGAATACCTCTCACTGGTGTGTAATTATTTTAATGGGAATACAAACAGGCCAGAATATAAAAGTGTAAAAGAGTAGACATTTGTGCTAACCGTGCAAGGTCACTTGCCGCAGTTGCGGGCAGTTATTTAAGAGTGTATTATTCTGTAGTTTCTCAAAGTCAGTATAGCACGGGGCAAGTTCATCAAATGACTGGGATACTAAAACATGTAAAACACTAAACCACCCCTAGCTTATCATTTCATGATTTTTTAAATACATTGACCATCGTTTTCTAAAACTTTCTAATTTCTTATTCTTTTCCGCTACTTTGTATTCAATTCTTACATATTCATATAAAAAATTTCTAAATCCTTGTATGTTAGGCTTCTGATTATTAATTCTACACTGGTCAATATATCTTTTAGCCTGGATTATAATTACATTATACATATCACTTTCATCAATAGAGCCATAAAAAACAACTAACTTCTCTAATCTTAATTCTATTAGCTGGTCAGTACACCAAGTCTTCAAATCCATCCAAAATTTTTTAGTTAGTCTACATTTCCAAAATAAATGGTTAATTGTTTCTACCTCACCCTTACAAAACGTACAATAATCAAAATCCTGAATTTTCCATTTCATAAGCCAATAATTGTTCACAAATATATTATTGAGAAATTTATATTGAAATATCTTCGATCTTGTATCATACAGTACTCTGTGAGGAAGTGTGTAGATACTAGTGTAATCATCTGGTGTGTTTATTATATATTTTGATATCTTTGGCTTGGTGGGTTGTAGAGAACATATCTTATTTCTTAATACCTGGTAAATTTTATGTGATTTCAATTTATTCAATGGTACAACAGTTTCATGAATTTTAACATGTAAATTATGTGCTATATAATCTTCAGATTCCTAATCATCTTCAAACTCAATCATATTAATTTGATCTGTAACTGCCTTGCATTTGTTTCATTACTAATGTTATTAAAACATACCAGTCAATAAAATAAATGCTACTTAACCCTTTGGATTTCCAGTATTCAAAAGACAGAACATGGTTCTGTACATCAAATAAATCTTGAACCTTTTGCATTCCCACTTTATAGAAATGTTCCCAGTAGAATGTTTTCTTATTAAATACAAAGTGCTTATTATGCCATAGATACTGTTCTTTTAAATTAACCTCTGCATAATAGTCTAGCTTTAAAAAGTACCAGCTCTGCATCACCTCTCTGTAAAATTCATTTAATTTTTCTAAGGCTAATAATTTTGGTTTGTAGTTCCAGTTAAATAGTAAGTGAATATCACTACATATTTTCTTTAAGTTGTAAATCCATAATGCTTTCCAGGGGCCATTTTCACACTGAAAAAATCTTTTGATCCAACCTATTCTGGAAGCCAAAAAAAGTGACTGCAAATGTGGAACATTCAGACCACCATTTTCTATTTCTTGCACTAGAACAGACCTTTTTATTTTCTCTTTTCCACCATTCCACAGAAAAGAAAATATAATCTTATTTAGTCTATTTACATATTTCTCTGATATATTATTATTACTGAAATAATAATTAAATTAAGATATTTTATATGTTTTTATAATTTGAATTTTCCCTTGCAATGTCAGATTTCTTTGTTTCCAAAGCTGTAGAGTATTTTTTGTTTGTTTTAATTTATCTTCCAAATTCAGCTCTTCACACTGTTGTTTATCATATGATATATACACTCCAAGAAGTTTGATTGGTTTATCAGGCCAGTGAATTCCAAATGGTTTTAATTTACTATTTTAAGATTTACCTATCCATAAACCTTCTGATTTTTCTAGGTTTAATTTAAGCCCACTGCATTCTCCAAATGAGTTAACCTGTTTTAAAAAATTGCTGCCTGATGTCTTATCTGAAAGAATTGCAATTGTATCATCAGCATATTGTAAAAGTTTAACTTGTTCCTGCCCTATTCTAATTCCTTTAATGGCTGGATCATTCCTTATTCTGATAGCTAACATTTCGATGAATAATATAAAAAGATAGGGGGACATAGGGTCCCCTTGTCGGACTCCTCTTTCCACTTTAAAATAACCAGAGGTTGTGCCATAATTAATTATGCAGCTGCTTATATCATTATATAAAAGCTTTATCCAACGTATAAAGGTCTCTGAAATTTTAAATTTTTTTAGTGTGGCTAGCATGAAAGTCCATTCTAAAGAATCAAAAGCTTTTTCCATGTCTAATGCAATAATCATACCGGGTATTCTTTTATCTTTCGTATATTCAAGCAAATCTTGAACAAACCTAATATTTTCACCGATAAATCGATTGTTCACATAACCAGTCTGATTAGAGTGTATTATTTTAGGTAGGAGCTTTGAAAGTCTAATAGAAAGTATTTCAGCCAAAATTTTATAGTCTGTATTTAAAAGTGATATAGGTCGCCAGTTTTTTAATAAAGTACGGTCTTTATTTTTATCTAATAGAGTGATTACTGCTTGCCTCTGGGATGTGGAGAGTTTACCCTCCTCAAACGATTTATTAAAAGATCTGACTAATAAGGGACCAACTTGTGGCCAAAATTTCAAATAGAATTTGATAGGCAGACCATCATTTCCTGGGCTCTTATTATTTTTAAATGATTTTACTGTATTATACAATTCCTCTGTTGTTAATGGTTCACACAAAAAGTTATTATCTTCTTGTGTTAGAAATGGGGTATTTATATCTGATAAATATTTTTCGATCTGTTCAAGTGACTTACTGTGATTTGATGAATACAATTTGCAATAAAATTCTTTTTCCAAACAAAGTATTTCATTTGGAATTATAGTATATTCTCCATTATCCTTTCTTAGTTTTCTCACCCATTTTCTGACTGCATTATATTTTTCTAAATTATAAAAATATTTACTACTTTTTTCTCCTTTTTCAAACCAAGTGACTTTTGATCTCAAAATAAGTCCTTCTGTTTTATAATTATCTATCTCTTCCAGTTCTTCTTTTATTTTTTGTATTTTTTCAATAATACTTATTTCTGTCTCTGCATCTGAATTTACCAATTTAGTTTGGAGAATTTTCAATTCATCAAGTAAATCATCTTCTCGTGCTTTTGTAAATTTCTTTGCTTCTTTACCCTTTTTGACATATAAATCTCTGAGCTTATACTTAACATACTCCCATATCTTAATATTATTTGTGTTTTCACAAGATTCATTTGACCATGTATGTATAGATTCAACTATATGCTTAGTTATTTGGTCCTCACTAAGTAGAAACTTGTTTAGCTTCCAATAACCTTTACCCCTCTTTGTAGTATATAGAGGGTCTGTACATATAACTAATTTAATAAAAGAATGGTCAGACTTTATATATGGAAATAAATCAGCTTTTACGACATAATCTTAAAACTGTTTTGTAATTAGCCAATAGTCTAATCTAGATGATATATTTTCATTTTTAGTTCTCCAAGTATATTCCTTTTTATATGGATTTCTTGTTCGCCAAATATCCAATAAATTATGCTGATCCATCATATCATTTATAGCTTTCCTTACAGAGTCTTTTAGGCATAGAGCACCACCTCTCCTGTCCAACTTTACATTAAGAGCTACATTGAAATCGCCTCCAATTAGAACTACATCATTAAGTGTGACATATTCTTGCAAAATTTTGTTAAGATTCTTTAAAAAAGAAATTTGATTTGTGGTATAATTAGGAGCATAAACATTAATGATAATATATTTAAGGTTTTCAATTGCCAATTTTATGACTAAAATTCTACCATCTATGGAACTGTGTAATAAGCTAACACTATCTTCATATAACTGCTGTCTTAAAAGTACTGCTGAACTCGACTATTTGTTGTCCCATGTGAATAGAATACCTGTCCACGCCACTCAATACTCCTAATATTTTCTATATTTTGACAACTATGAGTTTCTTGTAAAAATAAAACATCACAGTGTTCTTTTTTTTGCCCACCTGAATACCGACCTTCTTTTTAATCTGTTTTTAAGTCCTCGGACATTTAAACTTAGCAACTTCAAAGTTGTGTCTGACATTCAAGGTGTCTGTGTAACATGGTAAATACTATGTGGAGTGAAATTATGAAAAAGAATAAATAACACAAATCATAACCTAAACCTAAACTATCCAACCCCTCAGTGAGTGTTAACCTCACTAAACACAACAACATAATTACATTGGATATCTGCTGCTCCCACATGGTTTTGCAAGTATGGGACCAGACAGCAGCTCCTTGGAGAACACAACCACACAGAAGCTTGTGTCCTCCAGAACAAGATAGTATCTTATGTCCTATTTGAAATATATATAGACTTGAAGTTAACCAATTACTAATTATAAGATACTCACTTGTTAACTGTCAATCCCAATATCTAGCAGTGTAACAAAGATGAAAGAACCTTTACACTACGACGATGGATTAGTTGTGACAGTTTGTGTGGTTTGACGACTATAAGATCACAGCGCTCTTTAATCCATTATAGCAACAAACTGATAAAATATTTCACTCTTTCTTTAAATTTAAAATACTGGTACATGTATAGGATTGTTCGAATAGTTAAACTTAAATGTTAATAGTTAAATGACAAAGCCTTGTTACACATATCTTTGACGATCAAGTAGAGCTTTATGAAAATTGGCATATGTCTCCTATTTTAATATTTTACTATCTTATGTAAAACTATCCGTGAGGTAGATTTTGAAATATTCCACTCTTTCTTTAAATTTAAAATCCTTTTACAGGATTGTTCAAATAATTAAACTTAAGTGACAAAGTCATGGTACACATATCTTTGACGATCTAGTAGAGCTTTATGAAAATTGGCATATGTCTCCTATTTTAATATTTTACTATCTTATGTAAAACTATCCGTGAGGTAGATTTTGAAATATTCCACTCTTTCTTTAAATTTAAAATCCTTTTACAGGATTGTTCAAATAATTAAACTTAAGTGACAAAGTCATGGTACACATATCTTTGACAACCTAGCAGAACTTTATATACCTCATATTTTAATGTTTTACTGTGTTATGTAAAAATATCCTTGAGGTATCAACTGTATACTAAATGGTATCACCTTATACCAGGACTGTTACTATGACAACATGACAGAAATACAAAGTATATTAAATAGTAAATTGCATAATCTATCTCACTTCTCAGTGATTTCCAAACAACATTGTAGAACAGTGATGTATGCCATGGATATCACAGTATACCAGTTCACAGTACCCAAATAATTAAACTTAAGTGACAAAGCCTTGTCACACATATCTTTGACAACCTGACAGAACTTTATATACCTTATATTTTAATGTTTTACTGTGTTATGTAAAAATATCCTGGAGGTATCCTTGTATATTAAATGGTAACACCTTATACCAGGACTATTACTATGACAACATGACAGAAATACAAAGTATATTAAATAGTAAATGCATAATCTATCTCACTTCTCAGTGTTTTCCAAACAACATTGTAGAACAGCGATGTATGCCATTGATATCAAAGTACACCAGTTCATGACTGTGACAACCTCATTGAACTACAAAGTTTTTAAATATGAATTCATAGTCAATCTCAGTGATTAACTGTGATTTACTGATAACAATCCCACTTTAAAGTAAGCATTTAATATGGACAGAAATACAGAGTATATTAAATAATGGATGCATAATCTATCTCACTTCTCAGTGTACAACATTGTACAACAGCGATCGATGTATGCTAATGATATCACAGTACACCAGTACCATGACTGTTACAACATGATTGACATACAAGGTGTATTAAATATGACTTCATTGTCAATCTCAATGATTTACTGACAACTATGACACTTAAAAGTGAGAAGAGAATACCTACTCTTATAAACAATACTAGAATAGACCAATCAAAGCTTAATAGAGTACCGAAATATAGTCTCTTTAAGTAACACTAAATACTTAAAATTTAAACATCATATAGATTGATATATCCAAAAGTGTCTATGAGACTAGACATTATGAACAGATAAAGACACTATGACTACTGTGTACTAATATTATAATTCAGCATTTGGATATTGTAATACTGTCGAAGTCTTTAAAATATTATACAAAAAAAAAAAAAGATTCAAGGACCAAGGATTGCACGGTCAGAGAAGATGTGAACATTATCATATCCGTTATATATGAAGACTGGTGGATTCAGGGATGTAAACATTTCCATACAGCTTTCTTAATATTTTTTATCTAAAGTCGTAAAGATAAGGAACAATGAGCAAATGGCAAATTATGTGTTCATTGTTTTATGTTGACAGTGGAATACATGATATAAATACCAAATGTTCCAGTGATGGTGGGTTTTATCCTCAAAAGGAATAAATATTTATACCATTCAGTTACAGAGGAGCTACAAGATGGAAACTTCCCCGCCGAGATGAAGTAGTTTGTCTACAGAAAAAAAATATTTTTAAATACCAGATAAAGATTTTTTTTTTTTTTGCCATGTGCACAAAGAGTGTCAGTGTTTATTGCAGTCTAAAGACATCTTTAAATATACTTCGAAGATCTAGTCTACTCTGTCCAAGTTGTAACTGATCCATTTAAACTGAATAAACTGCAAATTATCTTTTGACTGATAATTAAAGTGAAACATGGACATTAACTAAAAACCTTCATAGTAATATTAGGCTTCTAAATAATGATTTATTCAAAGATAAAATGCAGATGTTTAATAAGGTTCACCACTCAGTGATGTCATGTCCCAAGTTCTCTCCCGCTACAACCTCAAGTACAACCCGGTTAACCAGTTGTTAACCCCAAGATCGCTTTCATAGAATAAAACAATATTTGATAAGAGTTCCTCATGGGGTCGCTTAATATATATTATTTATTTTTGCACTGCAATTAAATTATTTCGACTGTCCTCACATACCTTTGAATTTCAGTTCGTAGTTTTTTTTTGTTTGTTTTTTTTTAAACATAGACATGCATCGAACATGCACGCATTCCATGATGAGCGATAAAACAATCAATCAATACCAAGTCCGCTCTCTCATACCCATGGGTCTTAACTGAGTCTCTAATACCGTAAATTACTGAGCTGTTAAATCTCTACTTCGTCAATAGAGGCCGCTCTAGCAGACTTTCGCGGGGTTTACTTGAAGTCGCCCTTGTCGTGTTGTCGAAAATAAATCCTTGGTTACCACAGAGGACAAGAGAATATAGGCCTGCAGAAATAATCCTGGGTGAAGACATGAAACGTCACTGGCCTTATTGAGTAGCCCCTTGTTAAACTGAAATTACCTGGCCTTCAACAATGAGTTGACCCCTGGTAAAGCGTGAACGCTTTCCCTCATTGTGCGCTTTCTCATATGCGGCAAGGCTTTTAATCTCTGGTCATAGTCCTCTTTTGTGAAGTCTTCAAACACCAAGTTTCGTCCGTCCTCCCCCCTCTGTTTTCCTCTGGATATTATATCATTTCTCGTTTCTCTACTATGGAATCTTGCAATGATTTGTCTCACTTTGCCCGGTATTCTTTTTCCTGTTCTGTGTGTATATTCTATAGCTCTGCAAATTTCATTTTTATCAGCTCCCGGCATTAAATTATGATTGTGTAAAAAGTCCACCAATTTTTCTCTAACTTTCTCATTCTTTTCCTCACGAATGCCATTTACTCTAATGTTGAATTCTCTTGTGTGCCTTTTTAAGTTCAGAACATTTTGTGCCACCTCAATAAGTCCTTTTTCAGCCTCCTCTCTAGCAGAGCGTTCTGCACGTAATTGTTCCGTCAGGCTTTCATTTTCATTTTTCAGTCCCTCTATACTTTCATGAGCATTATCCAAACTGGTTTCTATGGCCCTAAGTTTAGTTTCAAACTCTTTAGTTATATGTTCTATGATGGAACTACGGGTATCACTGACCTGGGTCTGCAGACTTTTAATAGCCGCCATAATGTTCCTGTAACACCTCTCGTCAGACAAATCCTGCATGTCCATATCACTGGTGTTATCATCACCTCCAAGTTCCGTTTGTTCTGAGGATACCTGACTGTGCTTTCTCAGCATATACGCATCTACAGTCTGCTCACCTGCTTTTGGTTTGTTTTTGGGAGGCATTGTATTCCCCAAAATATTATTTCTTGCAATATTTATGGACACTACTCAGAGCGCTGTCAAGGCACGTCTACCTAGGTGTCGCCATTAACCGGAAGCGTCAACAAATTTATTAATGCGTTTAACATTTTCTCCATATCCATCTCCATCTTCCTCACCTTATCAGGGCAGATCCTGGATTGAGGTAAAGGAGGGGTCCAAAAGCGGAGGACTAAGGACAAAATCTAAAAGAAAGCAATCCGCTCAGGAAAAGGGGGGTCCAGGCCGCAACAATCTGTCTGAAACCCTTATAAAAGGTTGCGGCTGCTGTAAAGAGGGGGGGGGGGGGGGTTTCGGACCCCCTGGCGGGGTGGACCGGGACGGCGTTACGGCTGGGTGGACCTCAAACTACTTAAATGGAAATAGAATTGACGAACACAAAGTGCTGTTAGTGATCCGGCCTGATCAACATGTCATTGTCGACTTGTCTAATGCCATTGCGGCAAAATTGTATAAGATTTCTTTTTCTTTCAAAACGTTTGTGATTCTTCATCGTGACCTGTATAACAAACTATAGAAGAGAAGGTATTTTCAAACACGGTGCTAAAATCCAATACACATCGCGATGACAATTTTCAGTATTGTTCTGAGAAAATAGATAGGTACTCTGAAGGAGTCGATCCCAATTTCCGCTGTCAAACAAAACGTTTATCAGACGTCAGCAATCCAATTATTAAGACGTGATTTGGGTAGTGAAATGGCATTTAAAACTTGATTTCATTCCGATCAAACACCTGGCGGACTCCTGCTGCCTACAGCGTATATTTAAATATAGTTGCATAGTCATAATGTTGTATAGTGATATAGTATTATAGTTATATAGTTGCATAGTTTTACAGTTTGGTCATATATTTGTATAGTTGTATAGTGTATAGTTCAAACTGTATAAATATATAAAAGTTTGTTCAAGTATATTAAATAGGTGTAAATTTATCTGTATAAAACACTGGTAATTCGTGAATATTGCGGAATAAATTTATAATCTGTATAGAAATTTAGCGCATACGAATAGCTACCTCGGATAAGACAAGTAGCCATTAGCATTTATATTCAAAGGTATGAAGAAAATAACGCAGTACACGGATTACAAACGGCAATGTTCTAACCGCAGAAGCTCCGGCGAAAATCGGTGGGACTGACCAAGAGTAAGCGCTCTACAAGTTTAAATGTGAAGGCTGTGCCCCAAAGCCGTGTAACGCACAAACGAATACGCATTTGCGAAAGGGGTTGATTAACCACCCCGGTGCAATGGTTACAGGGCCAGGGGGAAAGGATAAATAAGAGGAAGCGTAGTTTCTCCTCCCAGCCATGCAGTCTAGAACCTGAATGAACCTCTGCAGATGCACATTCGCGTTAAGAATCAAAAGCATAAAATAAAGCCTGTACAAAAATGTTTGTAAAGTATAATTTTCTTACAGGAATAATGATAATCAGCCCTAAAGAATCTCAACATTTACACTGCAAAGCCACTCGTCTCAGATGTACTGAGTCAAATAAAAAAACCATTTTTTCAGTCGTGCACTTATATTAGTATTAGTTACAAATAGCGCAACAAATATAGAAAAAACATGTTGTGAAAATAGATAACTTTTAACAGTTTCTGTGAAACTGTATTCGTTAGCAACAAAATTATATTTGAAAGATCCTCAACACAAGACTACCTCAAGTTATCTCAGAAACGTTTACAGTCAGGCGAATATTGATAATACGAAATGTTTCCAGGGCCAATTAGACCTGATTCCTCTGGGTAGTTTTCATGTTTATGTTTCTTTTGAGGAATACTCAATTGGGCAAAACAGAGATACTCTGATCTTCGAGCCTATAAACATTGCGGTTTTCTGCTGCGTATAAAAATTCTGAATATATAGTATAAAACTATTACTTTGAAAGATTACATCCGGTAAACATCTAAAACAGAGTATGTTTGCTTATTATTCTTCAAAAGGCTCCGGAACCTAAGAAGCCAGATTGTGTCAATGTAAGCAATTATCACTGGACGTCACTCCAAGCGCAGCCCGCCTAGAGCCTAAATTCGAGATTACTGCTATTATAACTCATTATCTTACAGTATTGTTTTCCCCTCATACGACAATGATAACCAGTGACTAATAATTCATGAGTAAATCTTTAAGTGTGAATAAGGCTTATACGTCGTTAGTAAACATCGCTGGTTTAGGGTGCCTTGTCCCCTCCATGAGAAATGGTGTTGAGTGAATTTATTTGCCTAAAAATCAAGTTCTTTAAAAAAGCAGGCGGGCTTTACCAATTTTTCGATTTTCTCCCTCTTTTTTGGGGGGGGGGGGATGTTGGGGTAATATACGTAATTAATTTATAAAAACGATGGGTTAGCGATTTTTTAAGAGGATATCTTTCTGTAAATAGAAAGGGGCTAGAGCCATTCTGAAATTGATTCAATGTCTGGAACGGAGTTAATGTGACAGATCGATCTTTAGGGGAAACCAGTGGTACAGTGAATAGCAGTCTATTTACAGCTTTGTCATATTGATTATTTCCTGAAGCATGCTGGAATTATATTAAACCATAACATGCTGCTAACTTATACCTTTCAGTCCAATAAATGCTCAACAGGGAGAGTCCTGAATACCTGACTCTACAGACTTTCAGTTTAACTAGGACCTAAGGCCAAAAGGAAAAAGGTTTGGTTCATAGGTACTTTTTTAGAAATCACCACTGGCGCTGGATTTTTTTTTTACTTTTTATGTATATTTCGGTAATTATAATAACATATTTTTTTTTTTGCTAAACACTACATAACAACGGAATTCTGAATAAAACTGTATAAAAACCGTCGATATCAATCGTCAGAAAGAGCAAAACGCCACGCTACAGGGCTTGCATCAGGTGGTCATTACATAAACGGGGAATGAACATGCTAAACGAAAGGTCGGTCAATAGATTTGTGATGATCGATTTTTAAAAACCATGTTTGACACACTAATAGGACAGTACATCTAATTATGTGAATGAGGAAATGAAATATTCTCCGACGAGACATGTTTATAATGCATACGTTTTGTGACCTGAATTTAGCGAGATTGACAAAATCTCATATTCTCATATGCCCATTGTCTGCTAATAAGTTCATTTTCGGACATGAATGCTACCATTACTGAATTGGGTCAATTATCTAGCTTCAGGTAAAATGCATAAACAGCTCTCTCGACTCCCGGGCATATTGCATATTAATGCGTCATAGAGGTTGGGAGCACCACAAGGATCGATATTTGCGGTATGCCTGACGAAGAATTTGTCGCAATAAGTTTCTTTAGTATAATAATATAACCGACAGTCGCGTATGTACAGAAATGCAATCTTATTATGCAAGTTCTTTATATAGTGTGCCAGCCGCAGAGACAGAAAAATAACCCACGGATTTATGGCTTTTTTCCCACTTTGAACAAGATGTCCAATAAACCTGCGAAAAAAACTCTACTGACGCGGCACCCAAGCTCATCTGGTATTTGATAATCTGGTATTTAATAATTATACTGCAAATGAAATTTTATTTTCATTAACATTGTATGTGAAGATTTATATTATATATATAAGTATATAATTGCCTCCGCCAGGAGGGTATATGTTTATTCCCGTTGTGGTGTGTGTGTGTGTGTGTGCGTGTGTGCGTGTGTTTGTGATGACAACATAACTCGAGCACTCCTATGAAACGGAATCCCATGAAATAATTGAGCACCTCGGGAATGGACCAAAGAAGTATCTACTATATTATGGTGTTGGTCCGGATCATGATCTGGGTCTGGGAAGGACTTCCGGAAACATTCACAAATGTGCAGTCACATATGCCCATTTGGACATGGGAATATGGGCTAGAGTGAATAAAACCACGGGTTGTGGAGCGCCCCACATTAAGGACCGCTCACTTGGTGGAGGCCTGCATGTATGAATATTATGATTCAAGTTTATCTTATTATATTTAAACCGTATTTTAATCTGCCTAAAATTAAACGACAAAATATATAATCCATATCCAGGGGGTTGTTTACCTGAAGTTGCTAGCTCGTTTACACTGATATTTTTTTTATATAAGCAGCTGACTTATAATTAAGCGATATGGCATTATCTGCAACATATTAAGTGTTGCGGTCTTGGAGAGCTAAGGTTAATTGGAAACATTAATGTGTTGTAACGTCTAATTTCAAGGAAGCACCAACGCAAGTAATAAGACACTCGATTACGGAAAGCGGAGAAGAGGTTCAATAAAAGAAAGACGGGTAGGGACTTTACAAAGGCCCAGGGAAGCGCGTATCGGGTATAAAGTGCGGAACAAGAAAGCGTACATCCCTCGAGGCCTAGGTTCTGCAGCTACTTTTTAAAATGTACCTTGTTTGGTTCGGTTAGGCTAGGGAACGCAAATCAACAATAAAAACAATATACCTTGTGTACATTAAAGAGGACATAATCAGGAGCAATATAACGCCTACTCTTTTACATTATCAGTTCAGTTTTGCTTTATACAAACGTTTCGGGGCAACACCATCCCAACACACAGTCTCATTACCTCGCATACTGCTGTTTAACACCTTGTCATGGCTCTGCGTGTTGGTAAACACAGTCCGCGTGTGTCTGTTTACCATACCAAATCCACCATACCGGAGGTCCGATTGTGAGCCGCAACACGCTATGTTTCAGCCACTGGGATTTCATTTTTGAGCAAAGTCAGTCAGGGCATCTCCTGACTGACACGTATTGTGGCCCGGTGATCCACGCGCTGTGTTTCCGTTTACACCTGCGAATGCGCCCGGTCCAATATTTTAACACTCGTTTATAGGAGTAAGCAAACGCTTTCAGAGCAATATTTTGGCAGGTACAAATGTATTTTAAAGGGTACAAGCTGTTCTTGTGTTAATTCAACATGCTGTATAGGTGATTGGGCCCCTTTAACGTACCTGGTTTGTGTTTAGGTCTCTTTAAGACGAAACAGGTCAGTGAAACTGCGCGCTTATGTATAGTCACTCATGACTGATGAGCCGATGTAATTTAAGGTGCAGGTTCGAATCCGATGATGACAGATCATGGGCATATATATATATATATATATATATATATATATATATATATATATCCAAACATATATACTTGCATACATCGGTATGTTATTGGTTCAGAAAGTAAGCTTAAAAACAGCTATTCAACTATCTTTTCTGCAGAATTTATGTTATTTCTTTGATACTCTGTGTAGATAAAAATTAACTCTTGGTGATTCCTCCGAAGAAAGGTCCAGAAACCCCCCTGTGACGGAGGTATGAGCTCGTTTATATACCGGCTGGTTGTAAACACAGTACATGCGTTCATATTTAAAAAAAAAAACAGAAAAAAAAACATGTAACTGAAGATGCTTGGTTGCGTGTGGGGAAGTCGACCGGTCACTGGTTTCAAAACGCAAATTCCAAAATGGCTAGTCTAACTTGCCGCCAGATGTCCTTGTTGAATGTGTTTAGATTGTTTTGGAGCCTGTGTGCGATGGGATCATCGTTTTCTGACCTACTTTTTTTTATAAAAGGCTCAAGGGATTGTCTTTAGATACTAGACGCCAAAATCTATTAGAGCCCCATTAAATAAATTAGGAGATTTATGATAACTATGGTTTATAACATCAATCTTATAAATTTATCCTGTGAGGGTTTTAGTAGAGCACATGTAAGGCTAAAAAGGGTGTGTTTCTCAGGCACGTTTTAGCTATCAGTGTAGAAGGCCGATTTTGTTTGATCTTTGTATTAATGGCTTTCGATAAAAAAATATATTTTCAGGGACGACGCGATATTACAAGAACGGGTAAAAGTACGACAAAGGATGGGAACTTTTATTTTATTTTCTCGAAAGAAATTACCGAGCGGTTTGAGCTTAAAATTGGCAATTTTTCAAACGGAGTTAAAATTGATGCGCGATGCCTGCGAAACCAACACTGTTTGGCCTTATAAGGATTCTAGTTAAATTCCCATTAATTTCCACCTAAATCAATTGCATCAAGGATGCAGAGAAGATACTATTTTTCGATTATATTAATGTAAACAGAAGACTTATAATAGGAAGAACAGAAGCTTATACAGCTTTTTTCTTTAAGAAAACTCCCCTTCCAGGCAAAGTTCTATGCCCAAATAATTAACATTTATGATATATAAGATAATGGGCACCTGTTGTGTAAAGCGGATACCGAAAGGAAGAGAAGTAATAGCATTCATTTAAACCGAAAGAACGTAATTAGTTATTTGATGCCCGAATTCATTGATTGTCTCAGGAGGGTAAGACGCCTTTCCAATTGAAAAGTCTGTTTCAAACACTAATGTTTATAAAAGGTAACCGCCATATCAAGTAAGCATGAACAATATGATGAATTCAGCTAAAATTCACAAGATATTCCTTTAAAGTAACATGTTGCTAAATATTATCAGCACAAGTTGAGAGACTTCATGTGTGGCGGGAAAGGTCTTTCTTATAGACAGGTGTTGCCTCACATACACTCAGTGATAAAGTGCAAGGATTTTAGCTTTAAGAAACTTTCGACGAAGGCCGAATCTGGTGAATGTCCCGCATCAGGTGGCGGAGCCGCACCTTCCAGATGGAAGGTCTTTTTAAGCTCCTGCCGCCCTACTATCTGGCAATAAGAAAAATGAATGAACCTTCCTTCAACCTCGTTTCTGTCCTGGTGAAATTCAATTAACGATTGTCCAACGGTATGCACATTTTTTTAACAGTTTCGTTTTCAAGCCATGCAAACGTCCTCAAAGTGAGAAGCCGTTTAGGTAAATTACATCCGGCCGCGCAAATTCACTTCGGCTTCAGGCAGGGTCATTTACCAGGCTATTAAATTCCTATCTTCCTCGACGGAGTCGAAGGTACAGTTTATTTAGATCTCCCTTAACAATTAACCTAATAGCTCATTGAATGTTTTCCCTAATTAGCTGAGGATTCTTGGGCTCCATGCTAAATGGCGTACAAAGGATTAATTGAAACAGAGCAACTTTAATGAGAGGCGGAGTTGATCCCTTCTTCTATTCAAAGGAAACAAATTCTGCAGGGCACATAAGCCTGAACTGAGGAAGTCTTCGGGTCATTTGAAACTTAATTAAATGGTCACGTTTAGGAAACAAATTCCCTGCCTTCTGACCTTATTCCATAACCATCAAATACCGTCGCCACGTTTCACCAAACTCTCTCCTTAAATTAACATTTAAAATAACAAATCACGTGGAATTGAGAGCCAGGGTCGCTCTGTCAGAATCTCTTTGCCACGAAAGATGAAGATAGCTGTGAGTTCCTTTTCAGGTTTATTTGATATCTTTTATTTCCTTTGAACCAGAGCACTAACGGATCGATCTGCCGGGTGCCTTCTTCGGGATATATTCACTGACCGCTCACAAAATAAACTGTTTTGATTTCATTGCTGCATGATCTTGTTGGATAAAATTGTTCTCATATGCCATAATAACGTCAGATTTGTATTATTGCCATGGGTATTTAAAGCCGTAAGCTCATAGTAGCCGTAAGTAATTTTGTCCCTTCCTACTATAAGCTTAATAATTTACATTAATTATATTAATTAGTATCACTCGGATATTTTTATATTATGATACTACCGCAAGTAGGTTTGTTTCTGTAGCCTTTGGTTGGTTGGATGGTTGGCATGTTAGCATCTTTACATTCAAACTACATCAGGGAATTTTCTAAAAACAAATCACAGGAATGTTACCAAAGGCCAAAGAAATGAATTTCCCAGGTGCTCCCCATTATACGGTTTGTTTTATTTGTTCTTAACACTGTGAGGGACATTTTGTTTGTTTAGGCAGAAGGATTAAAGGTTGTCATTAGTTATTCGTTTGGTTTGAAAATTGAAACATGATCTTTGTTTAATCAATCGGATTGTTTTAAATTAAATCAAATGTAATATATTCAATGATATGATACCTGACATTTACAAACAGAAACCGAATGGGTGATATTATCAACAGAGCAACCTTACGCGGTTGCACTTGTCTTGCTTGCTTTGTAATGCGTCCATATATATATATATATATATATATATATATATATATATATATATATATATATATATATATATTCATACAATTTGTTGAGGAGGCATTATCCTTTGGCTTCCTTAGAATCATTGGTCTCCTCTTATACCTCAACCAAACTGCTGTGTATGCATTATTTCAGATTTCATGATCACAATGACGGGACTACTCATTTCCTTTCTTTAATGTAAAGAATTTGTAAAATAACTTTAAACAGATATAGCAAGCCATATAAAACGGTCCGTGCGGACAGGTGAGACGGCTTAACTTGTGACTATTTTCGTGAAATGACCAATGGTCTATCAAGGTCTCCTGAGCAAGAGCTCCAGTTGCTTTGATCCGGAACTGGAGAGAGACAGCTTTTTCTTCATTAAGGCAGCCGAAGGTACACCTACATCTATCGGGTAGCCAAGTTGACGTTAAATATCGCACGGGCATCCTACGACATCCGTTCGTCTACTGTACGGTGCTCATACGCTTTAAATAAATAATATAAGTAGCTTAAAATAAACAAACGTGGGTCTTTACCTGGGTGCGTGAACCATTTTGTTAAAACCAGAAAATGAGCAGGTATAGCTTCAAGCTCCGCATGGAGCAATTATTTTTTTTTGTTAAGTCACTAGATGGCGCTATTTAAGAGACCAGACATTATACTTCGATTTCAATGATGAATGAGCCTGGAACCTATCAGCCACTCAGAAGAAATTTCAAGAAGGACTTCGAAAACTGGCTGCTTTCTGTGACATTCACGCTACAGCAACATGTCATATCTGGTAGAAACGTGCTAGTATCGCTTCCTAACTTTGCACCTGGATAATGTTTCCTTTTCTTATTGGAGCAAGAAAACAAGTACGGTGTCATATTTAAGGGTTTGTTAGCTAGATTATGTTTGGTTATGTGGCCAAAGGAGGGACATTTAGTAATATCAGACAGGGCACCACAAGAATGTATGCAGTGCTCTCCGTCTTTGTATTATACAGACGGATACTGCGTCAATCTGCAATGCTGCCCACAATGCCGATCCAGAGTATATGCCGTCAGTATCTGCGTTTATTTTAATGAAATTAAGTGAAAGGGAAGGCTATTTGTTAAGAAAATATGAAAAGTTTTTTTCTTGTTGGTAAATTAAATTTTGGAGCAATTCAGAGAATCAAATAAGGCACTAGCGGAGGTATGCGCTCTCTCACCGTGCTCTAGTTTGATACGTGTTACAACACTCATCTGTAATAGCCCCTGTTCCCCCGCCCTGTTACAGTCAGCATGCCTACAGATCCCCTTAACTACAATAATCCTAACCAATTACCCGCAGGCTGAACAAACGGACCTAGGGCAAGTTTAGGTACTAATTCTGCAACTAACAACACCGGCCGTCTTATCACCGTGTTGACACTTACTGGCTGTGGGAGGCAAGGGATGATGGAGGTTGCCAGGGGCGATACGGATGTCAGCTAAATCACTGGATCCGTAAGTTTCCCGCAACAGAATAGTGTGAGATCGAGCCCAGATAAATCTCCAAACCTAGAGAAGAAAACCACCGCGGTGGGTGTCAATATATTTTATAGAGCGCCGTATGAATTCATTTGAAATACGTGCAGCTCACCGCCGGAAGCGATTCGTTACTTGGCAGCCAGCCTCGGGATGACAAAGCATCGTTTTCATAAGATATACGCAAGCCCAGCGCTTGACTCACACCTTCGCTAAGGAGGGGACGCTTATGAGGTATGTGTTGTTCATAGTTCTCCTGCTATCAAGTTTATTAGCTGATATTTTACATATTTTATCAGGGGAAAAAAATAAATGTACCGTCACTTTTTACATCTCATTTCATTTTACAATACCTTTTGCCGGCTAGGTAAATATTGGTAAAATATTACTTAAGTTAGTTTGCAGCTATTGTGTGCGTAGCAACCACTGCCTACAATTATCTTCAAAGAAAACTTTAACATTTGTTCAATATTTCGGACAAAGAAATTTTTTTAGTTTTTATAATAATACTGTTCTTTTCCAAAATGAAACTACTTTTCTATTTTGTTGACAGCCTTATAACCAAGTTAAAGATCTCCCCTCTGGTTCAAAGGAATCATTTCTTTTTAAATGTTGCTATATTTCTTTTTATTTTGCCTCATAGACTCTTTTATGATGATAACATCTTTTGTTGTTGTTTTTCTCCACTAAATGTCTCTTTAAGTTTTCTTTTTTAATCCTCTGTTATATACTGACATTTTCAAGATTCTGTATACTTTAAATTCCGTCGAACGGGTTTGCTGTTAAACCTAAGGGTATAGAGTAGTGGTGGGCCGATCATCAAGTTTTATCGAAAGTCTGTCGGTTTGCTGCCACTTTCAAGCGCTTGATTACAAAAGGCAACTATCGATTACATCATAATAATGATTGTTTTCTTTAAAGAATTCCTTTATGTTATAGGCAAAAATTATTCTTCTATTTTTTACCACATTCCGAGCTTTATATAATGAGTCTGTGTTCCCAAATAACTTCCGAATGTAACAGTACTGAGTATGACACAGCAGATGCGAGAACGGAGGAACTATTAAACTTACTATCTTTGAACTCGCAGGGAGCTGCAGAATTAGCGGAGAGTTTTCTAATGAAATGTACATTACAAAATATGGGCGGGAAGGCGTTTAAATACTTCATAAATTATCCAGGTCTATGCCAATTTTGCAAGATTCTCTTAGAAAAAATCTATTCAACCGATGCCAGGTGCATCTGTTTGGCCGTCCTTAAAAATGTCTTTGTTGGGGCTAACCCGGCCGGTCGAGTATTCGGATTTCAGCTGGAATTTATTTTGGACTAGTCTGCAATTTTTTTTTTTTTTTTTTTGTATGATCTGCCCCAAGCGCACCTGGGCCCGTAAAATCTGCCTTCATGTGCTAGAAAAAACAGCCCCTAAAAGGCTTTATAGGCCTAACATTCTTAGATGCTCTTAAATTCCATTATGAAGGATATTACCCGACGTTGCAGATCTTTAAATTTGATCCTTAAAAGTAGTCTTTATACGTGGAAGGATCGTTACACTCGTGCGCGAGAGGAGAATACCTGCCGGGAAAAGTAGGTACAGTTTCACAGATAATTGCATATTTCTTTGATAATTGCATATATTTGTCTGAACCGATTAATAATCGATCATCAGTCGCTTTGCTCAAACCGATGCTCGATTGTGAAAAAGGAACTGACTCCCACCACTAGTATATAGTTCCCAGTTTATTCTTCCTGCGACGTAAGCTGCAGTTTATCACGTGTTCATGCGGCCAGGCGGAGCAGGCCGACCGTCTGTTACGAACACGTTGCTCATCAAAGACAATTTGCCACGTACATATGTCGGGCAATAACAACGAAAGAACAAGCAGATACCAGAACATATTGCAGTTGAAGGCACCGCTGCCTGACAATAGCACAAACTGTGCCAATCAAAATGTTACCCCACGCTGGGAAACACTTTAGGTTGTTTCCTTTCACCTTATAACTTGACATCAGGTGATAGGTAAACTTTGGCACTGCTGCTTCACATGTAGATTTTCCAATAGCTGCCCCACTGTGATAATAGTGTTTTTGTGGCCCACGTGTTCTTTCGAGAAGGCGTCTGCGTGCTACATGAAAGCCGCTTTTTCAATCTGCTGTTGGTAAATAGAGTTACATGCAACTCATCTCTTGAAAAAAAAAACCTTTAACTAGGAAACTTTTCTTTGAAAACAAGTTTTTTTTATAGTTGATGTCAAATGTGAACTGACCGGGTATTATATTTTCTTAAGTTAAATAAATCCGATTGTGTCATATTCTAGTAATTCTCAACATCAACCATATAAATAATATATCCCACTGATTTTTTTCAATTGGTTTTCGGTTGATTTTTTTCAATCAAGTTGTCTTCGTGTTCTTGTCAGTTTCACTAATTGAGTTAAAAGAAAATAAATGATACTCTACATTTGTTTAAAACATAATCAATCCAGTGGAATGTACCTGAGTGCTCCTTAGGTACACAGCTTAGTTCATTATTGTTGCTGTTTGTGAAAAAACAGTAAAACTAGCATAATCTGTGTTTCAAAGACGTTAATTTCATTCTCAAATTAACGAAGAAATCTAACGCCGACCAAATATATTTCACACGGAACGCGAGTTTTTTTTAGTTTTTTTAATAGGATTTATAATATAATATATTTGTTACCTTCGCCTTGGAGGTTATGTTTTTGCCGGCGTCGGTTTGTTCGTCTGTATGTTGCTTGCCGGAAATCTTCGATTTCTGCAAGCATGTTGGTCATGGGCGTAGGTCTGTGTGTTTTTGTTTGTGTATTTGTCATGAATTTACAGGCCACAATTTTAAAGCAATTTCTTTGAAATTTATGTAATATGTAATAAGTATATAATCTACAAGAATAGAACCCTATTGTTTTTGTCACAACCGTTCAAAGGTCAAGGTTAGGGTTGTCATAAACACCACAATTTTTTTTCTAAATATCTCTCTTAAAAATAATCATAACCACTTAAACTGTAGTCATTTTATTTGCCCCTGCATTGCCAGTCCCACCACTACAAAATTTCCATTACCATGGTTGCGCAATTTCTGGAATAATTAACATAATTTCATGACATTTTACAAATTTGGAGCAATCGTATTGATTCTGATATATATAATGTAACATAAGAATATTTCGAATTTTCAGATTTTGGAATTGGCCGCCAGGGGGCGTTGCAGATGAAAAAAAAACATTCATTTTTTTTTTGCTATATGTCCATTATTATTATACATTGTACCATTTCCGTCACAGTACCTAAAACTAAGGTGCATGGGCTTATTTTTGCGCATAATTATATGTCCATGTGCGCTCTGGCTAAATTTCTCTAATTTTGGGGTAAAACTTTTGAATTTAAAAAAAATGCAGTTTTGAGGAACTTCTGACTCTGTCTGTTTAGGCTAGAAGTAATTTTTTTTCAATTTGTATAGCCCTTGGTGAGTTCTCGGTGATCCAATTAAAAACCTCGCCAAATCTCGCAGCGTTTCTCGCGAATGAGAATGTTTGTAATTTCACTGAAAGATGCCCTACAGGGCACAGGTATGCAGGAATCCTTTTGAAATTAATACATGTTATGTCATGTACTTACATCTCAAAGGCGATTTTTCACCTTTTGGAAAATGACCGCTAGGGGCGCTCCACTGCAACCACTGCCTACCACCATTGTTTAGCCATATCTCCAAAACTAGACATTTTAGGTACATAAACTGTACATGATATTAATCGGCCCTTCATGGCCTTTTTCCCATGTCATCTTTTTTATTTAAACATCGCCGAACGCGTTTTAGCATCTTCGTAAACCATGGACACCCACATGCACGCAAAAACGTGCCGGTACGCATGTACACACGCGATTTAGTAAAAAAAAACAAACACGCTTTCCCATGGTTGCAAATTAACAGCGTTAGCCGTAAAACAAGGGGGATCAACACACACTCTTTAGGTGACATGCAAATGAAGCACAACCTGTGTCACTTAATTAAATAACACGCATTTAGTCCGGTCATGCATATTTTACAGTGTGTGCCTGCCAAAGTGGTACACATGGTTGTTAAGGTAGTTGCCACGAAAGCTTTCGGGCTTTGTAACCTGCATGTGGGGCCATTTGACATTTCTGCCCTGTGATAATTTATTGCTTGCCGGAAATCTTTGATTCCTGCAAGCAGATTGGTCAGTAGCGTATGTCTGTGCGTGTGTGTTTTTGTGTTTTTGTGTGTGTTTGGTTGTCACGACTCTACAGGAAACAATCATGAAACAACCGCTTACAGGGATGATGGAAAACCAGAAGACCCTTTTGCTTTATGTCAACTAAGGTCAAAGGTCATGGTCAATGTCATTAAAAAAACCTATTTTTTAATATTTGCTATAACTTCGTTTTATATCGTCATATATCAAAACGATATGTTGAAATCCTGTGTGTATTATTGAAATAGGTCAAAGGTTAAGGTCAAGGTGATCAAAACATATCAAAATCTTATTTCCTTCATCATTTTGTTTAATATTGGTCCTATCATCACAAACTATGGCTGATTTTCTTTCACATTGGCATTGCTCATACGTCTGACTAACTTCACGGCAAGCGTGTGACCTCTGGTCATCTTGTCTGTTAGTTTATCGGTCTATATGTCTTATAGCAATATTACTTAAACGGATTTTTAGAATAGGTTCTAGGTAGATGGGCAATGATAAAAGGAACAAATGATTAACTTTTGGAGGTAATCCAGGTGACCATCGGGATCCAGGAAGTGTTTTAACAAGAGAAAATGCTTCATTTCTGACAATTCCATGAGCTGCCTTGGCAGAGATCTGCGCTTATTACACTGCCTGCTGGTCAAATTGTTATTTCAATACTTTCAGTACATAGTTAGTGTTTTTAGCTCAGCTGACTGTAAGTCATCTGAGCCATAGCGATCACTCTTTGTCCGTCGTCCGTCGTCCGTCCGGCCGTCCAGTCGTCCGGCCATCCGGCCGTCTGTCCGTTAACAAGGCACAAATCGTTACCACTGGACCTGGAATCTTCTAACTTTACATCCAGAGAGGTTCGTGAAAAAGCTTCTTGGAAACTTGGAATTAGGTCTCTGTTACCCATATTCTTCAAGCCATGGGGCTCCGAAGTACCCCAGAGAATAATAAAAAAATTCATACAAAAGCTCATATATCTGAACAACATTTGCATTGATCACCATGATTCACCATGATGGGGCCCAGAATCTTCTAACTTGACATCCTCAGAGTTCCTCAAAAGTTCTCCCAGAAACCTGAAATTTGGTCACAATGACCTATATTCTCAGAGTTTTTTTTCGGGTATGTTTGAGCACCCCAGAAATAATGCAAAAAACACACAAATTGCCAGATTCATCATGAAAGGCTGATTGGATTGTCATCAAATTTGTTGTGCTAATGGTCTTGTTTAAATTAAGCTAATATGCATGAACAATGATGCCACCTATCTTAATTTGTTGTTTGTGCAAGGACATATTATCAACATGTCAGTCGGCTGAGCGTCATAACCCATGGGTCACTTGTTTATTTCTATATCTATATATCACTGCAAGGAGATGGGAAAATAAAAAAAGTAGTTCCAGTAAACATATACAGACCACCTTAATACCGAGTGTAGTAATCATTTTCTTCCATTTCATTAGCAGGCTAAGATAAGGGATCAAGACTTTTGCCTGCAAACACTCTCTAGGTCTCTTTCGAAACAAGTATTTACGGTAATATGTGTACTCAATGACATTTACGGTAGGGTGTCACGGATTTCAATGTTTACAAATATTTGTTCATCACTCTTACATTAATACCACGACCCGGTACCTCTCGCAACAGAGTAGTAAAACCCATTTATTGGTCTATATATCTTTTGGAATAATGAAAATGCTCAGTATTTCAGAACTTAAAAACCAGATTTACCATGTTAATCGGATGCAGATTCCAGAATTTCTTAAAGCAGATTATAAAATGTCTTATTTAAAATCTACTATTACCCAATATACACGTTTTCATTGTGACTGAAAATTACTCAAACAGAAAAACAAAACTGTGTTCGGGTTTTGCTGTTTTCTTCTGTGCAACCCATTATTATATAAACCCGAAGTAAATATATGGCCAGACCTCATAGAAAACAGAAACCAGTTATTTTCCTCATATAGTATTGTCAAAAATGCAGTATTTTCTCTTCTTAAAACACAACCTGGATCTCAATGGTTATCTGGATCACCTCCAAAAGTTAATCAGACCGTAAATGTTCATAAAAATGTGATTATAAAATTTGTCTCTGGTACTAGCGTGCACAGAAATCATTTGATCCCATAAACAAGGGTTTTTTCTCTATATATTTTTGTTTAAGTGAGTCTTTTTAAACGTGTGCCAAGACAATGGATTTCGGAGAATGAAGTGGCGATGTAGAACCAATACAACTGGACCTGGAATCTTCTAACTTTACATCCAGAGAGTTTCATGAAAAGTCTCCTTGGAAACATGGAATTTGGTCTCTGTTACCCATATTCTTCAAGCCATGAGGCTCCGAAGTACCCCCCAGAAAAATAAAAAAAATCATACAAAAGCTCAAATATCTGAACAACCTATGCATTGATCACCATGATTCTTTGAATGGATATTGATCATGGAGCTTTTTATCAGTTTCTGCAGACTGGTAGCGCACCTGTATTTTTTCGATTTTTTAACTATTTTTTTCTATTTTTGAGACCTCAAAGGATGCCGTCATCTGATTACAGGGCACAAATTGTAACCGCGCCACCTGGAATCTTTTCACTTTACATCCAGAGAGATCCATGAATAATCTTCTTGGAAACTTGGAATTAGGTCTCTGTTACCCATATTCTTCAAGCTATGGGGCTCTGAAGTACCCCCCCCCCCCCAACCCCGAATAATGAAAAATTTGATACAAAAATTGTAAAAAATATGATTATAAAATTTGTCTCAGGTACTAGCGTGCACAGAAATCATTTTGATCCCATAATCAAGGGTATTTTCTCTAAATATTTTTGTTTAAGTCAGTCTTTTTAAACGTGTGCCAAAACAATGGATTTCGGAGAATGAAGTGCCGATGTAGAACCAATACAATGGTCAAAATAAGATGAAACAGAACTAATAATTTTACATATATGGCCAATGACTATATATATATATATATATTTTTTATAAGTATCCCCAATCTATCTTAATTGGTTCACTTCAGCTCTCATATGGTTATATTACCTTAAGCTCAATTATATATATATATATATATATATATATATATATATATATATATATATATAATTCGGAACCTCAGACTATCCTCCATTAGATGTTCCCATAGACACCAGTAGTAATGTCATGTTTTGTGAACTGAAACGGCTCAGTTTCGAGAAACCTGAGCATATCCATAATAATTTCTCTTTTAAGTCAGTGCCTTCCCGGTTTTCCCTAAGATCTAATCCTCTGGATGGCTGGTTCTGCCTTTTGCTCGCATGGATATGATACGAAGGTCATTCAGATTCACGTGTGCGAGTTTAGGGTAAAATTAACCAGAATAAATGAAACCTTCATTGGGACTAAGCCCTTGAAACGGGCACTAAAGCAATATTTACTTCAGATTCAGACTAATCATAGAATTGCATCAAAGCATGTATTATTTTTTTAGCCATTCATATCATGTATTTAGTTATCTTGAAAATTACTCAATTTAATCATACACTGTATAATCATAAATGTTATCACTGTATGTTTCAAGACGTTCGATTTCATTATTTATTTCTGTATGAAGTAGCTTGTGAATGCAGTTCAAGTTTTTATTTTTTTTAATTTATATGTATGTACAAATAATTATGCTTAGGGCCCCAAGTGAGATTACTGTCTCAGCACTAATTGGGTTTGCATAAAAATACTATATATATATATATATATATATATATATATATATATATATATATATATAAATATAAATATAAATGTGTAGTTTCTTTTAAGATTTATCATCTTCTTTCTTATTTTTCTTCGTTGTACATACAACTACATATTCAAGAGATTCTTTGTTGAAAGTCACCTGCATCGCTCTATATGATAAGATAAAAAAAGGAAAAAAAATATTGTATAATTGACTTAAACACTTTATAGAGAAAATGGGAATAATTTGTTTCGGATAAATAAGGTTGTCCTTGTTTGCAAACTGAAATGTGAATGCATAAATTAATCTTATTTGGTTCCTCTTCCATTGTTCTTAAATAGACCCGGAGTCTGTTTACTTGTAAATAGTTCACTTGGCTACACTGATTAAGAGTGATTAAAACAGGAATAAGTAGTGCCTGAAACTCAAAAAACGTGCACTGCAGATCACACTCCCAAATGTCCATCAAGTCTTACTCCCATTTGCTAGTCAATGGGCATTTGAGGAATATTTGTTTTCTTTCTCTCAGAACATACATGTTGTTTTGTATACAGCTAACATGGCATATATAAGTTAGATGAAATGTTACCTTTCTTCATGCTGAACTATATTGTCAGCAAGAAAGTTTTGTAATAAGATGGGAATAACAAATAATTATCTTCAGATTTTCTGAAAATGAACATTTTATGATAATTAGATAGTAAACCTCAAGACATACCTTTCTATGTTTATACAAATGTATTACATTCTATGTTGCGAAAGCTGCATATAGCAGACAGTATCCGAACCACTGCACTGCAAATATTATCGTTTCAATTTTGGTCGGGTAATCGACCAGCTCATGTACATCAAGCTTTAATTCACATTTGTCATTTATTGCCAATTTTATGGCCCAGACCCCCCCCCCCCCCCCAACACACACACAGACACCCCCCCCCCCCCCCCCCCATTTTCCAGATTGGAGAATTCTTTTCTTATTGGTCTTCTGGATTGAAAACCCCATGCCTTATTTCAAAATTCTAGATCCGCACTAAAATAGCACATTTAATTGGACCTCTCCTCCAGCCCGCGTCTCTATAATTAACTAGATCTATATTCGCTCTGCGATAGCAATTATGAGACCTTGCCCCGGGGTTACGAGATTTAAATTAGGCAAAGATAAAAAAATAAAAACAGATCCAGATTTGTCACCTGTTATTTATACACTGACCATATAGCAAATCCAAAAATAATCCTCACTGGGGATAAAGTGCACACATGAACAGAAGAAAGGAAACGAGAATAAATAGGAAAGAAAATCATCGACGGATTTGTATTCCGGTTTACCGAAGACAAGCCCTCTCTAAAAGGACTCAATTAGGCCAAAAAAATAAAGGTCTGGTTCTAAGGCACCGCCCGCATCAATTTTAAACCCCCGCATCAAAAATTTTTATTTTGATTTTCAATAAAAACTTTCCAATTTTGAGCTGCTGCCGCTCCGACATTTCTTTCAAGAAGATAAAACAATACAATTTCCTTTGTTTTTTAGTGCTTTTACTTATTTAGCAAAATAAAACTGTTATTTTCATGCTTTTCCCTTATCATTTGACATTTTTATCGAAACACACCAAAAAATTTAAGATAAAAAAAGAGCGCGCCCGCATTGATTTCTGAAAAAAAAGTGCCTGAGAACCATACCTTTTTTTTTTATTTTGGCCTTATCCCCAAAGGAAAAAACTAACTCATTGACGCCTCTAAGTCTCCCCTTAATGTGCCGGGGGATGCTTAACTTCCTTAATTTAGGTTTATCCACACAAACTATGCCGTGATACCCATTAAGACGCTTTAAAATAACTTTTCCATCTCCCACCTCCTTGTACCTTCTTTCTCTTTTTGTAAAACACTGTGAGCAGACTGTCACCTCAGCTGGCAAGAGAGGCCATGAAACTGGAGATATATTATAACTGACTGTGAAGCCACTCGACAGTTGTCACGCAATTCCACTGAGGTCGAGTCTCTGAAATGTTTTGGCCTTGAACTGCCGGGAACGATACCAGGTGTCCCGGGGGGGGGGGTTTCCTTATTTCAAAGAAATCCTGATTAATGTGATATTTTTGCAAAGGGGATATTCTAAACGCATATGACGCGGAAGAAGTGGTAATCTGTAGGGGTAATTGAATATTATGTACAATATTCAAGCTATGGAGTCTTCTGAAGTATAGTTCATTATTATAAGGCGGTCAAATAGAAAAAGATGATACAATTTTTAAATTAACATGTTTTGCTATCAGAACCTAATCTTCAGATCCCTGATGAAGTTCCTTTGGTATTACGGTATGGGTATGTTCGAATGCACATGCGTGTACTTCAGGGAGTTTTTTTTAGAATACTTCTCTATCACAGGTGGCTACTCGAATACAGCGAGCCAATGCAATTTTTTTATTGAACGGAAACGTCTTTTTTAAATCTTTTCGTTTATTTAATTTAGAGATTATATTACGATAGGAAATTAAACATGGATGAACACAAAACATACGAACAACATTCCCTGGCAAACTACATTACCTCACAACAATATAGCATGGGTATTGTTTCCCTGGGGGACAGGGGGATATTTCTCTCTCGCTTTTGGTGACCTCGTTTTTAAGGGATAAGACACACAATCCTTAATATAACGGTTTCAAGTATCCATCTGTATACACTATATAAATCTATTTCTAGTACAGGCATCTTTATATACTGCCCTAACAAATAACGTATATAGTCGCATATTGTGAACATCTTGGATACCGCATGACTCGTTTGATCAATAGAATCATGATAACTATTAGTGTTCATAATAGTACGTTGTTTAAAATTTGTAAATCGGGATGATTTAAATCCATTTTTTTCTCGAAATTAATTAAACAGATAACGATATAGCGATAATACTAAGGTAACTGAACACAAATTAGTTTATACATTAATGATTAAATGCATACTCTAACTTGATTCCATAATGTGATGTTTGAATAAAGAAAAGAGAGGGATTTGGAGAAGTCTTCTTAAACAACACAACCTGTACAATGAAAAATGGAGAAGAACGTCAACGGATTAAAGAGAAAGCCGTTAACCCAGGTTCGATATGGATCACAAGGCTTAACGAGTGTTAGAAAAGGCAGGATACATAATCAAATGAATGAACGTGTAGTGAAGAAGCGGATCCAAGAGGGGAGGGGGGTCCAAGGGGTCCGGACCCCTCCCGCCCCCTTTTCTGTCGCCGCAACCATTTTTTTTAAGTTTTCAGACCAGACCAAATTTTACGGCTTGGACCCCCCTTTTCCTGACCCGGGGACCTTTTTTTAGGTTTTTTATGAGTTCTCCTGGGTAAGCCCCCCCCCCCTAAATCCTGGATCCGCCCGTGTAGTGATTACCTCAGCGGTTTTTCACCTACAAAACAGAATTACTATTGATTCAAGATTATCATTACCCTTCAGAAGCGGATTCAAAAGAGGGGACCGGATGGTCCGGACTGCCCTCTCCCCCCCCCCCCTTTTTTTTAGCTTCCGCAAATTTTAATTTTTGTGTTTCAGATAATTTTTTTTGCGGCCTCTACCCCCCGGCCATTTCCGGATCTAGAGACCTTTTTTCCCTTATTTTTTTTCATTAGTACTCCTGGGCTGGACCCCTCTTTTCGTAAATCCTGGTTCCGTCTCAGCCCTTGAATATATGGAGGTTTACTTTCATGTAAACAGAATGACTATACTTCGTGCAGCATTGATACGAATGCATAGAAAACCTAATGTTGTTGATAGAATGCTGAATATTTATAAGAATGTATGCACAAAAAATTATAATGTCCGTAAAAACACAGTTCTAATCACATAATTCCATTTGCTGTGTCCACATGAATTTAACTGTATAAAATTTAATAAACAGGATATAAAAACATTGAAAACTGAGTCACTAGAGCTAAATCAAGATAGATCGTCCTTAAGATATCCCTTAAGGAATAAAGATATACCAATTATCCTTTTTTAACTATTTATTGTCAAAAAGAGAAATCATAAGAAACACAAACAAGAAAAAATAAGCAGAGTTTATAGAATGCCAAAAAAGTACTCCCCTGTAAAAAAAGTATACCTGTTTCTCCATTTCTACTTTTTTAATTGGCAAATAAAAAAAAGATGAGACATAAATAACCATAGCACACTCATCAATCCCCACACCAGCATCCTTAGTTGTGACTACCTTCCAAATTAAACATCTAATGATTACAGCGAGCTCACAGCCAAAGACTTTAAATCCAATCGTTAAACCTGCATTGTGGGGAGTGTATGCGAGATGTCTCGGTTTTAGCAGACATCTATACGGGAACCAGAGAGGTCCCTATGGTGTTGAATAGCATTGATTAACGCATGGGTGGAAGCTAGAACACACTCAAACACATGCCTACGTTGTGAATTATCCCCTGAAGTGATCCATCTAAGCAGTGCGCTCACACCTTTAACAAACCCTGTCAATAGGGAGGAGGTGCATTGTTAAAAGCATGAAAAATATCCCACCCAGAGCATGATATTCTGCCAGTGTAGCATTTCCCTCTACACTCCCTTTGTTCAGCCATATCTCCAGTGAATACCGAACAAGAGAACAAATACACTTCTAAAATGTCCGGATGATTAGGCAAATCACCTCAAGCATTGCACAAAACCCACGGACTATGTAAAAAAATTGATTTGGTGAAATGCACGATTTTTTTTTTATGATTTGTCGCATTATTGTTGTATTGTTACATATCGTCTTTATATATGGCATGTTCCATTTATAAGAGGTATTTTATTACCTTTTTTTCTAAACAGGTTATGTTTTCGACAACGTTTGTTTATTAACTCCATGTTGATTAAACCTTTGCAGTAAAATTTAAGATTTACAATTAAGTTACATAACATGAGATCAAAAGGGTATAAGCCAATAAAACGGTCGAAGGCGAAGGGACCATGTACCCATCAGAAACAGAGGCCTCTAAATTCTAAGGCTGAACCATTACCGAATCTTTTATATACAAAAATATTTTGAATGTAATGTGACAAAAGAATCAAAATGTTTAATACAAACTCCTGCAAGAGCTAATTTAATCCTGGGCATTTCACTTCGTTTACTCTTTCCGACGGCACGACGCTCATTTTATAATTCCGCAAATCGAGAATTCAAGTTGCACAATTTCATTCCCACAAATGCACAAATAAAGGATAACCTAGTAACATTTTTATTTTAACTCGTCTCGATCCTATTTACTCTTATTTTAGTCGAATCTTCCTCATTATCAATCACGTCTATCGTCATCGCATATTCATGAAATGATTTATTTAATCCAGTCATGTTCTGATCTAGTACTAGAGAATTATGGAGAATTTATAACATATTACACCATGCCTTCTGTGTCCTAACTGGCGGAAGAGAAAGCCTGTCAGTAAAAAATTCAAGAATGTTACGCGACAATAAGCATGAGGGCTTTGCAGACGTAAGGCATGGCCCTGCCCCACGGACGCGTTTTAATTTAATAAAAAAGAGTACGTGTTTCTTTGGTAGTATGGCAACCGGGACCATTATACACCCACGGCCCATAAGGGGACAAGGCATAAGGCCTGGTTTTGTAAGGGTATAAATGAAAGGAAGCAATAGCTGCAGCCCAGAGAACACATCCCCTTGCGGCACCATAAAAATTACACCACAACATTCCATATATACGCTTGGAGAAGTTGCAACTAGTTTTAATTATTTATGTATTATTACTTCACGTTAATCTACAAATCATAATTACAAAGCTTCACCCGTGGAATATCAGCAGCTCTATATGATAAATATTTTTGTAATGAGCTGTTAGGGACTAAACGACGCATATTTCAATCCTAAGGTTTTCGCAGGAACTTTTGACATGTGTTTCACTTACATGATATAAGGATTACTTATGCTAGAATTCTTCAGGAAAACCCCTCCCCGTAAATACCAACAAAGAATGGCAAATTATTCTATTCCAGTAAAACATACAAAAAATAAGTCTTTTAAAGAGACGTGAGGCACATACAGGGAGTACGAATTTTTTAAGTGAGAACTTTTTTCCGAATAAATAACATTGGTCCGACACCATCGCTTGCGAAATAGCGTAGATATAACGATTTTGGAAAGTAGCATTCTACCGTGAAATTATATGCAGATTGAAAGTTTATAAAAGATATACTTTATATAAATTGAAGCTCAGACGATATCCTGAAACAAGATGTTTAACCAGTGTAGTCATTTGAGGGTAGTCTTAGGCATGTTAGCAGACATATTTGTTATGCGTAAACACGTGCATATGTCGTTGAAGGCCCTTGTACGAGAAACGTATAGCTGCCAATGTGAAAAGAAAGGCTCAGGAAAACACATTCCAACAGTATTAAATGTTTGGTTTGAGCATTGTAAGTTGTCATGGGATAAGCAGGTCTGCTCCGAAACTGAAACCTCTCCCAGATAAAAAAAAAAACAGGTTAACATATTTCGGGGAAAGCATTTGGCAATGAAACAGCTCCAGTCTTGATTCGTTGCATTGTTTTTTTAGCAAATTAACGCAAAAAGTTATGTAAAGAATTTGCTGAAAATCTGTGGAGGGCTAGGGTAAAACCGTATCCGTAATCCATGATATTGTTGTAGGTATTCAGAATCATCATAATCTATTTTTCTTGAATGCCATAATCACAATTCCACAAAAAGAATAGTTCCAAAGGACTCTTCCTTTGTCCCCATGTGGAAGCCGCCCATTCGTATGCAATTGTTCTGCCAACCGCAAAGTGAACCCGTGTTCCTGAAGCATGACAATATTTTACATGAAACGTGCACATATGAACGAACGTCTGATTAGGAGATTCTGGCGAGTTGGTAGGCTCCGATCACATAAGCTATTTTGTGATGGAATCAATATCCATGTACAGATGTATTGGTCACATGTTTCCAATTTCCTGGTTGGAGATTGAGGACCCTAAGAAGTGTGTGGAACCCCCCCCCCCCCCCCCCCCGAATTTTATTCAGGTTGGAGAGCTTCCTTTTGAACAATCTTTTTTTCAAACAACCCATAAATCGGCCGAACTATTAAAACCATGGTTATCATAGAAAGATACCTCTGAAAGTATAGAGATCTACATACCTGTAATTAAACCCATAAAACGGTGGTCATGTCTCAGCTCCTTGTGTCCACAATAGCGCTCGCTAATGAAAGCAGATTCATGTGGAAATGTGTTCTGCGCTTGTATTTAAAATCTTACTTCTTTTTAACGGAGTAAATTTCCTTTACAGGCATTATAATGAAAATGGGGGTCAATGGGGATTACAGGTGATCCGTTTGGATCCTAACAGTCCAGTAAGCTCGAAATGCAAGAAAATCCATAAGGCGCCTCCTGAAAAAAGTGTGACATGCGAGGAGGACAATGAAGCATCACAGGAATATGGGGCACCTAATGGGGAAATATTATAAATATTAATTATGCAGGTTAATAGGAAATAATACCGCAAACAGAAAAAAATCTTGTCCCAAAAGAGGGCACAATCGATATGTGTGCGGAATTTGGAGAATCAATTTAAATCAGAGCGGA
Organism: Sipunculus nudus; assembly: GCA_026874595.1. Taxonomy (NCBI): domain Eukaryota; kingdom Metazoa; phylum Annelida; class Sipuncula; order Golfingiida; family Sipunculidae; genus Sipunculus; species Sipunculus nudus. The sequence continues at coordinate 58,016,825 of CM049307.1, forward strand.
AGCAGGTAAGCCATTCTGAACATAAAACCTAACTGCGTGTTAGTTATATAGATGGTATCATACTCAGACATAAAAATCAGAACATCTGACATCAGAATTTGAAGAATAATCCCGAATTTTCAAACTTTGGTCAGTGGAACAAGAACAATAACTCACTACCGATAGACTGAAAAGTTAGTTCAGTGTCGGACGCAGAACAAATCGACCAAATAGTATTAGGTTTAAAGTGATGTACACGATTTTGGGAGATTGCTTTGGTCAGGAAAAAGAGATAAAATGTTATATTTGCTATGGATGCAATGATCTTCTGTATCTGAGGACCAGAATCAGAAATCGTTCTGATGTATATCTACTTCCACGTCTCATCTTTGTTCTCTTTACATGAATTGGAAAGGTCTGGGCCTATATTTGATATGTCCTGTATACATTGTAACATTCAAAGAAATACTAGATAAAGGCCTCTACTGCCAGCGTACCACGGGGATTAATTAGGCGATATACCAGCTGACTCAGAGTCCTTCTTTTGTCACAAGATAGCTGCATGGTCATCTTTGAGAATCCGATATGCAGATCATATATACTTTTGTCCGCTATAATCTGAGTTAGTCTGTCTCAACTGAATTGACAAGGTAAAGGAAAGACGACGCCTTTCTGTATATTAATGTAATAACCCATATGAAATGTTTGGATAAAACGGTACCCTTTGTATTTCATATATATATATATATATATATATATATATATATATATATATATATATGTGAGAAAAAAAATCTGCTGTCAAAACCACTGTTATTATTAATCAGTTCTTCCTTGGTAAATTTTATTGTGTACAAACACCAAAAAAAAATACACAAAAAACAGAAACACGGACCGATGAACATAGATAAGACATCAGATCAAAATCGTTAAAATCGTGAAGGATGTATGCAGCCTCTACCCAAGCCTACCTGTAGTTCTTCCGTCATCTCTGTTTAAGGGCTCTGTCTTGGAGCTAAGCGGGGGATTGTATGCACTAAAATTTGTTTAACATAGTATGGATATCACGTGGTTGATGAAGATAAAGCCATTGACCGTCCCCGGTTCTGGTCCAGCCATTACGATGCCCCTCCATCCCTCATAAAGCCGCCTGGGACCAGGACGTCTAGTCGTCCGTTTAGCCCCGACGTCCAGATATAAACATTGCTGCCCTTATCAGTATGCGGACACGGCGGGGGTCGTCTGGCACCTTGGGCTGGACATTACTACTGGTGAATGACGTATATGATACCACGTGTCCGCTCGTCTGTCTGTGTCATACCGAGACCCATCAGGGAAATTATGGCTCATTAACCATTGTGTTATATGTTGTGATGTGGATTTAAATCAGATTCAAATTTACCCTCTGTTAATATCCCATAAGATTTCCCATATATATCCAGGGTGTTTTATTATAAAAAAATGATAATAAAAATACTACTACCACTACTACAACTACTACTAATAATTATAATAATAATAATAATTAAAATAATTATAAAGATAATAGTTTTATTTCATGAAAAATTAGAAAAAATACTATAGTCATAATAGTTGTTATAAACACCAAAGAGAATATTATAATGTAGAAATTAAGATAACTGAGGGAGGGATAAAATAGTTAAAAACAGAGATTTAAACATAGTTATTGGTTTTGTATTTTCATCTACGTAATATAACATAATAATATAACATATAATATAATACTTAACATTCATTATATAATACAAAAGGAATTATAGTTCCCATTTTACAATATCAAGATGAGCTGGGAATTAAATAAAGGTACCATACTGACATTAATCTTTAATTTAGTTTAAGAAAATTCAAGATTTTGTTTATCTATTGCTCTTGGGGCCTGAACAAAAGGCGGTGCCGTACCAATATTTACTATTCTTTCACACCTGACACATAATTTTCCTTTGTCATATCACGTTTGTATAGTTTGATTATATTTTTTATTTATATTGCACTAGCTGATAAACCCGGTATAGCGGCCAACTACTGGGGTTGGGGAGATATATTAACTGAGATGTGAAATGTTGGCTCATTTTTTTCTAAAAAATAACAGAAAATATAGGTTTTCAGTGGGTAACTGTCTCAATAAGATATAAATAATTTTTACATTTATTTTATGGGACTGTCCTCGAGGCAAGAAATTCATACCCCGTTATGTTTACCTGGAAGACCTGGTCAGTGATGATGTTTACATTGCGAACCGGAATGAGACGCGGGGGCATTCAGGTTTTTGGTGATATTTGACTGGATTCTATCGTTAGACGTATAAAGATTAGGTTGATGTGAGGAACGCATGAAAGATGTATTAAATGTACGTTGCAAGGACACTGTTCCCGAAGAAAGAAACAGAAATATGCATACCTCGTAAGTAGCAGAAGCGGACCAACAGGACTCCATGCAGAGGGTCCGTATCCCATTTTCAGCCACCGCAACCAGTTTTCATCGTATCAGACAAATTTTGAGGCCTGAAACCCCCGACACCACTCCAACCTACCCCACCCCACGTCTGTTCCTGAAATTGGGACCTTGAATTATGCTTTGTCATTAATCCTCTTGGGCTGAACTCTCCATTTCATAAAGCGAGAAACGTGTGATTTTTTCTTTTACTGACCACGCACGTGGGTGAGATCGAGCCTCGTTCAAATATTAGGCCCGACAGGGTCAAATCCCTCACTGAAAGAAAGCGTTATTCATATGAACAAAAGTAGTGTTTGAGGTTGAGTGACCGCAAAGGCAGTTCGGCTGTGATCGGTCTTACCTCCGTACAAATCAGTAAAAAACGGAAAAATCACTCAAAATTATATGTACATTAAAAATTATTTATTCTCATATCGCCTATGTCACTGCGGGGATTATAACCTTTAAAATAATGTATGGCACAGTATTGTATACACAACGCGGTTTTAGAGAAAATTGCGAACAAACGTGAACCGAATTCCTTTTATAAGTATTAGATTATATCATTAAAATGTACATATATTATTTTATAACTTAATATGACTTTTTGGTATATAAACTGAATACCAATGCACATGTTTGTAACTTTATATGACTTTTTTGGTATAAAAACTGAATACCAATGCACATGTTTGTAACTTAATATGACTTTTTGGTACATAAACTGAATACCAATGCACATGTTTGTAACTTAATATGACTCTTTTGGTATATAAACTGAATACCAATGCACATGTTTGTAACCTCATATGACTTTTTTGTAATATAGACTGAATACCAATGCACATGTTTGTAACTTAATATGACTTTTTGGTATATAAACTGAATACCAATGCACATGTTTGTAACCTAATATGACTTTTTGGTATATAAACTGAATACCAATGCACATGTTTGTCACTTAATATGACTTTTTTGGTATATAAACTGAATACCAATGCACATGTTTGTAACTTAATATGACTGTTTTGGTATATAAACTGAATACCAATGCACATGTTTGTAACTTCATATGACTTTTTTGTTATATTAACTGAATACCAATGCACATGTTTGAAAACTGTTAGACAGTCACGTGACGAGTCACCTTATTTCCGTTCGAAAATCACCATAGCCAAAAATGAACGTTTTAAAAGGCACATGGTAATGCCATGAGCATTATTCATAGCTTATGACAGTAAGGGACGTTTTCCTTATAAATAATATTTTTAGGTTCAGCAGCAACCAAAGATTGAATAAAAATAACATATACACATGTACATATATAAGTTCAAAGATGCCCAGAGATGTTGGGGTTGTTCTTTGTAACGCGTGAAGGTACGTGAAATTTCCAAGTTTTGATGAAGGCCTAGTTTCATAATTAAAACATTCATCATTATTATGGCCTCGGGACAATTTTCATGAAAATACTACACCAGAAGTCAAATATTAATCCCTATTTGTCAAGAGACGAAACTTTCCACCCCAGGTTAAGTATTACGTTATACGTTACAGCTAAGAATCGGTAACTTCCGTCTTTTTTAACATTGGCTCCTGCGGGTCCCTTCCGTTCTCATTCGATTTTTTTGCAATCTTTGCATGAATAATATCTCTAAGGTACGGGTGCCTGGGGTGCTACGCAACAAAACAAACGAGAGCATTCAGATCACTTAGGGAACATTAATGAATAATGCATTAATTCCACTGATCTATTATAGACCTGTAACTGCTTTCAGATTACAACAAGTGCCGCCATATTTTCGTAGTTACCATGGCAATATGCTGAAAACTTTAGGCACGTCATGTCATTTTTTTTTTTTTTTACCGGAGCATGTTTCAAACTTCGAAAGTAATAACTCTTGCTTCGCTAAAGACGAACTGCATGTTTCCAAATCAACTAATACTATATAAAGATTTTATCTAGATTAAGAAAAGAAATACATGTATCTAGATTAATTAAGGAATAGAACTTTTGGTTTATTATTTATTTTCCAAGGCCCTACCACAGCAATTTCAATCAACTTGCATTTTTCTCTGGTAACTGACATGACTATTCCTTATTGCTGCAATGGACAGAGGCGCAGCGGTGATTATATGAATACTCATTTTATCTTCTAACGCCCGTAGATTATGCGTTCATTCCCGTTATGAAGTTGTGTATGCGCGCGTCTGTTCACAATATAACTCGCGCAATCATGGACAGAATTGTATGAAATATTTAGATTATCTCGGGACTGAGACAGTGAAGCATCGATTAGATTTTGGTGTGGATCCGAATCATTATATGAGTCCAGGAAGGACTTCCATATTCACAAATATATGAACCTGAGAATATTGGCCAAATAAGAGAATGCAAACACGTTGGACCTCTTTACGAATGAACCTGTGAGTACAGAATGCAAACATGTGGCGGAGGCCTGCATTCATGAGAATGCATATTAATAGTTATGCATGTATATACAACGGGTGAGGATTGAAAAAAAAAAAAATCACACTCGGCACCTTTCTCGACATAGTGTGAGAGGGGCTTTACTTTAGACCAACGGTCTGGCTGCTTTGCAAAGCAAAGTGCCTGGACTGTTTGGTATTCGAAATGTTTTGCCGATGCTTGAAAAAGTTTAATTAAAGCCACAATGACCAGCCTGGTGTCTAAGTCTGCATGTAATGCCGAGTTAATAACGGTGTAGTATTTCTGACTTACAGTATCCGTCCAAGTGGTCTGATTAAGGACGGTGTACCGAAACAAAAGCAATTAATTTTTAATCATGTATGTTGACTTATTGTTTTTAGCTCAGCTGACTATAAGTCATCTGAGCTATAGTCATGGTCCATTGTCCGTCGTCCGTCCGTCCGTCCGTCTGTCCGTCTGGATGTCCGTCCGTAAGACTGGCACGTTTCGACACCGTTGGACCTACGAATCTGAATTTCGGCATAGAGTTAGATGTCCCCATAATCTCCTACCATGCCAAAAATTGGGTCAATAGGACTTTGTTCCTTTGAGATATTAAGGAAAAACCTCAATTTTTTATTAGAAATCTATTTTCACACTTCAGGACTGCCTAATATCAAAACCACTCATCTGGTTTTCTTCATATTTACTATATATATTCCTCTATATAGTTCCTATGTACATGCCAGATATTAAGTCAGTATTATATAATTTAAAAAAGTTATGGGCCCAAACATAATGGACTTTGTAAAAAAATCAGGAAGAAATTTGGTCACTTAAGACCAAAAGTGTTAAAGGTAGGGACTTTTTTTCAGTAATATAACTTTAATTAATCAAAATTTAATTGTATACCAAAAATTAGATCAAAATTTGTTAAATTTTTTTAAATATTGGCAGAATATAAAATTGGTACCTTAAATTTTGCCCAACTTTGGCCATGGCACGTTTTTTTTCTTGTTAGTACTGTGAATTTAATTTTCACACCATTTATACATAAGGATTTAATCTGTTAAAATCTGAAATTTGAAAATAAAAGCTGCAAAATTAGGCTAGTTATTGAATTTTTTGGAGGCTCTTGTTGTATTCCCTTACATTGTCAAGCAGTCCACTTTGATGACTGTAGGTCATTCAGTGCACATCTCTATGCTCCCCAGGCTGTTGACATAATTTTAGATGTCCCAAAATCTCCTACCATACCGAAAATTGGGTCATTAGGACTTTGTTCCTTCGAGATATTAAGGAAAAAAAACTCTGTTTTCCATAAAAAAAAAAGCCATTGTTACACTTCAAGGCTGCCTAATATCAAAACCACTGATCTGTTTTTGATCGTATTTAGTATTCACATTCTTTTATTCATTTTCTATGAACATACCAAAAATTATGTCAGTTTTGGGTATTATTTTGAAGTTATGGGCCAAAACATAATGCAATTTTTTTAAAAAATCAGGAAATATATTTACTCCCTAACATGAGAATTGCTGAACCTAGAGACTTTTTTTCAGGAATATAACTTTATTTAATCAAGATTCAATTGTTTACCCAAAGTTAGATCTAAATTTTGCAAATTTTTCAAGTTATTAGCATAAATAAAAAATCAATACCTTAAATTTTGTCCAACTTTGGCACTATTGATTTAATTTTCCCAGCATATATGCATAAGGATTTAATCTTTTAAAATCTGAACTTTCAAAAGAAATTGATTGGAATGAATAGCTTTTATTCATGTTTTCATACACCATGTCAAGTGTTGTTTACATCTAGCCCACCTAGTAGTACAGCCTTCACTTGCATTATGTAACCCTTCCCAGGCAGCTTACCTTGGCCCAGCTTGGCCACTACTAGCAGGCTTTTCCTCTGCCCTGCACTCATCCCCCCCAGCTGGTGCATAAACTAGATGAATGTTATAATTTTTCTGTATTTTATTTTATTCTTGGACATGCTACATTTTAGATTTTGTATTGAACCACCAGGGTTACAATGATTAAAGTGTACATTTAATTGTGTCCACAAAGTGGTGTATTGCTGTGAAAGTGTGGATGTTCATGAGATAAGTAATTCCTTACTTCAGAAGAGTAAAAACTTCACCAGGTGTGAAATTGACTATTAATTCCAGTAATTAATTAAAACTGGGATAGTAATTAGCACAATGATATTGTTTGTCCCTCATTCAACCAACAGTGTGTATACTTAATTTGAAAAGATGTTTTTATTTTATCAAATTTACTTTTATTTTATTTTGGTGAATAAAATTAAGCATATCCTGAAAACTCCAATGTGCAAAACTTTTTAATAGTGTTTCAAGGAATATTCTTGTAGATGCCATGTTGTGGCATTATTTTCTTTTAAAATCAGTTTAAACATTTATGATTTAAAAATAATAAAATATATGTGTATGCATAATATGACCCAATTTTTTTACTCTGTATATATAATGATTGCAACTTTTGCAACAATTCTAATATTTTAACTTATATTTTCAGGTTTTTTAATTAAAAATTTATAAACCTGTAAATAAAAAATGATTCAGATAAAAACTTCTTAATGGAAAAAGTGGATCTGCTTAAAAAAATAGGATTATATATAAACTTAAATGCATTATTCTCTTGAAAGTGAAATAAAGGTATTAGTCCATTCTGTTCACTTGCCTGTCCATCTGTAAATTTTCGTATATGCAACACAGTATCTCAAAACTTTTACTGTTTTTCTTCATGACAGTCTTGTCAGAGCATTAGTTTGCAATCATATATTTAGAACTTTACTATAACCAAGTAGGAGGGCCCCTTTCCTCTTAGCTTTTCATATTCTTATATAAATGAAAAACATTACAATAGAATATTTCTACATCCACCTTCGTGCTGCCCTCACTTTTCCCTTCTCCGAACCCCATCCCAAAGTCAGCTTCAGTAAGCAAGAACAAGATGAATCAGATATATTCATACTTTAATATTTTGTATAACTATTCGTCCATAGGTACCTATGTACATGCCAGAAATTATGTCAATATTGTGTAATATGTAGACATAGTGGGCATCACAATAATGTACCTTGTCAAGACTAAAGAGATATTGTGTCATACAGTCACATATTCATAAATCACTTCATCAGCATAGTTAATCATAACATCATATCTGTCAAATTGAACGCTTGCAGACTACCATACACTTTAGATCCTTCAACAAATAGCCTTATCATCATTCTACTACTGCTTATTAATGCTGTCATTGCATTCATATTTGCTCAAATATATCACAATTTTCAACCCCTCCTAAATAAATAAAAAATAAACCACACTATTTGACTCTATTAATCCATCAGTCAGGTAATTTCATTTATCATTTACTCACATATTACATTACATTCCTTTATAATAGCCCAACATGTACATGATATTCATAAGCTTTATCGATTCGATATAGTATCACAGTGGAGAAACATTTATAGTCCAATCACGATCAGCTGAGCGCCGTGACCCATGGGTCCCTTGTTTTTCTTCGGCACCGCGTCCTGAAACAGGTTCTGTTTTTTTTTCAAATACTGAAAATCAGAAATACTACGCTGCTTTTAACTTAGCCTTAATTACTCAGCGCACTTAGTTCAGTGCATTGATTATCAAAATTCTTTAAATGTTAAACTGTGGTAAAAATTTTATAATTAAGAATAAAATGCAAGATAAAAAAAAAAAGGTTTTTCATATGTTTTTAAATGTTTGAAACATGCTCCTATAGAAATTCTCTAATGTCTTTATTTTTTTCAAAATGTATATTATAAAATGTCAAGAAATTCCATGCGGGTTCTTCGGATTCATTTACACGTTCCCGGGATGTTCTGTCATCATGTCATTGTGTTATTTCTCTAGCTTATTGAGACAAATATTGATACTTAATTTTGAAATTTGCGACAAGTGGTCAAGGGCCGTTCAACAATCATAAACTGGAGGAATTTGTTTTAAACAGAAACGACCTCTGGTGGAAGGCTGTACTGGCCATAATCAAGCTGAAAGCATACAACTTGGGCGTAAGAGTGTTGAATTGCTAATCAGTATGACTATGCCTTGGGGTAATTAATCTTGGCAGTGCAGGGGATGAATGAGGCGTAGACAGTGGACAGTCACCATAGATCAGCAGACCGACAGTTAGATGAGCTCAAGCCTTAGGGGTGTGGGTAGCCCGGGGAGACGGACTCTAGAATGAGATAAAGGAGTCAATTTGGCTTTATTCATGACGTGTATAATATTGCTCTCGTTGCCTTGGACTGTAAATTGGGGATTAGTGTTGGATTAGGGCACACAACTGGGATGAGGAGCGTGTGATAAGTCAGAACACGAAAGTAATGGAATGTTTGTATACACAACATTATGGGACCTCCTGTGGATAGGAACCCGACAGACATCAACAGGTATTTAGGAATGTTGCTGTTCTTGTAATTTAACAGGAACCGGATATGCCATTAGTGTAACAGAATAAATTGTCTGCTAAATGTTTAATGAGCTAAGAACAGCAACTGCCTTGTAGCCTGTCATGTATTAATCTCACGGGATGTCGGGCTCCGACTCGTGCACCTTTACAGTGATACTGGTACTGAATGCTCCATTCAGTTCCATTGCTTTAACTGACGGGTGATATACCACCAAAGGGAATACCGTACAGCCTTTGTTCTCTAAATCATCCTTGTTCCGGACGCGAAAATGTAGACTTATGCAAGCTGTCCAGCGACCTTGCCTTTTTCGCATTTTTCCTCATTTTTTGTCAAAGTCTTATTTTTCCTTCTTTTTTGCCTCATCCTATTTTTTCTAGGGAATTGTGAACTTTTTCTTGTTTTTCCTTGTATCATACAATTTCATAATGGCGTCATTTTTTGGCAAAGTGTTCTTGTGTTAATTTGGATGAAATATTATGGGCAGTTAGAAGAATAATGTGATAAAAATGCATGTATTAACTGAGCACCAAATTGAAACTGTTTAGGCATGGTTTCTTTTATATGACTTTTTAGTTCTCAGAGCGTTTATACAACGTTATAACATACATGCAAAATAATGTTACAAGGCTGTGTACTTTCAGTCCCACCGTTGTCCTAATTTTTTTCTTCTGTATATTTATTTTTATTCTACTATTTTATTTATTATTTTTTTTCTTCATTTTCATTCCTACTCGTGTGTCTTACGTTCTCTATCAGCCTGCCTTTATCAACAATAACGTACACAAGCACAATTTCTTAAAACAAACAATTATTCATTTCTTATACGCTTACAATAATGTAAAAGTGTTGAAATTACAACATTACGCTTTATTTCAGAATAATAAAAAACATTGATATACTAGTTATAACAAATTATAATTACCACTAACATAATAACCGATCACCCGGTAGAGCCACATAACGCTTTGTTTCAGAATATAGAAAATAGACAAATAACAATGATAACAAATATTAATATCACTAACATAATAACTGATGACCCGGTAGGCCATATCAGTGATCCCATTAATCAGTGCTTCCGACGGTAGGCGGCTACGATGAATAAGTGAACGTGTCCTGAAAGCATACATTGACAGCTCAGTTGGCGGAAAGTACCATTCACAAGCAAAGTACAGGAGGCGATCGAGTGTGCAAATTTCTACTTGCTCGTGAGAAATCCAAATAATAATAGTTTAGCGGCTGCGGCCCAAAATGCACAAGGACCAATTGTTTAGCCTCTGTTTCCTATTGATTCCCTTAGATATAGATCAGCCAATGAGTGGTTTGCTTAAAGCCACGCCTGGCTCGTCATTCGTTGTGAATTCTGCCCGCCACAGACATTTATTCACGACCGAAGGAGGTTCTTGTTCAGCGGCAGCGATTCTCCGCACGAGCTATATCACGCACCGGCTGCAATCGATACCAGAAACAGAAGCATCATTATCTGGAAACAGGTAGGATTTTTTTTATTTGCAATAAAAAGTTTACGCAGCTTTTATTTGCCGCTGATTATTAATACCATAACACCTCGTATATTAGAACCTCATGAAATCAAAATCCGTGTAGCCATGAATCAAAACAGGAAATCTATCGTGTCAGAAAAGATAATCTATGCGGTTTTTTTTTAATATGAGTGGCAGTTTGTTCTACATTTTTCTTTATTTTCATCGTTTCTATATGTTGATATACTTATGTTTTTTCGCAAAGGTTTAAGACTTCTCGACCATCGGGCTATATCATTCAGATACGACTTAAATAGAGGTCAATGAACATAGCCTGTATATCCGAATCTAAACATATTGACTGACCTCCGAATTGGCGGATAAATATTGTATAAATTATTAATATAGTCTTCATAGTAATGATAGCATTAATAAATAAGAATAGTTATCAGTTATTAATTCGAAAAGAATCTTATTGTTTTGAAAAGGTACGTTTGACGATTGAGATGACAAAGTATGTACAATTTTTAAACATCTATGATCATCTTCAGCAGATTCATCAACCATCTAAACAGAATACAACTTAACAAAATTCTAAAACTCTTGACATAGAGGTACACAGCTAAAATGTGTTAACAATGACAACTAAGAATGCAGAGTGAGGATTCTACCAAAATTATCATATTCCAATAAATTTAGATTTACAAGATAAAAGAGACAAGATTCATTCGATAAAAGTAGAGGAATTTGCTTTACGGGTTATATCACCATAAACTGTGCAGAGTAAAAAACTAGACATAGTATTATGATAAGTAAAAATGGTAATCGGATTGTGATATATCTATGTGTTATATAATCTTATTGCACAAATCAAGGAGTTTACAGGACTGAAGTATAAACTGTCAGAAGCCCCGCCAGGCCTCGAGTGTCAGTCGTGTGCTAATTGCAATTAAGACCTGATAAGCCCATTAACTCTATTGTGCGTCTATTGTGCCGGCCGGGGTGTCACACGCAGCGGCGGCACGGCCTTTGATAAAGCGAGTCTGCTAGATGTTTCTTCAGCGGTCCGCTGTAGCTCGCTGAAGCGGAGAGCGATATATCCAGTAACTGACCGGTAAATCACTGGAATAACATTGACCGGAATAATGAATGCGCAAAAGTTTTTAAGAATTATGCGCAAGAAATATATCTAGAGAGGTCTCGTGTTGAGGAATCACTAGATCGATTTTGAGTTAGATGTGGTCATTCTGCATCAACTTCTACCGAAATTCATGACGGACGACTGGTAAGTGTAAACCTTACTTTCCTTGAAAAACTTCGGAATTATCAAATTTTGGGTAACTTTACACAGTGGTCGGGAGGTTACGGTTCGAATCTGACCGTGGCAGGTCTTATCTTGAAATAAACGGGGGAAATATCGAATAGCCTTGCTTCTGGCTTGCGGCGGTCTAATGGGGATAAAGATGTCACATCCTGGGTATACACCAGTGTTGGCTGGCCCAGGCTTACCCCCGGGATAGTTGTAATATGTACATATCTGACACAAAAGCGCCGGAGCTAACCTTTCCCGCAAGGGTGCACGTTTACGATCTTGGGAAAGGGTAGTTTATAAGGATGCATACAAAATGAACGTGGTTACCAACACCAAAAATATGTTAAAGAAAGAATTCGTAAGGTTTAGACCTGAAAATCCTAAAACATCAACCCCGCAGTAAATATATATATATATATATATATATATATATATATATATATATATATATATATATATAAGTTTCCGAATAAACGTATAAGCCTTAAACACTAATGAAGACGGTGTTAATATAAGATTCTTATCATAAAGCCTCTACCTGTAGGGAGGGAGGCCATATAGTGGTTGATGAGTTTATTTCTATATAAATAGTTTGGTCACAGTTTGAGGTAAAAATGTCATAGGGCCATCGGTTATATTTTTTCTTGTATTTTTGTATTCTTTCATCTTCCCATGTTTGCGTTAGATCTCAAATATGGCAGACTTTAAAAATCGGACCCTTCGGCATAATCTCAGTCATAGATGACAGATTGCACCTGATATTTGTTTTTTGACACTGGCTAACTTTCCAAGTTCGTACATCCGTAGCCGATTCTTCATTATCGCCCAGTTGAAGGGGTCGGGGGGAGGGGGGGGGGGGCGTCACTAGGTGATTGCAAACAGCTATTTTCATTTTTTTTTTCTGCCCCTGTTTGCGCTCTACGTCCAATAAGCCAAAGTTAAACGGGCCTTATCCCCTATCAAACATGGTTAATTAACCTGAAAATCGCTTCTTTCCTTTAAATAAATGTGTAACCACCAAATATTGCCTTGAAACCCTCTACTGTAAACGAGGGTTAAAAACAGTGGACCCGGCGCGATCAAAGGCGTCAACATAAACACGGCGTGTGGATCGCCAGGGTCAAAACACGTGTCAATCCGGAATTGCCCTGACTGACTTGGCCAAAAAAATGTAGTTCATGTTCCCGATGACTGAAACATTGCGTGTTGCGGCTCATAATCGGATCTCCGGTCACGCGGCCTTGTTTCGGTAAACGGAAACACGTGGATTGTTTACCAACACGCAGAACAACAACAAGCTGTTTGACAGCCGTAGGCGAGGTATGCTACTGAGAATGTGTGCTGGGATAGTTTTGCTGGGAAACTGTTGTGTAAAACAAAACTGAACTCATCATGTGAAAGAATAGGCATAATAATCCTCCTGAATATGCCCCTTATTAAAAAATGACCTTGTTTATATTACAAGTCACCGATATCTAATTGCACCTGACTGTTTAATATCTAAGGTCGTACACTCAGTACTTTATCCCTCATTATCGCCCGGTTCTGCCTGTATTTGCGTTAAATCTTCAACACTGCGGATTCCCAAAACTGACCTTTGGTGAGGTTAATAATCAAAGGGGATTTACATCAGATTTTTTTTTATCTAGCCTACACCTGATGTCCAAACGACCTTACATTCTTAAAGAATTCTTTACATGAATCTCGCATGAAGAACATTGAAGGAACAGTGCAAGGAGCAAAATCTTGCGCTGCTTTTCCAGTATTAAAACAAGCTATTCACCTGCCTTTTCTGTAGAATTTATTATATTTCTGGTCAAGTCTGAGTAAATAATAAAGAAATCTCGGAAATCACTGTTAAGGAGAGTTCTTATACCGCTTCTGTGATGAAAGCATCTTTTTGTGTACGAACTGTTAGTAAACACAGCAATGTTGACAAACAGAAAAATCATGTAAGTAGGTGGTTGGTTCCTTGTGCAGAAGTTGAAGGTAGGTATCCACAAAAATGTCTAGTTTGTCTGGCTTGCCGCTAGATGTCCTTGTTGAAATCCGTAGGATTACTTTAACTTGGCCTCGACATGTTATAAGAACATGGATATAAACAAAACGAACAACCTGTGTGCAGGGGATTCAGTATTTCCTTGCCTAATTTCATATGAAAAAAAAGGTTCGTTAGGTTATCTTTAGTTCAAAGACGTCAGATATTGGCATAGGCCACTTTAAGCGTGTATCTTTCTATTTATTAGATCTTTCTTGGGCCGTATCCCCCGATTACGTAACCGGGTGGTCTTTGGCCTTCTTATATCTGTCAGTGGACAATGCAATACTACTGTGGAAAGCCCCGTCTTACACTTGATGATATTCATATGAAAACCCATGAATTTAAAATTGCGACAAAATGAAAAACAAATGGTTTTTCCTTAGGGTCGTCCGCTTAACGCATACAATACGAATCAATATAGCTTCTGCAATTCATAACTGAGAGAATATGTCCGTCTTACCGTTTCTTATACATGCATGGAACTGTGCGAAAATCAGGTGTGTAAAAATATGTATTGTGGTAATGTGTCAGTTTATAAAAGTCTCCATTTACAACATTTAATTATTAATGTCTTCATGAGAATGAATCATTCAATATTATTTTGCAATTTTTTTTAGTTGGACTGTCCGTTTCTAAATTTCTTTGCAAATGAAGTCCGTTTAGGCGGAAAGAAACGTAAAATACATTATTTTTCATTGAAATCCGTAAAAAAATCCCAAAACAAAAATACGTCTCTGGTTTTACGTGCACTGATCATCTTTGTCCAGGACCGTGACTGCAATTTTCAAGGTATAACGACACAAGATTGACCATGGTTCGCGCCTGTTTGAAAATAGCGTAGTCGTCTTCTGGGGTCTTTAGGTACAAAATGGGACTCACAGCCGGGCGGTCGTGAGTTCGAATCTAAGTGCAGAATCGGTTGGATTTCACGGTCGATCTGCCACTATCCTGGATGAGCGCTCTGAAGGATAAACGGGACGGCTGTGTAAAAATAGAGTAATTTATTACTCACAATCGAATGCGACTTTGGGGATTTTTGGTGCTTGGAAAAAGCAATGGGGTTAATTACACCCGCAGGTGCGGTAGTTACCGGGCCTTGGTGAAAAAATGATATAAATGAAAGGTCGCGCTTACTACCGCCATGTTACGCAGTCCCGAAATTGAACTCTGCAGATGTCTATACCTAGGTTACGAAATATATATGTAACCACAGACCTTATAGGCGGTAACCTTAACGTCAAATATTTTACTAATACATGTAAGTATAATCGCATATAAATGGTACTAAAATTCAGCCAGTCGACAAAACATAGAAAAGTGTTACAGGTTTGTACATATATTAGATTCTGTGACATTTAATGCCGAATTCTGTCGAACATCCTATAGAATCAAGGCTAATAAATTGAAGAGATAAATAAGAGACGGAGAGGAGTTATAGCCATGTACAGTTTAGTTTGTAAGATTTTATTTGTATTCAATTCATTTAATATCTCTATTTCTCTATGATGTCATAAGGTATTAATAATGGGTGCGAGTTCTTCGATGGATCCTGTAAAATCTGGTGTTGATATTCCCATTCTTTATGTCTGGAAATGCAATTATGAATAATAACATTTACAGTAAAGCAAAATCTATGTACACTTATGTGCAATAGCTGATATTGAACAATGTACAGACAGGCAGCTGTTCTGAACGGACAAAGAAACATAAAGCACACATACACACAAACATATGGAAAGTCATACAATCACCTTTCTCTTACAGATAAACACAGCATAGCTTTGCAAAAAGCATCAGCCGTGGCAAACTAATGCCAGTTATATTAATTTTAACAGCCCGCTCTCGTTAATTTGATAAAACCGTTTCTGGCACAGGGCCAAGAGTTGGAGCAATGACAGCGGGTGTTCTGATGTAATCAGGACGGTTTGGCATTTTTTTTTTTTAATTTGGGCTGGATGCACAATGCGATACCATGCTCTCATTGGTCTGATTACACGTCTTCGCTCTGTACTATCCCTAGTGGTGTGACCCACAAAACTTTGCCACACAAAGCAGCGGTTACATCAAAGGATGTCCTGGACGCCTGCACTGTATAACCGCGGCATGAGGAGCACAGGACCTAATCCACACCGAAGTGTTTCCGGCCAGGTCACTTATGATACGTTTTTGCCCACTTAAAAGACCGGCATTTCCACTTTCAGACTGCCTTTGCCATGAAGTACCGGGAAGAAGTACTTTTATTATGGACAATAAGGACATTTTACTGCGCACTCTCGCATAGTTACAACACCTCACTTATGACTGTGTAGTTCCTTTAAAATGTCCGTTAAGACCTACAGTAAAATACCACGCATTTTTTACGCTAAACTCAAGTAAAAATTAGATCAATGTGTAATAATAGTGGCCATATCTGTTTATTATTTTCTTTTACGTATGATTGAAAGTAAAGGTTGCAGTCTGGGGTTATTTATGTTAACAATATATTGTTTGAAACAATACCTACCCACACATATACACATGTTTATAAATATATATATATATATATATATATATATATATATATATATATATATATACAGTGAAACCTCGTTGTGTCGAACTCGCTTAAGTCGAATACCCTGCTTATGTCGAAGTTGCAGACTCGGTATTCCGGACAACTCTAGTTAAATTATAACCAAATAAAACCCGCTTGTGTCGAAGTTTTCTGAGGGTGCCTTCGACTTCGTCACAACGAGGTTTCACTTTATATATATATATATATATATATATATATATATATATATATATATATATATATATATATATATATATATATATTTTAAAGTTCAATTATTGGTAAATTTTAGGAGTGGAAATTATATATATATATATATATATATATATATATGTATGTTTATATATATATTCAAACCTGTATTAGTATGCACCTTCGTAAAGTAGGGAATTCTATGTAATGGGCCTTGTTATTTTTTCCTCTCATTTATTTACAATGTTGGCAATTACCTTAGTTGAGTGCGTCTCTATAAAAGGGCAGTTATCCCCGATGGCAAGACTGACTGAACGTACAGGTTTATATATATATATATATATATATATATATATATATATTATCCTTATAATATCATGGCATCCGCCAATCCTTTTTAAAGTGAATCGCTACTCATTTACACGAATGGAACAATTTTTATCACTGACAGAATACATTTAGAATAGCGTGTGTGTGTAATAAGCATGACATATTGTATAAAGTTTTATATATCCCTATATACCAATATATATTAGTTATATACTGCTCTAATATATTAATGCAAGAAGTTAATTTAATTTCTATAGCCACTTACACTAAGGTTGCCATTACATATAAGACGAATGATTACACTGTCCAAAACCTGCATTCATTTGTATAGGGATATTTTAGCAAAAGTTCGGACGTTCAAGCACAAATGACAAATATAAAGTCTCCATTGTTCTTTAGTTCTTAAAACACCATACAGCCAAAGATGCATCAGTATCTTAAATGGGATATACCATTCTACATTTTAATTTAAATATAAAATGAATATTAAGCGGTCGAACGAAACCAACTGAAACACGATTGGTTCAGCTTGTTTCGCTGACAGAGATGTAGCGATTGTCTAAAAATTAGAGATGTTATCTGTTAAATCTCATTTTTAATGCTTTGAGTCAAGGCGTTTGTAATACTGCTGTCAGTATAAAATGAGATAGAATACACTACAATTTCGCCACGAGGGAAGCCATTGGAAAAGGCCTGAACAGATGATATAGCTAAGGCATAAGTGTGATCCACTGACTTCTCAATGATTCATAACCAAACTTCGTCAAACTTCTCTTGATATTCATCTTTATTTAAGGTATACAGTATAATTCAATCGTGTAGCATCTCTAGTCCGAGCAAGCACTCCCGTGAAGGTGACGGCGAGAGTAACGTAGAAGAGTAACGGCGTTCTAACATTTGTATATTCGTCTGTCATGTGGGTTTAGGGTCCTAGCGGTCTGTCAACTTTCACCAAGTTTCGGAAATGGCATACTTTAAAATACATGCCAGCGAGCAATGATGTAGTCTATGGAATTTTTTAATAACCTTCATCTCCCAGTACAGAGCTAAAACTTGGTAATTGTTATCTTATTTTTTTAATATGTTAGAAGTTAGGACATGTATGTTAATATTATGGTATGTGCCTGCCACGTGCCCCCTGTAGTTCGGATAAAACCCTATGTAACTGTATTTGACTCTACACGTTAAAACGTGTGTGATATACGGGGGTTGGCAAAGGTGTCTTAAAGAAAATGTAATCTAGCACCCCCCCCCCCCACACACACACACAAACACAAACAGAGACACAAATTCAAATGTAAAAGTAATTGAGTGAGAATTTTGCCGAGTTCCCATCAATTCACGTAGACCCAATGCATAACAATTGCACCTGTAGTGATTTTTTACGTAAATATGCACATACGCTAAATATGCTACTTGACACGTGGTTTTACATTGTTAAAATAACATATAACGATTTTAACTTATAATAGCATATACGCGCACAGTGGTACTAGGTTTTGTCGTCGAGACCTTGACAAGGGCGAGAAACGAACCGAACTGGACGCGCATTCAAAACCTTGGCTGCAAATCCACCATTACACAAAATGTCTTTCAGAAGTTAATTGATCCCTAAAGAACCGATTACTCACTTATCACTTATCTGTGACAAGACGCAAAAGTATTGTCTTGCAAATGTCCGGAGATTAAATAAGTGTTCAATCAGACATATACAAATTGCTTTCATATTTCCTACACATTTGAATCGTTTTTCATTGTGCCCAATCTATTGTTGGAACAGCACCAACGTGTACTATGGCTCCTAGGTTCCATATAGACTGAAAATCCAGACCTAAATTAGTGCTTAAATTAGTGCTCTCACGTCACAGACTACAGAAATAGGCAGGTTGGCTGCCAAACTTAGCAGATTAAGGGTAATTTGGATAGACAACTTTGATATTTCAAACCTGGTTTGTGTCCAATATACTCCCTCGGAGACCGGGGGGATGTATTTAAAGCAGGCTTCACCATAAGATTACCTTTCAAAAGAAATCTCTTTGTTCTGATTAAGGACAAATTACTGAAATTAATAATCATTTTGACATAAGGCCTATCACGTGAGAATTCAGAACCCAGGAACTTGGGTTGCATCAAAGAAATGCACAAAAAGGTAACATAATAAAAATGTAAGGGTTTCCCCAACAAATTATTGGAGGTCTCAAAGCCAGTAAAACTTGAAAGCTCAGACTTATGTGAAACATCCGTCTAAATTTGTTATTATTAAATCATGATCTGGTTCCAGGAAGGACTTCAAGGAATATTCACAAATATGCAGTCACATATGCACGAATGAATATGGGAATGTCGGCTAAAAAGTGAATGCAAACACGGTCCAGCTCCGTGCGCCACGCAGTTCATCTGCCCACCTGTTCATGTCAAGGTCGAGCGCCAAGCAAGTCGGAGTGAGGGTGTGCGTGCAGTGGTTATCTGCAGTACGGCTTATGTACACCAGCAATTTCAAAGTATGAATTTCAGCACCGGGATTTCTATGTTCGCAAAGCGTGTTTGAAACGTGTTCTTTCAGTTCTGAGCCCATCTGCATCCCACAATAAATAACCCATCCCCCCCCCCACACACACACATACATTCACACATGGCAGAGGCTTGCATTCCTTGGGTTGCAGATTTCTAGTCATCTCTGTCAAGGGGTTAGGGTTAGTTTTTTTTTGTCAGTTAGCAACATTACCCAAAAAGTTTTTTTACGGATTTTCATGAAATTTTCAGGAAAGATGGGCAGGGATACAGTGATAAATATTATGAATGATACGGATCACCATCAGGATCCAGGAATATTTTTAAGGTAAGATGCTGCATTTCGGATAATGACATAAGGGAGTGATGAGCTGCCTTAGCGTAGGTCTGCGCTCTCTGAGTGCAGAAATCTAGTTTATATATGAGAATAAGATATTCAACACCATCGTCATATCAGGGGGTTCTTTGTAATTCTCCAACATTTTTTTATCTCTAAATTATTCATTTATGAGAATACGATCTTCAACACAATCGTAACAAGAGAGTTTTTTAACAACTCCATGGATTCAGGAATGTAGGGAATCTTATCATGACAACTTTGTCTACTTACCGGATAAGAGGGATATGATATTTACCGATCATAGGCAAGTGTCCAGAATCTACAATTACAAAATAGAGTATCTCGTATTGATATTTTATACCATGTCAAATCAGTTATATCGGAAAAGAAGAATATGATAAATAGCGGCGACATTTGTCTTGCCATGGCTTTTGATGGCATATCGTAATCTCTTGCCCGTGTAACAACATTTTACTTAAAATACTTTCATTTTACTTACAGAACACAGTGTTAAGGTTTTATTCCTATTTCTTTAAATATGCGATATACCCAGTTACAAGAACTGAGTCATCCATGAAAACAAAGCATAAATAACAGTTCTGCTTCAACGGATAAGTTGGCATGACATCTATAGCTCAAAGATATTTTTTCAAGCATCCTCAAGCAAACAGATCTGGTACATCTGAATGATGTTCAGTGTCATATCAAATTTGTATTTGAAAGAACAATTTGATGAATAGCAATGCCAAATAAATAGGCTTGACTTTTTGACTTTTAACTATAATCTCTCATTTCTGAGACAACATTATTCTTGAAATAATACAAAAAAAGAAACTGATTTTCTTATCCAAACTATAGAAATACAAATCTCTGTCAAAGGAAGCTATGGTCAATTATTCATACCAAGCATGTTATATATCTGCTTACCGAGTTACAGGGACCTAATGTCTAAAGATCATAACCATCATTCAAGAATAAACAAAAATATAGTGTACTTAAGATTAATGCTTCGTGTCATATCAGTTCAACTGTTTTGGAAAAGAACGATCGGATATAGATAGGGATGCCACTTATTTTCCCGTGTTAACTGTAAAACTGTAATCTCGTGTGTCTATATCAGGTCTACTTCTGAAATAACTTGTACATGCGTAAAGGATGTGAAAGGATATATTTCTCTTTAAACATATTATCATCGGTCAAAATCCGGGAAAAAAAACGTTTCTTTAACCTTATCATCTTTTGATGAATGTCTTGAAAAGAAATTTCCGTATAAATATATCATTTTCGCTAGAAAGCTTGAAAAAAAGTAACGATCAATCTTCGGTATATAGTTTAGTGTAAATACGAGTTTGATTTACCGCCTTGTCTTCTCACACAACATCGATTATAAGACTCCTAGATCCTAAATTAACTACTCTGTTGTGTGATATTTGATGTCAATATTCAAATAACGGGCAGTGAAGCAGAAACTTACAGTTCAGCGCTAGTCTACACAATGAAGAAAACCAAACCAAAACGAAAATAGAAAAAAAATACCAGAAGCATTCAGAGCTAAATTACATTGGTTTCGGGCTTAATTTGAAAGACGTGCGTGATTGGCTGAAACGTTTTTACGTCAGCAGTGTCACCATCTGAAGACTCCATTATTAAATATAACAACCAATCAGAAGACGCGTCCTCGGTTTCTATGCCATGACTGTCCGACCTAACGACGGGGGCTTCTCGCCTGCCTTTCCAAACTATAATGAAAATAATAAAGAGATAGCTTTTTAATGTGAAAAACGCTAGTAAAATGTCAGATGCGTAATAGTTATCAGAAATGACCCAGAACAAGTAACAGATTATACCGAAATCTACACTAATTCTACAGCAATTCAAGCGCCTGTTGCTTAACCATGTTCTATGTGCATCTGCAGAATTCCATTCAGGATTTGAACTACGTGACAGGGGTTTACATGCGATATTCCTGGCGTCAACCAGACACGGTGTATCACCCCTGCGGTTCCTTAGTGTATGTCATCCCAATTGTTGAGTCATAACATCGAGGACCCCCGAAAGGCGCACTCTTTTTTGAGTGAAACGTACACCACTGTTTGGCATAAATGCCTCCCCAGTTAGTGTTCACTCTTGGTAAGGGCCTACACTGTAAAATCTTACCTATATATATCTTATATTTAGTTATGAATTCTTTTATTCTAAATGCAGAATGCTTGGAGTTTTTATTTCTACTTCTTTGACAGAATTGTAGCCCTAGATTTCAGTTCATCAGCTTCTTAATCTAGCAATATGATTGTGGTCTGCTAGTTCAGTTAATTTAATTCTTATTAAGTTCCATGTTTGGATGCTTAGACAGGAACAATACTAATCTTTACAGGGACATAAGCAGGCGCAATATTATGCCTATTCACACTTTCGGTTTAGTTTTGTTTTATACAACAATTTCCCAGCAAAAGTATCCCAGCACACAGTCTCAGTACCTCACATACGGCTTTTTACATCTTGTTATGGCACTGCGGTATGATAAACTAGTCCACGTGTGATGTTCACAATAACAAGGCCACGTGATCGCAGGTCCGATCGTGAGCCGCAACACGCGGTGTTTTAGCCAGGGGGAACATGTTTCATATTTTTTGCGCCAAGTGAGCCAGGGCATCCCCTTGATATGTGTTGTGGCTCGCAATGCCCACGGCTTCATGAGCTTTATTTACACCTGTGATCGAGCCCGGTCCACCGTTTTTAACACTCGTCTACAGGCGTTAGCAAACAGTTCCACGGCAATATTTTGGCAGGTACAACTTTATCTTAAAGGGAAGAAGCTATTTTCATGTCAGTTCAATATGTTTTTATAGGTGATTGGGTGCCTTAAAAAGATTTGATATGCTCGCCAAATAAGATGTTATTTCAAGAAACAACAACGTTCTTGTTCGTGTGGAATTGACTCGGCGCGCTTCTGTTCATGGCTTCTTTTTTTCAGAAATGTCAATGAAACTGTATAGCATACCTGCTATTTCGATAAAAAATGAGCCTCTTTTTGGGAATGGGGATATCAATAACAATAAATAGCAAGCTCTTGTTAAGCCATATGTTGCATGAACATCTGGTTTCATATACAGGGGGCATGGATGTTATTAGTTTGGATGGTTCATACCTCTGTAGGTTTGTTAGAAATATGAGCTTTTTTTCACATGGCTGTTTTCGGGTATAGAAGTGTGGATCTATGTAGCATATGCAATTTTCCTTTATAACTTTAACATACCCCAACTAGCGGTGTAGTGTAATAGATGTCTGCGAGATCCTGGCTTAACAGGCCGTCACCATGCACTTCACATAGTGTACATTTACAAAACTCTTGCACAGAAGATGATGATAATATATATCAAATAAGCGTGAACGCCTAACCTTTCGTTCTAGGGATTTAACAATGCTTTCTGCTATTGCAATTTCTTTAGTTTATCTAGATCTCTTATCCTCAAGGCGCATTTGTAATATAATCATATTCATCAGTGATCAAGTAAAATAAAGTATCAAGTAAAAATATGCATTCTAGGAAGAATGAGTATGAGCCTTAATTCTTGCGGTACTTTTTTGTCAAATATCAAAACTAAAACCATGTAATACTATTCCTCCCCACAAACGGATAGCTATGCAGCATCGAGACCAAAAACAGAGGGAACAAAAACCGGCTTTTGTGACTCAGGGGTAGATCACAGGACGCAAAGCCGGGAGATCATCAGTTCGAATCTCAGCCATGGAGGTGAGATTTTTTTACGGTCGGTCCCAACCCAGGGTGAACGCTTTACAGGCTTAATGGGAAAGCCGTGCCTAACGGCGTGTTTCACTCACAAACGAGTGCGCCTTTTCGGGGTCCCTCGTTGGTAGTGAAGCGTGTGATACTACCCTGACACGTATAGTCTGTAACCGGAATGGATTTCTGCAGATGTACATATATGTAGTTAATTTAGCATTACAAAATTGAGGCGGATACCTCCACCAAAAATTATTTAAAATATTGTTTCCATTTCTTGGATATAATGTCACGTACATATGCTGATTCACCTTTTTTATGTATGGACTACTAAAGCGTCTAAGCTGCATTTATAAGCCACTGTGAAAAATGTGATTTTATGTGGGTTTTTTTTCAAGGCAGACCTTCTATTAACTTGCCTCGGTGTTTGTGATAGAGCCTTCCTCTCCGTGGGTGTAGCAACATGAAACCTAGGCCCCTTTTATATTTATATTTATATTTCATCCGGCGCACTTCCAGCTTTATGACGTTAACATAGTGAAGTGGTTGGAAAGACCGTCTGATCTTCAGTATATCCCTGATATTAGCTTTGCTATGAACACGCAGAGTATTGAAAGTTATGGCGCACTCCCTATACTATGGTTGCTTCTTTTAACGCTTTTGTTTCAAATATTGGATATTTGCGAATCGGGATTTATCGCGAAAATAAATCGTTCGTGAAAATGAGGTCCCATCGTCGGAGGCAATTTGAAAGGTAAAAACACTTATATAATTAACAATAATAGTCCGTGTATATTCAAAGATTGTTGTATTAATGATATCAGTTCTTTCAAATTATCTGCCATTGTTGAACATTATTTAATTTTCCACTCGGTTGATGTTCTTCTCAGACCCTATGCAAATGTTAAGATTTTGCTCAGGTATTTTTTTTATATATATATATAATTATATACTCTGTAGATACCTTTTGTATGATGTGATCGCGGAAATGGAACCCTCGCGAAACAATGTAATGGCGAAAATTTTAAACCCCCGAATGTGAAGCTTACCACAGTATTTGATCCCAAAGGTTACAATGAACCAATGGACTAATGGTGACTCTTCAGGATTGCCTTAATGTGCTGGCGTCTTTGTACTCTACAAAATACGCGACCCGCTGAATTGTGCACGTATTGACGTTTCTCAGGGTTCACCGTTTCTACTCAAAACGAACCGCTTCTAGTTCGCAATGTGTGACGGCCGGGACTACATGTCTCAACCGTCAAACGTTAAATTCTAAATTTGTTACATTTCAAGAAAACACCTATTGTTTACATTTCACATGCGCATACTTACAAAATATAACTTATTCTGTGAAACCCACAAAACAAAACACCCATGTTTTGCTATATGCCTTGAAACAATTCTAATCCAACACATTTGAATTGACTTACCCTATTCACTTCATTTATACATACGCCGCTGGTGTATTTCGAAGCCCCGGTGCATTGTTGGTGCCAGATTTTGTCGCTATAGGCCACACTTCGCCGCGGCGCATGAGGCTGAATCTTTTCTGTATTCACTTTTTATTATTTTTTTTTACCATATTCACAGGTTCGTACTTAAGTCATTCGTATGTTTGTGAGTATTCCTTGATGACTCTCTAGAACCTTCTTGAAACGTGGAAACATCTCATGAGATTCCGTTCATGATTGGCGTTATACTCTAAACAAACACACACACAAACACACACGACACAGCATAACACATACACACACACCATAACTCACACACGAACGGGAATTAACGCATAACGTCCTGGCGTCATGGGAATGAAACAATCAATAAAAAATTTAAACAGTTGCATTGAATAAAGTGAGATAGTTCTGATTTTCTTTCAGTTCATTTCAGTTCATTTTTTTTCAATTACACTTACAATAATCCTTAATAGTGTGAGTAGGGGGTAAAATGTCCATAACAAAGTGCAGCTCCTGGAATTTTACTCTGCTGATTCAGGGGCATATACAGGATTTTGGTGGGTAGATCTTAACACCTTGGCTCAGGTAGACAAGATTGCCGGCTTAGCGATTTCGGATTTCCCTCTCTTCAAATAACCAGGTACTTAGGTTGTTTTATTGTTCGACAGGGTTTCAAATCTGTGATAATTATCGCGAAAATGAAACCTTTGCGGATAAGAAGCCTAATGCTTTACATGTGAATGCTCACATATAATCAAATCAAAGTCTTGTATAATAATATCAGTTCATGTAACCTTCCTATAGGGATAAGAATTTTCACTCGTTCTCGTGTGTCCTAATCAAAGTGTTAAGATTAGCGCGCACGCACGTTAAGTAATGTGATAATAGATGCATTCCGTGAAGGTTACTACATGTTAAGATCGTGAAAATGGATCCCTCGCGAAACAATAAAAATCGCGCAAAAATAGCCTCGCGAATATGAAGTCAGTCACGGTATAAGGTTACCCATTGTAGCTTCAGATAACCAATTCAAAATTGTTCTGTTCTTATTTTTTTTTTCTTCTTCTTCTTCTTTTGGATTCCTCACATTAGATTGAATCTTTGTACATGTCTGTTTGCACGTATAGTGTCGCTTAAGTGAAGAGTATGACTCAATAGAAATATTAAATATAATAATTAGGACGCAAACCCAGAGCGGTAGATATTGATATGGACTTTTAATTAAACATGTATTATTCCTGGGATAATATGTGTTCAATGTATTATTCCTTTTTAACTGAATATTTTTAAAAACGCCCTGGACACCTTGGTATTGCATATAAACATGTGTTATTCCTGGGATAATATGTGTTCCATGTATTATTCCTTTTTAACTGAATATTTTTAAAAACGCCCTGGACACCTTGGTATTGCATATAAACATGTGTTATTCCTGGGATAATATGTGTTCCATGTATTATTCCTTTTTAACTGAATATTTTTAAAAACGCCCTGGACACCTTGGTATTGCATATAAACATGTGTTATTCCTGGGATAATATGTGTTCCATGTATTATTCCTTTTTAACTGAATATTTTTAAAAACGCCCTGGACACCTTGGAATTGCTGTACTTGACTATTAACATAATGAACAATTAACAAACGCCCCCTCCCCCATGCATGATGTATGTTGGCTTACGGACACCTTTCAGGGAAACGGCACGTAACGTGACGTCATTGTCGCCTGTGACGTAATGGATCAAGCTCGACAGATGGCCGTTTGTTCATATGCAACAAGTTCAAGTAGTTAAATGTGCTATAAAACCCTAAAACACTCATTCCGGGGTTATTTATTATATGTTTTACACCAAAATTGAACTTCGTGGACCCTTTCACAATACCAACCTATATGACAAATCTTTTAATAAGATCCGTGATACCGTCTCCATATATCGTCCGGACAAACACACACATAATCGAGTGATAACAATAACCCTTGCTTTATGAAGGTTTAATAAAAATATGAAAAAAATATATCAATGATCATGATCTAATACTAACATTTTGCGACAATTTGATTTAACTAATTTCGTGATTTATTCCAGCTGTTTAATCATATATCTTTTCGTGGTTTGATTAAGTAAAACCTCATACGTTTAAACCATCAGGAAGGTCATTTAATTGTTAAATCCACAAGGAGGTATTCTGCAAAGTGCCATTGTCACCTGCTATTAATTTGAGGCTGCGCCGGCGGTAATCTGAAATCGATTTCAGATTACCGGGAGGTCCTGAAACGGGGAGGGGTAAAAAGACGCTAAAAGACACAAAGTCCGGTATATGCTCTTACACAGCGCTTTACCCATAGGCCAACTACCTTTATCGTAAGCGTTGTTTGTTATGACCTTGTATCCTGAATCTCTGCACCAGAGGGGAGCACTGTATTTTGGTCCAATCAGATGAGACCCTGTGCTGAAGACAACACGGTTTACCAGCCAAGCGAGGAATACACGAAGCCAATGTTGTTCATTTCGTTTTGAGTGACGGCTCATCGCCCCGGCGACCGTTTGAACAGGCCACAGGCTCAGAGAGAATTGCCCCGCATGTGGTTTCTGGATGGAGCCTGATGCCTGTCTGGTGTTTGTTGACTTGCATTTGGTTGGCTGCTCGTCACATCAGCATTTTTTTTTAGCAGACAGGCCCATGTGCACCACCTGGTGTTTAAGTGCATCCTAAACGGTCAAAGCAGGCAGCGCGAAAATCTTTAGGCTCTTTAAAAGCGCAAGATTTCCGCTGCCTCGGGAGCGTAAGTCCGGTACTGCTTTTCGGTATTGAGAAAGTATTATTATTTTTCCGTGAATAAGGTTTAAAAAGGTCCTCTCTAAATCCGCTCCTGTGTCTACCCATATTCATATAACTTTTACTAGTCTAGATGTGTACTATATGTACACACACACACACACACACACACATATATATATATATATATATATATATATATATACATTTGTTTATATAGTTCTATGAAATAACATTTAATTTTCAAACCAACTTTCTTTTTATTTTAATTCGGATATCAGCTGACATTTGCTTTAAATAAGAAACAGATGACGAAATTTCTTTTTTCTATACATTATTTTGTAGTTCAATTGCACTTGATTGAATCGGGTGCAGACATGAAAAGCCAGTGAAAAGGAAACAGTTGTTTACATTTGTTTATATAGTTCTATGAAATAACATTTAATTTTCAAACCAACTTTCTTTTTATTTTAATTCGGATATCAGCTGACATTTGCTTTTAATAAGAAACAGATGACGAATTTTTTTTTTTTAATACATTATTTTGTAGTTCTATTGCACTTGATTGAATCGGGTGCAGACATGAAAAGCCAGTAAAAAGGAAACAGTTGTTTTAAGTGAAATATTTGACAGATTATACGGTTCCGCAGGTATGGCAAGTTGTTCGCCCAGCCTTTCACGAGAACAGTGTTGGAAGGGAAATTAAAGCTCCCTGTCCCACAATCCATCAGTCTGGAATGCCCGTCAACTGTTGTTTGAATGTATTAACCACCCTCATCAGACCCGGGCGTAAATGGGTTTAATCCCCGCCCGAGGGGTGATGGATCGTACACGTTAACCTCAGGTTTGATAGATATATGTCCCAGGTATATACTTTTAATGCCCCTTTATAGTCATGACCGATGGCCCGCCTACCAATCCTTTATTACTTTATTACATGGTACTCTCATCACAAAGTGGTTTTATTTAAAAAAAGGTCATCTCCAGAAGGCTCTCCCCTCCCCTTCTCTCTTTCTCTCTCTCTCTCGTAGCTTGTAATTTCCCCCATTTCGAATACATAATATTATTCCATCTCATTGTTATCTACCATTACATATTTGGCAGAGAATTTTAACTAATATTTTACTTACTCAAAATATATTGACAAACACGACACTTTTGTAATGTGCTGATGTTAAATGACTGTAATCGGTCCTACAAAGCCAACATTTTATAAAGGCATCAGAGTTTTATAATAATAATAATAAAAATAATATTAATAATAATAATAATAATAATAATAATAATAATAATAATAATAATAATAAAAATAATAATAATAAAATAAAAACTATAATAAAATAATAATAATAATAATATATAAATAATAATAAAAAGAAGAAGAAGAAAAATAAAGGAGATTAAGACGGAGAAGAAAAAATAAGGACTTAAAGATGAGATGAAGAGAATATTATAACAACTATAAAAATAGTCAACTGCATGTTTGAAATTGATAAAACATAAACTGTATTTCACTTTCAAATATCTTCCCGTCATTAATTCCATGATGAAAAGACAGAAATAAATAATTCGTAGACGGTCCTTTACCTATATAAAACAGAAATTTTCACAGGTGATATGATTGTATGCCTTGAAGGATGCGAGCGTGATGCATTTCGGGTAACCATACAAGGAGTTCAGACAAATTAAGACCGTTTCCACCCATAAATATGAAAGCCGCCCTGGACACATCTGATACCCCCGCACAAGTTGTTACATGTATTCCTGAAAGTGGTCAAGACAGGGCTGCCGCTGTATCCTGGTATTCCTCGAACAGCTCTCTAGCACTAAACGACAGGTAATTTGTCATTTGGTGAAAGGCACGGGATGCAGACACGTAAGACCGAGATTGCTGCGTCCGGCGCCGTTTAATCTTCTGGTAACATGGCGGTGCTTGTGATTCCCGCGCGGGACTAACCTGAACTTGTAACTCTGCGGTTATTTTTCATCGAGTCTACTTTGAGTACCCGCTTGACCTGTTATTGTGATGGCTATACAGACTGATTTTACGGTTTCTTCTGGTGTTTTGAATTCGGAATAAATGAGCATATATGATTCATCTGTCAGCCCCTTTATTCCGGTATACGGCTCACTAACCGGAACAAACAGTTGGCGAGCATCTGAAATAGCTTCAAAAAAGTTTCATCCAATTGGCCACACAAAAAAATAAAGGTATCTTTTACTCAGGCACTTTTTTCATAAATCAGTCCCGGCGGACAAAATTTTATTTTCCTTTTATTTTAGTTTTATCCATAAAAATTTCACATGATTAGGGGACGACATGATAATAAATTAACCTTTTTGCTAAGCAAATAAAACACAACATAACGCATGGAAATTTTTTTAGAAATATTATCATTTCATTTTTCTGTTGGGAAATATGTCCGAGCGACTGTAGCTCAAAATCGGAAAGCTTCTGCCGAAATTTAAAAAAAAAATTGTTTATGCAGGAGGGAGGGTTCAAATAAATTCGCCAAGTGCCCGTATTTTGTTTGCTTTATAATTTTGTTCGTCAGATGACGAAGTCCGCCTTTTTTATGCTTTAAGTGCCTGCATCTATATATAGATGCATGTGTGCGGATATGTGTTCTGTGCATGTCTATACCTCTGTTTGTAATCTCTTGTGGCAGTTTTATTAAAGGGTCCTATTCACATAACAGTTATGTTGCATGCGTATGCAATATACAGTGTGTTCCCCTTTAAGATGGTATCCGCAATACTGCCACTCTTAACCCATTTACTCACCCCTGCACTCGAGTGGAAATAAGCATGCATCGGTGTGATCAGTGTGACAAAACCTGGCGAATTTTCAAGCTTCAAAACGGGATTTTCCTCTGTGTCTTCTTCTTCAATGATTCTTCTCTTTGTTTCGGAGTTGTCGTGCAATCGCAAAATCGGACCTCTGGTCTCGCATTTTTCACAGTAAACAGTGGACTGCATGCATGTGTTTACTGCATACTTGGAACAGGAGAGAGTCAGAACGTATACCGTGATGGCTTTGCTGGATGACGTTTGTATTAAGAAAAAGTTAACTTACAGCGTGAGATAATACACAAAATATTGCAAACTTATAAGTACCCTTTTGCTAGTTTTGGCATTTCCATTAAGGTCTTGGAGAAAATCGGTTTTATTTATTTATTTCATACAGTCCAACGGAAAAGTAATGCTTTAGACATTTTTCCAGCCATTCTGACACAATCTCTCCCCAAATTCAGTCCGGACGTCTCCCTAAGAGTAATCATTAACTTGCATGTTTCCGGGAGTTTTTGTGCAAATCCAACAGAAGATCAGCCCCTGCATTTGAAGCTTAGCGTTTCGATTGCATAAAAATACCCCCAAAAATAAATAACCTTTTTTTTATTTTTTTCAGGGTAAAACTAATAGAATCAGACGATGAACATGTAAGGTACGGCTGTTGTTACGGCTTATTGGATATATATGGAAGTTTGTATGACGGACCCTGATAAGTTTGAAGAAACAGCCATACTACAAATATTCAATACCGTTGCCTGAAATTATCTTTAGCAAGAGCAATTGAAATGTAAAGGGCAAATGTTGTGACGCAGCAGTAAACGCAATATAACTAAGTTCCTAAACGTCCCATGTGGCTTTTGCGAGGGAAAATGACATTTCTTCAGTAACGTTAGACTGTAGTAATGATGAAATCACCGAGACTAAAGGAAGGCCGGGTATCCGGTAACAAAACGTCGCAACGGATAATGCGAAAATATCAAATTATTTTCTACAATACAATGCAAGAATGTTCCCTAATTATTTGAGTAGGTGACTTTTATGTAATTTTGCTTTAATTATTTTGTTATATCGTCTATATATGTCTATAGTAGCTTCATACAGCAAGAAATTCACATGAACTCTTTCCTATAATACAATTCGAGGATGGTCCCCCATAATTTGGGTACATGATTTTTTATATTGGATTTTTTTTATTATTTCGTTATATCTCATTGGTCATTCCTGATGCAACAAGTCATTAACGTGCGTATTCGTGTACAGGTCGAAGAGGTCGGCAGGGGCGTGCTTAGAGGGGGCGCAACAGGCGCGCGCCCACCCCCCCCCCCCCCTAAAATCTGTTCAACAATTTTTTAAGGAGGCACCCAATTTCGTAAATGGTCAGGGCGTACCGAAACTTTTTGCAAAATGAGCTCACAAAGTCGTATTGTAAGGCCCAGGCCCTAGTTAAAACTAGTTTAAATTAAGTATCATCATAGGATGACACCCTTCGCGGCTATATAATGGACCAAACAAAATCTTCATTGGACGCTGCTGCTCATGCATAGGACATATCGTGTTATGCATTGAGCACGACAGTCCTGGTGGTTATAGCCATTAGATACCGGTTTCAACTTCTGTGATTGGTTCAAGTAACGTCAATGTGTGGTGTTCTACCCCGCCGTGCTTTATCTGATTTAAAGCAGGCCCTATGAAAGGTGGGGTCAGCAGGCACAAGGTACCGGAACCGAACTGGAACAAGGGGGCCCCAGATCGACAAGGAATTTCCTAAAGCGTAGAAAAATATGTTTTGAAATATACAAGTCTCATATGGTTTTTATTTTAGCTCATATGAATTTTAGTTTGGAGACCCCGCGAGGGTGCGGGTCGGTAAGGTGTGTCCTATAAAGGGCAAAAGGAATGCAGATCATGTCTGCCATTTGAGAAGCATGTGTACGGAGTTTTTAATCGACACTGAGGGGCCTATATTAAAAGACCAGTAATTAAAGGACCAGGAATTTTCTATAGTACCCAATGAAATGTTTGTAAATATAGAAGTCTCACTAAGTTTTATTTTAACCTATAGGAATTCCCAATAAGGCACAAGATGCTTAAGTCACGTGTTTTACGAGACGTAAATAAAGAGTTTCTAATAGTGAGTGATCCTAAGGGGCCCAGGCCCGTCAGTATTTTCATATGTGAAGAACACCAGAAAAAACTTGAAAATGAGAAAATCTCTTTTGGCGTTTATGTTAACCTTCATTTATTTAACTGTCACCAGGACGACTCAAACAGGCCCGGCTCGGGCTTTGTCTCCTATAGGGCCCAGTTAAACTTAATTATCAATGCGGAACTTTGTGTTTTCTCATTGGTTTTAGCTTAAAGTTTGAATCGGAAGTGATGGGGCCTCTGAGACTCGTGGCCAAGGAGTTCCCAAGGGCACAAGAACAGACATGACGATGAAGACTCAAATTTAAGTCTCTCATTTGTCTAAAATAGCGTTAGCAAGTTTTAACCCGTTGGGTCCAAAGGGTCTTGATGGGTCAGGAGTTCTTAAGGCCCATTAGAATGCATGGAAATCGTAATCTTTCGTTCCGGAAGAACATGCCGTTTTTTTTTCAATTTATTCATTTACTCTGTTTTAAGTTTAGATAAGGTATAAATGTAGGTTAGTTTTTTTTTATGAGTGTGCATGAATATAATTATTCAAGAAACCAAATTTATTTATTGATTCACGCTTAATATAAAACGATTTAGTGGGGGCCCCTTTCATTTTATTTTTAAATTCATCTTTGTGCTTTTCTTTGTGTGTGAGTCGGGGGGGGGGGGGTCTTTTTATGTTTTTCCCGTGCTCCTTTTATTGTCGATAGATCCCGTGCTATATGTTTTGTCAATTATCAACTTATCGCAAACCCATATAGCTTTCTATTATTGTGACAAACCAAGAAATGATGCGTTTGAGATGCAAATATTAATTATTCAAATTCATAACAGCAAATGTAGGTCTGGTAATCACAGAATCACAGTAGTCTTCGATACAGCCTCCACTGCTGATCTGACCACTGTCAAAGTATCTAACAGTCTGAGGGTGCCTTTCCATACATGCGGATTTTTACCCGCGCGGGCGCGGGTCTCAGCTTGCAGAGAGACTCTTCCATATGTGCGGGTCCCCGCATGCGGGTGACCCATTAGTTGGGATAAACGCATGCACTAATAATCATAATTTCTCAGAATTTAGTGTAATGTGTGTAATCATTTATACTGATGAGGCAAATTGAAGCGGATTAATATTGTATCTCATCATCTAGGCTTAAATGGTTGGCCATTTCCTGTCACACTCTATAACTAAAGCTGGCCCCGGGCAGTATCTCAATGAAGACTGGTCGTATATTTTTTATGCAGTCTAAAAAGCTCTATTGGCTCCTCTTTCTTTTCAAAGACAAGGACACCTACCTGCTTCTCATACATACATGTAGCATCCGCATGCGGGCCCCCGCAGAAATCCAGCACTGTTATATCCGCATACGCGTCCTGCGCGAGGACCGCGCGTATGGAAAGGGGACAATGATAACACGCTTGTTGGATTTCAACCGTGCGGGACCCGCAGGTGTGGAAAAGCACCCTGACGCATCTACACTCTCTGTGGCGGCACTATTTTAACCCCTTATTATATATGTTCATGTAAATATTTTTTACCCTTCCAAGTTTCAATTGTTTTTTCGTTTTTGTGTTCTTATTGTTGTTGATAACATGAGAGACACAGATTGTTGTGTGGGTAACCATTTGTAGGTTGCTTGCCTTGAGGTTATACGGGTGCCTGCTAAGACCTGCATATGCTTATGAAGAAAAACAACTTGCTGACGTTGTCTAAATGGCTGGAACTGCAAGATAAAATGGTATTCGTCTCGAAGTTTTGTCGTTTAATTGCATTGAACGGGTTCGGCTCTCGATTGGCATGGCTGGGTCTCCGCTGCTAGGATCAGTGGAAGAAATGAATGCTGCTTCTGCCTTTGTTGCTGTGGGTACTGTCGACTGTCTCGGCCGAAGAGGTGGGGGGGGGGGGGGTACAATGTCAGAAAATATTCGGTTGTGAACCCCCCCCCCCCTCCACCCTATGCTAAGATTCTCCGCAAGCCCTTGGTCGGGCCTGCAATGAAACACCTGGCATATCGATACAAACAAGCGTTAACAAAGAATATTGTATAACATATGATAGATAAACTGCATTGCATGGAATCTCCGAACCAATATCTGGCAATGGGTTATTCAAGATTCCAGGCACATTTATCGTTCGAGATACAGGGTATTACGAAAACAAGGGCGGGTTTAGGGGGAATGACCAAATATATGTGAAAATATAACAAGCAAATTCGTGGAATTAATGTCCCCCGCTTTGGGGTGTTGTTGTTTTTCATGCTTGATAAAGGACGGACAGACAGAGTGACAAACAGACAGACAGAAGCCAGACACTCCAAAACCAATCCCGACCAAGATATGCATGAGAGCAATGACTGACCAAAATTTGGATGAAATCGGATAATATTTTGGGAAGTTATCGCACGGAAACGTAACATGACGGACAGAGAGACAGCAGACAAACCCAAAACAATGCCCCCCGCATTCGCGGAGCGGGGGACAAAAACAGTAACGCATTATACCGAAATACGTGTCTCGCAGTTTTTTAGCTCAGCTGACTGAAAGTCATCTGAGCTATAGCGATCACTCTTTGTCCGTCGTCCGTCTGTCTGTCTGTCTGTCCGTCTGTCTGTCCGTCCGTCCGTCTGTCTGTCCGTTAACCAGGCACAAATGGTAACCACTGGACCTGGAATCTTCTAACTTGACATCCAGGGCGTTTCATCAGTTTCTGCAGTCTGGTGGCGCCACCTATATTTTTTCGATTTTTACGAATTTTTTTCTTTATTTTTTGAGACCTCTTGAGATGTGGTCATCTGTTAACAGGGCACAAATTGTAATGACTGGACCTAGAATCTTCTCCCTTGAAATTCCGGGAGGCCCATGAAAAGTCTCTTTGGAAACCTGAAATTAAGTCTCTGTTACCCATAACCTCTGAGCTATGGGGCTCCGAAATACCCCCCAGAATAATGGAAAATTTGATTCAAAAGCTCCAGTATCTGAACAACTATTGCATTGATCACCATGATTCTTTGCATGGATATTGATCATGGAATGTTTCATCAGTTTCTGCAGTCTGGTGGCGCCATCTATATTTTTTTATTTTTATGAATTTTTTTCTCTATTTTTGAGACCTCATAAGATGTGGTCATCTGTTAACATGGCACAAATCGTAACAACTGGACCTAGAATCTTCTCTCTTGACATGCTGAGAGGCTCATGAAAAGTCTCCTTAAACACTTGAAATTAGGTCTCTGTTACCCATAACCTCTGAGCTATGGGGCTCCGAAGTACCCCCCGGAATAATGGAAAATTTGATACAAAAGCTCAAGTATCTGAACAATTATTATATTGATCACCATGATTCTTTGCATGGATATTGATCATGAAATGTTTCATCAGTTTCTGCATTCCGGTGGCGCCACCTGTATTTTTAGCTCAGCTGACTGAAAGTCATCTGAGCTATAGCGATCACTCTTTGTCCGTCGTCCGTCTGTCCGTCTGTCCGTCTGTCCGTCCGTTAACCAGGCACAAATCTTAACCGCTGAACCTAGAACCTTGTTACTTGGGATTCTGAGAGGTCCATGAAAAATCTCCTTGGAAACCAGAAATTAGGTCTCTGTTACCCATAACCTCTGAGCTATGGGGCCCCAAAGTACCCCCCAGAAAAGTCAAAAATTTCATACAAAAACTTCAATATCTCATTAACTACTTGACTGATGGTCATGATTTTTGGCATACATATTGATCATTAGATGTTCCATCATTACCTGCAGACTGTTGGCGCCACCTGTATTTTTCGATTTTTTACAAATTTTTTTCTCAATTTTTGAGACCTTTAAAAATGTGAACATCTGTTAACAAGGCAC
Source organism: Sipunculus nudus (assembly GCA_026874595.1). Lineage (NCBI taxonomy): Eukaryota > Metazoa > Annelida > Sipuncula > Golfingiida > Sipunculidae > Sipunculus > Sipunculus nudus. The sequence goes on from CM049307.1 coordinate 58,053,672, forward strand.
AAATCGTAAAGCCTAGACCTAGAATCTTAATTCTTGAAACACTGAGAGGTCCATGAAAAATCTCCTTAGAAACCAGAAATTAGGTCTCTGTTACCCATATCCTTCGAGCTATGGGGCCCCAAAGTACCCCCCAGAATAGTAAAAAATTTCATACAAAAACTTCAATATCTCAATAACTACAACACTGATGGTCATGATTTTTGGCATACATATTGATCATGAGATGTTCCATAAGTTCCTGCAGACTGGTGGCGCCACCTGTATTTTTCGATTATTTTACAATTTTTTCCTCTATTTTTGAGACGTTTAAAGATGCTGTCATCTGTTAACGTGGCACAAATCGTAACCGCTGGACCTAGAATCTTCATTCTCGACACACTGAGAAACCTATTCAAAGTCTCCGTGGAAACCATAAATTAGATCTCTGTTACCCATATCCTTCGAGCTATGGGGCCCAAAGTACCCACCAGAAAAGTCAAAAATTTCATACACAAAAATTCAATATCTCATTAACTACTTGACTGATGGTCATGATTTTTGGCATACGTATTGATCATGAGATGTTCCATCACTTCCTGCAGACTGGTGGCGCCACCTGTATTTTTCGATTTTTTACGAAATTAAAAATGTGAACAGCTGTTAACAGGGCACAAATCATAAAGACTGGACCTAGAATCTTCATTCTTGACACACTGAGAGGTCCATAAAAAGTCTGCATGGAAACCTGAAATAAGGTCTCTGTTACTCATATCCTTTGAGCTATGGGGGTCTCCCAATAACCCCCCAGAATAATGGAAAATTTGATAAAAACAAACTGCAACATCTCAATAACTACAACACTGATTGTCATGATTTTTGGCATACATATTTATCAAGAGGTGTTTCACCAGTACCTCAAGACTGGTGGTGCCACCTGTATTTTTTCAAATTTTCACATTTTTTTTTTCTCTATTTTCGAGACCTTTCAGGATGTAGTTATCTGTCAACGGGGTACAAATCGTAAGGACTGGACCTAGAATCTTCATTGTTGACACACAGGGAGACCCATGATAAGTCTCCCTGGACACCTGAAATTAGATCTCTGTTACCCATATCCTTTGAGCTATGGCACTCCAAAGTACAGCTCAGAATAATGGAAAATTTGATACAAAAGCTGAAGTATCTGAACAACTAATGCAGAGATCACCACAATTGTTTTCATGGATATTGATCATGGAGTGTTTCATCAGTTTCTGCAGACTGGTGGCACCACCTGTATTTGTTTGGGTTTTTTTACGAATTTTTCTCTATTTTTGAGACCTTTAAAGTTATGAACATCTGTTAACAGGGCACAAATCATTAAAACTGGACCTAGAATCTTCATTCTTGACACACAGGGAGACCCATGAAAAGTCCCCATGGAAACCTGAAATTAGGTCTCTGTTACCCATATTCTTTAAGCTGTATGGCTCCAAATTACCCCCCAGAATAATGGAAAATTTGATACAAAAACTGCAGTATCTCAATAACTACAACACTGATGGTCATGATTTTCGGCATACATATTGAGCATGACCTGTTCCATCAGTTTCTGCAGACTGGGTGAGCCACCTCTATTTTTTTCAAAATTTTACGATTTTTTTTCTCTTTTTTTGATACCTTTAAAGATGTGGTTATCTGTCAACAGGGTACAAATCGCAACAACTGGACCTAGAATCTTCATTCTTGTCATGCAAGAAGGCCCATGAATAGTGCCTGTGGAAACTTAAAATTAGGTCTCTGTTACCCATATCCTTCAAGCTATAGGACTCCGAAGTATCCCTCAGAATAATGGACAATTTGATACAAAAGTTGAAGTATCTGAACAACTAATGGGGAGATCACCATGATTCTTTGCATGGATATTGATGTTTGTAAGTGTTTTTATTAGTTTCTGCAGACTGGTGGAGCCACCTGTATTTTTGTACCCGCCAAAACGAAGTTTTGTGGATACTATGTTTTTGACCGGGTTCCTCCGCCGTTGCCGCGTTCGTTTCCAGAGAGCTCCTCTGGGACTTGATTTTATCAGCTTTCCAAGCTCATATCTCGGGAACCGTTTGACTGATCAGGAAATAAAATTTATACTAATGTAGCCCTTGGATAGCTCTATAACATACACAAAAAATGGTGGCGCCACCTGTAACCATGTTTGCACAGTGTCCATCTGTTCATCTGCCTTTGGTTAAAATCACTCATATCTCTGCAGTGAATTGACTAATTCACCTGAAATTCGGCATGCGTATACATCCTGGATAGCTTTCTTGATTTTATGACAGGTGGCGCCACCTACATTCTCATTCACGCTGATGACATCCAAGCTCATATTTCGGGAACCGTTTGACCGATTGGGCCAAAATTTTGCATGTTTATAGATCTAACATAGCTCTTTATCATACGCTAAACTGGTGGCGCCACCTGCAACCATTTTTGCACAGCGTCTGTCTGTTTGTCTGCCGTGCAATAATGTCACTCATATCTCGGCAGTGGTTTGACATATCTGCCTAAAATTTTGCAGTTTTATACATCCTGGATAGCTTTCTTGATTTTATGACAGGTGGCACCACCTACATTCACGTTCATGCTGATGACATCCAAGCTCATATCTCGGGAACCGTTTGACCGATCGGGCCAAAATTTTGCATGTGTATAGATCTAACATAGCTCTTTATCATACACAAAACTGGTGGCACCACCTGCAACCATTTTTGCACAGCGTCTGTCTGTTTGTCTGCCGTGCAATAAAGTCACTCACATCTTGGCAGTGGTTTGACATATCTGCCTAAAATTTTGCAGTTTTATACATCCTGGATAGCTTTCTTGATTTTATGACAGGTGGCGCCACCTTTATTTTAGTTTATGCTGCAGACATCCAAGCTCATATCTCGGGAACCGTTTGAACGATTAGGCCAAAATTTTGCATGTGTATAGATCTCACATAGGTCTTTATCATACACAAAACTGGAGGGGCCACCTGCAACCATTTTTGCACATTTTGCACAGCGTCTGTCTGTTGGTCTGCCGTGGCCTAAAATCACTCATTTCTCTGTAGTGGTTTGACATATCTGCCTAAAATTTTGCAGGTTTATACATCCTGGATAGCTTTCTTGATTTTATGACAGGTGGCGCCACCTACATTCTAGTTAACGCTGCACACATCCAAGCTAATATCTCAGGAACCATTTGACCGATTGGGCCAAAATTCTGCTTGTGTTTAGATCTCACATAGGTCTTTATCATACACAAAACTGCAACCATTTTTGCACAGCGTCTGTCTGTTTGTCTGCTGTCGGCTAAAATCACTCATATCCATGTCGTGGTTTGACTTTTCTGCCTAAAATTTTGCATATGTATACAACTTGGACAGCTTTCTGGATTTGTGGTAGGTTGCACAACCTACATACACATTTAGGCTGCAGACATCCATGCTAATATGCAACATACCTCACTCTGTTTCCCCTTGCCACTCAATCCATGCCTCACTTCACTCTGATTTTGGCAGATACACGTAGTCACTTGTCGGCTACCCGTGTTCTAGTTTTTAAAGTTTACACATTTTTTCTCTATTTTTCAGATATATAAATACAAAATCTTGGCCTGTTGGTTAATCTGTTTGATGTTTCAGTTGAATGGGTATCTACCATTCTGATGATAAAATTTCCTTTTGTGAATCTCTTCCCAGTCAGCTGAGCGTCATGACCCATGGGTCACTTGTTTTCCTTATTATGCACCTCCTCTATGCGTGAGTTTTGTATCGTTCCCTGGTCTATGCATTTGGAACCCTCACATCCTAAAAAATCTCTCTCTTAATCTAGCAGTTATTATTCCGATATCGGAATTTACATGCAGAATTCTGTGGTTGGCCTTGTATTCGTCAGGATGAAATTTGGCGATTTCTTAAATTTTTAACGTTTCACGGGGGTTTCATTTTTTGCTAATGCACTAGAACCTATAATATCAAGAACAGCAGTATTTGCAATTTTGCAACAGGAGAACAAATCCTACGATACATCACTCATTTCTATACCAGTCATTTTACTATGACCTGTGCCACTCTCAATATATCCTCGGGATTTATACCGCATGTTTAAAAAAAAATAATTCGTGTTTATATGCGCCGGTTCCGATTCCCTATACAGATAAGGCTGCTTACGAACCATGTGCCTAGAGTTGTGATATATTATTCCAATTCGTTCATCTTAGCTGATGGGGCATCTGTTTTTCGGGGTTTAATTTTCTTGGTTATTCCCCAATCGCGAATATCGCGAAATTAAAACCTTCGCGAACATAGAGGCAATCACAGTAAATGTGTGGACTGCAAATATTGCATCTATATCGAAGAAAGTCTTGCCTTATATCTTGCAATGGTTCATAATCAAAATGTGATGTCAGAAATGCCGCTAATGTTGTTGAAATGACGCCCGCATTTTTTAACATTACATTTTGCATTACTTTCCGGGAAGGATAATTATGAAGTTTTTCATTTTCGACTCCCACCTTACTTTCTTATGGATGTGTTCATCGGGTAGGTAAAACAATAGGACCTCTAACATATATGTAGCACAGATAAATTTGGATTGGCCAAATGTAACCTGATTACACTTAAATGTACACATAACAGGAAGTTTCAAAGGAGAAATATAACCTCAGAGCACTCCATGATCCCGAATAGTATATGGATGAAAACAATATATATATATATATATATATATATATATATATATATATATATATATATAAGATTTTTTTTATGTTACCGTAGATTGGTTTTGTTAATAATATATATTAAATTATCTCCTAATGATCAACAGATATATTAATTAATTTGATGAACCCTTAGCTAGCTCTTCGACAATTTGTTAGCGCGTTTTCAAAATAACAATATACTGATGGCCATACTCTTAGCTGTTGATGGTGAAATCGCAAACTTTTGACCTCGAGAATATTAAACCAGCCGCAGTATGTCAATTGGAACAAGAAATTGTGTTCTGTTGTGTTCTGCAGAGATTCATGACTGTTGGCACATTGGGGCACAATGGATATATTGAACGAATATTGAAATTACGAACTAATTAATCACTACTTCCAATAATTAACTTCTAAATCAGGACAGAAATGGAGAATCACGAAAATCTGATCCAATCACTTTTCCACCCGACCGGAAAATCGGGGATTTCAATCGAGAAAGTGTGCTGCCGACTATTTTGAGAGCTATACTCGGAAATGACTGACCCGTCTGTCTGCTGGATAAGACTTCTCATGGAGAGTAATTTAAATGTCACTGATTTGGATGTTTGACGCGCTGTACCAAGGGCTCTTTCTGTCACAGGTGTAATTACGTCAATAAGGGACCTGTCTAAATGGACCTGTGTAACCTGTTATATTGCGGAGTTCAAGCTTTCCCGCTGAGCTGAAATTTCCTGTGTCATTTGCGTTTCCGACTAAGTGGTCGAGAGTTTGGCTGGGGGGCCCTCCCTTCCAACTCTTACTTGCGTCAATCTCAAAAGGTCATGTTTTTCGTATTTGCCGACAGGTAAATGTGACCAGATAAATACCCAATTAACCCAAATAAATCACATAAAAAATACGTTGTCTCTCCGATCAAATGCTTTGTTTTGAGATAATAAATTGACCAGTTTGAATGGGAAAAATTAAGTGAGTTATTTTCTTTTTCTTTCTTTTTGGTCATTTTGTATGAGTAAAAACGATTTCATGCCTCAGAGGGGCACTTGAGAGAACCAAGATCAACCTCTCTTTAATGGCTAAAACGCAGGAAGTTGCTTGATACAGCCACAAGTTTACATGGTTTTAGCGATAATTTCCCTGTATAACAAACATAATAACCTTGTTCTTGTCTTTTTTGGTACTATAAAAAACGGCAGTTGATGCCCTCTGATTAAAAATGATCCAACAGGATCCCCTATCAGTTTAATCATATGGTTAATGAAAAACTTTGTATGTGCTGTTACCCTGGAATAGTTAAAAGTCATTGTGCATGTTAGGGAGATATTATCTCAGACCAGATTATATACTCCGCTTATTCTCAAAAACTTTTCCACCACTGTCCATTTATATGTCGAATATGAAAAATAGCAAAATAATGTTCAGGTTCTATGCGCATGCGCAGTAAACTGTATAAAGACGATCCTATATAACAGCAACAGGTCAGTAAACGCTTTGCCTTATCCTGTTCAAACGTTTTTGTAGCTATAAACAGTTGTATAGTACATGTAACAATGTTATTCATACCCAATTATTTGTATAAAAGAACGTAATTATATTCTGTAGAATAAGTGTGATTTCTATATTCTCAACCAGGGGGAGGGCGTATTTCGAATTAAGTTTTGTGTAGCAAGTGCGAGACCTTCAAATGTAGCCAGACCCCATTTCAAGAATCTAGATAAGGTAATATCCTTCATTCTTTCGGAAAAAAATGGAGGAGAGAAATACCAAACACGTCAATTTGATGTTGACAGGATTGACATTTCTGATTATTTCCCGGAGAGGATTAATAAAAGATAAGCACTCTGACAGAAAATGTCTGAAATTTGACGGAAATGTCAAATATTTGTGACAGACGCCATCGTCAATTTGATTATTACCTGATGGGAAGCACGGAGAGATTGAAGATATATGTCAGGATTCGACCAAAATAGCAATTGAGTGGGTCATCAACTTTATTTTAGAGAAATGCACAATTCTTTCGATTTTAATCATGTGTGATCTATTATTGGTAATAATAATAAGATGCTCAAGGATTTCTTTTTGGAATAATAAAATAAATTTAGGAGTTATTGAAATTTTACTAGTTTTTGATGACATTAGTTTGACCTTCTATGAGAAAGGGCTTTCCAGCAGCCGACACCAGGTATATTTATTCTTTGTATCGTATACAATATGATCCACTACAAAACAGAAGAATCATATAACAAATACGACAATAATGACCGAAATTTCAGTTTTTGAGGTGAAAGTTGTTTATTGCCCCATCCTTATTCGTACAGTATTAATGCAATTTATCTTCATGTTTTAAAAGCTTATAATCATAAACTGTGAATCTTCCTACCTACTACGGGCACCTGTAAATTACGAACCCTTTAGGGCTGTCCTGTAAATTATAGACTTGGAGCTGTGCAACCTTCCTAACGTGGACACCTAGTATCAAATGCAAAACCTGAAGTCCTTATCCCCATTCGGTAGGTTCCTCTCTCTCTCTCTCTCTCTCTCTCTCTCTCTCTCTCATGTACACACTCATATATGTAAATATATATATGTGTGTGTGTTAGTCTACTCTCTATACATTGTTGCGTCTTCCTCGTGAACATACATATGCAATCAACCATTTTAGTTGCGATCAGGACGCACCACGTACAATAGCAAGAGGTTTATATATATTTTTATGCTTATCACAGGGCAGAAGTCATCAGGGATCACTGCACGCATTGTCATACACCCGTCCTTGCCGCCGAGACCCCCTCACACGGACACATAAATAGCGAGGCCGTATCATCGCCGGGCCGCCAGGGTCTTCTAGTCTTCTCAAGCATGAGTGAATCCAATCAGCGCCAAGGACCAATGGCGTAATTTAATAAAAACACCACAAAGCAGATATCGTTAGTTTTCCCGATGGCGTACCCTCCACCTTATTTGCCAAACTGCCAAAGGTTATTTGTCTTGAGCGTTTTGCTGATGTTTGGCCGCCAATCTGGGATAGGGTCCTCAAACCTGCATCCATTACTTCGGTTATTAGAGCTCTTTGTCACACTGAACACGCGCGAGGCCTTCTAAAGTGTTAGACGTTTTTTTTATCTGGCTGTTGCTTCGGTGGTCACAATCTTGAACCGCCAAGGCTGGCATCTGCAGAAGTGTTTATCCAAGGGTCCCTGGTCTCGCTGACGTATCTCTGAACTATTATATGAATAGAAAAATAAGTACAAGGGTTATTTAGATACAATCACATAAATCAAACCACGTGTTATTAACTGTTTTAACTTTCTTATGTTTACGGTATTGTGCAATGGACATGAACAGGTAATGTTTGTGTATCTCATTGTGTTTTTATCATTTCACATTTGATCCAGTTAAAATGGTTTTGTCAGTTTCAATACAACTATGAGGTCTTATGTTAATTAAAGTCACAATCTAGCACAAATAAACCTGAAATAATCCACTGCGATTAAAAGATCTTTGTTCTCCCAAGTAAATATATTTATTATGATAACCTATGTTGTGTATTTATTGTTTGCAAGTGAAGGGAAATAGCCCATGCTGTATAATAAGTTTTTTTTGGGTTTTGTTTCAGTATTAGAAGAAGGGCAATCTGGGCAACTCTGAAGAAAAAAAATATATTAATACATCTACAGCTAGTTTTTCTTCTGGGGCTTTCCGTGTATTAACAAAAGTGAGAAAGCAGGCCCTAGCGTAGAGGCGCCACCTATAACAATGGCGGCCTACAACATTTCCACGAGCTTACATCCAAACTGTACATTTTACGGGTGTTCATCAAATTTTACTCAAGATCTCCTTACAAATGCTACATCGGAGCTGTTTACTGGATTTGGAGACATGGAAGATAGCGACCCAGCATACATGAAAATAAACGCTAATTACCCTGGGAAAGTAAAACAGGTGCCACTGTGGGAAGTCTGTGTTAAACTCCTATTTTACGTCATTATCATCGTCATAGCGTTGGTTGGGAACATACTTGTTGTGTTTATCGTGTGGAGGAATAAGCGCATGCGCACTGCGACCAATTACTACATCGTGAACTTGGCGATCTCGGACTTGCTGGTCACGTGTTGCTGCACGTGGGTTCATCTGGTGAACGATCTGACGGAAGGATGGGTGCTTGGTTCCTTTTTCTGTAAGATAAACAGCTTCTCTCAAGGTGAGTCAGTTTCAGTGGGTTTTATTTTATATTCATTTTGATAAATGTATGATTAAGAATATGGGCCCACACCCCATTCCTAATCCGAGTCGCAGCAAATCGAGACCAAGCCTATGTCCGACTCCTTTAAATTCGAGTCCAAGTCCTTTTTTTTCCGAGTCCAAAACTAATATAAATATGGATATATAAATATTGTGTTCACGGGAAAAATGCATTATGTAGGTCACTGTAGCATAGTTTCGATACGCCGAGGAGATATTACAATATATATATTAATGTGATTTTACTGTAGTTTAATATGACTGGTAGTCAGTTGAGCTAAATCGAATATAAAAACAAATGGACCATGGGCTATGACGCCCAACTGAATTTTACATACAGGCGATGCATGTATTAACTATTAATGTTATAACCTGGTGAAAAATATTTGTTAAGAAACCTCAAACAACCGATACAATGCTTCCCAGTGTGCTCAAAATCACGCATTTTGTCCATAGGCCTTAAAAAGATTTTCCCGGAAACTCCCCAGATTCTATGTTTCTATGTCCAACTGCTAGGATTTGGGTCCATCTAAATTATAAGGTGCTAAATGTTCACAGAATATAAGTCTCAGTGATCTTATTTAGGATTTTCAACTAGATTTTACAGGGCCGCCCTGGATCTTAATTAAATTATAAGTTTTAGTTCCAACTATAACGATTTATGTCCGTCTGATTCATAGGGTGTTGAAATCATGTTCTTTCACACAACTCAATTAATATAGTCACAGTGACCTTATTTCAGATTTCCAACGAATTTTTACAGGGAGCTTCCAGGATCTTAATGAAAATGTGGAAATTTGACATGTGGGGTACACAACTCGTGTCCCTTCACTTATCTAGCAGAATATAGGCCACAGTGACCTTATTTGGTTGTCCAAGGAAACATTACGTGATTCAACCGTTAAGATATGTCCGTATCTGACTTTCTGGTTGCTCAAAATGCTTCCGCTCGTAGCTCGCAGAATAAAGGGTCAGCTGAGCTAAAAAACACAAATTCCCTCTAGAGACCGTTATGTACAATCTTTAAGGTCTACAAGCTGTGCGCAAATCCTAGTTTATTTACAACAAAATAAGATTCCGGAATCTTAAAAACGTGTCTGACTTTTATTTGGCCATAATAATATATAAGAAAGAAAGCCTAAAGCTTCTTCACTTATAGCTTTTCCAGGTGAATTAACTGTACAAGGGAGAGCCGTAAGTTACTCTTTGACGTATTTCGATTAAACTCCCATGATGAAGTATTGGTGTCCCTTATATTCTGATTATTTAGATCACAGTAAAGTTACCTAGCCTAGCTTCTCAAAAATTAAGTGAAACCCCAGGTAATGTGGAGTCGATTTAAATTATCCCCAGTGTAAAGTATTTAGGTAAACTCAAGGAACATCTGATTTATGATGAATTTAAGATTACCCCCGGTATTCGGAAGCGGAAGTGACCAGAATCACTACTCTTAACTTAATACCAGATTACTCCCCCAACCCAGCTTATTTAGCTTCAAGATAAATTCTACGGGTTTTCCTTATTATCGATTTATCGGTATAACGGGATAAGGTGATTCGCATATTGCGTATCGCGATATGGTTTTCATATATGATATTTTTAAATATTTTTTTTTTCAAACGTGATTGAAATTGATCAATAGTAAAAATATGTAAATGTAGTGACTTCTAAATGAGTTGAGTTTAGGGCCTTGGGTCTATAAAGTCCTATAAGAAAAGTTTCAAGTCAGCTTGATCGACCACTTCTTATTGGTACGTAGCACGGATATATCATCCATTTGACTTCACACTTTAAAAAGGACATATTGGAAGTATCTTAGGTTATATATATATATATATATATATATATATATATATATATATATATATTTATATAAGTTTATATCAAGTCCTTGGTTTGTTCTGTATATTTCATTTCTATAAGCATCGGGTTTGATAAATATGCTAGCTTCGAGGTCTTTGTTTTTCATCAATGTTGAGTAAGTATGTACCACTTTACTTGAATGTTTAGGTCTTCTGTCCATCTTGTCGCGAAAGCATTAAAGTACGTTAAAGTACTTTTTTTGTGCCAGAGTGCCTAATTGGATTATTTACCTCTCGACCGATTTTGGGTAAAGAAAAATGATATAGATGCTTAAATTTCTTAAGACCAACTTCATTTCTATCAATATTTAAAGATGAAAAAAATTAATTAAAATGATCTATTGAAGTATTTTTATATAAAGAAATGTGCTTCCTGTCCTGCGTTTTCAAAGGAGTTGAATAGCAATTTCGCTACCTAAAACATAAGCAAAAAATATACACCGTAACCAACCCATCATCTTCCTCGGGTGACATTTTGTGTTTCCTCTACTTAAGGACCTCTAGAAAAGTTTCTTTTTTGAATGCCTTTGACAATTATGAGATGCGCAACAGAAAACATTATTTCATCCGATATCCATTGGTAGTTTGTGAATATGTTCCAATTACGGCTTTTATACAGAAACTTTTCCATTTCATGTTATGCCTTTTACTGGACTGAGTTATGCAGTTTTTGCCTATTTAATTTTTGTATCATATTTGCCATTAAGGATAAGCAATGGTTCTATGGAGCTTTGAATGTTTAAGGTAGGATGTAGTACTATGGTTATATGAGGGTATACCGTTACCGTTTGCTGTATCATATAAGGATGGATACTTGAATGATGCTTAGTAATATACATCAAACGATAAGATAGCAAGACTAAGGCCTGAGAGCAACCGTTCTATATCATCATATGGCTTCTTTTCGCTAAGTGTGAGTAAATATAAATATAAACATTAATTATGTATTTTACGACCGCATGCATACCTCCACCCGGATCCTATTGTTACGGAACCTAATATCAACAGATCACGTATGCGTGATGAACATAAATTTTGTCAAGGAGATAAAAAAAAAAATCAGATTCTGTAACACTAGGCATCGTGAAATGTCTAGAGGAATGAATAAAGAAGTCAGTGGTTTTTTTGTTAACAAATAACTATAATTTATTCCTAAAACAACCCTAACATTAAAATACACTAAATCAATACAATTAAACAGTACAACAGAGGTATAACAACAAATTAATACAATCACCCAGTAAAATAAACAATGTGCACAGTACCTGGATACCACCACCGTCACAACGATAAGTCCTTTAAAATGTATAAGCTGGCGAACAGTTCACACGAATTCTCTCGGAGAATAACAGTCCAATGTGAAGCTCTTCTAACAATCCAGAAAGTAAACTTGAGGCAGGCAGCACTAAATCGTAAAGTGTTAGTAATAGTAGAATCCCTGAAATTACTGGATAATGGGATAGATCCCAAACGTCTGTGTCCGCTGGAAATATCTCTCCTCTCTCCCGGCTCTAAAACACAGCCCCCTATTTATAACTTCTCGCCCAAAGCCGAGAATTTTCCACTTCTCGAACAGTCTACAGAATCTAACATAATACACAGTAAACACGCGTTACAGGAATCATCTAGAAAAACATCGCTGTGTCTCTTCATACCAGGGTCCACACGTGCGTCCGACCAGGCCAGGCCAGGCGAGAAAGCCCCAAGCTAGCATGACAACGAGAGTTCAACCAGTACGGATTAAACCGAGAGTGCAACACGCGGCCTGGCAAGAGCGCTACAACACGAGTTACGCCCGTGTCACACAATTAAAAGGGCACCTGTAACACTATTCACTGTGTTTTGAACAGATGAATGTGCTATCGGTCATTGTAACGTGAAGATTCTAACAAGAACAAGACACTTAGTAAAGAAGGGAAAGAATAAAATTGTTGAATTTAAATTTTATATCCAGCAAATCAATGTCTGGATCAGGTGTGTAGAAATAAGCTGAAATTATCACCCTATCGTCTGGCTCATAAAATTTAATACCTATCTACGTGAGTTCTTTGTTATACAAAATTGTACTTATGATTTGATCTTTATTATACATTCATTCGGGCAAAATTGATACATATAGCTTTAATTGCGAATGTTCACAAAGGTTAATGAGCTGTGTATTTTGCATATTATGTACCTGCGGTTTTTGCTGGATTTCAATGATCTTGAGTTCAAGGATTGCATTTCCATTACTTCCATTACTTCGTTTATGGGCCGGAATTTCAATGATAACATGAGCCTTTCATTTTAAAACCCTTATTATTCATTAAGTATACATTTTGTCTATATTGTAGAAAATATTGATTTTGTGTGAAAGATTTAAGATAGGCCTTCTTACACATTAACCACTTTGCTTCCCCGGCAGCAAAATATCCTTTCACGTTTATATTTAAGCCCCTTTTACACATTCACGGATAGCACCACAGAACATCCTGTGTGATCCTTGGTGCACCAACATGTTCGGAGAAAAAATTAAACCTGCGTAATTTTTCGTCCCGGCGTACACCGATGAAAAATTCCCAATATCACTCCTGGTAGGCACCTCCGTGTAGCCACCGAATTTATCCGGGAGTCTCCGTGTAGCCGCAAGAGCGCCGTATAAAGACCGGCATCCCCCGTATATGATATGATCTATAACTTAAAAATCTTTTCATATATGATAAATATACTTCAGAACGTCAAACGTTGTGCCAGGTATAATAAGAGTGTATCAGAAGATAAGAATATAAAGCTTGATAAGGATTTGGCATCTGAAATCCCTACTAATTAAAAAAGAGCAGAGGAATTGGATCGATTTCCTATTAATTGAAAGCGTGTGCAGAACCATCGTTGCCATTCCAGATCGCCCAATCAAGTACATCTAGAATACATCATGGACAAGAAAGCAAATATCTTTATTATTATTATTATTATTATTATTATTATTACAATCAAACCTCGAAATAACGACTACCATCGGGACCGCGAATAAGTGGTCGCATTCGTGAGATGGTCGTCTGAGTGAGGTCTGATATAAAAAGCAAAAATAAATCGGGGTCGTGAAAATGTGGTCTTTTTTCAGGTGGTCGCTTAATCAGTGGTTTGCAATACCATTATATATGTAGGCGAGCGTGGTACTTGGGCAGTCCACAAAACATTAACTAATGTCCTCCAGGTTTGAATATAATACATTTGGGGTTACGTTTTATATGGCGATGCCCATGCGTTGACCGTATCTTTTGCCTATTAGTACTTTTTCCCGCAGTGTTATATGTATGGATTCAATGGACCGGCCAAAGTCTTCCATCATCTGTAGCTTTTGTTCTACAGGCCTTAATAAAGTGCCGTTTTTTTTTTTTTTTTTTTTGTTTTTTTTTTGTTTCCTTCCCGCGTTGGCCTCCAACTCATTTTTCCCCGTATCGCTTTTATAGCAAATTGGTACTAACGTTTCGGGGTCACAGCCGCCATACCATATCTCATTTTTTTTGTTCGCGTCACGTTCCCTAAATAAGAGTAGTTGAATAAGCCTCCATTTGCTTAGGCTTCCTTAACAAAGTATATGTATATCTTCAGAATTCATTCAATTATGGTTTCGGACTACGTGACAGGGCAGTATCACACAATTCCTCTCATTTTATATACTGGCATTAACTGCACCTGTGGGCCTTGGGTGTGTAATTGTCCCAATTGCTTGAACATACCACCGAGGAAGCCCCGAAAGGAGCACTCGTTTTCGAATGAAATGCAGTTGCTTGGCACGGCCTTAACATTAAGACTGCAGAGCGCTTTCCCTGAGTGATAAAAGTGATAAAATCTCACCGCCTGAAATTCGATATTGCGACCATCGAGTCTTGTGGTATATCCCTGAGCCACAGAAGCCGGTACATTTAAGCTTAGATTAATTGACATTGCTTTTAATCATGAATATGTCAAGTGATTATTAATGTTATAATCAAATCCCCAGATAATGTGTCCAATCCCCCAAAATGAGCCATTTGTCTAAAAATTATTCGTCTTCCTATCAGTGTGCATTTTGATGAACGTGCGTACTTTTATCCTTTCACCAAATAAGCTTCCGTGTGAATGAAGTACACAGTTCGTATCTGCAGAGTTGGAATAGGCCTACCCCGCGCGTCGTCCGCTTCTCATGCAATACAATGCAGTCATCACAAATCTCCTTGGCTTTAAACGCTATTGCACTCAGCTCCAAATTTTAAACATCAGATACCCGCTTGCGTTTGTTAGATTCTTGGTCTTGTGCAAGAACCAGTGTAATCAGACCAACCAGAGCGGGTGTTGCATGTTTAAAATGTGGAGCTGGATGTAATACGCGATACCACGCTCCCATTTTTCTGATTACATTTCTTTGCCCTGTGCAAACCCTGGTCGTATGACCCAGAGAATACTGCCATACAAAAGCAGCGGTTTAAGCCATGGAGATCAGGATTGCTTACAGTGTATAAACCTCTGCGCGAGAACGTGAGCACATTGGCATAGCAGCAGGGTTAGTTTACATTTTTGTTGCTTGTATTAGAGGCAATGGTGTCCACGTAATCAACAAAAAGTACGCTGAAATAATATACCTAACTAGCTTCTAAACCTGGTATACCGGGCTTTTTACCGGGGGTTGGGGAGAAATATTAACTGAGATGTTGAATGCTGACTTAGCTTATATTCTAAAAGTTAAAAGATAATATAGGTTTTCATTGGGATATTATCTAAATCGATATGTATAAATATTTTTTACAATTATTTTATGGAGCTGTGCTCATGGCAAGATATTCATACCGCGGTATGTTTTCCTTGAAAACCTGGTCAGTGATAATGTTTGCTATGCAAACCGGAATGAGAAAGGGGGGGGGGGGGGTGGTTCAGGTTTTCGATGATATTTGACTAGTTTCTATTTATAACTCAGCCCCTTATTTATAACTTTTCACCTCAAGCCGAGAACTTTCGATTATTTAACAATCCAAAGAACCCAATGGTACACACGTTACAGGAAACATCTAGAACAACGAATGCTGTGTTTCTACATATCAGGGCTCACACCACAGAGATTAAACCGAGCGCTGTGTAGAGTTCACACGTGGGCCGCACCCGGCCAGCTAGAACAAGGAACGCTGTCGCATAGCAACGCCCAGGGCTTGAGTCAAACACGAATCGGAATGTCAACAGCGCACAATAAAACAGACATGTCAACACCTCACAATAAAACAGACATCTGTAACATTATGCATACATCGTAAGTAGCTTAAGCGGACCCTACGGGCCTCCATGCAGAGGGTACGTATCCCATTTTCAGCCGCAGCAACTTTTTTTTTTTATGGTATCAGAAAAATATTGAGGCCTGAACCCCCGCCGCCACTCTACCCTACCCCCATCCAACCCCTGTTCCTGAAATTTGGACCTTGAATTAGGTTTTGTCATTAATCTTCCTTGGTTGAATCCTCCATTTCATAAAGCGAGAAACATGTGTTTTCCCTTTTACTGACCACGCACGTGGGTGAGAGCCTGGGTCCAAGGCCTGCCATGCTTAAAATCCTCACTCAGTGGCGTCAATATTTCTTCTAGGGTGGGGGGGATGACTTTGTATATATATATATATATATATATATTTTATCATATTTTAAATAATTATAATGTTTTAGAAAATAGGTTATTTTGTGAATTCTAAGCAAGGTTTAGATATAAAATTTTTAGTAAATAGATCCAAAATCTTTAATTCTATTTATTAATATATTTCGTTTGCAATATTATACTATTTTTCTCTGAAAAGTGGGGGGGGGATGATTACATTGATCATCCCCCCCTTGCCAAAAAGTGGGGGGTATAAATACCCCCCCCCCCCCTATATTGACGCCCCTGTCCTCACTGAAAGTAAGCGTTATTCATATGAACAATAGTCCTTAATCGTGTGTTTGAGGTTGAGTGACCAAGATGCACGCATTACGGTCATTGCGAAGGCAGTTCGTCTGTGCGCGGTCTAAACTCCGTGCAAGTCCGAATAAACGGAAAAATCACTCAAAATTATATTTACATTAAAAATTATTTATTCTCATATCGCCTATGTCACTGCGGGGATAATAACCTTTAAAATGAGGTGTGGTATAGTGTAATATGCAATGCAGTTTTAGAGAACAATGAGGACAAAAGTGGAGCGAATAACTTTTATAAGTATATTCTTTTTGTTGTGTTGGAACATGATATATCCAGGGTTATAAATTTGATGGAGCAAAGCTCCTGCCGTTTCTCCCTATTCAGAGCCATTTTTTTTATTTTATGTGCAGGGTGTGGATGGAGTATCCCATCATTTACGTAGTTTTTAATATAAAGACATACACTGATCTCCTCATATGTTTTATTAATATTTCCTTCCCAGTTTCATCCACATTCATTCTTTATCCTATATTACTATTATGACAAATGACCTCTGGATTTTCTAGGTCAGAAGCCGCGACACATATTGCCAACGTCTAGTCTAAATGATTTACTTATTTTTTTTGTATAGTTGGAAACGAGACCTCTTGTTTTTACGTGAATTTTTTTATGAGCCGTTCTACCTTAAACTAATGGTACTTTCTATAATGTAAAGGCTATATTATATCCGTGATAAGTATCAAGAATAAGTATTATTTGAAATACTCTTCAAGGAAATTAAGTATAAGATAATCATCTTTACGATTCAGACATTTAGAACATTTCATTGGAGGTGATTTACAAAACCCAAACACAATTTACCAAGTGTTAAATATATTTTTAAAAACTTGTACCAGTGAGGTTTAAATACCATAGAAAAAACCTTGTCCAAATAACAGTGGCTGAATATTAGGGCTGAAAGGAGTACTCGAGTACTCGAGTCCGGGAAATACTTACCGAGTACTCGAGTCCAAGAGTACTCTTGTATGTACATGCATATATGTATATTACTGCAAATTTTAGGACAGTCTGTAGGATTATTTATCCATTGTCGTAGCCTGGCGTGGGGCTCTAAACATATGCTAGTCAAATTAACCGAGGTCTTGTTATGACATATATCTATTCTTCCGTTGCGATAAAGTTAAGCCGTCACTAAGTCAAATTTATGCATATTTAGCATCGGTAAACAGATGTTCGTTTTATCTTCACAGCGTTGCCATGGTGACGAGTACTCGAGTCCGAGTCGGGTAATGCCTATCGGGTACTCGAGTCCAAAATGTTGAACCCGTTTCAGCCCTACTGAATATAGTAACAACTTCATTAAAACAGAAACTAACATGGTGACATTTTTGCTTGGTGGACAAAGATCTATCACTTTCGTTGCTGTTACGGATGCGGACGCAGAATGCAGGATGCCGAAAAATGCCGTAAAACGGAAACGACAAAACTAGAAGCAATATTGCGGACAACGCATACGGAATATGTATTTATTTAGGATCAAATTGAAATTGTCTTTTATCATCTATTATAAACGAACTGATGCTGAAAGCCAGATAAGTTAAACTCGTAACCTCAAAACGCCTATCGGGGAGTGACATGACTCTCCACGTCATATTAAAAGCCCCGCCATCCCCCACTTGGCGCCCTGTCACGGCAGAAGTGATAGTCCGCTTTATGTAGTACATCGCCTAATGCATTTTCTCACCAAAGAGTCCAAAAAGTAATGTGTAGGTGTCAAAAAACGTTCGGTTACACGTCGGTCACGCACCTTTTTTTCCACGCAGTATGTACCTAATTTATCGACACGACTTATCAGCATACCACTGTTTAACGATACAAGACGTATAATTTTTTTCATAAACACGATGGTATCTTCCAATGTTTCTTTCTAACATCATTTACTTACTCCTGTAAAAAGTGGGGAAAACAATTGCACGGGGGCCATCAGTGGCGCAAAGTATAAACCTAGCATGCACGCTACTTGGTAGCCGTTCTTCGCAAGGTTGTAAATAAAGCTTTCACAAGCTTCCAAGCGGTGTTTCATTTGTGGTCGTTCTCTCAAGTTACTTCTCTTTATTTCGGTGGAATCGCAAGGTTGGACCTTTAAAATAAGTGTCGCCATTTAACTGCTTAAAGGGGCCTATTCAGACATCAGATGTTTATTAACTTAAGAAAATCCGTTGAACCTTTTACCAAGGTAGAGCAGAAAACAGGCTGTTTATTTGTTTATATATCCATATTGGCAAAGGCGTTTAGCGACTGGTGACTTTTCAACCTCCGCGTATGTGCTACCAGCCACCTTACGTTATAATCTTTTTCGCTTATGTACAATGCTGTGTTTACTAACAGCTTGTAAACAAAGAAGCTCATACATCTGTCACAGAGGCATTTTAAGAACTTTCCCAAACAAGAATTACCAAGAGTTAATTAATATGTACGCAGAGTAAGAGAGCTATTACATAAATTTTATAGAAAAGGTATATTCTTGATTATTTGACATCATCTATGACTCATTTTTCCTGTTTATTGCAATTTCTACCGATAGAAGTGCTATCCAGAAACCATTTTTGGTGTTGAATGAGACTCTGGCAGGAACTTGAGGAGAAAAAACACAATAGACAACATTGGCTTCACTAAATATAGGTTGTATGTGCATTATTATGTATTCAGGGAATAAAAGGTGTATGATCCGTTATATTTAAACCCTTTTCCAACTCAAAAAGAACCTCTTCTGTTCCGCTGTGGGGCGGCCGGGCTTCTTGTCTAGACTGTCAAACTTAAAAATCAAAATTTTACATTTCAAAGGAGAAACCTGATTACATTTCACATGCATATATGCTTACAAATGGAGAAGTGTTTTTTCCCCATTTACATTACTTATTCCGTGAAAGCCCTACCCATATTTATGTTATTTGTCATGAAACTATTTTCCCTAATGTTCTTGATCGGGCTGCATAACCCCCTTCATTACATTTATACCTTAGCCATCTGTATATGTAGAAGCACCAGTGCATTATGGGTTGAAGCTTTGGAAGAACACAAACCCTGTATCCACCAATCATACTATTGTGAGTCCGATCCTGCGCACTGTGTCCTTCTTCTCGCAGTTAGACTGTCACCTATCGATATAACAAACTATTTTTGTAAACCAACACTACATATACATGTTAACGGCCTGTTTCAATTTTTCCTCATCACTACTTGTAACTTAATGATTTCTACCGGATTTAATAAAACTAACAGTAAAATTCATGTGTTTGTAAAAGCTGATGAAATACTAAACCCGGCAGTTCATATATAATCAGTAATCTAAAACAACCTCAGTTACAAAGCACAGGTGCTTACCCGTAAATATAATAGCAGCTTCCGTCTCCACAATACGGTTCGTTGTAGGCCTCGTTATAATATCACAAGAAACGTGTAAGTTGCCTTCGTTAGTGTCACATTACGCCAGATTGATTGTTGTGGGACAAAATTACCTCAATCACTTCTCATTTCAAATAATAAAGGACACAGCTGTATTTGTGGTAGTAACAGGTGAAGATACGGTCTGAGAACTAAAATTCGTCTTTCGACAAGATACCTGTCGTGCCAAAGAACCCGTTTTGTAGTCTTGATAAAGCCCAAACAGCTTTTTCGAGAACAGATGAAGGGTACTTTGTATAGGTTCGAACATGTGCTTCTCTGTAACGCCTCCTGTGACGCCTCTGTCAGGGAGGTGGGGGTGTATATATCCCCCCCCCACACACACACATTTAAGCAACGTAATGATCCTCACCCCTCAGCTAGGCAGAATTTTTTTTTTTATTTTGGAAATAAAATATATAAATCATCCGTAGACTTTGGTTCTATTTCTGCCTAACTGTTTGATAGACCAGCATTAACAGATGGGTTATAGATTATTTTGAATTACCTAAGTCGTACATCATCCATATATGCAGTGTTACTCCGGAAGAGAATATTTCCATATTCGTTGGTAAATAAAAAAACTCACAAACCTACGTCTATGAATCATCTCCCCACAAGCCTTGAAGATAAATCGACGCCATTGGACTGTGTGGTTAGGCGTTAGACAACTTCGGTGATTAAGGACCTGTTTTTTTTAGTCTTCTATGATGCTTCTTGTTTGACACAGTTTGGTGTACACTTTACTTCCTTAAGCATTCTGTCATAATATAACGTTTAATTCTTCCATATGCTTCATTTTCAGTTCAAAATGTCCGAATGTGATTAATTATGTCCGCTTTGTATCCCGAACGGGACTGTACCCTAGTAAAATTTAACTACACTCGGGTCCCATGCGTTGTGACGACAGAGACTTTTTCTATTGCACATTCGTAGTTGCTTGTATACATGCAGATCCGTTGTGAAACATAAATGTTCCTTGCTAAGATTCCTACAGCCCAACACCTATCATTTTCTTAATTATAATTTAATTGTATATAATAGATGTGAAGTTTAAAGTGAATATTTCTCATTCAGAAGAAGGAGAGTATAGTTTTCACGAGGGTTAGGGAAAGCGGAAAGCAGTTTTCAGCCCTCAGCCTTGAGTGGTGTTATCACGGGGCACACGAACGATTTGCGAAGGATGCGAATGTCGAAAAAAATGGAATTGCCAGCATTCGTATTTAAGTATCCAAACCTTCAGCAAACATGCGCGGGGGTTCGGAAGCGTCGTCATTTGTTCGCGGGAGTCGCATTTTTGTTCGGCGGAAATTTCCAAAGAGTTTGAGATTTCTTGCGAACGTTTCCTGCATCCCGGGTCATGATTTCTTCGTGATTTGTTCTAGAAAATGTCTTAAATCCTTCGTCGTATGCGCACGACATTCTCCCGACGTTCGTGATGTTCACAAAATCTCCGTAAAACCGTGAACAGATTGCGACATTTTGGAGAATGATTCGCAATAGCAGCGAAGTTCGCCCGAGAATTTCACGTCGGTCTTAAGATAACAGCGCGACTTATGTTCGAATGTTGCCTGAATATCGCACGGCGTCTGTTATTCGTTTCCTATTCAATATTAAAAGCTTCCTCTTCAATTATGCATGGCCAGTCAGGTCATGTCTGAGAGTTTATTAGTCCATATTCTCGTCATTACTGACTTCTTGGCAAGGAATGATGCTGGGACTTCCTATTTGAATAGACAAGGTAGCACAGTATTTTGTATTGTATTCTGAAATAAAGCATATTTACCATATTTGCCAATTACTATATCATGACTCGGCAAGCCCCTATGAATGAGAAAAAGATGTACCATCTCTAGCGAAGTTCTCGGGGCCTTACCTTTACTGCCACCTATCGACAGATACTAAGTCAATGCTAAAGTTTTAAAACCCACGACAACCACAGAGAAGCTGGGTGTAACATTTCCGCAGAATGCTTAAATTAAATTACACTGCCTCCACTGCCATTGGTGTGCTCTTAAAAAACGTTCGTGACATTTAAAACTTGTAAGAGGACATGGGCGAATGCATGGTTCAGGTGTTTCTGCGGGAATGTGATCACATTACATGTCAACTTTCAGGCACATCACGTGAGGAAGTGTCCTGTACATGACTGGCATGACAGGTTAACAGTATATTTTAGCGACAAGCGTATGTCACAATGCATTATGAATCGATCGAAAAAAGTTATTTACATTTTTCCTTTGAAAATGTCGCAAAATGTTCTGGGCGAATTTCTCTTCTGCAACTGCTCCCTGAAGGTCGATATATTCAACAATCAAAATAAGTTAATGGTCTGTGACAGGTGAACAATAATACATGTCATAATTACCGCCACTCCCTAAGGTGTCATTTTCAAATTAGTTATAATTGGTTGTCTAATTAAGAAAAGTGATTAGTTGGCATCTCGTGACATCAGCTTTCTGAGTAAAGGTGTTAATAAATTATTGACTTTCGTTGGTGATAATTTTATGCAAAATAAGACATGCTGTCAGTCATACAACAGTTGATACATATATAGGAAATATTACACGTAGGTAACGTTAAGATTAATTAATATATTATATATATATATATATATATATATATATATATATATATATATTTAATATACTATTATATTTACCAATCATAAGACTTCATGAGTCACCGTCAACGATAAGATATACAATACAATGATTTAAACCCACAACAATGGCGAACTTTCTTATTGAGTCTGTTGCAGTTACAGAACAAGAACTACAACTTAAACAACGGAAAATTAGAGCTTCCTAGATTTTCAATTTTCTGTAACATGCTGGACCTGTTTTCAGGATTATATATTATTTGAAGGTTCAGTCTCGGCCTTTCATGCAGATTTATTTACTTGGCAAGATTACGTCTTTTTTCCTGAAATAACTGAATTAACTTTCATTTAACGGATAAATATTCCAAAGAATTAAGCATCACCAGAACATCCTCAAATGTATTCAAATAAATTGTGATCATACACAATGTTCGAAATCTTTAGTCTGAGAACTGATATATCATTGATATACCGATTTATCGATTCATAAATCGATACACAACATCGAAACGGTTACCGTTACGCCTTGTATCGTCAAATCATTGAACCACAACTACAGCTAACAAATATACATACAACCCTAACCTAAACTATAACATGAACAAATTATAAAGCTTGAGCTACTTTTGATTCTTATGCTGGCTTTTTTAGACTTAAATAAAATCACTTGTATTGTCGTATAATATACTAGATGTGTGTACACTTTTCGCTGCTTCTTTGAAAAGCTATCGCGTGTGGCGAACGAACCTCGGTTATGTTGCAATGATATTTGTATGTTTTCCTCTTAATATCCTTATAAGTGCATGTATTTCATTTTGTAATCAATAATTCCATCTCTGATTGTCTTAAATTTAAGTAATTTCTTGAAGTCCATTTCATACTTGTATATTCTAAATTACATGTTCGGCAGCTCGTGAAACATGCAGCCGAAGCCACGATGGAAATAAAATAAAGTTTACGAAGGAAAAGTGATTTAGGGAATATACATTCCAAGAAAGATAATTTGTATAATTTGTAATTGTATAATTCCCCGTCTAATATGCAAACTTACTGATGAAGGGGTGGAACAAGGACTTAAAGCGAGAACGAAATTTTAGGACCCAATATTTAATATGCTATTAAGCATATGAGGTTAAAGAACGGGAGATGTTACGTATCCGAATATAACATATCTAATTCCATTTATGAAACATAATAGGTCCATCATTTGAAATGAGGTCCTATTATAAACCCCGAAATGGACACTTGAGCACCGAGATTGTGGCGTCAGTGATGTTTGGCTCACCGATTTGAGCGAAACATAAGAGTACGCCAGCTTGAAATGGCATGAAATACATATAACGATCATTTGTATACGCTGCAAAGAATCTAATCCTGTCAGAGATATACGAACACAAAGTAATGAACAGTATCAAAACGGAACCTTGCGCAGCCAACAATCGTCCGACGGCAAGTCGACCTTGTGTGTTGGTGGATTGATGGTTTAATTGTGAATACCGATGTACATGTCAGACTATATATACTGGGGTCAACATTTTAGGTACTAGTATACAGTAGGTTTCAAGCTAATATAGAAAGTACATAAAATAATCGATTAATATTCAATCATCGCTCGTTTTTATTTTTTAATCATCGGTTATGATTTTAAAACCAATTCCTCCCACTATATATATATATATATATATATATATATATATATATATATATATATATATATATATATATATATATATATTGTTACGGGGTGATATAAAAAGCAGACCGAACTGTCTCACTAGTGAAGCTTGCTTTTCTATCGAAGCGGTTGGAACGCCAAACATGTGCGCCACCGACATGGGTTCGAATCCCGGATCGGCCTGATATTTTCCCGGAACAATTTCTCTTTGTAACAAATGGGGGCTCGTCCAACGTGACGGCACACTTTATGACCAGGGGAACGGTGGTTTGAAGTAATTAGGAAATTACCGCCACCTAGTTCACCAAAGGTGTGACTCCTTGGACAGTCCTGTTCTGATAGCAGAACGCTCTTAAAAGGGTGTGTGTTACGGGGTGACATAAAAGCGGACCGAACTGTCTCGCTAGTGAAGCATGCTTTTCTAGCGAAGCGGTTGGAACGCCGGACACGTGCGCCTCCGACATAGGTTCGAATCCCGGATCAGCCCAATATATTCCCCTGAGCAAAATGTCTTCGTAATAATATATATTTTATATATATAGAAAATACATGATTGTATGTACAAACAATATATACAAATATTCATATATACTGGTCTTTTTTTTGTTTAGAAAATCAAGCGTATCGTCAATAGGCATCGGGTTTCGCTTTAAGTGTATCGCAATAGTATACTGGAATAGGCTTACCGATACCAAGCCCTACTAAGAGGTGCATATGACGACAAAGAACCCAGTGGTTTTCTTTTATATAAGGGCATGGTATGTTTCAGATGGCTAAAACTTGGTCGAACTGTCCTCTCTTTGTCCCAGTGTAACCTTGGCAAAACATCAGAACAACATTTGAATTAATTTGGAAACCTTCAGGAAACAGCGGGAGACATTCGGGAAGAGGGACAAGGTTTGGGAGAAAACAGAAACTGTATTTTATCATCCTTAGAAAATTGCCGGCGTTTTGGGGTTAGGAGTGACATTACGATCAGACGGACGACATCGGTAGATCCTGATGTTATTCCGATGACTGCCGACCTTTGTTTTTCAATGTTATGCCGACGTTTCCACACCTATGCCGGTTTATGCCTTATGTTTCTCAGTGTGACGCCAATCTCTAGATATTACCTGTTGTTTTATTCTGATGGTTCCTTGTTTTTACATAATCTGGTTACATTGGCCTCCATTTAACCCCGGTTATGTATGCTCCAGGCGAAAGAGCCCACACAAAAGGTACAAAACACTCCATAGTGCTCTCCTTGTAAAACATGGTTACCTTTTCAGGTATTTAGTAATCGGATGCTCAAATAGACTGTTTGAATTGGCACTGGAACTTTTTTAAAAGGGGCCTAAAACCTATGAGGAAAGCGGTATGTTTTGGATAGGATTTCAGTAATTCATCCATTTAAGGTCAACATCTGTGCTTCGAAATTTAATTGAAAAGAAATATAAAACATTTGAGAAATATCTTGGAGTGTTTCATTACAAAAGTCACCGTTGATCACATTGAATGGCTCTGGAAATGTCAAGGTAACGTAAAACCAATCTCTATTTTTTGTTGTATAGGCCGTTCTTGTGGGTGATGAATGTCCACTTTTTTTGTTTTAATCATATTACTATATGGCCTTGGAATCCCTTTAGTTTTTCTAAGTGGTGCCTATAATTACTCCAACCTTTCACTGTTCTGTACGTATTTTGCCTTAGCTTTTCAGTAATTCGCTTTTCTAAGATTTGGCAACAAAAGATAATAGAATATCATAAAGTCTTGTCCATGGTATCAGATCTATTTATATGTGTTTATGTCAAACCACCGGTCCTTATCATCATCAATAATACTTGTTTGAGACCCCTTGGTCCCATGTTATTTGTTTTACAAGTATGGCATTGTTCCTCGTTCGGTAGGTGGGTGCGTGTATTTGTGCGTTTGCTCACAACATAACTCACACAATCATGATTGCAAACTCATGAATTTTTTAGAGCTTTTCGGGAATGGACCAATGAGGAATTTATGTGGATCTGATACATGGTCCGGATGCAGAAACGTCTTGTAGTAATATATACAAATACGGAGTCACGTATTAACGAATGAACCTGGGAGTATCAGCCAAGTACGTAAAAGCAAACACGGGCTGGGGAGCATTCCACAACAGTGGCCCCACGGTCAGGTCAAATCATTAGACTATCGCATAATCGAATTTCTATAAACTACGATTAAAGGGTTTTAGAAATACATTTACTGTAAGGAACACATTGTAAACTACCAAAGATTTGGACTAATATGTTTTTATATATGATCTCCTCCCTTCACTAGTGTCGAACCGTGGTTTCTAAAACAGTGTTCCGGGACCAAAAATGGTAAGAAATTCCCTCCGCAAGGTATAACAGCCAATTATTCCAAATTTATTGGACGGAATATAGCCTGAAGGGAAGTGCCGTTGTTCCATATAACGAAAGTCCACGCAAGATTTATTTACATTGTCATTGCTAAATCAAAACCACAGGGACCTATTGAGGACAGAACTCCAGGGATGGAGTGCCAGTGCTCAGGTAGTTTAATGACTTTAGACACCTAAGAAAAACCACCATAAGAACACATGGCACAATACCGGCTATCTTCCTAGACGATTTAGACAAGAACAAATGACCGTTTGTCGCCTCAGCGACCACTACAACCGCAACCGCAGGCAGGAATACATACTTCTTAATTAAGCTTACCCTGTGGTCTCCCAGGAACTAAAAATAAATGAACTCTGCTTTGAAATGGGAAGTTAGACCGAAGGGCTGCATTTGACTGCTACAACCAGATCGAAGTCAAGACGGACCAAAGCCTCCTGGCTGACAAGTTCTTAAATACGGGAAGTAAATGAATGACCGCGAGGGTAGGCCATAAATGTCCTCTCCGGAACATCTTTGCCTTATGGTTAAGATTTATATAGTTTTGCTAATAATACTTTTTTGCTCTTGGCTGAAATATCGACATTAAGAAGCAACCTCGAGTGACACGCTGTGAGTTAAAGCTTTGGTGCTGATACGGTGTATCACCAAGGACATGGCCGCGCACTAAACCCGATTAGCTGACTACCCGCTTACTGGTTCAAGACATAGGAAGTAAGCTGGTCTTTTTTTTCCTGTTTTTGATACCGAGAGAACCATTACTGTAATGACATAATAAACAGCCGCTCATGGACTGATACCATTTACCGGTAAAATCTACTACCACTCACATAATTTACGCTGTGAAGTTAAGCTCGATCAGGTTTTTTTTTATAACAGTTATACTATAGGGGAAAGTACATTGAGGATTTATGTCGGCTGCATGTATATTTTAGGCGAAGTATAAAAACCCTAAAGTTTATACACTATAACAACCCATTAGCATGTGCAAGGGTAAAAAAGTAAAATCCGTTCGATCCCCCCCCCCCCCCATCCTTGCAGATAAACTAGATATTTTTTTTGCCATGGTATCCCCAGACAATTAATCCCCCCCTTTAAGAATAGCCCCCCCCCCCCCCCCCCATCTTCAGCAACAATTAATATCAGACCACACTCATAGAAAAGGTCACTCTCGTAGAAAAGGTCATGACCCCAATTTCATATTCATCATCCCCTAACCCATGAGTATGTATTTGCATTATATGAAAGATTCTGTCCATTAGTTTTTGACTTATAATGCTCACAGTACTGTTAAGTGGCAATGATGGGGTATTAAGCAGCACGAAAACAAGTAAAAGAATAAGAGGTGGCGCCACCTGTTTCCGGTACATGACAACACTATCCAAGATCTTCGGTCAAGTTGATTTTTGGACCAATCCATGCATCCCTTATTGAGATATTAATGATTTTGTGTGATTTTCATCATATATGGTAATACTCAAGGTCAAGGCCACCCTAATAGGAAAGGTCATGACCCCAATTTATATATACATCATCCCATAAACCATGTCTATGTATTTGCATAATATGAAAGAAATCTGTCCAATAGTTTTTGAATTATAATGCTCACAGTACTTTTAAGTGGCAATGATGGGGGTATTAAACGGCACGAAAACAAGTAAAAGAATATCAGGTGGCGCCACCTGTTTCCGGTACATGACAATACTATCCAAGATCTTCGGTCAAGTTGATTATTGGACCAATCCATGCATCTCTTATTGAGATATTAATGATTTTGTGTGATTTTCACCATATATGGCAATATTCAAGGTCAAGGCCACTCTCATAGGAAAGGTCATGACCCCAATTTAAATCAACATCATCCCATAATCCATATCTATGTATATGCATAATATAAAAGAAATTTGTCCATTAGTTTTTTACTTATAATGCTCACAGTACTGTTTTGGGGGTATTAAACGGCACGAAAACAAGTAAAGAATAATAGGTGGCGGATCAATCCATGCAAGGTCAAGGACACTCTCCTAGTAAAGGTCATGACCTCATTTTAAATAGGCGTCGTCCTCTCTTCCATATTTATACATATACCAAGTTTGGTAAAGATCCGTGAAATATTTTTTGAGTTATCGCGCCAACAAGATTTATATGCGGCGGCGGGACCGGTATGAAAACATAGTATCCCCCGACTATGGGGATACAATTAATGTAACTGCATGTGAGACTCATGTATAATAGTGTGCTGGCTCCCCCGGCACACGTGTTTACTCTCTTTCCAGGTGTTAAGCCCCCCCCCCCCCCCCCCCGCTTCTAAGATATGGTATCCGCTCATGTGTACGGACTATATCATTCATACATATGTAATTTTACGTATAAAAGAGCTTAGTTCTTGTCATCCTATGATGATTTGGGTGCGAAATCCACACATAAGTAAAATGACTGAAACCTCTTACTTCTTTGAATAGTTTGCTCATATAACAACGCATGGAAAAAGCCGTAAATGCAGAGCTAAGACTCTGAACAGATGGTGCGGCTTCCTCTTGATGAAACTGAAAATATTGTTATGTCAAAAAATAAACACCTTAGACATGGTCGGTACATCTGTTAATTAAACGGTAGATGTTTACTTAGAGCGCAAACTCGAAAATTAATATCACCACAGTCCGGAAGAGCATGGTACGATACTGTCTGAACACCGGTCTGTTTTTTAACTGGTAAATGGCTGTCAACATCTTTTTAAATAAGAGCTGGCAAAACGTTCAGTTTTCTAGACTTTACTTCGTGATAAACAAACATAATTACCACAAATATTTGTTGTGTGGCAAAGATTTATTTACTTTAGCTAATAATGTTTTTGACTAAGATATTGACATTATGTAACATTACCCAGTTATGGATTAAAGTGCTACTGACCATATGGCAAATTACGGAGGACAGCGCCGCCAACTAAACTTGATTATAGCTGACTACCAGCTTCCGGGGTCAAGACACAGGATATCATCTGGTGTTTTCATCTTTCTTTCATGTCCCTGGATCCATTACCGTAATAACATAATAAACAACTGCTCATGAGTTGATGAGTAAAATCTACTACCACTTTCGCAATTTTCGCGAAGAAAAGCTTGAACCTCTGGCATCTTGTAACAGTTAAGCCTACGTGGAAAATAAGCATCGAAATATAATTCCACGAGTAAACTGAATGGCAACACGACAACTATCCCCCGCGACAATTACCCCCCCCCCCCCCCTTCCGACAATTACCCAGCGGTCAATTACCCCCCAAAACAATAACCTCCCGCTACTTTTGCACCTCTGTCGCCGGGGGTAAATGTCTCAGGGGGTAGTCGTCCGGGAGGATAGTGGTTGGGGGGGGGGGGGGTAATTGTCCGGGGGTAGTTGCCCAGGGGGTTGTTGTTCTAGAGCCACGCTGAATATGATCGACAGACGGAATGTGGAGTGGTGAAGAACTTACTCTTACACATTTTCGGTTCTTAGTACCAAGTACGTAGGCTAAATGGACTAGAGCTGAAGAAGAAAAATAGCTGTTGATCTGGGCTGTCATATACCTTGACATGCTATATATACTACAAAGTATACTACAATTTAATATCGATGTTTAGTTCCAGGAACATGATCTATTATTTTTTTTATGAATTATTCGGCATTTGCATTACTCTTTTTTGTTTTGGATTTAATCATGTTTCAGGTTCACCAAGCCGCAGCCTCCACGCTTCATATATGATAAAATGGCCTCTGGGATTGGTTTGATTTTGCCAATCAGAGGCCCAATAATTTATGTCTGTTCTTTGAGGTTTCGCCGGAGACGCGCTTGGCCGCTGACTACTATAACATGAAGGTCATGAGTTAAATGTCATATCGACAACGTATCGATACGATATTTAACTTTGTATCGAGATGTATCTGTGTACAAGAAAATAGTTACAGCCCCAATTATAGGTGTATCTACTTGATATTTTCTACTCTATGGATGACATTTGCCTCATATGGCGAACATATAAAATATTTAGTTATACTGTTAAAAAAAACTTTTATACTTTTTAGAGAAAAAATATCATACTAATAAGGCATTCGCTTTATATTTTCAGTTTTATCCCTGGTCTCAAGCATCTTGACTTTGACCTTGATAGCGTGTGACCGCTTCTTCGGCATAGTGTTCGCAATGAAAGCTCACATGACTGAACGGCGAGCTTGGGTCTTTATCATCTTAGTTTGGATGTGCTCCGTGGGTATTTCGTCACCACTTCTTGTGTACCGCTATCAGCGCGTGCGCGAGTGGCTGGACCATTTAGAGATATGGTGCAACGATGACTGGCCTCCTGTATTTAAGACTGACCCAGTGACTGGTATGAAGACGGTGATTTACCCATCAAGGACTGTGTATTACACCTTTGTGTCGGTGATGTTATATTTTCTGCCTATCCTCATAATGACTGTAGCTTATACTGTCATTATATGGCGGCTACGTTCAAGTAGAATACCAGGAGAGAGACTGAGGACGGATGTATCAGTTCAGGATAAAGTTAAACGAAAGGTAAGTGGAATGTAGTTGACTATGTGTATATATATATATGTTTTTTATATATATATATATATATATATATATATATATATATATATATATTTATATATATATATATATATATATATATATATATATGTTTATGCCATTCATTGCAACGTCTACCATTGAAAGTGAGTATAGGTCCCGAAATTAATAACCTCCCTACTAAGGGCACCTCTCTATTAGGGGCAAAATGTAGGGTCCCGTCAGTGTCTGTAATTCGGAGGTTCTACTGTATATTAAAAGGCAGACTGATTGTTCACAAGGTCAGAAAGGCAATAATACATTCCCTAAGGTAGTACCGTTTGGCTTTCTGTTGAAAATACCGGATTTCTTTTTAAAGTTCAGTATATCCATCAAACTGCACTAGAATATTTGCTGGAACTTATCATGAATAATTCACCTTGACACCCAGAATGTTATCGTTTATGTAATATCTGGCTATGGTAAAGAATCAAAACAAATAATGCACCATTTTGTGGATAAAATTGTGAACACACAAACCAATTAACCAACTGACCGGCCAAGACCAAATCAAAATACATCACGCCGGATAATATAATCAGCACTTTCACCGTTAAATAAATAAGAGGATTCATAATGCCATAGCCAAGAATATATATATTATAATTGACGGTGCATTTGTTTTACACAAAGCGTTTTATTTAAGCGGGTTATACGAAGTAGACATATTTAAATGGTTTATTTACATATCTATGTGTTACTTTAAAAAATACAAAATATATTAAGTAACAAGCTTATACAAAGGGATTTTCCGAAATACAATTCAGTTTTAACATTGACGCATGCATTAAGCTAATATATATTTTTTTTATTTTTTATTGGCGGAGGTACCGATCTCCATTTTTAATGCTGCTTACACTTTCTTTGTTTATAAAATGTTCATTTTACGGGCTCCGATTCAGGATAATTGTACTAGTCTGGTGCCTTCTTGTCACTTAACCGGGACTGGTTAAGCTAATGTGCCACCACAGCATATTTAAATAGTGTGTGTCTAAACAAGCTCAGAGTGATCAGTTATAGCACACTAAGATGGGCATCACACTTTTTTTGTTAAATCTGTATTGACGGTGGTACCATCCACCTAAGTTGTAACGCAACTTCTCTTTGGCCACGCCTCTGAAATTCCCGATTGTTGGTCAGTAATTGTCGTAAACGATGACAAATGTGTCTTGAGGGGAGTCGTTTCTCTATGTTTTTCATAAATCCTGAGACATTTGAAATTTCTTTCACGAAGGGGCTATTACACTTCCATTTATCAGGAAATATGTGAAGTACGCAAGAACAGTTAATATGTTAGTATTACTACGTATTTTATTACTTTACAGGTGGTCATGATGTTAGTCATCATCTTGTCCGTATTTGCTGTATGTTGGCTGCCGTCCCAAATACGGATACTGTACGCAGAATACAGACCTAACAGCCTTGACCCGGTATGATCATTACATAACATGTATACTTTTAATTGACGTAATTTGATGTTTTGCAGATTGATATTAATTCCCTTCACGGAAACTTTTTGTACTTCATTAATTACTAATTACCTAACATATCACGTAATGCAGAAAAAAATGACTGATGGAAATTTATTTTTATACATTGTGATTCATATTACTGAATTATGATAAATATATAGTATAATTGAGTGCATTTGATTCCAGGTGGCCAATAATTAATCATTAATTAATTAAACGCCGATCATCAAAGGAACTATAATGAAAACCTAGTAAGGCGTTTTATCTATTTAAAAATGCTCATTCATCAATATGCATGACATAAATACAATAACCCGATTAATTTCGTGATTTGCTAATTATTCTGGTGTCGAGTGTTCATTACCGTTCTCATATTTACAGTTGCCGCCTTGGTTCAGCCAGTTCCAGTTTTTTGCCGACTACATGGCTTTTGCCAATAGCGCATTCAATCCCATCATTTATGCGGGATTTAATGAAAACTTCAAAAGAGGTAAGTATAATTAATTCTTAATTAATGGCGCGTACGTCATATCCTGTCGCACTTTAACTTTTGGCCGGCAGATTTGTGACTTACGCAAGATATTGTCTATGTTTTCAGTTGTGAGTGCAGGTGGAATATGCAGCGGTGTTCAATTGGCTCTAAGACAACTACACCCGAACAATTACACCCCCTCCCGAATATTTACCCCCTCCCCTCCCCCCAAATAACCTTCTTCGGTCTTATATACTATCTCTTTTTGACAGCTCTTAGGCGGAACTTATTATTGTCATATGGGTAACAAGAAAAGTCATAAATAATATCAGTGACAGATTGTGATGCATTAATACGGTGGTTAATCAAACACATAATGTAAAAAGTGACTCATCCTTCGTTGTTGGTTGCATATTTGTAATTTCTTCTTGTTATAATTATAGACTTTTTGCATTTTCTAGTATTTGATTTTGTAATATGATATGATGTATGGATATCTTCATTTAATGGAAGAAATAAAGACCATCATCATCATCATCATCCTAGTCAGTTACCCCCTAAAAATAAATGTCCATTAAAGGAGGAAATTGTAGGTAATGCCTCTCAGATAAGTTTTTTGCCCCGTTTTTCGCAGTCATGCACAATGTTCATTATACCCTGTGCTGGGCCTGGCACTCACGCCTCGCCTCTCTTCCTTTTTCAATTTAAAACTTTTATATTTTTAGGAAATTTCCTCTTTATGGAACTCTGGATACACTGGCTGCCTGTAGCTCAGCGGATTAAGTTTAAACTTCTTTTGCTTACATTAAAAACTCTACACGGTATGTCCCCTATAGATACCATAGTGACCTCAGCCATCAATACCGGCCTGCTCGTGCGTATCGCTCGGCTGACGCCTCCTGACTCCGGAAACCTTCAAATCGACTGGTAACATGGCGACCGTGCCTTCTCTATGCTGCGCCAAATATTATGGAACAATCTTAGAAACTGTTCCAACCTCTCTACTTTTAAAACTTAACT
Organism: Sipunculus nudus; assembly: GCA_026874595.1. Classification (NCBI taxonomy): domain Eukaryota; kingdom Metazoa; phylum Annelida; class Sipuncula; order Golfingiida; family Sipunculidae; genus Sipunculus; species Sipunculus nudus. The sequence goes on from CM049307.1 coordinate 58,088,041, forward strand.
TAAAACTTTCCATTTCGGAGAGAAAAATATGTACTCACAATGACTGTTTTTTTTTTAGTTTCTCATTTTGGGCCTTAGTATAATTCATACCTTTTGTACATCTGTGATGTTATTGTCTTTATTATGTATCTTTTGATATGTTATGTTCTGTAATACGCATACAAGCATTAATACTCTGTAACATGAGCAATATAAATGAACATTAATAATAAAAATAATTATAATAATAGTCATAATTAAAATAATAATAATAAAATAAAAATAACTATTTGTGCAATATATATTTATGGTACTTTATTTTGTATTATGTACACTAAACAAGAATGTTTCTTTTCTTTACCGAGGGGTATTTAGATGTGACTCGCGCAATAGTCAATGTTTTTAATTAGGAGCGTTGGTGAAAAATGCAATGGTTTTCAGTTGGCTCAATCGACACTAGGATAACTACCTCGGGTACCCCCCCCCCCCCCCTTTACACTTTTAAGGGTGGAGGGAAATTGTCTCAGGGTGGTAATTGACCGAATGGAGTGTGTGTGTGTGGGGGGGGGGGAGTAATTGTTCGCGGGGAAATGTCTCGGATGGGTTGGGGGTGGTAGGTATATCGGGGGAAATTTTCCACGGTATATTTGCAGTCAGGTTTGGGGAGGTGCAATTTTTTTCTTAATCTAAGTTCTCAATTTCAACAGTATTAAACACACAAATACAAACATAAAATATGTCGAACAACTTGATCACTAGGGAAATACAAAGGTAAATAGCGAACAACAAAATGAATCCATCAAAAGGCCTGTAATGTAGTAACAACTATTTTAATCACAATCAAGGGTACATAGAAAATTGTTTTGGATTATTTTTAATTGGGAGATCGAAAGTTAGCATGCTTTATTACTTAAATACCACCCAAACCTTCACTTCAAATCTGAAATACAAAACTGATAAGTCATAAGCGAAAACATGATTAAATACCCTAACGAGACCTATTGTTTTATAAGTATGATGGTATTTTTCTTGGTAGAAATTGTATTTGTTAAAAATGTGGGTGTCAATGTCAAAGGTCCTCACTGTGTTTAAATAAATCGCGGAAGTAAATGGGATTTTCTATGTAAAAATAAAGGAGAGACAAAAAATGATCTGCCAAAATTTAATGAGAGCAGTGATGTTTGATGGACAGCCTGTCTTATGAAAGTCCACTGAAACATAAAGTGGAACTCCCGCGGGAGAGCGAAGAAGCGGCAGTCATGACCTCCGAAACAGCGACCTATAAATACGGATTTTTTTAGATAAAACTCCAGATCCTTAAATATGAAAGTATGTACAGGAGAAGAAGGGACGCAGGAAGCGCGCGACTCCTGTTTTTCGAAGTAAAAACATCTAGAAATCGGAATTTTAAGGAATTAAAGCCACCGCCATGTTGATGGTCCATATTGTGGGATGCTCGAAATCCAATCGATTCTTCATGTATGGGCCCATTATCGAAAAGCCCTGAAAATGTCATGAGGTTCGTTTCATGATTGCATGTGATATGTTGTGAACAAACACACACACGAACAAGGTTGAGCGCGTAACTTCCTTGTGGAGACAATAAGAATAATAGAAACTTAAGGGGCCTTTACACAGAATAGCGACCTTTTGCCTCCCGTGTGCGACCACAAAATTTACCAGGTCGTCGTAGGAGGCTCAAAGAAGGCCGAATGGTTGACTAGGTTGTTCAAAGGTGGTACAAAGGAATTTCAGGTATCGCCATGGACGCCATGGTCGCCGTGAGTTTTTTTGAACATGTTCAAAACAATCGCACAAAGGTCGCCGAGGTGGTGGGTTGCTTAAAGGTGGCTCAAATGAGGCAGAAGGGAGGCACAAGCATTCCCGTGGTTGTAGAATGGAGGCACAGTGGTCGCGCTGGTGACACAGGGGAAGCAGAGGGATGGCAGGCAAGAAAATGCCCTAATGCTGTATTTTAAGAGGTTGAAGGGAGGCACAAGTATCGCTGAAACGGTTATGGAGCAATTACACAGAAACAGGATTTTCTGGGGTTGGGCGACCATTGAGCGTTCTGGTCATTTTTTGGTTGCTCAAAGGTGGCAGCCCTGTCTAAAGGGGCCTACGAAAAGCAGGGCAGTGTTTTGCATCTCGTACCGTTTCCGTCCTAATACTGCTGTACACGAGGGCAATGAATAAAGTCTATTACCACTCCAGCCATGCTTGTTTCACTCAGTCGGGGTGGTGAATCCCCCCTCCCCCTTCTTTTCTAAGACTCTGTATCGCCCCTGATGTATTCCTGTGAATTGCTTCATATACTAATATACCAACAGGCCAACAGAGAATTCAGCTTTTCCAGTATATGAAAAAGCATATATTTTTAGATGGAACTGTTTCTGAACCAGATAAGACACCATGCACTCTAATTAAATGGAGTCTGTGTATGAATTTTTCCCCGGTATGGCTTTAATTCGCGAGTTTGTGGTGTAAAAAGGTAAAACACCACAGCTGTCATAAAAGGCAAACTCCTTTGTTGTGTTAAGTTTTAAAATGACACGTGCGCTAGTAAACTTCAAATGTAACAATGATGACATAACTTTCTTTAATTTCAAATACCTGTTAGTGAAAATCCTATTATGAAAGTGATTTTACAAATCCAGAATAAAAACAGATATTTTTTTATATCAGTTCATTACTGTTTTCTTTCATTTAGTTTTAGATTGAGGGATATCTATCGTTTCTGAATTTGTAATGAGTTAATCAAACATAATGACCACAAAATGACTGAGTAGTGAGTTTAAACTGTTTGCAGTAAGCGACACTTTTCTCAGTTACTCATTCATATATATATATATATATATATATATATATATATATATATAGAAGGTAGTGTTACCCTCCGATGTAAAGTGCTCTATGGCCTACAAGCTAGGCCAGAGCGGTATAACTCTGAAGAAAAACAACACTGTTAATTCAACAACACGTTAGCTTCATTCTAACCACATTCACCTGATGATCGGGTCGCATCCCGTGAAACAGTCTGTTGTGAATTAACAGTGTTGTTTTTCTTCAGAGTTATATATATATATATATATATATATATATATATATATATATATATATATATATATACGCGCGTGGGCAAATTTACTAAGTGATCTTAGAAAAGAAGCATAAGTGTTATATAGAAGATACGGTGCGAAACACAAAACTCAGCGTGGCTTTTCGATAAGCGTGTATTTTTTTATTTCCATGGATTTTTTATGTTTATGAAGAGTGGCGCCCCTTTAGTTCTTCGCCCTTCCCCCCTTTTAATCTGCACTAGATGTGTCCGTTTAAATATCGAAACTCCACCATGTCACAAACCGCTTTGTTTGGAGACACGTTAATCTACAATGAAAGATTGTACCACGTGCAGATTTTGCATTATTATACATTGACAAAACCTCACGTGGAATATCATCTTTCATTTATCAGGATGAGAATATTAAAAAAACAGAGGTAATGATCAGTCCCAGGTGGTCTTTAGGAAATTGGACCGAAGATTTTATCTCAACATCTCCATACAAAGCATCGGTTTTAATTTTAATGCAATTAAACATGCATGTTTTCGTCTTAATGTCTCAGTTGCAGACGTATATACACTAATTAACGTCACATGATATGAAACTAATATTCGCAATGGGATGCCATAGTATTTATATGGATATCTCATCTTTTCAAATATTTTTTTTTTGAAAACTGTGTTTTAGCAATTTATTGTGACCACCTGATCACGAAATGGCTATTTCATATGACGAGTAACTTGATGAAATCTGATCGAGTATTTATAGGAACATCATGTGCAAGTTGTTTTGTGGTTAGGATTTAAAAATTCTAAGATGAAATTCCAGGATACGGGCTCAGGTGTAGCTTTTCAGATTACCCCTGATTTAGATTTCCGGAGAGAGTAACTTGAAATAACCTCAGACAAACCACTGCAGTTGTCCCAGACCTCATTTCGTGTAACCGCTGCTTTGCAACAAGCGACACCCGCTTTCGTTGGTCAGATTAAACCAAGACACCTGCTCTCATTGGTCTGATTATAATTCTTTGCTCTGTGTGCACCCTGGTGTTCGACCCCATACAATGCAGCTGTTACACGAAAGGAGATCTCGAACGACTGCGGTGTATAGCCGCGGAGCGTATTAATCTCAGGGTATAATCTGAAACCAATGGCTAATTTGATTTGAGTTTGGGTAACTCGGCATCAGGTTCAGGCGACCTCGTAAGTCCATTACTGACTATTGTTCTCTAATATAATCATATCCAGTTTTAAAAGGGAGAAAACAAATTCTGAACCTTGATTACCCCAGACATTTAATGTTCTGTTCTTTGGTGTTAGCCTAACGCTCCACTGTGGCCTGTGGTCGGTTAATTATCCCTCACTGTTTGCATATTTCCTCTCTTGCAGTGCCGCACATGGGCGCAGTAATCTTTGTTTACACTCTAAGCCAATCAGATTTTGCGTTACGAGCTCCGCATGGGCGCAGTCATTTTTGTTTACACGCTGAACCAATCAGATATTGTCTTACCCAGCGTCAGTTTGCTGGGTGTTTAGCAGCTTGTCAAACCTGAAGAAACCCTCACTTTTCTCACAGCGTGTGAGTGGAAGGTACCTGGGAGGTCAGGCACTGTGTTCAGAGCGTACCTACATTTTGAAGCTCGTAGAACGTGAATAATCACTAAAAGGCGAAGTCTATTTGAAAACAAATTCCTTCAATGTTAATGTTTAAAACAAAATTGCAATTTATGAATCTCTGAGAGTACTGAGATTTTTGCGTGATCTGGGCATCGGTATTTGGTGCGGTAAAGACCATATATTACCGTAATTGGAGAGGTCAAGCAACTCGAAGGCTATGGAAGATATTGTACATCATAGACGTGTCCTTGTATAATAAATAACCATCCTACAGTCACCCGTGTATTCGCCTCCTTTTAATTTATATAGCCCCTGTGTCCACCAGTTTATTGGAATTTACCCGTGTTTAGTAACATCTCAGTCAAATATATTTTCAAGAATTATATTCTTGCGTTGGGACTGGTCCGCCGGACATAGGTCGAGTTCATGCGGGACGGGTATCCAGTGGGCCGAACTGACATGGGGCCGATTTCATTGGCGTAGTTTCTAAAAAATGGCACTGCCCTTCGCGAAATAATGTCAAATATTTACACACCCGCCGCCACATGACCGCAGATGTATGCACTAATTAGTTCTGACATTTCTAAATTTTACAATCTGTTCGTCATAACCAATTTACATTAATTTCTACTAAACAAATATTCTATCTTGAAAATTTCTGATAAACGGTCATAATTTCGGTCTTTTTGTTTCAATTTCGGATAATCGGTTTTCGGATTAAGGACGCTCCAGTGTGTACCGGTTTTGTCACACAACTCCTGTTTAATTGTTTTGAAATATCTGGAACGATGCCGAGTGCCTTAACTGTGATAATTCTCATATTTCCTCCCAAATACTGAGAAATTCCATATATTTTCTTTAAGTGGCCATTGCAACGTCTTATATCAGGAACTACCTAGACCGCGCAAAAACGGGTAATATTCTTATTTAAATGATAATACCGCGCATCCGTGACCATTTCAGGTAATTTGAAAAAAAAAAACCGCCCACATAGCTATATAGAAATGGATCTCACAATCATGGCCTAATACTCCGAGATTTCCTATTTTATTCATAAAGTGCACAATTATGCACAAAGTTCAGCTGAGCAGTTTTACTGTATATGACGTTTTACAAAATAATTACAATATAAAACAACAGAGATTACGATATTAAAATCATAAAACACAAATAATATAAATTTTGCATCTCAGATTATCTGTCGCATGGATGTTTTCCAAGAATCATCTTAGATTGAGCACGAAACCATTCGCCCGTTATTGAGCCAATGAAAAGTACATTTCCCTTTATTGCGTTCTAATAGGCCCCAGGTGACCGGCCATACCGCCGCAGGCCAATTTAGCGTGGAGAATTTAGTGTCTCTTACACTTCCGCCCTCTGTTGTGACGTCAGAGACTGGCTATATCCCGGCTGGAGTTGCCTAAGAACGGGCTTGTGTTCATGTCCATGTAAAGCCATGGTAATGTTAACGTGCAGTTGACCTTTATTTATGCAATTGTTAAGGGTAAATGCAGTTGTAACTCTGGATTTGTGGATTTATAAATTTTAAGTTTGTTAACCTAGTTACAAAATGGAAAACTACTGCACATTAGTAAAAATAATTGAATTTATGGATTACTCAGTTCAAGGCTAAATACTATATATATATATATATATATATATATATATATATATATATATATATATATATATATTTATATATATATGTGTGTGTGTGTGTAATCTTTTCATATAAAATTCATGAGTGAAATTTATATCTTATACATAAAATAAATAAAAATAAAAGTATATATATATAGTATATAGTATTTTATTAAATTTGTTTTATTATTAAAATGTGACATTATACACTCCGGTATATGAACAGACAAGTCATCGTCAATCTCTTCCAGTTATGGATTACTTAATTGTGCCAACAATTCTGCATATAAACTGTGACCACAGATTCATTTTGATTCTCATCATCGTGATATATTGTACACCTGACAAAGGCCACGCTATCAGCTGCTTCCTACAAATTCGTAATATCAAGTTCTGATTACTTAATGATGATGTGAGAAACGTGATTTCAAAATTGCAATTGTTCAAAGTTAAACCTCCAAATGCCTCTTGTCTCTTATGCAAATTGCAATGGTTCAAAGTGGTTACATGTAACCTCCTTGCTCTTATTACCCTGGTCCCTTATAGTCTCCACTTTCTCTATAATAGGGTCCCTATATGCCTCATTTGGTGGTGACGGGGGAACGCTTATTTGAAAGTTTGCGCAGTTTTGAAATTTCCTTTGAATTTACGCCGTGTAACGATGTCAGTTACATTATTCACTACATGTCATATGAAATCGATGTGTATTTGAATAAGATGCTTCATGCGTACTTCGTGTACTGATCAGGTAGCCTACAAGGGCGCCCCTCACCCTCTTTTTAGGCAAAAATGGGCAATAGAACAAAGCACGTTTAATACCGAAAAGAAGAGCCGAATATGTCCTCTGGTGCTGTTTTTCCCCAAAACTATTGTTTGTTAGAGTTATGATTTTAAAGGTATGCAACATGTAAGCTTAAACCACGTCAGCCGATTTAGACATTAGGAAAATTAGTGTTGGGGGGAGGGGGCAAACTGGTTAATGCCTGGCATATGAGGGAATGTAGTGACCGTGAGGGGGATGGTTTTGTAAAAAAAATATAAAAAAATTAAACCGATTTTCTTTTTAATCGTGGACACTTTCAGCTTGCAAGTTTATAATAAAACAGCATTACCAGATCGGGAAAACGAAAAAGGGGAAAGGAACGCAAACCTTTGTACAACTTTGGCGGCTATAAAAGCAATTTATGTTTATTAATAACTGGCCTACCAGTTTATAGAACAGATAAGGAACATCGAGTATACTTCAGCCCTACGTTTATGTTAACAGGATAGTTGTGATTTTCTTCTCTGCACCCCTGTACCTGTGTAATGACCTGTATAAGTTTCTGTATTCCGCAAATAAAGGGAGGGGTTCTGAAACCCCAATTTCCCTACCCTCCGATCCGCTTCTGTACCTTCGGTATATATATATATATATATATATATATATATATATATAATTTGTTAAAAGAAAGAGAAAGCCAACATACATACAACATTGAGACATGAACTGACCCCTTTACTATAGCGCTGTGACGATTCAACGGTGTACTGATACAATCGCGACACAGTGACAAATAACGCATCGGTATCGTCAGATGTCGATGTATCAATTCTTTGACGATAAACAATCATCCTACAGAAAGTTATGCCGAGGATGTGTTAACGCCATGTAACTAAATTTAGGTGAAACGTTATTGGTAAGAATCGAGCAAAATGGCTTCTCTTTGGCTAATCGCTCATTAATTTGTTTATTTATTGTTTGGAAATTAAAAGTTATGGTTGTAAGTTTATTTATGTTTCCGCAAACAAGAAAAAAAGCCAGCTTGGTATATAAATTATAATATATCATATATGTATCGCATCGTGTATCGTTATACGTATAATATCGCATTACTTTGTATACCTTGATTTCGAAATAAATATTATGAGAATAAATTGTTTCATAATTAAATAAAGACTTTGGATTTTAAATTATGATTTATCTTCTCATTTTTTTTTTTTCAATTTAACATTTCTATGAACCGGCTATGAATGTTATTAGCACAATCAAACGTGTTCAGTGCCTTCAATTTCAAGCAAGTATGTTGTCAGTTTCATCTAAGGCGTTGCGTCAATGGCCATTATGACGTCACACGACCCGTGATGCTATTCTAGCACAGAGAACTCGCGCGATTCTTGTCGATTTCATTCCGGGTCGTGGGTCAATGAGTTCCTCTGTTAGCACCAGACCTTCATACGGCCTGCCCCTTTTAGATTTGAATTTTCCATTTAATCATATTTTCATAATGATAATTGGGCTGGGGCCTTATGGTTTATTAGTATCCCAGGTCACTATCTCAGGTACTAAGGGATATTCAAGAACCCATACTGGCCTTACAGATTTAAGAGCTAAACTGTGAGAGCAAGCCAAATGTTCCCTATGGATGTATATTTTAAGATCTCTTGAAGCCTATCGTTTTAGTTAAACTAGCCATACAGCACTCCGTCATTGTAGCATCACCCATCGCCATAAACTTCTGCCGATTAGAAAAAAAAGTTGCATAAACATACGTGCTACACCTGCAAGATATTCAATTATTAGCTGTTCCGGAGAATGCTAAAACTCCAAAAAACCTCATTCATATATAATACCTGAACTCAACCCCGGTGATATCTGTGACAATTCTTGTCATGCACAGCACTGACACGCCACTCCGTGTTTTATTATTACACCGCACCAGGGAACGTATGCGGTCACTGAATCCAGAAATTAATGTCACGTCTCCGAATCCAGGTCACTCTTAAGTTATCCCGCTGCAAATTGGGTTTCTGAAAATGACACACGGACACGCTTCGTTAAAGTGTTATGGATATAACATATACCTGTTGACAAGGATGAACAGACGCTACATGTATCTATAAACAGACATGCTACTTTTATAGAAGGGGGGGGGGGTGACTGGTAGCGGCAGTGGGGGGGGGGGGGGAGGGGGGCGAGGGGGGAGAAACTTTTTTTGTTGCAATTATTACATATTGTTGCTGCAGCTATTATTACCAAGTATAAGACTAAGAAATATGGTTTGGCAGAACGGCAGAATTGTAACAAAAGTCTCTCATTCTAATTATTGGTATATATTTTATTCCCAGTATTTTCATCGTCTTCTTTGAATAGCACAGCGGATTATTACATTTATCATACCCCCGTGCCTAACTGAGGGATATATATATATATATATATATATATATATATATATATATATATATATATATATATATATCATATCTCAGTATTGACGCACCTTGGACACTCATGCTAAAGGGAACCCCCCCCCCCTTACCCTCACCCTACTCCAGTGATATAAGATTCGTTACTCTCGTCACATATTGTGCAGTATAAAGTCAAGTGGAACGTTTTAAATATCTTTAATTTAAGATAACCTTTAATTTTGACGATTGTGTGAGACAATCAATGCAGGCCATATCGATAATTTTTTTTCAAGATAAGTTGCACCATTGAAAGAATGTAGTAGATAATATGGAGAGACTATAAAATACTTGGATAATGAAATTATGTCATACTCGCTATGTTAATTTTTTTGTTATTTTTTTACCTAAAAATGTGAGTGGATATGTACTCAGGCTTTTCCTTTGTTCCGAGTACAGTCAGCCCATTCATTGGTATTGGGGCAGAGTTTGTTCTGCAGCTTACCAAGCGAACCCGGCCACTGAAGCGTGAAGCTGTGTACAAATCAAGAATGTTTCATTAAAGGGTATTTTGATGGACACACCTAGTTTTCATGTGTATTATTGTTGCAGGTTTTAAGACCGTGTTTGTGGCAGACAGGTCGACCAGTATCACCGGTTCTGTTCGTTTCCGGCATGGATCTTTCCATGACTCAATGGTGACGTCATCAACAAGGATATAACGTCAAGCTGGGCGCAGCCGATTTTTATGGTGAGATATATAAACATGAAATCCAATCACCAATTCATCCAAATAATTAATGTTAAAAAATGTCCAGGTCTTTCGAGCGTTAGAATACCCTATGGTTCAGATACTGTTCGGATTATTGCGTGTGTACTGTACACCATCAGATACTGTTCGGATTATTGAGTTAGTATTGTACACAATTAAATACAGGTACTCTATGCTGGAAACGAATTTGAACAGCAAGAGCAAAAAAGAAATAAACATGTTCTCACCAAAATGTGGTTTTCAAAGCCTAATATTCTTCTATTTTTCAATAATAAAAACGTATATACTAATGTTTTATAATTTGTAAAATTATATGAAACATTTCGAGTCACTTCTTGATTTACGTTTCATGACCATAGGTGTGTATGCGACTGTTACACGCAAAAGCAAATTGATCAGCCAAATTTTCTATTTTTATACAATTCTTACAGAAGAATCAGTGTATTATATAGACCGGTAAAATATAGATTAACATATTTCTGAGCAACTGGGCCTAATGTTCCTGAATCATGGAGTAGTGCGTATACATAATATGCGTCTAAGGCCAAAACAAAATAAGGTATGGTTCTCAGGCACTTTTTTCAGAAATCAGTGCGGGCGGGCGTTATTTTATTTTTGACCTTTTTTTTAATGTCTCCATAAAAATGTCATATGATCAGGGAAAAGTATGAAAATAACAATTTTTTTTGCAAAACGGGGAAAAGCAATACATAAATTGTAATATTCATCTTCTTGAAAGATAAAAATCAAAATAAAAATTTTTGATGCGGGGGGTAAAAATTGACGCGGGCGGTGCCTGAGAACCATGCCTTTTATTTTTTTTTGGCCTAAGTATACGTTTTCATTGTTGTACGTTGTGAAAAGCATGAAACGTTTAGAAACATTAAACTGATTTAGAGTGTCAGATTATTTCAATTTTCAATATAACTTTTATTATGAACGGACTGTAATGTATTCTGTTGTCTGTTCTATTAAGAGTGTGTTAGTGTAATATTGTATTAATATGTGTCGATAATATATTCTTTTGTCTGTTCTATTAATAATAATAAATGTCTAATTTAAAATAAAAGAAATTACAGTGGACACAACATAGCTTTGATGTATTTTTTTTTCTTTTAGTTTGAGTAGAGAGTGCGGTGATCATCTGTGTCGATACTGCGTCCGTCGGACACGGCCATTCCAACAAAATACATGAACACAGGAGGAACTGGTTTGCATAGAATGAACTTGAAAGAAAATCCAGTATGCGCATAGAAGAACCGGTGCCTGTGGAATATTGAAAAGGCAATGTCATACTCTAATTCAGCAAAACAGAAGTCAGAATACTTCACAAAGGGTCATGGCCGGTATGGAATGGGCAAAGCCTACACAGCAACAGCTCGCGCAGCACAACAGGGTTCTAAACACCTCAGGACTTTGAGAAACGGATGGTTTCTATAACGTCAAAATTGGAACAATGTCATGTTATATCTATGGAGCAACGGTCGAAAAACAAGGTCCTACGGGGATGCTTATATAGGAATATTTGGATAATTCAAGGAAAGTGCGCATCACTAAAAACAGGATGAAATTAGTCTAGACATTGTCACGCCAAGGAGACCGTCAATTAAAAAGAATCTGTATTCTTCTTGACTTCGCGGGGGGTTGAAGGTTTCTTGATAATAACAGTTTTGAAGGACAATAGGAAAATGCTTGGATTCGGACCACAGAGGAGACAACATGGGTCTATGGTGTTTGTTGATTTTATGAGATATCTGTCTGGCTATGTTAGGCCAAACAAAAATAAAAGGTATGGTTCTCAGGCACCGTCCGCGTCAATTTTAACCCCCTGCATAAAAAATGTGTATTTTGATATTTATCTTTCAAGAAGATAAATCAATACAATTTTGAACAGATTTCCTTTGTTATGTAGTGCTTTTACCTGTTAAGCAAACAAAATTATGTTATTTCATGCCTTTCCCTCATCATTATGACATTTTTATCGAACATAAAAAAGGTAAAATAAACTATCGCCCACCCGCACTGCTTTCTGAAAAAAAGTGACTGAGAATCATACCTTTTTTTCTTAACCGGCCTTTTTATCTTAATATTCGTTGACAAATGATATACTCTGTTGAATGACGATTGTTTTAACTTCCCCTACGTCATCAATCTACAGTTGCACTTGAATTGCCTTCGGATCGAGAAGAAAGTAAAAATTGTCAATAATTTTTTTAAAATGTTTTTATTTTACATGGATTTGTATAAATGGTTATGTTAACTAATGCGAGGCACTTTTCATGTCGTTCGGTAGTCTGTATGGGTGGAGCTAGGAAACCGCAGGACCCGGAGAAAATCACCGACATTGAACAGACCAATACAAACCACTCTCATAAGCTAGCCGGGGACAGACCCAGATCGTTCAAGGCGATGCCGAAGGACATAAATATGTATGACACAAAAGGAAACATTTCCTCTTGCAGCTGCAGGCTTCACGGTTCATCAAGTAGCTTTTCGTAAGATAATTAAACATCAGTTCAAATCATCCAAGACGACCTGATGTATTTCTCAAAGTTTTCGAAGAGAAATCTTGGGTTCTGTGTACATAAGTTATGTATTTTATAAATAAGAAAAGAAAAACAATTACAGTAGAATTTGTCTGAGAGACCACCTGTGAATTAAGACCACTTGCTGCCAGTCCTAGGCGACTTAATACACAATTATTTAACAACTGTTCATTTCGGATGATCCGATGTCTCGGCTGATTCTTTTCATTTTCTCGAGACAGAAGAGACCCACCGTTTCAGTGATCGTGATTTTTTTTTTATTTTGTCCTATAGGATAGCTCAAGCAAATTTGCACGTTCCCTCTAATTTATGATCATGTATATGTATTATTTTGTCAGATTGTATTGTATTGAAATAAAATACTCAGACTTGTTACATGACTTGATTTATAAGCAAATTACTTTTCGACCTGCAATGCCGTCACTGCCTCTGAAATATGTAAAACTAGAAATATGCATCATGGTAGTTCAGGCAGCTCGTTGCCCCCATATGGCAATGCCAGAAATGCAGCATTTTTCCTTAAATAAATCCTGTATCCAGATGGTGAATCGGATCCCCATATAATTAATCAATTATTACTTGTATCATGGCCGAGCTATCCAGGAAATTTCATCAAAATCCGTCAAACATTTTTTTAGTAATGTTGCTGACAGGCAAACAGACAGACATTCAACCAGACAAACAAACCAACGCCTGCAAAAATATAACCTTTTTGGCGGAGGTAGTAACAAACCTAGATAGTTCCTTGCCTAGATCTTCTAGAACTTCTTTGCTGGCTCATATACTGAAAAACGTGAAAACCATTAGTTTAAACAATAAATTTGTTATATGACTTGACGCAAGGAGGCAGCCATAACGCCAGAGTCTTATAGGCTTTACCGGTTGTGTCACTCTAACGTAAAAAAAAATTAAAAAAAAAAAATCACACGTTTCCTTAGTGGGTATTTGTGAGTTTCCATCCAAACCGGATCTGATAGTATTATAATTGTTCCATATAACATCATTACCTATTAAACATATATTATAACAATAGTGATGACAGCTGCCAATTATTATTAACTATAAATTATAAATATTTTTGTGAGAGAAGAGATGGATCTAGAAAGCTCGCAGGCACAGATGCAACTGTGCGACAGGGCTATACGTTTTTGAATAAACTTTAAAGCAGGCTTTTGCTAATAGTTCAACCCATAGTAAAACAAATAATCCAGAATCTTGAAGAAGTGTCTCCACCTTAAAGAGCTGGTCCAACCGGCTTTACGTTTGAGTCCTACTTTTTCAACACGAATTTCCTAACTTTCGGGTAATAAGAACATAAAATTTGCTGAATTGGTTCCTACCAAATCCAGATCAATATTACTCGGAAGTATCTGACATGCCTGATTTTGCCCAATTTTCTGTGGGCCTATGAGCCAAATTTCACACAGACACATACACACACAAATTCACTAGCCTTTCTCGGCGTACACATGTTGTTGAGTACCTGATGTGGGATTCTTTTTTAATGTTTTCATCCCCTGACTTAAAAGAAAATGGGAGGTAAATGACTCTCAGGCTTACATACATCACTAAAATGGCTTTTCTCCTTTTTCTGCAGGTGCAACGCTAAATGGCACAATATCTATTTATATACATGTATATATTGATCTATATTGATATAATCGATCCATGAATATCGATATGATTGATTGAATTCAGTTGTTCATAAACGGGCAGTTCGGAAAGAATGTAATCTATGCGATAGACAAAGCTTGCGGAAATTAATCAATATACTGTGGTTGCCTTTTTGTTCACGAGGCTTTCCAAGTCGCGCAATTCGTGAAAGGGGAATTATATCGAAAATAAAACCTTCGTGAATGAGCGTTCCATCGTGGAAAGCAAGTCAAAATGTTTGATTTTTAAAATAAATAATATGATCTTGTTTGCTCAGAGGTTGTTATAATAAATGATTTCAGATTTTTAAAATTATCTGGCATTAATGAGCAATGATTTAACTCTTTTGACGTTCAGTTTGTCTAATTATTAAGATTTTGCACTTATTATTTTATATAATTATTATATTATTATCACATTTAATTATTTTATACATCATTATATAATATTTTGTGTAGGATTTTCTTGTAGCGAGATCGCAAAAATGAAACCCTTCCGTCACATTGAAACTGTGAAGATCGCGAAATTTTAACCCCGCGAGTATGAGCCAACCACAGTATTTCAAGGCGTTTTTAACAGCTGGAGCATACGTGATTTTTGCTAGCTTCTTCATAAAAAAAAAATTTTGTTATAGGATCTCTTGACTGCAGTTACGTTCCTTCTGGGCTTTCAGATTCAACTAAATGTTACGGACTCTTTTTCGTAGAAATATCGATTTTTTTTTTATAAACAAAAGTGTAATACGGGCAACAGTGGGTATGAATATGCCCGGCATCAAGCCCTAAATTATCAATTCTCGATCTCCGAAACAGGCCGATAATATATATTAATATATATATATAGCTTTCATTTAACCAACTATGATTTCAGATTACCCCTAAAAAGTAGATGTTTATGTAATAATCATCATAATTCCCTTTTTCTGGATTTCTCAAATTAGAACGAATCTTTGAACTCACTGTGTATTTAATAAATATGTCGTGCGCTTTGGAAAAAAGTGAAAATCAATATCGATATAATTAACAAAGTAATTAATATATTTGCCACTAACATTTATTTGACATATACTGTTTTAGGCTGGATCTTTATCTTTCAGTGTTTAATTTCTGAATCATTTACATTTATATAAATCAACTAAGGGAAAAGGGCTTAAACGTATGTGTGTTGGGGGTGGTGGGGCTAAAACTGAAATGACGTCCAAGCTACATCCGGGGGTAATCTGAAATCGATTTTAGATTACCGAGGGTAAACCTGTCTTGAGGGTAAACTTTACATTTACACCGGAACTGATGGTCGATATTCAAATTCCCCCGAGAGCTAGCCCTTATTGCTTTACATACTCTATTTGAATACGCAGTCCATATTTCCCTTACTTTAAAATGAAAGCTACGCATAATATTACAATAAACGTACGTTGAAGACATTAAAAACTATCCAAAAGACCACCCAGGCAACCTGCCATCTGTTGGAGAATAAAGTAACTATGATTCTATTTCCAGTGGGAGCCTCATTGAATAATGTTTCTCAAGAACCAAAAGACGCTTGGATCAGGATTGAATTAGGATAACCTGTTGAAATGAAAGTGCGAATATATTTTCATATATTGTGTTAATTCTATTTTGAAATGTTTGTACTTATTTGAGTTAAGTGTAAGTCGCTAAACGGCCGAGAGATTAATTACCTTGGTTAGAGATTTGTTCCTCTGCCTTATCTAAATAAAAATAAGTGGTCAGTCAGTTAAGCATACTTTGTGCATCATTCAGTGTAGAACACAATCCCCAACTATTTTGTTCGTGTAATTATTTAACATATATTGGCAATTCTTCAAAAACTCCATGCATGTTCATGATATTTTTTTTTTCATAAATTTCTCCGCTAAAATCAGCAAGCATTAAGTGTTGCGATGCCAGTCAGCTGCCAAACCTTCATGCCAACGAGAGGAAAAATATACATATTTAACTTTTTTTTCCGCTGCAGCGGTTTCTGTGGTCCAGGGGTAGCGTATAGGTCTCAAATCTGGGAGATTTATACGCCTTTTAGCACACGTTTTCATTTACAAAAGGGGACTCCATTTCAAAACATCAGTGTTACAATACGGTCATGACTAAGTTAGATTGTTTTTAGATTGTGAAAAATAAGTGCTTTGATAAAATACTGCTCTTCTTGGCATAATAGTATAACTATAAGTAAAGGCCCCCACAGCCAGAGGTTCTGAGCACATAGCGGTTTGTTTGCCCTTCCGACAGAAGAGAGTATATAACGAGAGAGTGGCATTGTATCCGGTGTCGAGAACCGCACTGTAATTCTAAATAAATGATGATGCAAATGTTTCCATCATTTTTTATAATGCCTGATGGCCTAGATGTATGCTGTCACTTAGGATAAACCAGACTGATCTTCAGTTACTTGTGTTTCTGAACTTTCTAACAATCCGTTACAGTTCATCATGTTGGTAAATACCCCTTCATATTTGTTGAATATCTGACTACATACAAGCATGTCTCCTACGGGTTACGTGGACGATAGCCAGCACCCTTCCGCTAGATGTCTATTCTACTCAAAAATAACCTTTTCCAGATAGGCAGTGTGGGATGGCCAACACTACTTGTCTCAACTGTCAAACTTTTAAAGGGCCCCAATCACTTATAAAGGATGTTGAATAAACATGTATTATACCTTCTTCCCTTTCAAATAAATCTCTACCTGCCAAAATATTGCCTCGAAACCGATTGCTCACTCCTGTGAAAAACAGTAAAAAACGCAGCGCCTTAAACTGTGTGCATCGCAGAGCCACAATACGTGTCAATCAGAAGATGCCCTAACTTATTAACTTGGTCCAAAAATGAAATACATGTGTCCGCTGGCTGAAACACCGCGTATTGCGGCTCACAATCCGATCTCCGGTCACGCGTGGACTGTGTTTACCATCACGCAGGACAGAGCAAGGTGTAAAACAGCCGTATGTGAGGTACTGAGACTGTGTGCTTGGATGGTTTTGCTGGAAAACTTTTGAATACTCAGCAAAACTGAGCTGATACTTTGAAAGAATAGGCATAATATTGCGCCTGATAATGTCTCTTTAAAATAAAAAGTTGTCATATTTCAAGTAAACACTTTTTTGTACATTTCACATGCGTATGCTTAAAACTATTACTTATTCTGTGAAGTAGTTACCACAAAAATACCAACGTTTATTTAATTTGTTTTGTAAAAAATCCTTATCCAATATATTTGAACGGAGTACATTACCTTTTCACAACATTTAAACCAACGCCTGTGGTGTATTTAGAAACCCCGATGCATTGTGGGTGGCAGATTTTAAAGCCCACAAACCCTAACTAGCAAAGGCTGACTCTTGTGAGTCCGAGTTTGCGCAATGTGCGATAGCATATGTGTGCATGGTACATTACCACTCTCAACAATCGACCTTTGAACTTACAGTGGAGACCTCTCTGTCACCGTGCAGGGGGTTGTCGAAATACTTTTTCGGTCTCGGTTAACTGACAACGAGTCTCGTCTATCGTAATCAATATGGTTGCGCCCATATCTTGTTGCTTTTGTCAAACGTGCTTTAAATTCCTAATTCGTCATTTTCGTCGCCTCCGCAGCAGTTTATCGGAAAAGGACATCAAATCGGCAGCATCTCTGATTATCGCTCATTTGTCACATGTGTTTTTTTATTTATATTTTGTTATATCAAGACGTGTCACGTACCATATAAACCGTTCATCACACGATTTTATCTCATTTTTATTTTCACATGTACTTATGAACAGTGGCTGAACTGTGCAGGAATTTGTTATAAACGTTGCGTCCGATATCCTATTCTCGGAATAACTGTGACATCAGTGAATGGTACATTACATGACTTGTTGCCATAGAGACGGGAGTTACACTTTTGTTGAAATGTTAGTTCAATAGTTTTTCCTGCAGAAGGTCTTGGGCCGTAGCGTGCTTAAACTGAGTTTTGGTTTATATGCTGCCATGATTCATTTTAAATACAGTGAACAACATGTGACCCTCGCTCCTTGGGAATTCACTTCTTTAGTCTGTCTGCTTGAATGGTTAAAGTCCCCGTTAAAGCCAGATGGTCATGTTACATAATGTTGAAACGACCACAGCAAGTAAACTGCACGATAAAATTTTATTTACATCTTCAATAGTTCTGAAAACAATGGTATTATGTAATATTTCTATGAAAGAACGAGAAGTTTTTTCTAATATTTCAATGATTTACGGAGATTACGCCAAAAAAGTAGATACAAAGGATTGGATAATTTACATCGGTTTAACTATCAAAATCTCTATTTGGTTAAACTAGCGATAAGTTCATAATTTCGACTTGCGACCTGGGACATCGGGGATTCAGTGTGTGCGCCAGATGGCAGCCCCATGTGTGGTTGTTGGGAAATAACCTGTCAGGGTTCGATAAGGAAATACGACACGAAAGTATTCTAAGGAAAGCGTTCAGACGAGAACTGATCTGTGGAGAGACGGCGAGGGAACGTGTACCAGTAGTTTAGAGCGGAATAACGCGGTTTCAGACCACGCCAAAATCGTCCGATTAAAGTAGGATTACTAATGAATGTTGGCGATGCATATTCTATATTTACATTTTTTAAATAAACAGTGTAATTAACGATTCCTTTCGTTCGTTTAAAACTAGCTTTATACTTGCACTTAACCTTACAAAGTATAACTCATTGATTACAAGAAAATATCTGGAAATTGTATCCAGAATAGAAATGCTTTTTACCTTCTTCTTTATATTCATATATGATTCGTTTATTTTGTTTTATGTTTATAAACATGTATATGGTAAGAAATAATTTAATATTTAATATTTCAGGTTAACATACAGCGTCCATTGACACATATTCCACTTGTTTGATTTATCCATAGCCAAATAAACACCTGTCTGATCAAGAATATTAACTTAAGAATCATAAGTCATTAACTACAGATTTTAATTTATTTTCATGACAAACGTTCCCCTAAATGACTTGTTTGTCTGATCAAACCGATTTTTAAAACATCCCGGCTGAATCACACATATATATTCCAAACAGGATATATCTTGAATGTATCTTTTTTGTAGGATTATAAGAACGATCATCTGATTTTAAAAAATGGCCAGCACAGTGTCAATTCGTTTTATATTTTTCTCCCTGTGTGTGGCTGCATGAAAATTAGGAAATCTAAAGAGTTCCAATTGATTTCTTTAGGGCGGAAAAAACGCTCGAGGCAGATTTCTTTGACTCTCGCTAAGGGACTAAAGGAACTTCTTTCTCATACAGAGGAATTTGAGGAGACTACTAATTCCTTTGGTCCGTGCTTTTGAAAGCCGGCCTCTTTTCTTGAGGTATTGATTTTCGCCCAGAGCAAGCTCAACCAGATCCATATATCTCATTAAACGAAGACCAACTTTCGCTGATGTAAGTTATCTGGTAAACACGTGTGTACACGCAAGAATACGACCCCGTCGTTCTCCGAGGCGGACCGGGAAATTGCTTTTAACAACCTGTCTACGTTGTTATGATGCTTGAAAAAAAAAATCCCGCTTTCGTATCCCGATGAGAGTTTTCTAGGAAACAACCTTGTTCTCTGCACTGGACGACGGATGCTGCTTCTTATTATTTCATATTCCAATGTTTAGGGGTGTAACCCGTGTTTGCATTCACTTATTCTTCCCATATTCCGAGATGCAATAGTGCATTATTGACGGTACATTTGTGAATATTGTTTGATGACGTTCCTTAATCCGGATCAAGTGCCGGATCCACAGAAAAAGCTTATCGATTCTTCATTGGTCCATTCTCAAAAGGGAGATTCCGTACATGGTTGTGTGAGAGTTATGTTGTGAACAAACACTAACAAACATACACACGAACGAGGATGAATGCATACCCTCCTGACGGGGGGGGGGGGGTATCCAGTGCGCAGGTTGCTTATTCCTCTATCTAGATGTCTTAACAGTTTACAAATTTACAAACTTTGTGCGCATAAATGATCAAAACAAGCGCCTAGACCATCAGTTTTCAAGTATTAATTACTGTTTAATCAGCTCTACGGCATCACACAAAGACTGCAGGACACGTGTGGATTTCAAAGAGATGAATTTTATTCTTTTAAAGCAAGATGTACTTTTTATTCCTTCAGAAATTCATTTATGCAATAAAATATAATTCAACTTTAGGTGATCTAATTGTATGAAATCTAAGAGTCTAGCTTTTGAAATAGATATGGCCAATATACATTTTATATAAAACAGATTTCTTTAAAAAATCCTTGATTTATCAAATATATGTGATTTTAATACTGCTATACTGAATGACAGAGTAACAAAGACAGTATCAAATTTCATTGGTATTCTCTTTTGCTGTTGTTATAGAGACAGGATCGACACATTTAGCCGAAAGTGTTTGATCAGCAAAGCTGACATTTGAATAGGTGAAAACTAATTTAAGAGTTTCACAATTCAAAGGCTTCTGGAAAGGTATTTCCCCATCTTCACAACCCAGGGTTCGTTTAACGTATACGCATTTATCACCCGTCAACATAGCATAATTATAATGTAATTACGACATTTATTTTAACAGGAACTGACATTGACCTTTTGTAATGTGTCAGTTAACTGATTATATCCCGTATAGTCAACCGCTGCTGAACTCTACACTGCCAAAAATAATCTTGTTATGAAAAAATTTCTTGACAAGAATTTTTTTTCTGACAAGATATCTTCAAGTAAAGTTATCTTAATTTTCTTAAGACAAGATATATTATCTTGTCAGAAGCAATATTTTCTCTACCAGTCTAAGACCACAAATGCTAACTGACTGCCCAAAACATATTTTGTCATAAGGGTTTTTTTTTCTTTTAGACAGAATTTTTTTTATTATGTGCAAGCACATAAACTATATGGATGCGTGATATTATTTCTGGCCATATATATATATATATATATATATATATATATATATATATATATATATATGCATAAGATAGCTTTTCCGATAGCAAGAAAAAATATCTAATTAGAAGAGGAAAAAATTTTTTTAATCAGAAAAATTTTCTTGCCCCATTCCCCCCAAAAAGTTATCTTGCCACAAGATAGTTTCTGTTCCGGTAAAAAATTCAGGTAGTGGGACAAGACAATTTATTTTTATTTTTTTTTTTTGCAGTGATATAGAACTGTAAAGATCATGCGCATTGCAAGTCATGTTAATTTCTTTGTGTCCAAAAAGAGTGTATTGCTCTAAAATGGTTAAGTCTGGTCGAGCGATTGTGAAGTCATGAAGAAATTGTAATCCCTGATCATGTGGACCTCATCGTGATAAAAATCCGACTACACTCTTGGAAAAAAGGGTTCCAACTAGAACCCAAAAGGGTTCTTCAGAGTGGACTGAGTGGGGAACCTTTTAAGGTTCCAGCTAGAACCTTCAAGCGGGGTTCTCCCTAAGGTTCTTTTATGGAACACATATATAAATATTCTTAAAGTGATTGCGCTTTTACTCTAAACGAAATAGCTCCGTTGTGCTTTGCCTACCTGCTCAAACCTATCCTGTTTTCCCGTTCCTCATCAACATTCACTATCATAACAAAATCTCCACCTAAAAATATATATTCCTGCGCTAACCCAAGGCGCATGGTCTTTTGCTCAGAAGCTGTTAAACTTACAACCGTAAGGAACCTATGCGACGTCGGCTGAACATATACTTTTCGATAATGACTCTGATTAGAATGCATTACGTATTTATGCATTCTATTGTGATTTCAGTGAGGCCTGATGTACTCTTATCTGACATCCCCCCGTGAAATGATTTACAAATACAAGATTTTAAAGAACTTCCGATATATTATAAGTAAGTGAATTCGACCTCTCTTATATCCATTTTGTCCCGTGTCCTCCTCGTATATGACTCATGCTATCTAATCTGGTGTATCTGAGGTTGTTTACCAGATGGCCAGACATACTTTAATGTAATGGCTTCATTTAGGTGGCATTGCCGAGATGAGGCAGCCTAAAAAGGAAACACTGGGGGATTTGTTGGGCTTCATTGATGAAAATAAAGTGGCTGAAACCTTTTAGAGTGATCCAGTGTTATTTCTTTAAATATTTTGCTATATATATGCAATAAATCAGGCATGCATATATATATATATATATATATATATATATATATATATATATATATATATATATATATATATATATAAAACATTGTACCTTATTATTAACCAAGGGTAAAACATAACACCCCCCCCCACCTGGCGGAGATTTAATTTGCTGGATCTATTAACAATTTAAAAAGTACGATACCTGTGTCGTCTCATCGAGTGTCCCCTTGATGTGGCATCGGCTTGACTTTTGGAAGACTTAGTGAAGTGGAGAATATCGAGGAATATTTCAATATATTAAAAAAATAGCTTACCATCGGACTGACACCGGGACACATCAATTGACATCGGGAAACAGAAACTGTGTGACATCGGGACATGTCGGGGTGATATCGGCGGTATTAAGCAGGTACAATATTCATATCCACAAGTTGTATTAATTAACAGCTATATTCATAAAACGCGCATATGTTTCGAAGGTGCTATTTTTTCCATGATTTTTTTTAAACTTTAAGTGATTTTGTACAGACAACCGTTGATAATCCTACCAAAGTTCACGATGTTAGGCCCGGCAAGACACTCAAGCCTCTTGCCTGCATTCACCGCCAAACTCTTCCCGCTGACAGATTCACGCCTTTTAACGGAGTAATTTCATTTCGATTTCTGAAACCCTGACTGATTCGTTCCTCTTAAGCATTTAAGATTCATCCAGATGCCTTTTGTTAATGCTGAAGCCAACCCTGATGTCGTACATTATATGTCAAAATGCACAGGCATTATACAGCACGGGCACAATTATCCTAGTGAATCAGGGGGAAAAATTGGTTTTAAGCCGGCCTTTTTATTTGCCGACCGATTTTCTTTAAGCGGCAAAAAAAATCTGCAAGTCTTGAAGGCCGGCAAGCCCCCGAACATATAACGATTTTCCGTGCAGATCACCGGATTTTTCCGGTCATTTTGGTCACATCAGTTTTCTACCCAAGGATTGTCATTGGTATCAATAATGATAAAAAAAGAAGGGAGGGGCCACAAAGGATAAGAAAATCCTTCATAAGATTTCAAAATATCTGCATTTAAGTGCCACGTGTTATCATCAGAGGTAATCCAAACTATTACAGAAGGACTCTTACTAACAACATCTTCATATTCAGTGTGTACGTGTACGTTTGCTATCCTGCAAGGGCATCCATACATTTTGGGTTGAGTGTATATATCCCACACCTTAAAAAAACAGGGAATAATCAATGTAATCATTCTCCTGCAATTTAAAGTAAAAGATTTACATATTGGAAACAAAATATAATATATATTAAAATTATAATATGTTATATATTTATTATATATTTGTGTTTTAATATTTTTGAAAATGGTCACACAGACACACACACACATATTATATATATATATATATATATATATATATATATATATATATATATATATATATATATATACATTTAGGAGTCACTACCGCCGGTTTTGCCTCATCGGCTCATCAGATGACTCGTTTAACTTCTGTAATGTCGGTTTTATCATTCCTTTTTTATCATATATATATATATATATATATATATATATATATATATATATATATTTATATATATATATATATATATATATAATGTGATATTTCAATATTATTAAAAATATTTTTAAAAATGTTTTAAATTGTCCCTCGTCCATCCCTCACCCTAGAAATTTAATTGACGCCACAGCTATCCTGTCAGAGTAAATTCCTGACAGATCAGTAGATCGGTATTTAACAAGGTTCTGGTGTTGAGTGTCCTTGAGCGTCATGCTCGTGGGAAGACTGCAGTGCTTATTTTGGAACGACTGAAGTCTGAGCGGCACACACCAAATCTGACCTAATAAGAAATAGATGGACGTCCCAACTAGTTACAGGAGGTTGAAGTAGCCCGATTTGAGGATGAGGCCACACAAATTGGATTAATTGGTTTACAGGTTCGCGCTCCCCGTGCCTTGTACGTTCCTCCCACAGTGTTTATACATTGCAGTCGTCCTAGATCTATTTTCGTATAACACTATTTCTGGCACAGGGCCAAGAATCAGAAAGAGAGTTGGCGTCCTGGTGTAATCAGGCAAGCGAAAGCAGATGTCGCAAGTTTACAATTTGGAGCTGGATGCGAAATGCGATTCCACGTTCACATTGGTCTGGTTACATTTCTTTGCATTGTACGCACCCTGGTGCCTTACCCAGAGAAACATTTTTTATACAAAGCAGCGGTTACATGAAAAGAAATCTTGAACGACTGCAGTCTAAAACGGCCGTGTGAGAAGCGTACGTTCACGTGAATCGGTGTATCTTTTTAAGAGGATGAAACATCCGGTATGTTACGATAATGTTGCTCTTGCTCATGCCTCGTTTACTAAAAATTAGAACTCTTAAAAGTAAAGTGAATGAGCTTTATAAATTATATCTAGATAATATGCACCTTTAAAATACATATTTTTTTTATTTTTCTGTTGCAACATAAATAAATAAATAAATGAATAAATAAATAAATATATATATATATAGAGAGAGAGAGAGCGGGAGAGAGTGAGAGAGAAATGAATGGTTAGCCATGCTGGGGGGGGGGGGGGGCCCGGGGGGTGAACTCGAAAATTTATAGTTTTGTCGTTATCTCATTCGTTAGGTGTACTTTAACGAGAAAACAACGAGAATCAAACGAGAAAACAACGAGCGTAACTCGAAACCCTTCGTTGTTGTCTCGTTATATGTATCCACATTTTAAGTAACGAAACAGCGTTAGCCTCTTTCGTTGCCGTTTCTAATAATGTTCTTTGAAGCACGTAATGCCAATATTCCAATACTTTTCTTAATCCCGTGCTAGTTGTGAGAGATTATAACCATTCCTTGGGCTTGGGATTAAGAGAGAGAGAGAGAGAGAGAGAGAGAGAGAGAGAGAGAGAGAGAGAGAGAGAGTGCCTTTCCCCTAATAATCTCCATGATATGTAAGTTGGTTTTAATGTGCATACATAAAAGCTTCACTTGACGCAATACAAAGCGTTCCTCTATTTACAAGATGGAAGTCTTTGTTGGTGTCCTGCTACCTAATCATGTTTACAAACTATAAACATTGTTTTAAAAGCAATTTTATGAAGACGATTGAGACCGAAAGCAAAGGGAATACTTTTACATCAGTTTTGGAAGGACTGTATTCGAGCTTATATTGTGAAGTGTCTGAATTATTCTTGTCAGTGTCAAAATGCCGAACTTCCAAAATTCCTCATCTATATTATCAGGTGAATAATAATAAAAAAAAACACGACAAAGAAATAAAGCATTTTTGTTAATTTTTAAATATCCGCCAATCGTAATCCAAAAAGGCCATCTGTAGGCAAACAATACGGAACTATACGAGATTGCAAACGGCAGAAGAAGGCATTGCTGGATTTACTTGTGCAAACAGCTACTTCCGGTCATTCTCAACACGGGTTTGTGTCCGGCGTTCATGGTGATCTATAGAATGGTTTCACTTAATGGCTAGCAGGTATTAAGCGAGATTTGTAAAGCTCTAACATTTATGAGTTGTGCTCTGCTACAGGATGTCTCAAAATGTCTGAAAGGTAGAAAAGCTCATAACAATAAAATGCATATTTAGAAAAATAGGCATTCCATGATGGTAGACCAAAAGCGATTTGGTTAAACATTCTTTAAAGGGGCCCAATCACCTATAAATCATGTTGAATAAACACGA
Organism: Sipunculus nudus; assembly: GCA_026874595.1. Classification (NCBI taxonomy): domain Eukaryota; kingdom Metazoa; phylum Annelida; class Sipuncula; order Golfingiida; family Sipunculidae; genus Sipunculus; species Sipunculus nudus. The sequence goes on from CM049307.1 coordinate 58,114,315, forward strand.
AAAATAGATTTTTCTCTTTAAAATAAATCTGTACTTGCCAAAATTTTCCCTTGAAATTATTCAAAACAGTGGACCAAAGGTGTAAAGATAAACACAGCATATGCATCGCCGGGCCACAACATGTGTACACTAGGAGATGGCCTGACTGACTTGGCCTAAAAAATGTAATACATGTTTTTACTGGCTGAAACATCACGTTTCCGCCTCACATTCAGATTTCCGGTTAGACAGCCTTGTTATGGTAAACAGAAACACACGGACTGTGTTTACAAACACGCGAGTCATATAAAGTTATCAAACAACCGTAGACTGAGACTGAGACTGTGTGCCGGGATGGTGTAGGCCCGAAACTTTAGTTAAAAGCAAAACTGAATTGATAGTGTGAAAGAACACTCATAATATAGCTTCTGATTAATAATAATAATAATAATAATAATAATATTTTATTTTGTAAAGCGTAAAATCCACAGTGTTGTGCTCTAAAACGCTATTACAAGCAAACATTTGCATAAAAATGACTATGAGAAAATATATTCATTAAATAAAAATTAAGGCAAACATTTAAATATTACTTAGGCTAGATAAAACATGCACATAATCCATTAATATACATTACCTATTTTACTAAACCAATAAACGACATTAAATCTATAAAATTGTAGATAAAATTACGGTATAGAATTTAAAATCTGCACATATGCAAAATCACAGCTAATCGAAATATTGCACAAATGAGTATGTCTTAAGCATTTTTTTTAAAAGCAGTTAGACTCTCAGCTTTTCTTAATTCTAAAGGAAATAAATTCCACAAAGTGGGACCTGCCACACAAAATGCTCTTTGAGCAACCATCGAAGACTTTGTATGTGGAACAAAAAGTAAGTCATGATCGGCAGATCTGAGGCATCTAAATGGTGTGTACGAATGAATTATATCCTGTAAGTAGACCGGGGCCATGCGATGTTTGGTCTTGAAAAGTAGTATGGCCACCTTAAATTTAATACGCTGACTTACAGGGAGCCAGTGCAGCTCCCGCAATACAGGTGTAATATGATCATACTTGTCACATCCACTGAGTATACGGGCTGCGCTATTTTGAACTCGCTGAAGCCTCTGAATTAATGAAGCCGGATACCCAAGAAGTAAAGCATTTCCATAATCTAACTTGGTGGTGACAATAGCGTGGATCAGGCGCTCAAGAGAGCGTTGATCCAAATACGCTTTTATTTTATAGATGTTGTGGAGATGCATGTAGGACACACGGCATATGGTGTTCACATGCTGCTCCATAGTGGAATGAGAATCAAAATAAACACCAAGGCTTCGAATCCACTGAGATGGTTGAACTTTATGTTCGCCTATTAGAAGATTTGGACATTTAATCTTTGTCGCCAAATGTTTAGGTGTAATCAGCAACACCTCTGTTTTATCATCATTCATTTTCAAGCTGTTGTTGCCCATCCACTTACGTACTAAACCAGCAGTAGCCTCCATATATGTGATGTTATTGCTGAGGTGCTCAGGCCTGAAAATCAAATACAAAGTAGAATCATCAGCATACATATTATAAAAACCACGCTCATGCAGTAAAGTACCTAAGGGAGCAGTGTAAAGAGTAAAGAGGACAGGTCCTAAGACAGAGCCCTGGGGCAAACCACAGTCCAATATTTGTTACTTAGACTTAATCCCTTCAATCTGGACTGACTGGCTACGTTTACAAAGATATGATGCAAACCATTCTAGGGCAGTGCCAGTAACTCCCATTGACCGAAGTGTATCAAGCAAGATCTCATGACTGACCGTATCAAAGGCAGCTGACAAGTCAATCATGACTAGAAATACACAATTATTCTCTCCAAGAGCACACTGGATGTCATTATGTATTCTCAAAGTAGCAGTCTCTGTGGAGTGTCCAGCCCGATAAGCTGATTGATATGGCTCCTATAAATTATTATCTACAAGATGTTTGCTTAGTCGTGAACACACGACCTTCTCCATCACTTTGGAAACAAACGCCAAATTAGAGACAGGTCTAAAATTTTTTAAAACTTCAGGATCAAGTGTAGATTTCTTAATAAGCGGAGTGACGAGAGCGGTTTTGTAGTTCTGTGGAAATACACCAGTTGAAAGTGACAGGTTAATTATGTCCCTTAACTTCAACACTTTTAATGTGTGTTTTTAAATCATGATTATTTGTATTATATTTATAATGAATAACATCAAAATGGTGTTGTATGGTGTTATAAATCCTGTTTTATTTCTAATTGTGTAATTGTAAAGGTTGTTTCCATATGCGCGTGTATGCAGACTGGCAGACGTATATTTGTGTACAATGGTATCGAGCAGGCCTTCTACAAAAAAAAGTGTGACGTGATTTTAGCCAGAGTCCCTGAGTTCACGCAAATCCTATGTGTGAAAATCGCTCCTGTGACGATTTTCACGTATACACGCACATTCGCAAATACGATGACGAATACATCGAAAGACCCCAGTTGACAAATCATATATGAGCGATGTTTTACACATATACGCGCACATGGAAACACATCTATGCTTACGGTTGAAATGAACGCTCATTCTGAGATTATTATGTATAAGAAAAATAAAACACATGCACATTTTCTACTTATATGTATACAAATTATCTGTTCTACGTTTCAAAACTGAGATATGATATCAGTATTATAAAATTTGTTTAAAATACGTTATAACTAGTTTTATATTGTTTCAGGAAAACTATCTTTAGTATGATTACATTCCCCTCGGTCATTAAAAATTGGTTCTATCGATAATTATACATGATGAAACGTTTTGCAGTAAGTTATATTTTATACTTTATATATTTATCGTGGATTTTACACACTCATTGTTCATTGCATAAATTACAGAATTAAATATTACAACCAGGGACTAATTGCATAATGTCCATCTACAATAAGGGACTGAAGGGACATTCTCAGCTCGTCTTTTATTATATGGCTGATTTTGCCTCTTATTTTCCATTCTCATGCAAGCAATATAGATAAATGCAACACAACAAAAATATCCTTATAGCGGTATGCATTTAGAAAATATTTGCACCATAATCACAAGCAATTTTCCTCACTTCATTGGTTTGTTAGGTGCTGTAAACCTTCATATGATTCGGAATGTGGTCTAGGTATGCGGTCGCGGATAAAATACATGTATGTGTCATATATATATATATATATATATATATATATATATATATATATATATATATATATATATAATTATATATATATATATATATATATATATATATATATATATATATATATATATATATTACGACTATTCTCCCTGTAATGTAAAACATGACTGGATAAGATTAAGAAAACGGCAGCTTATATGTAAACATGAATTGACAAATCAAGAGTGGATCATAAGGGAATGTTTTATATACATTTGCAATGATTTCGTTTCCAGGCGAGGACATATTTCCTTATGGTTTATAACGATTAACACATTTATCACAATCACGCCCGTACCGCATCCGCAACCCCTTAAAGGATTCGTAGTTCTGGGTGTATATGTTATTTGAATGCTGTTAAATGTTATTTGCTTTCCCAACTTTGAACAAGAAGAGATAAAAAAAAGATAGCCGTCTTACATGTAATTAATATTTTACAATAAAATATTTTTCATCCGTTGTCGCACTATTTATTACGAATAATGGTATTTTCATTCGCTTGCAGCTCTAAAATGTGTATTTCATAGAGACAAAGGTATATACAATGTATATAAATTGTCATCACAACTATTGCAATAAACTTCCATGCATGGATGATTGCGTTCGGTTCTCTAGGAAGAGAGGGATATATCAGATCAATATATATATATATATATATTTATATATATATATATATATATATATATATATATATATATATATATATATATATATGAAGGCACATATGTCACCGACAACTTTTCTGAAAAGGAATTTCCTACAAACTACAAAAAAAGTGCGCGAAGTAGCAATATAAATTATACATTTAGGCCAAAAAAATAATAGGCATGGTTCTCACGCATCGCCCCCGTAATACTACCCCCCCCCCCCCCCCCCCGCGCTTAAAAAAATGTATTTTGATTTTTATCTTTCAAGAAGATAAAATAATACAATTTTTATCAGATTCCCTTTATAGTTCTTTCACCTATTTAGCGAGAAAAAAAATGTTATTTGCATGCTTTTCCCAGATCATATAACATTTTTTAATCGAAACATACAAAAGAAGTAAAAAAACGCCGGCCTACGCTGAATATTGAAAAAAAAGTACCGGAGAACCATACCTGATTTTTTGCTTTTTGTTCAAAATTAATACTCTTACTCGTTTGAAGTTTTTGTACATGTCTTGGTATGACAATGACAGAACAGTTCACAAACTATTAAGAATACACCAAATTTGAAATATACAAACGATAATGATTCCCTAATATATGTGTGCAGGGAAAACAAGAATTAAAAAACGTAGCCAAGTGGTTAAGGTGTTGGACTTCAGAGCTGAAGGTCCCCAGTTCTAACACCGTCGGCGTCTCAATGACATTATTTTGTAATCTCGTTGAACCTCAGAAATTCCCTCTAATGTCTTAAAGACAGGTTATGACTTCCAACCGATTGCATATAAAAGAAATCCAGAAAGCTTAATAATAATATATCATTCTTATAATGTGGTTACATTCATTCCCATTCTGAAGACAGCGCCACCAACACGCCATGGACCTATCCACGCCAGAAGTTACATAAATCCTACAGAAAGGGCAGGAGAATAGCTGGCTTTGACATGTCTCTTTGTGGAATAATTTCATCAGGACTTTACTAACTTTTCGTGCTTTAATGAAATAAGATATAAATAAGATACAAATACATCTATGTTATTAAGATGTGAGAAAGCAGAGAAGGGAATATACAGCGAGCGAGAGGGGGGGGGGGGTGAGAATATATATACGCTAAAAACATAGTCATGATATGTTTTGGATATGTTGCCGATGTCCATGGGTACAATATTAAGCTTCATCTTATATTCCAAAGGCCGTCCTTATCTATCCCGAGCTGCCCTCTCGTCTACATCATGGATGAATACTGATTTAAATGTGCCGAATTTATTGTATCAATCTTGCAATAAACCTTACATTTCACTAATGCCTGGTCTTAAAAATGACTGGTTCAGGCTAGACGGGATGGCATGCAGGAAAACCAAATGTTTTCTTCCCTGACCAGTTCTCATAAAATATTATTCCGAGGATAAAATTGGGCTTTATGTACTGTATCAGCCTGCAGGGATTCTAATTTAACGTTATATCAAATAGCTCACGTGTCTAGAATATAAATTAAACGACGTTGTCCAAGCCTTTCCCTGATAACTTTGACACCGATACAGCTTACTTCATTTGGATGAAAGAACGCTATGGTATATAAATATACCTACAAGCCTTGCTTCTGACAAATATTGAAACGATATTTAATGGATTTCTCTGACAAGAATCATTATAAACATAAAAATGATATTCATAAACTGTTAGAACAAGTATTTTTTTGTTTGTTAATCTTGACCAGTTTCATCGCATGAAAAAGAAAGTGGGCAGAAGCTACATCGAACCTGCGCCAAGATCCTTTTTCAAACTACACAGCAACACAGGAAACGGTTGCATGGCTCAACCGCTCCATTCACTCAAGGGCGTGCGTGTCCAGGGGGATGCCGCAGGATGCCGTGCCCCCTCAATCACTCCATCCCATTTTGCATGTAATATTGAGAGAAAATATTGCAGACAGTATTATCTAAAAAAATAACCTTTAAAAGTGGACACAAATAAAATATGAAAATATGAGTCATGTGTTCTTCAAGGATCAAAAGTGAACACATTCAAGCGCAGGCAACAAACTTTTGCTCTTCTTTTCAGTCTTAAAATGGTACGAGGATATTAAAGTATGTTGATTATATATATATATATATATATATATATATATATATTGTTAAGGAACATAAAAAAATTATATAATCGTGACGAGCATAAATTTTGTTACGGAGATAAAAAAATCATATTCTGCAACACTAGGCAGCGTGAAATGTCTAGGGGAATGAATAAAGAAGTCAGTGGTTTTTGTTAACAAATAATTATAATTCATTCTTAGAACAATTCTAACATTACAGTACACTAAATCAATGCAATTTAACCGTATGACAATAATAAAAATGTACATCACCTGAGTGTCCGGATCCTAGGCTTTTTATTTCTGGATACAACCACTGTCACAGCTCAACAAGAGTCCTTAAACACAAAAAAAAGCCACGTAAATAGTTTAAATTAAACTTCCTAGAGAATAGTTCGATTTAAACTCGAACATAATCTATTGTAATCCAAAAAGTTTTGGTTATAACCCCAAAGGAAAACTGAAGACAATCCGTATATAAAGTCATAATAAATCCGTTGAAGATCTGTAAGTTCTGCAATTAACGGGAAGTTCCAAAACATACACTGACGAGAGAGTCACACTCTTCCGTGTCCGCTGCTATTTTTCTCTCTGCCGGCTCTAAACACAGCCCCTATTTATAGCCTTTTCACCCGAAGCCCAGAAACTTCCATTCTGGAATCCTCTATCCTTCATAAAAAAAACGAACAGACCCGAAAATTCTAGGCCACACCGAGTACTGTTTACTATGAGTCAGGGTTCAACGCCCGGGGCTTGAGCCTAACACGAAATCAGAACGCCAGGCGTATAAAAAACAGATACATGTAACAATATATATGTATATTGTTACAAGTGCTATTTTTATTATGTGACACGGGCGTAGCTCCTGTTGTGGCGCTCGTGTCTGGCCGCGTGTTACATTCTATGTTTAATCCGTACTGGTTGAACTCTCGTTGTCATGTGAGCCTTTGGTTTTCACGCCTGGCTTGGGTCACGTGATGAGCCTGGTGTGTGGAGATACACAGCGCTGTTTTTCTAGAGAATCCCTGAAATGCGTGTTGTGCGTGATCTTATAGACTGTTTGAGAAGTGGAAAATTCTCGGCTTGGGGTGTGAAGGTATATAAAGGGGCTGTTTTTTTAGAACGGCAGGGCAGAGAGCAGAGAAGATTCCAGCGGACACAGAAGCGTGTGTCAGATTCTCAGACCTTATCCGACGAATGCGGCAACTATACATTTTCAAGACTTTCTCCTGAATTTTATGCATTTGGACTTCAGTTTAATTTCTTGGTTGTTGCAAGAACTTTCTACTGGACTGTCATTCTCCGAGAGTTTACATTTAAAAGACTTATCGTTGTGATGGTGTTGGTCTCCAGGTACTGTGCACATACATTATTTTCTGTGTGATTGTATTGACTTATTGCTATACCGCTGTTTTACTGTATAACAGTATTGATTTAGTGTATTGTAATGTTAGGGTTGTTTTAAGAATAAATTATAGTTATTTGTTAACAAGAAACCAATGACTTCTTTATTCATTCCCCTAGACATTTCACGCCGCCTAGTGTTACAGAATCTGATATGTTTTTATCTCCTTTACAAAATTTGTGTTCATCACGCATACGTGATCTGTTTATATTAGGTTCCGTTACAATATACTTCTTGGGAAACAGATTTGATGTAACCCCCCGACCCACCCACCCTTCCGTAAATCCTGGTTGCGCCACTGTCACTAGTAAGCTCTATAACAATGGCTCTGCGCCTCGATTGAGATAAAAAAAAACAGCCGAATATGATAATAGAAAGGAAGCCTTAGATATGACGAGATCCACGATTCCTCCCAAATGTTATGGATTCTTCCTTAGTGTAATTCACAAAATTCAGACAAATTATGTAAAGACCATTTTTAGAATTGCATTAAGACAAATCAAAGGTAAAACTAATTCCTCTCCATACATGGAGGAAGTGATAGTCTGGCAAGATATAGAAAAACACAAACTGAGCTTAGTTAAAACATATAGCCTTTTATCAGTTTCACCAAGAAAATGCTATATTTCTTTTATTTCTTCGTCGTGGCCGTACGGATGTTGCCAGATTGAATAGATCTTCAGGTTCTTATTAAACAAATCGATATTATATATCCCTATTTCGAACGATAATCGACTACTGAACCACTAATTATTCTTAATGATTCTCCCGATACCCAGTCGTGATATTTATGCAGATAATAATATAATTCCTAATGACAGGTTATATTAGTATCCATATCTCTCTCTCTCTCTCTCTCTCTCTCTCTCTCTCTCTCTCTCTCTCAGTATTTTAAAGGCATCAACACACATCGGGACATATTCATCTGTACAATATGCGACCATGCCGGAATTAGTGTTGTTGACTTTAAATAGCGATCAAAATGAATAAGTTTCAGTGAAAGAAGCCGATAATTAACATGTATATTTATTTATTTTTTAAAAATAAAAAAAAATAATCAGTTTGACGTGTTCATGAAAATTAGGGTAAACGGTGTATATATGCAGTACCGGTACACATTTCTTATGATTTTCCGGTTCTATATATTTCAAATGGTTGTATATTTTACCTTTTCCTGCTTTTCATAACAATGAAGAACTATTTAAATATTTGATTTAAAAAAAATGGTCAAATTTGTTAATACATACATATTTGCATGTATGCAAGTATTAACAAATTTAATCTTGACCATTTTTAATCAGATAATTAAATATGTGAACTAAAGTAGATAAGAAACACGGTACAGAAACAAGTTTCACATGTTTAATACAGAGTAAATACACAAATACACGTCTTTCTTTATGTGTGTATTTCGGTCCCTTTCCGCAGCATGATATATTTAACAATAAATTATATACATTGAATAACATCTTTCAAAAAATGGTTTCATTTTGTCGACAGGGTATTACGTCATTAATCATCTTTTGACATAAAATCAATGGTAGCATTTTCTACTGTCGGGTAAACAATAGGTTTACCGGAAGAAAATGAATTCTCTGGCTTCATCCAGTGAATAAACAATTACAGTATTTTATCCGGGAATCAGTAGAGCCTATGAATTGGTTAATTTGAACGGGCACTAAATTCAGATTTTTCTTTTCATTGTCCCTTTGTCTGACTGAGCGGATCTTGTCATAACATCACGTTTTGCTCGTTACAAATATCGATAAATTTCGACTGCACAATATTATTGAAACATCCGATATTTTGTAAATTTGGACCCATGTACTAAAAGCACTATAAGCACCCGTGAGCTGGAACAGCGTAGAGAATGCAAATTGGGCAAACCTGCAAAGCTTCAAATAAAGCCGGTGTAAACCCTTAAGGTTTTCCCCAATTTAAGGTATCCCCCCCCCCCCTCCGGTATCTAAAAGCGATTTCAGATAACCCCCGAGTGTACTCCCTCACTGATTTAACTGAATGATAAATTCTTATGTTTATACCTTATTATATACTATTTCAATATACCACGCGAATTAACAGAAATGTAAAAGAGGGAATCAATCTATGAAAAATAGGGCTGTCGAAAATGTTAATTGTATTCGGGATTTTAATTTTATTGACACAAACACTTACATATAGCGCAGGGCGCGTGACATGGGAGTATAAGCTACTCAAAGATGCATAGTTATATGTACGCTCTTTACACAGCGCTTTACCTATAGGGCTACTTCCTATATCGTAAGGCGCTGTTTGTTATGACCTCGTATCCTGAATTGCAACACCAGAGGGGAGTTCTGTATTTTTGTCCAATCAGATGAGACCTTGTGCTGGAAGACAAAGCCAAGCGAGGAATACACGGAGCCAATCATATTCATTTCTGTTTGAGTGACAGCTCATCCCCCAGCGTAACCGTCTGAACAGGCCACAGGCTCAGAGAAACGTAACAACAAAGGCTGCGTGCACACCTCGCTGGCTGGTTTCAGTTCTGCTGACAATAGATACATGGCTACGCTAACACAGTCATAATGTCATAATCGAATCGGTCGATGATACGAGAATGCAGAAGGAGCAATTTAAATTCGACCGGAACATTTATGAAGCGCGGCAATGGGCGGAGCCAGGATGCCTATCGAGTGTTTGCTTATTGGCATCTGATTGGCTGCTTGTCACATCGTACGAACGTTTATTTAAGTGGACAACAAACCGCCATCTGGTGTTTAAATATATCATAAACGGTCAAAGCTGGCAGCGTGAAAATCAGTTGCTTCTTTAGAAGCGCAAGATTTCCGCTGCCTCGGGAGCGTAAGTTATATGAGGAATCAAGAAGAAGGACGAAAAATAAACATAAAGTATCAATTGTTTTGACAGGGTAATCTTATATATCATTGGGGTTATCTGAAATCGACTTAAAGTTATACCCCCTGGGGTATTCTAAAATCGACTTAAAGTAACCGGGGGTACTCTGAAATCGCTACACCGGCAGACTGAGAGGAATGATAGTAAGGTAAAACAAAGGAAATTTAAATATATTATAAACGATAAAAAATTGTTTAAAAACCCAACATCATCTTAGAATTGATTTATTGTATTTGTAAATTACGGACAGGTTCTGATGGGAAATGTGGGTTTCGAATCTAACAATCACGGTACAAAAATCACGGTACGAAAATTAATTTAAATTTAAACGTTCAATTGCTTTAGTATGAGCTATGGATGCATGTATAATGATACATTCTAAAAGTATGTATAATGTTAAAAAAACAATGCTGATATTTCGATTGTTTATTTATTTTGGTAACTTTCATTATCTGTTCCACGTAAGTTTTTGGATATATCCCAGAGAAAGAGGTAATTACATGTCTGAATAATACTTAACACATGTTTTAAATAAAAAGCAGTTCTGGAGAAACGGATATAATATTTTTATAGTTTTCAAAGTATTTTATTACGTTTACTATTTTTTTCGCAATGTTTCGTGTTATAAGGATTTCCTCTACAAAACATGCCTGAGACGTTTGCCATATCAAGCATAGAGCTTCTTTGTCGATTTTATCCAAGATTTAAATGTCACTGTATCCACAGAAATGAGGTTACTGTTAGCTTGTAAGAGCACTTGACTTGTGTCTCATGTCGCTGTTGACAAAACGCCTAGCAGTAAATCGTCGAGAAACGTGCGTTATGAGCCTCATACCTTCTTTTGTAGACAAGATTCCTTATCTGATAATGTAGCGTCTCAATAAAATTTAAAGATATGCTTAAGTTTTTAACAAATTAGGTTGTGCTTATTGGACATTTTTTTTTCAATATATGACAAGTGTTATATTTATTTATTAAAGGCGGTTCTTCACCTACCTTTCTTGGAATATTTGTGTACTGGTACTCTAATACGTACTCTTCGTACATATTAATGAAAGCTGGGTAATGCCTGCTAAGAAAGGTTCTCCCTACCTAGGTAGAGTGCAGGACTCAAAGCCGGGAGATCGTGAGTTCGAATCTCAGCCGAGGCGTTGAGATTTTTCACGGTCGGCCCCCACCCAGGGTGGGCGCTCTGCAGGCTTAATGGGAAGGCCGTGCCCAACGGCCGTGTTTCACTCACAAACGCCTTTCGGGGGTTCCTCGGTGGTATGACCCAGCAATGGGGACGATTGCGCACCCAGGGCCCGCAGGTGCAGTAGTCCCCGGGCCTGGTTAACGCCAGGATATAAAATGAGAGGAAGCGTGTGATAGTGCCCTGTCACGTAGTCCGAAACTGGAATGGAATTCTGCAGATGTACATATATGTAGTGAAGTAAGCATAAAATGTAGGCGGTAAACTCCCCCCCCCCCCCAAAAAAAAAAAAAAAAGAAGAAAGGTTCTCTCTGTGATAATGTATGAGCATGATTATCTAGTAAACACAGTTTACTAGTAAACACAGCAATGTTGACGTAAGTTGTTTGGTTGCATATGTACGGAAATTAAAGGGTCACTGGTAGCAAAATACCCTTTGCAAACTCTAGTCTGTCTGAATTACCACCAGATGTCCCATGATGAATGTATTTAGAATATTTTGGCTGGCGCCCAACGTATTATAAACACGTGTATATAAACAAATCAAATAGCATGTGTGCGGGGGATCGAAGTATTCTGGCTATTTTTATGAAAGGTTCAAGGAGTTACCTTTAGTTACTACACGGGTCATGGATTAGGGCATAAATTCTTTCAATTTATGAATTTGTGCGAGTGCCTATGTGTGTTCTAATCTATTGTTGAACTATACGAAAGTGTTTCATCGCGTATTACAAGGGTTGCAAGTTTGCTGTATAAACTGTTGTAGTCCCACCATACAAGAAAATATTGTACAATTTGTCATTACTGAGTTAATAAATAATTAATTGATCGGCCGAATACAGAAAAAAATACAAGTCAATGTTTAAAAGTGAGCTCGCCCTTGGACTGGATTTCTTCTGAAGAAATATAACATCGTTAATTGTAAAGCGGAATAAAAAAGAAAATAGTCCCGCTAATTTTAGCCAAATCACATGGCACTTTCCACGTGAATATACGTGACAGATTGATTAATATTTAGTTGATCTGACGGGGTGACGGTCTGAATCCAGCTGGAGATAGGAGCAAAAAGATACCATGTCCAACACGGCCTTTAGTGTCGTCATAAAACAGCAAAATCCACAGCTAATCACGTTTACGAGGAACGTTTAATTATGGCAACGGGTCTAGCGCTCATTAAAATAATTTGTGTCCGTAATATGTTAACAGACAGGACGTTAATATCCACACTCTCGACCTAAATGATCATATCAAAACGAGGCATATCTGATGTTATTGCTAAACAACATATGATTAAATAGGTGTGGAAAAATATCTCGTATACATATGATGCAGGAAACACCATTTGACTCAGATGTTAGTTAGTAGCTGCTAGTACAAATTTGAAGGAAAACCACCTGCAGACACTTATGTCATGTTGTCTGAAAATAAGATACACCTTTCCGTTAAATTTATCTGTAACCAACTAATCAAATTGTATTTTGTAAAATGTACCCATATATATATATATATATATATATATATATATATATATATATCAACAACATTCATTTCTGCGTTCCTTCATTTTTAATTTGTTCTCGTTTCTGGAATAGCTCCGTCAATAATTACATTCATATCAAACTTTTGAAAATGACCACAGACACCATCTCATTTTAATAATTCTACTTAATTACGCCGATTCAATTTGAGTGTGTTTTAATGATTATTTATAGGCCTTCGTTTGAATTAAATAAACGATCGGGTTTGTGTCGGTTAATCTCTCTCCTTAGTGCAATCTATCAATTTTGTATCTTAAGGGAGAATCCCATCCCTAGTTAAAAAAATATTTAAAATCAATCCAAAAGCTGTTTCAAATGCATATTGGACCATATAAAGTGAATACCATTTTAATCCTGGAACAGGACTCTTTTTAATGGTGTATATATCTATAAAATTCACATTCATTGTCATACGTAATGTTAACATTTTGATTGCACACAATTTTACGCAACCAGTAATACCAATTTATAAGGAGTTAATATCAAACTACATGACACTCAACAAATATTTTTTTTCCTGTATCATGTTTCTTTCTAGTATAAAATTAAATAGATAAATTTGATTAAAAAAAATTAAATTTCCTGTTTAAACATGAAATCATATATACTTAAAAAATGCAATGGTTGAGTTAGAGTGTTTAAAAATACATATTACAATACAAATAAAAAAAATGATAAAATGAAACCATCATCATCAGAAAGAAGATGTGCGCTTCTATGGGTCATAGCTATCTTGATCATTAAGAGACTGGGGATGGCCCGTGGTAAAGACACATCTATAATATTTTAGATCGTTTTACTCAAATTTAGGGATGGTGCCTCGTTTTCACTTTAGTACATGAGAAGGCTGCGCTAATAACGATCGGGGTTATTTACTAGGGTGTCATGTCAAAACTGTATGTACATATGTATTCCATGCTTTGTTTAAGTGTCTATTAGGTAGCGTTTGTTCTGAAGGTGTATACTTGTAGTTTTAGGCAAAAGAATAAAACGTATGGTTCTCAGGCACCGCCCACGTCAATTTTAAACCCCCACATCAAATATTTTTATTTTGATTTTCAGTAGAAACTTACCAACTTTGAGCTCCAGCCGCTCGGACATTTCTTTCAAAAAGAACAAATCATACAATTTTGATAAAGTTTCTTTGTTCTGTAGTGTTTTTACTTGTTTAGCAAAATACAGCTGTTATTATCATGGCTTCCCTTATCATTTGACAACTTTATCGAAACATACAAAAAAAAATAAAAATATTTTTATTGATTTCTGAAAAAGTGCCTGAGAACCAAACCTTCTTTTTGCCTAAAATATCACTTTTAAAGTTTAAATTGACATGATTGTCATGAAACATATACGTATTTTGATAATTGCATAAAGCATGTCGCAGAATACACACACACTATTTTTATTCATAACTAAATTTATGTTTTCTGTTCGACCAAATTTTTTTCTTGTCTGTCCTGACTCTACTTCATTAAACATTTAATAACCAGTTGTATTTTAACTTTGATATAATTAAATGAACTGCCATGAAATACGAGCGTCATACAATATCTCCTCGCAGTTTACAGTTTTATGGTCAGTCAGGTGCACATCGTAAATGTTTTATGTTTGAGTAATACTAAAGTGAGGTCAGATCCTGCGAGTATTACTGAGACAGTGCCTTTTCTTTCCTGATCGTACTTTATAATATTAAACAATTGCAATTTAATCAAAAACTAGAAATCTGCACTCTGAGAAATTCAGGTGGGTTCCTCCCAATAACCGTGTCTGAAACTATTGTATTTTTTCATTTATATTCCTAGGTTCATTCGTACATAAATGATTGAACATTTATGGATATTCCTTGATGACGTTCCAGAATCCGGATCAGGTTTCGGATCGTCACCAAAACCTAATCGTCCGCTATATGCCCTGAAAATTTCATGAGATTCCGTTCATAATTACGTATGTTATGTGGTGGACAAACACAAATCCCACACACACGAATAGCCTCCTGGTGGAGACAATAATTTGAGAACTACTCTTATAGACTGTCACTTTCCTGTCTTATTGCGAGTTGATACGGACGCTGTCGTACTGCATTTCAGTTGGAGCCTCTGGTATTAACATATGCATGGACATGCATTCAAAAATAGTCTATCAGCAAAGATATAGAGTAGAAGAGTTTGTCGGCTGATATGCAGCTGTAATTTACCAAAACACATTTTTGTTAACATTTTGTACAAATGTATAGCTTTTCTTTATAAAGGGGCTAAATGTGTGGTCACTATACCTTAAATTGACTCAGGGATTCGAATTTGATTCTGAATTATCAAAAATCAAATATTTATGAAATCACGAAATCGTCCAGCTTGTTGTAGGCATATTCAAACTTTATTTATTTAATATGGACCGCACAAATAGTTGTACAAATAATTCCATGCTAGGCATTCGCCATGACTCAGATAGTGGCAGACGGTAGTCTGTGGTAGTTGAGGATACTGGAGGACACAGAAAAATTCATCGTCCTTGAACGAACTAATACCCATCCCCTCGAACCGGGGTCTCCAGCGGAATGAGCGGAGCTTTTTACCTACTGGACTACCCACGCCCCATTTACTATATACATATTTAGGTATCGTTGACGGGACATTGGTGAAAGTGTATATACAAGGGGGAAAACTGCTAATTGCGTGACGTTATATAGAAGCTGTGGAAGTCGAGGGCATGTAAATGGCGCGTAAACACAAATAATCCGGGTGTTTTGTTCGTATAAAGTGTGTAACCTGTGTCTGACTTTGCCCCCCTCGTGACGGCAACATATTACTCTAAAAGCAGAGCGTCTGGGCCACCTCCTGTTTGTAAATTATTGTGGAGCACTAAATAACGCGTGTTAGGCCAAAAAAAAGGTATGGTTCTCAGGCACCGCCCGCGTCAATTTTACCCCCCGCATCAAACATTTTTATTGTGATTTTGTCATTCAAAATGGTAAAATGATACAATTTCGATACGATTTCCTTTGTTATGTAGTGCTTTTGCCTGCTTAGCAAGAAGAAACCTGTCATTTACATGCTTTTCCCTGATCGTATAATATTTTATCGAAACATACGCAAAAAGGTCAAAAATAAAATACCGCCCGCCCGCATTGATTTCTGAAAAAAGTGCCTGAGAACCATACCCTTTTACTTTTTTGGCCTTAAGTTCGTCAACTCGGAGAAAATGCCAGCGTCTGAGAGCCCCGCGTTTAGCCGTGCTGGATCCAGGGGAGCCCGAACATTCAGCCTCAGTCCGAAAACCTGTAGGAGAGAGTTTCCCCTCTGAATCGAAACACATTTCAAATACTTTAAAAAATGTTTGCCAATTATTATAATAATCACATACCCTTAACTTCGACATCCACTTGCGACAACCATGTTTTAGGTGTTGCTCATGGCCACCAAGGCATTTTTTTGTGTTTTTATTTAATTATATTTTTGTGGAGGTAACCGCCTCGATATTTTATGGATGAAAGTTACCCATGAGAACTGTAACCGCGTGTGATTATGCAATGTGAATGCACCTAGATTGCGCTACAGGCGCCGAAACTTCGACACGGAGCAGCAGCTACTTGGCCCAGCTCCCGACCGGTATTAAACGGAGATTAACTAGGTCAATATGATATATGCGCCGTAAGAAATAAATTTTACCGTCGTGTTTTACTGCATAAATTCCCTTCCCCCACGGAGCGAGGACATCTCACATAAACTACAACAGCTGACGCATTCAGTCAAACATGGCATGATTTAGGCACGTTTGATAATGATGCTTTTTCTCGACTGACCGGCATATTTACTTTTTCAACAATATGTTTTAGTTTGTCAGACGATCGATTACAAAACATCGCCAGCAGTTTAATCTGGGTCTCGGAGCGTCTCGCAAGATAACGGACCACCGGGTGCTCGTTTGTACGAATAATTTTAAAGTGTCTAGGCTGATACGTGAGATTTGCTATGTTATTTTAAATATATCGTCTCCCGTATCCTGTAACGTTAAAAGCTAGCCCCCAGTCACTAAACAGTGGCTGGAATAGACTAAAACGGGTTCCTTTTAACCTAGAGGTCAATAGAATGAGAATATCTGAGTTGAGTCTTATTAGCAGTGCAGAGATATTCTAAAGGGACGCCGCGTGTCTGATACCGCCGGCCATTAAGTTAATGGTGTTTTGTGCAGTGCTTGTGTAAATAACAGAATGGGCCCTGTAAACCATACTGTTTATCGTGTTCAGTTTCACATTTTATAATAAAATTGAGTCTCTTGCCTTCATTTAAACTTGAAAAATGTAGCCTTTATCATAATCTTTCTTGATTTTCTGACACTACTAGACTATTGTTTTCCGTAGGAGACGCAAGAACTGGCATCCGAAACATGTTTCGAGGTAAGATTGGGTTCACTTTTGTGTAATAACATTTTTGTATTTATGGTATTTGGGAATCATTTTGAGTCTTCTTGATAAAAAATGATAAAAATGTAAAGTGAAATTTCAGGTGACGCTTGCTTAAAAAGTTGATATATATGATGATATATTTTTGTGTGGCTCCTGCAAAAATAGTTGAAAAACATGATGTTTGCTATATATGAAGTTGGAAACTGAGCTAATGTTAAAGCTAAGTGCCACTATCATTTCTGGAATTGATAATCAACTGATACTTTTCTACTTTGTGCTTAAGGTTAATTCATGTTGGAAATCAAACTGATCAAGGGTGGCCAACATGCATTTTGGAAAGATATGACCAGTAAATAAGACGGAAGAAAAAGACTTTATAAAAATCAAATAAAGAATATGATAAATGACAGAATTGCAATAAAGTGTAATTTGAAAACTTCTATTAATAAAAGAAGCCAGCAACATCATTTTTTGATGAAATAAAGAAATTTTATTATGAAAACAGAAAAATATATAATGCCAAAATTAATATACAATAAAAATAAATACCTGGCGGAAACGACCAGAATACATCACTCCCTTGCAGGAATAAAATTTACAAAAACTAGAACTGATTTTTTATTTTTATTTGGCTTATGAATCACTTATACTATATGATAAATTATCACCCACAAAAAAATATGGGGTCACCACAGATCTTAGCAGTAAAACACTGGTTACTGTATTTCAAGAATATAAAAAAATGATGCATATATCTATAAAAGTAGTTTAATTCCCTTAGCACGGTGACATTAAATCTTTAGATAAGTGATTAAGCAGGGGTGGCATTGTACACAGAGTTGTGTGGTGGGCAATTAATTAAGCAGCAGTTGGCAATTAATTATCGATCTGCCACCTCCACTTATTTCCTAGTTTTGTTTTCACTAAGTAAAGTAGCGATTCTATGGTTTAGTGCTACATTAATTTGTGGTCCTAACTTACACCTAAACTATAAAATTTAAATTGATTTGATTATGGTTAAACCAGTTCAAATAAAAATTAAACACTTTGAACAGTAACGAGAGTAACCATAAGAGCTATTTAAATCGAAACATGTTGAAAATTGGACCTCTGTACCAGGTATAATGCATGACGATTTGGGTCCAGTCATGGTATACGGTACGCAAAAAATAAGTGTGATACGTCCGTTTTGAGTTGGCCCGGGTTTTTCTGACGGCCCCATATATAGGCATTTAAAACCCTATTAACAGTAATAAATTAATAAAAATACGAATTATCAGCTAAACTTTAATTTCATAGGGAAGGGATAGACCAAATCTTCATGAATAACTCAGTTTCAAGATCGTTTCTATTACGTATGGATCTTTTTTTCATGTGTTTAATTAGGCCCGGGTGTCTCAATCTGGGCCCGGGTTTCAGTATGTCCCAATAGAAAGAGTAACGGCGCGTCCGCGATGCGCAGTAGCAATCGTGGCACTTAGCTTTAAGCAAGGGGAAATTAAAGTTACTTGTGATCGATGCATAAGACACCCAAGTACCCAAATAACTGTTGGCTATAGGCAGTGACAATAAGTTCACATTTAATCTGACTCTACATCAGCAAGCGAAGAGAAAAGGCCGAGAAGAAAACCTAGTATACATGCACATATTACGTTTCTTGAGGTTTCGTTTGATCAACATATTTTTCTTATATTTCTTCTGGAGTTGTTACCTGTATAACATGATGCTGTACAGAATAAATATTTATGTTAATGTAAGGCTGTTTGATGTTAATTTTTATTTTTTTATGAAGTGGTTGTATTAGTAATCACTCAATATAATTGAAAAGTAAAATTAATCTTATCAAAATATCATTCTCCCACAGCAAACGAATTCGAAAAAAAATATTTTTCTCCAATCTGTTCAAGAACAGTTCACATGTTTTTTTTTTAATATTCTTTCCTAATATTTTTTTTGTACAGGGAAATCAGTTTAAAAATGTAAAAAAAAATCACTGTATCTCTTGTATGTGAATTTTTATTTGCAAAATTCGAGGAAGATAGGCTGTTAAAATTAATGGTAAAAAGGCCAGTGGCCGTGCACTGGCTCAATGGTGTTTGATGGAGCGAGGTGATCAACTGTACTGTCTCGTTTGTGTTGTAATTGATGTTGTTAGTGATTTAAACGAGTCTTTTTGTACTATCTATAGCGGCTGATTTTAGACAGGAATCATTTTTCAAGATTTCGATGATACCTATATCTAGTCTATTAATCTGAAAACCTGTTGATTTTCAATGACTTCAGAAGATTTTATACGTCTAGTGTTCTAGTCATCACTACTAAGACAGGTCCTTACGACTTTCTCAGGGGAAATATATCATCAGTGAAATTAGATATTAGGAACTGAGATAAATTGACTAACTGTCTGAAAGATAAATGATGTAATTCCTTTTCCTCTCGCCCAGTTAAATAATAAACAATCACTGGCATATAATTGATAGGAACTTAAGCATCACCTACAATGGTTTGAGTTCATTATTGAAAAGACGGATGGGGTATGGCTATTGTGTTTTAACATTTGCTTCAAGTCACATGGATAAGACAAATGATGTAGTATCGCACGGATTTCTTTTCAATTCACACCATGATTATCAGCAATTTGTTCAGCGGTTTATTTACTTTTCGGTTGAAGCGAGATCGCTCACTCAAAGTGTAGTGGGGGTAATTAGACATTTATGGAAACTTTAAAATATATTTATTTCTTCAAGTCTCTTCGTCCAATAAATTGGTTTACCTTTACAAATTAGTATACAAATGTTTATAGTAAATATCTATTTATAACGTTAATTATATCAAAATGAAATTTTAGATTTTAAATGGATTGAAATGGAAACAGTTCTTTGAACCAGAAGTCGGACAGATAATACATAGTTTCTCATTTGAGCATCAATACCGCTGTCATTTTGGCTTAATTTGCAAGCTCAAAAGAAATTGCACTCCCCCAGGAAACCTTTAATTTGTATTTGTCAAATAATACAAATCACCTTAAATGTGACTCTGTCGATGAAACGGCGGTTTGCAATTGAAGCATTCTGGTGGTAATTGATAAGAACGAGCTTTAACTGATAATTTGACAAAATAAAAATGTGCCGATTAAGCATTAGTCAGTTGTGGGTGATACAAAAGTGAGGATGTAAGTAAGCTTGGTTCATTTGTTAAATTTTAATTTTAATAACAAGCAGTGTTTCTTGTAAAGTGCCTCATAGTGTTGGAAACAATGTTATGTTCAATTCGAGCGCCTAATAAAATCTAAAATCCTATCTTTATTATTGTAAGTAGTAGTAGTAGTAGCAGTAATAGTAGTAGTAGCAGTAGTAGTAGTATTAGTAGTAGTAGTAGTAGTAGTATATTCATTATTATATTTTAATTATTATTCTTTGCTAATTATTATAATATTTTAACAATTATTATAGTAATATATAATAATATAACCAGGCAAACCAAGCAAAAACAAACAGCTTTTTAAGGAGCGTTTCTTAGACGTTGCTTCGTCTTCCTATAACATGAGATGAACAAATCTTATAAATAATTATTTGCAGTGTGAAATAGCTTCTGCAAGTTCTCTTGCTGTTACCTTTTGAGCAATCATGATTACGATCTGACTCGTGATCTGTTTTACATTTTGTCTATAGGAACATCATGAGCCATGGACTTTCAAATTTTACCTGAAAAGATAATTAGAAAAAAAAATATTTATTTCATATAAATCTATTTATTTTTCATTGATTGAACAAATAGTTATCATAACTAATCGCGCACTTTGCATGATTCTGAAGGGGACATGCGGTAGTCTGTAGAGGTGGAGGAAACTGGAAGACTCGGAGAAAAACATTAGCTTAAAGCTGCGTGTCCACTTATGCGGTACGGATACGGATGCGGATGCGGACGCGTTTTAAATCGCGCATAGGGAATAAAGAAGGAGTGTGTCCACTTATGCGGTGCGGAGTGCGTGCGGCGTGCGGAAACGGATACGTGTTTTGAAAACCGGACCATGTAGCCGCGGGTACGGAAACGCATGCGGAAAGTGCCATTTTGTAGAGGTGAAAGAGAGTGAAAGACCTAAAAACGCACTGAAAAACGTATCTAATGGACACACACGCACAAAATATCCGCATACGTATCCGCACCGCACACGCACCGCATCCGTACAACTACGACCCACTCTCGTATAGCCACGCCGGGGATCGAACCCGGGTCGCCAGCAGAAGGAGGTTTATCTTTCGACTGTCCAGCCCACACAGTATATTACAATAGGAATATATATATACCTTTGCAACATGCCATGGATATATCATCTCTTAACATTGCTTCAAGTGTTGTCTTTGACATCACGCCTACGTTATATAAAATAGACACCAGTTGACCATAGCTTAAACGGTTGATACAGTAATCTCAGCCTTACCTTATCAAAAAGTAATTCCTGTAATTGTTTTCTTCTAGATTCAGAGGTGTTAATCCATAAGAAAGCACCCCCACTAATATATATATATATATATATATATATATAGAGAGAGAGAGAGAGAGAGAGAGAGAGAGAGAGAGAGATTCAAATATAAGTTTCCACTGGCTGGGAATATATGAATGATCCAATTTTTTTTTATTTGAACATTTTTCACCCAGAAGACTATTTCCTGAATGTCATCTGCTGGCGTATCTGAGCTGTCAGGTTTTCTGCTTCAATTTATCAATACGATTTATTGCATGTGTATGTTTACTGACAAGGCACTACAGCAGTTAATCGCTCCTCCGCTGTAGATAAAACAAACCAATCTGATCAAATATTTTCCTGATATGCCTGGCTATGTCAGGCATTATTTGCATCCATTTCATCAATGAAATTCTTTTCCATATATAGTACCTATCAATACCAATAATATATCTTTGGATGTGCACCATTTCACAGGTTACTCATACCCTGTCTCGCTATATCTCTTTCTTTCTCCGTTTGAGCGTCAGCATTTGCAGTACTGTGCAAGAACGCATAACTTCACATAATACCGAGCTCACAGTCCAGGCTTTGCAGCATTTCATGAAAGTAACATTCCTTTACTTTTTCCGTAACAAATTTTTATTTTAATTAACGGTGATACCACTCAACTTTTGCATGCAACTCCTCCATTGTCACTCCTTCGAACGATGCCAAGTGTGTCGAAAGGGGGGATGATTTACCATTACGCAGATATCTCCTCTGTGTGTAAAATGCAAATAAAACCGACACTTAATAATTCATTATCGGTTGTTCTTATCATTCGATCATCGAACATGATTAAACAATCAATTTAGGCGCCACTGTAAGGGATATAGGTAACATATACAGGAACAAAATACAGATAAGAAGTAAAAAACTTATTTGTTGAGTAATGAAGTATTACTTCAATGCATTTTAAAGGGTATTCCAAACAATGGCCAGTCATGACAGTGAGAGTAAGGAAGAGGTAGTAACCTATCCTATATGATATCATAATAATTATGTCCCCTCACGCAAGACACATCATGAAGAATAATCCTAATTAGTCCGCTTCCATCGACTCATATTTCCTAAGCTTCTTGTGTTTTGATTTATATCGAGGCAGTAAATCACGTGGCTTCCCTTGACAGAATCGTGTCGTGGGGGAACTGATATTCGGGATTAACAAGCCGGCCGTAGTCGCAGATAGAAGATAAACAACTTTATAAACAACCGAGTTGCGAGTAGCCTCCGCTTTGAGTGGAAAAAAAGGCGATCACGTATCACACATTTCTAGATACACACAAACACGCACGCAAACGCACATTCCAATTTGTTGCAGTGCTGTTAAAAAGGGTTCACAGGTTACTCATACCCTTTCTCGGTGGTACCACTCGACTTTTGCCACGCAACTCCTCCGTGGCAGGCCTCGAAAATCCCCTTTTTTTGGTCTTGGACTATCGTGAACGATGCCAAATGTGTCGGAAGGGGGATACTATTCCATAATTCACCATAAATAAAAATGTCACATTTTTCGGGCAGGGGCCATTTAATTGGGCCCAACTATCAGTTACTACGTGAAATATCAATAAGGAATAATGCATTAGATATCATAATTCCAAGATATATATTTTATCTATTTTTATGTTCCTCATCCGACATGTCTTAAGTAGTGTTACAGTGGACAGTATTGTTACTAGTCAACAAGAATAAGAATGGGTTCAAAGAATAAAGATAAAGATTTTATGTGTACGGAATGCGGAATATGTGTTGAGAGAATTCATCATGGGGAGCCGGCAAAAATCGCTACACGCAGCCATTCTTTTTGCCGGACCCGCGCATAAGGATTCTCACCTTATTTACTCAGTCAATAACATTGGGAATATTGGCTTAACAGTACACAGGCCTCATACGTTAAACATGGCCCGTGTCGCCTGAACAGTACACAGACCTCATACGTTAAACATGGCCCGTGTCGCCTAAACAGTACAGAGACCTCATACGTTAAGCATGGCCCGGTGCCGATATTTTCCTTTACACCCACCAACTCGCAGGGCAAAGAACGACGGGTCATCCTTGCCATTACACAGATAAGGCCAAAAAAGGTATGGTTCTCAGGCACTTTTTTTCAGAAATCAGTGCGGGTGGGCGGGGTTTTTTATTACCTTTTTTGTGTTTCGATAAAAATGTCATATGATCACGGAAAAGCATGATAATAACATATTTTTTTTCTTAACGGGTAAAAGCAATACATAACAAAGGAAAACTTTATTATTCTAATTAATTGAAGGATGAAAATCAAAATATTTTTTTTTATGCGGGGTTTTCAACATGGACGCGGGCGGTGCCCTGGGAATCATAGCTTTTTGTGGCCTAATTCCTCTGTGTGGAAAATGCAAATATGTATACTAACACCGACACTCAATAATTAATTATCGGTTTTTCCTATCATTCTATCTTCGGCATGATTTTTCTAATCAATTCCTGTACCACTATAAGGGATACAGGTTACATATACAGGTACAAAATACAGATAAGAAGTAAGAAGCTAAGACGTATTACTTCAATGCATTTTAAAGTTCATTCCTAACTAGAGCCAGTCGTGACAGTAAGAGAAAGAAACAGGTACTAACTTATCCATGGATATTCGATATCATAATAATTCCGACCCCTCACACAAGACACATCCTGAAAAAAAATAATCCTAATTAGTCCGCCTCCATCAACTCATATTTCCCCAGCTTCGTGTGTTTTGATTGATATCGTGGCAGTTAATCACGTGGTTTCCCCTTGATAGAGTCGTGTCTTGGGGGAACTGATATTCAGGATTTACAAGCCGGCCGAAGTCGCAGACAGAAGATAAACAACTTTAGATTGACATACCGAGTTGCGAGTAGCCTCTGCTTAGAACATTAAAAAAAGGGTAACACTTTTTTCACATTTAAATACACACAAACACGAACGCAAACACACATACATTCCGATTGGTTGCAGTGCTGCTGCAAAAAAGCACAACTGCTACGACAACCCAACAAGGCTATTTTGTTTTAATTTCGAAAAGAAACATACTCGGCATACTTTCAAGTAATGAACTGTGACAAGTCTTAATCCCTAAATTTTTTTTGGCCGTTTCATTACTTACGGTCCAGTTGATATAAAACTCATCTATATATTTAATCAAGATTTTAAAAGAGATACACTGGGGCCTGGGTGTTATATTATAGGCGATCATATTAGATAATAAACATCGGCTTTGATGATTGTTTAAGTCAATCATTTTAAGTTGCAACCTGACCACAAGAGAAAAATAATGATCATCCATAAAAGACTAAGTGTCAAAACTTTTTTGAACAATGCCCATGAGAGCCTCATGTAGCCCAGATGTAAAAAAGAACATCATTACTGAAGATCGACCATTTTCTTAAACTAGAGGGGAAATACTAATCCGTCAAAACGCACGTGCTGACTGGGTTTAATTCTTAATTTTTAACGCTGTTTAGCTCTCTAGGAAGAAAATAAATCCAGATCTAAGAACGTTCAGAAATTCGCTTGATTGGTGTATAGTCCAAGTGCTCCCTCATGCAATAGCCCCTGCGGAAAAAAGTCGCAGTTTTTTTTTTAGATTTATTGGGAAAATATGAGAAATAATACCTTAGGACATACTTGTACGTCATCGTTCCAAACGGGTCAAGATGAATAAGACGTTGCTGAGGCGTAGCCATAGATGAATTGCGGGACAGATGTTGAGTGGTACCACCGTCAATACAGATATGATACTAATTTTAAACAAGGCCTAAAGGCCTAATGCGAAGCTGTGCAATGGGATATACATCAGGTATAATGCTCCTATAATAATATGCTTGACCATTACTTTTCAAGTACATGTTTGACATGAATATGTACAATGTAAAAACTAAACATTTTGAACCTGAGTACAAGGACCATTTACACAAAAATCGCTCCTAAAATACAGGCTTAGACGTATCAGCAATTAGTGGCGCCACAAGTCCTTTGTATGAGAAAACCATCTATGTGTAATGGAAATAAAATATTCAAGCAGATACTGAAAACTACTCTCGAGCTATGTGCACAGATGCATAAAAAAACAAGTGTAGGTGGCGCCACAAGTCTTCTATACGACAAATCTATAAGAGATGTATAAATATGCCCAATTTCAGGCTGATATATCAAACAGCTAATGAGAATTAAGCAGGGACATACACTGTGCAAAAATTATTGTAGGTGGTACCACTAGTCTTGTATATGACGAAGCAGTCCAAGATGTATAGATATGCACAATTTCAGGATGATATATCTAATCCCTCCTGATAAATAAGCAGGGACATAGACCAAATTTTGAGGCAGATACATCAAACTAATCTGAGGAAGGCAGTTGTCAACCAAGTCAAGCGAAGATAATTGTCAAGTGCAGCTACTGCACTGAGTAAACTCCTAACCTGTACCTGGTTGCATTGACTGAACTCTTGACCTGTTACCTAATCTGATACAGTTGGCAGTCAGCCAAAGCTATAGAGACTTATTAAAACTTAGCCTGTTGCCAAATCTTAAACAGTTGGCAGTCTGCCAAGCCGTTCATAGATACACAATCTTTGTCTGTTGCCAAATCTGTTTATACATACTGCAAGACTTCGGCTTTTTTCAAGCTGAAATATTTATAAGATTTTTTTTTATCATAATGTATAGGATAATAACAGATGCCTATTGAAAGCTAAATCAGGATACAGATATATTTTATTCATGGATTATTTTACACATAAGTTGGATACCAATTATTTATATTGCCTTACAGCTCTGCTTCTGCTAATAGACTCATAGAGCGCAGTCCGTTAAAGTACGGTGGACGGCGGACGGCGGACGACGAACAGATGACGACGCGCCATGGCATTGGCTCACAGGTTCGCAAAACAACACTCACTTGCATCATATTTTGACACTTCCAAGTGCTACAATCTGAAAAAGCAGGTAGTTTTACCGCTGACAATAACTAAACAGCTATAGATAGATACAGACTGAATCTTGGCCTGTTGCTTAATCTGTAATGGTTGGCAGTCTTCTGAGCTATTTATAGATACAGACAAGATCTTGGCCTGTAACCAAATCCGTTTACACATACTGAAATACTTTGGCTACATTGTTTTTTATCATGCTGACATATTCTTAAGATTTTATTTTTTAAGTTTTGAATAAAACAGATGCCTATTAAAAGCAAAATCAGAATACAGATATATTTTATTCATGGATTTAGCTTACACATAAGTTGGATATGGACATCCATTATTCATGTTGCCTGAACAGCTCTCCTTATATACTCACAGAGCTCAGCTTGCTACCGCAATAAATGTACAAGTTTTGTTTACCAAAGTTTCCCACAGTTCATTTCACAGTGCAAATTTAGCCAAAAATCATTTAGGTAAATTTGAATAAAGTCAACATAACATATTTCTTTTGCATTTTTACAGAATTTGAAACAACAGTTTTGCAGAAGAAGACTTTTGAAACCTTCAGTTTGATACAGGCTTACTTGGCCACAAGACTAATTTAGCTTTCCGTGACTCTTTCAAAACTCGATCTATTATTGTATAAAATAAACTTTTGACATTTTCATCATGAAACATGTATAATGCAGAAACTGAAAGGGGCTAAAATTACGAGTTCCTTGCAAGTAAAAAAAAAATAAGTCAATGTAGGTGGCGCCACAAAACCCTCAATTTCAAATATGAGTCATGTGATTAACATATGCACAAAACTTGGTGCTGCTAGCTCCTGTTGTTTCTGAGTTTTTGTTAGTATGCTTACTTAGCCAAATGACTATATTCCTGTACCTCGGCCAAAATACATCAAACCCAAACCATTTGAGAGAGCTTATCTTTGAGATCATTTCTGTGAAATATTGAACAATTTCGCTGAATGATTCCGGAAAAGAACTTTTTACCCTGTAAAATCTAAGTCTTTTGTAGATATCCAACGATTAAGGTCGCTCCAATAGTTAGTTATGTGACTGATTCTTCCATAAAATTTGGCGCCTCTGACGGTTTTTGAGATAGCATGGGTTAACTTAAGGACGACGGACGACAGCGGACGGACGATACTGCGCCATCGCATAAGCTCACAGGTTAGCTAAAAAAAACTTAATGTGTGATGCTAATCTGGGTGTGATAATACGTGGCGACACATACCTCATTCTGAGCTGGATAAGACAGACACTTTTTTTAAATACTCTGTTGTGGCATTTCAGCTTACTGGCTCCATTGATTTTAAAAGGATAATACATTTTACAGAGCATATTATTTTTATAACTGAATCGTACTGCATGAAAATATCTTTGTTAGTTTGTTACATAACATACATTGGATATTTAGAGTAACAGTATAAACGTGAAAATGGTCTCCCTCGTGTAAAACATTTGAATATGTGATTTTCATTAGAAGGTCGGCATGGGATTGGTTGTTCATAAAGAGACAGCATACACTATACAAGCCAGGTATCAACTGGTTGTGTCACAGGAATCGCAGTCTATCTTAAAATATAGTCAAGGACAAATTTATAGCAAGTTATTCAGGAAGGCTTTCGGCATAATGGTTACATTATGAAAGTCTGACATATAGGGCAAATGTTACTCTATAAAACACGGCTTCAGGTCCCTGATCATGCATTACAGTTACTCAACTGATAAAACAGTCTTATTAATGGTGACATTTCCATTTAACAGAGTCATATTGGGATATGATTTAGGCTCGCGGATTTCATTCTCAAAAACAGAAGAAAAACCAGCTCTGATCTTAATAAAATCCTATTGCTTCACGCTTCTGTGAAATATCTTGGAAATCCAAGCGAAATTATTGGATGAGACAGCGCAACCTTGGCGTAGAATATTGGAGTATTTTATAGCTCACAGGTTCCATTTGTGAAATAGTAACCTGGCAAACTCAGGCCATAGCTGATATGATTGGCTCAGAAAGCCCTAAACCCCTTAAGATCTCAGAGAGATTGTTGGTTTGGTTTTTAGTTTTCCATGAAAGCTGTGTCAGATATGGTTCATATGTAACTTTGCGACTGGTAACAATCTTGTGTCCGGTACCGAAATTTCTTCGGTTTAGAATGTACGCCAGTCTATATTATATGCCTTGCTAGGTTGAACGGAAATAATATTCGTTAGACATTTGTGAAAGACCCGGACAGTCGAGTGTTAATACGTTCCACTTTCGCTGGGGGCGACCCAGAAAAAAGAGTGGGTTATAGTGGCCTGTATTAGGCCGATGGTTTTGTCCGGGTCTTCTTGTGTCTTCCACCCCTGCAGGCTAGCGAACGCAACTAACCGAGTCATGGAATGTGCCCAGATTAGGTATCATTAATATATGTAAATCCATGAAAAAGAATATAGTTTAAAACTAAAAGCATAATAAAAGATTTTAAGAAAGTATAACATTGTAAGGCAACAACTAGCAAATATATTTTCAAATTCTGAAATTTCTTGTGTGTCTTACCGATTGTGGTTTCCCTTGTCAAGGAGACTGTGTTCTCTAGTGTCGCTCTGTCTGTTTGCATATTGGTTTGTTTGCTCGTCAGTAGTTTTACGCAAAACATATTCAGCCATATTCCACAAAAGTTAGGAGAGGCATTTGCCTAGGCCAGGGTAGATTTACTTCAAATCTTAAATGGATCTAGAAAGACGGGCGGGTGGGTTTGAACTGTTTTATCTTGGCGGATGTGTGCGCTTGTTTTTATGGTATGGTTCTATAGTATACATACACGGCGTTTCGATTTCGTTTCAAAATTAATGTTTGGTTCAGGGAAAAAATAATAAACATTGAGATAGGGAATTAATGAAAATTTATTAAAATCAATTAAATATTTACTGCTTTGAAAATTGCGAGAAATTAGATACAAATTTATATTTTGATAAGATATAGTTATAGGTCACCAATAAAAAGTGTTATATAAACCAGGAAATATATATATATATATATATATATATATATATATATATATATTTTACAACGAGGTGGCCTATGTATGTAAGACACATCATTGTTGGACCACACTTGCATATTCTTTTAGCAAAGTAGTACTTAAGTCTCCGGGGGACTTCAATAATAAATTGCAATTTCTATTTTTCTGTCATATGGGTAAAGTTCATTTCGACACTTTGTGGCTTGTGGCGCTGAGTAAAATAGTTAAAATATCATAAGGGGTTTATGTGGCGGACGGTGATCAGGTGAAACCTACAAACAAGAGACCTGTCAAGCGATGTTCCAGGTGTGTTTCGCAGCTGAAACTGACAAGCGACGCACTGGTGAAATTGAAATGTCTCAGATGAAACTGACAAGTGATGCCATACAGGTGGCACTCACCATGCAGCTGAAACAAATCCCAAGTATTTATCTCATGTTTTTGCATGCCGCATATACCACAGGCAATTGACACTGGGGGGGGGGGGTGATATTTTAAGCATTGAACGACCTCTATCACAACCGTCGTTGTTGCATATCTGATCGTTAAGTAAGTTGTTTCTTTTTCTTTTTAAGTGCCTATTTACCAAAAACATGCCGTTGTTCGCTCAAGAACGCCTTAAATATAACTTTTCTAAAATTTCTTGGTTTTCCTGTTACGCAGTAAAAGAGAAGGATGCGAAACCTGTCATCTTGATACGAGGTCTCGACAAGACCGATATAAATATAAAAATAATCTACTCTAATACTTCGTATTTACATTTGCCATTTTTATGTTGTGTTTGATCCGGTATACTTCCCGTTACAAAGCCAGACAACATAAAGATTAAAAAGTCTCAACTCCCAAATGGAAATTTGCTCAATAAAGTAAATATTCATGCGTGAGTATCAGCGCCAGAACATGTTTTTTTTATTATTCAAAGTCATATATCATGTGTATACAAAGACCTAAAGTCAAGGAGACTTAGTTATTATGTATCAATCTTACTGTATGGTTTTCTTCCTACATAATCAATAGATAGTGCCTATATCTGGCAAAAACTCCATGCCTTATAAAAATAACGTGACACACTTAATTTAACATGGCAGATGACCTTGGATTGGTAGCCCTGCCTGGGCTTTAGTATTTGCGTTAACTAATAAAATGCATAAAATAAAACGTGATTCCATGTACCGATAGACTTAACTCAGTGCCAGCTCTCATCACTAAAGAACTGTAAAGTCCGTATGGTGAATCCCTGATATTTGCATATTAAGGCGTCACAAGGCTCTTTCAGGACCTGACGATTACCCGGTATTTGCATATCAGGCCGTCACGCCTCATGTGAGTGGCATCGTTTCTATGAGAACGCCAACAGCGGTCCTACAGCTCAACCCGCTTGGTAACATTCGCATCGAAATCAAGTATTTCTGTAGTCCACACATATATTACGGTCTATTCGGTAAATGCAAGGGCATATTGTAGACACTATCGCAACAAGTTTGTATCGACAGTTCCAGTAAAATTCCCTCTGCCGAGATGACAAAGCAACTGGCAGCATTTGTCCGAACGCGTGTATTCACTTCCAAATTGAGACTCGCGAATCGTGATCGTTTCTGTCAGCCGGTACATTTTGACTGCGCTCGTCGCGTGTGCTCCTGAATATACCACGCTGATTGGCTTAGCAACAGCTTGTTAGGCCTACTTCATTTTAAACAGGCCCACTTTCAAACGTGGTGGTCCGATAAACGTGAACACTGAGGCCGAGGGTTATAGTTTTTAAAAGTCTCGCCAAACCCGACAGCCTAAAAATATTAATACACATTCAATGGGAATATTAGTAGCCAGTTGGAAGCCCGTAATAGGCGATGACTGAATGAACCATGTTGGTTTTAAAAAAAATTCTAGGAAAGACCTTAAATCAGCGAGGCGGTAATGTGTGGCGCTAACCGTCGGGAAACCGGCCAAGATTACCAGTCCATGAAAATAGAGCGCGCATGTTTGATTTCTATGTCAGAAGCAACAATTAAGTCATAACCATTTCATGGACTGGGCCAGTCTATTGGATTGGGTGACGAATACGTTCCGGGTGGTGTATAGTTCCTTCCTAAAACGGGATTTAAGTTATATGTATATAAAGGAAATGAGCATATTCGACTTCAGTAGTATGTAAATTAGCTGGTTTCAAATGAATGATTAAACTAAAGTTCGCTGCAAGATGCGGGGATGGTTTCTGTCAATACATAAACATTCCCAGTCAGGTAACAATCAACAATGAAAGAAATATATCCAGAGTCGATGGCATCCTTTGTTGGGACAGACTACATAATATGTAAGGTATTAGTCGGTATGATACGCTCTGAACACAGCGCGTGACCTCCCAGCCCAGTAACCATCCACTCACACGCCGTGGGAAATAGCAGGATTTTTAAGGTTTGGCAACATCAAGTCAGTTTGCGCTGGATCAAGTAAAATCTGACTGGCTCTGCGTTTAAAAAAATCTGCAGAACTGGTAGATGAAATCTGATTGGCTTAGCGCGCGTGTAAACAAACATAGTTGTGCGGGGCAAGCTCGTGCGGCACGCAATACAGGAAACAGCAGGCAGTGGGGGGATAACTGACCTCAGACAAGTCAGTATAAAGACTGTGTTGAAAGCTGACGATTGCATCGTGTGTCTGTGTTGCCAAGCGCTTTCCACATCAGTGTTAAGTGACCGGTACCTCGAAGCCCATCCGTTTGTGCTGGTGATACCTGAAATGTGTTTGGTTAAATATAACGCAGGGGGAATTCCACAGAGACAGCACCGCCTAGTGGCCAATACTGACCGGCAACCGCGATTTAATGCAGCGTTTAGTGTAGCGAATAGTTGAGCGTAGCGTAGCCGCTGCTAATGGAGCGTATCGGTATGATAGCCCGTTCTCATATATACAAAAACAATATTCAATCTATGGTATTTGTTCAGTGAGGGAATCCCTAAAGTCTTTAAGGAAATTATACAGATATGGTAAAAGGTCAGCGCAAGCGCTGGTGTATATTTTACTTGTTTTTCGGAAGTTTGGAGAAGAATTTGAGTTGGTTAAATGACAAAAAAAAGGAAAGTGCCTAAAAGCTTTCGGTCCAAACGACGTCGTTCCCGCAGTGTAGACTTTAAGTAAACATGCTTTTAGCAGTGATCTTCCTGAACGAAGTGGCCATGGTCATAAATGGAGTGAGGTATATGTTTTCTTGTACGAGGGAATTTAAACTTCATAGATAATCCCATAGCGATCAGTGACGTGTACTCCAGACTACACTGAGTGGTCTATGCACTAGCTAACCTTGACCGTTTTTATATAACCTTGCAGCTCAAATTCTAAACCGACTGAAATGTTCCCCAGACGGACTGAAATTGTAATGGACTACGGGACAGTACACTGAGCAACATTGACAGGTAACTGCACATTTTGGTTTCGGCAGTGTGTTTACTTGCTTCATGCTTTCATAGCCAGGCGGTCGAATGGCAATTAACTTCTCTTATTGCCTTGAGGTTTGCCTTAGTGCAAGTACATGTATGATTGCTTATAAAATAACCGATGAAATATTTCACATGATCATGATTTGACTATTACATGACTTGTTATCGCCGACACAGCTAGTAAGACAATAAAAAATATAGGTACTGTCATTTGGTGGCAAAGTTTACATCTAAGTTATGGATCTCTGTTTGGGCCGGCACAGAAGTTCCAGAATCCGTGACGTTGTGGTTGATTTGGATCACGTTTTTTTGCGTATGTTAGTATAATAAAATGATGGCATGGCAGCTAGGTCTGTGAGTTTGTGTGAACCAGATTGAAAACACTGTTGCGCTAATTAACATCATGTTGTTAACCTTTTTGACCTTTCGCGATTAGCAACACCACGAAAACTGAGATTATATGTTAAATAAAAACACGCCTATAAAATATAAGTAAAATTGATTTATGTACAAACAACAATTAATATCAACGTCAAAACATGAAGCAAAACACTAGGAATATATTTGTATGAGGACTTCCAGAAGGCAATTAATTCATTTATATAATAAAAGAATAGGTATCAGAACTTTGTACCGTTAAGGCTTGATAAATTCCTGCGATGAAAACCTCAAATGATACACTACATTATGCCTAGCGCCTGCTTAACCACTGAAATTGTAATGGACTACGGGGCAGTACACTGAGCAACATTGACAGGTAACTGCACATTTTGGTTTCGGCAGTGTGTTTACTTGCTTCATGCTTTCATAGCCAGGCGGTCGAATGGCAATTTGTTTCTCTTATTGCCTTGGGGTTTTCCTTAGTGCAAGTACATGCATGATTGCTTATAAAATAACCGATGAAATATTTCATAACCTGCCAGTCACCGTCTGAGCAAATCACCTCATTAGTATATGAGCAAATTTATTATTAAACCTGTTCATGATTATTTATCCATACATAACCATAAACAGACACCTTTGTACAACATATCTTGACCACATCAGCGATTATATGTTCAGCAGCTTACATGGCTTAAATGCATATAACAGCATATCATACCTTAAAGGATCATTTTATACATTTTAATGGATAAAATAAACAAGTGCGGTCTTCCATTAACATGAATCTATTCTGAATATAAAACAAATTTCAAACATAAAGGGATCAATTTATGTTATGTATGCCCATAGCCACTAACTGCACTAGCTGGAGGACAATATCTGCTTAATTCTTTTTACATCTTGTATTTCACAAACACACGGTCAGGTTAATCCTGTTTAGTAATGATCAGCTAATTAGCTAAAAAGGATAAGGGTATGGAACTACAGAGGGAGTCCAGCATCAGTCCAGGAAGTGTACACAGAGATAGATACCAAAAGAGCATGGCCTCTATGCAGCAAATACTGTTTGCCCAAGCAATGTTCTTAACCAACTATTTATTTTGGCACAAAACACATGCTCAGGCTTTGTGGGATATGTAAAGCTATATCCAGCTGGTGACAGCCCAGATGTAGCCAATGCAGTGGCTATTATTAGGTCACAGGTAGTCATGCTGGTGCTCTGCTCTGGGCCATGTTATGATATATGTGAGACTGGCCACAAGTTTAGACTAAGAGTGCTGAACATTCTAAACATACAACACTATGGACAGGTAAATTTGTAAAACATCATGTCCAATGGTAACTCCAAATGCAAATCGTCTAAAAATCAGAATTTAGATTTCACCAGTTCAATACTTTTATACACAGTAAGCTCTCTCCTGAAAATGGAATAATTAACGCAATTTAACAGACCTGGGCATTACATTTTGGTTAAAGTAACAATCTCCTCAATGTTACAACAACCATATATTTGGCCCACAGAAACCGCATAAAAAATCATATATTTTTTTTTACCCTTCCCGCCCTGCAAAATCATGAAAAAGTCAACCTTCAAGGGCCTGCTGGGCGGGACCGGCTGCGGACCCCGCAGCCCGAGGGCGGTTTCTGGCCCTCTCAGAGCTCTAGAGCATTAAAACACTCGGCTAAGCAACCCCCTCATTTGTATATCTAAGCAAATCAACAATTAAGTGCGACAAGCATTTGACGTGATGTAAATAATTCCTTCAGACTATTTCATCTATTTCATATCTTGATGAGACTAACTACTCTGTCAATGAAATCATGATTACTTTTTAAAGTAATCATAAAGTAATCGTAATCGTAATCGATTACATGACATTATTTTGGTAATCGTAATCGTAATCAGAATCATTTACTTTTAAAGTAGTCGTAATCGTAATCGATTATATATATCAAGTAATCACCCCATGTCTGGTCACGATATCAAATAAAACCATATCGGGACATCTGTGCATGTGTTATACGTTTACCAATTAAAGCTTCTTCTCAGTGATTCCGTTTTGGATAAGAGCGGATGTCTGCAATGAGATCAACGGTTCCCTCAATCAAAACGTTGTACAACTTCTAAATTGTGTAAGGAATGCCATCTTTTAACCACTACTAGAAAAATATTAAACTTTAGCTTGGATCCAGGGTTCATCATTCGCTTCTACGCGTGTTACATTAAAAAGGATATGGTTCCGTATATATGAGAAAACAATGCACGCCTAAAATTGACATTCTCCTTGACACTGGGTATTAATTATCCGTACGTACTTACACAAATCCCCGCGGGGGTGATCAGTAAAGGAACTAGATGACGTGTTTACCGTGCGTATTTGTTATGACTGGCAGCCCCGTGATATAACTCACCGATGGGAACCTCCGGGCTGACGGACATGTCCCGTAAGAAATTCATGAATCTTGTAATGTTCTGACAGGCTCTAACGTTGTGGGTCCTCTGGCGGTGTCCCACCAGATGCAGCCTCACCGACGCCCAACGCCAGGGGCTGATTGAGAGGGGGCTCCCTTTTCCGACCTACAAATCTAAGGAAAAGTAAAGCACATGTTTAAGGAAAGAGCATCGAAACTCATCTTCATACCACCAAGTGTTTGGCTACGTTTATAAAGACCTTGATTCTGCGAACCGATCTTCCATCTATT
Source organism: Sipunculus nudus (assembly GCA_026874595.1). Classification (NCBI taxonomy): domain Eukaryota; kingdom Metazoa; phylum Annelida; class Sipuncula; order Golfingiida; family Sipunculidae; genus Sipunculus; species Sipunculus nudus. Next base: position 58,150,679 of record CM049307.1, read on the forward strand.
TCATGGATTATGAACAAGGCAATTGAACCAATCAAATGACTTGCGTGTACTTGTTTTACGCGGGCGCCTGGTGCGATATTTTCATTCAACTTATTGCATTACCGGGAAGTCACCGAAAATCTAACCAATCAAATGAAGCCATATCAGACTGTGCCGTTTCTTGTACAAACAGCGTGTGAACAGTGTATTTCTTCCATTTTGATGTAGTTGGTTCAAATATGTTGGATAAGAATTGTATCAAGGCAAATTACATGAACATTGTTGTTTTCATGGTAAGGACGGAAGAAGCAATATGTTGTTAACATGAGCATGTGAAATATAAACAGAAGGGGTTTCCTAGAAATGTAACAAATTTTGATTTTAAAGTTTGACAGTTGAGCAAAGTAGCCCCGGCCGTCCCACAATGCCTTCCTGGAAGATGTTCGTTTCGGGTAGAAACTACACCTGGCGAATGGGTGTCCTACTGCCTTTTTCTGCGCAGTCATCGCATGATCTTGTACTAAGGAAATCAGCTGTTTGAATTTTTATTCGTGATCTGTCCAAGACATTCAATGATTGAATAGAGTTGGATCGAAACGAGAAAATAAAGTGAAGATATGTATTCATTCAGTCGACTCAGGAGACGTTTTAATGCAAACTATATTGATATATCTGGAGAATTCACTCCGGAGAAATATTAGCATTTTAAATTCCCATAGTTATTGTATCACATGAATAGGCCCGTTCTTGATATTAACCATATATAAAAACGAGATTTGCAAAGGAACGACCCTGATGTCTCTGTTAAAAACTCTTGCTGGACGGACCACTAGTTAATATAAGTATAAAAATGTCTGGAGGGGGAATGCCCAGGTGTTTTCAGGGGTTGTGTTATTGACTTGTTCAAGGCAAACAAAATTCCTCCTGGTATGCATAACACGTGTTTAACCGGAACTGTTAATTCGGAGGTGACAAGACAGTCTGGCATGTATTACATGATGACCTTCACTCTGTCCTCTCGGGGAATTCCTTGTTAATATTTGCTTATGTATTTCCATTGCGTTTGTCTGTTGTATATATTATGTAAAAATTCGTTGTTTAAGGGCACGTCTTTGGTATGGGCTGTAACACGATGGTCAAGGCAACCACACGACAATAAAGACATGTCATTTTCAAAAACTAGGGCTTGCTCTTCAACATCCTTCCTAATATGTTTAAAAAAGATATCTACTTTCGTGTATACATTAGGATGCTTGGATAATATGGCCAAGTTGTTGTATGTAAAAACGGTTTCTGCTTCGAACACCAGAGAGGAATACAATTGGAAAGTCTCTAAATTCGATTTTATATTTTATGTTATGCAACCGAAAATACATCGTGTCGTTTTGGCCTCGTTTATCACTAGCGCAGTGTGATTTTCGATTTTTGTATTCTGGTAGGAACTTGAGTCAATTTTATTCAATAGCCAGATATTTAGAAAGCGCAGCATATTAGATCTAAAGCACTTAATCACAACAATAGGAAAAGGTATAAGGTCAAGTACACGTGAAACAAAAACAAATAATAATTCCTGTTACAAAGGGAAACATGGATAAATAATGCTAGTCCTGCATAGATCCAATGGTAGCCACTTACCTAGGTTCAAGAGGGCTCTTACTTTTAAAGTTTATATACGGTTGATGAATGCGTTTAGATTTCCCTTTGGCAAATGAATAATATTGGTTCAAGGAACCCGACCGTTTTTCATGAAATTCCCAGCGCCTCACTTCACCCAATCCGACTACAACTTTGTGTATTTGCGTGACACGCCTCTTTAACGTAAATTGAATCGTGCGCCCCTTTCACAACGTAGCATTGCACGGTTCCTGTGATTTATGGGTCCCAGCCATTTCGGTGTTTTTAAAAAGTGTCAGATTTGCTATTTGCAAATACATTATATGAGTTATGACCTAGACTTAAAACATTCATTTAATGTTGCTTTTGGGTTTACAATTTCATAACTGTTACAAAATAAACGCTGAGCGTTTATCTCTGTGCACATTGGACCTTCTTGAAAACTTCAATTGTGCCTTGCAAACCGTTACATGAAAGAGGCACATTTGTTGTATAGAAACTACTTTGTTTTAATTTCAGAAATCCATTTTTCTCCATTAGATGCCCAAGGCCCTGAAGACTACTTTCTTGATCCAGGTTTATTCAGGTCATGTAACCTGTAAAGACTTCCTGCAATAATAAGCTATTGTTACGAAGACAAATTGTTGAGAGGAAAACATTGGGCCGATTCCGGTTTCGAACCCATGTTAGTGGTGCACAAGTCCGGCGGACCAACCGCTTCACTAGCAAAGCAAGCTGTTACGACCCATAATGTAATAACCGGCCCATAATGTAATAACGGCCCATATTGTAATAAAAACGACCCATAATGTAATAATCATAGCTTGCCCATATTGTAATAAAACTGGCCCATACTGTAATAACGTCCCATAATGTAATAAAAAACGGCCCATATCGTAATAACGGCCCATATTGTAATAAAAACGACCCATATTGTAATAATCATACCCTGCCCATATTGTAATAAAATGGGAAGTGGGAAAAACGGCCCATATTGTTATAACGTATTTATATTGTAATAACATATGTTTAAGCTCAAGAATAACAGGGCACACGCTTAGTGTCATTTACATGTTATCCTGACCCCTTCCATACCCTCTCAATGAACCTGTTACTAACCTTAATGAAACCATGGTTCACAATTGAATGAAAAAAATCATATTTTCATACACTAAAATATAACGTATCATAATAATAATAATAATATAATAATAATAATAATAATAATAATAATAATAATTATTATTATTATTATAATTATTATTATTATTATTATTATTATTATTATTATTATTTTAATAATATATATATATATATATATATATATATATATATATATATACATATATATACATATACACGTATATATAACCGTTTTCATAGTACCCATATATGCATATTCGCCTCCTCCCCCCCCCCCTAAAACTTTCGAATTTTGGATCCGCCACTGGTCATGGCCCCCTGCCCTCCCTAAAACTGGTTACGCCCCTGGATCTCTCCGCTCTGAGCCCTATGCTCTACCTCTAGAACACAGAAACCGGCATTTTCAAAATGTTGTTTGGGCTAATTTTTTAAATTAAATTGTAAACTCTTGAATCGCGCAAATGTCGCATCCAGGTTTTAACTTCAAATACGTGTGTTGAAAGCTCTAAATCTATGCGACGTGTTATACATTTTGACCTAAGACATCTTAACCAATGCACATATGGGCACCAAAAAATTGCAGCAGTACCTACATTTATAATTTCCAATTCTCGGGAGGTTTCGAGAGATCATATAAAATATTGTCAATGATACATTGAGCAAAACGCACTGAAATTTAAAGTTTCATTTATATTTTAAAAAGAATTATAATACATAACTATGTATCGATAATGAAAGTTTGGTATATTTTATCTCTTAAAATTGACAAAATATTCACATTTTGGCGATATATATATACAAGTGTATTAGCTTTAATGGACCCAGGCGCTTAAATAAATCCTAGAAATGTAGCCAGAAGAAATATTAAGGTGTTTTTAACAAACCAAAATTCATTCAATACGTGATTTTGTTGGGTTTCTTTTTCAGAAGCCAAAATACTACAGCCGTATATATATATATATATATATATATATATATATATATATATATATATATATATGTTTAAATACTTTGTCACCCTATTTAAACACTGATTCAACAAAAGGATAAACATGAATCATGGCCATATTTCGCTCATATTACCTTGGTCACCGTTTTAAAAAAAATAGTCATTATGTTATCCAGTGGTTTTTCATACTTGTATGTTCACTTAAACATTCGTGTCATGAGAAGTCAATATTTGAATTGTCTAAGTTAATTTGCATGAAATCTGATTTATAAAATTAATGGCCGTTTTACCCACCTTCGATTTTATTACAATACGGGCCGTTTTACCCACTTACGATTTTATTACAATATGGGCAGGGTATGGTTATTACAATATGGGCCGATTTTTATTACATTATGGGCTATTATTACATTATGGGTCGTTTTTATTACAATATGGGCCGTTATTACATTATGGGCCGGTTATTACATTATGGGTCGTAACACAAGCTTCACTAGCGAGACAGTTCGGTCCGCTTTTATGTGCAGCCCGTAACACTATATCCGTGTGTATTCTCTATCTCTCGATGACGTTATCCTTATGTGGAAATTGTGTCGCCCGCATTGTCTGAATTGTGTGGCTGAACTATACGAAATTCCTGGCATAAAGATGCTTTTATGTCCTTTTATCCATTGCATTGATATATTATTTTGTAATACAGAATTTAGAGAAAGTTTCACATGTCTGCATTTGATTAAATATTCACCACATTTCTGTTTAAATGACGCAGCCTGCAGCACAATAGTTAGGTTAAGGATGTTTACAATAAGGGTTGGATATCGCCTGCATATTTCGTATTGCAATATATTGCGATATGGGATAGCATTTTGCGATACGTATTGCGATACTTTTCATGGTATTAAATTTAATATTATTATTATTATTATTAGTCCTCCTTTGTCAAGTTAAACACAATGAGACAATAAACGTTTATGCAGATCATTTCATTTCAAACTCGAAATATATGGCATTATTACTTACTAATGTACTTAGTAAAGTACTAACTTATTGTTGAAATTACAAAAATCCGTTAAAAAAGTTTTCTTCAGGCCATACGTGTGATAATAACGTGTCAAAGAGATTTCTGGACGTGGCTAGCACAGAGCGTTATAGGTGGTATGTACAATCACAGCCGGGTACCACATCACAAGGCTGCCGTCCTTAGACAAAAGTACTGTTAACTTGACACATGATCTTAATGCATTTATCATAACATATGAGGAGAGAAACCGGCTTCTGTGGCTCAGGGGTAGAGCGCAGGACTCAAAGCCGGGAGATCGTGAGTTCAAATCTCAGCCGAGGCGGTGAGGTTTTTCACGGTCGGCCCCCACCCAGGGTGAGCGCTCTGTATAATGGGAAGGTCGTGCCCAACGGCCGTGTTTCACTCACAAACAAGTGCGCCTTTCGGGGGTCTTCGGTGGTATGATTACCAACCCAGGGCCCGCAGGTGCAGTTGTCACCGGGCCTGGTTAACGCTAGGATATAAAATGAGAGGAAGCGTGTGATACTGCTCTGTCACGTAGTCCGAAACCGGAACGGAAATCTGCAGATGCATGTACATATACTTAGTTAAGGTAGCATTAAAAATGGAGGCGGTTACCTCCAACAAAAAAATATTTTAAAAAATTAAGAAAAAAAAACAAGTGAGGAGAAATTATAAATGACGGATTAATTATTATGACCATGTTAGCGGTTCTTTCTTTTTGTTGTATGGGAATATTTCCACTAGAAGTCATCGACCATATCTTCAAATTTCCTGGGACGGACCTTTGGTCTGTGATGCATCAAGCCTACTTGAACATTTCTTACCAAACGCCTAATTACACGTTAGCGGTTTCACTTTAAACCTGTCATTAATCCCAATACACGCAGAAGTCTAACATTGTTACAGAAACATAATTCTTTTAAAAACTTAATTTTAGGCACGTTTAACAAAATGTTGAAAATAGTGATATCTGAAATCTTTATCACTATACTCAATATGCGAATCACCGTATCGCGATATACCGATAACTCGATAATATCGCAGCCTTATTTTCAATGCGTTTCCAAACAAAAATTTTGAACATGGTCTCCCCGTATCTAATAAACTTTAAAATAATTCATTTTGATATAAATTGTTTTTATTTTAATATTTATAATCACACCGTTAAACGCTGTTGAAAAGACGAAATTTCTTCCAAACAGGGTTCTGGTTTTTAAAACGTAAATTTTATATTGCATGCATGATTAGTACGACACTCGCAACGGTTATTCATTACTAATTTGACTCTCATATGCTATGTAAAATATGAATACATTGACCCAAACCAACTCTCGTTGTATGTGAATTACTGCTCGTGTCATACATGATTTTAATTAAAATATATTTAAGAATATTATCTGAATCGTCTTGCCCATCTAATACCTCGAATTCTTAAGAAATGTGAAGAATGTATGGTGAATGAAAGGTCATTTTATCCATGCTCCTTGATTCAACTATACACAATCCTAGACGTCATACATGGACTGAACCAATACTACGAATTTGGCACAAACTTTGTATATTTTGTTTGAATGCGGTATGTTATATGTTCGGAATGAGAATATTAATATAATAATATCATTAGCATTGGGTGACCTTTTTCAATCCCCTGAAATATTTTTCTTAAATGGTTTCGCCCATTTATGTCTCATGTGGAGTAGGTTTCATGTAAAATGATTTATCATTTCACCAAAATATATGTAAACGGGTAATATAGACAATGCATAGGTAAACCGATAAGGGCTTCTATGGTTTTAATTTGGAATGCAAAAAGGATTACGTTGATGTACATTGTAGCGGGGGAGTAGTTCAAAGTATTTAAACCGGTATATGGTACACTGGGTGAAGATTTAGGGAGCACATTGGCGCGCACCCAATTTGATGTAATAATGGAAAATGCAACAATTAATGCTCGCCTAATACCGAAATAACATCCATGACTTTGCTTCTTGAATCCATTTTCTTGTTTTCTTCTGTATGCAAGAATTATGTACAGGCTTTCTGGCATTCCCGGTGTTCCAAGTTCCATGGTCATGTTTTATGAGACACCAGCGGCGTCAATTTATCTTCAAGTGTGGGGGAATGGCTCGCAGGGTTGGGAAATGACTCGCAAGGGGTTGGGGGATGACAGGCGTGGAGGGTAGTCAAAATCGGGATAAAACAGACATGTTTATACATATATATACTATATATATCTTTTATTGTCTGTGTGACACATATCAAATATATATCAATTAAGTATAAGGTTTTTAAAAAAATAAGGTATATGTTAATTCTAAACCATTTAGATATAAATATTTTATAGTAAATTCACAAATGGAACCAAAGTCTTTAATTCTATATATTTATATATTTCATTTGCAATATATAAATATTATTCTCTGAATAGTGGGGGTATGATTACATTGACCATCCCCCCTTGCCAAAAAGTGTGTGTGTGAGGGGGGGGGGGATATATAACCCTCATATATATCCCCCCCCCCCTTATATTGACGCCAATGTGAGACACCCTTCTCTTAATGCGTGATTCATGAGTCCGCCCCTGTACACAGACTCCGGAGCTTGTCTGTGTACTGTATCCAGTTATTTGGAATTAAACCACGCAGGATTGCACTGCCAGGGAGAGTCAGAGATAGCAAGAGTAGACAGTATCGAGAGACAGCAACAAGCAAAAACTTCAATAACAGCTTGACAGGTATCTAATCTCATCTATAACGAAGTTCGGGCAAATCCGTTCCAGGCACCACGAGGACCATTTCCAAAGCCATCACAGCCGGATTGGGCTTCATTGCTGTAAACCCTCACCCCCCGTCACAAATGTCATGGGTAGCGCGGTTTTCATGATTGACCCCAGACCCCGGGGTCTTGTATATACGAAACTACGGACTGATAGTAGCACGACACAGCAACTGGATTCCTGACTGGTGTCCCTGTGATGTTTATGTTTCTACGCTGGTTGGGGATGTAATAGCACTGTTTGCTCTATGGTCCGTGCGAGTTCTCTTGAATTCCGCTGAAATGATGCCGACTGTCAAACATGCGGTAATGGACTTTCTCTTGTTGTTTGTGTCTCCATCCAGATGGACTCGAGATCCTTTGCTGTTTTCTGGTCGACTCACAGTGGTACTGCCATCGTCAACGTGAACTCCAGCTATGAGCGTGTATGTGATAAGAATAAAAAAAACTGGTAATTAGGCAAAAAAATAAAAGGTCTGGTTCTCAGACACCGCCCGCATCAATGTTAAAACCCCGCATAAACAATTTCTATATGGATTTTCAATGAAAACTTTTTAAGATTCAGCCGCTAGGATATTTCTTTCAAGAAGATAAAATCATACAATTTCCTTTATTATGGAGTACTTTTACTTATTTAGCAAATTAAATTTGTTATTATCATGCTTTTCCCTTATATTTTGACATTTATATCGAAACATATAAAAAAATTAAAAATTGAAAAAATCTGAAGTGCCTGAGAACCATACCTTTTTTTTTATTTTGGCCTTAGCTATATAGAAGTTCATTGACTGAATATTCTTCGCAAAGCCGTGACAAGCCGTGACACGTCAAAAATACTGTGGTAGGCTTAATATGCGCGGGGCTTAGAGTTTTGCGATTTGCCTTTTTTTTACTATTTCGTGAAGGTTGCATTGTCGCGATCTCAAGGTACAGAAACCTATAGAGTGTTCATTGTCAAAGGAAATATTAAACATAACTTTAGAAAACGATGAGTCAAAGGTAAACAGACAGCTAATTCAAAAGTTATTACATTTTCAAAAATATTTTCTTTTTCATACATTTGTAACAAAGAAGATCTGACGTTGTATATAATATGGCTACATTATTAAAAATAAATTATTATCATTATACATTATACATTATCTTAAATAAATTCCGATAATATCGTTAATAGTATTATCTGATTTCACGTCCCAGGCTAACCAGCTTTTAACTACTCAATATCTTAGTAAAGTCACATAGAATACAGATAAAAGCAAGCGCGTATTAAGAGGTGTTTCCATGTGCGCGTATATGCGCATATGCGTATATGCGTAAAAAATCTCTCATATGATTTTGTAACGTGTCCATCAGCGTATATGCGAAAGTGCGTGTAAATCGCCAGAGAGCGGTCTGCGTGAACTCGGGAATTCGGGGTAAAATAACGTCACTCGATCACCATGATTCGGTGGAAGGCCTGCTCGATCCACTTTACAAATATAAACGCCAGCCAGATGGAAACACACCTATTTTTCACGCATATACGGACATACACATTACACAATTTGAAACATACCTTTACAGCAACTAACAAGGGTGAGTTGGTCACCACCGGTTTTTACACACCGAGCTATTTCACACATCACAAGTTTACAGCTTACAGAAGGTAGATCAGGGACTAGAAGAAGAAAAAATAAAAGAATAAAAAAAATAAAAAAAAAGAAAAATAAAAAAATAAAAAAAAAGCTATATTCACACCATATTTAATATAATTGGGTTTGAGGGAATATAGAATATTAATATTTTTCATATATTTTAACAAATAGTAAATATTTTTTTTAATGAATAATAAGTAAATAAATTTATATGTCAAAATAGTATTTTGATATAAAAGACAAATGAACTCGCATGTAATTTACACATTTCAATACATGATGTTTGTATTACTATATACTTCAGACTAATACTAAATTATAGACTTATAATAAAAGACTGTCATTAACAGAATTTGGGGCTTTAGGGCACAAAACCGTATCACCATATCTCCAGGCGTTAACCTTTAGTTCTTTTCTTGTGCAATAAGTTTTGTAACTAATCAATAGTGTCCTGTTCATAAAAAGCATTTAACTGCAGATAATCTTGGGAAGTATGGTTTTACGCTGATACCTAATCATTAATAATTATCTATATATAGTTCAAAGCACATGCCGGGAGCCTCAGAGTTTTTTAAGTTTTCATGTAATTTTCCTCTTGTGTTATTGAAGAATACATTACTTCCACGCCGCAAGCCTTTTAATTTTCATTAAATGACAATCAAAGGTATAGATATGGATATAAAACAGTGAATAAGAGTAACAGGTCAACAATAAAATCCTTGGATTTTAAGATTGGTTCTCAAATGTAGAAAATACAGAAGAAAAGAAAAACGGTCTGTCTTATATTAGGAATAAGTGCCATATGAGGATTCCCCGTTCTTTCTCCCAGATGAGCTCTTCAAATCTCACTTTGATTTTTTTCAAAAGCTCTTTTGCTTGAAAATCACAGATGGAAGATTTCTATAAAGATTTAATCGTAATATTTACCGGACACTGAACCTTATTAGGGACGTACATATTTTCTCTCGCTAAAGTAACGCACGGAACCATGAAAGGGCTAATAGCTAGAAGTAAGCAGATAAGACTGTTAAGCTGATCAGACCGGTCCTTAAAAAGAGCTGACTTGCATTATACAAAATGAATACGTCACTGTTCTTTACTTCGATCACTCGATGTCTTCCCTGAGGTCTGTGTGTTTGCGGTTTAGTTAGTTGGTCTGTTACAGGATTGTGCATGCAAGAACTATACTACAATAATCGACATCTGTAGCTAAGGGGTAGAGAGCAGAACTCCAAACTGGAGGTCGTGAGTTCGCATCTCAGCGGAGGTTTTGAGATTTTTCACGGTCGGGCCCTCCTAAGGTTAGTGCTCTGCAGCCGTACTCGGAAGACAGTGCCCCGCGGCCGCGTTTCACTCACAAGGGAGTGCGACTTTCGGGGTTCATCGGTGATATGCCCCAGCAGTAGGGGCAGTTACACAATCAGGGCCCAGAGGGGTAGTAGTCACCAGACAGGATAACAAAATGACAGGACAGAAGCGTGTGCTATTGCCTTGCCAGGTCGTCATAAACCGAAACGAAAATTTGCATTTGAACATTCACTCAAGCTAGCACTAAAACTGGAGGCGATTAACTCGAACAAAAATTATTTTTAAAAAATTTTGATATTTGATATTAACAAGAAAGAACTACGACCTCAGAAATTTATGGAAAGGCAATGATGAGAGATGATGCCATAAATTATGTTTCGAATACGAACGGAAAATTCCAGTAGTATTGTTTTGTATTGGCGGGGTTAAGAGCTCTGCTGAGAGTCATTTTACTTTCAATATATTTTTAAAAAAAATATCTTCAATAAAATTATTATGAAATCGGATTTTATTAATATAGCCACAGCTACATGCAATTTATACCTGTACTATGAAAAACTTTTTTTTACAAATGTATGACCTACGGCTGGAGAGGAATGATGCTGCATAAACGATTTTCATAGATAAATGTCAAATTTCCCATGCTTCCCCTAAGGCGGTACTAAGCGCCTGGCTCTGCATATTAATGAGAACATAAGAAAATACGACCAACACGGTTTGCAAAAGTAAGCACGGAAATCACCTTTGAGGATTGGGAATAATTATTTTGACAGTTCATTCATGAAAACTAGCCCAAAAAGAGATAATCCTGAACCTGCAGCAGCTTCTTCTTCAGACCCTTCTTTAAGCCTTACAGCTCAAAAGAGAGTTGGAAGTCTGGCGATTTTCGCCTAAAATATATTATTTTCTCTTATATCATCTAATCAAATACTGAATACTTATTTTTTTAACCTACGTAAAGTTTATTAAAGTGGCAAGTGTGCTATTAACATAAACTACAAGAGAAACTTCATTATTCCGTCAGCTCTCATCTTTCGATAGAAACTGTGATCAGGTTGAAGAGAAGGCTTATAATTAACACCTTTCGCAGATTATTTTAATGAGTAGTCTCCTCAGTAACCACTCGATGAAATTTTATGAAACTCGGAATTATGATCGAGTCACATGTAAACTGCTTTGCTCTTATTTTGGCTGACCTCTGACGTTTTCTCAATGCAGACTGTTCATCTTTGCGTCTGTTTTTACTCATAAACCCATAAAACTGAAATTTTGCATGAGTATAGCTTTTGGATAGATATCGACAACCATTTTTTGGACAGCGTCTATCTGTTCATCTGTCTCATATCTCTGCAGTGGTTGGACTTATTCTCCGGACATTTTGCACAACTAAACATCAAGGATAGTTTTCGTGTTCATGTGACAGGTGGCAAAACCTGCAATTACGTTTTTTGCAATTTGCAATTGCAGACAACCATGCTTATATTTCAGGACTGGTTTGACGTATCGGTCTTAGGGGGTGGCGCTATCATTGTTGCGTCGTGTCCAACTGTCCAACTTATCCGCCTGAAATTGTGCACGTGTATACATCTTGGATAGATTTTTTCGTTGAGTTTGCAGGTGGCGCCACCTATAAACACGTTTACACGGCATCCATGCTAATATCTCAGGACTGGTCTGGGAATATCGGCCAAACCCTCCACCCCTTCAATAATGCAACACATCTCACTCTACTGCCCCTAACCACTCAATCCATGCCTTAATTACAACACCCATACCACTCTGAATTTCGGCGGATACACGTAGTCGCTTCTCGACTACATGTATTCTAGTTTGCTGATGCGGTCAAAACTTTTATTAACATATTTCTCACATAAGCATTTCATAATCCAACCATCAATTTGAGTATGTGGTCGTTGTGCAAAAGGTTATGCTGTTCTAAACATTGCTGATACACATCCCAACTACCTCCAAATTGTCTCCGCAGAGATTCTCGCCCGGACGCTGTTTTGGAAGAACTTTTGTGTCGAATCTCGGTGCCGAAACCCGGACAGGTTTATTTATCCTATTTTCTCGATACCGCTCACATGCACTTCAATTTTGCGTTCACATTAAAAACCGGATGTCGCATGTCGAAATCAGGGGTATACCGCTCGTCATAACCAATCCGTATAACATTTATTCGATACAACATCACAAAAATAAATATTAAGGTTATTCGTATTTAACATTAAAAAATGTTGTACACAACATTAGCATACATTTTCCTCCTCATCAGTCTATTATAACATCCCATCATCCATAAAGTAACATGTATCCTCCTCTTCCGAACTACAATACGCGAGTCTATTATCTAGGAAGCGTATAACATATACAATGAATAAAGGATATACAACAAGAAATGTCTCTTATGTCTTATCTTTGAATTTCACAATAATATAACCATATTTGTTAAAAAGCCAATCCACAAAAAGCCAGAAAGCTTTTCTCGGTCAAAAAATTGCTATCAAACTCTACATTTCTGAACCTGATAGAGAAATCTACGCGATATTATCGATATATCGGATACAGTTATTTGATTATCGATATTTTTCGATATTTTGAAAACATGCCCAAAACTTTTTTTGAAGTAAAAGTAATGTCTTATTGTCTTAAGAGAATTGTTCCATATAGAAAATGAAAGATGTGCTGAACACGGTCATTATAATTGATTATTCATTAATATTTTCTCCACATATCTTATGATAACTGCAGGAAGATCAAGTATAAAGTTAACAGTTTTACTGTTTAAGAACGGCAACCTTGCGATGTGGTATACTGGTGTGGTTGTGTTCCCAAACTCTTGGCTAAAACGCAGTCCCGATTCCTCTTATTTGCGCAATATTTGCACACGAAAGGCATGGGAAACTTTGCTTTAAACTGTTTCTTGGAGTCCTGTCAGCAACAGTAGTACATCACTGAGTACATCAGTATAAAATCTTGCCATATTTTGTGTTAGAAATAACCCGATCGGCATAAACTGTTATTGTGTCATTATATATATAAAGAACTACTATAACTACTACTACTACTAATGACAATAATAATACTACTACTACTACAACTTCTAATACTACTACTACTACTACTACTACTACTAATAATAATAATGGTAATAATAATAATAATAATAATAATAATAATAATAATAATAATAATAATAAAACTTATTATAATAATTCATGAATATATGATACAGAATAAATTGATTTCTTTTAAAGTAATTAAAATGAAAATATTGCGATGCGAATTGCAGTTGCTACCACATATCGCATTATATTCCAATACGAAATTTGACACCCAGCCCTAGGGAAAGCCCGAACTCTTGAATATGGCATAACTGGATCATTCTCCGCATCCTTGCGAATAAAATCGGCCATTTTACGAAATATCGCATATTCGGCCTTTTCTTCTATGAACAATAATAAAGAAAATTTACTCCTCTCTGATAACGGTTATTAATTTAGCTTTCATACTCTCCAGTTCTTTGAGGCTGAAAGATGCGACTGGCCAGCAGACCGGATGTAACAATAATGACTGGGCGTGGCGCCAGGTTCAATTCCGAACGCCTATGCCTGAGTGCCCCCGGCCTTTAGAAGCGTTGGTTCATTGCCTCTCGCGTGCTTCATTGGCTCCACGGTCTGATACTATTCATAAAAAAGAGTGATGAGACGTTAATGTCATAATATAAATAGATGTTTCATTTTACTTGATGTACGCCGGATGTACAGTTCCGGCAGAGATACTCATTTGCGTAACTCTGATTTAGCTGTAATTTTAAACGCGTGTTTTGGATTATTTTTTTAGGGTCGCATCGTTCACTTAGGTCGAAGCAACACCTATTACTGATGTAATTTTGAAATTATTTAATATAATTGAACGGCAGCCTTTGCTTTAAGCAGTACATCTTAACATCAATATAATAAAAAATACTTCAAGTTTTAAAATCTGGACGAAATGCAGTGGAGGTCATATCAGATATTCTATTCTAATTACCAGAAATGACTAATTTGAAGGATAAAACATGCTGAGATATTGTTACATATATAAGTCCGTAGTTTTCCCAGAAAACATAATCCTTTATTTTTATTAAGTTCTGAGAATCTGAGACGATATGCTTATTATTCTTATATATGCTTAAATATGTCATGCATTGACTACCGGACATACAATCTGACAAAGATTAATTCAATATATATTTCCATGAACATCAGAGGAATCTGATACAAGTTGTCAATACTGAAGAAATTAATTAACCGATACAAACAGATAATAATATGTTTCTATGCTAGGCAAAATAAAAAAAAATAAAAGGTAGGGTTCTCAGACACCGCCCGCGTTAATTTTATCGCCCGCATCAAACATCATTATTTTGATTTTCAATGGAAACTTACAAATTTCGAGCTCCAGCCGCTCGAATATTTCTTTCAAGAAGATTAAATAAGATTTCCTTTGTTATGTATTTACTAAACATGTTTAGCAAAAGTAATATGTTATTATCATGCTTTCTCTGATCATGTGACATTTTTATCTAACCATACAAAATGGTAAAAAAGTAAAGAAATCGCACGCCCGCATTGATTTCTGAAAAAAACCGCCTGAGAACCAAACTGTTGTTTGGCCTTATATGGGCATTTTATCTGTTGTATCAGTATTTATATATATTGCAAGACCCCTTCAGTTTATTTATTCTGTGCCATGTGGACTTTTTCACCCTTATTTGTATAAAACAATTTGCTTGAGTTCAAAATTCCAAAGTGTACAGAGTCATTTATTTATTATTTTCGTTAATTAAATAGCAACAGCACATGATTCCATGCATTTCATGTCATGCGGCTTTCATTCAGGATCAGCGTTGCATGATCTCTTTGTCTCTTGTATATTGTGTTATTTTTCTCGTTTATAATATCCAAAGAACCATACATGAATCCATACATTTTAAGGTTATTTGCTCCATTATGTTTGTAACGGAAAATCTACTCGTGGCTGTTAAGCTTTTAAAAATATATAGAAAAAAAAACTTAGAAAAATGAAAAGAACATTTCTACTTTTTTTCTCTGATGAAAAAACTTTAACACTTCCTCTGCCTATGACGAGTATACTCGTCATATTTTCTGATTCCCCCAGTGCCTATGACGGGTATACTCGTCAGGAATTTATCAGCAATTTTCAGTAAGAAATCTCTTAAATTTATCAATAAACTCTGCGCTGGTGAGTAGTAGTTCATTTAAAAATTGGTTTCTTGTCATGAAATAGTAAAATTTGTAATTCATCAGTGCGCTCGATAACTCGAAAGCAAGAAAGGTTTTGGGAGCGTGAAAATATCCACGGCTCTCGTCCTTTACCGTGAATAAGTTCATGACCCGCTGTAATGTAAAATTGATACCGTGTAGGAGTATTCCTTAGAATCAAACGAAAGCGAGGACCGCATAAAAATCTGTCTAGTTTTATATTTGGGCGTATTTTGGCCACTTACGTTCGGCAAAGCCGCTGGTGAGACGGAGGTGTGACAGATCGCACCTTAGGTGTGAACTCGAGATAGGGAGGCGTGAAGTCGTTCAGGTTTATTGCACCGCGAGGACAGCCTATTGCGCAATCAACAACAATAGGGCGCGTGCCACTTGCCTGTAACACAGATCGGCAGGGTAATCAGAACGCGGCTGCATATTATCGGTTTGGCATATTTGGAGCCATCTCACGTATCCTATACATTTAGAGATAGCAATATGCTTGTGTAAGTACCTTCGCCAACAAGTGCATGTAAATTTTAAAATTCTGAAAGCAAACTCGGACGATCACATGCGGAACATGTTGGCCCTTTAGTATACGGACAATCCCAAAAATTCACCATATGCACCCCCGATGTATGACTTTCAGACAATTCATAATAAAGTATTATATCATAAGCCATAGAATTGATCATATTAGGTTACACTTTGATCACACGCAATTTTCGTATAATTCCCAGCTTCGTTTGACGGTGACAATGACGAGGTCCACTGTATCATGCTATCGCCTCGGTATGTAAATAACTCTATGACTGTGTGTAATTAAAGATAATACAATTTTTAGAATTATAATGATTGGTAGAATCAGTTTGTTCGTAATGAAAAGGAAAATAGTATTTTTTTCAGTAAAAATACAAGTTTGTAAAATGAAAGAAAAAGAAAAAATGCAAAGAGGGGAATCGACCTTGACTTACTACATAACCCCTGCGCCATCTTTCCACACGTGCAGATGAAAGTTTATAGCAATCATAAACCAGATTAAGACACAAACCCTCGCTAGTTCTTCCAGATCAATGAAAGACATTAGAACTTTGATGATCATACATGATAATAACTGTGACGTTTTATAAATCTTCATTTATTATTTCATCTAATATATCGAAGGTCGATCCAAGTGTGTACAGGAGCCGCTATTGCGTGAACCGCTGGACTTTCCCGGTCATGGTGTAAACATATGAATTCTTTCTCACTCTCTCTCTCTCTCTCTCTCTCTCTCTCTCTATATATATATATATATATATATATATATATATATATATATAAATATATATATATATATATATAAATTATACATATATTATATATATTATATATATTATATTATATATATATATGTGCATGTGAGGGCGTATCTGTGTTTGTGTGCGCTTGTTTCCTTTGAAGTCCTTTCTGTTAACCGATGTTTTTTCTGCTGTTAAACAGTAACTTGTGGAGCATCTTGAAAGCAGACACCTGAACAAGCCGATCCCCCTGAGGACTCTTCAGCTTCACGTTTCACAAACCTTTCTATTTTATGCGAAGCTTAACTAACACACCCAGTTTAACACGCTTTCCCGGGACTTGATCTGAAAAATAAACTTATCCTCACGTGGTTCTTAAATGACTCCTGAGCAACTAAAACTGACATGTGCTTAGTCAAACGTCATTATTTGAATAAATGTATCACCATTGCTTTAAAATATACAAAACTACCAAATGGTTTATTCAGAGATTCTGTTATATTCACCAGTAAATATACGGTTCTTTGCCCTGAGGGTTATGTATAAACAACAGGAATGTTTTATACAATAACTAATCCTTTACAGGTTAAGATTAATTGTCTGCTCATTCTAACACTGTTATTGTCATTATTATTATTATTATCAGTAGTAGTAGTATTAGTATTAGTATTGTTTTAATTATTATTATTATTATTATTATTATTATTATTATTATTATTATTATTATTATTATTATTATATTATCATTATTATTAGTCATAATTAGTATAATAATGATTAGTATTATTATAACGTTATAATGATTAGTTTAATTATGAATAAAGATTTTTATTATTAGTCATAATTATTATTATTATTTTATTATTATCATTATTTATTCATTATTATTATCATTATTATTATTTATTATTATTTTTATTATCATTATTATTATTTTATATTATTATTATTATTCCATCGTGACTGGTCACTAGGATTATCGGCGTGCATGTAGAACCAATACGACCGTATAAATATGGTTTTAACAAGAATCTGTATTGTTACTTCGGGTTCTGGCAAAAATGAAAACAAAAAAAAAATATTTTCTTCTTACAATAGCTTAGTTAATTGTAGCTAATTTTTTGTTGTTGTAAAATACATTGACCTGACAAAGACAGCTCGAATTACAAAAACCTCGAGCTTCTCTGAGTATAAATTGTTGCATATTCAGTAAAGATGAGATATATACTTTTTTTCGTTTTATAAAGTCAAAACGTTACTTTTTGGACTCATTTCAGCTCTAGCGTTTAGACAAAACAAAACACTGAGGTTCCACAGTAAGCACATATAAAAGCACATTATGATTTGTTCTCTAAATTTTCCTTTCCTTAAAGGTCATATGTACACACGCCGTCTGTTAGTAGGCTTGCAGTATAACACCTAATACTAATGGAAAGTTCACCTTATTCTTGAAAACATTGTCCTCGGCAAAAGGGAGAAAATTGCAGCTTGTTAAACATATCTCGAGGTCTCGAATCCCTTGGGCATGGTCTTAGAGAAAATCTAATGGTCTTGGTTTCGGTCTAGGATATCATGTTTTCTGTCTAAGTATTGTTCACGGATTGGCCGGTCTAGACCATAACACTGCTGCTGTTAAAGTTTATGAATACACTTTGTATGTTCATGTTTAAGGATATATAGGTCTAGGGGAAAAAATGCCTCAGACATAGATGCCTATACATTATAATTATAATATGTCTGTTTTAACATTTGTCTTGACAATGATTGATTAGAAATTACTGATGACACCGGGACAAAGATGCAATAAAGACGCCTGTTTGTGTCAGGCAAAGAGAGCTTGCTTCAACCAGTAATACATTCGTGATGAATAATGGGCCAATTACCGCGATGGATAATAGAGAAAACACTTTTGTATTGAAAGATAATATGTAAAACATTTTAGTGGTATATCCATAATTTTGAGACACGGCCTGTGACATCCGATTTTTTGTGTGTAGGTATAATAGCAGCCCCCATGAGCGGTTTCGAGAAACTGGTAAAAATAAGCGTGCAGGCCAGATTCTATATCTCAGGAGACATTTCGGTGCTGAAGTGGAAATGATTCCGTGTAGCATGTTTAGGCCTACCAATTAAAGTGTGATTGATAGCTGCATGCATAATAAGACTGATAAAATGAGACTGATAATGTTGTCGGTGGTACCAACTTGGGGAGATCAGTATATATTTCAAGGTATCAATTTCCACCAAAATTTCATAAGACTTTTTTTTATTCATCAATCTACCGAGAAAATGTACCAGTCTTAAGTACAAACATTTATGGGATTTTAGAGTGGGTGGGCTCAGCTCATCAACGTACAGTAAAAATAAAATAATAAGAATAGTTACTCGTGGTCAAAATCCAAGAAATATTTTCCCTACAATGCCCTTGGACTGATCCACTCATGTTATAAAATACATGTAGTTTGTTGCGGAACCTAATATCAACAGATCACGTAGTCGTGATGAGCACAAATTTTGTTATGGAGATTTTAAAAAATCATATTCTGTAACACCAGGCAGCGTGATTTGTCTGGGGGAACGAATAAAGAAGCCAGTGTCTTTTTTTGTTAACAAGTAATTATAATTTATTCTTAAAACAACCCTAACATTACAATACACTAAATCAATACAATTACACAGTATAACAACAGTATAACAGTAAATCAATACAATCACACAGTATAATAAATAAAGTTTACAGTCCCTGGATACCACTACTATCACAGCGACAACAAGTCCTTTAAAATGTATAATCCAGATGAACAGTTCACATAAATCTTCTCAGAGAATAATAGTTCAATTCAATCACAAAATCAATCTGCTGTAATCCAAAAGTGAAATTCCTGTAATAATCCCGAAAGCAAACCGGAGACAGGCCGCACTAAATCTGCATAGAGTTCGTAGAATTCCTGGCACTACTTCAAATATCGGATAGGTCCCAAAACTGACTCACACTCTTCCGTGTCCGCTGGAATATTTCTCTCTCCTCTACCTCGGTTCTAAAACACAGTCCCTATTTAAAGATTTTCATCCGAAAATTCTAGAAACTTCTATTTCACGAACAATCTAAAGAACCCAACAATACATTATACACATATCCAAACATTAAAAGACACGTGCTCATAGAGCGCGACCAGCCAAGAAAGTTCCAGATTAGCATGACCGCTGTTTCTACACGTCAGACCCCGCGCGTGGGCCGAGCCAGCTCGCGCGTCTCCCATGGCAACGGACAATGCTAACGCTACACAGACACATGTAAGACTCCTGCATACAATAAAAGAGACATCTGTAACAAGTTACATGCAAAATTTTGTTACAAAGGCTTTGAAAAAAATTGGGCACTGGTGTAGCGAATTGGGAGTACTCCCACTTCAGCTCACTCCCGGTAACTTGAAATAGGATTTATATAACTTGTTGTAGGACTAAATATATTTCAGATTATCCCTTACTTAGAATGAGTTTCATCCTATTCCCTTTGATTTCAGATTTCCTTTAAAATCGTTCTTTCTTCATGTTAATTACCCATGAAATGGTTTTTAATTTCTTTCATATGCATTTCTCGAATAAGGTTGCATCTTTGTATATCTTTGTCTGTATCTATGCTCACAGAAACCGCGTTGCGTACGACACTGTACGGTGCTATACCTCATTCTTGTTCCAGCAGTGACCTCGCCGATATGAGAATACATAAATTTAGATTTACATATCATTTTGAGTAATAGTTGCATGTTTAAAAAAATGGCGAGGAGGTTACTATAGAAAACCGCCGAAGTACCTTCAGGAAAGACCTGAATTTCTGCGTCGTCTCTGATTATTCAGTCACTCAACCTCCAGCGCTGGATTACGTTCTATTGTGCATATGAATAAACCCTGCTGTCAGTGATGGATTAAAGCATGTTTGACCTGACATTTGACCCTGTCACTGACCCACTTGCAGGGTCGGTAAATGTGAATAACAGACGACTCTCGATCCCTTGGCGCTCATTTCTTATGTCGGCATGCAATAATGGCAGATGCGGATTTGGGGGGGGGGGGGGTGTCCAAGGGTCCCAACCTCCTTCCGTTCAGCCGCCGCAAGTATACGAGAATTTTTTTTTATGTTTACCTATAACATGCTTGCTTTTAAAGATAGGCAAAATAAAATACAAATAAGCAAAAATCCCAAAAAGTGAAAATGTGTTTGAACCATAAACAGCTTAGAAATATAAAATGGAAGTTAGGATATATAAAATTGATCAAATATATTTTTTAATTTCGTCTGTATTTGGAAATCCCTAAGATTTCATGTGCCACATTGCAGAGAATAGATTTACATAGTAAATGTACTTGTATAATGGTCTCAGAGCAAAATTTTAGGTGATATTAAGGAAAAATGTTAAAAAAAAATATCTTTGAACCGAATCCTAACAAATCTGAGGCCAGTAACGCACGGCGATGAGTATGACATCAATATATCCAAAGGAAGAGAAATGGAGAGAGAGAGAGAGAGAGAGAGAGAGAGAGAGAGAGAGAGAGAGAAGGGGGGGGGGGGGGTAACTTAATTGACCTTAAGCCGGGAGACCGAAGATTTTTTTCACGGTCGGCCCCCATCCAGCGTAAGCGCTCTGTAGGCTTAATGGGGATAGTTGCCTCAAGTAATGCCCGTGTTTCGCTCTAAAAAAAACGAGCGCGTATGACATCAATATATCCATAGGAAGAGAAATGGAGAGAGAAAGAGAGAGAGAGGAGGGGTGTTGGGGGAGGGGGCGTAGCTTATTTGACTTATAGCCGGGAGATCGAAGATTTTTTTCACGGTCGGCCCCCATGCACCCAGGGTGAGCGCTCTGCTGGCTTCATTGGGATTAAGGCTCTGTCTCATGGCATGGCCGTGTTTCGCTCTCAAAAACGAGCGCGCTTTTCGGGGGTTCCTTGGTGTTATGACCCGGAAACGGAAATAATCACACGTCAAGGAATCGCGGTACCTCGAGCCCAGTTCTTGCCAGAATAATTTTGTATTACCGCCCTGTGACGTAATCCGAGACTGAGATGGTTACTACAGATAATAATTCATTTAAATTATTTTAAAGCCTCCTCGGTCATGGTTAAGTTAGCATGTTAAAGTTAGAAGCTTACGTACGCATTTCCACGCATTTTTGCACCTTAATTTCATGTCTCACCCTGTTGCACTGCTAGAGTACCCCACATGGAGTCGGTTTGATGGCCTGAAGGTGCTGTCGTTAGCTTTGGATTACAGAGGTCTAGATAATCACAATTCCTGTAACACAAGCTAGCGGGCTGAAAAATATATGTGGTAGTTAATCTGCTAGTGATAGTGCTAATGGCGGGTCAGTACATAATTTTCTTGTGAAGGGAAAAGAAAAGTAGCACCGGGGCTTTCTAGTCTGATATCAATGACGTCAGTCTCATGCGACTTCAAAGCTGTTAATTATAGTTCTGTTAATTAGTTCTTTTTTATAGCCAATGCTGAGTTCTTTGGCTAGAAGCTATAGTGTCTTCCTGGGACTTTTCTGTTGCCAATGAAAATCTTGCTTCCTTCGACTCAGCTAATAGAATTGTGGGGTGGGGTATACATGAAACACCAGACGAAACCAGGTACATGTAGACGCAACCGCCGAAAGATCGCAAGGGAAGTGTTTATTCTTCAGCGTATGATGAGCAGAAATCACAATACCAAAATCCTGAAGAAATGTCGGCCAGGCACTTACACGCACATACACACACACACATATATATATCACACATATATATATAAATGTATAGATATATATTAAAACTTTTTTAAATAAGGTTAATTTGTCTACCGTGCTTCATTACATAGTGTTTCCTTATGGCAACATTGAACAGGCTTTTAAAACAGCCTTCTATATATACTAAAAACTACATTTTATGCAGCAAATATAACAGGCGCGGGTATCTGACGTCAACAGAGCTCCATGCACAGTATAATGTCATAAGATACTTTCTGAATGAACAAAATAAAAGTATGAACGAAAAAATGATAACATATTTTTCAGAATTTTCTTTGGAATATGAAGATTTTATAATTATTTTGACATTAATTTCTGGAAAACCAAACCATTACTAATCAATCAGAAGTAAAAGAAACCCAATTCACAAATATCGTTTTCAGTTTTAATTAAAAGGTCACCATAAGAAAATGAAAAACCAGAAACGTTTTATTACTCCCTAATAATACCAGGTTTTGTCGTCTTTTTCAATACATGACCTGATGTCATATTTTACCTGTATGAGAGGTATCAAAACAAGAGATAGCAAGACAGATGCCCCAAGTGCGGTAAACTACAGTTTAGACGTCATTTGACAAAGGATATGAGGAGGTATCTGTTTAATAGAAATGTTTTACATGTGTGCAGTCGCTCATCTAGCTAGGTCTCACACCTAGCTCCTTCATTATTTTGCTCCTTTTTGTTCTAGCCTCGACATCCTTAAAAACGATTAAACTATACCAAATGTTATGTTTATTAAATCCGCCAGTTCCAGGATTTTAACATATCTTTATTTTATTTTTTTTTCTTAGCAGGCTTCCCAATATTCCATGTATTCTATCACGACCGATGATTAGAAATAAATAAAATAAAGTCGCTCGCTCACATCATATTTTTGTTTTCAGAATCCGTAGAAAGACGATTCTTTGGTTTTGTCCTTTGGTTTTTCTTTCTGTTGGTTTCTGCGCTAGACTATTAACCATAAAACATACCACTTTAGGTAAAAGGTCTAATTCTATACAGATCCCGGTAATCGGATATCGAAACTCTGTAATGTATAAAATATGGTGGTATTTTTGTCCATGTGTCCGTTTTGAGCCGATTAATATCGAGATCTTCCGACCTATTTGCAGACATAACAGGTCAAATTGCAAAGTCCCCACAGTGCAGGCGTAGGTCCCATAGAATTGTCGTCTTTGAAACTCTTTGTGAGAAAGATAGTGATTTAAATTTATATCACTCCGCTTCAGATTATCCGAAGGGTAACTTGAAATCGACATCACATTACCCCGGGGGTATAATTAACCCTTTGGTTCATATTTCCATGGTTGAATCTTTATGTTTATTTATTAATAGTTTTTATAATTTTTTTTTTAGGATTTGTCAAGTTAATTTTTGTATACCATATAAAAAAATAAATAAATATATATATATATATATATATATATATATATATATATATATATATATATATATGTGTGTTTTACTGGGTCTTTTGTGTAGGCGATTTTTCAAATATTATTCACAATATAATTAACATTTTGCATTTTTTTTCATTAGTTTCTGACATCACCTTTATCGACATAAAATCAGAAGAATCATTTTACTCAATCAAACGATTTAGAGAGGGTTTAATCTGAACAGCGCGCGGTAATAATAAATTGGGTTCAGGAACCGTAGGGGGTAATTAATGGGGGAGGGGATGTAAATTCAAATGGGAAAGGTGTTATATGTCTTCATCACGCAATATTGTTGAAGCATCAGATGTATTGCAATAAAGTGAGTGATATGTGCATGGGCCATTATAGCAACTATCATGACGTCACAATTGTGTGTGAATATATATATATATATATATATATATATATATATATATAATATATATGTGTGGTAAATAGTTTATTAAATTTCATGTTTAATTAGTCTTTCCTTACGGAAATAGCCTAAAGGAAATTTCATAGTTGTACTACAGTACTGAGAAAAATTGTTTAAATGCAGAATACAGTTAAGCAGATACAAAATGACGTATGACGTCGCTTAATCTGGTGTTTCAGATTTCGACAGGTATTTTGCTGCCCATATATATTTTTTAAAACTAGCATCGATAACATTAATTAGCCAAAATAGCAATGTTTTCAAATGAATGAGTAGTATTATCAAAATTCAATGTTCTAAACCAAAATGAAATATCAGGATAGCTTTTATAGCAAGTGAAGACCAAGAGCCCGTATAAAGTGACTGGCATTATGTTCGCAAGGGATTTTAATTCGCCCTTTTCGCGAAAGAGAATTTATTCTTCCCTTCAACACATGTTACCTGTCCTTTATACAGTATAGTTTTCATCGGCGTCTCATGTATACGTCTTACTTAGGAAAAATTAATGTTTCGCCCTTCTCGCGTTGATGATTAAAACACTCGTGTTTAAATAGACCCTCTAAAGTGAGGTGAGTTTGCGAAAATGGAACCCTCGCGAAAAATTGAAGAGTCAAAAATCGCGAAAATTCAACCTTGCGAATATAAAGCAAATCACAGTAAACGAGACGATGGAACATCAATAAACCAGGCCAAGACCAAGATCTCTTATTAAGCATATCAACATACAAGACCAGACCACGAGCTCCTTAATCAACCATGTATATAATGTTATTGGAATCCTGGAACTTCCATACGTGCTTTGTGTCAAATGCGGCAGCAGCTTATTTGGCTGATAACTGGCGACCGCTTCTAGTGTCAGGATGATCGGGTTCAGGTCTCAAGACAGACGGTCTATAGCTGCCGGTGCCGGTGCGTTGCTTGCTCGGGGCCTTGGTTAGCCCATAAGAATGGACTCCTCAGTTGCTTTTTTAGTGACTGGCGCAATGTGGAGTCCATAGATTGCCCCTGCAGTTAAGTGTGATTATAACACTCTATACACAACTGTGAGATTTCACATATATCCTTTGATTTATGTTTAGTACAGCCATGTGTATTGAATATTTGACCACTGAAAAATAGTATTGTTCTATTCTCAGCACTATTTTGCACCAAGGAAGTGAAATATGAAAATAACAGTACACATGCCTTAAGCATTATACAGGACTGCTATGGAATGCAAGATGTCTCCCGAGCTGTTAATGCTTCAATTCTCTCTGGACATAAAAATTAGTTGTTGATATTATAACAGGTGCTTCATGCTTTCCAGGAGGGGTTATTTTTAATTAAAAGCTTTCAACATACAACATAATATGAACATTGGTAGGTTACAACAATAGTAAATAGTTTTATTTAATTTCTGTTATAAAAGTAACAGATCGTATCGTGCTATAACCCAAGTTGCCATTAACATTTCAGCGGCCATATTTTGTTTATTCATGTACCATGTATATTAAAATGACTTGAAGTGAGAGGGCTTTTAAATTAACACATACATTTTGAGCTACATTTGAGTCAATTTTTTAACGTTAAAGGTCACCCTTTCGTGGGCCGGCGACGCAACAGACACCTGAAACCTGTTGCGTCGCCGTCGGCGGCAAGGCCTTGGACTGTGGGTGCTGTAGCTTTCCTCGGCCAATGGTGCAGACAAAACGGTGGCTGACTATCGCGGCTCTCTGCTTGGCTTGATGGCATCACGTCTATCGGCTAGTAAAAATTCTCAAAATTAAGCTTAATGAGCGCACAGGGCTGGGGTCTTGACCACAGCAACCTGTAGCTGCTCGATAAAGCGGAAACATCTTAGCCAGCCTTATTTCCAGAATCACGGCACACCAAGTTGGTAATTGAAAACAAAGCAATGCTTTCCTGCTTTGACAAATTAAATGTTAACCCTTGATGGGTGTTAATTTGTTAATTAACATTCGACAGTCATTTAGTACAGGTACCTCTCGGTACTGTCTTCCTTTTTGCACCTGCGTCATTTTTTCGTGGATCCTTTATGCAATCTCCTTTGTAGGATCGCGCTTCTGTACCGTTCCTTTGAACTT
Source organism: Sipunculus nudus (assembly GCA_026874595.1). Taxonomy (NCBI): domain Eukaryota; kingdom Metazoa; phylum Annelida; class Sipuncula; order Golfingiida; family Sipunculidae; genus Sipunculus; species Sipunculus nudus. Next base: position 58,177,373 of record CM049307.1, read on the forward strand.
TTTATATTATCAAATATGATTATCGTTTGATCATTGGAGTCCAAAGATTACAGCTGCCGTAATAAACCTAAATGCACCCGTGGAAAATCCATGGTACTATATGATAATTTTTTTAATGAGCTGGTAGAAAGATTTTATATTTTTATCCTCTGCTTTTCCCATTGAACCGGAAATATGTTAACATGAGCTCCTTAATCAACCATGTTTATAAAAGTTATTTGAATCCTGGAACTTCCATACGTGCTTTGTGTCAAATGCGGCAGCAGCTTATTTGGCTGATAACTGGCGACCGCTTCTAGTGTCAGGATGATCGGGTTCAGGTCTCTAGACAGACGGTCTATAGCTGCCGGTGCCGGTGCGTTGCTTGCTCGGGGCCTTGGTTAGCCCATAAGAATGGACTCCTCAGTTGCTTTTTTAGTGACTGGCGCAATGTGGAGTCCATAGATTGCCCCTGCAGTTAAGTGTGATTATAACACTCTATACACAACTGTGAGATATAACATATATATCTGATTTATGTTCAGTACAGCCATGTGTATTGAATATTTGACCACTGAAAAATAGTATTGTTCTGTTCTCAGCACTATTTTGCACCAAGGAAGTGAAATATGAAAATAACAGTACACATGCCTGAAGCATTATACAGGACTGCTATGAAATGGCTTGATGGCATCACGTCTATCGGCTAGTAAAAATTCTCAAAATTAATCTTAAGGAGCGCACAGGGCTGGGGTCTTGACCACAGCAACCTGTAGCTGCTCGATAAAGCGGAAACATCTTAGCCAGGCTTATTTCCAGAATCACGGCACACCAAGTTGGTAATTGAAAACAAAGCAATGTTTTCCTGCTTTGACAAATTAAATGTTAACCCTTGATGGGTGTTAATGTGTTAATTAACATTCGACAGTCATTTAGTACAGGTACCTCTCGGTACTGTCTTCCTTTTTGCACCTGCGTCATTTTTTCGTGGATCCTTTATGCAATCTCCTTTGTAGGATCGCGCTTCTGTACCGTTCCTTTGAACTTTTTATATTATCAAATAGGATTATCGTTTGATCATTGGAGTCCAAAGATTACAGCTGCCGTAATAAACCTAAATGCACCCGTGGAAAATCCATGGTACTATATGATAATTTTTTTAATGAGCTGGTAGAAAGATTTTATATTTTTATCCTCTGCTTTTCCAATTGAACTGGAAATATGTTAACATGAGCTCCTTAATCAACCATGTTTATAAACGTTATTTGAATCCTTGAACTTCCATACGTGCTTTGTGTCAAATGCGGCAGCAGCTTATTTGGCTGATAACTGGCGACCGCTTCTAGTGTCAGGATGATCGGGTTCAGGTCTCTAGACAGACGGTCTATAGCTGCCGGTGCCGGTGCGTTGCTTGCTCGGGGCCTTGGTTAGCCCATAAGAATGGACTCCTCAGTTGCTTTTTTAGTGACTGGCGCAATGTGGAGTCCATAGATTGCCCCTGCAGTTAAGTGTGATTATAACACTCTATACACAACTGTGAGATATAACATATATATCTGATTTATGTTCAGTACAGCCATGTGTATTGAATATTTGACCACTGAAAAATAGTATTGTTCTGTTCTCAGCACTATTTTGCACCAAGGAAGTGAAATATGAAAATAACAGTACACATGCCTGAAGCATTATACAGGACTGCTATGAAATGGCTTGATGGCATCACGTCTATCGGCTAGTAAAAATTCTCAAAATTAATCTTAAGGAGCGCACAGGGCTGGGGTCTTGACCACAGCAACCTGTAGCTGCTCGATAAAGCGGAAACATCTTAGCCAGGCTTATTTCCAGAATCACGGCACACCAAGTTGGTAATTGTAAACAAAGCAATGCTTTCCTGCTTTGACAAATTAAATGTTAACCCTTGATGGGTGTTAATGTGTTAATTAACATTCGACAGTCATTTAGTACAGGTACCTCTCGGTACAGTCTTCCTTTTTGCACCTGCGTCATTTTTTCGTGGATCCTTTATGCAATCTCCTTTGTAGGATCGCGCTTCTGTACCGTTCCTTTGAACTTTTTATATTATCAAATAGGATTATCGTTTGATCATTGGAGTCCTAAGATTACAGCTGCCGTAATAAACCTAAATGCACCCGTGGAAAATCCATGGTACTATATGATAATTTTTTTAATGAGCTGCTAGAAATATTTTAGATTTTTATCCTCTGCTTTTCCCATTGAACCGATAATATGTTGACATGATATAAAGATAACTTGTGCAAAGATTCTCAAGGAAACCCCCTCCCATTAAAATAGCCAGCAAAGAATGGCAAACTAGGCTATTCAAGAAATCAAACAAAGTAGTATAGACGTGAGACATATATTGGTTTTACGAATGTTGCGTAAGAATATTTGCTTTTTCTTCCAATAAACATCATGGGCACGACGTTATTAATGCCGGAGTGACGGCGATTGTATATATAACCTATCTACACCGTGAAATAATTTAAAGAAATTATATGACTGCATAAGGGAGGTAAAAGTGTATGAAAGATGATTTCTGTAAATTGAAAGCTCAAAGGGCATCATGAAAAACGATTTTTTCAGTTGTCAATTGATGGAAGTCATGGGCACGATAAGAAACACATTTTATGGTGCTGAAGGCAATTACAAGTGAAAATGCAAAAAAAAAACAGCCAATGTGGAAAGACAGGCTCAGTGAAATAGACTTCTACAGTATAAAATGCTTGTCCTGAGCTTTGTTTATTATCACCAGTTGATCGGAAACTGATAAACTCAGATAAACGGCAGGTTTTCATCTTTCGGTGCAAGTCCGTGGTAGAGAAATAACTTCAGCCTCTGTTCTTTGCTTTTCTTTAGTATAATTAAAGTAAAAAAAAAGGTTTATCCGGATTTTCAAAAAATTTGCAGAGGGTTAGCGTAGAACTGTATGAAAAATCCATAAACATTTAAAGGAAATCAGAATCAACATAATATATTTGTTTGCTTATTTACCATTATGACAAAAGAACAATTCCTCTATCCCCATTTAGAAGCCGCCCATTCGTATGCATTTGTTCTGCCACTCGCCCGGTGAATCTTGGTCACTGAAGCGTGACAGGGTTTATACGTAAAATGTGTACACTTGAACACATCACTAATAAAGAAATTTTGGTGAAGGTTTTAGACTCCTACTGCAAAATCTAGTTTGTTAATAGAATCTCTATCAATTAATATTCATGTTTGAAAGTCCTTGGAGATTGCTAACAAAATATGTATGCATCCACCCCGACCCCTACCTGTGTATAAGTTGAATGACTTTGAGCAAACTTTTACGAACTACCCATAAATGAGATAAACTATTGAATCTATGGTTATTATTGAAAGATATTTATGAATGTATAGAAATCAAGATACCTGTAAACTCAAAAAAAAAGTCAAACGGTAGGCGTGTAACTGTTCGTAGTGTCAACCCAACTGAAAAGCCCTCAGATTGAATTCGGATTTATGTGGCCTTTCATTTGAATTAAAATGCTTCAGTTATTGTTAAGGGAAGTATTAGGATCCATAGGGATTTGAGTGGACCTGTAGCCGCGAAATGCACGAAACGCTCTGTGGCAAGTGAGCTCGAATGAAAAGAAAATTCCCTAAGGTGCATCCTGAAAAAGTGACAAGCGGGGAGGACCTTAGCGCACAAAAGAAATAGGGGCACCTATTGGGGGAATAAAAAAATTATTAATTATGGATGCCTTTAATGTAATTATGCAGTACGACAACCAACACATTGGAATCATACATATGATAAATCTGTAAAATTACTTGGGTTATCTTTTGATAATGAGTTCAACACAGCTAAAGTGTGTTCCAAAGCAAGTTCACGGTCAGAAGTGCTTCAGCTTATTAATATTTAATCAATTGGACCAGTGTAGAGCCTTTATTTCCTGTATATCGCTGTTAAGAGTGCCCTTTATTTCATATATTACGTTTGTGGTAATGAAAACACAGAGAAGTAGAGGGGCGGACCGGACCATCCCTTGGTGGTCTGGTCCTTCACTTGAGCGGTCCGGTTCTGGTCCCGCCCAGCTGTAGGCAGTCCGGTCCAATTGGGGGACCGGTCTAAGCGGTCAAGTCCTTTTATCAAAATATCATAAAAAAATTAAAATAAATCCATTTTTTTTTATTCTGCATTTGTTCTACTTATTTTTTGTTACATATATTTGTTTGAATATTTACCAAAATCGAATATCATACACAGCAAAACTTGCAATAAATGTAAAATTGTAATCTATACTTGAATAGAAAGATCTTGATTTGAGTTTTTAAATACGAATTTAAATTGTAAATAATTTTACAATAGTGGGATATTTTGTGTTATTGTGTGGAGCATGGTGATCAGAATATAAAAAAAAAATTGTGCAGGGTGGGGCAAGCTGATTCAAATAATTTGCTCGGCGAGGATGAAAATGTGCTGACATTAGCGGATTATTTATGTAGTGGTTTAAGTGCGATTTAATATAGAAAACTTATTAATTATTGTGCAGGATGGGGCGAGCTGATTCAGAGAACTTGCTATGCGAGGATGGATGCGGATTGACATTAGCTGATAAGTTATGTAGTGCTTTAAGGCGGGTTTGATATAGAAACCCATTAATCTAATGTTAAGCAATTCAGTGATAGAAAGTCTTATTTTACTGTGATACACAGTGATACAGAGGATAAGTATCAACATTGTGCAACACAGCAGGGGACAATTCTCCAATGTTGACATAATCCCGCAAAAGAAAACAAACTTGTCATTGAGGGCATCCACTGATACGTTTTTCGAATTCGGAGAATCGAATCAGTGCGGAAGTAGGTTAACCTTTGTTTAGAAAAAAAATACAAATACGTATTAATTATATAGATATAATCTCGTCTATAGTAGCAATAAAACCGTGGTTCAGGCGTCTTTTTTTAAATAAACGACTTGGCCTGGGTAGCGGAAGCAGGCCACTCAAAATTCGATTTATAATTAAATGAAGATGTTTGAGTGGCAGTTCAAGCCAAAGGGTTCGGATCGATCGTAGTTTTCTTAGATGTGTACGCCATTTCTAGCAGTACTTATTCCTTTTCATCTGCTTGTCGAATTTTTCATTTTATCGGGGTAAGACAAAAATGACGTTATTCTTTTGGGAAAAAAGTAATATTACATTCATAGTTATTAATAACGAGGCTGGTTATACTCAAAAAGTTATTTTCTCTGTCCGACATGACATAGGGAAACGGCGGTAGCCGAAACTGCTTCAAACTTCAGTTCTTGCCGCCAGGGTAACTACCACAAATTTGTGTTACAGCATTCCTTCTTCATTATTTAGCAAATACAGCATGACTATATAAGCCTCGGATGTCAAATACTAAGACACAGCAAATATTTTGATCCCACCCTTTATGAGTCTTCTATTATGACTTGTATACTGACTCACAGGCCCCTATCAGTATATTTTAAAAAAAAATGAATGCCATGTTGTCATGGTTATAAGACCTAGGAGGCATCACCCTAGTAACATTTATTCCAAGGATCGGATCAAAATATTGACTGGATGGAAGTATTTTCGTGTTTTATTTGTACAACGATCGAATATATACTTAAGTACGGAGTCAGGTTGTGCCTAATGGTCACGTGGTCCTATTTGCTTACATGACCTGGGGTCACCAAGCCCTGAACCTGAAGGAGAGTAGTAAATGGTCTGGCTTTCTCTGGTTGGCTCTAGCCATCATGTGCTGGAGCAACAAAAACACCCCATTGTTTGATTTTTAGCATATTTTTATGTTAAGCATAATTCCCAATAAAATTGACAGTATTGGTCAATTTGTTTTAAATCTATGGCCAATCAAAGAGATGTTGTCCAAATTCTTGTTTGGGACTGCTTATTGGGGTGTTTTGGGCTTCACTGCATTCGGGCCAGGATAGTTAAAAAAGGAGATACACAAGCCCCCTTTTTCTTGGTCAAGTTTGACTGAAGAAACAACAAATTCTCAGGAAAAAAAAAGTTTAATATCAGAATTTGTTTTGAAAATTATTTAAAAGAGGCCCAAACCTCAGGTGTTTTATAGATGTTATATAGGGAAAATAAATACAGCCACGTGTCCTAATACCTCTCTTTTCCTCGTCACGAGTTTACGTGAGAATAGCAGTCGTTAGATTCAACTGCCTGTCTGTTCAACTGTTTTTATAAATAGTAGCACTTTCTATATATTTATGCAGAAAAAGTCGCTTGCTTTCGGGCAGTTTGCAGGTGTCAGATTACTCTCGCGAATGGTGGCCTTGGGACACCGGATGGTCTCAAGCAACCAGCTCGCTATGCACCCTTCTCGATCTGTTTCCTTTCGCCAAAAGGCAACCAGGATACACAGCTTCATACATGTGGTGTCCTCAGGCCATCGGAGTATACAGCATCATACCTGTTGTGTTCTTAGGCCACTAAGGTATGTAGCATAATACTTGCGTAGTATTTAGGCCCCCAGGATATACAGCATTATACATAGTGTGTCCTTGGGGCCTGGGTACCAGGGTATACAGCCTCATACTTGTGGTGTCCTTAGGCCACCAGGATATACAGCATTATACATGTGATGTCCTTAGGCCACCAGGACATACCTGTGGTGTTCTTGAGTCAAAGAAGTGGGTAATAGACGGGATAGTATTAGGTGACAGGCTTGAATGGGATAATAATGTAAACATAGTATACTGTAAAGGGGAGCAGCGTTTAAAATTTCTAAGATAACTGAAATCGTTTAATATAGATAGTGAACTACTTGGTTTATTCTATTCCTCGATGGTCCTGAGTTTCATATCATATGCTTTGATCAAGTGGTTTTGACCATATCGAACAAAAAAGAGAGAAGTCTCAGTCTTTAGTATCAGCTGACATATCCGAGTTTTGACTTTCTTCAACTTGAGGCGATTGAACAGTGAACAGTCTGCCTTAACCACAATAACCCGACTCCACTCAATGCAAACCTTGAATGCGTAAGATGTGCCCCTTTCCTCCATATACCATGCGGACCGCAGACCTATACGTGGACTGGTAATTACCTGGTAAAACTGCAAAGTGAAATCAGTACGGCAGTCACCTTAGACCTTTTAGCATTAGGATCATGTTTCTATAAGATTTACAATATAAAGAAAAAATGCGCTTCAAAGAAGTGTAACTCATATTACAGACGAATCGAACAAATTATTGATCCGACCACGCCCTCTGTTCAAATATCTTTTCTTGACACTAATGGCGCCAGAGATGAGATTTCCTGCGTGAAGCATGAGAAGCTAGTGTTCTGTCAAGGTTCACTTATGAGTTACTTGTTCAACCATCACGATATTTTCTATTAAGAGACACCTTATAAAGACAAGGAGAAAAGAACTCGTCTGGAACGCCAAAGAATATATCTGCTTTGAATAAAAACGTTTTGGATCGAAAATGTATTTAGAAATAGCGGCGCATTGGTCATGACGCTTAGCTGAAGAAACATAAGTGGAGACAATTAATTAACTACGCTTCGTGCTATTCTAGGGTATCCAAAAAAAAATACCACAACTGTTTATTTTCGCCTTGTAAAGTTTTAACGTCCCAGGTTTATAATGGCTAGAATTCGTGTCCTGCTAAGGATTAGAAGAATTACCCAAATCTGTGTCTTTCCCCCAAAAATCCGAGAACACAGTTTTTTTCTCTATATATTACAGCGAGACCGACCTAGGGTTTCTGACAAATCCCATATGTGTCTTGCTAGAATCAAACAATGTCTGCATCAAAAGTACATTTAATAATGCACACAAATTTAGAAGTTCTGGTACTGTGACAGAAACAGTGCTCCGTAGCTTTTATTTTGAAAGCGTAATAGACACAACCAATACCATGACAATTAGTTTAGCAATTCTTGAAAAGTCTAGAGTTTTAATTTAAAATATCCTAAAACTTTAAAGGTCTGTCACTTACAGAAAATAGGTCCCACTGACCTCATTAAAAGTGTTATGCGCTTTTTTTAAAGGATTCGCTACCACTGCTCTTTATCATTGCGAGAAAGGGCAATCAAAACAATCGTCATGCACTTGTAGAAAATGAAATTTAAGGTAAACTTTTCGAACGGGATAATAGTATCCCCTTGCATACACCGGTGGTATCTAAATGGAACCGCCTTAATCCTTGCAGACAGAACTGATCCATTATATATTCCTCGAATTCTTGAATCGTGATTCAAATTTCTCTCTGATCGGCTAATAAATTTCATCACCGTACATATCACAAATTTTGGTCATGAGCATGAAAATACTCCTTGTCTATGGATCCAAACGTTGGCAGAGGTATTATGGGGTCTCTTAGTGCTTTCTACTTTAACGTTAGAGAAACTTTCTCTCTGTGTCTTCGACCTTTGCGCATTTTGGTATTTATTTCATTAATGTTATACATTTATGGTGTGAAATAAGACTGTAGATTTTTTTTTTCAAGAGGAACACGTTTAATATAATTAAATTTGTTTTTAATAAGTAGAAATTAAATTGTCAATTAACTGCATTTGGTCGAATGTTAAGGACCATTCTGAATCTTATGAGGTGCACAGTACAAGTACAAAACATATTGTACATAGTACAAGTACAAAACATATTGTGCACAATACAAATACAAAACATATTGTCATAATGTACAGAAAATACTGTTTGAAAAAAGTTATGTGTGGAACACGATGCAGACTAATCATACGATCCGCCAATATCAAACGGCATATTTTCTTGTACTTTCCCATATAATCCCTCTGTGCCAAAAGGGAGCTTTCCTCGGGGAAGCTTGAGCAGCGTACGTAATGTCATGGTGCTCGTATTAGTTACAGGTCTAAACATCAGGGACGCTCTACCGGGACACCATGTAAAGAAAAACAAAGAATGTCCATAAAGCCTCAGACTGATCAAATTGAATTAACAAAAAAAAGAAATATTTGATCCATAGAGAATGTGGACAACCCGAGAAATCATGTGGGGGTTTGCTTTGAAATTATTTTTAAATACCTGCAGCCCAGCTGTAAGATCAAGTTTCAGATTTTATTTCTCTATGCAGCTCTGTTCCAGCAGTACTTCTGTAATTGATCATGACGGAGGGGAACACCGTTTTTTATTTATATTCCTCAATGTCCGGCAGTTGCCAAGGAGACATCAATATGCACAGATATTTGCGTAACCATCGGTTTTATGGCTGAAATTGTCCTTATTCTTTCTCACTCTTTCTCTGTTATCTTTTGTTCTCAATTCATACCGAGAACCCGGTTCTTATTAAGAGAATTCAAACCCGCACAGATGCAGTAAACAAGTAGTTCTCCTTCAAATGTCACAGTTTGTATATAATATACGATGATTTAACGTTACTTTATGTTTTTCATTATAATACAATGAACTATGATATGATGTAAAACCGTTTGATTTTATTTAAGAAATATTAAACATTATATATAATTGTAGAAAACTGTCCTTTCCTTCACAGAATTTGCAGTAAAAGACGCACAGTGATTGACAATCCAAGAAAGAAACTTTATAGCAAGTCTGGAATTTTACAAGATAAGTCTTAGGGCTCATTTAGCGATAATAAAGTACAGTGACCGTTTAATAAACCCCGAAATCCCTTATAGGCTGAGAAAGAGAGATACCCTCTCCAATGTCTATGAAAGGACGTCTGCCTTCTTAACCAGATAAGACAGAGCGGTCATTTACGGCTAACGAACACAGACTGATCTAATAACACCCCGAGCGCCCTAACAAGGCTTCGACTTCAGCAGATATACAAGGGCATCCTCGACCTCTTTGTCCCCGTATGCGTTCGTGGTTAATATACAGGTAGTGAACCAGAACAAAGCTATAGGTAGCTAATGGCAGCTGGCGCCCCGTAGTCCTTAGACGAATGTACCATCTTATAACCATCAAGATTGAATAAGGTATAACACTTTAGTACTTTTTTTAGATACGCTTAAGTCAATTTTCTTTTTCTTGTCTATTTTTTGTGTCTAATATACCAGATATGTCAAGAAAACTTTAAATTTTTCATTTTTTTTATTCTTTGCAAATAAAAAAAAGGGAAGCGAGATTTCATACTGGAGCTTAACTGAGGCTACATGGGAATGCGCGAAAATGTTCAATATATTGTGTTTAAACATCTTAACAAGTATTTGACACTACTATTTAACATATTACAATTCCAAGGTTATAAACTTATTGAATGTCAATTATATGTGAAAGACGGATTATCATAGAGCATAGAAATGTGTACATATTTTGACAATATTCTAGCCAGTGATGGCAAGGCTTCAACAATGTTGTGACTTTATATAGCGCAGGCTTAACAAATATGCATTTAATTATTAAGTATACCTTTGAATAACACCTGTTTGCACATGGTAAAATATTAACCAAATCTAAAATATGTTTTCAAAATTGAAACCTGTCATGATGTGAAAAATTAACAACAACCTATATACTTTATTTCTACTTTGTTCAATACAATATCTGAGTTTTTTTAAATACAAAACCAAGGCTGTAATATTATTCATCACTGTATTGGTAGATGTATTGATAAGCATGTTGACGTGCATAACACATAGTCACTTAATATATAACATCCTGAAATATAAAATATGTAAAACGAAAGTTATAAAATACAAATAATAAAACACAAAAGATGGTTTACCTCTACTACAAGGGGATACTGCTCTGCAGCCGCCAGGATAAAATAAACATTAATCCAGGCAAATTAGCGCACCGGAATCAAACAAGCAACTCATCGATATAATCTGCGGGACGATCAGTATCTGTAACCCTGTTGCACTGGGGTATAGTTATTCTGTAAAGGGAGGTCGAGCTCCATTACTGTATACGTGACAGTTTCTGGAGAAGTACCATCAGACGAAGAATCACCCTTCTCAGAGATCATACACCCGTATTAATCTGAATCCTCATAACTTTGACTCATGGGGCTCTGCGCTTTCTGGCATGATAGGTCAGGTGTAGTGATTTCAAATTACTTAAGCTTTAAATTACTTTGAAAATCCGATTACCCACACTGGAAATCAATTTCAGATTACCTCATGTGGTAACTTAAAACATATTCAAATTACTCCTTCAATGTATATGCTTTTTTATGCTGTTAATTTAATTTTCACATATTTCAATCCTTCTTGTTTTTCCAAATTAGTTTGAATCTATATATAATGTTTACAAGTTAACTATCAATGTGAAGGAGTCAATATAAATGTAATTTAAAACATAATTAATATTTCTTCGCACTTTTTTTTGCTTAGACTGATTCCATCTATTAAATCACCTACCTTTCACGTAGTTCATTGAAAAAAAAATACCTGGGGCAATCTGGAACCTGATACAGGGTAACCTGGCGTCTTTACACCGGTAGACGTAATCAAGGTTTAGCCTCCTACAATAAATCATCCTTTTTATGTACTGTTTCCAATCGGGGAAAAATCACAGCGTTGGTCCATCAATATCCTTTCATGTATAATAAAGTCATCAGACTTTGTGCATCACGTCGATGAGCTCAAGAGGCACAAAGTATCGATCAAGAAATAAGATCAAAGTGTGTTAATTCATGGGTGTATGCAAGAGGGGGGGGGGGTTCCCATCTTGAACATTTTCAAATGGTGCACACTTTTTCCAGATTTTTAAGGGCCTTTTTACAATGACATAAATGTAAATGCACTGATCAGGTACCAGCGATGAGTCAAAGGACCTTGCCAATTGCATGACGTAAATCTATCCCAAGTCAAGACATTCTTAAACAGAGCCATCCGCTTCAAGCTGGTTCCACTCATTGTGAGAACATGGGCGTGTCTACAGGGGGCGCAACAGTCACGCGCCCCCGCCCTCTCAAATCGGTTTAACAAACTTTTAGGGGGCACACAATTTCGTAAATTTTCAGGGCGTGCCTAAACCTTTTGCAAAATAAGCTCATCAAGTTGTATTTGTAAGGCGTGGGCCCTAGTTAAAATTGTTTAATTAATTAAGCGTATATAAGATGACACCCTCTAGTAGCTATGTTTGACAAACAAAATCCTCATTCAGGGGCATCAATATAGGGGGGATGGGGGTGTATAACCACCCCCACCCCCCACTTTTTGGTAAGGGGGGGATGGTCAATGTAATCCCCTCCCCCACAATTTTGAGAATAATATTTATATATTGCAAATTAAAAATATTAATAAATAGAATTATAGACTTTCGTTTCATTTATAAGTTTACTGTGAAATATTATATCTAAACGTAGTTTTGAATCAACATACATACTGGAAACATAATACCTTATTTTCTAAAACCTTATACTTAATTGCAATATTTTTAAATGTGATTAAGTTTATATATATATATATATATATATATATATATATATATATATATATATATATATATTGGACATGTGTCATACAGGCACTTTAATATTTAAAATGTGTCATACAGACGATATATAGGTCATCTCGTGTTATGCATGGGGCACGACAGTCTAAACGGTTTGACAGTAGATACCGGTTCTGGGACTGGTTGAGGTAATGTCAGTGTGTGGTGTTGAATTCCGCGGTGGTTTATCTAACTTAAGTAACATTCATAACGTCAACATATTACCTCCAGAAAACTGAATAAAATATATCCTTTCTATACTCAAACATCACTGATTTTAAATTAGTCTTATTAATTTGATCGAATAGACAAATTACCATCAACTTATGGGGGGGGGGGGGGGTTAACGGGTGTAATTGGGTGATTATTCCAAGCAAATTACCTGTCATGTTTAAAATTGATCTAAAAAATAATCCCCCCCCCCTATACACCCCCATCCCCCTCCCCTCCCTGGATCCGCACTTGACCAAGCGTCAGTGATTGTCACCCCTGAGGCGAAGTAGTTCTAATCTATGCATAGACAAAAATAAGTAGAAACTGAGGCTTTGTATTTTAAACAACAACATGGGACCTCCGACCTAGACTAACTGTTGAACCCAAAATAGAATCTTCAAACACAACACAGGGAGGTTTTGGGCAAATCTTCTTGGAAACCTAAAATTATGTCATGGTGATCTATATTCTGCGACCTAGAAGTTGAAGCTTGCATGATTTAGAACACCCAGACAGGGCACCAATTGTATCCGTTGGGCCTAGAATCTTCTCTAGTAATATTAACGGAGGTCCTGGGTAAATGTCCGTGGAAACATGAAATTAGATCACTTTAGAGCTATAGGAAAAAGATCTCCTACATTCTGTGATATACGCAAAAACATATGATTTGAGCTTTTTGGCACAAATGTTAGCAGTTAATGGATATATATATATATATATATATAAATTCCATGGCAAACACATGTGAATATGAGGAACACGATAGAGCTTTTAACCCACGCATATACTGATATTACATGTTTATAATGTTTATCTTTTTTTTAAATCTTGATTGGTCAGTAATTTCTTTGTGGAGGTAACCGCCTCCATTGTTTAATGCTAACTTATCTAATTCTTAACTTAAGTATGTACATCTGCAGAGTTCCCATTTCGGTTTGGGAATACTTGACAGGGCGGTAGCACTCGCTTCCTATATCTTTTTTTTTTTTTTTTTTGTATCCTGGTATCAACCAGGCCCGGTGTCTACCTCACCTGCGGAAACTGGGTGTGTAATCATTCCCATTGCTGGGTCATAACACTGAGGAACCCCCTAAAGGCGCACTCGTATGTGAGTGATACACGGCTGTGGGGCACAGCCTTCCTATTAAGCCTGCAGAGCGCTCTCCCTGGGTGGGGGCCGACCGTGAAAAACCTCACCGCCTCAGCTGAGATTCGAACCCACGATCTCCCGGCTTTGAGTCCTGCGCTCTACCCCTGAACAACAGAAGCCGGTTTATCTTTGAGCTACAAGCAACAAGAGAAGTTATTATTTATTAATTTTTCGCCTTTAGACTTTTAAACCTTCGGGGGTGACCACATAGATAAATTTTTTCATAAAATGCCAATGGGGTTTTATGAAAATTTTTCATGAGAAATGAGAAAATAAGTTATATATAAGATATGTATCGATGTAACTGATAGTGTTGCCAACATCCAGCTTACTTTTCCTGGACTATTCTCTTATTTTCAGTTGGTTTTCAAGTATAAATCATCCCTAACATTTTTAATTTGGTTTAAAAAAAAAAGTCAATTTACAGCTAAAGCTTCAATATAAAATGCATCATCAAACAAAAAAATTAAATAAAACAAGAGTATATCCTTCAAACGTACCACTGAAAAATGACTGAACGAAAGGAAATATAAGTCGAGTACAAACAAATCCAATAGGGTTGTGCCATGCAGAGTTGTTTGAAAAATCTGAAAAAGATATTTCTTCAGTCGATCTAATAACCAACCTGAACTGGATAACAGTGGATACTTGCATGCTATGGTTCTGTTAATACAATATTAAAGTGTTATCACCGAATAGCTCCAGCTTCTTTAATTAATATTTGATTTATCCATATATGGTCATAGATATGTAATAAAAGTTATCTGCAGAGTATTTTTACACTGTCGAATCCAAACAAAGAACCTTGCAAATTCTCTTTTTTTTTAACCCGGGAGCTTTATACTGGGGTCTCTGAAGTCGTCCCAAATTTTTTTTTTCAACCGTGAAAGATAATGAACTGAACTCTTTAATTTCATCGATCCAGTTAAAAAGCCATCGTTAGTTATATAGCTCCACCTACATTAATTAATTTATCAAAATGTGGATATTTTTTATACACTTTTTAATATATTTTCTTACGTTTGCCGTAAGGACAATAACACATTTAATCATAGATCTACAATTATCATTATGCGACAGTATCTATTTTCCCTATTACAAAGGTTACAAGGCATATCTAGTCTCAGCCAGCCAGTCCGGTGTTTATACACTTGACGCTTAAATGTCACACAACAATGTATTAATGTTTTCTGCTCTCGTGGCTCCTGTTTCCACTGTCTCAAGAAGAGTGCTATTGATTTTAAAAGGTGATTACCCTTTGAAAGAGCCTTTGACGTTTAAAGTGAATGCCTAATCTAGCAATAAAACCGAATTGAACATTTGTTCCAAACTGCTTTGTTGCAGATGTGAAAAAAAATTCCAACAAGTTTAACCAAACACGTTTGTGGTACATAAGAAAAATCGTAGACATGACACCTGCAGGATTAAAAGTAATAACAATTAAATCTCAATGTAGGTCGTACATAAAATGTTTTTAAACATTTATATTGTGTTGATTTCGTTTAATATAACAAACGACGAACAGCTGAGTAGGAAAAGGGAAACCCAACTAAAAATACATTTTACCCTATGAATATACTTGTTTTAAAAGATGACATTGGGACGAGAAACAGTTTGCATATGAAGAACAAAATATTGAAAGATTACAAGGTGGTATATGGGTTTAGTTTTTTAGGACGTACGCAAGGACAGTTCTAGCATTCTGGAAAAGTTGGGGGATTTCCAGAGAGGCTTACTCCGGTACACGAATGTTAATTAGAGCACCTTAAATGTGCATAATCCGCCCGTCGTGTATCTGGTGACCTCTGACCTCATTAAATATGCTTGAACTTTGATGAGAAGGTAATTCAGGTGAAAGACTCTATTGGTAAATAAGTAAAATGAAAGATTATTGTAAGTAACCAAGGGGCCCCTAAAGTGCGGTGACCTCTGACCTCATAAAATATGCATGTATTTTGTTAAAAATCGAACTTAAGCGACATATTTTATTATTTAACATTTCTGATGAGTTTTATAAAAATCTTCCATATAATTCATAAGTTGTCGAGGCGACACCACAAAGTAGCCTAGTGACCCGTGACCTTATTAAATATGCGTGGATGTTGCCCATAATCGATCTCAGATGAGATAATCTGTTGGTAAGTATTTATGGAGAGTTTTGTGAAAATCCATCAAAGCCCCGGTAAGTTATCGCAGCGACACTAAAAGTTAGCGGACGGACGGTGGGTATCCCATAATATCTCCCATAATATCGTCATCCCGTCAGATGACGCGCGTATAAAAACAGTGGACAAGGTGTTCATTAGTCCGCCGCGTACGGACTCCATTTATCTGTGATATGGAGTAAGACCTTCTGGCGGTGAGAGTTCACCCTGCGGTACATGGAGGGACCTGTAACATGAATTTCCACTGCTGGTTGTGCGATAGATAAACAATCTTGTATTTATATTTAGAAATAAACTTATTATGTATCAAATTAAATCGATATATAACCTTTATGTGCGCCTGTAAATGTTTTTTATCCTTTGAACTGCCGGGGTTCAGTTGTTGAATGGGCAACAGGACTCCGCCGGAAAAGTAATCCCATGCAAATTAGGTGGGCAATCTATGCAAAAGACGAATTCAGGGGGGCTTTTCCCAGGAATGCCAGTGCTATATGCACTAGAATAGATCATATTTTCATAAGCATCCTTCCAATCATACATCGCGTGTTATCAATGATGCTAATTTCCTATTGGCTGTTCCAACTTGAAGGCTCAAGCGGCCCGACGGAGACGAAGTAATATCTGACTTTATTCAGAGTAAGTGTCCATAGTTAATTACATACTGATCATTCAGCAAAAGTTTTGGTCCCAACAGAGTCCAAGCATCTGTAACAATAAAAATATGTGGGGTTTGACTGGTGTCCTCACGTTACACAAGGCATATACGTGTCTTAGGGTTTGCACGGATCCGTACAACCTTGGATAGTAAAGACTCTCCTCGCCAGAGGCTGCAGCGCTTGATCAGTGTTTACAATATATGTCAGCGCTGCAAGACTGCAGCAAGGTGTTCATCAGTCCAAGGTAAAGCCCCAATCACACGAGAAGGAGACCTAACGGCGACCATGGCGACCTAGCTGATCGGCGTTGACCGCCATGAACATGGGAAAAATCATCCATGTGTGACGGCTATGCCGCTGTCAATAGGCTTGCACGACGTGTACAATTGCATTTTTCGGCCGTTTTACGCCGTTTCTATCACAATGTACGACGCTGCTACACCGTCGTTTATGATCAAACTGCGTTCTCTTTAAGTCCACATGAGGTCCCTACTACCCACTGAAGAACTCAGTCCACGACAGGAATGCGATCATGATGATCCCGCAGCAACCGGCCCTCGATCCGTCTGCGATCAAGACGACGGAACTGCGCGCGTGGATAGGTGCTAGTGCGCTGCTTCAGACTGGCAGTCGGTGGTTGCCATGGTCCCCATCATTGACTAGTACACATAACATGACCGGTGTAATAAAGTTTAGTGAAGCCACACATGTCAGCATGGACAGAAATTATATGCAACGACTGGCCTGTCTGCAAGGCCAACAGATCATGCTGCCCCTAGAACAGCTGGCAGTAGCCAAAAAGGAGGCAGCAGGAGCGAAACGGATAGACCGATGCTACCATGTTTACTGGCGCTCGACCTGCGCTGTCAGGAAGCTGGTACTGCGCTGCTGGGACACTGATGGCGATCGAATTCCGATCTGACTGCGCTTTTAATCCACGGTGACCCCGCGGCGGAAATTTTGTCCATGTTCAGAACTGGTCGCCACTCATGGCGAACATGGTGACCATATGACGACCAAAAGCGACACTATCTCGCTCCTACGAAGCTCATGAAAACTAAAGGCCACTCTGGCTGCGCTCTACGGCGATCTGCCCCATTCGGTGATCGCAGCATCTCGTGTGACGGGGGTTTAAGGTACTTAGACCGTGTGCTGGGTTGGTTTTGCCTGGAAGCTGTTAAATAAAAGAAATGTGAACTGATAGTGTGAATGAATAGGCATAATATTGATCCTGGTTATGTCCATTTAACAAGGTCCTAGGCTGCAAAATTCCTTGCAGCGGCGGAAAAAAGGGGGTTCTAGATCCGCTGTCCCCATGAATTCGCTACCGGATCAACCTTTTTGTAGTGCTTCTTTGGTTTGTTTCTCTTAAGTATAGATAACTAAACCTCCTCTCTTTCTTTGAAGGTTGGTAAAAATTATATTTAGTTCTCCTTAACAGTATTTCGTCAGGCCATATTCCATAGAAAAAGTAGTAGTAGTAACAGTACTAGAAGTAGTAGTCTAAGTTGTAGAAGCAGCAGTATTATTTAGACAGTTAAACATAATTAAACATAACACCAACCAAAATCTTATCATTGAATATTGACGAATATCTGTCGATATGTCGGCGTTATCTAATACAGTCCAATCTGTCAGAACGACTACCTGTGAAATGCAGGCAACTGGCTATTACGACCACTTGATATCAGTCCCTTGGGTGGTCGCATAAGACAGGTTCGACTGTACTTATAAAAGGAATTCGGTTCACGTCTGTTCACAATGTTCTCTAAAACCACGTTTTGTACAATGGTGTGAAATACATCGTTTTAAAGGTTATTATCCCCGCAGTCACATAGTTGATATGGAAATAAATAATTTTTGTACATATAATTTTGAGTGATTTTTCCGTATTTACTGACTTGCACGGAGGTTAGACCAAGGACAGACGAACTGCCTTCGGCAATGACCGGAATGCGTGCATCGTGGTCACTCAACCTCAAACACTACTATTGTTCATATGAATAACACTTGCTTTCAGTGAGGGATTTAAGCCTGTCGGGCCTTACATTTGTTTCTCGCTTTATAAAATGGAGAGTTCAACCCGGGAGTATTAATGACAAAACCTAATTCAAGGTCCCAATATCAGGAACAGACAAAACCTAATTCAAGGTCCCAATTTCAGGAACAGACGTGGGGTGGAGTGGTGTCGGGGGTTTCAGGCCTCAATTTGTCTGATAGGATGAAAAAAATGTTGTGGTGGCTGAAAATGGGACATGGATCCTTTGCAAGGAGTCCCGTTGGGTCCGCTTCTGCTACTTACGAAGTATGCATATTTCTGTTTCTTTCTTCAGGAACAGTTTCCTTGCAACTTACATTTAATAAATCTCCAATGTGTTCCTCACATCAACCTAATCTTTATACGTCCATCGATAGAATACAGTAAAATATAATCGAAAACCTGAATGCCCCCACGTCTCATTCCGGTTCGCAATGTGAACATCATCACTGACCAGGTCTCCAAGGTAAACATACCGGGGTATGAATTCTTGCCACGAGGACAGCATAAAAATAAATGTAAACCATATATATACATATCTTATTGAGACAGCTTCTCATTGAAAACCTATATTTTCTGTTTAGTTTTAGAATAAAAAATGGGCCAACATTCCACATCTCTGTTAATATATCTCCCCAACCCGGGTAATAAGCCCGGAATACCGGGATTATCAGCTAGTATTAAAATAAAAGAGTTTTAAGATGGCGCTAGCCGCAGTTCTGCATCTCTTACAAATGTGAAACAGACTGTTTTCACATTAGTGGATTGAACAATTTGACGCCGATAGCTAAGACCTATTCTCCTAGACAGTCGAAGAACACGTTTTATTGTGAACGTTACTGGGCAAATTTCAGATCCTCCTCTCACAACCTGCGTTGGTCCCTTCTGTCGGGGACGGGCTTAATTTGTACTACGAAAAAATCGTAGGTTGCATATAAAAGGACCGTTACAATTTTACTTCTTCGATTTTGTATTTGCTCTCCGTAAAAATAGAACAATTATTTGAAATTTCGTATGAATTTCTTGGACCACTCCACACGTTAATGTGCAACCTCCGACCCTTACCCACGCTCCAATTATCTACGACTTGTAACACAAAAACATGTCTTGAATGCTTGCTTTCCCTCATAAACTAATCACAGAAAATGACAAATTGAGGCCTCCCTATGACCATGAGGCCTCACAGGAAAGACTTTCTAGAAAAACGTAGGACAGGAACTCCTAGAAAAACACGCAAGGGGAGATCGTAGTGTGTTAGGTTTTCCTTACGTAACGTATCTTCATTTCCTCCAGCAGAAAGTCATGTTCATTGTTTAAGGTATATACGAGGCGCCCTGTTTCTACGATTCTATTCCATTTTGGCACTCGTCTTCTATAATGGCATCTGATATTAATCGTCGCCCCGTGACGCGTGTATTCAATATCTTACGTTTCGTTGAAGGCCTTTGAATACCACCCCCCGTGCAGTTTCACCGGTTCTTCATCAATGTCGGATCCTTCGCCCACCTATGTCTCTGAGTACAATTTGTCGTGTGTTATTGCCAATTACTGACAAATATGTTAGGGGAGGAGCCGTTCTTGTTGTCGCGGAGACACCATTATCACACGGCGTATAATAAATAGTGTCCCAAGACCGCCAACTCTGACATTTACATGAGGCATTTTTTTTTCTAGAGCAGACTCTTATGATGGAAACGTTGATATGATCCCTTCGACAGACATTCCGTTATTTGATATGGTTCGATGAACTCTCATGATACATTTTTATCTTAATTAAAAAAAATTAAAAAATATGAAAGCAGTATTTGATACATCTATTTATATATTTGTTGTGTTAACGTTTATTCGCTTAGTTTTACGTTAGATTTTCGTCAATTGTTTAGCAGGTTATCATTAATAATCATGACCCACAAGGTCTGAAGGTAGGTTTTTATTCACATATGAATGCAATGGATCTGTCATGCGATGCGACTGTGGACTAGTACTCGCTGTGTCTTAAAACCGGCTACTTTTGTTATCTCCATGATATACGTATGTGATTTGCAAACCATTTACAACATATTACATTCAACAAACCCGTGGGTGTTATCATGGCAGAGCTCCGTACAAGTAAGGACATCTTTCGAAATAGATTCAGGAGATTATCCATGCAACCATGCCTTGCGTTTCGCTGGCTCCTTTGATTTACCGCTTTTGTTCAAACTCGTATGCGACGCCTGTCAGGTATCACCTTAAACACTTTGTTTTATCTAAAAATCGACCGATACTTGCCCATCAGTAGAACTGATGGTCAAAATCGGGAGTTATAACGACATGGAGAGCTGTGGTGGGTCCGAAAAATGCTAGAAAACTTTTCAAGTTTTTTTTTTTTAATGAGGTATAACGCGATTAATAATCATCGGCGTCAGAGATTAACTGTGGTGTCTTAAAGGACACCTATTTCATCCACAGGAAAACCAGATGGCCTTGACGGGTGTAGGCTAAGGGGAATCTTTTTTTTTCAGGAGAAGCCAGCTCCTTTGCTATGTCATAATAAAATTGTGATTGTTGCGGGCTTTCGGTCTTTACTTTCCGTGTCACTTTGGTTTCGTTTGATATGTGGAAACACCGTGCTCACGATAATGGTCTATTTAAAACAAGAAATATGACAGTATTACTTACTTATGTACTATTGACAGTTTTCAAAGAAAAATTAAAAACATTTTTTTTTAGTTTTCTTCGGGACTTTCTTGTGCAAATAATTTGACAATTGGAGAATTGCGGACTGTGGTTAAGCATAAAGATGGATAGACGATGTGCATAATCACAGCTGTGTACAATATCGGAAGAGCTGCCTTTTATAACAATAATACTGTTAAGATGACACTTGATCGTCCTGCAGTTATCATAAGATGCGAGTAGAGAATATTAATGAATGATTTATTATCATGACGAAATAATTCTCTCAGACATGCAAACCTCCTGGGAGAGATCTTTGTACCATAATATAATTGATAATTTCCTACTAAACGTCGAAAGATACGGTAACGGCTTCCACTGTAATCCTTTCATTAATCCTAACCCCTCTATATGTCAAATTGTGTAACAGAAACTTTTTGTTGACTAAAATAGTCAGTTTGAGGCATGTTAACAAAATATTGAAAACATATCGATATTTGAAAACTGTATATAGTTATATATCGATAAGCGATATATCGATAATATCGCGCATCCCTATAGTAGTGGATAAGATGTTAAACATATAATCTGAGCCCCCCCGCCCCCCCCCCCCCCCACCCCCATCAGCGGCACCCCAATTCGGTAAAACTGGGCTACTCCCAGACGAGCTTTCCTTAAGAAAATAAGATGACTATTTTGAGGGTTAATTTTAGGAAATTAGATCAACGGATTTTGCTTCATGAACAAAGCAGAAAGCAAAATGGGTGCGAACACAGATCCACTATGAATTAGCCGAACAATGTGATGTGCCTTTCTATTATATCCGGACTTATTCCCCTTTGGCTAGGTTACTCTTCCTTATGACTTCGATACTGTTTCACTGAAGTTCATTACCTGTTGTCAGAACGACTTACCTTATAAGGAGGGGAATTGGGTTTTTTTTTTAATCCATGATAAGTTTGGTAGGGAAAAGACAGGTATGTTAGTAACATTTTATATAATACCCGTGATCATTAATGTTATAAATGACATGACGAAAGCCTAAATCTCTTGAAATAAACTTGCTTAAATATCAATGTAATGGGAGTAATTTTTTTAAAAGAAAGTTTTAATTTTTTTCGGAATCTAAAGTTGGATTTGGTCTCATATAGGAAACAAAACTTTAGAAGATTAGCTATGATTTCCCTAGGAATCACTGCAGTTGAGCTCTAATTTCCTTGGCATTTGTTTTTGTTAAATTTGTTTTTTTTTAGCCTCATTTTTGTGATATTTTGGTAACTATCAAAACTTATACAAAACATATAGCAATCAGAGGTGTTAAAATTTTGCCAATTTGAGTTGCTCTTATCGGCCGTTACATATTAACCCAATAAAATACCACAAGCCTGTATTACAGAAGGATATATATATATATATATATATATATATATATATATATATATATATATATATATATATATATATATATGGCGTAAAGAATATTGTACAGCATACCTGAAATGAGCCTTTCATCAAGGGAATGCAAAGTTGTTTTGCATTCACTTATTCGGTCCATATACCCGGGTACATACGTACAATGTGACTTCGCTTTTGTTAAAATTCCTTGATGACGATCCTGAATCCGGATCATGTGCTGGATCCACATCAAAACCTAATGCCCCATTTCATGAGATTCCGAATTATGCAATGAACAAACACACGCACACAATCACGAAAGGGGATAAACGCATACCCTCCGAGGCAATAATCACCCGTCATGTTGCAACGTCAATAACATTTATGAGATAACTGTGTGTGTAGTCATACAACTACAAGGGTAGCCCCGCCAGAACTCTTTTTATCAAGCTTCATGTGTTGCGCGCAATGTCATGCTCAGGTGCGTCAATATACGGGGGGGGGGGATATATATGGGGGGTATATATCCCCCTCCCAGTTTTTGGTAAGGGGAATGGTCAATGTAATCACCCCGTACTATTCAGAGAATACTATTTATAAATTGCAAATGAAATATATTAGTAAATAGAATTAAAGAATTTGCTTCTATTTATAAGTTTACAATGAAATAATACCTTATTCTCTAAAAGCGTATACTTAATTGTAATATATTGAATAGGTATATGTGTGTGTGTGTGTGTGTGTGTGTGTGCGAGTCATCCCAAACCCTGGAAGATAAATTGACGCCATTGGTCATGCTTCATTTACACTGGTTTACCTGGTCATTTGAATAGCAATAACTGTTATTCATATGAATGGGGCTGTCTCAATGTGGACAAAAATAATCGCTCTTTGTTACAATGCTATTTGATCCTTAGATTTAAAAATACATAATGGTGGTTCAGAGTTAACCCTTCAAAGTTAAATGGTTTTACTTACTCACCAAATATTTCACCAAAATCCTTCATAACTGGTTCTGTAAAAGTTGCCAACAGAGAAATCATCCGACCAACGATCCCTTCCTGCCTGATGTATAATTAAATTTCTGTGGTGTCGAACTCAGTGTATTTAATTAACGTTCGTGACTTTAGTCCAATAATACAGAAGCTAAGATTGAATATACTAAACACTGACGCCAGCAGCGATTAATTAAAATGTACTCTCCCCCTGAGAGAAGTGATCACCTTGTTCATTTAGTGAGCTTTCACAGGGTGACCCCTCGGGGCTACCGCATGAAACAGAATCACCAGAGCTACTAATAATGCGACCTTGTTGTCAACACCCCAGACCTTACATTTATACTGCTAGAGACCCAGAAGGCCACCACACTGTACATCAATGTTCCTCTGGTCCATATGGATCGACGCATTTCAGGTATCTTCCTACATGAAAAGGTTCCACTACAAGATCTCCAGCGCCTTTTCGGCCCTCTGACATTAGACAGGCAAAGTCCAGGGAAGTGAGTGTCAGTGTGCCTTTACATTTGCATTAAGGACCGCAGTGTAACGCTCGATGAGTGTGCAAATATTTTCGTCATTCTTGACGCCTCATGACCTACAAGTACGCTGTCACTTGACATAAACCAGCCCAATCGTAAGCATTTGGGTAAACTTTTTAACAACACCTACCATGTGCGAGAAAATTTCCGTTTAACTCAGGATATTGAAAAATCTCCCTGCATGTTTGCTGAATATATGTCTGCATAAATACAAGCATGGCTCGCACGGATTACTGAACGATAGCCAACTTCAAAAATTAAAACAAGAATAGACTTGTTACCTTAGAGACGGATTTTCTGTTATGTTTGCAAATATTTTCTTTTGTGTTAATTCAACACTCGTACGCTAATGTTAAGATTACCGGCTTCTTAACACGATATCAATGCAACAGGATGGATGACCGTCGCTATTCATTACCCCTTATGGCTTGTATTACGTTTCAGGTTATGCTTCCCACCCAATTCAATGCCAATACTCAAGATATGTTATGGGAATGATATACAAAGAGAGAGAGGAAGAGAGTAAAATTGCGGAACGAACGGCGACGTCAATATGTGCAGTTTCAAATATTCTAAAAAAAACTGACTGAAATGAGATTTCATTTCCATGTTCTAAACAAATACAGGTACATGAAACATCATTGTATTTTTATTATACTTGATTTGTCTTACAAATATTAAAGTTACACATATGGCATTTTGTTGCGTTAGTATGAAAGTAACTATTATATTTATGAGTAAATTTAGTATTCTTACAAATCTTCCATGTGGTCTTCAGAATAAGTGTTTGCCCGCCATCCAACAATGATTTCTACAAATTTAAATACTTAATTCCCTGCGTAATGTGCACCTAACTCGAGAGAGTTTGCTTGTGTTTACCTACCCATATATCGGGTGTCCAAAATAAACGCCCCGCTTTTTGAATCATAATAGATATCTTGATGATAAATGTATCAATCCCCATGAAATTTAGTAAAGTGTTACATTTGGATATTATTTACAAACCTTTAAAATATCATAGAAATCAGTTGCATATTATGCGAGTACCCCCAAATTTAAAATAGCATACGAAAAAAATGCAATATCAGAGAACAACTTTGTTATTTAAACCCATCCTCCTCTTAAACTAAACGCAGACTTTTTTTTCCATCAGAGATGCTTTTGATGATTTCTTTTTTTTTCTTATCGTGCAGTAACCCGTGCGAGCCATGATTGTATTAAAAAATCAAACACACATGCATTGATTTACTGATACGGCATAATGGTGAGATGAAATGGAATTTTCTGCACATGGTAGGTGATGTTAGAAAGTATGCTAAAAGGCTAACGATTGGTCTGTTTAATGTCTAGTGACAGCGTACCTGTGGGCCATGAGATGATAATTAGGGCACCGCTTTAGTAATCGCCTTGTCCGGCCGTCGTGCCGTACGCCCGTCCGTCCGTCCGTCGAGGCGACCGTGACGCTTTCTTTTGCGCGCATTATCTCAACGAGAATACACGGACCTATCCAATTTCCAGCATGGCCACAATATCTCAACAAGATTATGCTTCATCTTTCTCAAACTTACAGGGATAATTGTTGCCTATCCAGACCTATCGAATAACAGACCTGTGTGGCCGCCAGAGCACAATCGAAGGCACAAAACTTGTCGCATAACAGACCTATCCAAATAACAATGTGGCCGCCAGAACTCAATCGATGATTTTCTGTCTCTCGCAATATCACAAAGAGAATATGCTTGATCTTTATCAGAGTCACAGGGAAGATTGGTGCCTATTAGGCCTCCAGCCCTATCGAATTACAGATCGACCTGTCCTAATTCAAATATGGCCACAGGGTTGCCGGGCTTAGGAATCTTCATTTGTGGAAGCAAAACATTGTTACAGAAAGACAAATATACTACAAGCAATTTTCTACAATTTTTGTTATTTCCCTATTTGAAAAATAATTTGGACCTTTAATTAAGCCCATTTTGGGGCAAACGCAGGATGTATGACTAAATCTCATACACTTTCGTGTAGGCCTATTGGTAACCCCGAGACAGAGAAGTCAAAATCCATTTTAATCGTCATGAAGAATAAGAGTCTTGTAAGCGATGTCAGCAGCACTTGAGTGAATTAAATCGTATTTGGCAACCCGTAAAATCGTTAAACGAGGTCGTTTGGTGTTCTTGGTCAGCATTACGGATGGTTGACTTAGCAATCCTTGTACAGATCCCAATTTGGAAGGTACTTCAGTACTGATGCAATAATATATGCAATTACTGTGGGTTTAAAAGGTCAAGCGACGGAATGCGATTGCTTAAACTTGGCAGACAACTGACCAGCTCAGGAAAATTAATGTTGGGATTGGATGTTTAGAACCTTTAAATATCTAATAGGAGGTCTACAATCAACATGGGTAATCCTTGTTAAAACACTGTTAACACTAATAAAATTGGAATTTTGGAAGGATGAAACGTCATCAATAGGAATTATAAAATTATGCTTAATATGTGTCAAACGCAGGTTCAAATTGAAGGGTGATAAGTGATAAGTGATAAAGTGATAAAATGATAAAGTGATAAAGTGATAAATGATAAAGTGATAAAGTGATAAAGTGATAAATAATGATAAAGTGATAAAGTGATAAAGTGATAAAAGATACACTGAGAAAGTGGTAAGTGATAAGGGATAAAGTGATAAAGTGATAAAGTGATAAAGTGATAAAATGATAAAATGATAAAGTGATAAAGTGATAAAGTGATAAATGATAAATGATAAACGATAAAGTGATAAGGGATTAAGTTAATAGAATTTCACAGCGTGTTGGTAATATTTTATAACATTGTCTTATAACGCAGAAAACCGTGTTTGTTTGTAAAATATTGAATCTAGTCATGTATATTAATGCAAACCTTTTAAGAGTATAACAACATATTTAAAACGGGTATCTCCACGGAACTCAAGAACCATTGAACTTAAGAGTTCCATCGCAGTAGGTTTCAGAAATAATATTCCTGAGAGGATTTAGAACGATGGGATCAAAGACATGAGCCTGGTTCCCTTAACCTTTAGATCTTTGGAACCTGCAGCCCTTGAAGTCTCATTTGTTTGAAGGATTGTACCACGGGACTAATGACGGATATATTGAACCACCTCAAGGGAATATTAAAGCTAAACTACAAGAAAACTGATACGAATGCAAAACAGTTCTATCACTTAGTTATAAAGTATCATCAAGAGCTTACGGCCATTTGTAGAATTCCACATGAAACTTTTTAAGGAAGGTCTTCTGGCTACTCTTTTTAAACAAACAAGTGCATAGGTACATGTTCCATATACTTCACCAGAAGTTCAGTTTTCAATTTAATGAGAAAAGCTTCTCAGGGCAGAAAATGATAGAAATTGACCCCTTCACCCAATTGCTATTTACGCAAATTTGCCTCAAACGAGGCCAGGTATACACATCATAGCGCATGACTAGTGTGCCGGTAGCCGACAAATTCCCCAAGTAGATATCTGTCTCCGCCAAGTGTGTGTAAGGGGGTGTAAAACTGAGGGGTGCTCCCAAGCGGCATTTATGTTCACCTACTCGGCCAATATTACAAGGTTCATCCGTGCATAAGTGAATGTACATTTTTTCAATATTCCTGCAAGGCGTTCCTGAATCCGGGTCATATGCCGGATCCACATCTACTCATTTATTCATGAAAAAACTGAGATTCCGTTTATGATTGCGTAAGTTATGTTGTGAAAAAAAACAAACACACAAACACACACATGAACGGGGATGAACTCCTCCTGGTGAAAGCAAATATAATCTTGTAATGGACCAAAATAAATTTTACTTCGTGGTCAACTAAACACAACAAACGATTCCCTCTGGCAGCTGTACGTGATGCTCCTTTATACAGCGTCCAACTCCTCTGGGTAACGCAAGGCACTGCTGCCTTCTTTATACAAATAGCGGTATACACATATATAATTTTGCCGTGATACCGGTGATATCCGGATTTCAGTATGTAGGCAAAATGGCACCTCCGTGAGCGGCTTCGCAAGGGTATATGGTGGCAAGGGATGATGTATCGGCATAGTTTGAATAGAATAGCGCTTTTTTGGACCATGCCCATATCCTCAAATAATATTAGGATACTTAACCATGATGTCACCTCGCCAGAATAATCAAGTAACTTCCCATTAGCCATGAATACACGAACCGATAGGTATTTCGATTGGACTGGTAAGCCTACTTGAGTAGTGACACAAACCACATGGGGCAAATGCCCTGCAACGCCAATCCATTGTATGGCATCGATAGCGTGCTTAACAGCCAATACTCTTAACGTGAGGCTACGAGTGATAAATAAACACAATCAATATATGTGAACGTGTCAAATGTAGTGAAAAAATCATCTCTATGATATGGAGTCATTTCCTTTGTCGTGTACAAGTATAGGCTATCGTCAAGTAACCCGTGCGCCCTTTTGCCCCATTCCGGCCCTCTATCATTAGAAAGTATACGGTCAGCTTACTTACCAGCCCAATTATCATTATCTATTGAGTCGGGTTATCACGGCTAGTGCGACACAGGGTATTCATGCGGTCAGGAATTTAAAACATAGGCAGTTTTGTTTCCGTATATGCTGCGTGAGAACGGAAGTTTACTTGCACATGATAAGTGCTGTTAGAAAGTATACTAGCACAGTTAATAAGTGTTTTGTTTTATATCAAATTAATTGCTTTGAAGGGCATGAGACAAAACGACGA
Source organism: Sipunculus nudus (assembly GCA_026874595.1). Classification (NCBI taxonomy): domain Eukaryota; kingdom Metazoa; phylum Annelida; class Sipuncula; order Golfingiida; family Sipunculidae; genus Sipunculus; species Sipunculus nudus. Next base: position 58,206,328 of record CM049307.1, read on the forward strand.
AACTATATGGCGTCCTCACCGAACGTTAGAGTGCGGTCCTCTCTTTAAGATGTAATATGTCACTCTGACGCTAATGTGAGTGGGCCGAAATGGCGCTACTCTTGTTCTACGATGACCTTTCCAGACCTTTACCGCCTCATGTCAACAAATAAACAACCTTCGTGGCAGACATGGAGTAACAACTACATAAACAGTGCCTCATGTTACATAAAGGCTTCACAATTCGTTTCTCAGGCATCGCGTGTGTAAATTTTGATCCCCTTTCATCATTTTTTTTTATTTTCATATTGCGAAAAAAATACCGATTTTGAACTCAAGCAGCTCGGATATTGATTTCCAGAAAGTAAATAACAAAATTTCGATCACATTTGCTTTAGTCATGATGTTTTATCTGTTAAGGAAACAAGTCAGTTATTACCATGTTGTCCGCAGATCATGTGAACTTTCTATTGTAAATTTATAATAAAAGGTTAAACAATGATCTATCGCTTTGATTTATAAAAAAAAGTGACTGTGAGACCAAACTCTATTTTGATTGGCCTGATGTTTGTAAAAATCAGTCGCAAAACACTTTATATGCCACAGAGAACATGAGACAATTTTAGGTGAAAAAATCTGTACTGTTCCTTAGCACTAGCAGCGGGATCCGCACGCAGTAGGCATTATCTTCTACACCTGTATCGAACTGTGATGCCATAAAATCTTGCTCAGCAGACATTATTAACAATGACAGTAAATAGAAGCCAAGCGGTAATGGGGTTAATGGATTAATTTCAAAAGTGCGTCGTACCAATTCTTACTTGAAGAAAAAGATGCATTGACGTATGTTGCGAGCAAAGACACGCAACCCGACATCTAATATCTTATTTTTACTTCAACGTTGGGGCGAGTGTGAAGCTTAAATCGGACAGTCATTATGCTTTGGCTTATAACAGAATTACCGCTACAGGTGCAGATCCAGGGGGGTTATAAAGGGTCGTATCCCGTCCCACCCACCTCCTCCCGGCGTTCACGATATAAATTTGTTTACAATAATATTGTGAATTATTTGGTATAATGTATGTAAAGTCTAATCATTTTTTATACTATTGTGAGATAATAATCTATCTATGAATATATATATATATATATATATATATATATATATATATATATATATATATATACATATACAGGGCTTTCAGGGACGAGAGGGTAAGCGTCTCTGACGCTCGGAATTTCATACAGACGCTCGGTTCTGAGGGTCCAAGCGTCCGATGGGACGCGCGAATTTCTGGCTTTAAGGTATAATGTTAAGTCAATGACTATTGCCGGCTGCCTCAAACGAACCCGTCAGCTGTGTTAACACCTCACTGATAACTGAAGTTTACATTTCGCTATAAGCAAATATTCATATAATGACATGACAGGACTCAGACAGGACTCCCCAAAAATTTTGCCTGACGTCCCGGACTCTTCAGATTTTCTTCCTATTGAAAGCCCTGTATATATAATATATATATATATATATATATATATATATATATATATATATATATATATAATCTATTAATTAGTTTTGATTTATATAGCGCCATATTCAACATCGTGAAATTGCTCTTCAGCGCTCAACAATAATAAAAATTTATATTATACATTATTAAGAAGGTCATATGTTAAAAAACTATTTAGCCGCAACGCATACAATACAGATAATTGGTTGCAGTAAAACACAAGTTTAAACGCTGTTTGTACATGTTTTAGATATTTTTTAAAAATAAACCGAGGATTCCATTTTCCAAAGTAAAAATGTTAAGCCGCTCCAAAGTTTAGGCGCTGCACTCTTGAATCGCCGATCATCATATGTAACTGTGGTTTGGGTCAAAAGAACCTGAATATAAGCTGTCGATTGTCCATTTATGGACCAGCAGTGACAATTTGTGTTGCAAACTATATCTCATTATTTGACTGGTAACCAATGCAAAGCTTTCAGAGCCCCCCATTTGAAAAAAAACCTGGATCCGCCCCTGATTTGGTTGTAACCGAATTAGTAATGCTGTCTGAAACGGCACCACTTAAGACCCAAAGCCGATCGCTCATCAAGCGACGTCTGCCCAAAGTGGGCGGAATTGCCCTGGTTTGGTCCTCCCAAAAGTAGGTCTCCATCGCGGGCAGCTCTTAGAGGTCCCCCGTCCTTCGCCAATGACATCTTTTACAACGCCCAGCCAGTCTCTTGAAGAAACACCTCTATAGAAATGGCTGTATCTTCTTCCCGTATGATTTTCCGATAATTTCGCGTCATAAATATTAAGTTAATTATAATAAATATTAATTATATTATAAAGTATAATATTTTCATAATGTATTATATAATTATCCTCTTTATCCGAATAACACATTTTTAATTTCAGATATAAATCTATTTTTACACAATTCTATACTAGAATATCCGGTTTTTTTTGCATTACCAGCAGTTTTTTAAACCGATGTTGATAAGCAATTTAAGAAATACCAAAAAATGACATACATGAATTAATATGTTTAACCTTTGGAAATATTTTAAGATAAGGCAAAAAAACTTAAGTTAACTATTTATTCATCTCATTCCACTTTGTATTTATACAACTTTTAGGAAAGCCCTCAACCATAAATGTAATTATTCAATTGATGTGCACTGGTGCTGAAGAGAAAATAAGACCTTCAGGCACAAGGTGAAATTTTACTGTCATTTGATTCTCAGCGCGATTGATGAAAGGCACGAATGCTCCTCAAATCAGGCCTGGAGGACTGCATGGTTTCCATACCATGTTACATGTAAGGCAGGTTGACCTTATAACCGGGGGCGGTAGATTGAGTTCCAAGGTTCTCTTCTCATTTCAACTTCCCGCAGTGTCCTTTATTAGTAGTTCACAGCCTGTGTATATGAATTACATAGATGATTGCCCTGTTCTTCCACTTCACTTTGCGAACTTGTTCCACCTGTTACTTAACGTTTTAACTGGCTTCTGTGGTTCAGTGTTAGAGGAGCCGTGAGTTTTACACAGTCGGCCCCAACCCAGGTCAAACGGCCCCGCAGGCTCATGGGGATACGTACTGTGTTCAACAAGCGCGTTTTACTCACAAACGAGTGCGTCTTTCGGGGTCCCTCTTTTTTATGTCCAGGTCATGGAGATAAATAAACACAGATCCAGGACCCGCTGGAATAGTACACCAAACCTGGTTGACGCCAGGATTATCGCGTGTAGCCCCTGTCACGTAAACCAATTCTTGAATGGAATCCGCAGATCATGTGCATAGTACGGAGTTAGGCACGCATTAAAAAGTAAAGACGATTAGCTGCCGCAAGAAATCTTTACAAATCCGTATTTGTGTAACCGACCAACTCTGGTAAGTTACGTTACAAGTGCTGACCCTAATAACTATTAATAAGACGGTTTACCCGGGGAAAAGAATCACCCTATGCCACAGACTTTGAATTAAAATAATATGGGGAACCAGATTACCACCAAAATTAAATGCAGTATTCCTTCAGTGTGATCCTAACCTTCGACAAAACTTCAGCAAAGTCCGATCATAACTTTTGCAACATAGGTGGGCCACCAGACCGCGACATGTTGTAGGGGTATTTAACAGACTATTGTTGTACTTGAATGGATATGAATCTTATAAGAAAGTATACAGTAAAACTTCGGGACTTAGAATAGAACTTTGTAAAAGGAAGAGTTTATACAGAAAAAGGGCCACATTCCCAGCTTTTTTTTTCTACCGAACTCAAGATTGACTCGTTCTAATTTCACGAATCCTCATCTCCAAGTTCGAGTGGAAGATCGAGTCAGTGAAAGTGGACTCGAGTCCGGATGCAAAACTTGCATCACTGGTCCAATATATGCGGTACATTTTACATGAGTGTTCAGTGCAAAGGATTTTTTTGGGTTTAACATACTAAAGGCTAAAACCAGTAAGAGATTAAAGGGGCCCAATCACCTATAAAGCATATTGAGTTAACAGGAAAAATAACTTCTTCCCTTTGAAATAAATCGGTACCTGCCAAAATATTGCCCTGAAACCGTTTGCTTTCTCCTGTAAATAAAAATAAAAATCAGTGGACCGGCCGCGATGAAAGATGTCAACATAAACACGGCGCGTTGGGCCGTGTGTATCCTTGAGCCAATCAGGAGATGCCGCTCTGACTCGGCCAAAAAATGTATTACATGTTTCTGCTGGCTGAAACACAGCGTGTTGTCCCTCTTAATCGGACCTCCGGTCACGCGGCTTTGTTATTGTAAACAGACTGTGTTTACCAACACGCAGAGCCAAAACATGATGTTAAACAGCCGTATACGAGGAAATGAGACCGTGTGCTGGGATGGTTTTGCTGATGAAACATTTGTATAAGGCAAAACTGAACTGAAGGTGTGAAAGAATAGCCATAATTTAGCTCCTGATTATGTCCCTTTAAGCATAACCAGGAAAAGAAGATAAAAATTCTCTGACGAAACCGAGAGTAAAATTCTACACTTGAATTTTTTTAGGTGAAACATCAAGCTAACGGGGTCCGTGGCCCATGCAGGGGGAAGAGCACAGGGCTCAAAGCCGAGATCGAAGCTGAGATATCAAGCTCAGCCCCCTCCCGGGGCGAGCGCTCTGCAGGCTTAATGTTAAGACTGTGCCCAAGAAAAGCATTTCACTCACAAACAAGTGCGCCTGTAGGGTGGTGGGTCCTCGGTATCATGACCCAGAAATGGGATGACACACCCAGAACCCGCTGGAGTAGTACATCAAGTTTGGTTGACGCCAGTGTTTTCGCGTGTGAGCCCCTGTCACGTTGTCCAAACCCGGAATGGAATATCTGTGAATGTATATAGCATTTATTTAAGAACACATTAAAAGTCTTTAAAAAACAAGCTATAAGGGTGGACAAACGCATGTCTATCACACGCCGTCATCGACACACGGATCCTTTCCGTAAAATAACGTACATGCGCTGTTTATATAAATAAAAACAGCCGAATCTTAACATAAAAGTTATATTTATAAAAGGGACAAACATGCTGATCTACCTAAAACTCCCTATAAAGAAACGATACCAACACCTGGAATGTATGGACTACTTAACCAGCAGCCGAATTCATTTTTTTTTTCTTTTTTATTCTTAACAGCCGAGAATGTGCGGCCTTGACTGCGGAATATATATAGGCTCTGCTTATAAGGCCAAAATAAAAAAAAAAGGTATGGTTCTCAGGCACTTTTTTTCAGAAATCAATGCGGGCGGGCGCTTTTTTTATTTTAATTTTTTTTTGTATGTTTCGATAAAAATGTCAAATGATAAGGGAAAAGCATGAAAATAACAGTTTTTTTTTTTGCTAAATAAGTAAAAGCACTACAAAACAAAGGAAATTGTATGGTTTTACCTTCTTGAAAGAAATGTCGGAGCGGCAGCAGCTCAAAATTGGAAAGTTTTTATTGAAAATCAAAATAAAAATTTTTGATGCGGGGGTTTAAAACTGATGCGGGCGGTGCCTGAGAACCATACCTTTATTTTTTTTGGCCTAAGGCCCCCTTATTTGTAAACGCTGAAATCAGGTTTGACAGAAGGAAGGTCTAAGTGAAGGAATGACAGGAGTTGCTAGGTAACGGTAACAATCCACTTGTGGATGTCAACCCTGTCTTCTCTGCCTTCAACAAGATGGGTTGACGGATTCCATTAGTTGTTTTATCTTTCATTTTTTGTCAAGTAAGGGTTTATCCTTAGGGTCGGTATGTGGTATGATTTGACGCGTGGTTTATTGAATTTTTGGTTTTATTCTGGTGTGAGTTTATATGTGAAAGCATATCCCAGTTTAGGCAGATTAACTGGACAATAGGACCTACACTGAGTTGTGCCTCTGACGATTACGAAAACCACACTGTAATGGCTGTCTTTAGTCGTTACTATATCTCTGTGTACAGACGATAAACTTAACAATAGGCTATGTAATTTGCACACACAAAATGAACATGTAATTAAAAGTAATCCAGAAATCCATGTTTGTGACCACAATATCATTTTACCTTGAACCTAGCTGTCAATCAATTCGGACATGATTGTATGCCGTCATAAATTCAACTAGCTTGCAGAAATTAAAATTGCATGGAAATTTCCCAATATTCTTAAACATAACGGATAATCATTCACATATGCCGGGTGTTGTTAAGTAATTGTCAAAAATCCCTAGTTCTAAATCAATCCAAAAATTATTTTAAATTCATATTAGACCCTATAAAGTATGCATTATTTTAAACCTGGTACGAAGATCTTCTAACGGGATTCATATGTTTTATTATTTTTTTTTCATTTTCATATGATTTTGAAACATTTTAATATTAACATTTTAACAAGGATTTAGATTATTAAAAGGTACTTTCTTTTAGGAACCCAGTCACAGTAAGCCACTATTAATAGACTAAAATTAAACAACATTACACTATCTCAAAAACTTTTCTTTCCCTTCTAGTCTGCCTCTTACGTCTTGAAAAAATTAACTTATATAATTTTAAAAAGAATTCAAAATTTGAGTTTTAGGGTATAAAGAAACATGATGATATGAATTTTAATCAGGTCATGTATTGATTAAGGTTTAGGTTTTGTTGAAAATAATTCCAGGTAACACGTGTGTTATGCAATGCTTACAGTTCATTCATAATAAGCGGTTACAAATAATACGTTTAAAAATTGATCAGTTTTATTGTAAGTCTTACGATCGGTTTTGTAGGTAATGAGGCGTCAAAAATGACAAAAAGATATTTGTTTCTTCATCGGTATTTTCAGCTCCAGTTTCGAAATGGCGGATGCCGCTCTTATGACGAAAAAGGTCTTATGTAAGGTCAGCAAAAACGTGCTTCGTTCAGTTTGTGATGGACGGTGGATATAATGATGCACAAGCAGCTATCAGTTACAGGAAAATAATAAAAAGTTAGTTCAGAAGGTTAATGTACTGTAACGACTACTGTAACTAAGCAAAGCGGCTTAATTGGTGTCAGTTGCTGTCATTCAAAGTAGGTAAAACGTAACCGTAAAAGAACAATATATGAAAAAGAGGTTAAATGAATGAACTGTAAGCATTGTATAACACACGTGTAATCTGGAATTAATGTGTCGATTTAACATATTCCAGGACACTTTTGGAAAGCCAAAAGGAGTATCAAGTATGTGAATAATAATTAAGAGAATCAGGTATAGAATTACTTAGTAAAATACTTGGATATACCGATGGCAGTTAGGAGTATAGGTATACAAAGACTAACAACAGTGAAACTGCGTAATAAATGTGGACACCGGTGACTGCGTTAAAAGCCGACCTCCTATATACCGATTCTTATGTATATCTTATATATCTTATGTTTGTATAAAATGTGTCATGCGCTTTAGTGAATCGTGTGAGTAAATATAGATATAATAAATAGATACCGGACGCAACCATATTAGTCACGGAGAGTACCAATCGGAAGGCCGATTGTTTCGGTTCCTATTTTTCAGCCAATATTTTGGTCGATTCAAAAAATAAGCCGGTTAGCTTCATCACATCATTCGATCCCACTGATTTTTTGACAGACACAGAGTCCATGGAAAATAGATAAATAGGAGGCAGCCTTTACGGATATACGGATCAGGTGTTCTGGACGCTGCTGTTGCTGCAAATGATAGGCCTACTGTAAGTCCAGAGGTTTACAGCGTTAACCTTTCTAGTTAGTTTTACTGTCGTGTGTGCCAGGCAGCAGTATAAGCAGTAGTCTTCGAAAATATGAAAAATAGAAAAAAAATCACGCTTAATTCCAAAAAACCCACCGTTTTCGTCCCTACGTCTGCTGGCGAAAGTGATATATGTATGAAGACTACTGTCATTTTCTTCAAACTTGTTCACCTATATCTAGGCAAGGGTGTCACTCCCTTTATTTCTAACGTCCTCTATCTTCCCCTGGTCACGCAGGTTTGTTAACACTCGGGTTCTTTGGTTTAGAGATAGCTAGAGTACAGGACTCAAACGGGAAGATCGTAAGTAAAAATCTCATCGGAGGCGGTGAGATTTTTCACACACCCCCCCCCCCCCCAAGGGTGAGCGCTTCCCAGGCTTAATGGGGAGACTGTGCCCATCAGTTATTTTTATAACTTACAGACGACTGCGCCTTTCGGGGATTCCTCGGTGTTATGATCCTGCAATGGGCATTACACATACCCAGGACCCGAAGGAGCAGTACGTAGTCACCAAGACTGGATAACACCAGGATATAAAGTAAGAGGAAACTTTTAATACGTACTACCCTGTCATGTATAGTTCTGAACCTTAATGGTATTCTGCAGATGTACATACTTAGCTCTGTTAGCATTCAAAATTGGAGGCGCTAACCTCCAACAAAGATGTTTTAAAAAGATTTATTAACAAGAAGGAAAAAAAGAGAGATAACTCAGTGTTTATTCTATGTTCACTCTTTCTGTTGCGATGGTCATATGACCCTCTTTATACACTGTAAATAAACACAATTTCTATGTTCCGTGCGTTCTCCCCGATTTGGACTATACCACGCTGTATCTGATAATCACGTACCTGACACCACGTAGTCCCCTTCCCCCTTCTTATTCCAAAACCAGCATATCACGCACAATCAAAATCTTTATGAGAACATATAGAGCTGAGAATACGTTAAACATAACAACAAGGTACTCGAGCATAACCTTAGTACTAACGTCACTGGTACATAAACCTTATGTTAGGGTGACTGGATCACAAACCAATTACTGGCTACACCTGTGCATTATAATATTATCTGGTGATGGCGTTTCTGGTATATGGATTTGGTTCTGCCGTTACTCGTACATGGATCTGTTACTGACGTCACTGGTACAAGGATCTGGTAAAGACATCACTGGTACATGGATCTGATACTGACGTCGTTGGTATTGCATCTGGCACAGACGTCACTGGTACCTGGATCTCATACTGACGTTATTGATTCATTGATCTGGTACTAATCTCACTGGTACATAGATTTCGTACTGACGTCATTTGTTATGAAATTGATACCGACGTCACCGGTACATGAATCTGTTGCTGACGTCACCAGCACATGGATTTGGAACTGACGTACATAGATCTGGTGGTGGCGTCACCGGTACATGGATCTGGCACTCACGTTACAAGTACATGGATCTGACGTCACTGGTAATGGGATCTGGGGTTGTCGTCAATAACACATGGAACTAGTGTTTGCATCATTGTACATGGATCTGGTGCATGCGTCATTGGTACATGGACCTAGTGCTGGCATCATTGTACATGGATCTAGTTCTGACATAATCAGTACATGAATATGGTTCTGACGTCACTGGCACATGGATCTGGTGGTGGCGTTACTGGTACACTGATTTGGTATTTCATTTGAGATTAATCTGGTTGTGACGTTGCTGGTACATAGAACTGGTTCTGTCATCAATGGTACATGAACTGGTTCTGTCGTCACTGGTACATGAACTGGTTCTGTCATCACTGGTACATGAACTGGTTCTGTCGTCACTGGTACATGGACCTGGTTCTGTCATCACTGGTACATGAACTGGTTTTGTCGTCACTGGTACATGAACTGGTTCTGTCGTCACTGGCACATGGACTGGTTCTGTCGTCACTGGCACATGAACTGGTTCTGTCGTCACTGGTACATGAACTGGTTCTGTCGTCACTGGAACATGAACTGGTTCTGTCGTCACTGGCACATGGACTCGTTTTGTCGTCACTGGTACATGAACTGGTTCTGTCATCACTGGCACATGAACTGGTTCTGTCATCACTGGTACATGAACTGGTTCTGTCGTCACTGGTACATGGACCTGGTTCTGTCATCACTGGCACATGGACCTGGTTCTGTCATCACTGGTACATGGACTGTTTCTGTCGTCACTGGCACATGGACCTGGTTCTGTCATCACTGGTACATGAACTGGTTCTGTCATCACTGGTACATGAACTGGTTCTGTCGTCACTGTAACATGAACTGGTTCTGTCGTCACTGGCACATGGACTGGTTTTGTCGTCACTGGTACATGAACTGGTTCCGTCATCACTGGCACATGAACGAGTTCTGTCATCACTGGTACATGAACTGGTTCTGTCGTCAATGGGACATGGACCTAGTTCTGTCATCACTGGCACATGGACCTGGTTCTGTCATCACTGGTACATGAACTGGTTCTGTCATCACTGGTACATGAACTGGTTCTGTCGTCACTGGTACATGAACTGGTTCTGTCGTCACTGGCACATGGACTCGTTTTGTCGTCACTGGTACATGAACTGGTTCTGTCATCACTGGCACATGAACGAGTTCTGTCGTCACTGGTACATGAACTGGTTCTGTCGTCACTGGTACATGAACTGGTTCTGTCGTCACTGGTACATGGATCTGCATGGTTCTGTCGTCACTGGTACAAGGATCTGTTTCTGTCGTCACAGGTACATTGACCTGGTTCTGTCGTCACTCATACATGAACCAGATGTTTCCGTCGTGTGAAGTCGTCCACATCGAATGTAGTTTAACAAACTGCTTTTTTTTCATTATAACGATACGACATATCTTCTGTAAATATGATTTATATACAGTGTGAAAGACTATATGATAAAATTCCATTATCTACGATGATGATCCAAGTCATTTTTTATCTCAGGACTGAGTTAATAGAAAACAGTTATATTTTATTTTATCGTTCACGAAACGTCGATTGCAAAGAAACAGTCCTGATTTAAAGAATTAATGCAAAATAATCTGTTCTTCTTGAGAAACAAGGTAAACTTAGAGCAGTTATGTAATATTTGCTACAAATATCTTGCGATACCGTCTTAATTATGAAAAGAAACTGTCAGGATATTCGACATAAGCTTTACACCGTTACACACCTAACAATAAGTAAGTTCCGCTTGCGGCTGCAATGGAACAAATGTCCCATCAATATCAAAGATCTAAGTTTTATTTGAAATCGGACAACTGAGGTTTCAGGCAAAAATACTAATTATATCATAGATGTGTTTCATCTTATTATATGGTTTCTTCTAACCAATTAAGATTTCGTATTGATTGGGAAGTTTTGAAATAGGATTGACGCCACAATTGAAGAGTGTCAGCTTGTCTTATTTGCTAAATGTTAACTCATACGGGAGAAAGTCTGGGTTGAAAAAATTGAAAGCCTACTTAGAGTTCGAGGAAGAACTTCGTTTTGTCAAGTTACTAAATTACATGTCAAAGTCAGGTTCAACTACTTAATTGTAAGCATTAATTGTCACAGCCAATCAATGTTTCTTTTATAACACTGTGGTTAGGAAAGGTCCTGCGATAGGCGATAATGCCAATTGTCGGACTTAATTATTGACAGATAAATTGAGAGATTAAGGGACCCGTAACTGGATATATCACTCAAGGTAGTTTCTTTTTGACCTGTTTCTGTCATTTTCGTTTATTCTCATTTTTCCCTAACATGTCGTAGAAAAATCACCCGAATACAGTGATTTCGGCTTTTAATAAATTCTAAAGGTTTCAATATTCTAATTATTACCCTTGATGAAAGATGGATTTGGCGGAGGTAATCATCTCCATTTTTCGATGCTTGCATAACAAAGTACTAGGTATTTCTGCACAATTCCATTCCGGTTTCGAACTACGTGACGGTGGCATACACGAGATGCTCCAGGTATCAACCAGGCTCAGTGTTCCACTCAACCAGGCTCAGTGTTCCACTCCCGCGGGTTCTGGATGTGTGTCATACCCATTGTTTGGTCATAACACCGAAGAACCCCCGAAAAGCGCACTCTTTTGCGAGTGAAACACGATTGTGTGGCACAGTCGTACCATAGTATGAGAGCACTCACCCTCGGTGTGGACCGACCGAGAAAAGTCTCACCGCCTCGGCTGAGATTTGAACTCCCGGCTTTGAGACCCTAGACCACGGAAGCCAGGATCATTATCTGACACAATGTTCATGATCAATATTATATCAGTTGCCTAATATACACGAATTAAAATGTTTCCAGAGAAAACTTTGAAACTATACAGTATCGATGTAGACCACATCAGTTGTCTGTGCTTCATAAAGAATAAAGACACCGAGGGATTAACAGAGGCAGATGGGTTTACTTCTCTCGCCTAGAAACCTCATGATAAGAACAATTCATAATTATTTTATTACATACGCTTCTCGTACATCGGTTATACCCTGCAGTCGTTCCCGATCTCCTATTTTAACCGCTGCTTTGTAAAGCAAGCTTCTCTGAGTCCCAACACCAGGGCCTTGCACTGAGCAAAGACTTGTAATCAGACCAATGTGAGCGTGGTATCGCACGGTGCATCCAATCAAAAACAAGCAACACGTTGGTCCGATCCCTGGCCCTGACCAACGAGGGGCATATGAACGGGGAATTCTGAACAAAGTATTACTGTATTAACCCCGGGCACTGAGCGGAATTCTGATTGGTGTGATTCGTGACAGGCACCCAATGTACAGTAAAATGTAATTTCCTTACCTTAATGAAGCATGGAATTGTGTCAACCATTTTACCCTTATGATAAAATACAAACAAACAAGAATAGGTGTAATTGTTTAATATGTTTAAATCTGAAAAAAAAACATCTTCGATGTGCGCTTATTGTAGAAAGTTACCTATTCAACACTAAAACAAACAAATGTTCATACATACAAACAAAAAAGATTGCATTTCGAATGAGAAAATATTTCCAAATTTTACACAGATCCGTTTTGTAACTCTAGTTTACCACGAGATTGGCAAAATAAATATAATCATAACCCGTCTATATATAACAATAAAAAGGAAACAGACAAAGACGAACTTAACAGCGGAGTGGTGTTTGGAAAAGAGTCATAGTTTAAAAGTTAACTCTGACTTCCTTTTGTACCGTTCAGGCCATGTGTGTTCACTTGAAATATTCTCTATATTTTCAATTTTGTTCAGGTAAAATTCGAGATTTCTATGTAAGTATTTACCTACTTACGTCATATGAATTATCTATTTTTCCTGCATTTTCTGTTTGGTTACTCTGAAAGATGTTTCACATTTATACGCTTAAATTGTACTTTCCGTATGTGAAATTACAAATTTGCTGAATAAACTTCTTTTCAGTTAACGTTTGATCAAATTATATTTAATCAAAAGCATATTTGTCTAAAACCGATGGAATAATTAACGCTTACGTACACCAGATAAAGGGTGTCCGGTTTTACCATATGACCTCAGGTATTTAAATTCTTACCACTATGAAAGATTCCTATATTCAAATGTTGGTGTTTACATCAGATACAGTTGTGTGTGGGAAGACCAGGAAACAACAACACAAAAAGTAACACAAAACATGCTTAAACACTTGCAAGTAAACAACTTAAACAAGCTGCTCATACCCTTGATATTTGGTGCATGGATAACAGCCTAATAGAATGTGAATAAAAGATGTTAGTTCCTTCAGACTGTAATTTTATTCATAATGTACCTTCTGAAAGGCTTTGATGTGTTCTTGTGATTAGTGTGCTTGCGGATAATTTATTATTCATATGACATTTAAAATGACTCATTAATCGCATAGCGTTGAACTGTTTTCAGGATAACATTTATGGCTTCTTAAACTAGAAAATGCTGGCGATGTAAGCGTTACTATCTCTAAACGAAAGGGCAACACTCAATACTAGAACGATGCTTGAATGTAACCAGTTATATATTATACGGTAAAGAATACAATCCGTGAGTAAGTAATAGCCATAGCGAAGTTCCTCTACATGACCTCTAGCCAGAACTATCAACCGGGAACAGTTATCGAAATTATATACCGGAACAGTAACCGAAACTTTCTTACACACCCCCTCTTGGAAACCGTGTATCCGATATTTATCCCGAATGGAAACACGAGATTGAAACGAGATGGGAAAATTATAATTCTTAATATCTAGTATACAATCTCTAATATATGCTCCTTTAAGCGTTTACTAGTCTGTTAAATCAGATTCATAACTAATCAGATATCAAAGAGTTCAATAACACAGTTATTCTGTTCAATATTTTCCTGTATATATATATATATATATATATATATATATATGTATGTATTAAAATTTGAAGAACACTTTTTGCAGAAAATTATCATTTTTCTCTTCATTGTTCTGATACGATGTTCCACATTCTTAATGTGTGAATTTAAAACATGAATAATGACAGTGAAACAAGAAAACTAGCTGCATAACGTAATCAAGTATTATCTATTACTATCCCAAATACTTTCAGTGCTATTTTAATGTGAGAATATGTTACAAAGAAACATTTAATTCCAATTAAATACTTTGGCTAAGTAATAACCTCAAGCACCAAGGCCATAAAGTTGCAAATTATTCATGTAGTAGAAGGCATTCCTGATTTGATACAGATTAAAAGGTAGCATGTTCATCTATTCAAATCTGAGGTATATAACCCCCCTCGGACCAGATGTTGAATTCCTGGGGCCTGAAGAGACACCTGCTCTATTTAACAGGCATATATGTACTTTATCGTGCAAATGATAATGTCAGGAAATTTAATTTTACCAGGCGGAAGATCTTTCAAGAGACAAGCGATGATGTTTTTCTTGTAAAGTACAACATGTTAATAATATTGTTGATTATACTGATATTCATTCATACCCTAAGCGCAACTACATTACCCACAAACAAAGATATACAAAGATGCAACTTTATTCCAGAAATGCATATGAAAGAAATAACAACAATTAAATGCGTAAACAACATAAAGAAATAAGGGTTTTAAGGAGAAACCGAAATAACAGGGAACAGGAAAACACTCCTTTAAGTTAGGGATAATCTGAAATAGATTAAGTCCTACACCCAGTTATCTAAATCCTATTTCAAGTTACCGTGAGTAATCTCAGTTTATTCACCAAAGCCTTTGTAACAAAATTTTTCATGAAACTACATGTATTTTATAACGTGGGTGAATAAGCCATAGCTACAGGTAGCTCTTTCTACTGATGATGTATGTACCAAATGTAATAACTAAGCCCCCAGAATTTCATGTTTCATATGGACGAGGCCAGAAGTAATCCAAATACATTCGGGTCCGAATTGCAACGTATCAAAAATGAGTTATGCCTTTAAACCAGGCTACTATGTTTATAAGTTGTTATTCGGAGCTTCTTTTAGGGTGGTGTAATATATCAGTGTCAATATCAGGCGCGGATCGGGGGCTGGGAGAGGGGGGGGGGGGAGGGGGGGGCTATACCCGTTGACCCCTCCATGCAAAAAAATCCTGGATCCAAGCATTAATTTAAAAACTATTTGGCTAAAATATGTTATAAAAGTATTTGTTATGATATTCTTTTTTTAGTCTGTCATAAATAATTTATTAAAACAAACAATGAACGGTTCGGGAGTGCGTACATGCAGCTTCCAAGAAACAAAGTCAAATACGGGGCTTTACAATTATTACAACGGTGGCAGGGAGCCTGCCCGGGCACCATCTTAAGAGTCAGTTCAAAGTCAAAATTCAATTTCAGGTATAAATCTGTCACCTGTGATTAATCCAAACAAGGGTCAATATTCGCAAATAAGTCGTATTTGAGATATAGCAAAACACTAAATAAATTTAAAATAATGGAAATTCTCGTCGACAGCTTCCACTCCTTACCCTCCTTATACATCTTGACTCAAATATCGAAATGAAATAAATTTATGAACTCATATAAGACAACCCACCTTTTACCGGGAGAGGTTTTGATATGGCAACATATGTCTAGACAGCAGTGATATATTACATTCTAAAACAAAGAGGAAACGGAACTAATGGACAATACAGATTAAGGTGATAGGGAAATATAGTTATTTCATGATGATATGACAATAGATTGTCGACCAAAGCTACGGATGTTGAATACGTTTAGCTCCTTTGGTCATTGTTTACCTCATAATATCGTGATGGGCAGGTAGTCATGGCATTCTGTTTGATTTTAACCTTGTATGTAGTCAATGTGTTTCCATGTGCGTGCATTGCAATTGGCGCCCTTGTGGTTCTATTTTGAATTAGTGATCAACGAAGAACATCTGAAAAGGGAAGAAGCGAAATTACTGAGTTACACTCAATAGTTTTCTGGAAATATTTCCCTTAGCGGAACAAAAGAATCATGTTTATTTCTGAAAGTCAGTTGCCTTAAAGTATTAGTATGTATTACTATGCAGAACATAGTAGTTTTTTACAGATGAGGAAAAATGGTGTATCCTAAGATAAGTGGGGTTTTCATCATCTTATGGCGGCCACGTTGACTCTCTCATGAATGCAAGGCTGCCATCTATAATAAAAGTGTTTCTTAGGCACTTACAATAATATTGGTTCTTCTTTTGTTCAGAAAATTTCAACTGGATTATATATGCTCCTGCACTTTTAGTACCGCTCCAATAACAAGACAGCTACAAGCTTAAAAAAAATAATACAGAGTTGATTGAATCCGTAAACCTTAATGGTAATAATAACGCGGAAAGGGGAGGGGGCCCAGAAACCCTTTTGTTCCGCCTCGAAAATTTTCTCTCGGAGGCCTTGGGCATCCATATTTAAGAGAGGGGAACATTTAGATAACGGAATGAATCTACATACATCCAAATTTGATTTTTTGACGTAGTTTATTTTTTAGAACGGTTGTTGCCGGAAATCTCATCATTCCATCAAGTAATGCTTTGATTGTGGCTCCACATGTGCCTGAGACCCCCACAGGAACTACTAATACGCCAAAAGGCGTAAACTCGTAAGATACTGTAGGCATTAATAATCTATGTCTCGCCGAACAGATGACAGTGACAACAATTTTGCAAGATTAAAAACTTTCGAGTAAGCTGCTTTTATATTTTAAAGAATATTTGTCCAAAGACAAAGAAGTAATTATCACCTACGTACACCAGAAAAAAAGCGTATCCGGTTGTATCGGCTGAACATGTGAACTTACGTTGAGTTTTCAAACTTTCTAACCACTGGGATAGGTTCCTATATTCCAATGTAGGTATTTTCATAGAATATACAGTAGTGTGTGGGTGGATATTGAAACAATAACCTATAAGGAAACAAGAAATCCGCTTAAAAAGTTGACAGAAAACGACTCACAAGAGCTACTTATACCCTTGATATTTTGATATGGCTGATAGGATGAAATTCAAGGAATACATTCCTTCAAGCGGAATTAAGTCTACATGATTATATTCATAATTTACCTTATTAATAGCTTTGGTTTTTTCTTGTGATAACTATTTAACTATTTTAAAAATTTATTCTTCATATGACAAGTCCAATCACTAAGTATGTCACTTAGTAATTCCCGGTTTTAGAATAATATGGTAAGGATCCTTACTCTAAAAATGTAGGAAACCAACTCCCACTAAATTGGTGTTTCTTTCTCTAAAGGGAAGGAACAGCACTAGATACACTTTGAGTAACCAACAGCCAAGTTCCTCTACCGGAACCGTAAACGAAACTGTCTACCGGAACAGAAACCGAAACTATCTAACCCAACCCCCATCCCCGCCGCAACCATAAATATGTACCCGATCAATTCCTCATTTGACAGGACTAGATACTTGAACGATACTTTAATTTAACTAATTATATACCATACGGTAAAGAAAACAATAAGTGAGTAATCAATAGCGAAGTTCCTCAACCGGAACAGTAACCGAAACTGTCTGCCGGAACAGTAACCGAAACTATCTACCACTGCCCCCCCCCCCCCCCAGAAAACCATAACCCAATATTCCAAACCAGCAGTAAAATGAGATGTAAAAATGTATATCTTGGGGCCTGGACAGTCGAGAGGTAAAATGCTTGGCTCTCTCGACCCGGGTTCGATCCCCGGTGCGGCAGTGAGAGTGGGTTGTAGTTGCCCGTGCAAGGCCGGTGGTTTTCTCCGGGTTCTCCGGTTTCCTCCATCCCCAACAGACTACCGAACGCCACCATCTGAGCCATGGAGAGTGCCTTGATTGTTTAATTACTATTTGTACAATCCATGTAAAATAATAAATCTAAATAAAAAGGTATATCCTTAATGTCTGATATATGGATAATAGGATATTCTCCACAGGCGCAGCTATGTTCACTAGTCTGTTTAATCAGATAAATAATCAATCGAATGTGTTGTTTACGAGTTAATGCTGAGCTTTACCTGTGCTTTCTAGCCTTACATAAGCGTGATTCAACAAAAAAAGTTTTCGATGACTTTGATAAGTATTATTCTAAAATAATGAAACTGGATTTTATGGACTAACGCCCATGGGTCCATACGTAGAAATAAATATGAAAAGAAAACCCTCCGTTCTGGCGTTAAATTTCTAAAGAGAAATATAGTTAACAAAATGTTCAATAGATAAGATAAAACGAACGATTTTTTAAATAAGGTTAGTTTTATTAAACAAATGCCACAATCAACTTCCTCTGCCACATCCTTAACCGGTAGAGTAACCGAGATTCTCCAACTCCGACCCACCCCCTCCATCCGGACCATGAACTGCTTCTTGCCGACATGCTGAAAGAAAATCGCTTACTCGCCCGCCTATATGTTTTCCTGCCAAAAGAAAGACAGCAGACTAAATGACACCGTCTTATTGACTTTTTTGTCAAATATATGTTAAACAGTTTCTTTATATTGCTTGGATTGTATACCTAGTTTATTGCTTAATTAAAACAGGGCATTCTCTAAGGCTCAGATGATGGCGAATTGTAGCCTTTTGAGGTGGAGGAATCCCAAGAACCCCGAAAAAACACCGGCCTTGGACGGGCAGTTTCAACCAACTCTCAAAGTCACAGGGTCGAAGCCGGGTCGCCAGCGGGGACAGACGAGCGTGTTACCACTCGACTGTCCAGCCCACTGTCAAAAATATATCCACTAAACAGGTGACAAAGAAATGATAAAAACCTGAAACATTACACTACCTGTCTGAGCCGTCTTTGACGATCAATTTACGTGCTATAAGGAGATATAGTATAGACTTCGGAATACGATATGATGTTTTAATCTCTTCCTACATGTCGAACGTGTTAGGGTAATGTTTAAGCTGAATTAGTGGCCCTAACGAGTGTTTGTTCCGTAATGTATCGAGTTCTCTTAGACCCTTGGCCAAGATCTTTACCATAATGCGCATCATTGACTTTTATTTGGAAAAACGGTAACGAGCGAATAACGCAGCGGGCTGTTTTGGTTGTGTGCTGACCACAATACCCAGAGAACCCCCCACAGGGAGTAAAAATAAATAAAAAAAACTAATAGGTGATTGGACGCATTACTACTGTGTGTCATACCAAACACGTGAGGGTTACTTTCGATTTGTTTTCGGGAGGAAGGGGAGTCAAAGTTGAACGGATCTTAATAATTGCTGATTTCCCTGGCTCTTTCACATCATCGTGGAAAGCTGTGAATTTAATAAGTACATAAGAATATATATCTGATATCAGTAATAACCCTAGCATCAGCTTCAGCATCATTCAACATACAGCGACATCTCTACATTCCGAAGACAAATAACTAATCGAGCTCTTAAATCCCCCCCCCCCCCCCCAACAAAAAAACAAAAACAAAAATAAACACACACACACACACTTGTTCTGGCTAGAATTTGGTATGCACATTTTATACACGCTGTTGTCTGATGGCAGGTTACCGTTTTTCAGTTACTTATTATGACAGTATAATTACTGAGCCCGCTCATGATGATTACACGGCAGCCTCAGTGGCTGCGTTATTAGATGTAACACGCAAGTCCGCCCAGGCTGACAGTAGCGCTCAACTTCTTCCGTAACATTTTGATCTCCTCATTTATAATACATTAATAAACGTTGATGCACCGATAAAGTATACTATATAAAAGTGCTGACAGGATTGCTCGAGTCCTCGGGCCCGAGTCTCTGGTCGAGGCTGAAAACCAAAACCTGAATTATTGTTTACTCGTATCTGCGTATTTTAACAGATGAAGCTCCGAGAAAACTTAAAGGTATACTTTCCAAGGCACTTATACAATTTTTCTTTTCGTAATTAGTTATGCACGTGAATCTAATTTGCTTTCAACCAATATAAGTATTGAGATTTTGTAATAAAGAAAGTGGCATAGCAACCGAACTAATACTAGCTTAAAAATAAAGCTAACATAAGGGAAAGTAATGTCAATGAAGACCTTTGATATTCATTTTGTGATTTTTCAACCTAATTTTTATCTCCAGCTGAGTGTTGCTAGACAGCCAATACACGAATCCGAGTCGGGTAATTCCCATGGTCGTTCTCGAGTCTGAAATCTGCTCAGCGTTTCAGCCCTACTCTCTAAGATTTCTTAATATAATTTAAGCGTAAACTTTGTAATGACAGGATTGACTCAATTGATTTTTACCCTGCAACTCGCTGGACGTGTACCCGTACCGGAAAGTTGCCCGTAAGAAGACTTGTCAATCCTAGCTGTGTTCATAGGTTATTTATAACCAGTGAGGGCACAGAGAAATTCATCTAAATAATGTCTAAACTGAAATTATGAAACATTGAGTTATTGCGTTAAATGTTATATGACATTATCTTATCCGTGGATTCTGTACATGGTATAGAAACGGGTATATTTCTAATTAAATGTCTAATGTATGTTTAGCATCTATTTTCTATAATTTCTATGTGGTTACTATCAATGTCATATAACAAATTTTGTCAAATTTAAACGGGTCAGTGACATCCTTCAGGTAATATAACATTTTTCCGTGTAAGCTACTTTTCAGTTGCATTTTGATTAAATTATATTTAATTTAAAGCATATTTGTCTGAAGCCGATGAAGTATGTAAAGCCTACAAAACCTTGATAAAGCGTGTCCAGTTATACTTGCTGATCTCAGGTCCTTATGTCGGATATTTAAATTTTCTAACCAGCGAGATAGATACCGTTATTCCGATATTAGTGTTTCCTTCAGACACGAGGGATCGTAATACTTTGAAATTTTCACCTTTCCATCGGAAAGGCACTAATGCAGGTTTGGTTTCCTGAAGAAAAAAAATACCTTTCCGTTAAAGATGCATCCTACCTTCATATTAAACTTTCAGTCACACGTACGTCGCTCACCTGATTCTACCATATCTTACACGGCATCCTCAAAGCACACTTGCATGCAAAACGAAATGAATGATTTCAATATGAACAGTTTTATATCAGAAACAAAACAGTAAACTCATTGGAGATGATCGCCTTAATGTCGGAAAGTATAAGAAATTATAGACCATTCTTATAGGAAAATATAGGAAAGGGAGACGGTGTAACACCACCAGTAAAATATTCGTTCCGGCATGTTTGTTACTACTTATCGGCTACTAATGGAAAATATAAGTTGTTTACCTATCAAACGGATTTGTAAAAAATGAAAAATGCCTTTCCATGCACGTGTCTGCCGGTCTGAGACAGGCGGAAACGCGTTATTACAACCCCTTTATTCATTAGTGGATCTGGAAACAACAGCCTAAGAAACGTTTGGATGAACACTTAATAGAGCTGCGTATACCCTTAATATCTTATGCATGACTAAAAGGAAAATTTCCTTCAAGCGTAATGTGGTCTCTGTAGTTATAGCCATAATTAACCTGGTGAGTAAATTTTTACTTTTCTTGTGATTTCTATTCTTGCAGAAAATTTATTCTTTATGCTTTTTAGTGAATAATATTTACGGATCCTTCTTTAGGTAAATGTAGGAGAGGCAAATCTCACTATGCTGGCGTAGCTGTCTATAAACGAAAGAGAAGCACTAGATCCAAGAACGATACTGGAATGAACGATACATGAAGCAGTTATATATTAGTCGCTAAAGTAATCGGAGAGTAAGCAATAGCCTCTACCCTAATTGTAACCGAAACTGTCTACAGGAAAAGTAACCGAAACTATTTATATAGGAACAGTAACCGAAAAAAACTAACACCCCCCCCCCCCCCTCTGCCGGAAGCATAACCGTTTACCCCATATTTCTTTCCCGGAACATGAAAAAGGAACGCAAGTATTGAAACGAGGTGAAAGAAATGTATTTTATTAATATATGTTATATGAATGGTAGGATTTTATCCAAATTTTGTAGCTCCTTCAAGCGATAAGTAGTCTGTAAGTAAGATTGATAACAGGATCCGTTGTTCTTGAAGGTTAAAATGAATCTTGTGATTTCTTTCCTTAAAAAAAACTTGGTTCAACATATGACATTTCCGATTTTTTTTTTTTTTTTCTTATTTTGACTTGACAATGATGAAATTGTATGCGCCTATTTTATTTAAATAAATCCCATAAATATACCATACTAGAAATATGTGCGACATGCAATAACCCCCCCCCCCCCCCGCCCCGCCCCGTCCCCACCATCACCACCCCCGTGATGACGATTAAATTCTCAAATATACAAAACAGGAAACAAACCCGTGTAATATAATCCAACAAAACAGGTTTTAAATAAAGTTAGGGGCGGTAAATAAAAGCCAGAAGCAGGACTCAGTGAACCTCAACTGAGTCTCTTAATAACCATCTCCCACCACCCAAAGCATAACCGAGTACTGTTCCCTATATTCTGAAATTGATACCTCGCTCGACATCTGTTAATGTTTTCCTGCTACCAGTACCGAAACAGAGTAAACACCCCCTTATTGACCTGTTGGCAACAACATCAAAATAGATTGGAGAAAAAGAAATATTAAAAAGGGTTTTTTTTCATTTATTAACTCAGACGAATTTGGTGTTCAATTTACACGTCATATAAAGATACAGATTAAACTGTAAACTAAAATATAAAAATATCAATACCTTTACTTGTGGGATGGTTCAGGGTAATGTTTAAGTCGGATTTGTGACCCAAAAACAGTTGGGCCGCTATATGTCCTGGGTTATCTTGCATGGAGACCCTAGCCAAGGTCGTTATGACAATGTACGTATCATCGGCTTTTATTTAGGAGAACAGTCCTGTAGAACGAATAATCTAATAGTTATTGATGTCTGGTTTGGCTGTATTCTTCACATTTAGCGAAAAGGTCACACGGGGATTACCAGAAAGCCAGCAGGTCTTACAGCATTGGAGATTAAATAGACATTGGTACACTTTGTCTTTCCATACATCTGACATTTATTTTCCATTTGTGTTTGTTGGGGAAAAATTAAAAGATTTTAAGGCACCTTAAAAACTGCCGATGTCCCAGACTCTTTTACATACAATATGAAAACTGGATGTTTAATCTATTTCATTAATGATCATTGCATAAGCTCCATCATCATTCAATAGACAGCGACATCTACAGGCAAATGCGCAACAACTTAGATATTTATTCAACCTTCAACCTTGTGTAGCTGTTGGTAAATGCATTCACATGCCATTAGCTGAAAGGGTCACCTTTTTATAGTAACATTTCATGGCAGGTAAAATTTTACTGCTCCTATTCATGTTAAATACATATTCGTTTCATTTGCTGTGTTATTAACCGTAGCACGCAAGTCCGTCTAGGCTGACAGTATCGCTTAACTTCTTCCGTAACCTTTTATTCTCCCCTGCCATAAATAACACATATAAAACGTTGTCGCGTCAACAATGTAGACTGTCATATTGTAAACGTTTATTACAAGTTGAAATGGTAGAATAATATTTGTTATCTCACGGGACACGAAAGCGGCGTATGGCCGTTGGTACACCAACATAACATTTCTTAATTAAACATAATATGAATATTTACCCAATGAAATATGTAAATTTACTTGTACGTTTATAAGAATACACCCTTAAATTCTTTTGGATGTTTGTTAGTTTATACGAATAATTCTGTTTTCAAAAAAAAACTATACTTCTCAATATCTATGAAATAATAACATCACTAACATATGACCTTAAGTTCATGATAGTGGAGCATGTTCATTGAATGAAGATATTTTTATTGACAAAATACATTTGTCCCTATTAAACGATTTTATTATATCACCAAATATCTGAAAATAAAGAAAACCTCAATAAAATGTATTAAGTATTTACAAAATTAGTTGAGGAAATCCAATGACATGATTGTTTTTTTAGTTAAATGGTTTCATACTACACTGTCTCAACTGCGCATCTTATTGGTCAAAGTGTGCTATTTATGGGCATACTATGCATATATCATATAATCTGTGAAGCAATACCTGTTAAAATCGTGTTTAGTCTTGACCCATTGAATTTTCAGGTGACGACCCGGTAATATGATATTAATTAGTGGAAACCAACCTGGGAGGGCTGTCAATCACCAAATCTGAATTATGAGCGACATTGATGAAAAAACCTGAACAAAATTATAAAAGAGATAACAATGTAACCGTTTTCAGGGAGGGATACCTATGGCTAAAATATGAGTTACGACCGCATACGAGGATATGAAACGATATCGATCCTTATAGAGTAAGGACCAGCCAACCAGGATTGTCAGTGTGGAGAGACGTAATGTATTCGTATAGCGCCGACGGGAGGCTGCGTGCCGCCCTATCTGGCATCCACCGAGCTGAGGGCTTCACTTAAGGAAAGCCACAGTCGGAGCAATGAGCCGAGACAGCGTGGCCGAGTGATCCCCGCTGGCGTCAAGTTAAGAAAGGTACGTCTATATTTTCACGTGTTACATAGATATTCTGTATATACCAACTGCCCAGCACCTTTTTGTTTTTTGTTACAATAAAATGGACCATTTTTTGTTAAAGTATAGTATACATCATTTAATATCCCCATCAATGGAACAATATTACAAACTAAAATAGAATATTTCTTATTTATTCCATTTTGTCGTTTCAACTGTATCCCCAGGTACAGGTATTCCAAAACTGTCGATTTTTATGAAATGTTCGTAACGCTTTGATGTGCCCAGGACACGGAGAGAAAAACACTGAGTAACGTTTCTAGAAAGTAAAACTGATGAATAAAGATGAAAGTAGATCAAATGCATTTTATTCTCAGAATATAAGCCTGTAACTCTACTGAATTTGATATAAATAGTGTTAAGTGGTACGTTTGTCCAATTTTTTTTAAATATATAACCTATAAGAAGTATACAGAGTAAAATTGCGAAATGTCATAGATTTCTAACGGTTGTAACATATTTTTACTTATTGAAGTCTCATTCATATTTTGATCACTTTATTTTAATTAGATTTATTGTTTAAACATTAAGTAACTCTACAGGGAACGTACACTAGAAAGCAGGATAGTAGTTACATATTTATATTTGTATTTGGCATGGGACGAAGTGATTGATCTTCAGCCACCTGGTTCATAGTCAGTGTGTGTGAGAGAGAGGGAGAGAAGAGAGAGAGAGGGACGGAGGGAGGAGGGAGTGGGGAGAGAGGGAATGAGAGAAACTGAGAGAGAGAGACAAACAGGCAGACAGATGTTGTTATCCCATGATATTCCGGTTGCAAGACCATTTTGAAAACATAATGGTGTTGTTAATTTAACTTTCCGTGGTTACCAAACCTTCGTCAAAGCCTACTTGCGTCTTTTAATGCAAGATGTTGAGAGAGAGAGAGAGAGAGAGAGAGAGAGAGAGAGAGAGAGAGAGAGAGAGAGAGAGAGAGAGAGAGAGTGACAGAGAGAACGGAGGGTTATCGCGAAATAGAAACTCCGATAAACAGCAACAAACAAGAAGCCACAATTATGCTGGTGATGGAGATGCTTTAATTTCCCAATCAATTAACAATTGACAGAGCCGCGGTAATTAGCATTTTGACACGGTTCATCCTTATGGCCAGTTGCTGGGTAATTTACAGCCTGTCTTGATGAAAACGGCAACGAAACACAGGGACGTGTTTCTTTTTATTTGAGTGACGGTTTAATCAGTGCCTGCGCATTCTTAAAAACATGCCTTGTTGTGACGTCTAGTCCAGAGCTCTGAATCTCTTATCAGATCTCATGTTATTAAACGCAGGAGTTTTATGAACGCATTTCATGTTGTCAGATCAAAGACAGATCCCATAAAGAATGTTAGAAATGACCCCTCTCAGTGACGTCACACATACTAAAATGGTCCCATGCTTATTCCCTCCACTGCCTCTTTCTTTCTATCCATCCTTCTCGTCTCCTCTTTAAAGAGGAGGATATAAAGTCCCAATTAGTTAATTTTTAAATGACGGGAGATATATGGAGAGCGTCCGTCCGTAGGTCCGTCGGTTCATCCATTAAACTTCAGTGTCACCACTTTAACTTAACAGGGATTTGAGTGATTTTCATTAAAATCTGTTACTCGTAACCAATAGAAAATATTTTATGAGTTTAATTTTCGGCAAATTTCTCGCATGTTTAATGAGGTCAGATGTCATCAGAATTATTTGTTAGTGTTGCTACGACAACCTAGCAGTAATATGATGAATTTTTATTTTACCCAAAGTAAATATTCACCAGTATAAGTTTGATTTTCTGCGAAATTCTCGCAAATATGATGAAGTCAGAGGTTATCAGGCTGCTACGACAATTTAGCAGTAATATGAAGGATTTTTATTAAACTCACTATACATATTTAACAGTAAGGTTTCTATCTAACCTGATACCAATTCTCAGCAAAAAAAAAATCCTCGCATATTTAATGAGGTCAGAGGTCACCAGACCTGCTTGTGTATTGCTGCGAAAACTAAGAATTTGTTATGATGTGATAAAATTCAGTATGAATGTTAAACCAATAAAGTAATTCCGACGCCCGAGGTCATTCAGTTTATATGCAATATTTACGCATATTGCATATTTAATGAGGTCAAAATAAGTAACAAGACATAGGACGGACGAACTTTTTATTTTTGCGATGTTCTGGTTTGCACATGTGACCAATAAGCCAGCTGTCAGCATAGCTCCATTATGTTTGTCATCATATTCTCGCGCCACAACAAGAAATGCCACTTTTCGGAAACCAAACTCTCCAAGAGTTTTAGTCATCCATGGTACGCCACATCCTGAAATAAACCGAAGATGGAGTTTATGTCAAGTTTTAATGTGTTTGCTGCTTGAGAATACAAGAAAAGGTCCACTGACCTTAATTCAATACCAAAACATATAAAATTATTCATATAAATAAGCATATAAAATATTTATTGTTTCCCCATCTGAACGGAAGAGTTTTGCATTTAATGTCTTTTCAGCCGACATAATGCACCTACCTTCACTGCTGCATGTTTCCATCCTCCCGCCAGAGGCCATTACTACTCAATACTCTTGTGAGTCCGATTTTGCAAGGTGTGGCATGCTTCTTCACTTTGATTATATAAGGTGTCTCGCACGCGCATGTTCGATCTGTGCTTCGTTACACAGTGTTGTTACAGTAAACGGACACACGTGAACTTTGCCTACTCACGCTAGTAACTTCGTAAGTTGGGATGGTTTTGTCTAAGAATTCCGTGTTCAGCGAAAACGAAATAATCGGTTGACATTAGGCCAAAAAAAGGTATCTCAGAAACCAGTGCGGACAATTAAAATTTAAAGCGATATTTTATTCTATTTATTTATTTTTTTTTTTTTACTTTTCTTGTATGTTTTAATAAAAATGTCATATGATCAGGGAAAAGCATGAAAATATCAGAATGTTTTTGCTTAGCAGGTAAAAGCACTAGATAACAAAGGAAATCTTTCCAAGACTGTATTATTAATTCGAAATGTATTCTTGTATTCTCCTTGATAGATAATTTTTCTTTAAATCGCTGGGGCTAAAAGAGACGCGGGTGGTGCTTGAGAACCATACATTTTTTTATTTTTTGGCCTAACACACAAATTTTTAACAACTTTTCATGTACCGTTAAATGTTGAACTAATGGCACTATCTGCCTGTTTTGTAGCGTTCTCATTTGATCCCATTTGGCCATTTGCGTTCATGTTTCTCAACGCTATTCCCTTGTACGGTGTTTTTGAAAGTATCCAACAAAAACGGAAAACAACATTAAGTGGCGTATAGTTACCCCGAAGATTAATCTATTTATCCCTACTTTTACAGCAATAGGATACGCAGTAATAGATAACAAGGACATTAGATCAGTTAATTTGGGACATCATAATCTACACACACACCTTATATAAGAGCGTCTTTTTAGCGTCTGAATGACACATTTCAAATATATATACTTAATGACATTACAAATATATTACAATTAAGGTTAATGTTTTAGAAAATTAGGTATTATGTTTCAAGTATATATGTTAATTCTAAACCAGGTTTAGATAAAATATTTCATGTAGTAACCTCAAGAATGGAACAAAGGTCTTTCATTTTATTTATTACCATATTTATTTTTCAATTTATAAATAACGTTCTCTTAATAGTTGGAAAGGGGAGGATTACATTAAACTCCCCCCCCCCTTGCCAAAAAGTGGGGGGGGGATATATACCCCCCATCCCTCCCCCTACATTGACGCCCCTGAATCTCTCATCACAGCAAGGTCCACTACCATTGGTTTTACGCCCCCACGCATGCATGGTTTCGATCGTCAGGGGAGCGGACTGGTGTGTATGGGTGTGTGCGTTTTCGAGACGTTGTAATGTTTGTGCGGGACCTTGTTAATCTCTTGCTCGGGGTCCGGTGGTTTGGTTTTGAGGATCATTGTGGCATTTTAATATTAGTCCCTGTCTTTATTCTTGTGGATACTGGTCTTGTTCACAGTTTTTATAAAATTTTCATAAAGGCAAATGTTGCACAATGAGTAATTTGTTTGGCAACATTTATTTTTCTATAAATATACATTATGTTCCGTGTTTGTTCTTATTGAAGCAGTACATGAAAAAATATAATATTATCACGCCATTAGTTTTTTTTTGTGGGGGGGGGCTGAATACAAAAGTTTCCTGACAAAACCAACCCAGAACACGGATATACTATATCTCCAGTTTACCTATTCTATACGTTAAATATTATGGTTAAATTTGTGAGTAAATATTAAACGTGTGTCCGTTTCCCATAGCAAGACTTGGTGATCAGAGGTCTAATCTAGCGCATGTGTGACAACTCCAAGACAAGTAGAAGTAACACGAAAGAAGAAACACATAAGAAACTCCGTTTAGAAGCTTGACAAAATCCTGTACAGTTGTGCGGTACAGCTACAAGATGGCGTGCGCTCAATGATTTTATTTAGCATCTTTATTTAAGCAAAGAAGTTAGTTTATTATTGCAGATGTCACGATACTTTGAGGAGAAAACATTAGGTATGTTCTCTAAATAACTCATACGTTGATAGATAACTATATTAGTTTAAAAAACCAAACTAGGGGCTCGCCTAGAGGTTGTATTTGCTTCCAATAAATTTGCTACAACATATTTTGTATATCATTTCCGTCTGACGAGTGATTATTATAGTTTCATGATTGTTCCGGAGGAAGTACAGACGCGCACACGGTTTCGATTTTGACGGTCGGATTTCAGTTACAACGGGCAGTAGAATCGATGCACAGCCAATAATACACCTTTGCCTGAGGGGAATAAATTTAATCTTTAAAGGACGGATAGGTTTTCACGGTAGATCTTTAGGTACGATCAAAGAAGCTTTAAACACCGCACACTCCTTTTTTACGTGGTGTTTTCCACAGTCACAAAAAGAGCTTTACATGTAGTTCCATATACTAATATGTGTACTCTGCATAGCCGTACAACCTATTGAATTTATGGGCGTGTCTGTTCATGGAAGGTTTGACTCCCCGTCCGTCAGGACGGCATGACAGCAGAAACTGCGACACCCGAAAAAGCTTCAAACTTCAGTTTTCGCCGCGATGTAAAGGGGAAGGCGAAAGATCGATTACACCGCCGAATAGCGAGTTAGTTTGCCATTAGTATTGTAACTCTATTCGCATGGTGATAAAGTATAAAACAGTAATGTTTTATAAATGTTATTCAAAATTATCTATTTTACAAGAAAACTTATTTAAAGCCAAGTTATGGGAGGTTAACAAAGGTCATATATTTAACAGAGGTAATATACCGCTCATTTTTAATTTGGATTAATATACAAAATATACAAACTAGCCAATATAATTTTCATCATATAACCACTTAAAGAACTCTGTGATCTGCCTCTGTTTTACGGTGATTTGATCTGTGTCCTGCACGTGTGTCTCTAATGCTTAAAGTGATCTATCTGGCACTGAGACTATATATCAATTTAAATCAGCGCCTTTGAAAATTCTCTGATGAGTATATTGCAAAGGAACAAACGTAATCTGTGGGTGCGGGACCTCGTTAATCTCTTTCTCGGATTTGCGGGTCATTGTGGCGGCATTTTGAAATAAGCCCCGTCTATGTTTGTTGGTCCTGTCTGTGTTCATGGTTATTTTAAAATTTTCATCAAGGCAAAAGTTGCAAAGTTCCGTGTTTTTTCCCATTGAACCACTACATGAAAAACATAATGTAATCACGCCATTTGTTTATTTGGCTGAATAAAAAATTTTCCTGACAAAACCAACCCAGCACACGGACATAATATATCTCCAATTACCTATTCTATACGTTGTTATGGTTATATTTGTGAGTAAACACAGCCCACGTGTGTCCGTTTAAAGTAACAAGACTTGTTGAGTCGAGGTCTAATCTAACGCATGCGCGACAACTCTAAAACAGGGAGAAGTAACATGAAAGAAAAAACAGGAGAAAGACTGTTTGGAAGCTTTAAAAATTCGTTTAAGAGTTTTTAAAAACAAGCTAGGTGCTGGCCTGGAGGTTGTATTTGCTTCCAATGAATCTGCTACAACATTTTTTTTGTATATCATTTCCGTTTGACAAGTGATTAATATAGTTTCATGAATGTGCCGGAGGAAGTACAGGCGAACACAGCTTCGTTTTGGAAGGTCGGATTTCAGTCTTAACGAAGAGCAGAATCGATGCACGACACCCATACAGCTTTGCTTGAGGGGAATTGGTATAATCTTCCAAGGGAGGATGGGTTTTCACGGTAGATCTTTAGGTACGATCAAAGAAGTAGAAAAGGAAATGGACATGGCCAACAGGCTTGTAACTACACTCCTACGGAAGTGGTCGCCTTACATTCGTTTCACTTACCCACTACCTGCAACGACCGCCTTTGCCATATACTATATCCAGAGGCGCCGTGTGTTACTGGCGCAGTTGAACTATCTCCGCAGTGAGCCAATGGGCTTACTCCTTAAAATGTGTAATTGATTAATAGTACTTTTCGTGGGCTGTTTTAAGTGTTCGGTAGTACAGATATTCTCCTTCCAAATAGGGTTAAACCTAATTGCACGGTCTTGGGATACTACAAAGTCAGCACCCGTCCACATCCGGAGACACCATCCGTCTTTTAACATCTGTTCTCAAACTTCTTTGATCTTGTCAATAGTAACGAAATCGACCAAGGAATGCATAAGCTTGTGTACGACAAAGGCAGACTTGAATTAAATGAAGCGAGATTAACTAATATATTGGTATGTTTTATTGTGTGTGATGCCTTTTACACTTATCAGGACTGATATCGGCAGTTATATGAGGTTTTTTTTTGCCGTAAAAGTAAGATCAAAACATTCCATTTAATCCCGACATCCGACTTCCAACATCTATGTTTAGTATAGAACGTGTCCCCCTGTTTAATAACAAACGATACGTCTAATTTCTTATAGATGGCGCTCCAACAGCCCTTGCGCGAATCAATGTCAAAGTTCTCAAGACTTGTCGGATTGTAAAGATTGTCCCTTTAGGACACAAATGACATCGTTTTCGCATGTACAAGACCTAAAATGTACATTTCCGAGGCGTGGCGGCAGAGGAGCTCCGTGACAAAGGTCGAGTGACATCATCGTCAAATATAACGTAGATATATGACAAGTGTAGCAGCAGCCTGCAACCAAAACGTCAATTTTAATTATAAGTATAAGTAAATGAGCACGCCTTTTCTGACAGTACTTTTTCATTTTCATTTGCTAGTGGACCTATGATTTTCTCGAAGTAGACAAAAAGTGACGTTATTCTGTTCGGAAAAATGGCAAATATTACATGAACGGTTGACTAACATGTATTCATGAAGCAGTTAATAATAGCGAGGCTGATTTTACTTGGGAAGTTTGTCTCCCCGTCCGAACGGCATGACAGCAAAAACTGCGGTAGCCGAAACTGCTTAAAACTTCAGTTCTCGCCGCCAGGGTAACCTCATTTTTACTACATTATTCAACAAATAAAACACAACCATATAAGCCTCTGATGTCAAATATTACCACACAACAAATATTTTGAGCCGACCCTTGCAATGGGTGTTCTGTTACAGCTTGTATCATGACTCGCAGGCCCCTATCAGTTTATTTTATAAAGGCGTGAATGTCATGTTGTCATGGCTATGACAAGTTTAGCTCAGTCTCACCAGGTTCCTACCAACTCGTGTGAAGAGTCTAGAATCATTCGTATTGTATCATAAAAACGTACAAACAGTAATATGAGAAACATATAATGGCACATAAACAGTGCTGGTATTAAACGTGTTCCTTTTAATCTCAGGAATATTATTTTCTGCGATGAAAATGGCCAGTAATAATACACAAGAACCCGAAGCTGGATTCAAACCAGATTCATCTGAGTGAACTGTAAAACTGAAAAAAAACCTAGTCTCCCAATAAGTGTAACAAAAGAAAAATATATTAGTCACTTTATTTGATACTGAGAAAAACTGTATGGTCAAGAGCTTTTTTTTTTGGCACTCAAGCTGTGTTTAGAAAAGCGAAGGCGACAAATTTTAGACGAATGCTTTATACACCACACACTACTTTTCACGTGATGATTTCCACAGTCACAGAAAGAGCTATATATGTAGTTCCCTATACTAATGATGTCTTCTCTGCTTAGCCCAACAACCTATTGAATTTATGGGCGTGTCTGCTCATACACTCAGCTGGGGGCAGTCATCTCTGCCGACGTGACGCACCCTGTAGTAGACACAGCAAGAATACCATCATACAACTTAAAATAGCTTCCATTCCAAGTGAGACCGTTTCAGAAAACATTGTTTGTCACGTATCGGACCACGTGATCTGTTTCGCAAGTATGAGGATATTTGCGGAAAGTTTTAACAAGAGACGTTTACCATGAAGAAAAAGATAAGGAATATTCAGTGATATCTAACTAAAGCTTTAACGAACAACTTTCATTCTTTTCTGTTTTTTTATTCATAAACTTTAAACCCATGTAATCATCTATCTTTTCTATGGAATTTACGTGGTTCTAGCTTATTCTACGTGTATTTTAATGAACACTAGGTAATTCCTGTTGAGAAATTTCTTATAACGTCTCTGTGATGGATGCATGAGCTTGTTTGTCAACAAGCTGTTTGTAAACAAAGCAAATTTGACAAAGAGGAAAAACATGTAACCTGAGAAGGCTTATTGCATATGTGCGGAACCTGAAAGGTCACTGGTTGAAATACGCTCTTTACAAAACTTTGGTTCGTCTGACATGCCGCCAGATGTCGTTCTTGTAATACATATGTGTGTTTGGATTATTTTGGAGGGTTCCCACATACTATAAACACGTGGATATAAACAAAACCAACAACCTGTGTGTGATGGTATTGTTGTTTACTGGACTTTTGTTTGTTATAAAGGGTTCGAGGGGTTATCTTTACTTAATAGACGTCATATATCGGAACAGACCCCTTTAAATTTGTTTCTTAATTATTACATTCACCCTCTACCGCATATTATAATACACCTCATTTAATACTCCTTTTAACTTTCCTTGCTACGCATAGTGTAAACCATTTTTTTCTGCATTTAAGAACTGCTTGAATTTTGTCGGTCAGCATTATATTGTATATGGTAATGTTATTCTGTCGAATTTTCTTATGGATTTTTGCACCAAAAAAAACTTTTTTTCCTAGGAACAAATACATAATCCTCAAATTGATATTTTTTTCTTGTAAAATCAATTTTTGTAACCAAAGGTTTTGTATATTACATATTAAATCAGATAATTTGAATCAATTTACATAACTGAAAAAAAATTAGTGAAATTACACTTTTGAATAAATTATACAATAAATAAATCTACTGATTATTTGGCTTTTTATAGGTTAAGTATTTCGGGTACAAAATAATCAAATTTAAAAGAAGACACAAAGTAATATTATATACAATCACAATTTCGATTAATAAAATGGAGAAAGTTATGCAAATTAGAAAAACTATTGAGATTATTTTTAATGGTTTTTATAAGAAAATCATAACATAAATAAAAATGCTTATTTTTCCATTTTTTAGCCGTAATATTTCCGGAGTAGCCAGGTCTAGTTTTCAACGACTGACTCGTTACTGATTCCCCTACTGAGAAATGGCCGATTAAGAAAAATCCGTTCTTTCTTATGGCGTTTCCGCATTCATGGAAAGCAACGGTGGCCTTTAAAAACCCCTCTCTCTCTCTCTCTCTCTCTCTCTCTCTCTTGATTAGAAAGCAGTCAAATGCCGCAAAGATAACTCCGACATCATTCTGCATAGCCAAATATAATTATATTGCCGGGATCGAGGTCCCACTTATATGGGCTACGTAAGCGAAAATATTATTCAAAGCTGAAAGAAACAAGTCAAAGTTCAGCTCTGACCGACGGAACAAAGGTAGCTATGACAACATGACATTCGGGCCTTTTCAAAATAAACTGATAGGGGCCAGCGAGTCATGATACAAGTCATAATAGTCATAAACACCCATTCCAAAGGTGGGATCAAAATATTTGCTGCGTGGTAGTATATGACATCAGAGGCATATATGATCGTGCTTTATTTGCTAAATAATGAAGAAAAAATGTTGATATACACAATCCGTGGTGGTTACCCTGGCGGCGAGAAATTCAGTTTGAAGCAGTTCCGGCTACCGTAGCCTCCGCTGTCAAGCCGTCATGTCGGTCGGAGAGCCAAACATTCCGAGCCTCGTTATTAATAACTGCTTCACCGTTAAGGTATTATTTACAATATTTCCCAACAGAATAACGTCACTTTTTGTCTTGTCTCGGGAAAATGACAGTCTTACAAACATATGAAAATGAAACAGTGCTGTTAGAAGTGGCGTTCACATCTACTCATACTAAAACTGATTCGAACCATATAGCCTGTACTGCCACCTCAACGTCTTCCGTTCATTAAAATCGACATTTGGGTGGCAGGCTGATGCTGGAACAAAGGCGACCACTAACATGCTTTCGGCTGGGATAAAGAGCTTTATCTCGCAACGGATAAAATCATTATATTTTGTAATCGTATGTACAGAAGTTCAAAAATATGTGTTCCTTTGTTCGGGGTTTAGCTAACATTCTCCAAAATTACTGTAAATCCAGAAACAACTTTTTAAGTAAATTACAAACAGACATTGCATTATACTTTCGATGAAATGTTACACTGAGTCCTCTTATTCCTCTGTTACACTGGTCTGTTAATATTAACCCCATACCGATAAGTGATTCCTGTGAAATTGGTTACTTTCATTTACATATGGAAACACGTGCATTATTAAGGTATTGACTAGAGAATGTGTGAATAGTTAACCATTGTTTTCCTCGTAGATGCAGTGGAGATTATATTAATGGCAAAATAGCAATGTCCGAACTAAATGTGTGTAACCGGCATACGTGGTCTAGAAGAAGAACACAGGGCCCAAAGTCGGGAGCTCGGGAGTTCGAATCTCAGCCGAAGAGTTGAGATTACTAACGGTCGGTCCCCACCCAGGGTGAGCGCTTTGCAGGCGTAATGGGAGACTGAGCCCAAGAGTGTGTTTAACTCACAAACGGGTGTGCTTTTCGGGGGTTCCTTGGTGTTCTCATCCTGCACTGGGGATAATTAGACAACCAGGATCCCCTGTTACGTAGTCCGAAAAGGGAATGGAATTCTGCAGATGTAGATAGTATTTGGTCAAGCAAACATTCAAACAATGGAATCGGTCTTTCTACGAAACCATGCACCTGCAGGGAATCTACATTTAGCCCCTCGAACGTTAACATTCGATAGCTTATTTAATTCTTATTGACAAAATCATCAGAATCATATTCAGCATATATTCACTATTTTCTTTCAATCTACTAATGTACAAATCTGCTTTGCACGTCCATAGTACCATCCAAAGTTCCATCAGAATCCCAAAAGGCCAAACGAGAAAGAATAGTCTTGTATAACCATAAACTTTACTATCGTTGATATTAAATATACAAGCTGGTTTATAGAGGCATAATATAATCAAATTTGATAGCCCAGTTGATAATGTCATGGACTTAGGTTATCTGCTAAAACATACTTATTATTATTTCAGTGATATTGTCGAAAAAATTTAACTGAACAACACGCGATCTGTATATCCATTAGGTTTTAAACTATATTGTCAATGGTGTTTACAGACGAAAAAAATATGGCCTCAGGCAACTTAATGTTTTATCCAGGCAGTCGATCGTCTAAAAAGATTAAGTATTTGTTGAGAAAATGCAGGTTTTATCATTTTATACTGGGCATCAGCTAAACTTAACGACTCATTCACAGATACTTGTCATCGGCGCCTAATTCGTTTCACTCACTCCAGTACGCCAACAGGCCTATTGACTGACGCCTCCGCACGGTTTGTTTGCACGATTTGGACGCAATGTTCACATATTAGTTATACCTCCAACAGATGGTTAGAGGCAGGGATGTCAATACAGGGGGGATGGGGGTATATATATACCCCCCACTTTCTTGCGAGGGAGGATGATCTATGTAATCATCCCCCCCCCCTGAAATTCAGAAAATAATATTTATATATTTGAAATGAAATTATATCATAATTAGAACTATGCACTTTAGTTAAATTTCTGAGTTAGATATGAGGAGGTGATAGAGCTAAACCGCACTGTATGTAAAATATATATAATGGACACACATAAACACGTATCCGCATCCGTTTCCGCATACGAATTCGCACCGCTGTGTACCTTGGTAAGGATCCTGGCGGAGGTTGTGGTCATTGACCATTTTCTTGTTTAAAGATAATTTAATAAGGTAGTGTTTCGTGATCTTAAGTCTGTCAACTATGAAACCAGAATATTCAAGGTAATTTTGAATTTGGATGGTAACCAGTCATATATACTAACATGATCTATCTGAAACACTTAAAAGTTTGTACCTAAATGGTCTATGAAGAGTTTATATTCTCTCTTTTTATTGAGACTTAGGGACGCATCAGATTATTAACCCGGTGCAATTGGTATACATAATTGGGATTATTCAGAGGGCAACGATTTATATTATAAGACGAGGGACTAGCAAACAGGGACGTGGGTAGCAACGTCACCGAAAGATCGAAACTGGAATGTTTTCAGAAATGGAATAATGATCTGTTATTATGTAGATTTGTGAAAAAGATTCTGTATATATACTAGAAAATTAGGAATGGGAGGATTCCACCTGAATGGTAATGCAACATTTCGCATCTTCATTGAATAAATGGACCCATGTCAGATACATGCGGTTACTGACATTTACCATACGGAATCCCTTGTGTTTGTCTTTGTTAGTACAGTCGTCCCAAAGTCTGCAAATACAAATATTTTGCAGTAATTGCTGATTCTATGCACCCATAAGCAGTAGACCCTGCGAGACATATTGTTTTGATAACCTTTAACATACATTTACGTCTATGTTTAATGGGCATTTAGGCCAAAAAAGGTATGGTTCTCAGACATTTTTTTCAGAAATCAGTGCGGGCTGGCGGTATTTTATTTTTTACGTTTTTTGTATGTTACGATATAAAAGTCATATGACCAGGGAGAAGCATTAAAATAACAATTTTGTTTTGCTAAACAGGTAAAGACACAACATAAATTGTATTATTTATCTTCTAAAAAGATAAATTCAAAATAAAATTTTTTTGATGCGGGGGGGGGGTTAAAATTGCAGCGGGCGGTGCCTTTTATTTACCATTCCTTTTATTTATTTTTGCCTTACTATTATATTGTCAACCGTTTTCCTTTGACCTAGCCGCCGATGGCGACGCAATAGGTTTCAGGTGTCTGTTGCGTCGCCGGCCCACTGAAGGTCACACTGGGATTATAGCACGATACTGGTAGCCAGCTTGGAATGTTTTTCGTTAGTTTTGGATCGCCATCTCAATTTGAAACCAGCAGAAGTTATGCCGATCACTATGAACCAGGAGCTGCCTCCTACTGTCCTACAATTCCTCTGTTAAGTAAATGTTAAACAGTTATGTTCAACCAGAAGATCTATGTTATATATATATTCGGATGGTGTGGACTGCGACTACGTCATTGGTATCCTCTTAAAGTGTTGGGTCCCGATCTGGTGCCCCCATCCGACGTATTGCTATAACCGGCCTGGGCAGAGCACATGTATGACTAACCTGATGTCACAGTACAGCCCTATATAGAATGGAAAAATGATACCAACAGAAGCTGCGAGCTCATTTCAGTTTTATAAATAAACATGGTTGTCTTCCTTTGATATGTGGGAAAGCACACTCTGAAACAGTTTACATTTGCCTCCGCCTGATGGGCATGTGTTTTCTCCGTTTGTGTGTGTGTTTGTGTGTGATTGCCCACAATATAACCTATGTAACCATGAACGCAGTCTGATGAAGTTTTTAAGGCATTTCAAGAATGGGTCAATGACAAATCTATTACATTTTGGTGTAGCTCCGGCTCATGATCCGGATTGAGGAACGTCTTCAAAGAATATTCACAAATGTGCAGCCACTCATGCATGAATGAACCTGGGAATGCGGACATGATAAGTGAATATAAATACTTGTCTGGAGCATAAAAAAAATAGCGACCCCCCAACCCCACCCACCCACCCACACACACACACACACACACACACACACACACATGGCGTGGGGCTTGCATTCTTTCGAATGCACATATCTAGTTTATCATAATATTATAATAAGTCTAAATGCACTGGTTCAACAAAGCACTGTCTTTTCCTTCGATTAGTCAGTCTGTTTGTTAACCATTCACAAGCACACAAGTATTGAAACAGAAATTTGAAAAATATGCTAATGAATGAATAAAAATTATCTTAATAACATATATGATTAGTTTTTCCCTCAGGACGCAATCTCGTCTTCTGCATTCCTATTTTAGTACAGCAAACATGATCACAAATAAACTATTAAACCGCACTTGAAGCAATCATCAATTAAAAAAATATCTCCACTCTCACTATCTTACTTTCAGTGAAAATCCAAAGATGACAAGTCATATCAACTGATTGGAATGAAAGATGATGTAAACATGTCTAAAACATCAATATTGTAACAGGACCCGACAAAATGGAAATAGATAAGACCAGAGACCGTACTTGCTAGGCAGTTGAGACGAAAGGCGAACCGATTGCGGAGCTTAGACAAGTGTAAATATTTCAAAATATCCCCGGGTAACTTCATAAAATTTGGTCGGGGGTGCGGGTTAGGTGGAAAGGTTATGATGAAATAAATTGTTGATTATCCTCGTGGAAATGTTGAAACTGTTTTCTTTCTACTTTCCATGATTTAGTGTACTCTCCGTCCCTTAAAATGTTTAATTTTGTTTATTGATATAGTTAAAACAACGACACCGACCACTGCCACTTGTTGTGTAATTGTAATATTATAATCTTAATAATAATATTAATGTCACATTTTTAACTAAAAATTCTGTTTATTAAAACTGTTTTTTTAAATTGAAATTGAAAAAAAAATACTTCTAATTTTATATTTCTATTGGAAATTCAGTTTTCTGCTGTATTCGTCCACCCTGTATACACACACAGACACACACAGACACACACATATATATATATATATATATATATACACTACAATTGTAATTTTTTTTTTAAATCAGCTTTCAGTCTTCAATGAATTCATCTTTCCTTTAATCTATACTGAGTTGTAAGCATAACGAGTACTGACATTATAGAGCGCCTGTTGTGGCCTAGGGGTAGAGCACAGGATACTAAACCAGGGGTTTGCAAGTTCAAATCTCAGTCGAGGAACAGTGAGATTTTTCACGACCTCCCCCATCCAAGCTTTGCGCTCTGCGGGCTTACGGACTGATGAATCTTTTGGAGATTTCCTTGTGTTGTGGCCAAGCAATCGGAATGATTACACACACCCAGGACCCGCAGGTGCGGTATACACCGAGGCTGATTGTCACCAGGATATAAAATGTCAGGAAGCGAATGCTATCATCTTGTCACTCAGTCCTAAAACGACATGGGGTTCTGCCGATTTACATAGTTTAGGTTAAGATAGTATTTAAAAATGGAGGCGAATGCCTCCATAAAAAATCCAAATAAAAAGTAATTACATTATGGATGGACCAGAGGGACGGGGTTGTCATATCATTGCCGGGGTAATCTGCAATCATCTACCGGGGTTAACTTACAACGGGGGCGGATTGAGGTCGTTACACCAGGGGGAGCATCAATTGAAATCTTTGTTTACAGTAGCATGACCATATCTGCTCCGATCAGCGTGGCTCGGCTGTTTGATAAATGACACGTCGTATATGATGATACGTAATAACTAACAGTGTACCGGAAACCGACCGGAAGAAAAGGTTCTTACAGTTCCTCGGTCACTGGGCCGGACTAGTGGCACCGGGGACGACGGGTCCAGCCCCATCTATCATCGTATATAACTTTATAGATATAAATGAATCATTATTTATGTTAATTGTGGCTTATTTTATAGCATTCTAGTATGGCTTTCAATGTGTCTCTTTCATAAAAAATGTCTATTATATGATCTCCTAATTAAATTCAAGAAAACCAGTTCGGACGTACCTTTCAATTAGTAAACAAGTTAACATTTATAAACCTCCATTAAATGTTACTGAGTATAGGAAAAGAAACATACCATGCAGCACGACGCCAGCTTGCAAGGAATAAGTATGAAATTAATTTATTCATTACAAGGTTGAACATGCACTGAGGATTCAGAGTTATACACCAACTCTCTTGAAGGAAGCACATGCAGACTGTGATTAATGTGACTGCTTAAACCGCCTTCAGTGGGTCAAGCGGTAGAGAACCGGATTCAAAGTCGGGAGTTCGAATCTCAGCCGCGGAGATGAGATTTTCCACTTTTTTTCATGGGAAGGCCGTGCCGAACGACCGTGTTTCACACACGAAAGAGTGCACCTTTCGGGGGTTCTTCGGTGGTATGACCCAGCAATGGGGACGATTGAACACCAAGGGCCCGCTGGTGCAGAA
Organism: Sipunculus nudus; assembly: GCA_026874595.1. Classification (NCBI taxonomy): domain Eukaryota; kingdom Metazoa; phylum Annelida; class Sipuncula; order Golfingiida; family Sipunculidae; genus Sipunculus; species Sipunculus nudus. Next base: position 58,247,521 of record CM049307.1, read on the forward strand.
GTCACTGGGTCTGGTTAAAATCAGAATATAAAATGAGAGGAAGCGTGTGATACTGCCCGTGACGCAGTCCGAAACCGGATTGGAATTCTGCAGATGTACTTATACTCAGAGTTAAGCTAGCATTAGAAAATGATGGCTGTTGCCTCCAACAAAATATTAAAAAAAACTTAATTGCTTTACCAAATTAGTATCAATTTTATTGGTGTATTTATTGGCATATTGGAAAAATCTGCGCTTATGTTGCTAAACACTGCTAAAAGTGTTAAGGTACATGTATTTGTATATAGTGTTTTTAAGGTCTGCTTCCAGTGTTCGTCGATTCAGTTCACATTTATGATCACTGGTTGTGTTCGTGTAGGTGTAACAAAATTAAAGTAAAAAATAAGGCCGAGCTAGTCCAGGCAAGAACAACTGCAGCTAGAACCTTAGTAAAAACAACAAGTTACATCATCTGTATGTGTATATGGTTGGAGGAAGAGAGTGAGTGTGAAGATTGGAAGTCTAAATCTGTGCCTACCAGAGACACCATAAATCCAACCTGGCGTGAATATTGCTCAGTGCGGTTTATATTTTGTGTCGTAGCATGCTTAATCGTTTACAGGAAGACTTCTATTTCATGTGTGAGGCAGGTGCATTTGTTATGGACATACGATCTCCGTGCATCTGAAACCCTAAGAAATATATATTCCGTGGCATGCTTCAGATTTGTGGGGTTAAAATTGCGTGATATTTCTTTCTAAGATGTTTCGCTTGGGTTTCTTATAATCGATCATACCATAAACCTCTACTGAAATTACTGGATAATAAAAAAAATTATATTATCATAACCTGATACTTATACTCTTTTACTAATCTAGTTGCAGAATGGTGTCTGTCCACCAAAATAAAATTACTCATGCTGGGCAAATAATTAATCCGTACTTTAATACCACGCGCAGGAAAGGTGATGATGATTGAACTTTTTTCGTAAAACACACCGGTTATCCTTGACCATAGTTAGCCTACGAAAAGTAAGCTTTCTAGTCCAGCTTACAAGCACTCCATATACTGTGATGACGTGCCTGGTAGGACATCGTTTTAAAGGTGCCCATTCACCTACCTTTTGAAAAAGAATTTGTGTGATTTTTTTTATTATTCTGTGTATATATTGATGATCTAAGGGTAATTATGGTTGTGAAGAGTTAGTTCATATATGGCTTTCGTGAATGATGAATGAACTTGTTTATCAACGCAATGTTTGTAAACACGCCAATGTTTATCAACAACAAGTTTGTAAACACACCAATGTTGACAAACAGGATAAACTTGTATTCTAAGGTAGTAGGTTGCATATATGCGGGGGTAGAAAGGTCACTTGTTGCAAAACGCCATTTGCAAAGCTTTGGCTTATCTGACTTGCTGCATGATGCCCTTGGTAAATTTGTTTTGATTTTTTTGGCGGGTCCCAAGATAGTATAAACAAAAAAAAATCAAAACAAATGTTGTCAAAGGAGGGACAGTCAGTAATATCAGACAGAGCACCTATAGAATGCATGGAGTCTTTTCCGTTTATTTATACACAAGGGGTTAATTAGTGTGTTTAGGCCATTGGTAATGAATAAAATCACCTCTGAGCTGGGTGGTCTTTTTCATCAAGCTCTTGTTTGCGACATTTACCTTTCGCGAGTATCGACAAATTGAAACCCTCGAACGCCTCGCGAATATGAAGGTAATCACAGTATACACCAGAAAGAAAATATTTTGAACTCCATAATATGGCAAACTTGTAGTGTTGAATACAGATACGGCTGAAGGGCTAGGTAAATATTTCGAGGTCCCGCAGTTATATTAAGGAAGACAGTTTATAGCCCATGTAGCTTTGCCGGTATTACTTTCGCCAACTGTGGACAGCTCCTGGTTTTGACGGGTCCTTTTATATGCAAAATCTCCTCATCCACTATCGCCTGCGATGTTTCATGTTCAGAATGACAATATTAAATGTATTGTCTATCTTGATGGGTGATAACCAAGATTTATTTGAGGCGATGGTTTCATTCAATACCATATTTCTAGTCACCTGATGTCCAATTAATCAAAACCCTATAAATCTCCCATTGCTACAAGAATGCAGTAATTAGGTATCTTTTAATATTAATTGGGGTATTCACTATTGGTTTGAGAAGTAAAGGTGCTGATCCACGCTTAGCAATACATATTTATGTGAAGTGAATTGTGAAAGTAATATCACAATGGCTCATGTTAGGTGGGGATAGAAAAAGTGTAAATGAAATACCCGTCAAAACGGATAAACTGTTAAGTCGATACGTTAGCCGTACAGATGACTAATATTCTTTTTTAAAAAACGTGTAATTTTGATTATTTGTAAGAAAATGCATTGTTTTCAGTAATTCCAAATTTAGATTAATATATAAATTTATCAATTTATTGAGGAAAAGCATTTTTATACTATGATTGAAGTGATTGAAGAACTTCCCTTATTACCTTAAACCAACAGTACATTTTTTACATACCAGGCCGCATAAATAAGAAAATACATCGCATCTGAGGTTATTTTAAATCGGTTATATAACGCATTGGTTTTCATCAACACGGCAAATTTGCAGAATATTCCGACTTGCTTTGGTAGTCAAGACATCAGAATAGAATATCTAATTTTAATTGCATTATTTAACTCATAAAGTCTTCCTCGCCTTTTGATTTCCTTTTTAGCTTTGTGGCAGTCCTATTTTTGAGGTGACACAAAGAAACAGGGAATAAGATTTATTTATTCATTAGAGTGTTTATTTGTGTATATTTAAAGTCCCTGTCCTCCGGGAACGATGTTTGATAATCGTAACTCCAATACAGCCTCAGAAGGAAAGACTTCTGTACAGCTTTTAATATGACATCCTACGGCGGCGTCGAGATCATGTGATCAATAATTCGTTCCTTGGAGGTTTCAGTTGAGGGTCTTTAATGTTATTTTACGTCCTCACTTTCACGGAACACTTTGACAAATATAGCGGTGTACCTTCTGACCTTGTGTGTGTTTTCTCATTTTCTTCGGGCAGTTTCTATGACCTTCATTGTTGGTTTTTGAGAACTGGTCAATAGCCTGAAACTGTCATAAATGATATGGATTAAATGTCATAAAAACCCTTTGAGTACAACATGAATGGCAATAATATGTCCGTAATGTCTGACAAAATCTTTTAGCTTGCAATTCCACGTAAATCTGACTGAAATTGACCATTCATAAAACAAATGCATAAAGTTAGGTTAAGGTTATATATAAGCGCAGCATTTTAATAACTAAGCCCCCCTTCCCCTCCACAGCAGCCAATAAGTGGCCGAAACAGTCCAGTTCTTCCTTGTAGTGTTCAAAAGGTAATTGATGATAGAGTCACGGTACGTCTTTCAACTTGAAATGTTAAACATATGGTGATATATGTTTGTCATATAATATAAAAAATGTTCTGGTATTGCAAAGCGCTGATATGCGTGAAACAGCTTTCTTTGTGGTCTTGTAGAGCAAGGTCTCGTGCGACGGAGGTTAGTGATGACCTTTCTCATATAGGAAGACGAGGCACAAGGGTCTTTCTAAAACATTATTCGGGTCTTTATTCATGTATTATAATATATTTCAAAATGATAGCTCATTCATCGATCGCTTTATTTCAAAGACGTTCAATTTATTACCAATGATTCTATATACAGATATAAGATATCAGTACAATATAGAAGTAGATGTTAAACATGACTGACATAAAGTGCAATAATGATCGAACAATCAAAGATATTTGACGATTTTATGGGCTATCAGAAAAAGCTATGTATAACATGTCAAAATAGTATCTATTATGAGAACGTACCCCAAAATAGATATTAAATGTAAATTGTATGAGGGATATAAAAGCTTTAAAAACGTAAAGAAATTTACTTTTCCGGGAGTGTGCATTTTAATATTCTGCGGAACGACATTCTTTCCTTCATGTATTGGTATGGAGAACAATTTGCTCACTTTTTCTCCCATTACGATCGCGGTTGATGCTTAAGAACGAGGGACTTAGATGGTAGCAATGGCAGACAACCCAAAACTGAACCAATGACACTAACATACTTTTATAATAGGTACAAGTCTCTTGTTTTTTTGGACCTGATCGAACCACAAACACGCCTGGGGGCAAATGTTAACAAAATAATCCGGTACCGCTATTTTTATCTGTAGCTCCGGCGGGAATCACATTAGCTTCCCGCTCAATTAAGGTCCCGTGGGTTCCTAAATGTCGACGGGATGTTAGACATCTTGAACCGCGTATAACTTCTAGCGAATTTCGCGATGCTCTTGACTTGTGTTTTTACGTCATGAAAATGAGAGCATTAATATCTTACCATACGTACACCTTGTTCATACAGACTTAATTATCCGGATATACTAAACGGGGTTTTTACGTCTATTTGTTTGGGGGGGGGGGGGGGGGGAGGGGTGTATGGATGAAGTAAGGAACGTTGTGCGTGTAATGATAAGAGATTTCATTTACGTTAACCGAAGAGAAGTACTGTGCACTGGTTGGTGTGTAAATAGTCAATATCAGATCTAGAGGGATGCCGATGTCCAGATATTGGTTAATAATAATGTATGAATTGCAATATTGAAAACATCTGGATGTTGTGGGGTAAGCTTAAAAAATATATAGCATAGGTAGAGGGAAGGAAAATCATCCTTTGTGTTTTTTTATAGATTTACGTAAACACGCGGCCGTTATTATAGTCATTCCGATCTTTGCCGAAACCATGCACGTAATTTAGAAACTACAGTCAAAAATCACTCCCAATGATGTGTCCTTTAAAATGATTTATTTTCATTCGGTGAGTTAACTGTGGGAACCAGTGGCGGATCTAGATGTCCCCTGCTATATAGAGCACATTTTAAAAATGTAATGAGGGAATTTTGAAACACCTTTCACAAAAATATGAGGAAGTTCTGTTCTCTTTAATTGCTTTGCATAACATAGTCAAAAATTACGTGTTGCTGGCTGAAATATTTATATTTCTCCAAAATTTGGATATTAACTTGAAAGTCCAAAAACTGAATAGTTTATAACATCTTGATATTTATACGGTATAACCCCCGCCTACGTTTATGATTTGCAAAATGTTAAACTTTAAATGCTATCCTCGTGGTAGTATAATTGATATGTTCAAGTCGCAATCTGCGTGCAATATACCGGTTTCTATGGTTTAATATTTAGGCTGATAGGAAGGCCAAGTCTCATTCACAGGCGAAATGGGCGGGGGGGGGGGGGGGCTACTCGGGCTTATGACCAAACAGAGTGTAATAAGGGAAAGACTGCCTATCTAAATCACAGGGCTGATCATTAGTCCTTAACTTATGATACAGAATGTTATCAATCGTGGGTAAATTAATAATTAATAAAATAAGAGATGTTAGAGCTCAATGTCCCCCCCCCCCCCCTCCTTTTGATCCGTGGTGTCAGGGCCCTAGATCTGGAAACGGGGGGTGGGATCTAGGCTAGGTCCATTGAACAGCGGTTGCGCCACCCCCCCCCCCCCCCCACCCCCACCCCCACCCCGGACCCGGTTCGACCATTAAAATTGTTGTATGCTGACATAAGAAATTAGTTTATTCACATTCACAATAGAACTTAATCCACTGCTGATTGAATTGTCAATGACCACATGGCCGCATTCTGGGCTTTGCCGAAGGCAGTTCTGCTGTTTTCGGTGTTAAACTCGGTTTCAGAGAACATTGAGGACAAAGGTGGAGCGAATTCCTTTGATAAGTATTAGATGAAAAGCACTCGGAGATCGCAAAACTCCGCCAATGCAATTGTACGTATTGCACAGAATTAAATTGATCTTTCCAACTATTAATCACTTCTCTCTTTACCCATGGTTTACCTTTCCACAGATTTATACTGAACTTTATTATACAATTTCTTTAAAAAATTATGTGAGCAAGCATGCTTACATCAATGATGGGGAAAATGAACCATTGTAACTATATAATATAAAGGTATTGTTTTCATTGGCATCACATCAGCAGTTATCGGTGAATACATGATTTAGTATGCACTTATAATGGATTGATAGTGCTTACGTCGAATTGGGATACTATACCAGTCATACAGAAACTGCAGTACAATGGCCATCCATCTTATTGCAATGACATAGCTGCTCATTTGTCGAGCCGGTAACCTTTACGCGTCGCCAGGAATGTCGAAATATGTATTTCCTCATCAACATGTTTCGTTGGATGTATTCAAAATGTTTTCAATGTTACAACTTCTGTCACTCCAACATATCGGTAGAGCCAAGACATTCGCTGTAACTCCGACAGTCAGGTATAAATTATCATCTATACAATACTTGTCTGCCAGATTTAAATGTTCACATTTTAATTAAATTTAAATTCATTAAAGATTATATGTTTTTTTTGGAAACATGACTAATTACATTGAATTTAATACCTTTATGTTTATACATTTGTGGTCAAAATATCTTAGAGCTTCAGGTGTGAAGTAAAAGATCAGTAATCTAATTAGTACCAGGTACCGCGTTAGTTCTTAAAATAAGAATGTACACATTTGTTTTGTGTAGTTATGTAATACTTCTGAAAATATCATAAAGATTAATTTGTCACGCATGGATTGTAGCTAGGCTCCACTGCAGTAAATGGACAAATATACACAATCTGTTACTATACTCCCGCCAGGTGGCGAGAGATATTGTTTTATTCTTGGTTATAAGGTTTGAAGTGTGTAATGTTACGCACAATGTTATAGAATTGTGAAGACAAAATTGCCGAGGTTTAAGATAACACCCAAGGAACAATTAATATATTAAACTTCTCAGGTAATCTGAATCACCGTAATATGTTGTTCATTCAAAGTATCTATCTCATTGGTACATACGACTGTTTCATCATAACAGAGCCATTTTCCTGTATTAGCGGACCTGGTTGTCCTGGAGGTAACTTGGTTTTTTAACTGTGTCAGTCCCTTTTTTTCTTTATTTCTTAAAGTTTGGGTTACAAATCGTTAATAAATACATTATCATGCGGTTATTCCAAAATATGATCTGCCGGACTTTATAGATTTCTTTTGGATTTGAAATGTAGTTTCATATTCATGAAAAATAAGTATATTTTTACAGTTTAAGTACAGTTTACTACAGTTGACGTAAGAGATGGCGTCATAGTAAAGTGCCATTGAAGCACCTCCTACCCTAACACGTCAGTTATATACGGAGATTAAATCCATCAGATCCATTGATGGCAGAGATGTGAAATTATATCATCCTCTTATGTACTGGAAGATTTTTTTTTTTTTATATAGTCCATTGTGTCAGGTAGGAATGCGTGGTATTGACAAAATGGGCGTTATCTATCTCACATTACAATATAAATCATTCTGACAGAAAAAATCCTGGTAACCAAGATTCCAGGAATATAACCGGTTTCACGTCGGGTTTACCAAACTAAAAGAAGTACACATGGACATGTTCGTACTCTAATGCATAAAATCATAATGTACGTCATGCCTTACTGAAATTTATTTCCATTCTTAAAGAAATACTGGTAGGTATATCAATAAATAATCAAAAGCAATCTATAAACATATAATTATCTCTCCCTCTCTCTCTCCCCCTCACTCTCTCTCTCTCTCTTTCTTTCTGTATATTATATTTATATAAATATTATTAAAAACCTGCCTAACGACCACCTCTGTTCAGGGACCACCTCCAAATGACCTCTAGTTGACGGTCCGTTTCCTTTTTGCTCTCTATATGAAACCTCGCTTAGACCACCACATCGAAAATATGACTACTTCATCGAGGTTCCATTCATGGTCATAATCTTTAATATATATGCATATATATATATATATATATATATATATATATGACTTTCAATAGGGAGAAAAATGGAGAGTCGGGGACGCTCCGGCGAAATTTCCTATGGGAGGGAATCTGTATAAACTTTTAAAGGGTTATGTAATATTAAATAATTCTTTGGTAATTAATATCTTAATCGTATCATTATTTGTATCCTGTCGTTGTATGATTATCTTATTATAGTGAAAGGGCAGGAATACTAGTCAAATATCATCGCAGTTTTCGACCAGTCTGTTTTAGATAGTCGGTAAATGGTCAAGGACTTATTAAGTGTCAACTTTGTTCTCATATATATCACTCAAAAAAACAAATTGTTTGAATCAACCAACACATTGTATGAATCCAACCAATCTAATTGCTCAAAATATGTCCAAACAATTTATTGTTTAGAACAACCAATTTATTTTGGTCGGAATCAAACAACATGTATTGGTCAAATCAACCTATATATTGGTCAGAGCAACCAACACAGCTGATGATTTAAACCAACAAAATTGGTCAGTTTGACCAAAATAATTTGGTTATTCTCTATCAATGTACTTTGGTTGAGGTCAACCAAAACAAATTTGTTAAATCAGATAATAAATTGGTCACATGAACCAATTCTAGTTGGTCAGACTAGTGTACACATTTATGTGTGCATTGCTACTTTCAGTCCCCTTTTCAGTTACTTTATTCTTCAGATTGATTGGAAGTCTTTTTGTAAGTCATTCTTCAGTTTCGGGTTGCTTTGGTGTGGGTTTCAAGGGGGAAACACAAATACAGCCCGATCTTGGAGTCGAACCTGTATCCGCTCGCATACAAGTCAGACGTTTTGCCACTCAGTCAGTAAAGCTTGCATCACTTGTACCTGATTTACAGCACTTTTGTGTCTGATGTTCAAACTGACCAATCGGTTTGGTCAGTGCTTGTCCAATCAGTTGGTAAAATAACCAATATGTTGGTAAAATCAACCAATGTTTAACTCAACCAGGAAAACTGGTTAAATTTAAGCAACCATACGGTCGAACAATAAACATTGGTCAAAATGACCGATGAGTTTGGTTACAAGTTGGTTGAAATTACCAATGTTTTGGTTAAATCTACCAAGATCATCTCAACCAACCAAATTGGTCATAAATGTGTGCTAAAGTAACCAATATATTGGTTAAACCTACATGGTATTTTTATTCTGTTTACCAATAAAAATTGGTCAGAACAACCAACTGGTTTGGTTAGTACTTTAACAATACATTGGTTAAGATAAACAATATCTTGGTTAAAACAACCAAAATATGCTTAACCAATTAAATTAGTTTCATATTTAACCAATCTGTTTTTTGAGTGTAGGTTCTACAGCCAGACATTTGCGCGTCCGATTGACAGTAAGACACGTAAAAGGTGGAGAGGTAGTGTTGTGATCACCTGTAAACACATCTCTCTACACTGGCACATACTGGGTGTTTACTTTTAGATGCAGATCTAATATTCTGGCGGAGACCTCATTTAGTCATGAAAACACTGGTGATTATCTCATCTGATCCCACCAGGGACACTAAATAGACAGTAGCATGAAATAGACGTGATTTGTAGGAGAGAGAGAGAGAGAGAGAGAGAGAGAGAGAGAGAGAGAGAGAGAGAGAGAAAGAGAGTTTGATGGAGGAAGGGTTCAGAGAGCGAGGGTGAGAGATAGTGAGATGGTGAAAGAGAATATAAGAAGAATGAGACAGAAAGTAAAATATAGTGACAGAGAGAATGCATCAAATGTAACAATATATATATATATATATATATATATATATATATATATATATATCTTGAAAGAATGAAGATAAACATTACGTCGAAAAAAAATGAAGAATTTAGTTATTCAATTATTGAGTAAATTATTCAGTAATAAATTTTTGATGAATAAAAAATCAATCGAAAAGACCAGAAATCATGAAGGAAGGAATAAACAGTCAAAAGGACAGATAATTTATTTTCAGGGATAACTTGACATATGAAGAGACACTAAAGGTCCAACTAAGGGGACTAATCATATTTTATTCAGGTAAATGCCATAACTTTATTGTTGTAATAACCTCAAATCTAGGTTTAATATTTGAGACGGTCTTTAACAACAATAGTATTTTTATTACCTTCTATACTTCATTAAAACAGTCGGCAAAGTGGATAAGGTAGAATTATAGGTTTATAAATATTATTTTATAAAAAGTTAAGAAACTTACGATTTCCTTCTCAACATGTTCCAAAACCCGTCTACTTCTCGATCCTAAAACTGTAAAAATGTCATACTTAGATGACATAACTATAGCTGGAGGTGATACCACCCTTAGAAGAAACAGCCATATAAACTCACGAAATTTAATTTGTAATCTAAAATAAAAATTGTTTTATTCATGTATAAAAAGATAGAAAACTGTTCTTTAAAGACCATTTATTGTTATAACATCCATCATGAATGCGTACATCTATATTTTAAAACTGCAAAAGTTGGCAGCTTAGAGAAAATAATCCCATTTTTTTTTGTACAATCGTGGACTTGATTCACCAACTTTTTCAACATATCCCACTTTACATATTGTTAATTACCCTATAAGCCTATATTCACATCTAAACCTTTCAAACAAAACGAACCTTACAAAAATAACATTTACTATATTTATATTCAATAACACCATGAATGGGAGGGACGTGCAGACTTTCTCTTCAGACTTGTTGAGACTTTCTGGTCAAACTACAAATACCTCTTTTCTCCTTTGAATTTTAAAAATTATGAGAGAATACGTAATTTTAATGAAAATAATTTTAACATAAACCATGAGGATAACCCCTAAATCTCACCTCCTTTATAGTGTGACTGTGAAATCATCCTTACAATTTTACTCTATGACCCGCTACGACTCAAATTGAATTACTTTAATCACTTGACCCAGTAACACCAAAATCTATATTTTTTTATTAATACTATTTTTGTTCACGTGTGTAATTGTGTTCATTTAAACCTAATGAAAGGGAAGGTTTCTTTCTCAAGACTAATTAATATTAACCACACGCACAACTTCGTAATTCTGGTGCTTTTTCCTTTTGCTTCACTTTAGAATCCTTAATTCTCTAAGGTATTCTCTTAAACTGCCTTAGAAAGGAATTATCTGCTATAAAAACTGTTCAAGTATGCTCAAGTAACAGCCATATATTCGACTAACTTTGGTGCTCAAACGGTTAATGGGACAGAGTGGACCAGGAGTATTTTCTTGTATTTATCTTGTATTTATCTTGTATTAAGTATAATTTCACCTTCCTCATTTTCATGATAATAACTGGACAACACCTATATTTCGGTAATACAAAAAGTCTCTTTGAATGATACCAGAAGTATACCAATGATTGCGACGTGCATCCTGTTACATCCGGGTTTTAGTGTGTACGCAAATTAGCAGCCACCCGGTGCGGCTTCGAAACTGGGAGAAATAAACCTGTTAGGGTTTAATACGCGTGTGCGAAAATACTCCGAGGACAGCCCTTGGTGGCAAGGGCACATGTATCGGCAAAGTTTACAGAGGAATAACGCTTTTTTGGATCATACCCAAATCATCATATGATTACAGGAGGACATTTTCTTTCAAGACAAACCTTGTGAACCACTGTGGTCTAATCTGATGTTTTTATCCAGATTTCCCTATTTATCGGCTTTCCCTTGATCCCTTGACTCACCAAAGAAAGTGTTTATCAGATGTTAATCCTGCATGACATGAAGGTTTAGTACAGCATTGAAAAGGTAAATAGCTTTTCCTTGCAGCGTCATACGATGGAATGGATTTCTTCTCGATTTTTCTCGTCCGTTTAATGAACCAGACGTGAGTGTAGCCCAATGTCGAGAAAAACTGCACTCTCTGACATCCACATGGCGTGATCTTTTATGCCGCCGGAAAATGACGCGCTGTTTTTTAATAGAACAACAAATTAGCTCTTTAGAAGCAGGTCAGAACTTGCGTGTTTAATTTAAAAATCATTGAAGACATTTTCTTTTTAAATTAAATCAGGTTAAACGGATGCAATCAAATTTTTGATGAAGTCAGACATCTATAAGGTTTAGAAACACTATGTCTGGGACTTTGGAGTTGAACCTGTTCTCATGGCTCTCTCTCTCTCTCTCTCTCTCTCTCTCTCTCTCTATATATATATATATATATATATATATATATATATATATATATTTATATATATATATATATATATATAATTATATATATATACACACATGTATATACATATACATATATATAGATATATAAACGTATATATATATATATATATATGTTTATATACACAGTCGAACCTGTCTAATGCGACCACCCAAGGGACTGGACACAAGTGGTCGTAATAGACAGGTGGTCGTATTATACAGGTTCTGAAAATTTAGGAACTGCACAAATAAAGCTGACATTTATGACGGAATTATGCAATTTAGTAGGCCTGTCACGTTTACACATTTTAACGACTCCGTTTCGATTAATTTCTGTCAACGTTTACAGAGCGACAGATCATTTACACGAAAGGCAATGACACACTCGTCAGTAAATCAGATCTGTAACACCAATATTTAAGAAAATATTATTTGAAGACGCGGATACCAATCGCGTATTCCGATGGACTTTTATTTGAAAATATAATGTGGGTTTTACTATTATAAACAAGAATCTTAGCCTACGGTTTTTAATTATACAGGGTTTCTTTTGAATGAGATGTAAACCGACGTGCCACCGGTATTGAATTTGACATCGCCCTTGTGAATATGCTCTCATTATTTACCGCCGTTGTAACCACCGAAAAGGAATGATCACCACTTGTTGCTGCCAAATTTGTATTAACCCTTAATTTAATTGACCATCATATGGTGATTTAATCGTCGCTTTCACTCCTATACGAGCGCAGGAGCGCTGGTTTAAAGGGGAAAGAAGAAATATGAGTACACATGTACACGCATTTGTAACCACGTGTCATTGGTTCTGTTCAACTCATTTGCATAGCCCTATACGGCAATTCTTCCGAATATTGCCGACTGGCTACCGTGCATACAACGGGCAATTCATAAGGCCTTACGTTTAATGGAAATTTTCAGGCCGTGGGGCAATTTCGAACGATCTCAAATCTATTCTCAGAACGATAATTGCTTTCAGAAATTCGCGGCCGAGGCCACGTTCACAGCCAGGGAGATGCTGCTTATTTATCTAGTGGAACATTTTTAACTAGATGTGGTCGGACAATGGTCCTCAGAGGGTCCCGCAATTCTGGTAGCGCTGGACTAGTTTACATGTGGGTGAAAAATTAAGTTAAATTTGAAAAATATGACAAACAAAAACAGGTTTATATCCATATGCATTAGGAAAAAAATCCTACTGGATCAAATTATATTAAAGAAGATATGTCTGGAATAATGTGTGCAATAGAAATTCACCGAATGTAGTTTGTTGGCCACATTTGATTTTGAGCAAGTCTGTATTTCAATTGGTCTGGATCCCTCATAGTCACCAATGATCCCTGTAAAATTGGGAAAGCTGCAGAAGGTTGTTGTTGAGTTATCGCCCACGAAAGTAAATCAGCAATCGGACTGTGGCAGCCATATTGGAATCCCAACAGATCTGTAATTCAAGAGGTCTGTAGCCCTCATAGGTACCAATCATCCCTGTGAATTTGGGAAAGCTACTGTAGGTTGTTGTTGAGTTATCGCGCGCAAAAGAAAATCAGGGATCAGGCTGTGGCAGACATATTGAAATTCCGACAGGTCTGTTATTCAATAGGTCTGGAGCCCTCATACGTACCAATCATCCCTGTGAATTTGGGGAAGCTGCAATAGGTTGTTGTTGAGTAATCGCGTGCGAAAGAAAATCAACGATCAGGCGGTGGCGGCCATATTGGAATTCCGACATGTCTGTAATCCAATAGGTATGGAGCCCTCATAGGTACTAATCATCCCTGTGAATATTGGAAAGCTGCATTAGGTTGCTGTTGAGTTATTACCCGCGAATGAAATTCAGCGATCTTGCTGTGGCGGCCATATTGGAATTCCAACAGGTCTGTTATTTAATAGGACTGGAGCACTAATAGGTACCAACCATCCTTGTGAATTTGGGAAAGCCGCAGTAGGATGCTGTTGAGTTATCGCGCGCGAAAGAAAAACAGCGATCGGGCTGTGGCAGCCATGATGGAATTCCGACAGGTCTGTAAGTCAATAGGTCTGGAGCCCTCATATGTACCAATCGTCCCTGTGAATTGGGAAAGCTGCAATAGGTTGTCGTTGAGTTAACGCGCGAAAGAAAGTGTCACTGACGGAAGGACGGAAGGATGGATTGACGGAAGGACGGACTGACACGGTGATCACTATAGAGCACCGCTTGTCACACTATAGGGCACCTCTTGATATGCGGTGCCCTAACAAGCGGTGCCCTTAATAACTATGCGCTTTCTACAAACCTCGCTTTATAAAAAAAACTGCATTATCAGGAACAAACTCCCATATGAACGACTCAAAATTGTTTGCTGACGTCACTTGTTACTAACATCACTTGCTTCATTAGAACATCATAGATTATCAACTCTTTGTAAAAACGCGCCTTTCATGACTCACACACTCACAAGTCACCGCAACTTCACGCATGGTCAATCAACCGACCGGTCAGCGCTGGTCAGTGGGCAGCTCAATGAGTACTCGCATCAGGCAGATCAATATATCATTTTGGTAGGGAAAAATTGACGTACCGTAATAGCTAGGTGGTCGTATTTCACAGGTTTTATCTTTAGATAATATAACGGAATTTTGAAAGGGACTGATATCCATTGGTCGTAATAGCCAGTTGCCCGCATTTCACAGGTGGTCGTTCAGACAGGTTGGAATATATATATATATATATATATATATATATATATATATATATATATAGTACTGTATACTCAAACACAATCAGTGAAACAACGAGTGAAACGGCATCGGATTTGCTGATTGCAAACAACTTTTATGGTTTCCGTCATTAATAAATTGTAATTTCGGTTATATTTTTTAACTCCATAAAGCAGGATTTGAAAAATAAGTAGAGTTAAACATTAGTCACATATTGTGCTTATATTGGCATTGTAGTGTCGCCCTAAAGTGAATTCACTGAAGTTATTATGCGACCACATAGGAGTTTGGCTGTACATTTACTAACTTATAAACATTAGCAGTTAATGAAGTTCCCGCAAATCTTCAAAGGCTGTTTTCAATCCCTCTGTTCAATTTTTAAACTGATAACAATTTAAATTAAGATTTGCATAGACTTACAAATACCGCGGCAGATATATCCCTGACAACACATTCTTTATGAGTCTGACAGTCCGTTCATTGATCTGTTTTATTTTTCTTTTTGTTTTCTTAGGAAACCTACTTCTGATCTCAGTGGAACGATTCATCCGATATGGTTCGTGGTCTTGGGACTTACGATATAAGCGGAGCTATATATCACTGTGAGAACTGAAAGAGACTCTTCGTTGAGGAAAGGTCGACAAACATCTTTCCCATTAAAAAAACAGTTGATGTATTTGTCATAAATATTTCTCGTAACTTTAATAAATAATGGAGTAAACACGCGTGAGCGACGGAAGTACGTCAGAATCTCGTTATGGAGTCGTCCGCGTTCGTAGGAAATGACACGCTAAAGGTCGGTATTGGAACTAACTCGCACCGAAATGAGTGTGTATTTGGAGATCCCAGTGAGTTCTTTGGGGACGTAGAAATATCGGACCCTATTTATATGAAAATGAATGCAACATACCCAGGAATTATAAAGCAAGTGCCTTTGTGGGAAGTGTGTGTAAAACTTGCGGCTTACGTTATCATTATCGTCATGTCACTGGTGGGGAATACTTTGGTGGTGTTCATTGTTTGGAGGAATAAGCGCATGCGCACTGCGACCAATTACTATATCGTGAACTTGGCGATCTCGGACCTGCTAGTCACGTGTTGCTGCACGTGGGTTCATCTGGTGAACGATCTGACGGAAGGATGGGTGCTTGGTTCCTTTTTCTGTAAGATTAACAGCTTCTCTCAAGGTGAGTAGTTATTATTATTATTATTATTTTTATTATTATTATTATATAATTCGTATTTAAAAAATATATATATATAAATGATGGTGTATCAGGATGCGTGTATAAAGTGAACAAGTAAAGTGTTGCATTTTCTAATACAATGAAAGACAAGGCCTTTAAAACTGTCTACAACATAAAAATTAAAAGAATTATGCTGTTCACTTATTCAGTTACTAAATGATTGAGCATACAGTGTTCTCCCTCATCAAAATAGGCTCATTTCGTCTGTGCTATTTCAGCCCTATTCTATTTCTAGTCAATTTTCTGACAATAACCATATACCTTGTATTTTTCTGAAGTAATAAATCTGTGTTTATGTCTTCGTAATGACTCTATGAGAAACACAAAGGATCCGTAGCCAATAAAACTATGAGCCATTGTATTGTTTCATTACTTATGTATACGCCTTATTCTGTAACATTGAATAAATAACTCTCTTCCTCGATAAAGAAAACAAAAACAGCAAGAGGCTAATCATGTCAATAATCAAAGGACTGACTTCCCGGATGCAGACGTCTGCTGAATTCGTAACTTTATTGAGAAAAATCTGACTCTGTTTTAGTGGAAACCAATGTAATGGCTTGATACAAACAAGTCTATAACATGTGACGCCATGAGGGATGGTAAAAGCTAACCCTCTCACAAAGTCATCACGAAAAGCGACTTCCTCTGTCCGGTGTCGCAAACAACTTCGGATCATGACAGAAACTACAAGGATTAGATTCCTAAAAAGAAAATCACAAGCAAAGACACGCTCTCATTTTGAGAGCAGACGCCAAATGGACCCACTTTCATCTGTTCTCTCCGGTTCTGGCGCTAAGAGTCTGCTCTTTCCAACAGATAGAAGAGTGCAGGATGCAATTATCCACAGCTCAAACCAGTAATAGTCACTCTTCACAAAACTAAAAGCCTATATAATGCGTCGGGAACGGATATAGACCCATTGTCTCTGTACAAAACGGTATGGGCTCTGAATAATGGGCGAATAAATGAAGTGTTGAAGTTCTATCATAAAAAAGAAACTATGCAAAAGAACGTGGATAAACCCATAGAAGACCTGTAGACTGATTCAAGTTAGCAGTTAACATTCAGATTATAGAGCTGAATTTGTAGAGTTATTGGACACAAAACAAAGATTTCCTCTCACACCATAACTTTTTTTTTCAAATGGATTATCTTGAAAGCAATATGCTTACAACTTTATAACTGTCAACCACGCATTTTTCGACCATATTTCTAAACTAAAATTATAAATAAGTGCAGATAAGTTTTATCTTGATTTTTTTAGTTCAAGTAATCATCTATTTTTCAGTGTGGAAATGCAAGTCAAACTATGTAGGGTCTTTGCTTTCGTTAAATACATATTTTGGTCACAAAAAGAGGGCTTTATGAAATGCCGCTCTCATGTACAAAAGTTTTACGGACATTGGGATCGGTAGGAGCTGGAGCAAATAATAGCTAAACAAAATTTTAATTCTTGGAAATGTTGCTGATTGGTGCTCTTCCTTAAACTTCCTCAATGTATATTTAACAGTGACAAAAGAGACATTTTGATTTTGTTCATACGCATATACCATTAAAGAATTGAAATACATTTTGGTATTCGACTGGCAAATATGGCTAATTTCCACATGAATTGCCTCAGCTGGTTTTTACAAAAATGCTGGTCGCTCTGCATATTTGATTATGTGGAAAAGCGTGGACTTAGAGATAATGATTTCAGTATGCATGTGCTCATTATTTGAATTGACTCAATATTAGTGAATAATTAAGCTAGAGATGTTATTTTATTGGGAGGTAAACCTAGTTCTGTCTACGACGATTCTCTCCTGGCTTCCAAATTATTTTCAAAACTGCTCCTGAAACTATTCATTCAGTTGATTCCGCGTCGTTTTTTTTTTTTTTTTTACTTTGAAAGTAATATTTGTAAAGAATTTATTATAATTAATCAAATTATTTGTAAAACTACTATTCATTTTAACAGGTTCAAAATTAACAATAATCAAACAGGGCGTTGCTTTGTAATAAAAGGACTTGTTCACAATGTCATGCATGGAAGATACGTAGTACAATTGGCAAGAAACGCTATATTTATGACCAAATCCAAAAATAATCTAAATTCATAGTATATTCAAGGAAGTGTACATCCTTTAACACCTGCTGACACACAATTATTTATAATAGTATACATATTGTTAAACTTTCATTAATTTTAACATGATATTGTAACATTTATAAAAAAAATTAAAGGTACACAAAATATACCGAGTAGTAATATGCCACTTTTAGTCGACTTATATTAAACTACAAGACAATATCTAAAAGAAATTATATATTTGTTTTTTTTTTCCTCTACTTGTCTTGTTGAAAAGTGAAATTTTAAATATTAATGAAAATTTGAAAAATATGTAAACCATCAGAATATAACACTGTAAAAAGGGTCAAATAATTTCAACTTTAGGTGGTCGATAAATGAATTTTATTGATTTTAGATAAAGGATATTTTGCCAATTGTTCTACGTGAAGCACAAACTTCGTTATTTATAAAAGTGGTAGCCTACGAGAAAGTTTATGTTTACAGACTTATTTCGCGTTACATAGTGTCACTCGTGCATCTTGCGTCAAAACCAGACTCTTCCTGGAAACTGGTTTGGCTGGATGATACCCGGCCTTTATTCGTGTTTCCTGGTAGGCATTGCCCGCTTAATGGCCTAGTATAGGTCGAAGAGCTACTTGTTAGAGAGACCGATACATGCCGTCAGCTGAACAGGCGCCAAAATCTAATCAGTCGTCCCCGTTAGGAACAAAATTGAATAGTGTTGTGGGGTCTGGAAATGTTGGGCACGTTTTGGGAGGCTTTGTAATTCTGGCTATCGCAATGTTGTCACTCTCAGACAATCTTCCAGATTTGCCCTCAACACTCCATTGTGAGTGATAGCTCCCATGGGGCGGTCTGCATTCATTTTAGTTTATAGCTTCCCCTTGTTTATAGTCCACAAATCGCCTGTGGTTGGTCATGTTAAACATTTATTTTGTGAAAAATGTTCTAACTTAATAAGAACCTGCATTAGCCCAAGGTTTGTTGATATCTAATGTCTCATAAAAAGCTGATATTTCGTCTCGTAAATATTATTTTGTTCCTTCATAAATCTCTTTACCCTGAACTACTTACGTCTTTGATAACCCGTATTCTTGTGATTTTATGTGCTAGCTACATTCTGAGCATCGCTACTTGCTTGTAAACGTCGTTGTCACACCAACCAAGCAACGTTTATAAGAATATGCCCTGAACAGTCATATCTGATTTTGATGATCACAAATAGGTCAAGGAATCAACCACGCAAAAAAGCTGCCTTCAATCCAGAGATTTTACAACCCAGCTTCATAAATATGTTACCCTTCTGTATAGAATATCCTCTCACTAAATTTGACATTTGTTAACAAAAATCTCATTTTTATTTCATATATCTGTTAAACGGTGATTTATACTATTGAATTGATAGATGTGCATTATAAGATTCACCTCCTTTAACCTTCTTCCTTTACTAATTCAATGACTATGAATATACCAAATACGGTACTGTTGGAACCGCTAAAACTTGAGAAATTTGGTCAGTATCAAGCATGTCTGAATTTTCAGATTTTCAAAATAAATGTTTGAGAACCGGGTCGTCAAATGTGCTTTTATAACTGCCCAAAATACAATCAATAATTATATCAAAGACGGTCAGGTTATGTAAAGGCCATTAGTTGCTTCTTACATGTTTGCCAAAAACTACACCTTATGTCTGTTATTCAACAGTACGGTGAACCTCCGAGTTAAGGACACTGACGGAACCGGATATTTTGCCTACAATAGAGAGGTGCTCTCAGTAGGAAGGTTATAGATTCCGGGACCTACATTCAAAAGGTTGCAATTAAGTGGCCGTAAATAATAGTTGTCCTTAGTATAGAGGTGCCCGTATGGAGAGGTTCCTTATATAACAAGTTTGTTATATATGTGTTCGAGCATGAATTAATCAAAGCCCTTCAGCTTATAAGACAAAACATCGCCGGAGTTTAGCTGTTTGACTAAACATATTGTTACAGACTGCACAAAGTCTCGCCGATTTTATCTCCTGACGTAAAACATTGCTCAATTTTCAGTTATCGTAGAATTTTCGCTATTAGTTTCTTGCCAAAGGTTAAAGTGTAAGCAGTGTTTGGTAAATACATGGGCTTGGCGGGCTGCAACCCAGGGCCTGCGTGTCTAGAGGTGCCGCGAGCCACCTAAAAATACCATTTATTTTATTTCTTTTGTACGAACAAACAATGTAATTAATGAGTGTACGTGGACCACATTAATTTTTATTGTATCATATAGACCCAGTATATAAATATGGGCGTACAAGGGTCTCCCGCCTAGTGCTTGCAACTGCTTTGTAACCCGCAATGACAAAAAAACCTTGCCTAGTTTCCGGCAAACTTCATGTTTCTCCTGTTCCATCTTTTTTTCGCACTGCTCATTTTCTTTTCCCGTATTATGATATTTTATCCATTACTGGTGTATCTATCCACATATTGTACTCAATTATGGGGTTACTTTTCTAGTATTATGCATTTTATAGCTTTACTATCCATAGCTCTCGGTAATATATTGTCAACTCCTATTCAATGTTAGCATATGTTTTCCTTCTTTATCAATTTACACAGGAATATGAATTCTGTTATGCTGGTAACAATATCTTCTAAACTTAGAATAAGTAATTTGATAGAAATGAATTGGCATTCTAGACAATTTATTATTTGTTACATGTAAAACCCTGAAATGAGTATCCTGTAACCTCATAGGGCACCGAAACGTAAGGACACACATCTGACTACCAGATATCTTTGACCTTCGTGAATCTCTGCTGCCCTCTGAGACTGGTTAATGATGTTTTGTAGGTTCTGTCCTTGGCCCTTGTAAACCAAGTCTTTTTTCCTCATGATAATGCGTAGTTCAGCTGATATAAAGCTAAATTTCCTTTTACATGGAAAGTCGGACTACGGACATTTTTTATATTTTAGGGCCCTTAATTCTTTATTTAACTCGCCATAAATAAAACTAAAATAAATCAATTATAAATATTTAGAATAAATTTATCATGAATAATGTTCAACTGGTTTTACAGTAATTTTTCGCCCCCCCCCCCCCCCCCCCCCGTTCAACTGACAAGGAGCCGTTGTCTCACCAATAGGGTTGGGTATCGCCTACAATTTTCGTATTGCAATATATTGCAATGTGCGGTAACGTTTTTCGACACATCTCACCATTGCCTTTATGCGTAGGGAGACCTGCGTAAATAGACATTCAAATAAGTGTTCAATTAAATGCAGAACTCACAAAATATAAGTGGAAACTTTTTTAACATTCGAAATGTAGGGAAATATAGAAATGTAAGCGGTAATGATAATGACCTTCTACCAAGTCTCCGAAGACTGAAAATATAAGCCGTTTCTTCACATGGGGCTTCTCATGTGGTCTGCATGTATACCTCTAGATAACGTGGTATAAAGGTTCCAGGATTTAAGTCCCGTTCCGGGGATATTTTTCAATGCCTCGTACCTTGACACGTGTCCTTTGCCTGAACGCGTCTCCAAATAAGTTTTAATTCTGTTTGGCATCTCCAGTGTTTCCAAGTATCACTATCCGTTTTCAATAAACCTGTCTTTTACATGACTAATGCCATACTAATATTCATGTCTTCCTGTTACAGATTTATCCAAATCCAACGTAATGTGCCGTCTTTAGGATAACCTGACTTGCATGATTATTTGTATTTTTATTTGTCACACGTGTCCAGTATAAGAACAATGAATATTCGATTGGTAAGAAATTAAACCTCGGAGTAAAAAATTTAAAAATGCATGTTTTATCAATATGTTTCAGCGTTCCGAGTAGTGTTTACAGAAACATCGATGTTGTGGTCTTAAATACCCTAGACTTGATAACTTAACTAATACAAGACAGAATTCTGAATTGTAGAATTTGAAAGAATCATGCGCAAATAACCCTTTCTCTAGAACCTGTTATTGTAAATTCTTCCCGGAAACTGTTATGGTAAGGGCTTGTAGATGCTCATTATTTAATAAGGTAAATACTATTCGGTAAGTTGATGGGTCCTTCGAGACCTGTTGGGATGCCTGAGTGGTTAACGTGTTTGACCATGGAGATGCCACACTGGGGGATGTGGGTTCGAAGCTGACAGTTGCAGACAGTGATGTTGTCGAGTCCGCACCATCCGAGTCCGAGAGTAACTCCGAGTCCAGGACACTCGAGTCAAAGTCCTTGATATTCGAGTTAAAGTCCACCTTCTTTAAGTCCGAGATATTTGGAACTCGAGTCCAAGTCCGAGTCCAATACAAATATCCATAAAGAACGATTTAAAATGGAAATTGCAGTTTACCAGGTTCATTTTTAAGTTACAGTGCACACATGCTTTTACTATAATGGTTAATTACAATTATAGCTCCCGATGCTGCACAATCTTGGTATATGTTGTGTTATTATTTTGTAATATTCTTTTACTAGTTCGCACATGTACATAAGTCTTTATAATATGTGACAGAGTAACTTTTCTGTTGCATGGACTCGAGATGGACTCGGCTTGATTTCTCGAGTACAGGACCCTCGAGTCCAAGTCCAAGTCCCTAAAAATGTGGACCCGATACGAACTCGAGTCCGAACTTGGACTACATCACTGACTGCAGAGGTCAGGTCGTGGCGGATATCCATCCAGAGTCTCTAAAGTACTGGGAATATTACCGGGAAACCGTACTTATATCGTGATAGCTTCATCATTGTCGGCGACCTGGGTGGTCACGGTTGAGGGGAGATGGCTGGCTTTGTGAAAAGCAAGGACGTACTTCCCGATAACCAATTCCTTACCAATGTGTCTAAACAAGGTTTTATTGTAGATGGCCCAAGTTGACACATTGGATACAAGAAATCCAACAAATTTAAATGGAAAGGGCCAGACCGGCACGTATCTGTATCAAGTATCTGTTAAGTGTCTTTCGAACGCTCATTCCACTACCAATGCCACCTGTTTTTTTTTTATTTTGCGATAATTTAGCAAAATACACAAAAGCTTACCTGTTTTGACCGCATGGAGAAATAAGACAAATGTGGCGATTAAATATAACAGCAAAATTTAACTCTCCTTTATGTGAATTCCATAAAATCCATTGAAAACTAATATAACTGAACAGATACCCGGCACAGCGACATATTTATGAGGGCTCGAGCTGACGATCTTAAACTACATACATTTGACGAAACACACAGATGACGTAACAGTGATATTTGTGAGAAATGCATTTGTAAGCCACGTTCCCTCATGTGATAACAGCTGTATTGAAATAGCTAACGAAATAAATTAAAAAGAAATATCGTGAAAATTTGGATGGAAAAAATTGTTGGAGCAGAGTACGGTAAAACACTGTCTTTAAAAAAACGTGAAGGGTAAACATAGGGCTTAGAGGCGTCAGGAATGAATGCCCTCTTTGAAGGCCAAACCATGGCAAATGGGTATTAAGCGAAACCGCAAATATCATTAAGTGACCCGTATGTTTCCAGATTATGTAAAGACAGAGGTGAAAGCACGTACGATCTGTCTGATTTTATTTCGGTTAAACAGTACTTTTCTCCAAGAGACACAGTGTTAGTTGACTTTCCCCAGGACAGATGCCCAGCTGTTGTGAAGTGTGGCCCATTTCGGGAGTTCGCTTAAGGGCTTATACATCTGCACACTCGGGCAATCCTTTGAACTATTGATCAATTACAACTGGTGTGAGAACCCGACACATCAACCGTAAAATGACGACTGACGCTTACACAACAGTGAACCCATCCAATCACCCTAACACTCTTCTTGCCTATATTTTTAACACACTTTGTTAAAACCCTCGGGTGCTCTGAATGTTTCCAGTCAGAAAAAGGTAGTCACGAACAATATTGCACGAGTCCGGGTTATTACTTTCCTTGCCTGAGTGCTTATCCAGGGTACAGGCCACATATTATTAGTCGCCCATAAAATCATAAGAAATTAACAATAGGACTAATTTCAACAGCTGCCACGGTCACTATATATAAGAATATATCATTTCCATATAAAATATGACCAAATCAGGAACCTGGGTCTCGCCTCATCCGATTAATCTACCGAAGACCGAGATAGCGCGCGTAGACGATTGTGGTTTGGTTTGCATGTTAATAGCCAACCTTTCCATCTGAGATAGGCAAAGAGTTTTTTTAAAGCTTCTATTAAAGTGAAAAGTAAAGTACAAACAAGTACAATATCACATTACAAACACAAAATAACAGAAAAAAAATGATAGACATGTTCAACACATCAAAAAATCAACACATATATAAAAACGTATAACTACAGCTTACATGTAATCAAACATTTTTAGCAGCATGTTTTTTTCCATTCCACAACATATTATTTTTGCTAATTTAATACAAAGTGTTTCACGATCGGACGAAAAGATTTAGCAAGTGGACCGACACACACTCGATGTGTACTAGCAAGTAGCACATAGTACAGAGAATTCAAGCCATACCAAAGCAAATTAAATTGCTCGACATAAGGATATACCACTTGTGACACGACCTAGAGATTAGTTTTGACTTTTTGAGGAGGGTGGATTAAACCAGTCAAAAAGGAAATTTTGCCAGCCTGTTGTAAGGATACACAGACGTTCAATCAATTTTCTCTGATATCTTCATGAGTATAAATTTGCATTATTAGTGCATGTTTTGATTACATGGAAGGGATAGGGAAAGAGCAGAAATCCCTTAAAGTATCGCGACCCTGCGAAAATTGAATCGGCGAGCCCGTAGAACTTTTTATGAGCGGCCTTATTTCCTCGTTTATAACACTTCACTTTATGTTCTAATTATTATCTTCTATTAGGCATATCTCAAGGTTTCCAAACGTTTGACACTTTCTCGTGAGAATGATACCCCGTTTATACCCCCGGGCAAACTTTGAAATAAACTCATTTGCAAAGCAATTGTGTCCCCGGAGAATCCAACCGTGCTTATTACCAGAGATTACCAGGCGTGTCAATTCCAGTACCCGGATGACATGACCGCTGACGTCTGCCTATTTATTTTTAACATGGACTGGGGTTAAAGGCCGTCAGCAGGCCAGACGTGTCGTTCCATTCCACGCTTCAGTATTCAGACACGCCAATCACTCAAAGCCTTCAACTGACGTCTATTTCCCCCACTGTAATTGGCCTGTAAACGAGGGCCCTACTTTGCCTAGACGCAGTAACCGTCTTTGTCTTGGAGGCTTACTATATATATATATATAATGTAGGATATACTTTGCTCAGATTTTATGTACCAACACCATGATCAGACAAAGCCGAAGGTATAAGTATTGCGGGGAAGGATTAAGGCTATAGGAAAAGGACGGGTCCAACCATGGAAGACTAATGATAAAACCTAAAAAAAAGTCGAAAGGGCCGGAAAAGTGTTGCCCTAGCCACAACAATTTGTCTGAAATCCGTTTCAAGAGGTTGCGGCGGCAAAAAAAGGGGTATGGATCCAAACACATTCAATCGGAACATCTTCTTGGCAAATCAGACGATTCAGAGTTTTGCAAATGGCGCGTTGTTACTAGTGACCTTCATATTCCGCCATAGGCAACAAGTCACCTAGGTTACATGTTTTTTTCTCTTTGTCAACATTGGCTATAATGTACTCTGTTTACCAACAACTTGCAGATAAACAAGCTCAAGCATCTGTCACTGAGCCGTTAACAGAATTTTTCGTAAAAGGAATCAAACGGTCCATTATTATGTAGGCAGTATAAACGATCGAATAAGCCCATAATTTCTACAGAAAAAGGCAAGGGAATAGCTTGCTTGCATATGCATATTGTATAAAGTTAGCTTGAGACCCCTGGACTTTTTTTATTTTACTTTTCAAAACTATGTGTAAAAAAGGCATGCACTGTCAGATACAGAATTACTCCTTTCTTTACGGAAACCAGTGTGTATCCAATCACGTAGAACTCATTGTTTCTTATGATATACAGGCATCTTATGATAACCATTTTCATTAGTAGCAGTTACTGATATTACTGCAGAAAGAAGCATCTGGTTTCTTCAAATGATAATGCAATTGAATCGTAAGTTCAGTGTTACATTTTTTAAAACGTTTTCTGCAAATAAAAAGGCAATTGAATCGTAAGTTCACATTTTTTTTGTTAAAAGAAAGAGAATAATTATCACCGAGAAATCTCGAATTTCAGGTATCTTCGAAGTTAGCTGTATTTATGCGTTTAGAATACATACGAAAAGTATGATTAAATGGTATAATTAAAGCTAGGGCATAGTGTCGTTGTTGTTTAACCCATCGCGAGCTCAAACAAAGAACTCTAAGTCTTATGGGTGCCAACTTAAACAGCAACGTTGAACTCTCTTATGTTACAGCCGAACTACTACAGGACAAAATTAAAAGCATAAAGCTGCGTTTTAAGGTGCGAAGGGTTAAGGCTAGGACATAAATCATAGGTTTCTGGGATCTTCTCTGGGCAGGCCATCACGTGATACGGTCCCATCATACATCGCTTGATGATTCACGGGCAGACCACACGTCAATATGACGCATTAAATGGCGAAGGCACCGGGCTAAATGAGACAAAATTCAAGTTTGTCTCTCTCTCCTTCTCCTGTTTAATCATCCATTTTGCCGACATGAATGCATCAACATGATATCCCTCCTTCTAAATTGCCCCGGAGACCTTAGGATAAATGAACTATAAGCATGAACAGGTGCTTGGGGGACAGCAGTATCGCCTTCAGCACCTAAACCTCTGATCACTGTCCGCCTTCCAACGGTCCCGGTCATAAATACAGGCTATAAAAGAACGGGAGCAGGGCCCCTAAACAATCGTTTCTGTCGGAATCTGCCAAATTCCTAGTGATATATTTAACATTGATAATAATGCATTTTGTTCCCCGAGACTAAATTACTGTTTTTATATTGGCAACAGGTCGTTTTCCGTCCGGCCAAATGGCATGAGTTATTACAAAGAAGTCAATCTGGCGGCTCCAAAGAGCCTGGCCTTACATCGGCCAGAGAAGCTAACATCCACTCTTTGTGCGGCCATATATTTCTGATCCACCAATTTTGTACAGTTATTCTTAAGACCCCCAATATATCCCCCGCAGTTTGTTAACTTTACATATACGTGACGCTTGATTTACGCGCAACGCAGTGAAAAATGCATAGCCGAATGTTGCATCTTCCCTCATAGTGTCGTGTTTTTCTCTGTTTCAGCTGTCAGGTAATGATTTCTGTTAACGTTACCTCTGATCTATCTCTGCTTTGTTACAACATGGGCGCAAGTTTCTTTCACGGTGTATAATCATCCTCATACTTGAAAGACCCTCACTGACACAAATCACTTGCTATATTTGTCATTTCATCAAATTCTCTTTGAAGGGAGCCCATCAGGACCAACCTTATTCCAATGACCCGGGTGGTCCTTACTCCGTGGTCAGTACGTTATACCCATTCGAGAACATTTTCTGTTTTATCGCTTTTTAAATTGTGTTTCTGAGTACCCAAACAGGGACATTAGTACAGGATCAAGAAGGTACACACTTATCAGTCAAAATATAATCTATCCTGCAGTAATGTGACCAAAGAATGACGATCGTAGTGCAGTTTTTATTTTTTGTCTGTCGGAAAACTTTATGAAACATCCCGAAATATGCACATCGTACATTCTTATACCCTTGTCTAATATAAGTGAACAAAAATGACCTGCGCCGAACCCTGAGAAGAATCCAAAATATGGCAAAATAGCATATAATGCCCCTACATGGTCATCGCATGAAAATCTTAAAGGTGCCCATTCACCTACCTTTGGTTGAAAAAGAATATGTGATTTCTGGTTTATGATTCTCCATATTTATAGAAAATAATGCTTTCTCATCTGAGCAATAAACATTGCAGAAAAACGAATGTATCAATGAACCAAGACAATATAAACACCACACACCCCTACAGTATTTTTGTCAGGTGCGAAAGCATTGTGACGTCACTATTATCTGACATAATGTTTCTTGGACGGTACTGTCCAGTTATACTGCAAAAACCTGACACAGGATAGACATGGTCCTCTTTTTATATTATTCCACAAACATATCATGTAAGTAAATCCTGTTTCAGGTGACCTTTGGGGGAAAACTGCGTGATTTGCAAATTAAGAAAATGAACCAATTTTCTATCTTGACTTTTTTATCATTTCAGTGCTATCCTTAGTTTCAAGCAGCTTGACCTTGACCTTGATAGCATGTGACCGCTTCTTCGGGATAGTGTTCGCCATGAAGGCCCGGATGACTGAACGGCGAGCTTGGGTCTTTATCATCTTAGTCTGGATGTGCTCCGTGGGTATTTCGTCACCACTTCTTGTGTACCGCTATCAGCGCGTGCGCGAGTGGCTGGACCATTTAGAGATATGGTGTAATGATGACTGGCCGCCCATAGTTAAGACAGACCCTCTGACTGGTTTGAAGACGGTGATCTACCCGTCAAGGACTGTGTATTACACCTTCGTCTCGGTAATGTTATATTTCCTACCTATTCTCATCATGTCAGTGGCTTACATTGTCATCATCTGGCGACTACGCTCAAGTCGGGTGCCCGGGGAGAGGATCAAAACCGATGTATCGGTACAGGACAAGGTCAAACGAAAGGTGAGAGCATAAGGTTTTCAAACTAAACTTATTTCTGTCTAAAAGATAATACAAAAGGGTTTCAATAGTTTTTTTTTAAGTTTGACTTGTATCTATTCTGATCTTTGCCAGAGCGATCGATATGCGTATGGATTATAGTCATTGCATGTATTCTGATCAGACCCGTTGATAACTGCACTGGCTTAATTGCAAAATCGATACATTGAAATATTTTAAGAAGAATTATTAAATAACCAGGCTCCTTTGTATCATTCCTAGACAAACAATGGTTCTGTTAACGCATGCACCCACTATGAATTCAATGAAGCTGAGTTTTAAACAAAAACAATTATTTTTTTAATCAATAAATGAATCTATTATTTTATATATTGCCTACTCATGAAATTTCCTTCCGAATGACATTAGGTATATTGTAATAATACATATAATGACAGAACTGTTTCGCTATTGGTACTTTTTGGCGAAGTTGGTGGAACGTTGGACTTATGTACCACCAACATGAGTTCGAATCTTGGATTGATCCTACTTTATTTTCCTCTGATGATTTATATATATATATATATATATATATATATATATATATATATATATATATATATATTGTTTAGGGGTGACAAAAAATCGGACCGAACTGTCTCGCTAGTGAAGCTTGCTTTAAATTGCTAGCGAAGGGGTTGGTACTTGTGCGCCACCGTTATGGGTTCGAATCCCGGATCGGCCCAGTATTTTCCCCTGAACACTTTGTCTTCGTAACAAAATATATATGTATATAATTTATTTATCTATTGAAGATCTGCCCAAGGGCATGACAAAATGAGGGTTCTTGCTAGGTACATTGCGCCTTTTGGGAAACGTGTTTAGAGTAATAATGACCGACACCATTTTTCATCAAAATGTATCTTCTCGGATAATTAATTGATTAATTTTGTTTTCAAGCAGACAGCTCTCAAGAGGAGCTGAGTTATGGGGTGCATACAGAAGCTGATTTTATAGTCTCGCAATTAAAATTTCCTTATTCGACAAAGCGGTTGGAACGCAGTATGAGTGTGTCGTCGTTATGGGTCCGAATCCAGATCTCGCCCAAAATTTCCCCCTGATAAAAATTACCTAATATTTTGGGTGTCAACATATCAATACAAAAATAGCCTCATTAATTCGTATATGAATGATAGGTTCTACAGAGTATGAGAAACCCCGGTCCATACTTCCTATATTTGATATTCCAGTGTTGTCATGAAATTACAAGCTCATGTGCCTGGATTTGACATGAAGCATATATCGACTTCTATGGAAAGTATGTCAGGCAGCAGGTCCTGAAGTGCCTAGACCAGAATAAATCGTGACATTCTCAATGTATCAGCAATATTAAAAAACTAGTTCATCTATAATAGGCCAATAAATCCGGAGGTGCATTCGCAAAATATCAATTAAAATCTAAACTATAATGCATGTACCAGCAGAATAATTTATTGCATGTTAAATTCTCATTAAAATGGAGAAATGTTCATATTCCAGTAGAATACATAACATGTCCATGCCTAAAAAATTCCCTGACAACGTCGATATACTACGATTGCCAAATCTGTCTGATAGTTCTTTAATGTTTTAGACTCGTTGCACGACTCGTTTACCAGGGCTAGCGCTACCTTATACTAACAGTTAGCGACAGTGAAAATTAACTATAGTTACTCTGTCCATTTACATCATAATTTTGCTTAAATGAACCTATTATATTTTATCATAGCATAAAAAGACATCTAATGTAATGTTAAGTTACAGTATTGAAACAAAATCCCCATCAAGTCATAATCATGTCATGCATTTTCTCACAGTGTTTTGAGACTGGTTTAATTAGAATAAAAAATAAGCGAATATTATTATGAAAATATATTTCTTTTGTTCCAGGTGGTCCTGATGTTGATTACAATTCTATCTTTATTTGTGGTGTGCTGGCTGCCTTCTCAAATCCGCATCTTGTATGCAGAGTACCGGACCAACAGCCTCGATCCGGTAAGCTATAAAGCTCAAAAACAAAATTCCGCAAAAAGGACAATTGTACTTGTCTTGTTTTAATGCCGCTCCAATTTACATAACAAAGAATTTTGAACACTGTAAGCCAGATAAAGTACACACCTGAGTGTGAGATTGTATTTCTTTATTTTTTTCTACATTTTTGAAGGAGAAAACCCATTCAAGTTATTAACGGGCCATTGAATGGATAGATATTGTGATTGCATGCTCATGAATGCGAAAGGGGAAGAAAAACTGTTTTAAATGTCCTTGAAGTCTCCCGTTGTTGAAAAGAGTGATGTTTCAATGAATATCGTCATTCTGGTAACAATATAAATCTCTTTGTCTATATTTCTAATACTCAAGTTTTAAGTTTGTCGCTTCATATTGCAACAAGCTGCATCAATAATTCTCTAATCAAAGTCATCTCTGTCAACATCCTATTATTTCTGAAGATATGTTGCAGAACGAAAAAGCTATACTCACAGACACAGAGACTGTATTTTCAGAGATTAAATCATCTGTTTAAAAAGACTGAGAAAGACGAGTTAAGCAAGATGAACAGAAGTAGTTCATACAGCAAAGATGCTGAGTAAAATGTAGACACATATGCTGAAGACATCTTACGCTGGCCAACATTTTTATTGAATCTGAACTCTAGTTGATGCAGAGGTAAAAATTATGATAGTTCATAGTTAAAACTATACTTAGAAAGCAGCTGAAATTGTCTCTCACGGAGATGAATATGACGTAGGAATGACGTCTGTGCGTTTTACAGTTCTGAGTACGCTCCACACGCAGTCCACACTGCAATCGTCTCAGATCTCTTTTCGTGAAACCGCTACTTTGTACAGCAGGGTTTTCTGGCATCGACTACTGGGTTGGTAAGAATTGTAATCAGACCAATGACAGCTTAGCATCGCTTTGTGCAACCAGCTCCGAATTTTAAACCTGCGACGTCCGCTTTACGCTCCCGAGGCAGCGGAAATTTTGCGCTTCTAAAGAAGCCAGTGATTTTCAGGCTGCCTGCTTTGACCGTTTATGATGCACTTTAACACCAATTGGTGCACATGGGCCAGTCTGCTAAAAAAAACTGTTGATGTGACTAGAAGCCAACCAAATGCAAGTCAACAAACACTCGACAGGCATCAGGTTCCGCCCAGAAACCACGTGTGGAGCCATCCTCTCTGAGCTTGTGGCCTTTTCAAACGTTCGCCGGGGCGATGAGCTGTTACTCAAAACGAAATGAACAACATTGGCTTCGTGTATTCCTCGCTTGGCTTGTAAACCGTTTTGTCTTCCAGCACAGGGTCTCATTTGATTGGATCAAAATACAGTGCTCCCCTATAGTGTAGAGATTCAGGATACAAGGTCATAACAAACAGCGCTTACGATATAGGTAGTTGGCCTATGAGTAAAGCGCTGTATAGAGCGTACGTCCGCTCTGACTGGTCTGATTCTACCGGAAGTTCAGCTCTTGTCTGCTTAATTCTTGGCCCTATGCCAGAACCGATGTTATCGGGTGATGCATGTTTAAAATATGGAGCTAGATACACAATGCGATACCAAGCTCTCATTGGTCTGTTTATAATACTTGGCTTTGTGCCAATCCTGATCGTCGAACCCAAAGAACCATGTTATGCAAAACAGTGTTTCCATGAAAAGGTAATTGCGATTGCATATCAGAGATTTTGTTCAGTTATCTTGCCTTTTATTATGACTTCTTCTTTATTCCCAACCCCATGATTAAAAAACCTTCCCAGAAATCCAGACAATTAAACAATAATATTTTCCTCTCAAATCTCTACAGATATATCACCGAACTGCAGCTATTAGGCGGCAATGTAAAAATGATGCGCCAAGGTTCGCCCATCCGTTTTAGTGAAATTTAAGGAACTTTTACATTTCTGTTCAATATGTTAACATAGCAGAATATTATGTGAACTCCGGCAATAGAGCATGAAACATATGATTCAAATTATTAAAAAAAATTACCTGACAACTTTCTGGATGCGCCCTCGTTGAGTGAAAGCATTTTATCATATATTGAGTACCAAGTAATTCAATCGTCCAATCAACGTCTGTGAAAATGTGTCCTTGAGTTTGTCACTGACGTGGACATGTGGTGACAAAATAGACTGTTTCCTCATAAAGCAAATAGTTGTCTGACTCAAATTTATTGCAAAGTATGATGCTGGATTCCTTAATGATGAATGCCGGTGTACCTGACTGATTCACTCACAGATGACATGTTTGAAAATAAACTGATTTTCAAAAAAACCTATTGCCTAAACCTGATTGGAGCCTCTTGTTGGGAAGGACTATAGGCTGAAAAAGGTTTGGTTTTAAGGCACTGCTATTTTTTCATAAACCATGGCTGGAAGCCGGGGTTTTATAAAAAGTTCGATATATAAAAAATCTCATGATCAGAGGACAAACATGATTGTCTTGCTTTACAGGTAAAGGCATTTCATGACAAAACAAAAATCTATCATTATTTTATTATTTTATTCTCCTGCAAGAACTGTCCGAGCGGCTTTTCCCAAAAAAAATCGGCTAATATCTACTGAAAAAATGAAAAAAAAAACAGTGATGGAGGTCGTAAGGAAAACTCCAGAAGTTATAACCTGTCGTTAAGACATTAGAGCGGATCTCTGAGGTTCAAGTGAGTTTTCACCATTGGGTTATGGAGGCACCGGCGGGGTACATTCAGCTCAGAAGTCCAATCACTTAACCACGAGGCAACGTCCTACCCCATTAATATTTCTTAATAAATGATGCGTAAGGGGGTGGTCAAAATGTAGGAATCACCTTTTGGAGGGCTTATAAGCGTTCAATGAAAGTAGAATTTCCCTGCCCCACTTTTAGAACATGTTTTTTATTTTAGTCTCCATGCCGTGTTTTCCAACCATTCGCAAGCAGTTTATCAGGCTTCAATTGATCTTCTTTATAAATACCATTTTTTAAAGTAAAAGTTGCTGCATAGGTCGATTACTGAAATTATAATATCTAATATTCCTATTGTTAAAATTTTGGATCAAATTAGGTTGAACATGTATATGCCTATCATTTTTCCAATTAATCAATTTTTAGTTTGCTATTGTTCACAGCAATTACAGAAAATTGTAATGTTGTTTATGCACAATATGCTATGAGACTGCAAATAAATAAAACAAAAGACTTGCTTTGACTTTAGCCTAATATTGCTAAAGTGACATGGAAGAAGAAACAGAAGGCTCTTTATTGCCATTTCTAACAACCAGCCTTTATTTAATATACGAACAGGTTACATGCATTACGCGATCTTTTCACTTTACCACTGCCTGCTTTAGAACGCTTTGTTGGGGTTCACCATCCGGCGGTTGGTACAGGCTTGAAGGGTCAATGTGCATCCAACAAGTTTTAAATTCGCAAAATCCAGTTGACTACTTTGTCGCCCTGTGCAAGCCAGAACCGAATACAACGTATAACTTCAGTGTACAAAATATATTTCAACATGTATGTTAGTCAGGAGGCAAATCCAGATAAAATGTGTTATATGCTAAACATTGAGAACCATGAAATGAGTGTATAGAATAATTCCACGATTCTAGCACGTCTGAAAGTCAAAATATCGGCGGAAAAATGTGCTTTCTATGAAAGCATTTGGATCATGGATCATTTTGGTTCCAATAAATTTAAAATGCTTGACCCCAAAATGGTAATTTGGAATCTTATTTCATGGTCCTAGCATGTTTATGGGCTGAGATATTGGCAAATTAGGTTTCGTAAGGGGGCCATTTTGAATGCAAAGAGCCAGGATGGAAACAACTCTTTCTTATTCCCCACGTTTTAAAATGGTAAATTAGCCCTGTTTCCAATTCTACTCAAAAAGTTTAGCAACATCACTAAATATCAGTTTTACGACATACTGCCACCTGACTATGTTCATCATCTTTTAATCTTTTATAAAGGCATGTCAATATCAATAAAAAAATGCATCGTTTAATGTCGAAAGTACACTTTGGAATGGCTTGCCCATAATGTTACGTGCACCGCTAACCTACAATGTTTTAAATATTTTTCGAGTACTTTCATCCACAATTGTCCCGTACTATCTTAATTTGTATCATTTTTTTACAAAATACTGTCGGTCTACTTGACACTTTTAGGACTTCTGCGTAATCTGGTGGTCTTAATTCTCTTGTTATTTATTTTGTACAGCTTAGAACGTCTTCTTGATATTGAATTTATTTGCTACTAAAACAGGACCCCGGTTATAACAGAACCTTTAGGTTGGGACTTGACTTAAGAATATTATAATAAATAAATATATTAATGTAATGTAATGTTAAAGACCTCTTATTTTCACATATTTGATATTTTGCCTTTGCAGCTGCCACCCTGGTTCATCAAGTTTCATTTCTTTGCCGACTACATGGCTTTCGCCAACAGCGCCTTTAACCCAATAATCTACGCCGGGTTCAATGAAAACTTCAGAAGAGGTAAGTCCATTTTATTACGCCTTTGCCTACCTGTTTTTAAATGAGGCCACATCCGGAATCTGGAAACAAACGTTAAAGAGCGAGCGGGCGAATAGTTTGACTAATTTACCTGTCGACCCGAGAAAGTGGAATTTTGCAAATGTGCAATAATTAACATAAATGTGCTTCAATTCTTGAAATAATGTGTATGAAAATAAAATAGGTGTCATAATATTTTTATGAATGAGTGTAGAGATGGAGGCAAGAGAACCAATTTACAATTTTGGAGACTATTCATATTCACTAAAAATATCCGCGTTAAATGGAAACGATGTTTACATGGAACAATTTGGTTTGTTGCTGCAGTCCAATTATCTTGAATATTTATGTTTTTCAAATTGTTACTGAACGAAATTTTCACAGCTGTGCAATAATTGCAGTAGTCCACATGTGGGGAGCTCACACTTGATTAAGTCACATAACGGGTAATATTTTATAGGTAGAATGTCTTCTTGATGGATAGATAGCTTTCCTACGTACCTGATCTGAAGACCGTCTGTGAGGTTGAGTGGTTGTAATGTCAAAATGTTTTGAAAATTATATACAATTTACTTAGATATTTCGAAAATTGTTTCGGAAAGTTAGTTCTATTGTTTGTTAATCAGGTAAGTTCATCTGTGTTAAGGTTTGAAGTACGTTTCTAGTTGAACCATATTCAACAGCATATTTCCACTATAGATCTTGTGGAAAGATCTATAGTTGGGAAACGAAGAGCATTAATTGACTAATTCAAACTACAATCGTTCCTATAGATAGTCTATCCATTATGGCATTACCGCGTTCTAATAGCAGTGAAAACAGAACTCAGTAGACTTTTATGTTGGACTGACACAAGTTGCAGGGGAAAATAATTAAAATTCACTGCCCATATCGTTGTGAACAGCAGGTACCTTAACATAAGGCATCGAGTTATGAATTAACATTAAGGACACGTATGAACATAAAACCATAGTGTAAAACTCATCTTTATGGTTGCCAGGGATTTCCTATTCCTCGGATACAAGTTGGCTTTCACGTAATCAGTTGGAGATATGTATGTGTACATGCGATCAGAAGTTCAACAAACATGTAGTGTGATTTACCAAAATGCTGAGTTCTAACGGAATTGTTCTCTCACATGATGGGTGTTATTCGAAAGTACACAAATACATGGTGTTATATAACGATTCGTTAACGATTCGGTAACGTCTGATTTATTTCAAGTGACAACGTACCTGTAACTCATGAGACATAAAAAAGACGAAAATATTTATATCCACCTCGACTTTACGAAGCATACCAGGTCTGTAGACTCTCTTGTATTAGAGGGACAAAATACTACTAGCATATGACTAGTCGGATGATATTCATATATTTAGTTTTACGTTGGTTCTACGATTGTCTCAACGGGTCGTATGACAAGTCAAAGTTGAAATCTAGCCACATCAACCATTTTTTTTTCAAAAGTAGGTTCTTTGGACGAGCTTCGGCCGATTATTGTTAGCTCTGACGAACGTGACCTTCATGATCGGCCTCGCGCTCTTAGAACGATTATCTGACATTTCCTTCGTGGGAAAATCTTAACCTGGGCGTTCGTATCTCTGGTGTAACCGGATTTTCAGAGTTGTCATAAAATGCGACTGCAACATAATTTTGAATGATCTATTAGACAATATTTAAACTCCCGTTGTGATTCCTTTTAATCAGCAGTACATATTAAGTTCGTATCATGGACCACAAGGTCGTGTTTTCCAGATTATTACACGACCCTCTAAGGAATAATGTATTTTTCAATCTTGAATTTTGATACGGTAATTGTTTGCATCATTTCAAGCTTGTATAACATATAAGCACACATTTTTTTTTCAAATCGCATATTCCTAACATATAAAATATACAAATGAAAAATATCAGATCAATATGTTAAATATACATTCACACTTTAGACAATGCGCAAACATTCGCTTATTGTATGTTTTATAGACTATATAATTGTACTAACGTGATATTTTAACTTCGTGATATGATTATATGTTTTAAACACTGTCTTATTACAATAAATGTGCAAGTTGAAGCAGGGCCCCATTGAAAAACAGCAGTATTTTTTTTTTTTTTAAATTACCTTGCTTCAGCTGTTTCATACAGTTTACGAGTTGTCGAGAGGTGTCAAGGGCCAGGACGATAATCGCACCATAAACCCATACGACGTGTCTTGCACGATTCATGTGAAACCAGTTATGACGATTTAACGTTGCGCCTTAAAATATTATTCACAATGTATGATGCCATTTGTAGTTGCTTTACTCCAAAATACCTAATGGTGAGCCTAAATATAAATAAAACCAATAAAAAAATATGGTTGACATTTAGGGATTTAACAGCAGAATAAACTTGACAATCGTATATCGGAGCGCATCTATATATATAGGAATGCACACAGACGCAAAATCAAACATGTTGATTCTTAAAGTGGATTAATACATAAGGAACTTAGATGGTGGACAATAACTTAAGTAAACAATATTATAGCCATTTCTTTAACATTCAACTGTTTACAGATTAACTATTCATTCCAGCATTTTGTAATAACATTTCTGTCATCTTCATAAGCTATTTTAAGAGGTCCGTGACATGTTTAAATAGGTAACCGTGAAGTTATATGCAGAATTGTCTAATATCTTCATGTAATTTCCCCAAGCTGTAATCCCTTTTATCTAGGTACGGATCAAATACGGGACTACAAGATATCCAAAGGCAATACGGTTTACTTGTATACTATATATATTACATGCACAGCAACTGTATCTCATGTGATTGTCTGTTTGATGCAAGAATTTCTATTTAAAAGGTCATTTGAAATCGGTTTCAACTTATTAAAATAATGACGGTAAAAAGTGTGTTGTTGACTTGTCATAGTATCACTTTCGAAGAGAAATTGAATTTTCTTCCGTCCCCATGTATGAGGAAAAGATTTGATGAAAGATACTTGAGAACATTTATAATAAAATTCAATGCGATTGTTTATTTTACAGAACAGAAATCGCTGGAATTTCTGTTGGTAATTACATTATCATTGACCCACGATCAAAATCAAGGACCTTGACACACGCCTCGGAAAAGTTTCATAGAAAATTGTTTATATTTGGTGTTATATTTTATGTTATATTATACTGCTTTCTTGCCGACATCCGTGTTTCATAAACATTAAGATAAACAATTATGTTTTTTTTTAAATATGAATTTATAGAACCTACGAAATGCCCTTTCAAGACCAACAACTATAAAATAAGATACATCGGAGCGACAAGATTTGGTTAATATATTCATTCGGGGTATTATGGATTTGAGCATGTCACGTACCTCACAAATATATAAAATGAACACAGGGTTGTTCACGACATGTGAAAAACGAGGCAAGGGTTCTCAGAGACTCTTCACCAATCAACTTTGTCTTGAAAGTCTAATTCTCTTCTGACAAGAAACATTAAGGTCGGTCTAGAAAAGAACCAAGAATATTTTCTACTTTTACTTGAGACTGCAACCAGACATCTAAATCCTTACAATGCGTGCTTAGAATTGAAAGCAAGCGTTTCTGTATGGAAGAAACGTTAGTTATACGTAAGTAAAAAATACAGGACCTTCTTAATTCTAAGTTGATGTTTTCATACATATTTACGTAAAGTGTTTATGTCATAAAATTGTGAATTTCTTGTCATAGTTGTATGCTTACCTTATTCTTGTAAAGGATTCAACGATTTTAAGTTATGATAGACCCATTTTATAAAAAAAAATATAAAATAATTCAAATTCTCCGTGGTGGAAAAAAAATAAGGGTCACTGATATGTATGAAGTAAATCTTTATAGTGGCTGTTGAAAGGTGTGACATTTTCAAGTGCATCTTGTGATCAGCTAATATATTTATATTTTAAACCGTTTGTGATATATAACCAATTTAAACTTAATATTTTCCTAATTGTGTATGCATAACCTTACCAATAAAACTACCTCCCAATGTGATTTCACCGGTGTTAATCGAAACAGGAATGGATTCGCGTGTAGTGTGAACAGAATATTGATTCGGTACCGTATCCATTGTAGTGTGCATGATGACATGATGGAGAATTCGAAGTTTAGATCACTCTTCGATTTTTTTTCATATTACTTACACTTTAATACAACCAAATATAAAAATACGAAATATTTCATTATAAGCTATAAACTAAGCGCATACCTCCGCTACGAATGAACAATCAATCAAAAGTACAAGAAAAGGAAATTAAACAAATATTAAACACGTTTTGACGCAAATAGATGAACTGTTAACATACGCTGCATGAGAGTATTTTATACAAGGCCCCGAAGAGACTATAATATTCATTCCATGAACGGTTTAATGACAATTGGTGGAATTATTTCCTGTGTGTTGGTAAGAATACAAACGGTATCAGCAAGTGCAAT
Organism: Sipunculus nudus; assembly: GCA_026874595.1. Taxonomy (NCBI): domain Eukaryota; kingdom Metazoa; phylum Annelida; class Sipuncula; order Golfingiida; family Sipunculidae; genus Sipunculus; species Sipunculus nudus. Next base: position 58,287,241 of record CM049307.1, read on the forward strand.
TAAACCGGCATTCATCATTCAACATGATTTCCAAGGAGTCCATCCATGCTCAAGTAGCTTACTAATAAGAAGTGACATTAAAAAAATACATCTCTGACAGTGAAAATAAAGAATAGACCAATTCAGTAGAAATTAAATATGTGGAGATGCCTTCACAGGAATAAATGAAATGGAATAAAGAGATGATGACAGTAATTATTAAGGCATTCAACTCGATCGGGATCGATGTCAGATTTTAACAGTGGGCTCTCATCGCCTGTTTGAATTCACTATTCTTAGAACAGAGAGAAAAAGAAAAGCTCTATATTCTGTCAAAGCCTTTCCCGAAAGTCACGCAAACTTCTTTTTCTATTACCCCACGGATCAGGTCAGTGACCGCTTGCCCTCTTTGGTTGCCATGGAGATCGGGTTTAAACTAAAATAATGCTATGAATGAAGTAAACAACTTAGCTGCCGGAAAGGTTTAATTATACAGTAAGAAATATAAAGACCATGATTAAAACATTACCATAGGTAATTTCACATGGAATTGCCAATTAAAATTTGGAAAAAAAATATTTTGACAAATTAATTAAAATATATGTGTATGTAATATATAACCAAATTATACCTTGCGGATTGATTAAACAGTACTATCAAAGTCTGATTCTTGAGTCCGTCCATCTTAATGATTCCGCTAATATTGGTCAAGGTCACTGATCTAGTAAAAAAATAAACATTTAAAAAAAATGTAAATATCAAACTGAGTTGCCTACAGATGGGGACGTCATGTCAGTTGGTCACCTGTAACTATATAAAAAGTTACAAACAAATACTCGCCTTGTGTACATTGGAAAAACACAAATGTGTTTTGGCATCATCAAATATTATGGTCATTTCAAATTAGCTTTAGATGTTGTTACGGAACGTAATATCAACAGATCACGTATGCGTGATGAACATAAATTTTGTCAAGGAGATAAAAAAAATCAGATTCTGTAACACTAGGCAGCGTGAAATGTCTAGGGGAATGAATAAAGAAGTCAGTGTTTTTTTTTTTTGTTAACAAATAACCATAATTTATTCTTAAAACAACCCTAACATTACAATACACTAAACCAATACAATGACACAGTATAACAGCAAATCAATACAATCACACAGTAAAAAAAGCAAAGTGCACAGTACCTGGATACCACCACTGTCACAGCGACAAGTCCTTTAAAATGTATAAGCCGGACGAACAGCTCACAAAAAATTCTCTCGGAGAATAAAAGTCCAATGTAAAGCTCTTTTAACAATCCCGAAAGTAAACTGAAGACCAAATAAGATTCGTCACAAATCCAGAAGAAAATCCGAAGAACATCTATAATTGCCGCACTTATCGGAATAGGTCCCACCAACTGACATACACGCTGATGTGTCCCCTGGAATATTCTCTCACCTCTCTCTCGGCTTTATAACACGGCCTCTATTTATAACCTTTTTCTCCGAAAACGCTAGAAAATTCCCTTTCATGAACAATCCATAATACACAGTACACACGCGCAAAGAACATAATAGAACGGGAACGCCGTGTATCAAGGGTTCAACCGAGCCTGTAACATCCGGCCAGGCGAGGCCTCCACAACACGAGCTACACATGCCAACAAAGAATGGAACATCCGTGTGCACAATAAAACAATCATCTGTAAGACCGCTGCACACAAAAACTGGCACCTGTAACAATGCAAAATATGTCCAGCTTTCTTGGCAAGAATGACAGGAGTCAATTTTCTTTAATTTGTCTTTCAGTAAAGTTTGGATCATCACCTAAACAAATGATAGATATAAAGTGAATATCATCAATTACCAGTTTAATCAAACAAACGCGAACACACTATGTAACACAACCCCCCCCCCCCCCCCATCTCTCTCTCTCTCTCTCTCTCTCTCTCTCTCTCTCTCTCTCTCTCTCTCTCTCCAACACATATATGGCTACAAATTTGGGCTACGGAAAAAACTGATTATAAATACCAATATACCGGTAACGCAAATAGCTGCATGACTGCGAAGATAATCGAGCATTTCATGAATTAAATCTTGAAGCCCTAAACCTGGTGTGTTATTTCGTCGAAACCTTTTGCTCAGTGCATTTAGGTGCGTCCAGGGACCTGAAATTAACAAATCCTCATTTGTAGGTTTCAGTGTCACAGCTGGTTTTGATCGAGTCATTTAGTGCAACTACGCCGGTGTACATTTCGCTTCACAGGGCACGGCACGCCGATGTACATTTCACTTCACAGGGCCTAAAGCTGCGTGTCCATTTATGCGGTACGGATACGGATGCGGACGCGTTTTAAATCGCGCATATGGAATAAAGAAGGAGTGTGTCCACTTATGCGGTGCGGATTGCGTACGGCGTGCGGAAACGGATGCGTTATTTTGAAAACCTGACCATGTAGCCGCGGGTACGGTAACGCATGCGGAAAGTGCCATTTTGTAGAGGTGAAAGAGAGTTAAAGACCTAAAAACGCACTGAAAAACATATCTAATGGACACACACGCACAAAATATCCGCATACGTATCCGCACCGCACACGCACCGCATCCGTACAAGTGGACACGCGGCTTTATTCGTTTTATAACATTGGATATTTCTTGGTCAAGTAACAGATATATTATAAAGATTTTTTATAAAGATATTTTATTAATTCATTAGATAATGATAATTACTAGTCACTGACTGAATCAAGTACTCGTGCAATTGTTTCATATAGGACACATCGTAACTTGTAAACAAATTGAATAATACCATCAATTTACATATGAAAAATAGACTGTATGTTACAATATTTTGACAGTATTGACAGGCCAAGGAGACGTTGAGAAGTTAATTGTATGTTGGTTGTACTCTACACTATACATTTTATGAAACACATCAAGCACTGGCGTTCTTTGGAGAGTCGTCAGAAAGCCGGAAAGGTTAAAATTAATAGTTTTAAATCAAAAGTTTAACTTCATGTGGCCGGAGGGTTCATCCGTTTCTGTCATAGTCACCTAGGGTGTGTTTTCGTGCTCGGAACGCGTTCTTGTTCCAGCTGTTGTTCCTAACCGAGGTCGTTTTCGTGACGTACCTGGAACGCATTCCTGGTCCTTGGTTCGGCCGCCAAAGGGCACACTGAAGCGAGGTCAGGATGGATGACAGAGATGTAACATTTTTATTGGAATCACAGTATATTGAAATTTTTATAAAATTTGTTATGGTTAGTATTTCTTTAGAATGAATGAATCTTGAATGAGACCATTTACACCGGTCAATGATGAGTTTGTTTCATGTGTGATTATAGCTTGGACCCAGCTGTTGTAAACATTGTGAACATTCTAGTTTTACATTGAGCCATAGCTGGATCTGATATCACCGAGAATTATTCTGGCGTTTTCGTGATGGAACAGGAACACATTCCTGGTTACACATTTTGTGGTTAGAACTTGAAACGTGTTCCAAGAGCATGAAAACACACCCCTAGTGAACAGAAGTATGAACATTTCACAATTATTACCAAATGGATTTTTCACCCGATCCGGAATAGATTTCGGGGATATTTGTGCCCGGGATGGACCCCGAGATATCCAATCAATAGCTTTCAGCTACGATTCTCTTTACGCGGTTGCGGCCGCGGTATATATATGCGGTCGCGGCATGCGGTTGCGGCAAGGCCGATTCCTTTTATGCGGTCGCGGTTGCGGATAAAATGTACGTATGTATGTATGTATGTATATATATATATATATATATATATATATATATATATATATATATATATATTTAACTAATTATTCCTGCATTTTGCAACTTTACAGTAAAATATAAGGAAACCAGCTCTTTGAATCGAAACAGATACATACACTAGACAGACCAGTCTCCAGCAAATTACAGGCAAACGTATCGCATATCTACATATCGATTTAAATCGATGTTTTTAGGCGGAGAATGCTTTTCCTCGTGGCATAAGCTGATAAATATGTGTAATCCTGAGGAAACCCCTATGTGACGAATACATTTGAGCGGGATTCCTCGTCCGACCTCCTCTGTTTAACATTTTTGGTTGGACGAGTCGCTACAAATCTAGGAAAATCTTGTTCAACGGTTCAAAATGCTTAACGGTTCCATGCAGATTTTTCCTGCCGTTAAGACAACATCGGACGGAAAGAAAGGGGAAACGGCTGGCTAACTTTGTTTTCTTTCCAATGATATTAAATGCAAAAGAATGGATCATGCAAAATTGAACATGGTTAAATGTTCTTATCTCTCTCTCTCTCTCTCTCTCTATATATATATATATATATATATATATATATATATATAGATATGTATATGTGTATTTTATATATATGTACTATCCTGAAGAATCAAGACACGTATATGAGATGTAACCGTTTGCGGATTAAATTAAACAAGCCTTGGTCTCAAAAAACGTTGAAAATGGAAATTAGAGTTAAGGGGCCTACGACAAAAGGTTAAGTTTCTCAAACACATTTTTTTTTTTTGGGCAAAAAAATATTGCGATCAGGCAAATATATATGTTCAAATGATGAAAAATTACTGTGATCGAGGGACAATATGATGATAATAGAATTTTTCTGCTAACCAGTTAAAAGCATAACGAACCCGAAAGGGAAATTTTATCAAATAATCATTATTTTATTTTCTTGAACGAATGGTCCTAACGGCTGGAGGAAAATTGATAAATTTCATGATCAACACAAACCGGGGGTGTGAAATATATTGTTAGTTTTTCTCACAAGTATATACATTTTTAGTGCGTGACAGCTTTTCAATGGACTCGAGATGGGCTTGGCTTGATTTCTCGAGTCTTCACCTCCGCGTCCGTGTACAAGTCCAGGATCCTCGAGTCAGAGTCCCTAAAAATAGACTTGAGTGCAAAACTGTTTAAAAAAATGATTTCATGAACAAATACTTAACATTCCAGGAAAGTTCATGTATTGTTCAAACTTAAATTTGGGTGAAGAATTGTGTCGAATATGAACATTGTTTTAGGAATTAGACGAACAGCAGAAGGGATTTATTTAAGGTGTATTCAGCATTTATGCTATGATCCTATACAAGAGATTCTAGTGCACTCAGGGCCAATCAACAGAATTCATTCACCTTGATTGTAAATACATACACGTGTGCATGTCGAGGCACCTGAAATTAACAAACTATCTCTTGTAAGTTTCAGTGTCACAGCTGGTGTTTACCACTCAAGTTATTTTGATCAGCCGTGTTGATTTCTAACCCCCTTCGAGACCATCCATGGTTCATATCATTGAATGTATGAGTTCATTGTTTGTGAATATGGGCTAACCAGTTCCATGAAGCTAATAATAGGTCATTTGAGGGGCATAACACTCATTTTATACTTCCAGGATCAACGTACTAAACCGAAAAAAAAAAACAAGTGCACAGGCAAATAAAAAGTATCCTAGGCGTTTACCACCCGTTGCTATGGCGTACCTGTATTATATCGGGACAAATACTCACGGCATAGCGTGTTAATGAAATACTACAAAAAGAAGACCTACTTTGTACTCTATTAACAATCTTGTAACCGTCAGTAACGGTGTGTACATCATTTTGTGTCTGCAAATGAATAAAAGGGACAAGAACTAATAAGACAGTTTACAAAGAACGTCCCTTTGTGGTTAATTTAGTTGTTACAACGTATTAACTTAACAGTTGACTGGAAAGCTGCATTCTAAGCAATGCAAGCCTCCGCCATGCGGGGGTCGCTATTGTGGGATGCTCCCAAAACCGTGCTTGCATTCACTAATTCGGCCCATGTTCGCAGGTTCCTTCATGCATACGCAATCGCACATTTGTAAATATACCTTGATGACGTTCATGAATCAAGATCAGGTGCGGATCCACACTTAATGTCTTATCGATTTTTTGCCCATTCCCGAAATGCCTTGATATTCCGTTCATGATTGCGTGATATATGTTGTGAACAAACACAAACACACACACAAAGGAACGAGGATAAACGCATAACCCCCAAGGCGGAGACAATTACATATATATTACAAGGTATATACAACCGATGTCTCGGAGAACGAATTACAATCCCATTAAAACAATCCGGGGAATTCCTTAGCGGTTCAGTGCAGATACACGGTATTTAAAGTCACCGCTAATATCAGTATACGTCAATAACAGCATTAATCACAGAGATATGACACGGGGAGTTTTTTCACAATATCATGCCTCAGCGAAATGATCTATCGATTCTTAAATAATCGAGATAACAAGTCCGGATTTACGGTTGTGGTGGCAGGATTTACAAGCAAGAACTCGCCCTATAAACAGCTACAGCCATTACGGTATATTAGCTTTGTTTGCGTATTGATTACGCTCAGTGCCGGGACCGTCAGCTAGTCCCGAGACTATATTTGTGAGCCCTCTGGTATATACTATCTGCCGTCTATATTTGGTGTTTTCGGGCTTTTTCCTGGGAATTTATTGAAATGGATATGATGAGCAGTGGAGGGGAGAATTAGGGTCTGTGGGCAGAGTCTCTATTGCGCTAGTTTTATTGCTTAAATAGTTCCCATGAGAGATCAAATAGGACGCGCTCTCATATCTGGAAACAAAGGAAATATAAATATATATATATATATATATATATATATATATATATATATATCTGTCAGTATATATGTGAGGGGACTTTAGCTATAAATTCAATCATATTAATGTTATTATTATCACAATTATCATTATTATTATTATTATTATTATTATTATTATTATTATTATTATCATTATTTTACCTATTAATACTAAAATTATAATTATTAATATAACCATTTTACATATCAATATGATAACTAAAATTATTAATATTATTATTAACTGTAGTGGAAGGAGCAGTGTAAATATTATGAAACATTTAAATATTCGTAGTATTGGCATAGATTAAAAAATATTGCACGTTTACTTCGAATATATATTTTAGTATATTTTATTTCATTAAATTTAACTCGCAAATGCTAAATCAGCAAATCATTTTAAGTAGCATCTTGACACATATATCAAGATATACAGCGTAATTAGCTATAGTGCTGCTAATTAGTAGGTTCTCAGGCACCGCCCGCGTCCAAATTATCCCACGCATAAAAAAAAATTTATTTAGATTTTTAAAGAAATTTACCGATTTGAAAATAACGTAAACGCGTGCATGAACGCATACACGCATGTTTCTGCTGTTTACGATAAAACATAACCGTGAAACCGCATGTATGTACGCGTTTCAGTAACAACCAAATGTTTGCAATCTGAAAAATTTTAAAAAACTTAAGGTAAACAAAAATCGTCCTCCCTCACTGATTTCTGAAAAAAAGCCTGAAAACCCAACTTTTTTGGCCTTAATCCAATAATTTTATGAAAATTAAATGTGTGTCTTGAATAATAGATGAAGTTATATATCTCAGTAAAGCCGATCTTCACTGTTCTGAAATTGACCCTACTGTCAACATACTATAGCTGATGGGTGTTTGATTAGATAACAGATTAAATAAAGGTTGAACGGGCTAGATTGCCAGAAAATGATCTCTTAAGCTGTGGAATTGGTTCTGTCACGATTCCAGGACACATCTTAATCCACTTAAAATCAATCACACGGCCAAGGTTCGATCAGATAGAGAAAGGTGGGTGATAAGGGAATAAAGTAGAACGACATGAAATAAATCAACCGTGCAGAAACTGGAGTCCATTTTAACTTTGTGTAAGGAGGCCCTGAATTTGGGACGCTGGACTTATTCCAAGCCGAACTTGTATAACCATTTAGGCAAATGGTTTTTGCAGTATCAAAGCAATGGCAAAAGGTTAAACAAGTAAAAACGATAAGTTTTATTTATTGCCGTGTCCAAAAGAGATTTCGTGTCACCCTTAGCTCAAGTCCCGCGTATATCAAATATGATGGGGGACGTTTGGTATTGCTCTGGAATATTGGTCACATCCAAACTAACACAGGCTTTTAGATATGATAATTTAACTTTATTCTTAAGACAAGGTTTGTGTTTTATGACGTCTTGTCTTATATGCTGTCGTGTGACCATGCATGGGGAAGTTTCCAGGCAAAACCGCCCCAGCACACGGTCTTAGTACCTCTGTTGAGCTATTTATATTACCTTGTTATAATTTTTGCGTGTTAGTATAAACAGTCCACGTGTGTCTTTTCACAATAACAAGGCCGCGTGACCGGAGGTCCGAATTTATGCATGCGTGACAGATCCCAAACAAAAAATGATCCAAACTATAAATCGACCTTAATATCCTCTTATAAATCTGCTGGACGGAAATTACGGTATACATAAGCCGAATGTAAATTCATTGTAGAACCTGTCGCAACAGATGTATACGATAGGTCCACGGGCCTTAGCGGAAATGACACGGATAGTACAGGTCGGGTATTGGGTCCCAGGCCCGAGTCACCGGAACATGTGATGTTTCAGCCAGCGGGAACATGTGTTACATTTTGGAGCCAATTCAGGACATCTCCTGATTGACATGCTTGTAGTCCGGGCGATGCATGGAGTCCCACGCGTTGAGTACAGGAGTAAGCAAATGGTTTCAGGGCAATGTTTTGGCATGTACTAAATTATTGTAATGGAAGACGCATTATTTCCATGTTAATACAACATGCGTTAAGGGTGATTAAGCCCCTTTAAGCAATACAATGTAAGTATACTACATACATTGTATGAAAACAAGGGATATTTCAGGGCTGTATCCATTAATATATAGTATGTCCTTATTTTTTCCAAACAGTTTAGCTTAGATATTTATTTAATTTCCCCTTTTTTGCGCCAAATAACTAAACACTCCCTTAGTTACGCCTTTTCTTGCTAAAGGATCGCTTATGGTGGAAGTCCCTGACTCCTTCAATCAACAAATAATTTCTTATTTTCATAATATACTATTTGTACTTACGAAATTTTTCATTTTTTCGAATCTGAGTACAAGTCCGAGTCTAGGTGGGTCGAGTCCAGGTCGGAGTCGTTTAGGTTCGAGTGCACCTTATTCGAGTATATGTTTACGAGACCGAGTTCAAGACAGAGTAAAATAACTATTATATTTATAAAAGAAATCAAAAATGGAATTCTGAGATTTATTCCTTGATATAGCATACAAAACGCGGCAACAGAGTAGTACTACTCAATGCCCAGCCAACAAACCTTCCCCAAAGAGACATGGATGTCTTGATGGCTGCTTGACCTGGAAGGCTTACAGAATTTTTATACTTTTTTTGTACAGGTAACCGCCTAGGTTTTATAACACAGCTTATCGTCCGCCCCGCATATTAAGCTTTCAGTCCGCACCAGACCCGCCGGTATTTTTACCAATATGTGTTTACACTTAGATAGGTATCAATAGACCATAGTTTCGGTATAGAAACATTAATACAATTAACAAGAAAAATAACATTAAATAACATTAGAAAATTTTGTTTTTTAAATAAACTTTTTCACCAGATAATTTCTAGTTCATAACTGGTATGAACAAATGCCCTGCACAATCCGGGAATACACACCTGGTTTTACTGTGCGTTACCTGCACTTTATCCCTATTTGAACGTAGGCGGGTCCTGTTTCATTCTTGCATGAGTTCCTTAACGCCCAGCTATCCTAAGGTCTTGTACATAATGATCAAGGGTAGCCGTTACTTGACCGGTATAAAACCACGAGTATGTTACGGGTAAACCCAGGATAAAGCACGGCACAGTACAGGATGACTAAGATCACACAAAGTTCCACTCAAGAAAATCCAAGGTTTTTGAAAGATTATTGACGGACATCGACGGTTAGGTAATGGAGGGTGGGATATGAATGACCTATAGCAAGACCTTGGCAGACCTATGCAAGTGCTGTAATAGGCCGACAAGCGACCGTGGAACACTATGATTATTTAGCATCTGATCTTGGCAAGATCCGTCCTTTCAAGCACAAACCTGCCCATTTCAGAGTGTATTCTGTTGTTCTAACAGCACCTTACTTTCATAAGTCGCCAAATAATAAGGGCTATGGCATCGCTTCGAAAAGAAATCGAGGCATCGAAACGAAGCGAATCATTGTTCGGTATCGTAACTGGTAATTGACATAATTATAAAAATGAAAATATTGCTTTACAAACTTCTTCATATCATTTTTGTCACACACACGCAAACACACAGATGTGTATGTGATATAAAATATTGTAAAAGGTCGCCGTATATCCTACATTAGATGTTAGAGCAGTAATGTAAATAATGCATGGGAGGATGTAATTGATATTTGATCTACAAAAAATGTTCAGATACTTTCTAAAATTCATTGTAGTATCATCCGGGAAACAATTCTTAATGGAGAATCCTGCCAATAACGGAAATGCATCGACGTCTTCTTAGTAATGCAAAAGGCTAATTTCACTGTGTATACGAACAGGGTAGTGTCCCCCACAATGACCAGTCTTAAACCGTTTCGACAATTGATGCGGGTAGGACACCATTTTAATCGTGAAGGATCAAATCAAACGATCACCTTTATTATTTCAGGGGCAAAAGGACTTCTGCTTATCAATGTCACGTGACCCACGGCCGTCTGCGTTATATCATGTCCCGTTACGTCTCAAATGTCAAATAGCACACTACATTGTCTGAATGGATATAGATAGATATATCTACGAGAACTTCCGGTAAAAGATCCCTCACAAACATCACTAATTGTTATTTATCATGGGTCATGCTTGACTTCCGGGAATTAAATATATTCCATAGATTGCTGATTTGGAATGCTGAGGCCGCGATGTACTCGAAAAGTCGTTTAGTTGGGGGTAGGGCCGGCTCGTGTTGTGAAATAAATTTCTTGCGCCAAGCCTGTGGTGGCATTTTAATTGGACATGAGGAGATTTGCTTGTAGCTGCTTCTATCTGAAAGGAATCCTGAAGCCCCTAAGAGAAAACCAACTCTACTGGAAAGATTACGAACATCGAATCCATGTGGAAATTTTAAATAATCTAAATATGCATATAAACCGTTCTTTTTACCCGTGGGCAGACGTCATTGGAGCCATTTTGATTACGAGTGACATGAAAAGAATACTTTCTAATGTCCTTTTTTTGCGCAAGGCACAGATGTCATTTGAAGGTTCCTTTGAGAGGTATACACCTCGAGGTATTTTATAGATATATTACAATACAAACCGATATTGGATTAGGGAGCTTTCAATTGTAGTGTCCACCTGAGGAAACTGATTTTGTGATGAAGCATTATTAAAGAGATTAACTATGGTGTATTTTACTGCTGTTCATAATTTATTGGGCATATCGCCAAAATGTTCTTGTTCTTAAAAAAAGTATAAAATAAAATATAAATATGAGTAATGTATCATCATTGGCTCACCAGTCTCAATAATGACGTTTTTGCTGTGATCGATCTAAAATTACAGCCTATTACTAAAAGCTAATATAATTTTTTATACTGGTCTGTGGGACCCATGATCAATGAAAAACATGGGAAAGGAACTTTTATTTTGCATTAAGGTAAAACAGGAGACAGACAGCGAAGAACTATAAGTTGGACTGACTGGTTACTAGCAGTGTGGTCTGTCTGAAAGAATAAAATCGATCATACCAGCTGTCTAGTAAAAGGCAACTTAAAAACAACTTTTCCCTAATGCTTAATACAAGACACGCTCGTGTAAAACTTCTCATTATGTTACAGGCTAAATGGAACGTTCAGACCTTTTTCGAACGGATTTTTTTTTATGCCACATCTGTACAGCATCTTTTTTACAAAATAAAATAACATGGAAAGTGCTTTGACTTTTATTAAAAAAAAGGCATAATTATTCTGTAAACAGTTGTTCTCGCACCGTATTTCAAAGTGCATCAGCCCTGGTATGACTGGAACAAACGGGGGTTTTAAGGCTTTCACACCATATTTCCCTCCCAATATGTCGCACTCAAAGGCGTTGTCAAATATAGTTGACATCGATTAAAGTGCATATGGCGGACATATATGTGCGCAGAAAGGTTCTTGAATGTCTCTTTTTCAAACACAGCTGATATGCTGCGATAGGTTGAGATATAGATCGATGTAGGTAGGTCGGTACGATTTTCGATGACTCTTACAAAAATCCCTATAATCATCGATGCCTCTGACAGATTCGAAATTCATAACAAATAATCTATATAAACTGATACACCCATACAGCAGGGCTTTCAGGAACGCTGGGATAGGGGTCTCTGACGCTCAAAATCTCGTACGGACGCTCGGTTCTGAAGGTCCAAGCATCCGATGGGACGGGCGAATTTCTGGCTTTTGGACCTTGTAACAGTCAATGACATTTACTTGCTGCCTCAAACGAACCCGTCAGCTGTCTAAACTAAGGCTTACATTTCCCTATATTCATATATTCATATGATGACACAATTGCCATCATAAATGATATGATAATTGCATCAAATACGAAAAAGATTCTTTCCTTCAAACAATTTGTGATTGTTAACTGAATTGCAAATTTACACGAATTGTTTTCGTATTTGTTTAACTTTCGATTAACAGTTTTGAGGCTCGATTTTTCTCATGTACAGATATTTCAGTTAATTTATTGGGATTTTACCATTGGGAATATTTAAGCACTCACTGTCGGGCAACTTTTAGCAGGCACAGCTCAAAATTATCCTAAATTATCCCTTTTAAACATAATGGACCACTTTAGCATCTCGTTAGCCACACTAGTTAATATCCTTGCAAAGACATTTAGGGCGAGAATCTTTACACATGTACGATAATGAGTGTCCCTTTTAGGATTATTGTTGAAAAAGAAACGCACAATATGCAAATTACATGGGCCGGGTTGGCGTTTTTCCTGCGCCCTTAGCATGTTTTTTTCTGAAAATTTTCCATCATTTTAAGAATTTAGGGCTTCTTTATGTCATGTCTAATATTTTATACGTTATAGGACAAGAAGTCACTTATGTAAGATGTATGATTAAAAGTCTTCCGTGGGCAAACTTGGATTAGCCTTTAAAGAATCCAGCAACATACGGAAAGTATAATTCAAAGAAAACACGTGAATTTGTTAATTTGTTTATCTTTTGTCTCTTGTTACAGGCCATCGGGTGCTTTATGCTTCTAAACGCTTCAGACAGTCATCACGAATCAACAGTTCGGCCCGGACCAAGCAGACGACAATAACATCAGGAGGCGCCCACCGAGAGAGAAGACTATAGTGTTCTGACACGTGCCCGCTAGAGGTCCCTGATACTCACTTCAGCCTGTATTTCTCATGTTCGTGGGTTTTCATGACTTCAACACATCCGACAGTTTTACATAGCTATTTAAAAAGCTAGTTCCCGCCGGAAAATGGTCCACAACAAGCAATGGATACTGAAGCAGAAGTGGTATATGAACGAAATCGCATTTCACTGGATGTCCTTCTTGGTTTGACATGTGCTTTTAACTGACTCTGTACCATTCATGATTATGATATTAGAAAATATATGATATTTCTACTGTTTGTGTGTGATTACTTGGAACCAAACTGGAGGTTTTGACATTCTACAATCTAGACATTATACGACACACACACACACACACACACACACACACACACATATATATATATATATATATATATATATATATATATATAATATTTGCGTTCTAAGGACTTTAAGCGTAAACATTCAAACTGGTAGTGATTATGAAACAATAAGGTCGCACATATACCTTTAGCTTTTAAAATCCCCACCATTAATTGAAGTAAGGGGGGGACCGGTTGTTGCGTTAGCTAACATGTGACCTTAGATAGACAAGCATACCAGATAAAGCAGGGTTAGGACCACGGAGAACAGTCTCCCACCACAGTGAACCAAACTAATCTGATTATGGGACTATCCTGACGTCGCCTCAGTCATTTTAATAGCAACCGAACCAGTCAAGTGTCAGATTTTTCCGTGGTCACGTTGCAGATCTCGTGACGGCCATACGAGAAGGGAACCTAAGTATGTTAAAACCAAAACGACTTTATATAATTCAGTAATGTAATACATACTGAAAAAATGTTGTGGAAACATAAAATATTACTGTTAGTTTTTTTTGTATGATGTCTCGATATAACGGACAAACGCCAGTGAAATCATAGTTTCCATAAAAATCATGCTGGATTTTCTACAGTAAAGAGCTTATATAAACTTTAGCAATTATCAGATGTCACATTTACATTTCATGTACAATATAGGTTTTTTCCTTGTTTAGAGTAAAGAATACTCTTAGTTCTATTGTTGAGATAATACGTTTAACGCGCATGCACATGTAATTCATGTGGACTGAGAGATCTTTTGCTACTGCAGACAGTGTTTTCAGCTTGATTTATGAACACTCATATCATACATTATGACTAACTGTATACAATATTTGCGCATAATGCATTATTAACAAAAGATATTTCTCAACTGTTTGTTGTCTTTTTTTATTGTTTCATTTGTATGATTTGTATATAAGGATGATGTTTAATCCACAGTTCATGGTCACCTTTCCCACCCCATCAATGTGGCCCTCACATATAAAGGAGTCATGATCTGTAACACAGGTATATAAAAAAAAATGATCATAAAAATTGATATGTATACATTTATATTGCTATTGAAAATCCGTATTCTAAAATGTTACAAAACACAGGTTATAAGATTTTCTTACTGGAATGTTTTCAGACTCTTATTTTACCTAAAACTTTTGCTAGAATTAGTCTACTTTATTAGATCAGCAGTCCGTCGATATGGACCTAATCAGGCCTGTTTCGTCCGCGGCCATAAAAGCTAAAGACCAAAGTAAGCTCAGACTGAAACTCCTGCACCCCCTAATAATAATAATAACCCATAAAACCGTTGGAAAATAACAAATAAAAAAGTAGCATTTTAAATGAGTTCCGGTAATAATTTCTCTGGCCGATATTTTAAAATAAATATAGGGCCCTGTAAATTAACGCATGGATCAAGATTTTCCAAATAGAAGGGGAGAATTATTAAACTTGATGAGTATGATTAATAGGCAAACCTTTTTTTAACATATTTGTTATATCTTTTTTACTTTAGAATCCTTAATAACAGAGTAAAAATATTAATTCAAAAAAGTTGCATAAAATGTGTATATTTGTATTACACTTCATACATTAAATACATATTGTAAACAAGGGGACAAGAATTCCATATTTCGTAAGTTTTATTATACCACCGACGAGTTTGGTCTGTGAGCCGGAAAGACGCCCGTTCAGAGGACTTTGGTTATAAAAGATGATTAAAAGAACCCTGAACCAAATATTTCATTGGATGACCAGACATGACTTAATAACTCCATCATCCCTTCCAGCACGGTGACAAGTATTAAAGATTACATAGGCTTAAGTCTTTCCCAAGAAAGCAGGATATTTATTGAGTGGCATCTTTGCTCCAAGCTTAAGGTTCCTGAAAGCCTAGTTTTCAGTTTGTAGTCACGGCAGCGTCTGGCTGTGGTCTAACCTTGAGAAATCACATACTCTCTAACATCCCTGTACCCAAACACGTGGCTCCCCATGATAAAGCAGATGACACACCCGACCCGGAGTGAAGGTACGTATCAGCTGTGATGCAGTCACCAAAGTCCCTCATCTATCTACATCTTCCTTTTTGATCATTGGCAGCGGCTTCCGGTTTTGTCTCATACAACCAACCTAGGATTGTCCACAAAAGATAAAAGCGGACGCCGGCCGAATACCTGACAAATGTGGAAAATCCGTTAGTCTTGGTGGGTATGCGTTTCCACACAGCTTATTTATACAGCTTATGTGGTATAAAGACCCGTGATGCGGAACACTAATAATTTAACAAGCGTTTTATATTGACATGTTCAAGATTGTAAGAGATGTTTAAGTTTATTGGCTTGACCGAAACGATTTGTGAATGAAGCAATTCAACCTTTACACAAACAGAAAAAAAAGTTTAAATAGGTCTAGAAGAAAGACCTTTTGATCGTCCAACTTTTGGATTCCATGTGTTAACATTCTCGGCTGTTGTCCTGTACTATTACTGAAGCTGCGTGTCCATTTATGCGGATACGGATGCGGTTGCGGACGCGTCTAAAGTCGCGCATATGTGTGTGTCCATTTATATGGTGCGGAGTGCGGTGCGGATACGGATACGTTTTTTGCAAAACCGGACCATGTAGCCGCAGGTTCGAAAACGATGCGGAAACGTGCCATTTTGTAGACGTGAAAGAAAGTGAAAGACCTAAAAACGCACTGACTAACGTATCTGGACACACAAACAGAATATCCGCCCACGAAGAACGGATCCGCACCGCACACACATCGCATCCATTCAAGTGGACACGCGGCCTTTAGACCGGCCTCCGTCGAATGATTGGAAGGAATATCAACTCGTGACCACGATAAGCTCAGCTGGTGACCCGGGCCCGATTCCCGTCGTGGCTATGAGAGTGGGTTGTGGTGGTCCGTCCAAGGTCGATGGCTTTCTCCGAGTTCCTCCAATCCTATAGATTACCGAACGCCACGATCTGAGTCATGAAGAGTGCCTCACATTAGCTATTGTATAAATTTCTACAATCGATGTCAAATATATAAGGATTAAAGAAGCCCCCTTCCACACACACACAAACGG
This sequence comes from Sipunculus nudus, assembly GCA_026874595.1. Classification (NCBI taxonomy): domain Eukaryota; kingdom Metazoa; phylum Annelida; class Sipuncula; order Golfingiida; family Sipunculidae; genus Sipunculus; species Sipunculus nudus. Next base: position 58,303,901 of record CM049307.1, read on the forward strand.
CCACAAACTATGTGATACCTATATCGTTGTTAACAGCCGGTTATCGTAACACTAGGAACCGAGTGACGAATAAACACAAAATAATACTGGTGAACTTAGAGACAACAATTTTAATAAAATCTCTATGGTACCCTCTCATTGTTTGTGCCTTGCACAAGTTAGCCATCGCCCACAACACACATGCAGAAGGTAGGTGTTGTTAGAAAGTGCACCAAACTATCTATATTGATCTATTATAGATCATGATGAGTAATAGATGATGAGTAAAAATGGCCAATGACACGCTGTTCATACAGGTAAAATTTATTGAAATCAACCCTTTAGAACGTATTCAAATTTTCTCTCGGGTTGGAGATATTCCAAAGTGACAGCGTACCTGCAGGCCAAGAGTAATTCAATTAACAATCAGTTATACGAATAAGAAATAAAATTAAATGAACCAGTGTTAAATAATGTACCCTACATCATAAAAAATATTTAAAATAATACATGATACACACACAGACCATGCATTTCCGTGTAGAAACCTTATCAATATAAACCTTTCATATACCAAGATTTCTTTATGACTGATGTGTGGTAATGCACAATTCAACCTGCAGAATCCAAAAGACAGCATTTTACCCCTTAAAACAAGTTTTATCAAACTAATATTCACGCCTTTTCAGTCTTTCATTCGAAAGTTATTAGACAAATTCTCATATAGTACTCTCAGAAGATGACAGTAATGATATGCTGTTCTTACAGGTAACATTAACTTACATCAACCCTTTAGAATCTATTCAAATATTCTCTTGGGATGGGGATATTTCAATGCATTTTCTTTTTCATGAGCTAGCATCTTCATTGGCTTGCTATCCCTAAATCAATCCGGTATAAAAATCGATACTGAAATGACACGATAATGATGATATAATTGAAAAAAACTTAAACGTCGTCTTATTAGCAGCGTTCATGTAGCTGCCCGGAGGTGGCAGCACCGATCAACAACACAAAGGCCTTTTGGAGAAAAGAAGGAAAAAACCAAGTCAGCTTGTTTCTTCCAGTTAAACAAATTTCACTATAATTAATATATTCCCTCCTTAACGTGATCTACCTTTTTCCAATGGGAGTTGTTACTTAACCTATTTGTGTAACTAGACAAAGATTAAAATGATTGCCATTGAACAGCCCAAGAAACATTAACAACATGACCCCATGATGTAACACAAAATTTCTGTTCATGTCACAGTAGTGAAAAAAGCTTATAAGGGTATAACGTTTTATACTTATATATATGTGACATTAGAAGGTATTTATAACTCATTTTGATTATTGGCGCAAAATTATTTCTGAAGCGAACAATGAAATGTAAATGTAAAATGTCCCAAGGTGACAGCTGTTTGACACTCCTATATCAGACTGCAGAAATAAATAATTCTAAACTAGGTTTAACTAATTGAAAAAAATTGTAACATTTCTATCATTAATCCTAACCCTTTGTCTGTTTCATTACATAGTTCTTGTGGTATGCAATTTTTCTAATTAATTACACACCTCAAAAACTTTGAGCATTGATATGTTTCTTCGTATCAGCTATGGTTTCTCTGAATATCTATAGTGATTGCAAAACTAATGATGCCATTTGAATGCGAAATTTCATTAACGCTGATGAACTTTTTCACCCGGTAATAATGACACTCTGGTAAGACAGATCACGGATCAATAGAATATCGTATTTTTCACCAGTTTATTATGGGATGTGGACAACATATCGGTTGAACATAACTCTTCCCAAGCTTTTACGGGTAAGTTTACGATGAAGCATTTCATTAAGGATCAATATATTCCAAAACTCTTGTGAACAGTTGGGCCTAATATTTGTAACGTCGCAAGATACTGATTGCATGGGAGTAAATTAAGAGCAGAAATATGATGTGGCATAGTCCAGCTAAACTAAACATTTATATTTGCGGAATTCTATTCCGGTTTCGGCAGATCAGTAGCTGACGCTTCCTCTATTTTTTTTATCCTGGTGCCAACCACGCCCGGTTATTGCTAAACCTGCGGGCCCTGGGTGTGTAATCGTAACTACTGCTTGGTCATACCACCGGAAACCCTGGAAGGAGCACTCGTTTATGGGTGAACCATAGCCGTATGCACGTCCTTCCCATAAAGCCTCCAAAGCGCTCACCCTCGGTGGGGGCCTAAAGTGAAAACAAAATCACTGCAACGGCTGACATTCCAACTCACGATCTCTTGTGGTCAACCCCTGTAGGCCACAAGAGCGAGTAGGAATATCTTAGCTTCTTAAGCTCATGATGTACAATTATGCGTCGGCACAGAGGACTAGTCGTAAAGGTTAATTAAACCATGCGTGTCCGCATAAATTTAGGTAATGATCGATAATTTATTTTATGTGCGCCACAGAAGTGTGTGTTTATATGTATATATAAATATATATATATATTTAATATATATATATATATGTGTTCGTCTGTAGTTGAAGCGTAGATAAAGATATATATATATATATATATTAGATAAAGAAAAAGAGTGACGCCTTTTGGAATGACTAACTTGTTAATACAAGTTAGTCCATCTAAAAGGCGTCACTCTTTTTCTTTATCTAATATATATATATATATATATATATATATATATATATATATATATATAATGATAAGTTATACGGCTGAGCACATGCGATACAGGTCAATAGGTGACATCACTGAGCGATCAGCTCATGCAAATATATATGGTTAAATGTTTAGGCGTGTATCCATTGTAAGATTAATTTCCTGCTATAAGCCTCGGTCACAACCCGCTGCGGTCACTGCACACCGTAGAAAACCGCACGGTTATTGGGACCGCAGGAATACTTTAGCCTCGGTCACAACCCGCTGCGGCCACCGCACACCGTAGATCCCCGTTCGGTTTTTGAAACCGCAGAAATACTTATGCGGCCGACTTGCGGGAACGGCACGGTGTCTTCCTCATTCTCACGGCCTTCGCACGGTAAAGAAAGCTAACCCTGCGGACGCCGCAAGCTAACCTTGCGGAAGCTGCAAAGACCCCTTACGACAGCCGCAGGTACGCCGTACGTCTCTCGGGTAGCCGAGTTGGCGTTAAAAATCGCACGGGTATCCTCCGACCTCCCTGCGTCTACTGTACGGTGCCCGTACGGAGCCCGTAGGTGGCTGACTGACGCACGGCCGCCGCATCTAATTAAGCGTTTGCGCTAATGTTAGTTACGGCCGTTGCGGAGTCCCTGCGGCCTTTGAAAAACGCACGTTGGCGTGCGTCTACCGCACGGAATAGCCCAAACACCGTATCCCGGTTGTGACCGAGGCTTATAGAACGTAACAGTACCGCCATTGCCCTGTTTGCATTTTAATAGTGCGCAGTAAACCAAAAACAGTAGAATCCACTCACATACGAGAAATGTGCTATACGCTACACGCAGCAGTCGCATTCCATTTCTGGTAATCCATTGCATGTCGAAGCACTATTTCTTATTTGCGTCGTTGTTCGTGATTGAATACAAATTTGTACACGAAATGAAACTATTTACCAAGTTATTGACAGTAGATTTATCTTAACGGTTAATCCAACATGACGTATTCCTTAACTATGTTTTTGTTGATTGAATAAACGAGCGTGTTCGAAAAACATGAAGTAAACATAGAGACACGCCAACCTGTTGAATTGAAGATCTGGTACTCGATATTTATGCTACCATATATACACTCTGTATGAAGTTACTCATTTCAGACAAAATAAAATCAATAAAAGTTTTATAAAAAAAATCCATTGTTATGTTGTGTTTTTAGGCATATATTCTGTTATTGTCATGTTATTCCCTGATCATCTGAAATCATACTGAAAAGAATTAAAAAAAGGTTAAACTTCGCTAGCCCAAACTCATTCCTGAAAAAGTGCCCAGGAAAATACATATATTATGTTTGACCTCTACTTTTATTAAAGTTATTTTTTTAACTCACGAGTTCATGTTGTGTTCATGTTTCAAATTCAAATGGTTAATTACATGTGCAGCATTAGTGTTCCATCTATATTAATACGTATGGCAAGGTTGAAATCAGAATGTAATTTTCTAATTAACAAATCATACTGGAATATTGGAAAAGTATATTCTTCCTTAATATACCGTCACATTTGTATATATTCACGCCTACTCTTAAACAGAATAAAACTGTACACTGATTCAACTCCTAATGCCTTCACATAATAACACAAAGGCACGTTTCTTCACTGAGGGTGGACGGGGCACCAAAAACTGCAGTGAATAAGATGGTCCTTAATATTTTTTTTCTAATTTATGTTCTGGTGTTACATAACATATTGCGACAAATCAAGTTCTTTATTTCAAGACACGTGAACCTTCCTACAGAATGGATGTGTAATGTATTTGATGTATGAAGTAGCAAGATAATCAGTGTCCATATATGTGAACAACGGCAATAAATGAAACATATGTGATAAATGATATATTATGTTGTATTTTATTCCAAAATGAAATGCCTGATACAAATATGGCAATGTTAAATCTGTAAATGGGAAAGACAGTTCACACAACTTACATGAATAGTCAATGCATTTAAAGTGATCTTTTCCGATATCTTACGTCCATTAACTAAAGAAAATCCCTTCTCCCTGTAATGTTTATATCCACATGTTTATAACATATGGGGCCCATCAAATTAATCCAAACATTCAACAAGGGCATCTGTAGGCAAGTTAGACGAACGAGCGTTTTGCATCTAGCGAGTTTCAAATTATGCAAATATGCAACCAACCTTTTTAGTTTGTTTTTTCTGCTTGTCCACATTGGCGTAGGTACCCTGTTTACTAGCAGCTTATATGTCCATCACAGAGGCGTTATGAGAACGTTTCCAAACATGAATTACCTACAGTTCACAAACGTACGGAGATTAAGCCATTAATCACATAAATTCACCAAATAAAGGTAAGTGAATAACGGGTTTTACAGGTATTTATCATTAATTTATCATCATTATAATCATTTATCATCATTAATTTAAATATGAGGACATCCTACCTTTATACCCCAATAAGGTATGACATAATTATTGTTCAAATACCAGGTCATTTGTTTTCAGAACGGCCTTCGGCTTTAATATTGCATATCAGAGCTGGTCCGGCGAATTAAAAACGTTCATTTTGTAAATATGCTATCTAATCAAATACAATGGTTCTCAAAAATATGTTCTTGATTGTATGTATACATAACTTCTACAATTTACAGATATAACTATCAACATTTCTTACATGGACCCCCCTTCCAAAAAAACCCCTACATTTTAAATGTAAAAAAGTACATTTTAAAAGTAAACGGTGAGATATCCCTTCAACTGTTTTTTTAAAACACATCACTTCGGCAGGATAATCAATATGTCAATCGGACGTTTTTCATTGTTCTTATTATCGCCCAAAGGTTGTAACTCAATAACCTCTCCATGTCTGCTGCCCCCACTTGTGGGCCCGCGTCTGCAGGTATCAGCATTTGGGCTAGACGGATCAACCACGACAGTAAATGTGTCATCTTGACTTTCAAGTAATTGGACGCCCTCTGTTGGGCATTCAGCGAGTTCCCCGGTATATGAAGTGGATTGAGCAGGCATCTCTCCGTCAAACACAAATCTGAAAGGAAGGTCATGAAGTGGCCATTTTTGTTGGAAGTCGCTTATCTTCTTGTCTAGATGTTTCTTGAAGCAAACAGTGCTCAACTCGATATTTGGTGGTTTCGGCTTCAGAACCATACGGAGAATATATGGCAAAAAGCCGCCAACAACAGTAACCAAAGTTGTGGATGTGTTTGACAGATTATACTTTTCGCCAAGAGCGAGCATCATAAACATCACAAAAGAAAGGAAACATATGATGATCATTAATTCACGGATTGCCCGCAGGTGGCTCATATATATAGGCCCGGGGGCTCCTGCGACTTTAATGCCACAGGCTTCGTCGAATAATTTACGTGGTATGCGATACATATCTGTAGAGTCTACAAATAGCACTAAATCTCCAACACGCCAATGTGGTCTGTTTCTGTCTTCACGGAATCCGTCATTTATCAAGGTGTCTGGTTTCTCGTCTCGGGTCTCCGGTTCCTGATTTTTAAAGGCTTGGTTTTCTTCCAGGTTACGGTCAGAGTTTATAACACGTTGACTTACTTCATCAAAGATAGAACGGTTCAATTTTACGTAAGCATCTCTGACGTCTTTGAATATTTCGTGGCTGTACAAGACGACTACCAAAGCGATTGTGACGTACCGCAGTAAAACCCCTGCGTTTGCAAGGATGCCCATGAATGTATAGACACATATGTCAATGAGAAAGCCACCGCACGCCATAAAAGCAATCATTACAGCCCACAATGCAACGAGGCAAAATGCACGGACTATCACGTGGAAAACGATTTTCCCTATCTTCTTTTCCCAAATATCATCATCCTCGTTTTCGGGTTTTCCAGGCGACTTCGCCCAGGCCATTTCATACAGCAGCTGCAAGTTTGTAATGCATTTATTTTTTGTTTCATTCCCTTTTAGCCATTCACAATTCATTATCTTGTGGCCAGGGCCGATAAGTATACGGAACGTAAGAAACAAAGACGGGAGCATATATATCAAATAAGCCAGAAGCACAAGAGGAATAAATATAGGCCAGTAGAGAACACCAATTAAAACGCCCACGATTCCGTGGTTTCTAACAGGCATTAAACATAAACGAGCCGCTAAATCTAGACCTTTAGTTTTCTGGACGTTATGCATAGAATTAAGAGCGTTGAATGCAATAAAACGCACATGTTTAAAACATCTAAGAAAACTGCGGGAGTGCAAGAGAATAAAAGACACAATGAAGTAGACAACATAAATGACAATCCATATTGGATGTACAGGTGATAAGTTGCCTATGATACGATGATCATGTTCTAGGACTAGGCCGCGTTTACTAGCCGCATCTTTTCTAGCAGACACTTCCTTTGCCTCGGTTAAAAAGTAGAAAAGTAAGCGAATATAGTATGGCAGCGGCAGCATGAGTACAAGAACCGCTTTCCCAACAGGACGGAATACTTGAAGCCAAGAGTACTTCGCACTGCCGTTCACCAATGGGCGTCCAAGTGCGTCTTGATTACAACAATCCCTAAATGCCGGCAAATAATGCACTTTACAATGACATATCACTCTACGAAGACGGTAAAACAACCCCACAGGCACCTTTTCTTCAGTTACTAGTTTTTGATGATTTACTCGGAGTTCATATCTGTCGATTTCTATGTTGTAGATTGTATCCTCACGGAAACCCCCACTCTGTTTCAGCTGATCTATGGCATGCCGACATTCTTGGAATCCCTTCAACTTCTTCAAATTAATGGCTATATTAGCATTTTGTATATTCCTCGAAGAGGAAAACTTCACTGTCTTTCTAACAGGCTTCGTTAAACGGACCACATATTTAAGAGTTTTGAGATGGTCGCTGTAGAGTTGTTTGGGTATAGCCAGAGGCCCGAGGAGGAGAAGCATGATTCTGGCAATAAAAAGCAACCAGTGCAACATCTTCAGCCAGAGACTTGTTTCGTATTTTTCACAATATGAGCCTTTTGGACGGTCACAACAACGGTCGGCAAATCTCGCTTTGTTTTCATGAGCCTCCACAACCTGGTAGCATACTCTTTGAAAATCTAATCCCACGCTCACTAATGTCTCGTTCATGAGAGTATCTTTTGTCAATGTGATCTTTTCGTTTTCTGTCAAACCAAGAAAGCATCCATTTGGTGCATCACGGAGTTCTATATCTACGTCGTGTACGCCAACGGTGAGTGTAAAGAGGGACATTATTCCAAAATTAAACGGTAGTCCCAGCAATGTCAAACCTTGGCGATCTGTGACTCGGGTCCATCTGTCGATCCTGTACACGTCTACAACATTCCGGTTCAACAAATCAGATGTATAATTTTGAAATTTGAGTCGGTGCGTGATAAGTTTTGCCCCACCGTTGGTCAGTTTTAAAATTGTACCTTGGACATTTTTATTCAGAATCAACAACTGACATGTATTACTGACTCGTATGGAGTGGTTTGACCCATTTTTCTGTTTAATGCCGTCGGTATTACTGGATTTACCCCCAGCACCGCTGGCTGTGGTTACAAACTGACCGAAACTGTAACAAGGCATTAGCACAGTAAAGGTGATGACGACAGACTGGAGCATCACCATCTTCGCGGTATTGTGTGAAATGTAATTATATTTTTTTAACACTGATCTTCCTTTTGAACGGTCATAACAACGTATGAAGGGAATAAATCGCTCACTATTTTAATCATGCGTGCCATGCGACTATATACAGTCAGGTGTTGATCAAGCAGCATATTCGTCATAATGGTGTCGATCTGCAAACAAACAAGAAATATGTACACAACAGGCCTTTGCGGAAAGCACATCGGTTGATTTATGAAAAGGTCAGGGCTAGTTTTACTAGCATTGTTAAAGTAACATTTCATGGGCGGATCCAGGATTTAGGAAAAAGTGTACAACCTAGGAGGACTAATGACAAGATCTTAAAAAGATCCCCAGTTTCCGAAGGGGGGTGTATAGGCTCCAAGAAATGATATAAAACCTTTAAAAAGGTTGCTGTGGCTGTAAAAGATTCGGTCCGGCCATACTTCCCTAACCCCCCCCCCCCCCCAACCCCACTCGATTCGCTTCTAGATTTACTGGTAGAGAGACGGGAGAAAAATACCCATGACCGCAAACAATCTAAACATATCCTTATCAACAAGCTGGGAATGCCCATGTATAATATGTACACATAACAACCACGAAATAACCTCAAGTGTAGTGCACACATAGTAGGAAAAAATACTGACTGCCTAGAGCAAAGTCTACCACTAGTTCGTGTGTCTCATGTTTTAGTGATATACACAAACCCTATCAACCCTATACAAAGCGATCCAAACTCGAGCGTTCTTAAGGTTTCAATGTTCTAAACAGCCACATACACGTTTATTCCTTATCATAATCCTTTTTGGCTGTTGCTATATATACTCGATGTATAAGGATTTGATGAGGAATATACTGTCAATGGATAAAAAAATAAATGATAACCCTACCTGAATCGGAGACAACGACTAGGAACTGCATTAGTTGGAGCTCAATCTCAAACGTTTGCACCAGCAGGCTTTATTCGTGACTCCCTCTGTGGTTTAATGCTGGTTGTACTGCTACCGCAAACAAACTATCCATCCGGGTGTTTTATGATATGATCTACATAGGCCAACTTAGTACTTTCCCCTGATGAAATATCCGCTTATTTGCTTAATTTGTTGCCCTGTTTCATCAGAAAAGCACACGCCATCATAGTCCCGTTATATACACATTTATCATATATCCTGTTGTACCGTGTACAAGGATATTTTTGCTTGTTGTGGTTTCAGTCATGTGTATGTTGCTTGCGTATAGGGTAACATTATACGTATATATATATATTTCAATGACCATGATCACTTGTATTGTCTGTATTTCCTTAGTACCTCAAGTATTTGTAGTGCATTCACAAACATCAACATTTTTCTATGCGACTACTAGAACTAATTGTCATGTTTATTCATTTGCCAAATATACTTCATCCCAATAAATTTATAATATACGCATTTTACTTTTGTGTTTAAGTCGCATAATTGTTATGCCAATAAACGTATTGACAAAACACGTACAACATTAATTCTACTTCTTGATGTCCTGTACAACGTACATGCGCTATTTATTTATTAAGGGCATTGTGCGCTTTTCTCACAAATGAATCTATAGCAATTAAAAGCTGGTGAAAAGGCCACAGGTATTACACTTGGAGTTACACCAGATAATCCCCTGTGAAGAATGCTACGTCCTATGCCCATTTTACGTATCTAAGTTTTTGTTGTGTAGCTTCCAATATCCCAGGTTCACCCTCCGTTTTCTTTTTACCAGATGTCCCATAGCCAGGCGAAAAATCTTGGAATTCTGTACGCGAGAGAGGTACTTTAATTTTATATTTTAATCATTTAACAAATGTCATACAGCATTTTCGAAAAAAAAAAACTTTACAGACAGGCCAATGGAAACTTGAGTATGAATTCGTATATTTACAAACTTAATCGATTTTTTTTTTTATTAAACTAAAGTCTTTAATTAAGAATATATTTTACCATTACAACTAATAATAAATAAAAGCCAACTACGAAAAAGAAATGATACCGTACATTTGGTTTAGCTTCTGAGGAGCCTTATTTTCATACGAACATACATACCATAAAACTGTTTCATGAAGTATATTTCACTAATGTGTCAATGGTGAGATACTTTTACAGCATACATCTAATTACAAATTATACTAACGTATTGATCATATATACCTTGGCTCAGGCTTTCATTGTTTTGAATAACGTATTGTATTTGTAGCATCTCTTGTTCAGTTTCTATGATGACAAGGTTTGCTTAAAATTCCCTGCAGACAAATTGTACTGCCTCGAGATTGTGAATTGAGATTTTAATAAACAAATAACACCAACTCTTTTGATGCATATCCAATGTGAACAAATTGTCGAATGGTTGTACGCATGTTGGTTCTTCAAAATTAGACATACCATATATTTCTTCAAATTATATTATATATACAGCGAAACCCGTGTAATCAGACCACCTGAGGGATTGGCCAAAATTAGTCTAAATTCACAGTTCACACGCTTTCGGTTCACTTATTTGGTGGTCTTAATAGACCGGCTGTCTTATTAAATCGATCAGACAGTTTCCAATATATATATATATATATATATATATATATATATATATATATATATATATATGTGGAATACGATGAAGGCAAGCTGTTAATCAATTTCATGAATGTTGTTTATATATTTCATATTAAAAGAAAAAGTCCATCTTTATTGAAAGAAAGTGGTTAATGAAATTCATAAATGTCCTTCATATTTCATATCAACGATAATGAAAAAAAGTCCATCTTTTTTAATAGAACGAGGGAAAACAATGAACATGCTATACGTAATCGTTCGTTTCCCTTTTTATACACTAATAGTAGTATACTTACTACATGGCCTGTATATTGTTACGGAACCTAATAACAACAAATCACGTAGTCGTGACTAGCACAAATTTTGTTAAGGAGATAAATAAAATTCAGATTCTGTAACACTAGGCAGCGTGAAATGTTTAGGGGAATGAATAAAAGAGTCAGTGTTTTTTTATTAATAAATAATTTATTCTTAAAACAACCCTAACATTACAATACACTAAATCAATACAATTACAGAGTATAACAACAGTACAACGGCAAATCAATACAATTACACAGTATAATAAATAAAATGCACAGAACCTGGTTACCACCACTGTCACAGCGACTACAAGTCCTTTAAAACCTATAATCCACGTAAACACTTCAAATAGTCCAAAGTAAAGCTCTTGTAATATTCCCGAAAGCAAACTGGGGACAGGCCGCACTAAATCTGCATAGAGCTCGCTGAATCCCTGAAACTACTGCAATTATCGGATAGGTCCAAGACTGACTCACACTCTTCCGTGTCCGCTGGAATATATCTCTCTCCTCCTCCTCGGCCCTAAAACACAGCCCCCCTTTTTATAACTTTTCATCCGAAAATTCTAGAAACTTCTATTTCACGAACAATCCCAAAGAACCCAACAATACATGATACACACGCCCAAAGAACATAACAAGAGGCGCGCTTATAGAACAGACTAGAAAAAGAACGCTGTGTCCCTACACCCCAGACCCTTCACGCGGGCCGGGCCAGCTAGCGCGTCTGCCATTTGAACAGACAATGCTAGCGCTACACAGACGCATGTAAGACTGCTGCACACAATAACAATATATAGACGAACACTGCCGATCTCTTACATCAGCGAAGAGTGCTGCAGGGTCTTCTACTGCCTGCCATTTGAACCTTTAAAACCACGGCAGCTAAAACAGGCGCAATAGAAAGTTATTCGTTCTACATTTAGCCCCCCCCCCCCCCCCATGTTTGACCAGTACCCATTCGCTACTTGGTCGAGAGAGCGCACCCTAAAGACTTTCGCCAGGTATCTTAGCGCAGAAGGTAGAACGGGTGCGAACCCACAACCTTGCGGTCACAATTAAGTCCAGCGCCCTGCCCATTTATACACAGACTGGGCAATACGATAGATAAAGAAATTTTGTTAAAGAAACTACATGTAACAGTTTAATAATAGCTTTGATAATTACACTGTATTGATTTTAAGATTTCCATTTTAAAATGTCCTGAATCTCTATATGAGTTAGGCGGACTAGGGAGGGTCTATTATTCCTGTGCTCTCAGCATGTGTTATGTTTATATTATCGATTTTGGTGTATTATTAACAATTAGAAATGTTAAATGAAATCTATCATAATAATAAACATGCATGTCCATGTACAAGCCTGAGTGACATCTTAATTCAAAATCCATAGAAATTATTTAAATCTATATGACCCAAGTTGAATACTTGACTGTGACTGTGATGATAGTTCGAAGTTATTAAAGTTATGTAAGCTCTCTTCAGTGTCTGTATGAAAGAAAACTGTGAATTTAAGTAAAAGCAAAATTTCATTAACGTGTATGTCACGTCCGGCCTACGTCCGGCTGCTCACGCCCAAGAACGTTGCCATATTCGTTTAAATGAATAGTGGCATGTCATGCCCATAGTATAAATGTAGCAGAGAAAATCTTGGAATTGTAATTAAGATGAAACGAGTAGCTCGAGGTATAGACTTTTAATTAGGTACAGGCCTTGATTACTAGCTACCCCTACTATAACCCTAAACCGGGCTGATAAATACAATCCTTTGATATCCTGGTACAGATGAAAGAGGAACTGTAATAAATGGCGTACACAGAACAGTTATACTTTTTATGTGTGATAAGTGTACCGTCTGCTGACAAATCAGCAGCTTTGATAAGAAAACGTGATCATATAATCACGTGAATCTTAATATGCAACAGAGCTGAAACTGTCGTTCGGGAAGTACATGATATGTAGGCCGGGTTACACAATACCAGTACCCAAGCCTGATCAAACAGGTAAGTGCTCACGACAGGTTAGTTAATAGAGCTGTAAAGGTAACAACATAAAACATAGAAATACCCAGCATTAAAACCACCGTCACGTGGTACTGACATAGAGATAAGGGCGAGTGAATGCTGTCACACTGCGACATACTTGACACTTTGAGACATGTTCTGAGAAACTGTTGGTTTAAGCGGGGCATATCTGCACCTTTTGACGAATTTTAAGGAGCTACCGTGGAATCAAGGTAAAGCTAACCCATAAAGGTATCTATTTTTCTATGCCTATTTTTTATTATGTTATAAAAAAAATTATAACAAGTAGTCTTCCTAGAATCTATTGAAAATCCACTCGAGTACTCCATACTACAGGGTTATCTGTACTCGCATAATATATGGACCATAATACAGTTTTACTTGTACAGTACATAATTTATTTAATTGGTGAGGATTCAAATAGTGTAAATGGTATTTTTATACATCACAGTAATATAAATTCCCAAATTCGACATATCAAAGTACAAATTAACCACGAGTAAATTGATTTTTATTATATGTGTGAATAGGGCCCCTGAGAAATTACCTCTACGATAGACTATGTCTACGCAAACAATGTCAATATTTCTTTAGTTGTATAAGCAAACGTGAGGTTTCTTCGTGGTTATTATACATAGTGTTATTTTTTACACATACATCACCGTCACATGACTTGTAAAAACAGCACTGCCCCATGCATTGAATCAATACGACTTCACATGCGTCAATCGATGTAATGATTTTTTTTGCAGATCAACGCTTAATCTATGACGTGCTGTTCAAATGACGGGCAACAGTGAGAAGTGAAAGCTGTTTTGCTGAGGCCACTTTGTTGCCAAACTGTGAAAATTGTCCTGCGGTTGAACGTTGAAATTTATATTCTATAGAAGATGCACACATTCAATGTTTTCCTTATCGCCGTCATCTTTCTGATGCAAGGACCAATAAATGGTCATAATATTACGTCATCAGTCGGGTTAAAAAGTACATCTAATCAACATGAAAGTGTGAACCATTTTGACAGCTACTTTAGGAGCAATGATTCTATTCGCTCTGTGAGAATCACTTCAAAAATTCTTAAGAACTGTAGTTTGATAGAAATGACCAAAGGTGTTCAAGGTCGACTTGCAAAACTCTTGGAAAGTGGGGCAAAAATGATCACACATCAATTAGTATTTCAAAACTATACAACTGCATTGTTAAATCGGGAAAATGTTGACGTGTACAGAATCGATAGATGGATAAGAATCACGGACCGTCAAGCTTTGACCTTGCTGGGTTTGCCATTCAATTTTGGAATTATGTCCCTAACAACCTTGACCATTGGCGTGCACCGCTTAGATTTAGAGGTCCGAGACGAACCAGAAGGGTGTTTTCTCAACTTGTCTGAAACGGAAAAGATCAGATTGATAAGAGATCTACTAATGAACGAGGTATTAGTAAATGATATGCTGGATTTTGAGAGGGTATGCTATATGGTTATAGAGGCACATGAAAACGAGGCAAAATTCACCGATATGTGCTGTCAACGGACTTCCGAGAAAACTTGTAGTAAACAGGAAGCAAGTCTCTGGCTGCAAATTCTTGATTGGCTGCTTCTTGCCACCAGAGTGATACTTTTTCTACTCGGACCATTGGCTCTTCCCAAACAGATTTATAGCGAACAACTCGAGACTTTAAAATATGTTGTTCGACTGGTTAAACCTATCACTAAAACTGTTCAGTTCTCATCTTCGGGAGGAACACGAAAAGGTGATTTAGTCATAAACCTGAGGAAATTGAAAGGTTTTCCCGAATGTCGGAAGGCGATAAAACAATTGCAACACAAGGAAAATTGGGAAAATAAGAGGCACACTATAGCCATAGACAGGTACGAACTTCATGTGAACCACAGGAAACTCGTAACTGAAGAAAAGGTACCTGTGGGGTTGTTTTATCGACTTCGTCGGATACTTTGTCATTGTAAAGTACACTATTTACCAGCGTGCAGGGAATGTTGTAGCCGCGATGTACTTGGGCCACTGGCTGTTAATAACTGTACCGAATGTACATGGAAAAGAGTATTCCGACCAATTGGTATAGCGGTACTTGTACTTTTGTTGCCATTACCATACTACATCCGTTTACTTTTCTACTTTTTAAATGAGGCACCGGAAGTTGCTGCGAGGAAAGCGGAAGCTAACAAACACGGACTGGTCCTTGAGTATGGCCACAGCATCATGGGTAACTTGTCCCCGCTGCATCCAATTTGGATAATCATTTACTTTGTCTACTTCATTTCATGCTTTATACTTTTAACCCCGGGCAGTTTAGTCACTTGTTTTAAACAGGTACGGTTCATTGCATTCAACGCTCTGAATTCTATGCACAATATGCGGAAAACTGAAGCTCTCAACTTGATAACACGCACGCTTCTGTGGCCAGTCACACGGTATGGGATAATAGGTATTATAATTGGTGTAATATATTGGCCTCTTGTAATACCCCTGGCGTTTCTGGGATATTTGGTATACTTGCTGCCCTCATTGTTTCTAACATTCCGAATTTTCATCGGTCCTTGTTATGGGGTAATGCGGTGTGGACGATCATCAGACGGAAAGGACAATCGGCATGAATCCTCTGGATGTTTGAATTTGCTACATAAGTTTTCTATAACAAAATCACCGAAGCAGCCAGAGAATGAGGATGATGACATTTGGGAATGTAAGATACGGAAAACTGTTTTGCAGGTTTTGGCTCGTGTATTTTGTATTGTTTCACTGTGGGCTCTCATGATTGCATTCATGGTTTGTGCTGGGTTTCTCATTGACATATTTGTTTATACATTGATGGGTATTCTTGCAAACGCTGGAGTTTTACTTCGTTATGTCACCGTTATCCTGGCGGTTGCTTTGTACAGCCATGAAATATTCAAAGATGTTCGCAACGCTTACATCAAACTGAACCGCGCCATATTTGATGAAGTAAGTAAACGTGTTGATGATTCTGAACGCAGTTTGGAAGAAAACCAAGCTTTCCGAAATCCCGAACCAGGGGAGAGAGGTGCAGAGTCAGACATGTTGGTCAGTCAGAAATTTCGGGAAGACAAGAAGAGACCCCACTGGCGTGTTGAAGATTTATTACTCTTTGTTGACTCTACAGATATGTATCGGATTCCACGAAAATTATTTGACGAAGCCTGTAGTATTAAAGTCGCCGGAGCCCCGGGGCCTTTATACATAAGCCATCTGCGTGCCATTCGAGAATTACTTATCATCATATGTTTCCTTGCTTCTGTGATGTTTATCATGCTCGCCCTTGGAGAAGAGTACGGTTTATCAAATACATCCACTACACTGGTAACCGTAGTTGGCGGGTTTTTGCCATACATACTTCGTGTGGTCTTGAAGCCCAAGCCTCCAAACATCCAGTTAAATACCGTTTGCTTCCGTAAGCAGTTGGACAGTAAGATAAGTAACTTCCGTCAAAAATGGCCGCTCCATGACCTTCCATTTAGATTTGTTTCTGAATCCGTGGCTTCCGGGTTTGGTGAGACCTCAAATTCCTTGCCTGAGGAGCCCCCTGAGCGTCCAACAGAAAGTGTTCCTTTACTTGAAAACCAGGATGACATTCCAACTGGGGTAGTAGAGCCTTCGAGTGATAACACAGCTCCCGAGAAAAGGAAGGATGAGGGAGAAATAGCAGAAACTGAAATCGTGCGTGAGGATCGAGCCATCGAATCTACAGAAGGTATGGAGATGCATCAAATGAGAGAATCTCTCCAGAAACAGAGGAAACAGGTTGATATACTGATAATACTACCAAAAGAATTTGAAAAATAGCAGCTGTGACACAAATTACATTGTTTATAAAAATAGCGCCATTCCGGCCATTTGAAATTAGAGAGTATACGACCAGCTAATGGCTGTCAGAGTGCCGTTACATCCTTCAGCGGGGACGCAATATAAGGTTCTATGAGATTACACTTATTTTCTGCATTTCTTACAACGCTTCACGGTCTACAGGTACACTGTCAATTGACATAAACCAGATTAATTGATAGTTTTTTGGTATACTTTCTTACAACACCAAGCATGAGCGAGAAAAGTTCCGTTTAAACTCAGCATATTGGTAAACCCGTCCTCATTTTTTTTTTTTTTTTTTTTTTACTTCCTGACCGCTTGAATACAAGCTTGGCTCGGAGGGGTTACTGGGCGCAGCCAACCTGTACGCGATACAGAAAATGACTGTTTATCTTTTAGACGGAGTTGTGAGTTCACATGTAAAGTGCCACCCCGCTTTGCGACCACCCCGCAATTGCGACAACCCCCAAAATAACGACCACCTTTCTCAGTCCCAAATATACGATCCATATAACTTAGAGTTTCACAAATACGACCACCCAAAATTACGACCACTTTGGTCAGTCTCCTAGGTGGTCGTTATTGTGGGGTTCCACTGTATTATCTTGTGTCTATTCATCATTCGTAGCCTAATGTTAAGATTACAGGCTCTTTGTCAAAATATGAATGCAGCATGATGGAAGACCACTGCGATGCATTCCTCGATATTGCTTGTATCACGACTCAAGTGGGCTTACCAGCCCAAGTTTCAGTGCCTACTGAGTCGGGTTGTCAGGGCGATTTATAATATTTCTGGGGAGTAGGTGTTCGTGAAATTTAAAAACTATCAAGAGCAGTCCTCTCAACTTCGTAAGGTAAAATCAAAGGTTTTAAAATCGTTGTTTATTCTTAGAAATTATGCATACGTTGTAAACAGGAGGGGTGGACATTCGCAAAGGTAATAATCTTTGTTGTTTAGTGTTAAGTTTACGAAATTTTATCTAACCAATATGGTTATATTCTTTTTTAATGGTTTATACATTTTGGTCCTGGAATTAAATAAAGTGAGAGAAAAATGATAGAAAACGTTATATATTTTCTTAATTTGATAAAATGCTACGTGTTTTATTAATATCATCCGACCGGTCTAACATATAGTGTGAATTTAAATGCTAATGTGTATATATGTGTGAGTGGGTGTTTGTGATGGCTATATTCATACTTATATTTTACAACAATTAGAAAATATGTTAATGACAATATATTATCATAAATAATTGTATTTTTTTTTTAATTATACAGACATGAAATGTATAAGTAGATATGATCTGCGGGAATGCAGTCCTTTCTCCGCGGTCATTCAGCCCTCTATGTTCAGCAACAGAGCATGACATGTTAAGGTATGTGATAGATCCGAGTCATTTACACCGGTTTCGCCTCATTGGTTTTATGAGGTGACTGAAATTCCACTTCAGCTATAACAGTATTTTTATATCTTTTTCACAAGGTTGGGCGACCTTGGCCTTTGGGGAAATGTGGATACAATTTCGGAACTTTTGTTCAGTAAATTTTGTGTTTGGAGCTTATGATTGCAAGCCAAACACGTGTTGCACTGATGTGAAGAGGTGATGGGCGTGTTTGACTGCTGGATTATAGACCAGGTGTAGGTGAAACTTTGTTGCATTTATTTCTGGGTCCCTACATGTTTTGCGTACTCTGTTTCGTTTAAGTGGGTCATGTGTTTGTTGGATCTGTTGTGGCTGTAGTACCTTTGTTTAAAGAGACTCCAGTCATGCAAGTGTACATACTAAGTGTACCGTTGTCGTCCACGTCGGTTTGGTACACAATGGACGGTGCCAGGCATTTCCCATTGAGAGGGCACGTAGATTTTGCAAAGCAGTAGCATAGCCTAGCTTTGTTGCGTAATTCTTTTTGTTGCCTTTCAGATAGTATTCTTTTGTTGTGGGGTAAGATTATTAATTTAATGTTCTCCATGGAACTGAAGCAGATTTTCACATTGCTTTCTTGAAAACTTTGTGGGATGTGTGATATTTTGGAAAATGTTTTTTTTTACAAATTAATAAATATTGCCAGCGTTTGTCTTTACGAACGCACTGTACGGTGGGTTAAACCAAACAAAGACAGGAATCTATGTATTTTATTTGTGGTGTATTATTTGCCTGAACACATACACAGATCAAATTATAGACGCGCATACGTTATGCTATATTAGAGTGTTATTTAACCAGCTATGTTTGGCCTGTCTTCTATTGCCATGAGCAATGTTCAGTTATAATTCTGTCCATTGCTGACAGATTTCGTCATGGCAACTAAAGGACCCTCTCCGCAAACCGGGGTGAAATTCAAAACAGTTACAAGAGTATTTTGGGGTCTTTCTGCATCTAGAAAATATACTGTATTGTAAGAGAAAATGACCGTATGTAACTATTACATATGCACAAAAAGGTATGGCGTACTGTTATTATACTTGTGGAGCGATCTTCGATTTCATATGGCATATTAATTACTATAAATATAAGTGTATGTTTCCATATTTAATGCTTCAATATATTAAGTTACTGTACATACAGGCGGTATCTCTGTTTAGAGCATGAAGTTGACTTTTCTGTTATGTAAACCTTGACTATTAGATTTTTTCCAGTATACAGGCCAAGGAGTTTCTAGATGTCGTTTGACATTGCTCGGTAGAAGTTGTGGGATTATGAACGAAGGAAGCTGTTTTTCTGCTACAAAATTTCACGATAAATGTGAATTCATCTAGAGCTGAAATTATTTAAACGTGTCCTCTGGGATATTGTTTATATTTTAGTTATAGCTAATAAATGATTAAATGCAAGAACTTGCTGTGTATTCTTTTAGAATAAAATCCTTGTGATCACTAAAGGTTCTATATATCCATGTGTTTCAGTGAGGGAAAATAGAATTACTTAGACAAAAACAAACAACGAATGGGGAATATTCTAACAAGAGACGCGCTCTTTTCATTTCGCCAATTCGTGTACACTGCCTATTGTAGATTATTTTCTGTTTTCTTATCTATAGTCTAAAAAACAACTTAACCTTACAGCAAAAAAATTATGAGGGTAGATATTCAATATTCAAGGGGCGTAGACAGGATTGAGGGAGGGGAGGGGCCGAAATATTTAGCAAAGTAAGGCGATTATATACATTTATATAAAACACCCCAAAATGTTTTTAATTCCAATTGGAAATCTTGTACAAAAATATAGAATTATTAATAAAATATACAATGCACTTTATTTAATAGTGCAGAATCTGCGGATACCAGTGAGAGGAATTGCATGATTGTGATTTAGAAAAACTAATCATTATTAAATTTAGTGATATACCGGGAGGACCGGGAGTACTGTAGGGGGGGCATGGCCCCCAGCCGCCCCGATTAGCTACGCCCCCGTGTCCAGTTAAAAAATATTATCTAACGATGAAATTGTTATCTCTCCAAGATACAGGGGGCTATGGAGATATGTTATCTCTAGAAAAGTTACTGCCAACTCGCGGCAAATCATATAACTTATTTACGGCTCTCTGACCGGCTCATTTTATAGTGATAAGAAATGGCACGGAATTGCATCCATGGGTACATTAAGTAACATTTTATTTTACGCCGTTTATAATTAGTGGCAACCATAAATACTTAAGGCCTGGCAGGGCTAGGGTGTCCCCCGTCTGATCCTATTTTTCATGTAAATCCCTAAGGTAAATCATAACAACTCTTGCAAGCTACAACAGACTATTGTTATACGGAGGTTGTACTATCATATCTGCTAAAATAAAGCGCTATGTTTTAAAGTGTTGTTGTATTTCATAATTTTTATGTAAGGTGTTGAATTTTGTTTATTGTAGTTAATTCATGTCTCCGATTTTCATCTGAACATTTTTATTTTACGCGGTTTGATTAATATTAGGTATAGATATGATAGATAATGATAGATAATTATAGATATAGAACAACAGATTAACTGATGAAACTGGACAATAATTTGTAAAAATTTATATGTATTATGACTTGTATATAGTCTGGACATTATTATGTTGAATTCCTAAAATCTAATGATATAAGCTGTCATTTTAATCAGAGCAGTCCAGCGGAGAAAGGGTTGTTCTCTAGTGGTCATGTTCATGGAGTTCAATTCCATACTAGATTGGCCCGGTAGATGCAGTGATTAAGACTTAATTCCTCCCACTAAAGCCGGCCTCCCGTCTGATTTTACTGGACGGAGAAGAGGAGACGCATTTTTTTATTTTAATCAAACATGCTTTATAGGTGATATGACGCCTTTAACTGAACCATCAAACTAGCTCTCGCTGTGTCGCAAATCTTACAACAGGTACTGCCACCTCGCAGTGTAATTATTTAGCTAATATACTGCTTTCTGACCGACTCATTTTATGATAAGAGCTGCCAGTGAGCTACGTCTTTCGGTGTAGGGAGTCTGCAAGCCCCTCTTTTTTTAACTACTGTAGATTCAGATATTATCGTGGGCTTAAAATGTCGTGGTTTTTGTACCAAACGCATATCGTGGGGTATTTGAATTCGTGGAAAGACAAAGAAAACTTTAGGAAATTATGTTTTTTTTAATACCTCCATGTGCGCAAGGAAGACGAGCCCGATATACACAGGTGGTTCGGCTTTGATGCTAATCACACGGTGCGCCTGTACCGCGGTCAATCGGGTCAGTGTTGAACAAACATGCTCCGCCGGACCCGAGCCTAAATAAGAATTTATCAGCCGTCACCGACACGTGCTGTTGTAACACCCGATACATCGGCTATTATTTATAACACCACGTTCACAGAAAACGTAAACCATCACTTGACCGGAGGAAAAATGAAACGGGACCGTCCACATGAAGGTTTTTAACTTTTTTTCATTTAGGCGGTAGTCACATGTGGCGCTTGTAAATTCCTGACGGGGCGGTGAGACGAGACACGGTTCGTTCGTCATTCATCATATCAGCTATATTTGGAGATTATAAAGAAATATTTTGCATCATAGTATTCTGTGACGCTTACTTACGCTAACATATATGTACAACTATCGGCAATATTCGGAAGAAGTACCGTCTGCATGTATTGTTAATGGCTCACTGTTGTCGCAATATTCGGAATAAGTGCTCTTTCGCGTCCCGCGGTAATCGCGGTAATGCAAATGAGATTACACGGCCCTTGTCTTTAAGGCAGAGAGCTTAGATGTCATCTAAGCTCTCTGTTTTAGGCCAATAGGTAGCGTAAGTCTCGTTTAATCTCTATTGAAAGAAGGTTGAAAAGGCCGGTTCCGAAAAAGCCGTGCCTCGGTAGCTGTGGTTACGAACATTGGAACTTGTATGCCGTTCTTGGCGTGTCAGGAATACCGCTTTGCGCGTCAGAAATGTGGTATTGTTCTTAAAATTTTCACCAGAAGTGTTGATAAGAGGAAATGTGGGGATACGTTTTCAATTTAAATTATACTTTGATATTGTTTTATTGTAAACAAATAAGGGGGGCCGTGTTTGTACGATGTTAGGGGAAATAATTTATTGATAAAAGAATATCAATCCCGTATATTTATAGTAATTTGCGAAAAGCAATTCAGTTCATTTAATAAATGTATCAAACATAGTCATAAAAAAGTAATAAACAAGTTTTGTATTTTTATTGAAAATTCAGCTAGCGGTAACAATTATATATACAAAGTCGACCACCAGCTGCCGTTAAGATACCGTATATCCTCTGATCGTGTGATTTTTTTATCGTTGGAATCATGAATTCGTGGATTATCTTGATCCACGAAAACCACGAAAATAAAATCCCAACTAATATTTCTGAATCTACAGTATACATCAGTAAAGCAGAAATCCGTATATCAGGGAATGCAAGCCTTCGCCATGTGGGGTGGGGGTCCTTATTGTGGAATGCCTCAAAATTCGTGTTTTTATTCACTTCGGAAAACATTCGGAGGTCCATTCGTGCATATGTGACTGTCCATTTGTGAGTATACCTTGATGACGCTCCTGAATCCGGATCATCAGCGGGATCCACACCAATATCTCACCGATTCTTCATTGGCCAATACCCGAAATGCCCTGAAAATATCAAGCGATTCTGTTTATGCTGTGAACAATCACACACACACACACGAACAGGGAGGAAGACATCCCTTAACATAAGCATGAGCAACACCCCTAGCACACTGGTTTACATGTGATAGGGTCTTGACCCCCCCCCCCCCTCTCCCGTCCCCCCTTTTTTTTAGATCCTATATACGAGACTGAAAACGGATCTGTAATTAAGCCTTAAATAACACCTGAGAAAATTGGTGGATGAAGTAACCAAGTCAATTCAAGCTTGATTCAGACTGTAACTAGATTTGTTATATAACTGGTCACCATGTGTAGAACTGGCATGTTGACATACTAAAAAAATCGATATATCTAAAGAATATTCTGAGAGAAATATTATATAGTGTACGAGGCGAATAGGTCACAACCATTAAGAAGTCAGCAGTGCTTTTAGTCCGCTGAAGTAAGCGTTTCTGACGCTCAAAATCTCTTACGGATGCTCAGGTGTAAGGTTCCAAGCGTCCGATACGACGAGCGAATTTCTGGCTTTAGGACCTTGTATCAGTCAAAAACCATTACCGGTTGCCTTAAACGAACCCGTCAGAGGTGTAAACACAGATAATCGAGGCTTACATTTCGCTGTAAGCATATTGTTACGAAGAAAAATTGCTCAGGACAAAATACTGGGCCGATCCGGGATTCGAACCCATGTCGGTGGCGCACATGTCCGGCGTTCCAACCGCTTCGCTAGAAAAGCAAGCTTCACCAGCGAGACAGTTTGGTCCGCTTTTATGTCATCCCGCAACAATATATTTATATAATAACTCGGTTTTTTTCTCATATAATTATATGATAATTATATAAAAATACAAAAAAGATTCACATTTTACAAAACCCTTCAATATTGGACACATATCATCTCCCTTTTGGACATTCTAAACTCATTTGGACTCCAAAAAATTTATGCCTGAGCGTCCCTGACTCTACAGATTTTCTTCCTTTTGAAAGCCCTGAGTGAGATTTAACAGGGATTTACGCTTGCTTGTTCTTTCAGTCACAAAACGAAATTGAAATAGTTAAGCACACCGCCACGAGGTGGCAGCACACTCTGGGACCCCAGGAATCCAAATACGACCTTTTGCATATCATGGACAAAACATCCTATTTTATCTCTGTTTGACGTGGCATTATCACATTAAATTCATTCTTCATTTTAAACGAATGAGCATAAGCTGTATACTTTCTTCCACCGCTCTCTAAATAGCAATAATAAAGACGTAATCAAGAAATGTTATAAAAGGTCAAAGAATGGCCCATAGCACTTTAATCTCTATGAGCTTGATTCCGTATTAAATAGAATATAGATAATCATATATCTGTCGTGATGATTTAACAAGAAGGCATTTTATTATAAGTAATGAAGTATGTATATAACCTTACGCAAAAATATTAACCAGATATTTTCGTGATAAATGCTGTGCTCAATGGACGGTCCTTAATGTTCGTTATTGTATTAAATTATCAAGGCCCTTTTGATGCGAAATGAAAATCACATGCAAAGCCAATTATGGCGTTTGCCTGAAAGACGACGCCAAACAGAACTGCCATCTGGCGGAAACTTTATAAAACAGTTCCCAAAAAGGAGGGGGGATGTCCAGGCCAAAACCCATTTGAAACCCTTGAAAAAGGTTACTGTGGCTGAAAGAAAAGAAGGGGACCCACTAGACCCCTCCGACCCTTCCCCCTCCCCCCCCCCCCCCCCGCCCCCCCACTGGATTTCGCTTCTGGACTTACTTATACAGAGACGGAAAAAAAATATCCCTGACCGCAAACAATGTAAACGTACAAAAACATATTCTTATCAAAATGCTGAGAATGCCCATATCCTACAAGTACCATAAAAACCACGAACAGAAGCGGATCCAGGGGGGTCCAGGGGGTCCGGACCCCCTCTTTTTCACCCGAAGCAACCTTTTTTAAAGGGTTTTAGACGAGATTTTGCCGCCTGGACCCCCCTTTTCCGGACCTTATGACCTTTTTTTAGGATTTTCATTAGTCCTCCTGGGTCGGACCCCCCCCCTCTTTTCCTAAATCCTGGATCCGCCCGTGACGAAATTACCTCAGATGTAGTACAGTAGGAACAAATAATGACTGCACAGAGCAAAGTCTGCCATGGGTCTGTGTGTCTCGTGTTTTAGTCATATACATACACGTACGGTCTATACACGTAGATCCAAACTCGAACGTTCTTGAAGTTTCAATTTTCCTAACAATCACATACAAGCTAATTCCTAATTATAATTCTTTTCGGCTGTTCCCATATATACTCCATGTATTACGGCTTAAAAAGGAATATATACTTTACAGTGAATGGGTAACAAAATTAATGATAACCCTCCCTGAATCGGCGATAGCGGCTTGAAACTTAAGCTAGAGCCCGTCTGCAAACGTTTGCTCTAGCAAGCTTTTCCTCAGCTGTAATTTCGTGACTCCCTCTGCAGTTTTAATGCTGGTTGTACTGCTACCGCATTCGAACTATCCATCCGGGTGTTTTATTTTATCATTTACAAAGGCAAACTTGATAAAATATCCGTTTATTTGATTAATTTGTTGCTGTGTTTGATCTTGTTAGTGTCAACGAGCACACGCTTTCATAGTCACGTTATATACACATATATCATACTTCCTGTTATACTGTGGACAAGGATATTTTGGCTTGGTGGTGGTTTCAGTCAAGCGTATAATACTTGTAGATAGATATACATTACTCTTCTATATATATATATATATATATATATATATATATATATATATATATATATATATATATATTAGTCCAGAGTCAGGTGTATAACACAAAATTTCATTTTGTTAAACTGTGTCAAAAGTATTCCAATCCTTTTTTACATATCAGTCAACGTGTCAAATGGAATGACTGATTTTCAGTCAATTTCAGTGCATGTTAAAAATTGACGATTTTTTCTCATATAATCTATATATTAATAGCGTAAGGCGATTTTTGTGATTTTCCGTATCTCCTCTGATACCGCCGTACGGATTGCCGTGATTTTCGACATACATATGCTCTGGGTTTGTCCGAAGAGATTCCGCCCCCTTTTATTTGCAATATTTGCGTATTAACTGCATAATTAATAATTTTAATATTTGCTCCCCCGTGGGCGCCTCTTTTCTTTGTGTCTTTGGGCCCGGTAACACAATGGCCATAGGGTGTGTGATGGCGGGACAGAGTTTTACTCCGGGGGCCCGATCTGGGGTTTTCTTACATTGGCGGTCACCGGCCCGAAATAATCCCCACCGGCGATCCCTTCTCAAAAGGGGGATCTTTGAAAGAATTGTTTTGCAAGCCTTCCCGCGACCGGGAGCCCTCTTCGTGACTTCATATGCTTGAGTACACCTCTACCGGGTCGCAGTAAATCGTAATGGATAGGCCAAACAAAGGTATGGTTCTCAGGCATTTTTTTTTCAGAAACCTGTGAGGCCAAGCGATATTTAACCTTTGTTTTGTTTGTTTCGATAACAACTTGATATGATCAGGGAAAAGCATTAAAATAACAGAATTAATTTGCTAAACACGCAAAAGCACTACATAACAAAGGGTATCTGACCAAAATTGCATTATTTTATCTTCTTGAAATATGAACATCAAAATAAAATTTTGATGCGGGGGTGGGGGGGGGGGGGGGACTGTAAAATTGACGCGGGCAGTGCCTGAAAACCATACCTTCTATTTTTTTTTGCCTTATACAGTCGCACACGGTCGCACGAAGTCCAGAGCCTTGCATGCGACTGAGGTCCTTGACAAATATTCACCAACAAAATGTTAACTAAATTCACGTCGTGGTTGGTAAAGTGTCCTGTGTACACGTGTGAAGCGGCACCACCAAAGTTGTAAACACATAATATTAACTTAAAATGTTTTGAAAATCGAGATTTTTTTCCATTACTCCAGATAAAAATGTAAAACTCCTGTAAAAAAATGTAAATGTAGTATGTTTTATAAACTGGTATTTGTTTCTTTTACATGCATGTGCCATCTCATTTTCAATAATGTTTATGTTATACTATCTGTTTTTAGACTTTTAATTCTTTCATTCAGTATGTATGCTTTTTGCGTATAAGTCATGCATGGCCATCATATTTACAATGTTCACAAATAAAAAATGGTAATTGTTGCATTTTCTTCTGAGGTCTATTCCACGGATGTATTCTTTTGTATGTATATGTAATTGTAGATCAGTTTCTCATATCACATGGTACATGTGTAGGTGACTATTTGTCAAAGACCCCGACCACATATTAGGCTCTGGCTTGGAGCGACCGTATGCTACTGTACGCTGTTCCAAAACATGTTCCGAACGATATTCCGAAAGATTTTTATCCACAACACCATACATATAATGGATCTTTATATATAATAATAGCGTAACGCGATTTGTGTGATTTTCCGTATCTTCGGATTTTTGGTGGATTTCCAATACCACCGTACTGATTGTCGTGTTCTACCCAAACCGTGCGTAGCACGGGTATTTGCTAGTTATATGATAATTATATAAAATACAAAAAAGATTCAAATTTTACAAAACCCTTCAATATTGGACACATATCATCTCCCTTTTGGACATTCTAAACAATTCGGACTCCACAAAATTTATGCCTGAGCGTCCCGGACTCTTCAAATTTTCTTCCTTTTGAAAGCCCTGAGTGAGATTTAACAGGGATTTACGCTTGCTTGTTCTTTCAGTCACAAAACGAAATTGAAATAGTATAGCACATCGCCACAAGGTGGCAGCACACTCTGGGACCCCAGGAATCCAAATACGACCTTTTGCATATCATGGACAAAACATCCTATTTTATCTCTGTTTGACGTGGCATTATCACATTAAATTCATTCTTCATTTTAAACGAATGAGCATAAGCTGTATACTTTCTTCCACCGCTCTCTAAATAGCAATAATAAAGACGTAATCAAGAAATGTTATAAAAGGTCAAAGAATGGCCCATAGCACTTTAATCTCTATGAGCTTGATTCCGTATTAAATAGAATATAGATAATCATATATCTGTCGTGATAATTTAACAAGAAGGCATTTTATTATAAGTAATGAAGTATGTATATAACCTTACGCAAAAATATTAACCAGATATTTTCGTGATAAATGCTGTGCTTAATGGACGGTCCTTAATGTTCGTTATTGTATTAAATTATCAAGGCCCTTTTGATGCGAAATGAAAATCACATGCAAAGCCAATTGCCTTGGCGTATGGCGTTTGCCTGAGAAGAAAGACGACGCCAAACAGAACTGCCATCTGGCGGAAACTTTATAAAACAGTTCCCAAAAAGGAGGGGGGATGTCCAGGCCGAAACCCATTTGAAACCCTTGTAAAAGGTTACTGTGGCTGAAAGAAAAGAGGGGGACCCACTAGACCCCTCCGACCCTTCCCCCCCCCCCCCCCCCCCAACCACTGGATTTCGCTTCTGGACTTACTGATACAGAGACGGGAAAAATATCCCTGACCGCAAACAATGTAAACGTACAAAAACATATCTCTTTTTCACCCGAAGCAACCTTTTTTAAAGGGTTTTAGACGAAATTTTGCCGCCTGGACCCCCCTTTTCCGGACCTTATGACCTTTTTTTAGGATTTCCATTAGTCCTCCTGGGTCGGAACCCCCCCCCCCCCCCCCTCTTTTCCTAAATCCTGGATCCGCCCGTGACGAAATTACCTCAGATGTAGTACAGTAGGAACAAATAATGACTGCACAGATCAAAGTCTGCCACGGGTCTGTGTGTCTCGTGTTTTAGTCATATACATACACGTACGGTCTATACACGTAGATCCAAACTCGAACGTTCTTGAAGTTTCAATTTTCCTAACAATCACAAACAAGCTAATTCCTAATTATAATTCTTTTCGGCTGTTCCCATATATACTCCATGTATTACAGCTTAAAAAGGAATATATACCTTACAGTGAATGGGTAACAAAATTAATGATAACCCTCCCTGAATCGGCGATAGCGGCTTGAAACTTAAGCTAGAGCCCGTCTGCAAACGTTTGCTCTAGCAAGCTTGTCCTCAGCTGTAATTTCGTGACTCCCTCTGCAGTTTTAATGCTGGTTGTACTGCTACCGCATTCGAACTATCCATCCGGGTGTTTTATTTTATCATTTACAATGGCAAACTTGGTACTGTCCCCTGATAAAATATCCGTTTATTTGATTAATTTGTTGCTGTGTTTGATCTTGTTAGTGTCAACGAGCACACGCTTTCATAGTCACGTTATATACACATATATCATACTTCCTGTTATACTGTGGACAAGGATATTTTGGCTTGGTGGTGGTTTCAGTCAAGCGTTTAATACTTATAGATAGGTATACATTACTCGTCTATATATATATATATATATATATATATATATATATATATATATATATATATTAGTCCAGAGTCAGGTTTATAACACAAAATTTCATTTTGTTAAACTGTTTCAATAGTATTCCAATCCTTTTTTACATATCAGTCAACGTGTCAAATGGAATGACTGATTTTCAGTCAATTTCAGTGCATGTTAAAAATTGACGTATATTTTACACATTGACTGTAATAAATACATATATATATGTGTGTGTGTGTGTGTGTGTGAGAGAGAGAGAACGTATTAGCAGCCATTCATCAACATGAATCGCGGAGGTAACTTTTTTTCCTAATGAAACGAAGGTTATAAAACTGTTCTTTCATCCTTGCCCTTAGACTTACGTAATAACACTGGGGAATCATATCTGTTATATTAGCCCAGTTTTTAACAGTTTAAATATAGAGGCTAAGGGCTAAGAGGAATTTCTTAATAAAAAAAGTCTCCATAGATAGAGGTTGCAGGGTAGTATTTTAGTTGACGGTTTGACCATGAACACAGTTTTCCATGAGTACTTCAAGTATTTGAAGTGCATACACAAACACATACATCATTTAAGGTTACTACTAAATCTAATTATATTGTTTATTTATAGTAATTTGCCAATTATAATCCATCTCATAAACGTTTAAAATTTACTAGTTTTACTTCTTGGTCATACGTTATATGTCAGTGTATAAGTCGAATAAGGTTTACGCCATTAAACGTATTGACAACTTACAGCGGTAATTCTACTTGTTGATATCATGTACAATGTATATGCGCTATTCTGTTATTCTATGTATGGTGTGCTTTTCTCACAAATGATACTAAAGCAATTAAAACCTGGTAAAGAATACTACAGGTAATCTTGTTGATGTAACACCAGATGATCCCCTGTGAGGTTTCTGATGTGTAGCTTCCCATATCCAAGTTCCACCCACCGTATCCTTTTCACCAGATATTCAATAGCCGGGCGAAAGATCTGGGAATTCTGTACGTGAGAGGGGCACCTCTAAAGTATTTTTAAAGTATAAAGAATATTTTAACCATTTAATTAATGTCATACAGCATTTTCGAAAAGGGCCCTTCACAGATAGAACAGTAGGTTCTAAGGTATGACTTCATATATTTACACACATAATTGATTTGTTTTTGTATGAACTAAAAACTATAATTGTTAATATATTTTGCCATTAAAATTTAGGGGCCTTGAGAGCCAAATGAGAGAGAGTGGTAAAATGTTCGGCTTTCATAACAGGCAACCAGGCTTCAGTCCCCGGACTTGCCATGAGAACGGGTTGTAGTAGCCCGTCGAAGGCCGATGGTTTTCTCCTGGTTGGCCGGTTTCTTCTACCTCAACAGATAACCGAACGGCACCACCCGAGCCACCAAACTGTTTGTAAAAAGCATTTAAAATAAATCAAGGTTATAGTTTTATTAGCCCTATTGGGAATAGGAAGTTAACCGTATATTTTGCTTAACTTCTGATGAGACTAATTTCCACATGAACAGATGCATCCTGTCCTGTTTGATAAAACTGTGTCAATATTTCATGAAATATATTTTCCATAATGTGCAAATCTTGAAACAATTACAAAGGCTTTAAAAGTATAGATCATATATACCTTGGCAAAGGCCTGCGTTATTTGAATCACATTTCGTAGGAGTAGCATATATTGTTTTGTTTCAATCCTGATAAGATGTGCTTCAAGATTCATGCAGACAGTTTGTGCCGCCTCGAGATTGCGAATTGGGAATTTTATAAACAAATAACACCAACTCTTGTGCTGCCTATCCAGCGAGAACATAAAGTTACTTTGTTCAGGAGTTATTTCTAAATCATAAAAAAATGTTGTCAATAATGCACTTGGGATTCTGTATCACAAAGCAAAAAACAGTTATTTTTGTCTGTGTTAACCACCTATAACTATATAGGGAGACTACCAATTAATTTGAAAACAAGGTAATAAGTATTATAAGGCAATTAAGAAAAAGTAAGAATAATTACGCATTGTGCGTAAAATGCCTTTGTAAAAAGTACGTGTTTATAATAGTTATTATATTCATCATCTGCAGTTCATATGACTTAACATTTTCGTGTCAAAGATATTTCGGGACGCTTGCCATAACATTGTAATGTTAACAACATCAACATTCAAAATGCGATCCCCACTCAGAGAGAGAGATAGAGGGAGCGAGTTCCAATAAGCGACTTCACAGACCAGAAACATCGAATATTTATTAATTCTCAACTGCTGGTAATATATATTTCATCTCTTATTTTTTTTTTCAGATCGATTCTCCGTACCTTTCCTTTCCAAGTACGCATCAAGCAATTAAGGGATATGATGACACGGAATCAGAGATTAGTTCGACCGTCGCAGTGTTTGGACTTTAACGCCGATCATACAGCTCATCGATTCTATGCAGGCATTTCGTTTGAAGATTTGTGATCATAGAAAAAATACATTTGCCTATGGGACTGGAATTCGTTTGAATCACTAACCAAGGCGTATCAGCTGTATATAGCCATACTAACATCGTGCAAGACACTTGTTGCATCACCTGTTGTGTATCGATTTTATGTTGCTGCGACTTCATTTATTTTATTTTTGAAGCAGACAAGAGCACCTGGACTCGTAAGAGATAGACAAATACCTGAGAACACACGTTCAGCGGATGTCAAACCCACAAAAAAACAGAACACTGCGCATCGTGGATGTTCTATTCTTATAGGGATGTTGGTGTGTGCAGATAAGAGAGACAGTGCGAAATATTCAATTTCATTGTTAGTGTATACCAAGAAAACTGATATTCTTGCAGGCAAAACACAACATTTGCCTGAATTTTAAAAGCTCTAGGCTGAACGATAACAATGGAATTTATTTAAGTTTGAGAAAACGACTCGGAACTGTGCGAGCTGTTCACGAACTCCGTATAGCAAATGTCAGTTATATCAATTACGTGCATTTATTGAGTAATGCTTTTTGTAATTGCTCTTTTTTCACAGACTGGTCTTAACAACTTAATTAAAATGTGTTTCCTTTAAAAACTGTTTTCATTTTGCCTCGAAGGTTTCATCACATTTAAAGGATACAAATATATATATATATATGATTTCAGCTATGATCCTTGCAGGTACCCATCTTCTTTGAGAAATGCTTTTATATTTTTTTGCATATCAATCGACACTCTATCAAATATGTATGGACATATGACGTAATTTATTTATCCTAAACCTATGATAGGATATCCTAGACTTTTCTTAAACAAAAATGCATTGAAGGTTCAATGAAGAACCCTACACATTTGTTCCACCAAGAACCTGTTAAGGTTCCCCACTCAGTCCACCGTGAAGAACCTTAGAGGGTTCTTCTCAGAACCACTAAAGAGTTCTTTATGGAACCTTATAGGTTCCATAAAGGAATCTCAGGGAGGTTCCAAAAAGAACCCCGCTTGAAGGTTCTAGCTGGAACCTTAAAAGGTTCCCCACTCAGTCCACTCCGAAAAACCCTTTTGGGTTCTAGTTGGAACCCTTTTTTCTAAGAGTGAATGTTCTTATAGGTTCTACGACGGAATCAGGTCAGACGACCCGATAATAAACGGTAATACCTTGTTATAACTTGTAATATGAGGGTAGGCCACTCAGCCAAAACCTTTCGACGGCGGCCATTCCAGATGGGTCACGTAAGGTCATGCCACTGCGCATCACTTACCTGTCAACGAAGGCCGCTTCCGCCACCGTTTGGAATGGACGACATCGAAATTCAGACATCACCACAAAAAGGTTATTCAGGCAGCTTGTAATGGTGGTTGAAGAAAACGGATATTGGATGGATTTGATTCTGTAACACCCGTAGTATTGAATGATCATGTAGATTACGCATAAAAGGAAGATGAAGCGAGTATAAGCGGGTCGAGAACGTAACTTCCCTCATTATTGCACGAAAGGTTTTGGTTAAGTTGTCTACCTTGTCTAATCACAAGTGATGACACGGTGTTTCCATTGTATTTTTGGGTCGTTTAATCTGATTTCGTCGTGGTATGTCCAAGAACAATAGAGATATGAAGACTTTATTAAAAATAGGGATTGCCAGCGCCTGTGCTCTAGGGAACGAACAAGTTAAAATTAGCTCCAAGTGAACATCGCCCATGTACTCAGATGGGTTATAACAAACTGGAGTGACGGCGGTCAGGTCCAAGTTTCCCCATTCGTTTGATCGTTTGTGAAGCCAAGCCGACAGGTACAGGCTAATTTACAGTGCACACATGAATGCACAGGTTTTCACACCTAGGCGGCCAGGCCACAGTCGATTGGTAATGTCACCACTTTAAGAAGCTGAAATAATTAAGATCTCCAATATCATTAGGCTTCTTGTAAATGACAGACACAGTATAAGAAAATTGTGCAGGTAAGTGGATGATATAATTGCTTGTAATATTATTTAAACATGTGATTGTAGTGCTAGCTTATAGCACTCTTGGCTGGACAAGGTAAAGAATCCTCCCATCAGTTTAAGTAATAGTAATAGTAACAGTATTAGATACCCCAGTAATAGTAATAGTAATAGTAATAGAAGATAAAATGTGATAATAGTAATAGTAATAGTAATATCAGAAATTGAAAGTAATAGTAATAGTAATAGTAATAGAACAACTGTAATAGACCCCATGTCTGCTACTGTTTACTCCCCGACTTGGTTGAGTGCTTGAGTATTTGATTGATTTTATCAATTCCCATGGGACAAACATGTTCATTATAACGATTCCTGAGTGTACTTAATTGCTACATGGCCTGCATATAGCCGAACAAGGATGATCTCCAACGTCATCGCTGAGAGGACCTGGATTTTCCGTTGCGTGGCAATACTGAAAGGGCTGTTTCCGTGATATTTGTTGGATGATTTATTTTGTAACGTAAATCACACTATATATCATGATATTACACAAATGTAGTTGTAATTATATGTAATTATATCTTTAAAATATAAAATTATGTCTTCCTCAAAGCGGCAAATACATACCATTCATTTGTGATTATTTATAGATAAATATAATTTTATAAAAGATAAATGCTTTCTCGGTGGTATGACCAAGTGATGGGGACGATAACGCACCCAGGTAAACACAGAATTTTAAATGAGAACAAGCGTGTGATACTGCAAAGTCACGTAGTCTGAAACCAGAAGGGAATTCTGCCGATGTACAGATACTTCTTAAAGTTAGTATTTGAAAAAAAAATGGAGGCGGTAAAAAAAAAATAAATACAAAATACGTTAGGCGAACAAAAGAGGTTATATTTTTCCTTTGCACTCAGCATGTGTTATGTTGTTATTATCAATTTTGGTGTTATAATGGTTACCTAACTAAAAATAGAAATATCCATGCATTTTCATATACCAACCTTTGAGAGACATCTTACTTGTGATCTGAAAGAAATTATGGAAATCTATATGACCTAGTTTAAAAAAACACTTGACTGTGATAGTTCGAAGCAATTAAAGCATATGTCAGCTTTCTGCAATATTTTTATGACACCATACTATGTAAAAACGAAATTTTTCCATTTACGTGTGTTAATAAAATAAAATATGTAAAAATGTTATTAAGATAAAATGAGTGGTACAAAGTACAGACTTTTTTTATTTTGTCGAGGCCTTGCGTAATACACCTATTATGACCCTACACCGAAATGATAATAAAATGGCACTCGTCTCGAAGCTCTGTCGTTTTACAGATCGAAGTTCGGCTCTAGATTTGCATGGCTGGGTTTTCGCTGCTGGGATCGGTGAAGGGAATGTATGCTAATTTTGCCTTTGTGGCTGTGGGTGCTGTGACTTTCTGTAAAGTCACCGGTGCGGGTAAAACGGTGGCGGTCTCTCGCCGCTTTCTGCTTGGCTTGGTGGCATCACGTCTATTGGTTCTCAAAATTTTGCTTAAGGAGCGCACAGGGCTGGGGTCTTGACCACAGCAACCTGTAGCTGCTCGACAAAGCGAAAAACATCTTCAGTCATTCAGTCAGTCAGGTACATTTAATCACGTTTTATGTTACGGATTTTCTCTTATATCCGAGACTGAAAACGGGCGTGTTACTTACTTCAAATAACTCCTGAATAACCCGATGGCTAAGTAATCAGTCAAATCAAGCTTGATTTAGGCTAAAACTAGTTTATTTATACAATTGGTTACCATGTGCAGAACTGGCAATACATATCCAATAAAATACGATATATCTAAAGTATATTCTAAATATTATAAACATTATAAAGTGTACGGGACAAATAGGTCACAACCATTTAGAATCAAGATTTAACAGGAAATGTACGCATGCTTGTTCTTCCAAACTCAGAACGAAATGGGAATGGTTGACCACAATGCCACAAGGTTGCAGCACACTCTGGGAACCCAGGATTTCTAGATTAGTTCATAAACCCTTTATAAACGGGTTTTGTCAACACATGGACAAAACCTGTTTTATCTCTTTAAGACGTGGCAATGTTGCATAAAATGTCTCTTCATTTTAAAACAAATTAGTATAAGCTGTATGAACACTTACCGCCGCTCTCTAAATGGCAATAATTAAGCCGTCATCAAGAAATGTTATATGAAATTTTAGATATTATATAATTGGAATAATGTCAGTATAACATTCTATCACGAGCTTGATATTGAGTAATAAGTGTCCCAGTCAGATAATTACGCAACGACCATTATGCTTTGTTGCACTGGCGTATGGCTTTTGCTTGGGAAGAACGAAAACGCAAAGCAGAGCTGCCATCTGGCGGAGCATTGCGATTTTATTTTCGCATTAAATTGGCCTTGATTATTTAATACAGGAACGAACATTCAGTATCATCCATTGGACATAACATTTATCAGGAAAATGTCTGGTTAATATTGTGTGTAAGGTTATATGCATACGTTACATTTAAATGGAAATAAATGAACAATTGTACCTTAAAACGAATTCTTATTTAATTATCACGACAGATATACGATTATCTGTATTCTATTTAATACAGAATCAAGCTCAGAGAGATTAATTATAAAGTGCTTCGTGCCGTTCTTTGCCTACCAGATCCACGAACTTATGACCCACATGAACGGACGTTTTGATGTGTGAATAATAACTATATTTGTGAGAAAAAAAATATTATTTAAAG
The DNA here is from genome assembly GCA_026874595.1 of Sipunculus nudus. NCBI lineage: Eukaryota > Metazoa > Annelida > Sipuncula > Golfingiida > Sipunculidae > Sipunculus > Sipunculus nudus. Next base: position 58,340,522 of record CM049307.1, read on the forward strand.
GGGCCTATTTAGATATCTGGCGTCTATCAAATAATCATTTAGTGTAAATTCCTTGGACCTTTTAAATAAATAATTCTAAATCGCCGAACTTAGATTGTATAGGCCCCCGTTTTGTTTATACCCACATGTTTATAAAATGTGGGGGCCGGACAAAATGGCCGCAAGATCACCTAGGGGTAAAACGGACGATTCCACAGTCTTACAGATGACCAAAAACAATCGTCATCTATTCATACCACCGACAATTAGTAATATTTCAACTTATGCTTTTTCTGTATGTCAACACGGGTACATGCACTGCATATTTTTCTTACAGGTCGTTGATAAATAAGCTCATGCCACGTTGTATCGGCATGGGCGTAAAAACAAACATTCTTAGCAGGAATTAATTACAATGCATCAATGTATGCCAGAAATCACACATGAAGCGGGTAAATAACTGGTTTTAATCGGAACCTGCCCTACAGAAACCTAGCATATGTTTTACGTGGCTCTCGTAAAGAAAAGGCTCCGCTAAATAGCATTAGAACGGACTGTCAAACGAACTAGAGAACCGAATAGTACAATTTATAGAGTAAATTTTGGCATGTCATATTTATGTTAAGCTGAATACAGGCATCTTTTAAATAGGGACTGGTGAACGCGGTTTGTGTATATCACATAAGACCACCTTATATTATCATTTAGGTAAATTATATAGACATAGATTTTTCTTATACCCAAAGGTTATGGGAGGACCATGAGTTTTCAGTTAGATGTGGGAGCGGTTCTCTCTGTACATAGCAGACACAGCCTATTATATAATCCTTACAACGGCATTATATAAAACCAATCACATTTTCGTGACAATTCTTCCCTCGGCTTCCTGGCTCGTGGCATTCTAAGAATGATGGGTTAAATAACCTCGGCAACTGAATGTGATCAGAACTTCTAAAAGTGAGATTAAAATCACTTTTATGGCCTGCTTACATCCCAGAAAGATAAGCTTCATTACATAAGCGAAGAAATTCCGAAGAAATTCCAGAAACAAAGCCAATTAAAAAATGAGGCATCGCGCGTCAGTTTTCAATCATCACATATAGACATTTTAAGTAGATAATAACTTTTTTTGCGCTAAAGCCACTCCGACGTTTCTTTCGGGAAAACAAAATGTTTCTTTCTCGAAAACTTTCATAGAGAAAGTAATAACCATTTGAAAAAAAAAATCGGTTTGTTATGTTGTGCTTTAACGTTAATCAAAACTATAATTATTCTCCTGCTTTCCGGTATCACATGAACATTTTAAAGAAAATTGTTAATCAAGGTAAACAAAAATTGCCCGCCCCCCCCCCCCCCCCCGCATTAATCTGTGGAACAAGTGCCTTGGGACACAGACATATTTATTTCTTAATTATACTGTTTGTTTCAGTGAATAAAGAATTGTATCCGATTTTAATTGACCTTGATCGATGTACACCCTCTTGCATCTCTTTTTTATTTATCCTACAGCTTTACAGACTCGCATCATAGGTAAACATCAAAATTACAGAATGAGCTAATATCATATATAAAGCATATGTAAACATTTTTCTTGGATCTTTTAGTGGAGATAAGAGCCTTCATTTTTAAGCTGTCTCAATCTAAGTATGTACACCTTCAGAACTCCATTTCGGTTTCGGACTGCGTTGCAGGGCGGTAGCAATCGCTTCCTTTCATATTATTTCTTATCCTGGTGTCGCCTAGGCCCGGTGTCTAGCGCACCTACGGGTCCTGGGTGTGTGATGATACTCAGTGCTAGGTCCTAAAACCGGGTCCTACAAACCTAAAAACTGAGGAACCTTCAAAGACGCACTCGTTTGTGTGTAAGACACGGCTGTGGGGTACAGCCTTCCCATTAAGCCTGCATGCATGGCGCTTATTCTGGGTAGGGCCGAACGTTAAAAATCTCACCGCTCCACTGCTGAGATTTGAATTCACCCTACCATAGACCACAGAAGCCGGGTAATATATGTAATTATTCCAGTTGTAAAATAAATGGGAAAAAAAATATGCGCTCATTTTTTCAGTTTGACCTTTCCTCTATTCAAATTGAATATTACTCCCGTGCACTTTTAGAATAGATTTTAACCCAGCTGAGTCTAAACTTTTCTTCCAACAAAAGCCTTTTAATTTAAATAATTATTTGTATGAATTTCGAAATCGGTTTACGTTGTGTGTATAACATATAATATGGTAAAGAAACTTTTTTTCTATTGGGTAGTAATGAGTTAAGGGACGAAAGTTTATCTGAAACTAGAAGGATATAAAAAATGCATTTACAGTATGACCTATAGCTCAATGAATGTCTGTATGGACACTGGCTGTGTGGTATCCGTTCTTTGTACATACCACATTAAAGTGAATTCTGGTGACTTATGCCAGGTCAGAGATCTACCTTTCAAAGAAGTTCGCATGAACACAGAAAAGAGATCTTCTGTAACATATCTGCATTATGTCACCAGAACCCTTTGGTTGCAAAGAACACAAACGAAACCGTACATGATCCCTTAAGATCAAAACAGGTCAGGCAGCATATTCCTGGTATCAATGAGGCGAATGATGACTTGGTCTCGATGGACATTAAAGCGGATCCATTCTAAGATCTCTCTGAGATCTCTAGTGTATATAACTTTTTGACGAAGTAACCTTATTAAACCCCCGTGCAGTGTTTCAAGCACTGAATTTGGTATTGATTTTCGTATGTCTGCAACTATTTCGAGAGCTTTAGCCACATTTTTACGTCCAATGTTCATATGGAAACCCGGCTGCAGTCTTTGTGTCAGGTATTAGTATGTGTTTTAGTTATTTGTTCCCTTTTGTTACACCCCCGAAAAATCGAAATCTGTCTACTTCCAGTGCCATATATAAAGGATGTATATAGTAATTGCTAATTTGGATATCAATAAAAGCAATCATCTTCAGAAATGAAAAGATACTTAGAGATTTGTACGGCTGTATGGAAACCTCCAATTGAAAACCGTCTGGAGCTTTTTCTACACATCTTATTGAATTATTTCTGCTTTGAGGGTTTTATTCTTTGGTTGTTAAGAGTACGTTTCCACGAGCTGAGCACGACTGTTTTGTCGACGGATAATAAGGCACGGTAGCCAGAATAAAAGTAACATGTGATTTTTCAGTTCGCTGGGCAAAGAATCTGGTCGAATATATATTCCAATATTGCTGTGAAAGACTGAATTGATAACGGAGAATAAGTTATTCGGGCTTGTGGTTCTAGAAAAACATTTCATCCATCCATGGTATTGGTTCATGGAGGGCAAGGTAACAGTTTTCTTGGATGAGGACAAAGTCTCTGTTGTCCTGTCTTCATCATTGACATTAAATGCCACATTTCTAACACAGCAATTTCAAGAGAAATCTACCATCTAGAATTTGTATGATTTCTTCATGTTTTCCTCAATAATCTTCCAACTTTTATTATTAGTCAATCTTTTTGTAGAAATATTAGTTTATTAGATATGCTAACATGAACGTAAACCAAGTATTTTAGTTAATATCCCCTCAAGAATATATTCAAAATTAAATTAAAAAGTGATATGTATTTTTCTACAATAATTCTTACGTTATAAATGTAAATTGGCCTTTTTGTAGAGATGGGGGGCAATTTGCGTAGCCGATGAGCTTTGTTATGATGCAATATAATCGGACCTGTACCTGGAGAATTTTGCAGAATCCAACTTTATGCCTGGTCTCTGCTATATCGTTATATAACCCAGAACAATTCGATAATCTTCACTACCAAAGCTTTCTAAGTTCAGGTTATACTTTAACGTACAGTTGATCACTATTTATGCAGTTGTAAGTGAAAATGTGCAGTTCATATTTGGATATGTGTGGTTCTGAAATTTAAAGTTTTCTTACCGTCGGAGTAATCATTTTACTACATGCACCCGTGGAAATCCACGGTTCTGTAAGATAGATAATTCTGCAATTGCTGGTCGGGACTGATTGTCGCATATTTTAATCCTTTGCTTCCACAGGGACTTTTTACCATGTGCTCCACTCTATGATATAAAGATTACTTCTGCTAGAAATCTAAAGAGAAACCTCTGAAAAAGTCAGCAAAGAATGACAAATTAGGTTATTCCACAAATCACAAAAAGAAATACGTTTTAGAAGACGAAATATAGGGTTCTCGAATAATGAGTGAGATTTTTTATGATAAACAGCAAGAGTACGATATCATCACTGCTGGAGTGATGACAATAATATATATATATATATATATATATATATATATATATATATATAACGATTGCATATATAAAAGCCGTCTACTATTAAATAATTTGAAAAAAATAACTTTGAATTAATTGGAGCTCAGATGAAATCACGGAAAATGTTTTTAATTGCCAGTTGAGGGTAATATAAGGCATGATAACCGCACATGTATGGCAGTGAAGGTTCTTGCACGCGATTATATGTAACGTAATGCTGCCAAGTTAAATGACAGTCCCGGGTGAATAAATTCCAACAGGATTAAATATTTGCCATTATCTTGCTGATTGACCTGAAATAAGCAGGTCTGATCGACAACTAACAATGCTCCCAGATAAAATGCAGGTTTACATCTTTCTTTGCGAGTGATTGGCAAAGAAATAAGTGGTTCTTTACTTTGTCTCTAAGAAACTGCAAAATATTTTTGATATGGATTTTGCCCAAAAATTGTGGCGGGTTATGGTAAAACCGTATGAACAATCTTTTACAATTTGGAGGCAATCGGGATCACCATCATGACAAAGTGCGATTTCTTTTTCCCCGTGTAGAAAAGCTTACCTTAAAGCACAACGGACATAGGGGTACCTATTGGGGGAGGATTAAAATTATCAATTATGCAGCTTAATAGGTCATAATCCCGCATAATAATCTGGATCCAGAAACTTAATCAGAATGTATCCTTGGAAACCAAAATAAGGTCACTGTGACTATATTCTGATAGCAATGTGGTTTTAGTACCCTATTTGTCAGACGGGTACATATGGTAGCAGCTGGAACTAGAGACTTCTAATTTAATAAAGATCCAGGGAGGGCCCTGTAATGACCCTGTTAAATTTAGTAACACTAAATAAGGTCACTGTGACCGATATTAGTGAGCATTTGGCACCAGATAAGTTTGATGGAGACAAATTGGAGCAGTTGGACATAGACCTTAGCATCTGGGGAGTTCTTGGTAAAATCTTCCTTGAACCCTAAATAAGGTCGCTGTATTTCTTTTTTCTAAGGCCAATGGACAAAGCCTTGTTTTGAGCAGTCTGGACATTTTATACATTTTTCAAGGTTTCCTAACAAATATTTTCACCAGATAATAACATTTATAATTAATACATGTATCAACTGTATGTCAAATTCAGCTAAGCGTTATGGTCCACAGGCCACTTTTTCCTCTTTGTACCTAAATCCTTAAATTGGTTAAATGTGCGTTTTAGCTAAATTACGTGACACCCGTTATGAAAAAGTCCTCCACATCAATCAAATATTTCATAATTTTGAAATTTGAAAATTGCATCTAAGATATAAAAGCATAGACATTATTCAAAGTTTTCCGCACAACAAATTTCAGGACTCCTCGCTTTCTTAGGAGAAAAATGTTTATGTGTGAGTATTAAGTAGAAATCAGCCAAAAAGGCATTATCTTTGGCGAAAGACAACTACTGAGAGTCATTTAATTGTGTCTGGAAGAGCACCGAGCGTATATCAATAGGAGAGAAGTGATCGAGCAATTGAAATGCCCTGTGACCAGTTAGTTTGGGACACATGTACGTCTGGCAGCGTGTCTGCACCGGGGGAGAGCTCCATTATCTACTTGAGATCACATATCTTTCACGTGATGACAGCTCGTTTTACACCCGCCCAATAATTGTGTCTTAATGTCGGGAGACCCATTGGGGTAATAAAATTCAGAGCAGGGGTGCCCCGAGAGAATATGAAATCTGTGGAAACGGTCTGATTCGGGATTAAGGGATGATTTGTCACACTTTGTTCGAATATGGCGCCATCCACGTGATTATAACACGTGAGAGTCCCGACAAAATGGCCGCCAGTCGTAATCCAAACTCCTTGAATAGCGGCTAATCAGACGAAGCAAAGTTTTGGTAAAGGCGTTTTGCAACTGTAGTACTGACCTTTCAGCTTCTACAGAGATGCAGTCGACCATGCACCTACGGCCGTATGTTATTTTAGTTCAGTTTGTTAGCATTTCCGCATGTACCGTAGTTCCTGTAGAAAACGAGCTAGTTCATCTGCCAGAGAATCATTATACAAATCTCTCTCAGTCGGAATAACAACAGTTCATTAATATGAAAGGAATGAAATATAAATATATATATATAATATAAATATACATATACATGTATATATATTTATATATATAATGCTTAAATATTTGGTTGAATTTAAAAAAAAAAACAGAAAAGCACAGACGTATGCGTTATGATTTCATTTTATTAATGCCCACAACATTGATTCTTTATATAATTTCCAACATATTCACAACAAGCATGTAACAACGTATACTTAAGGGGTTTTTTTCTGTAGATACATACTCCACCTAAAAGCTGTCGCATGGACGGAAAACAATAGTAATACTGACATAATCAGTTGTCTAACCTTAACATGCGAAGCTACCTGATAACAATGACCCATATTTACACATACCGGTGGTGACCTTTTACATTAACTACAAAATCCATCTTGGAAGATTTGAATATCATAGAAATTACAAGGTTAATACTGTTAAAAACGACACGAATCATGTGCCAATATAATCATGAGATCCGATTCTTTACACACCAGTAAATATAAAGATTATAGCCATGTTTGTTAAAATATCTACCTTAGCCATTGTCGTGCCAGTACAAAAGCAGCGTACTTATTATAATGAATTTGTATCTTAACATGCATGTAAAATCACTTAGTCATTGTAACCCCATGTTAGCAGAATATATATATATATATATATATATATATATATATATATATATATATATATGAGCTTGCACAAAAAAGTCTATAGGATAATCGCTGGCCCTGACAAAGGCCAGAAGCGATATGACTTCAGTTTAAATTGTAACCTGGCCAACTGTTGTGATCAAGTCGGTGGATTGTAAGCACCAGATCGGGCCTGACGTAGTTCAAACCAAGACCAGTTGCATTTCGGGATATAACGGGAATTGAGTGGGACCACGAAATAAAAAATGTGGAAACCTAACCTTAATAGACGACAAGTTTAATGTTACAGTATCAGAAAAAAAAATAGCTAAAACCAAATTGAAGGGTGGAACGGAGTTTGGTTTTGGATACTTTGGGAAGATATTATACAAAACAAGCAGTGCCATATACACCTGTATTCTTTTGCTTTTTCAATGTCTCATCGATTTACTTTGGTAACAGTTATTTATAATATAGGGGAATTGATAACACGACTCGGTAGGCATTTTTACTGACGCCCTATTTTGACACCCCGATAGTCTCCTCAGTCGGAATCAAGTGGGCTGCCATTTTTCGTACACACTAAAATCTGGATGTCACATGTCGAAATTATGGGTATAGCTCTAGCAGTCATAATAGTAGTATTTCAACACCTTCAATAGAACCCACGCGTAATATAATTATGAATTTGTTTATTTACGCAGTTTATTTTGAAATGTCTGCAGAAGAAATACTACATTGATGTTAATTAGCAATCGAACATACTTCCGCAACTATAGTCGTGAAATATTTGTTTCGTGCATTTAATTTTTAATCACCATATGATCATTTAACATATCGAATGAAGCCGATTATCATTTGGGTTGGTGTGAGGCTAAAAGTTGCGCCGACTTCGAGACGAAAAAATTGAGCGCGGCAATATCGCTAGACAGATTCGGGGAAATTAGCGGCTTAAGAAATCGCTAACCTCTGAGGTCTAAAAGATGCCCAATCACCTACCTTTTGAAAAAGAGTTTATGTGATTTCTGGCGTCCTCTGTGTATATATTAATAATGATGATGATAAGGTAGTGAAAAGTTCTTATAGGCCTTTGTGAAGGATGTGTGAATATGTTTATCAATAACATGTTTGTAAACACAGAAATGTTGACAAATGGGAAAACCATGTGATCTAAGGTGGTCGGTTGCATAAATGCAGAGGTAGAAAGGTCACTTGTTGCAAAACGTCATTTGCTAAGCTCTGGGTTATCTGACTTGTTGCATGATGCCCTTGTTAAATTTGTTTTATGTTGGAGGACCCCCAAATATGATGAATACGTTGATAACAAACAGCCTCTTTGGGGTGATATCCACGTTTTCTGGCCTATTTCTATGAAAGCTCCAAGTGGATAATCTTTAGCTTATAAAGGTCAGATAGGTGTTTTGGCCCCTTCAGGAATAAGAAGACATTTAGAAGAGACAATGATGAATATGTTTTGATATAAATTTATAAAAAAAATGGTAAAGCAAACTGACCATTTTTAATATTATCTTTAATTTGAGTCGCACGAAAAAGTAGTGAACAGTTGAGAGCAACTAGAACTTGTATCCTTTGTGTTGGTGTCATCTAAGCAATGCGGTGATTTAAAACAATGTATAGAAAAAAATCTGTAAACATAAATAATGTATTGATAACCTCGCACAGATAATCATTATTACTTCCTTTAATAGATACCAGTCGCTAGTTTCAACCATATGCGACCACCTAATTTAACCCAATAATCACTTTTAACCATTCTCCAGTTTGCCAACCATTATATATATATATATATATATATATATATATATATATATATATATATATTTATATACATAATGTCAATAAATAACAATATATTACGATGGATAAATTAATATGAAGTTTTTTTATTAATAATACTCTAAAAGCATTGGTTATACGTAACATTATCCTTCCTTGCATTATCCTTGCGTACGCAGGGTTTGTCGGTTTTACACGAGGCCGCTTGCACAGTTATATGCTAGAAAAGGATGCATAATCAAATACCTAAGAGTGGGGTATTATAAAGTGACACCAATCTCTCATTGTGCCAGCCGCCCCTGCAAAAACAAGTATATGGAAAAACAGGCCCAATCAAATAAATGAGCTTTATAAACAAAAGCTAATCCCTTTGAGCCTTTATAATAATAGGAGGCCGGAAACGTGGATATTACCGCACACGGGCTGCGTGTTATGTTTATATTAACGTGTTACTAATATGTGGGGGCCCGCCAAAATAATCAAAATAAGTTTGACAAGGGCATCTGGCGGCAAGTCAGATAAGCCAGAGTTTTTATGGGGTTTTGCTACAAGTGACCTTTCTACCTCCGCATATATGCAACCCACCACCGAAGGTTACATGTTTTTCCCGGTTGTTTTTACAAAAAATGTTGTTAATAAATAAATTCATACATCCTTCACGAAGGCGTTAAAAGAAATTTTCGTGACCAGAATACCCTTAGATCATTAGTACATCCACAGGGAAAGCCAGAAATCACGTAAACTCTTTTTTCAAAAGGTAGGTGAATGGGCACCTTTCAGCGTAAGGAGTGTAGATTAAAATACACCCTGAAGTAAGATATAACCCAAATATTCCTATCATCAAGGCTTTCGTTCCGTCACGACCGTGCTCCAACAAGCCACCCTACCAGCTTTATCATAAATTATATTAACCAGCTCACCAATGATGGGGTCGAAGCCATCACACCAATTAAGTCAGTCAAACGTGACAAAAATGTTAAAAGTACAAAGTAGGCCAACTTGTCGACACACCGTTTAAACAAGAAAACATGCACTGGAAATTGGAAACGTTCACGAGCCTTTCTATTGTCAGTCAGATTCTGAATAAGGTTGTGACATTGCCCGACCGTTGATCTAAAAATAGCAACACGTTTGTTTTGCATGGTGCGTTTAGGGAGCGTACGCCAGTCACCTGATTTGGTCATTTTTCCTCGTTTACAATTCGTGATGTAGATGGCAGGGCGGCCTTTGGTAGAGCAAGTTCTATACGGGGATGATATAGTCTTGCTAACAGGAAGAAACCACATCTCCTTCTTTGCTTCTACTTATCAGAGAATTGTTCCACCTCACCATCATCAGGGTTTGTGAAAGATCTCTTTACTTTCTTTCAGAGTGGAGCTCTCTGTATTAGGAGTGGCCTCAGTCTGTGACAATGTATTGGGTCCGATGACACGGCCCACCGGATGTACCTTGCGCCGTCTGCAGGAGAAAGTCGGAACGAATGCTTTTCTGAACTTTTCATGCAGGAATGTGTAAATGAGAGGGTTGTAGCAGGAATTGCTCATTGCTAACCAGATCAAGAAGCAGCGGACAGTTAAATTAGCTGACGTCGCCCGAAGGAGTGCCCTGAACGCCACCATTTCGAAAATCCAAGTCGGTGCCCAACAAAAGAAGTACAACAACGACACCAGTAGTAGCATCATTATGACACGACGGTTCACGCGGTTACGGTGTTCTTCCATTTGGCGAATCTGGGCTCCTATGGTGACACGTGACCACAGGCGATGACCAATCCGAATGTAGCAAAACATCATGGTACACAGGGGCGTTACAAATAATATCACAAGCATGCACCATCTGTAGATCTCCAGGCGAACTTTAACGCTTTCCGGCCTCATGCAAAACGACAGTCCATACATCTGTGGTGGTTTATCGGTTGGTATGTTGATCTTGATCAGGTTGAAGTACCATATGCTTGGAAGAGAGATTGCGACGCCCAGAATCCATATCAGATACACAATACCTGTAGCTACAGCCATACTCTGGAAGTTCTTAACCTTGAGTGGATGCAAGATGGCCAGGTAACGGTCGTAAGCGATGCACACCAGAGTCAGAGAGTTCACGGTAACCGAGACGTTCTGGATAAAAGGTACCGCCTTGCACCCGAAACTGCCTAAATGCCAGCTTAAGTTCCGTATGTAACTTAAGTTTATAGGCATACAGAAGAAAGTAATGCAAAGGTCGCTTAGTGCAAGTGACAGGAGGAACAGATTGTTCACAGAGCGGACTGATCTATTCCGGATGTAGATCAAAACCACGCATGCGTTTCCCAAGAAAGCAATAATTATGATAATGATGTATAGCACAGTCAATGTTGTGGCGGCCCAAACAGGAAGTTCTTGATCATCCGGTGTAATGGGAGTGATACGGTCCCCTAAATATTCCTTGCAAAATTCGTATTCGAATGTGTAGTTCTCACGCGGGACACTCTCTATTATTCGCCGACAAACCCATTCTAACAGCGGGTTCAGAGGTCCTTTCCCGTCTATGAAATCCAAAAATGGGAATGAGGTTGTGTTCGTCATCAACATATTAATTTTTATTGATGCACAGATGACGAAAATGTGATTTCTGTACAGTCTTCTAATGACGTATCATTTGTAACCTGTAAGAGAAAACGAGGTATATTGATATTTATAATGATACAAAATATATATTTGAAATTAAAGTTTTGAAATACAAGGTGTTCTTAAATCGAAGTATATAACAAGGTGTTGAAAAGCTACAAACTACGCAATTTATTTCTTTTATACCACTCCCATAATATGCCTATCATACAACTGAAGAGGTAATATATATGAGTTAATAAAATATAGGCAGGACATCGCAAACATATGGTGTGTAGCAAATTTCTATTTATTATGGCATATTGAATTCAACTTGGAGTATTAAAGAAATTATATAAACAGAGATATTTCTCATATTTAAACAGATATCAGCAATGATTTTGCGTAAATATTTAAAATTGTGCAATGTTGAATATTGAATTAATATCTTACGATAAAAATAGGTTATATAAAGCACAACCTTTTCATAATGGAGAAACCACCTAGACTTTAAAAAATCAGAAATACACTATAAACATTTACCTGAAACGGACTGGCCATAGGTGCACCCGACGTCTGCTACAAGCCAAAACTGACCAGTGGATTTGGGAGCAGTATATTAAATTGCCCGTTACGTATGCTTGATAAGTGGGGAGGCATTAGGGCATTCGATGCCAGCAGTTGATGACAAAGCTAACAGGCGGGCCGGAAGAATAGCGATAATGCTAAGTGAACGAGCGGGGTTGACCATGACGTGCCAGTCACGTGATTGATGTACATTACAGTTCCCTTTGCTGACCAGCTGTTGCCGGGTTACCTCTCAAACTGCTTCCCTTGATTGCAATTATTTCCATTTCCGCACCTCTCTCACCTCGTCAATTAGAAGTTATCATAGATTGCGATAATATCTTCTCTGCATTGAAATGCTTAAGGTAATTACATTCCCTCACTGTAAATGATCCCTGGAATATAGCATAAATTTTCCTATTTCTTCGATATAAAATATTTATCACAGGGAAGCATTTGCTCATTAATTGAAACGTTATTAGACGACACCAGATGTCTTTGAAGAGTGATATTCTGTAGTGTTGAAACGAGCGGTAACGTGAAACTGATCAAACAATTTTATCCTCAGTATTTAACGTCCGAGTGAACCAAATAGTAAAACTAGAACACATGTGCTATCGCCCATCACTTATTTAAAGTCTTTTTGTCTAATATATATTTTACTCTTGAATTTAATTAAATTATTTTGACAAATTTTGAGATCATAAACTTCTTAACGACGTAGATGATAAATGAAATGTGGAAAAGGGGTACATTCTGAAAGAACAAAACAGAGAGAGAGAGAAAAAAAAGGTAAAAACACAAAAAACATGCTGCTTTATATATAAATCATATAAGTGTTATTCATATAAACATGTTCCTCACGATCATTTAGGCAAAAAGAATGTTGGCTTCTCAGAAACTCCTTTTTTTATAAATCACTGCGGGCGGCAGTTGTTTTACCTTTTTATTGCAGATGCTCGATAAAATTTTAAATTTCAGTCAAATCAAAAGTCAACATGACAATATCAGAATTGTTTCGTTGATTAGCTTAAAGCTTAACATAAATAAGGAAATATTATTAAAATTTCATTATCTTATGTTTTTTAAAGAAATGTCGGAGCGACTCCGGCTGAAAATCGTAAAGTGCTACTGTAAATGAAATACAATGAGGTTGGGGGAGGTGGGGGAAGGGGACTGACGCGCTTGGTGTATGAAAAACAAACCTTTTTGGCTTTATTAGTTGTACCTGGACTCCTCTGAAAAGGAAATACAAACTGTTTATCAAATAGGTCCTCATACAGAAACTGTTTAAAATAAAGTTTTGCCTATGCTAGTTGACATAAAATGTGAAATCAATTATTCTACTCACACTGTCGTGACAAGATGCTGTTATATTAAAAATAGTTATCCTTTATTTTTCCTAACAGCTCTATTCCTATGGGGAATGTTTATGTCCCACTTATAGGAGAATTAGTTGAATAAATATAATAGAAATGTGGATGGAAAAAGTGTAAATGTTCTGCATGCAAATTGTAATTACGAACCTTTTGTACTAAAAGAAGACGCAATATTCTGCATTCGTGACAGTCATAAATTTTTGGGAGAGGTAAATTGTCGCCGACAATGCACTCATTTATTTATTTTAAGCACTAGATTTTTCTTTGGGTATTGAAACGTGCCGTGTATACCACAACCAAACAGAATTATTTTGTCGGCGCTTTTGACGGTTTCACAAGTATTAAGTTTGTCATTTTTATATTGGTGGCTTAGTTGGCCAAAAGCGAAGTCAGAGACGAAGGATGACCAGAAGGCTGATCCACATAATATTATAGACAATATAAAAAAAGCATGAAGCACAAAATATAAAATGCTTAACTAGAAATATGTATTTTAAAACATGCAAGCCTGTAAAATCTGCGGGTCCCTCTTGTAGGGTGCTCCAAAAACCATGTTCACATTCACATATTCGGCCCATATGTAAAGGTTCATTCGTGCATAACTGACTGTACATTTGTGAATATTCCTTGATGACGTTTCTGACTCTAGATCATATGTTGGATCCGCACCAAAGTCTATTGGATAATTCATCGGCCTATTCCTGAAATTCCCTGAAATTTCATGAGACTGCGTGAGTTATGTATAAACAATCACACACACACACAAAACACAAGCTTGGATGAAGGCACCCCCTCCCTGAGGAGGCCATAAAAACATATGTCCAACACAAGGGTCTAAAGTAAAATGCCAATGTTACATGAAAGGCTAGGACCCATTAGTTGCTTTAATCAATTAAATCCATTTGAAAGCAATATTGATGTGCTGTTTTAATTAGTCACAAACAGAAGTTGTTTGATAGTCATATACGGTATATACATGTAGACTGGCCCAGTCAATGAAATGACTCTGACAGAGATATCAAACGGCTCTCACTGTGTTGCACTTAGTGCCGGTACTGCTACCACGCGGCAACTTACATAAGTAATTACCATTCTCTGACCCTCTTATTTCATTGACTGGTAAACTTGGGCCGTACCGGACAGTCAGCGCCACACATCACCGCCTCGCTGAACTAAGGTCTTTCCCAGTGACGTAAGGAGTAGTTATATTGGTCTTTCTTTATATTGATCTTTTTTTCAAAACCAACATGGTTAATTCAGTAACCGGCTATTGTGGGCTCCCGGCTTGCTATTTATATTCCCATTTTATCAGTAAAAATATGTTTAGGTCCTCGGCTATTTTGAGTACGGCAAGATTTTTAACACTTTATAACCCTCAGCCTCAGTGAGTCAGTGTGTCACCGTTTATCAGACAATTGCTAATCGCAGCAGGCCGGTTTTCGAATGTGTCTCCAGCTCAGCCAATCAGCGTGAGATATTGAGGCCACACGCGACGAACGCAGTCAAACTGTTATTCATGTACCGGCTGACTGAAACGATCACGACGTTCAGCGTGTTGACAACTCAACAGTAGCAAAACTTTCATGTGTAACTTCAACACTAACAAATACACAGTATAAAATCGATGCGACATTGTCTACAGTACACTTAAATTTGCCCATGGACCGTATGTTCGAACAGCAGAGATATATCATAGGACACGCTTCCTCTCATTTTATATCCTGGCGTTAATCAGGCCCGATTACTTCTGCACCTGCGGGCCCTGGGTTGATGATCATTCCACCGGGGACCTCCGAAAGGCGCACTCGTTTGTGAGTGAAACACGGCCGTTGGGCCCCGTCTTCCCATTAAGCCTGCAGAGCGCTCACCCTGGGTGGGGGCCGACCGTGAAGAACCTCACCGCCTCGGCTGAGATTCGAACTCACGATCTCCCGGCTTTGAGTCCGGCGCTTTACCCCTGAGCCACAGATGCCAGTCCGCCATACGGACTTTACAGGGCTTTCGTGATCAGAGCTAGAACTGATCGAGTTACGTCGCGTCTATCGGTACATGGAATCACGTTTCATTTGAAGCATTTTAGCAGTAAACATCAATAAACTGAAGCCCAGGCAGGGCTATATATACATGCTGTCTCCTACATCATATTTAAATGTTTTTTCTGCAACCAAGAAATGTAACTTTCTTTTCAGCTAAATGTGTGATCTATTGTTAAATAGTATTGTGCAGCATTCATCTGGGATGTGTTACTTGGATGTACACCGTAATGTATACTGTGATGTTTTAAAGGACAATTTTATATCTGGTGTTCTACTTAAAGGCTTTGTTACCATCTCTATTTTTGTTTCCGTTTGACCTTGAAAATGGCATTGAGAACGTTACTTGGACTCTACTCTAAGTTTTCATTACCACAACAGTGCTATATAAAATAAACGGCACTTTTAAAAGCGGTGTACAGGAGATAATGGCTCTGTAGATACGATCACGAATATCCTGGTCCAACGGACTAAATACTAATAACCTGAAGCACATTTGACTGTGTACTTCATTTGGACACATTTGCGCTGTGTGTATCTTAATTGAAGTCATTATCAAAAGACACCCACAGTAATTTTACAGATTTACGACAAAATTATGATTGCAATGTGTTAGCTGTCGAAATGCTTAATTACATTAAAGCCACCCATTAGAAATTTCGGAAATTAATGTGGATCAGCTTATCAATTCTACAAATACAGCTCTAAATCATTTCACAGTGCATAGTAGATGATTGTGACAAAGTATATATCTATTAACACAAACAGTTTCATCAGTATGATTAAAAAGGCCAACACACACTGACATCAAGGGTCAAATCTGGCAAAATTCACTACACTTTGTTTAACAATACATCTTGAGCAATTAATGTGCGGCTCTGACTGGCAAACGTTCCAAGATGCCTGCTAATGATATGCATTGGTACGGAAACAAAAGTTGCATTACAAAAATGGAGGTGGTTCCTAAGTAAATAAATATATAATTCATTTTAAACAGGGATGTTAGAGGGTCCCCTGTACCACACACTACATTTATTGGACTACCTTTTAACGTACCCAAAGTGCCTTTAATACATTTGGATATTAAGAAAATAAAACACAATAAAACATTTATATTATATGACTAATACATAATGATAGAAATCGCCTATTTCGTCATTGTGGCAGTTATTTTTAGAGCCATTCTGAATGTTTCAGTATCCGTTTTAACTTTTAATGTGGAACTTCCATCCAGGGTCTTCTGCAGAAGTGGATCCAGAGGAGTTAGGGGTCCAGGGGGTTCGGACCCCCCCCCCCCCCCCCCCAACTTTTTTTAAGGGGTTCAGACCAATTATTGTGGACTGGACCCCCCTTTCACGGGCTTGGGTACTTTTTTCAGGTTTTATCGTTAGTTCTCCTGACTTGGACCCCTCCTTTTCCTAAATCCTGGTTCCCCCCTGTCCTGATACCCAAAACTCGCTCCGGAAACAACATTATTATAAGCAAATATTCGTTATTAATGGACCTATTATTCTGCATATTACAAAATGTGGCCATGTTTATTCTGTTATAATTTAAAGTGTCTTAAAGACACTTTGAGGGTCACTTTACACCGCTTCCATTTGTCTTGATTCAGAGTAGTAAAAACGTTGCTGTCTAAACTAAAACACACTTTTACGTTGTACTTTTCATACTTTTCAGTGTAAAAAATTATGAACATTATTATTACGTGGCTTGGGTACGTTGCACTTGCCACAAAATATCCCTAAAGCTTAAGGTTACCGAATGTACCTTGTTTTTATTGATGGAAACACTATACCCGTTCAGGTTTAATTTTCTTCGGTTTGACCTTGTAAATGACTTAGAAAATTACCTTAAAGGTTAACATGTAGGGTGGCATCCACCTAAATCCTTTCCATTACTGTTTGTTGGTTTATCTGGCATGGATGCCTGATAATTAACAAGCAATGTCCTCAAAAGTGAAAAATTGACCTTAGCTGGCCCATTTTTGAGTTTGACCTTAAAAATGATCTTGAAGTTCAAAATTTCAGCTGGCATCCACCCACACGTTTTTTCTTCATTCCATGGCTGATTTCGTCAGGTGGCAAAATCTGAATATGGGCTCTAGAAAACATTGTGTGCACATCTCAGAGTAGAAGCTGCCAGCCATGATATCTGGTTAAATGGATTCCTTAGCGATAGAAATAGGATGGTTGTCATTTTAAATATGCCTTAGATGATTTTTATTGACGCTTTTGATAATCGAGTGAAAGTCGAGTGAAAGTCAGGTTATGCATATGAGGCAAATAAATATCAACTATTAAAAGGAACATTCATGTGAAAAATAATACATACTAATGTTCATGCCACACCAAAGAGTGAAGGATTGAAATAAAGATGTGTATATAACCGTTGCATTTACTGTTTCAAGTATTGTCTGGAGAGAGTAAAACATGCACATTATCCAATTAGCCCTAAGTTATTTTTCCTAAGGGAATCACTTCAAGCTCTCAAGCTAATAATATGTGGTGAGTAGTCCTAATCTGGTCATCTTTATCATCAGTAAACGAGTTCCTGCACCATGTTGCACGAGCACAACCACAAGCACCTGTACAGTATATGTCCCTCCTACGGCAGAGGCAACACCTTGTGCTGCATTGTGTGCCTTCCTCTCTGAAACTGTCAATGCAATCCAACTGGCCTGCACAGGCTCTGTGGTGAGTAGTTCGGGTAGAAGAGTACCATCAACCATGTGCCAACCAGTGGAGATTGGTGAAGTTAGCTGCGGGTGTGGACATTTTTTTGGAACACTTTCTATGCAGACTTCTTTCCCTTCGTCATTCCAGGACTCTAAGCCTGCATTTCTTGAACACCCTTCGTGAATTTCTCCAGAAATTAGAGGGCGGTTTTTGCTGACATTTTTGATAATTTTAAGAATAGCTCTGTTTGGCTAAATGTTCTTACTAAGGCAACTTTCTTGGTAGCAGGTTTTAGCTCAGCTGACTGAAAGCCATCTGAGCTATAACGATCACTCTTTTTCCGGCGTCCGTCCGTCTGTCTGTCCGTCTGTACGTCTGTCCGTCTGTCTGTCTGTCTGTCTGTCTGTCCGTCTGTATGTCTGTCCGTCTGTCTGTCCGTCCGTTAACCAGACACAAATCGTAACTGCTGGACCTAGAATCTTCTTGACATACTGTGAGGTTTATGAAAAATCTCCTTTAAAACCTGAAATTAGGTCTCTGTTACCCATATCCGCCGAGCTATGGGGCTCAGAAGTACCCTTCAGAATAATTGAAAATTTGACACAAAAGATTCAGTATCTCAACAACTAATGCATTGATCACCATAATTCTGTGCAGGCATTCTTTTTGATAAACAATTGTTTCATCAGTTCTTTGAGACTGGTTTGAACCAGTTGCAAATGTTCAGTCATGCCTGGTATCACTATTGTGCCCTAAACCATCAACAGATGTGCTTTATGCATACAAATCTTCCTGCCCCTCCCAAAAATTTTAACAACAGATGCAATCATTTCCTTCTAAGTAAGACAACAGTTGTAAACATAAGGTCATTATCTCATGCTTGTCAGCTGAGCGTCATGACCTTCCCTGAAAACCCCTTTTTAACTTAGTTGACTGTAAGTCATCTGAGCTATAGGAATCACGTACCCTTTGTCCGTCATCCGTCTGTCCGGCCGGCCATTAACAGGGCACAAATCGAAACCATTAAGCCTAGATAATGAACATCTGCATCCTCAGAAATCCTCTGAAGTTCTCCTCAGAACCCTGAAATTAGGTCACTGTGACCTATATTCTTTAACCTTTGAATTGTGTAACCCCCCCCCCCCCCCCCAGATTAATTAAAAAGTACACACTAATTGCCAGATTCCTCAGAAACGCCTTAATGGATTGTCTTCAAATTTGGTGTGCTTATACGTCTTAATGAACCTTAGCTACTGGGCATGAATGGTGGCGCCACCTGCATTATCTTAATTTTCACAAGTTTTACCTGTATGTTTTAGAACACTAGGTCTGTTAACAAGGCATAAATCGTACCCGTAATGGCTAGAATTATGAACCTGATATTAGGTTACTGTGACTTATATTCTCTAAGTTACGGGGGTGTTTGAGTACCCCAGAAATATTGTAACAAGCAAATACAAATCACCAGATTTCTTAGGAAAGCTGGATGGTTTGTTATTAAATTTGCTAGCTTATAGGTCTTTATAAATTAAGCTAATATCCATGGATGATGATGCTACTTACTTAATTAGTTGCCTGTGCATGGACATATTGTCAACATGTCAATCGGCTGAGCGTTATGAACCATGGGTCGCTTGTTCTAGTTTGGCTTTTTGCTGACCCCTGTATATGCCTCATATGGATCAAATAACATGTTCATTCTTTCGTTGGAAAAATTATTTTTGATAAGTCGCAAACCATCAAGGACAATACTTGTAAAATTTATATTGGTATAAAAGCTATGTACATATTACTTCTAATCAGGCAAGTAATATGGAAAAATGTTATATTAATTTTATTCCAGAAAAACTACTGAAATTAGTGTACCAATAGTAATTAGCAACTATAATTAAGTGAAGTTTGCATACACAATTGTAAAAAACACATGCAACATATATGCGTGCACAGTTTGCAAAGCAGGATGTGTAGCAAAAGCTTAGACTCCTTAGTAGCTCTAGGTACAGAATAAAATACCAACTCACAATATTATAGTACATTCAGGTTAGTAGCCATTATCTTTAAAACATTAACAACCGTTTATACGTGCACTTGACATGCATTTGTAAATGTCTATGTGAAATTAAGTGTCACGTATTTTTGGTGAAATTAAGATATTACCTGTTTTTTTTCCGTATGCCTCAAAAATGACTATAAAATAATTATTGGAGATGACAACCTGTCTAAAACAGTTGTTGTAATATCCAAAAATAATAATAACTAGGTTGGCAAATTCTGATCTGAGGTGTGATCAGGTTTTACAATTCCAGGATTCGCCCCCTGACTAATTGATCTACCATAGATGCCTGCTATTAACAAGCAATACTGAATGATAAATGCCACCGTCCTTTAATAATTAAGGCTTTATGTAATTTCTGAGCCGAGAAAAAAAATGATATTATATGGTACGCAATAAACGTGCTGGTAATTGCTATTGAGTCCAAATGTTTTCACTGTTACCATTTGAATTCTTTATGTAGGCATCCTAAGCTTTCCAAAAATACTAATTTTGTTTAGTTGTGGTTGGAGTGCACGGTGGACCCTGGTAGTCCATGGCCTATCACATGATTTTGTCGATGTGTACTCTATATTTGCTGGATTTACCTATTTTATTTTTGTAATTTACACTTCTCCTGCCAAATAGCTCGATTTCGGCGTTAAAGCGTGCTGTGCAATGTATGTGGACCGGAGGTTTATCATACATAGACCTTCTGTGTGGAGAATGAACACAAGGGTAAGATACAATGTCAAAAAGGACATTACCCGGCCGATAATCAGGGTGAAAGCAGACCCCCCATCAAGATTTCATTAATTGAACTGTGTTCCATACTTTAAGTAGTTATCCACTTTAAATCCATCATTTATAGTCCCTACAAAAACACATTATTTCTTACCTTAAGTGGTTTCCCATCTTAGATACATCATTTAATCCTTGCGAAACATTATAGAATCTATAATCTCTTTTACATCTACCGTCTTACTACTGACAAGTGTCATAACACCGCACACCCTTATTGAGGCAGTATCACACTGAAAATCTGTATTTTAACTTTCAGATTTTATTTTGCCAAAATTCCTCATATCATTTAATACAAAACATCTCCCCCCCCCCCCTCCAAAAAAAAAAACAAAAAAAAACTAGGGCTATATCAATAATACCGATATATCGATGCATATCGATACGCAACATCGATACGGTTACCGATACGCTGCGCTTGCTGTATCGTACCGATGAAACACAAGGTGTTTTTTATTTATTATATTGACCGTTGAAGATTCAAACTAGATCACATATTGTCGTATCATTGACTGGATGAGGAATGTGTATACAGGTCTCGGTGCTTCCATGCCAAGCCGGTGCGTGTGAGCGATGATAGACTAATAAATCACGGTATTTTTTATTTGTTAAAAAAACTGTATCCAAAAACCTTTTAATAAGAATTGATACACAAAGAAAACTTAAGCGTACCGTCAATACGTATCGGGTATCGCTTTACTTTATCGCAATACGTATCCTACCTAAATGTGATGACCGATACCCAGCCCTAACCAAACCCCGATATTTATTACATCAGAAAAAAATAAAATAAATAATTCACAAACGTACTTGCCAGCGCCAAAGCAAATCATAGAGGTTTTCAAATAGAGTGCTCAATGTTCGCAAATTCTCTGGATGTAAGCCCCATAATGCCTAGCGGCAGCCTGCCACCCCAAACGTCGATTTTTCCTGGACCGAAGACGCAGGCCCCTATCATTTTATTTCCGAAGGCCCGTGTGTCATGTTGTCATGGCTACATAATGCCCAGAGTTCACTGACCTGCAACAACTCCAGAACGTCAGCAGATATTGGCCTTATCATTTCAGAGAGCGAGCTTCATTTCTTAAAAGCGGTGTAAGTTACAACAATATCATTACTGACACAAACAAAGGCAAACCAGCGGACTCAATGTCATCACCTTAGCGACACAAGGAAAGTAACATACACATGTTCACTTCTTTTATTTTCAATTATGCTAATAACTCCTGGAAAAAAACTAAGTGTGTTAAATAAACCACGAATAATCCCCAGGGTTTATTAGTATTCGGACCTTACTAAATCTGGTCCTTATCAGAAACGAGTTTATATATAATATCATTGAAACCTGATACCTAGGACGCCTGTACTTTCAAGGGTATTTGGTTGAAAACTACGTTTGAACTTTGTCTTTCCCATTTTGAATTTTTTAATGTTTCAATCAGCGTTACAACTCAAAGAATGTGATTTCCGGCACCCACGATGATGTCGCCATTACGTATATTATTTCCTTGTTTCGAAGGCGTAGCGTTAAAGTAAAGGGGCCCTCACATGTCAACGTTGAGTAATTGATTGGAAGATATACATTTTCATGACACGCAATTTGCATGCCTTTTCACGGATGTCCTGGTTCTTTTACATTTACACGCGTTTTCACACGATTTCCCGCGCAATCTTATGGGTTTATTTTTGCGAAAAGTAAATTTGCTTTAACAAGTAGGGAACTTGGGACCACTGTTTTGCTGTATTTTCTTTGCGTTGAGTCACGTTTGTGTGCGCTACTATAAGGTTTTGTGCGTTTTGTCGTTTTTTTTTTCCGTTCACGGCGATTACACGAAATAATGTGATCATGTCCAGAAAATCTGAACAAATCGTGTCTCTGTTCACGTAATCAGGCGTTGGTCAGCCTATGGGTGCGTTTGTGTGTGATTTATGCTTTGCCATGCGATACGGTTGAACGCTTTTACACGATCACATAACGCGATTTCCGAAATTGTGGAAACCCGTCGAGACCCCAATAGACGTTTCTATCCTTGGACATCTTAGCTTTGGAAATCGTAGTAAGTCCTAAGATTCTTGTCATGACCAAAAGTTGTGAACGCATGGGGGCATATTGTACAGTATTTAATACATGTAGACTGGTGGCAGACGTACATGTATTATGAAGATTCCCCTACCTTCCCTTCGTAACACGTGTGCTATTTGAGTGTGTTCTATTGCCTGTACCTAGTACCGGCATCCATCAGATAATTCTGCGACTTGGTGGGAAAATATATAATTTAGGAAGAAACGGAAAAAAATCCCGCGAAGCAGATAAGAGATTAAATGGTCATGCTGACGGGATATTATGCCAACAGGATTACGTAACTCAGTTAATTAGTTTCCCACTGCAGTGTCTCTCTGAGGAAGGCATTTTATTTTTATTTTCAAAACCATATCCTAATACTGGTTCATTTCCGGCTTTAAAAATCAAAATATTTGAAAATACCGGAATATGGTATTCGTTAAATAACTAAAGCGAGCTTGGTATCGCCCGTTTTTTGTTGTTGTTGTTTCTTAAAGTGTGCTTAATTTAAAATAATTAAGTTCAATTAAGTTCAGTCCATCTGTCGTATAAATTACCAAGATAATAAAGTTATTTTTATATTACAATTTCCCAGCAATTAAATTGCTTTATTAAAATTACTTATGGTATACTCTTTCTTTCCTTCTTAATCCCGAGTACCCTTTCTATACACCATAAGACTATTTTCAAATATAAATTCTATTGTTAAGAAAATATTCAATGTTTTTGATCTTGGTGTTTATTATCATACCTTCGCCTAAAGAATTATATGTTTTTTCTTAGCAATTTGATGTGTTTGTGTACAATTTCACGCAAAAGTTAGAACATTTTGTTGATTTTTTTGTAGGTTTAGGATCACATATCTATTAAATGTTAAGAGGTAATCTAGATCACCATCATGTTTTATATGCAAAAGCTTCCTTTCAGTTAGGAGATGCGGTTGTTGCTTTTTTTCCTGCCGACACCAAGAGTCTTTGCTATAAAGGTAACCAGTGCATGGAGTCATTGAACGGTGACAAACATTTCCCATATTACTGTATAGTTAGGTTAGGTATTGGCGGAGGTCGTTGGGCCCTCTGACCACTCTTTTGTTTTATCCTTTAAATTAATCCTCACTTAACTAATACCTTTTTGTACTTATTTAAGTTCTAATCACTTCGTCGTGTTGTACTTTAAATTAAACGTTTCAGTTCATCTTGCAGATAAATGAAAGTCGAATTTTCATGTTTTCAAGCATTTAATGAGATGAAAAGATACTTTACAAATCTTACGGAATACGTCAGTTCGTGAAATAACATAAATAGCATTTTCATCTTTGCTACCAATAAGTTGTTCCAAGGTCAGATTGGTACTTAATTAGCCGTGCAACCCGACTCAGTAAACAATCGGATAATTGGGCTTGTGATACAAGTAATATCGAGGAATGTATTGTAGTGGTCTTGCATCATAATCTCAATATTATGCTAAGAATGATGAATTAGCACAATAGTATACACGTGAGCTCACAAACCAAACTGAAACACCGTCCCCATGGACATGGGTCATTTCCTGTATCGCCTGCAGGCTGCCTGCGCCCTGTAACCATGCTTGTGTTCATGCGGTCATAAATTCAGTAAATCGTGCGCACGAACTAATAAATACATATTTATTTATGTCGTCTCGCGGACTCCGTAGAAAGCAGCAAGTTTGCCAGTTTGCTATGGTAAATCGGCTGTCAATACGCATGTACCCAAGGATGTATCGGAAACTTCTGGATATTGCAGTTATTTTACTGTGAAAACTTGTTTTCATCTGCTTCAGGCAAATGGGATATTTTGGTTCAAGTTAAATCTTTTATAGAACCATACAACAATACAAATCTTATGAATAAAAGCTTCGATCTAAGAATCATCAACTATTTTTATACTTGTATTTGGTTCTAATATTGATTATCATACAACTCTCCAAGTTTTTGCTTGACCTCTCTATTAGACCTTGCCCATTAGTTTCTAGTGCAAACACCTGAAAATATTGCAACGTGTGGATAATAGATGAACAATTTCAACAAAATCAGAGTTTATAACGAAAATGGAAAGAAATATCTGTCTGGGGTTACAAATGACCCCATATAACCTTTCAGAACATTTCCCACAGCAATAGCCTAATATCTGTAAATAAATTATGAAAAGTTAAAAGAGGATTAAATTGACAAATTAATGGTAGAAAACTTTTATAAGGTTAAACTATCAAAACACCACAGTTAAATACAAGGCTGCGGTTATAAATGACCCCACTTGGTGGCTTGAGGGTTATATATTTTTTTCTAAGATAACAAATCAATCGTATTTTATTTCGACTGTAAAACTGTCAAAACCGTTAGCATTTTTTTCATATCAGTTGAAAGGTATTTTGATATCTCCATGAAATATACCCTCATTAATTACTTATTATGTGAAAAGCATCGAGAGAAAAAATAAAACATACATTTAAAAACTATTTAATTTTAGATTATACAGTCACAACACTCAAATAATGACGTCAGTACTCCATAGCACACTGTTTTGTTTATTATAATCGTGAAATAAAATGAGAAACTTGTATTTTTTCTGATATATGTATGTTGTATGCACATGTCCTG
Organism: Sipunculus nudus; assembly: GCA_026874595.1. Taxonomy (NCBI): domain Eukaryota; kingdom Metazoa; phylum Annelida; class Sipuncula; order Golfingiida; family Sipunculidae; genus Sipunculus; species Sipunculus nudus. Next base: position 58,366,036 of record CM049307.1, read on the forward strand.
GTAGCCGTCACTTATAAAATATCGTGAAAACTTGTCACAAATTAATATAATTGTTTTATAAAAATAATTTTAGTATTTTTTTCATATTTTTATTGCAAGGGAAGTATTTAATTTTAATCATGAACTCCACTGGTAAACTGTTATCTCTAAAACTGGTTACACACCCCCGTAGTTTAATATTCTATGTTCTCGTGTTATCTCGTGTCCTGTCACCACGCATATAATTCTGGTTTCTGCGTTATTGTGCCGTTCTTGTGTTAGTTTGTTACAGATAAGTTAGTGTCAGATTTTCATGATATCAAATATTAAATGAGAACAAAATGTTCTCTGCAAATCTTGTTTTGTAAATAATATCGTTAAATATCACGATCTAGGAATGAAACAAACATTACCATCCTCGCAACTGCTCAGAGGTGGTTGTTTCCCGTAACCTAACAAACTGCCTGGTGCCTGGGAAATTGTTCGTTTCAAGGTATGCCCCACGGTCAGGGGCGGATTTTTGGGGGATCACAGGGGTAGCGCGCCGCCTCTTTCTTTCTGCAAACGAGAGGTCTGATGTTTACCAGCATTAATGCCTTTTTATACCTATGCCACGGTACTAAGATTATGTATCCCCCCGGACGGTATGCCTGCATGGAAAGGCAAACTTTCTTTTGGGATATCCATCTACTTTCAGATTTAATTGAGCAAACAAAATATTGTTATATGATAAGGAGGACTTTTTTTGTTTGGCATTTTTAGTTTTCTGTCCGATATAAGGCCCACTTTTATTTTGCGTATTATTACTATTATACTTGAAGCTTCAAAACAACATAATATTTTATTCCGATAGTAAAACTGTAGCTCTATACAATTTTCTCTGTTAATACCTTTCATAAGTCAAATTATTTAATTCTCATGTATTCTCCAGTTAGTATTTAATGGGTTATTCACTGGTGTTAGCGGCCGCATTTGTTCTTGCGAGGAGGGCTCATATGTGATCCAACCGTGAAGTTGGTAAACCGAGACCAGTAGTGTGCTAATTAATCGATTAAACCAATGGTTGGTCGTTTTCTTTCAAAATCGATTTAATCGATTTCAGTTTTGCGTGATCGATTAAAAACGATTATGTTTGCAAATGTAAAGCCTCTAAAGAACCTGTAAGAATTATACAAACACAAAGTAACGTACAGCACCAAAACGGAACCTTGCGCAGCCAATATTCGTCCGACGGCAAGTCGACCTTGGATGCGGGTGGATTGATAGTTACACTATGTACATGTCATATCATTTACTGGAGCAATATTTTAGGTACTAGTATACAGCATATTTCAAGGTAATATAGAGAATACATAAATTAATCGATAACTAAACGATCGAATTTATTTTTCAAACATCGATTTTGATTTTAAAACCAATTCCTACCACACACCGAGATATATGTAGACTGGCCCAGTCAATGAAATGGCTCTTAATTGTTGCCTCTGACAGATAAACCAAACGTTCCCTCACTATATCGCACGTATAGTGTCGGTATCGCCACCTCTCGGTTACTTCTATAACTAATTACCACTCGCTGACCCTCTTATTTCATCGACTGGTAAACTTGGGCCGTACCGGACAGTCAGCGCCATGCATCACCGCCTCGCTGAACTTAGGTCTTTCCCAGTGACGTACAGAGTAATCATAGTTGTCTTTCCCAGAATCTTTTTTTTTAACCAACATTGGTATTCAGTAACCGCCTATCGTGGGCTTATAGCGTGCTTTTTCTATACCCATTTAATCAGTCTTAATATTTCAAGGTCCGTGGCTATTTTGAGTACGGCAAGACTTTTTAACACTATATATATATATATATATCAATATGACAAACTTGCTTGCATCAGTGTGACGACAAAACGTTATGTAAACATGTCACACCTGTTTGAGACTGACCGAACCAGTATACTTATATAAACATGGCAAACCTGTGTTTATCAGTCTTTACATTATACTTATATATCAGTCTGACCAGACCGGTGTAACTATGTTAACATGGAAAACCTGTGTTTATCAGTCCGAACTAACAGACTTATATTCTAACTTTAACAATACAAACCTGTGTTTATTAGTCTGACCAGATCAGTATACTTCTGTAAACATGACAAACTTGTGCATAACAGTTTGACCAGACCAGTATACTTCTGTAAACATGAAAAACTTGTGTATAACAGTCTGACCAGACTAGTATACTTCTGTGTAAACATGACAAACTTGTGCATAACAGTCTGACCGGACAAGTGTACTTCTGTAAACATGACAAACTTGTGCATAACAGTCTGACCCGACCAGTATATTTCTGTAAACATGACAAACTTGTGTATAACAGTCTGACCAGACCATGACAAACCTGTGTTTATCAGTGCGACCCGACCAGTATATTTCTGTAAACATGACAAACCTTTGTGTATCAGTCCAACCAGACCAGTATACTTCTGTAAAAATGACAAACCTGTGTTTATCAGTGCGACCCGAACAGTATATTTCTGTTAACATGACAAACCTGTGTTTATCAGTCCGACCCGACCAGTATACTTCTGTAAACATGACAAACCTGTGTTTATAAGTCTGACCAGACCAGTATACTTCTGTAAACATGACAAACCTGTGTTTATCAGTGCGACCCGACCAGTATACTTATGTAAACATGACAAACCTGTGTTTATCAGTGCGACCCGACCAGTATATTTCTGTAAACATGACAAACCTGTGTTTATCAGTCCGACCCGACCAGTATACTTCTGTAAACATGACAAACCTGTGTTTATAAGTCTGACCAGACCAGTATACTTCTGTAAACATGACAAACCTGTGTTTATCAGTGCGACCCAACCAGTATACTTATGTAAACATGACAAACCTGTGTTTATCAGTGCGACCCGACCAGTATATTTCTGTAAACATGACAAACCTGTGTTTATCAGTCCGACCAGACCAGTATACTTCTGTAAACATGACAAACCTGTGTTTATCAGTGCGACCAGACCAGTATACTTCTGTAAACTTGACAAGCCTGTGTTTATAAGTCCGACCAGACCAGTATACTTATGTAAACATGACAAACCTGTGTTTATAAGTCTGACCAGACCAGTATACTTCTGTAAACATGACAAACCTGTGTTTATCAGTGCGACCCAACCAGTATACTTATTTAAACATGACAAACCTGTGTTTATCAGTGCAACCCGACCAGTATATTTCTGTAAACATGACAAACCTGTGTTTATCAGTCCGACCAGACCAGTATACTTATGTAAACATCACAAACCTGTGTTTATAAGTCCGACCAGACCAGTATACTTATGTAAACATGACAAACCTGTGTTTATAAGTCCGACCAGACCAGTATACTTATGTAAACATGACAAACCTGTGTTTATAAGTCCGACCAGACCAGTATACTTATGTAGACATGAAAACATATGTTCCTCTGACCAGATCAGAAACTTTTGTAAACATTGCACATTTAGGTATATCACGGTGACATGACAAACTTGTTGTGTATCAGTCTGACCGCTTACCATGTTTTTTTTAATGAAAAAAAAACGCGTGTAAAAATAAGCCATTTGTGTGCAAATCCTAAGTTGTTGGCTTAGCATATTTCAAATTTCACATGATGACACAAAAGATGCACATCCTTTCAGTTAAATGGAACAGTATAAAATATATTGAAAGGATCACAATCGTTTCCATTTAAAGAAGTTCACTTTAAAACAGTATTTGACCTCATATTTGCTCGATCCTCTCCACGCATTTCAGTATAATGTCCATTTGTTTTTTTCTTCAAGGGCACATGGTGGTGGACATTTAAAATTAACCTCTCTCCGAATAACCTCGTTCTCAACGCTAAAATGTCTTCTCGACGTAGCCAGTCCTAAACAAATTGGTTTCCAATACGCTGTAAGAACTAAACCATGACTTCTTTGACCTCAATGACACTGCCAACGTTGAATGTCTTTTCCATCATATCAGAAAGAAAACTGCATAGTACCTGTCTTGTTTCACAGTGACACTCTCACCTAGGTTCTGTTTGTTCGAATGGTTTTGATCATCATCTCTGTCTGGTGGTTCCCAATTTGGATCTCCTGAGCCTTTTTTCACTCAATTTTGTAACCCGCACCTCATCAAAACTTGATTTATTATCTGATTTATGAATCAACCTAGCAGCTTTTCAAGCTTTCCAGGAAATGTACCCATTCTTTCCTAAGTACTCAAAAATGACAGGTCCAGCACTTCTATGTCATGTCATTGTAGCAGTCGCTTTTCAAACGTCAAGATTTTTTCCCTTGTGAGATGACTGTCGACGCCAGAAACTGTAGGATGCAGTTTACAAGGGGCTTCCACTTTGACTGGTAAATGGCACTCACGTAAACGTCTCCCACTGTTACTTTTAGCACAGAAACATGAGAGCTTCCGATGAAACCGTATTGCCCTGGATAGAATGAGGACCTGATTGATCTGCATGGTCCCTTTTATTTTAAGTGGTGGAGAAAGCTTATCTAGATTATCTACAATGGAATCAATTTCCCTTGTGTTGACATGGAATATTTGGATATTCAGGGCCTCTGCCACATGCAATAGTTGTTGACAACTCAACACATCACCACTGGGTGCTACAAGTCTGTCGGCTGCTGATTAGACGGAAGCTCCAATCCTATCAGCAGGATCTTTTCTATGGGAAGCCTCGAGGAGGTTCCTAGTCATGTGAGATAGATGCCATCGGTCAAATGAATGAGTGTCCATAATGTAAAATTTTTACTTTGATTCTATACTAAATAGTTAGCCAATCTGGGGGGAAAATAGGTCATCTATTACAGGTACGTGAGGCTGAAATATGGCGGTTGTCTTCACTGACGGTGCAGTAATACTTTTGATACCGTTGACCTGTTTCATTAACGAGGACGGCATGGAATGTGTGGAGAGTCACCTGCCTCCTGCAGCTCCAAAAATGCATGGACTGAATATGTGTGTGATTTACACGAGTATTTTTCACTGAAGTATTTTGCAATATTCTGTTTTGGACATCTTCTCTTTCTTATGTTGGTGGAATATTCGATATCCATGTATAATCAGTTCACTTGCTAACAATGCTGCATTTTTTCAAGTTTTGTCATCACTTTGATCGTAATTTCTCCCTTGTTTTTCAGACTCCATGTGTTTTTCCCCACTCAAAGTATTTCACTTTGTCTTTCGCTGACTTCCTGTCAGTGCTCACAACGACATCCTTTATTACTTAAAATTAGTGCACGGCCATACATGCATTTTCTATTTCTTGTTGAGCAAACAACTGATGCATGTAATCGAAGCTTGCGTGTTTGCAGAAGGCAGCAATCCCAGTCTATGGAGTTTGAGGCTTTAAATTAAAAATAACCGTGATGTTTACACTTCGGTGTATTTCTCTTTTTGTTGGAAGAGTTCAGCTGAAGGAATGGACGCAGGCGAGTGAAGGAAGTGTAAGAGACTTTCAGTGATGGATTTTCTAATTTGAATTTTTTTGTACAGACTGAATATACGATCACACAGGAAACGCCTTTGCTTCCTTTCTCTCTTTCCAAGCAGTTGGAGTGCTATTCCTGTCCTTCAGGAAAAATGTTATGAATGCATCGTCAACTTCCCCCGATCCTTTTTCACTTTTTCTAAGTGTTGTCAGCAATAACCTGGAACATACATTTTTTTCATATGCTCAATTTGCTTTTTTGCAAGTGAAACTAACAAATTTTTCTTAACTATTAATAAGGCGGTACTATCTCAGTATTGGACCAATTATCCCTCTTTGGACTGCACTTCTCTCTGTTTTCTTGCATTTTGTTTCGGCTACGCTTTGACTTCCTTCCCCAAAGCAATCCCAAATGTTCTCTCTTGGTTGTGTCCACGTCAGCACTGTGAGTCAGTATATTACCGTTTGCAGCTAGAAAATCAGTTTTCACTTGAGCTAAGTTGGCTGGTTGTTTGATTCGGTCAGCTTCAAGACGGATGTGACTGATGATATTGATCAGGTCTGTGCGGGGGAGTAAAACTACACACTTTATTGGTTCTATATCTGTTTTTTCTTTGAGTTCTCTTTTATGACCTCTATTTACGGCACATATTCCTTTGATCCCTCATTGAAAGTAAAAGTCTTTATCATCCCTTTAGTTTTTTTTTCTACTTCTGAACCTTTCTCTCTCTCTTTTGAGCTATATTTGGTATTTTCTAGGTCTGCTTTAAATTTTTAAATTTTGCTCTTCATTTCCGCAAACAGCTTCTGTATTCTGTATTTCTTGGTACCATTTCCGTTAAGCGGCTGAAATTAAAACATTATATTCAGATTCTCTTATCAACGTTAAAGACAAAGAACAAGACTTAAAGAAGAGATTGGAGCTAATTAAATGCCTTTTCAGGTTAGTATAACCAAGGAGGATTAATATTGAACGGTAGAGCACTCCCATGTTCAGGTCAGGTCAGATGTCAGTTGTAAACCCTGACAAGAGCCCCACACTTAGTGATTAAACCACTGTCAAAAACCACTGTCAAAACTTAAGTATATCTATAAAACGAATTGGCAAAAGTTCCTGTCCTAATCATTACACATGGATCAACAATAGATGCTGTCATCATAAGTATGCAGTGCGGTCACTATACTTTTTTTTACATAATTTATCTAAAAACCAAAGCTAAATTTTCAATAACACTAGCATTATGACTTTTAGTTGGCATGACGTCCCGTGTTTAAAAGTGGTATTTCTAGTTTTTCCAACAATATTTCAGTGTCATTCGGTGAGCAATCACTTTATAATGACAATGCCTTTAGGTATACAATAAGTAAGAAGAATTATTTTCAATTGACAATTTTAATATTACTTATGAGAGTTGTACTTTCATATGCTGTCTCGTGTATGCACGTGTCTCGGTTACAACTTATTAGTCAGTTCAAGTGATTTGCACAGTAAAGCTACATGTATATGAGAATTGGAAAATGCTGTTATGCGCACGCATGCGTCTTCTAATAAGTGTATGCTCAGCAGATGTATTTTCATTTCCGTAGATTCTCTTTATTCTTAAAATGACACCTGATATGTTTAGTCTCAAGAAGGTAAACTCTTATTGATGCAAGCCATATGAGGCTGAGTTTAATGAGGTAGCGCCATCCGACCCTCTTGGCATTAGAGAGTCTGCGACCAGCTTACTTACTGTCATGTTAGGCTTACCAGCCTCTTTTTCAGTTCCGACAGAGTCGGGTTGTCACGCCTGTTGATGAGGGGACGGGGGAGTGGAGTACAATGGCCAGACATAGCCAGGTCAATAAACTAGGGAAATAAACTTCGGGACAGCTTCGTGGTGGGCGTAGATTTCGCATTCCTCTCCCCGTCTATATTAAACCTCTTCTGTATGACACAACCTGTAGCATAAATAAAAATGAACACTTTCCAACCTGACTCACCTGAGTCATGTCACAGGTAAATGTCCTTGTACATGAAGAGGAATAGATTTATGTATGAACAGTGCACATCAAAATCAAGTTCATTTTAGAACTCCACCAGTTTATATTGGAAATCCCACCTCAGTTAGTGCACATTAAATATTCCAAATGAGCAAGTTGAGTTCCGAAGTGTTCTATATTCCTTTGCTCACAGTGACGTATATTTTCTCCTTGTTGAACCAAGCTACTTGATAGGAATCAGCTTTTTACCAGGGGTCACAACAGTTAATCAGCGTTAGTGGACCGGGGCAAAGTAGGGTGGCCTAGCTGGTTGCGGGGCATGCAAGAAGCCTGCGCCTTTGGGCTTTGGCCTATATTTGACAAAAGAAGCAGGCCGTTCGGATCTGTAAAATACTCTTGCCGATACAGGGAAGTGAAATCGTAGCTTTCTTTTCTGTATGATTCATCTTCCATCAACAGTCATACGTATACCGGTACATTTATGGTACACGAGCTTTATGAGATGAAGAAAGTAAAAATATTATAGATATCATATTAAAGATAGTCATCTTAAACTGGATGAAATTTGCTGTTGCTTTGGAAATTCATAAACCATCTTACCAGTTTTCATTAATATACAATTCTTTACAGTTAATACCAGATGATAGCCGTCTTTCTGATACTGCACTAAGATGTATAGGGTCAGTCCGTACATTTCCTGTCAGGTCTAGGTGAAGCCTGAAATTGCAGGACCCGCAGACCTGTCAATTTTCAAACAAATGTTGAACCCTGCCGTTCTTAAACTTTAAAACTGTTGTACGCATTCATTTAAGAATCCGTACAGTTATGGTAGCAGCTGTATAAATATAATGTGTACACGTAAACATACTTTCAGCTGCACAATCGAGAATTTACACCATATATATATATATATATATATATATATATATATATATATATATATATATATATATATATATATTTATATATATATACTTTGATCGGTCATGCGCGATTAAACTAATATATAGTAAGTGCACCTCGAACCCGTTAAGTTTTAAGTTCCTTCAAAAATTAATCATAATGATGTAAGAATCAGCCAAGGTATCAGTAGGAGAAAGTATACAAAAACAACAGAAATTTATACTACATAAAAGAATAATAAATTTGTCAGATGGAACCAGAAAATCCACGCATTCGTTAACTTCAGAGTTTTAAATATATCACTCAACAAGCTAAAAAAAATTTATTAAGTATTTCAACTAGCAAATATGTTACCAAATACCAGCACCAAATGGCATGTGGCTAGTATATTGCATGCTACAAGATGGTGCTCAGTCAAACAAACAATAACCATTAGTCCCAATATGGAGGCGGGTCACTTCCGCATTACAATTTTCAAATACATTAAACTAATTTTATGAACATCTGATACATATGTTATCTTTATAATTACTTGTCAGAGAAGGGAACATAATTATAAACATTTGTAACTTTCATCCCAGAAATGTTACTCATGCCTTTGATATCATTTAACGTAGACTCTGCCAAGAGATGTTTCCAGATCACCTATCCAGTTTAATTAAAACGTAATCCCATTTAACATTGAAACTAAATTAGTGTATTGTCCCACATGACGCGTGTACAACCTTTGATGTAACAGTACTTTCAAATCCACTTGCTTTAAGCTAGCTGTGATAAAAATCAACTTAAGAATAATAAATTAAATCTCCTTTTTCTGTCTAAAGTTATCGCACACAAGGCACACACGAGTAAAACATAAAGTCCGCTAAATATTTCTTGCAGATACACATTGAATTGAATTTTCAACTGAAAAATCGAAATGAATTATCAACTAAATGATTGATATATACATGAGCTCTGTTATTTTTCATATTAATAACGTTTATCTGCGTGACATGCGACATATTATAGACCTGATGAGGATAAGACTTATCGGATATATTAGTGAAGAAGGTCCTAAGATAAAAATTAAATTTCACGGTTTTGCCTTAGTTATTCACAAAGCGAATACAATCACTATATCGTAACAAACTGGCTTAAACTATTTCGTCATACTTTAAACGCCCTTTTGAGTTATACCAGTCATTCAAAAATAATAAGTTTGATTTATGCATCCAAATTTGCTAATCATAAATCAATTTTATATTTAATTACCCCTTCTCGCCCTCGTAATTTGCAATTAACAAAGAACTATACCGGTGTACCCATAATTTCGACATGCGACCTATGACTTCCGGGTTTTGGTGTGTTCGTAACATAGCAACCTCTATGATAGACTGGTGCCCTGCTCTATTATGGCCCTCAGCCAAGCATATAGACAGGCGTAAAACGCCATCTTAAGTACTCCCAGATGCAACTCCTGACATAGCTATAGACTGGTTCCAACTTGAGTATGCACGCTCATACCGGTTATCATGGACGTTCACGCGATCCTGGTTGATTATCCGTGAAGATTTCTTATAAAATAACTTTCTTTAGTTATTTTTAGTTTTCAAACATTGAAGAATGAGTTGTTGCACAAAAATTGAATATTGGATGCATAGATAATACGATATACTGGATCTTTGATTTTCCACTGTACGTAGCAGTGATTTATTATTAATATCAGATCATCATTATCCAATCATTAATGTCACATGTAATATACATCCAACCTTTGGTAACCTCTTTGAGCAAACGAAATGCTTATTTTTTATCATATATAATATATACTGGAGTTGGTACCAGTCTGTCAACAGTACAAAAGATGGCGTTGTACGCCCGTCTCTATGATTGGCCTAGAGCAGCGGTGCCATTATAGAGCGGGGTACCAGTCTACCTCTATGAGCGGATCGAGAAACCGGGAAAAATAAACCTATCCGGGTATAATAAGCTCGGGGATGCGACAAGAAAGCACTCCGATGACAGCTTTTAAGCGTCTGTATGACACATTTCAAATATGTTTACTTTATCATATTTCAAATTGTTAACAATTAATTATAAGGTTTTAGAAAACAACGTATTATGTTTCCAGTATAAATTAATTTTAAACCAGTTTTAAATATTTCATTTCATAGTCAACTCATAAATGGAACCAAAGTCTTTAATTCTATTTATTAATATATTCTATTTGCAATATGTAAATGTTATTCTCTAAATATTTTTCTTTGGGGGGGATGATAACATTGACCGCCCCCCCCCCCCCCCCCCCGCCAAAAAGTGTGGGGGATATATAGCCCTCTCCCATCCCCAATTATTGACGCTACTACTTGTACCTGTTAAAGGTAATAGCTGAATAACGCTTTTTCGTACCACGCCCAAACCCTCAAATTACAGAAGGATTCAGTCGCCGACTTAGGTATCTTGAGACCCAGATATTTCCCGGTGGGCCGATGATATAAACAAATCTGGATGGCTGAGGGCCGAGGATACATACAAATTTCATACAAAAGTTCAAGTGGTATCAATACAAATATTATTAGCAGTGTGACCACAGGAACTAATTCACTGATATTTAAAATCTCAAATTATTAAGTTTACATTATTGATCGATGCTATGTTGGAGACCACGGGCAACATAATAAGGAAATATAAACCCTTTCGTTTCTTTAACACAGATATACTGGGACGTGTCAAAGAGGGCAGGCACATTGCAATTTGATATAGCCAAAGTGAACCATATCAGTAAATAAAAACACGTTGTATCAGGTTCCTACATTATAATTATAAACACAAAGTCTGATGGATTTATCATAATACACATTTTCATTTCAATATTTTTAAGAATACTCTCATTGAATCAAGATAAATTAATTCACTGTATACACAAAGGTCAATGACCATAGTTTCTATACACTATTACCTAGCCCTCTAGAATTGCATTTACAGGCTAAGAATCCTGATATTATGGCTTCTACAGTTAAGATATCTGTGTTGTCTATTAAAATGATCGTGTTCATTTTGCATTGCAGATCGGTTTGCATTCCTGTATAGAATGTATTCGATTTGGAATGCATTGTCCCCGTGTTATCATTATCTTTACAAGCAAACAGGAAGCCCCTCACACCTGTTATTAACACCGTATTTGCGTTCAAAACAGACATTGTTTCCATTTCCGGAAAATTATTTCTTCAATAGGTTTATTGCTTGCCGGAAATCTTCGATTTCTGCAAGCAGGTTGGTCAGTCGCGGATGTCTGTTTGTCTGTTTGTTTGTTTGTCTGTCTGTCTGTGTACTCTCTACAGGCCACAATTTTCCAGCAATTGCTTTCAAACTTATACAGCTGGTAGACAAGCAAAAGTCCTGGAGGCCTATTGTTTTTGGGCATTATAGGTCAAATGTCAAGGTCAAGGTCATCAAAAGTATACAAAACGGTTTTTTGTTCATATCTGTGTTAATATTGATCGTATCTACTTCAACAGTAGCTCATTTTAATCGTCATTCCAAGGCCTGTCTTCTGGTGTGTAGCTGACTCAATTTTCGGTAACCATGGTAACGCATTTTTGGGGAAAAGTGCTGATATTTTTCTAAATTTGTCAGTTTTATAGCTACAGAGGTCTAGTTTTTTGCTTCAGGTAGCATTCACCTAGTACTACAAGATTCTATTAAGAGTCTCGCAATATCTCGTATGATATCTCGTCAAACGAGATATTTCGAGATTTCAGTAATCTTGCCCTGGAGGCCACAGTTTTGCAGGAATCTTTTTGAAACTGACATATCGTAAGTCCTACACTATTATCTCGAAATCAATTTTTCATTTTTTGAATTCGGCCGCTAGGGGGCGCTGGCTGCAAACCTCTCCAACATATCATGTTTTGGCAATATCTCCAAAATTATAAGCCTCAATTACAAAAACTATAGTTTATTTTTTTCCTCTAAGTCTTCTTCATGAACTCGTTTAGTCATCTGGTCTCAATCTTGTGTCACTTTGTCTGTGTGTCTGTTTCTCAGTTGTCCTCAAATCTGCTTGCTTGCCGGTTCTTGCGTCTCACATATAGCATTCTACAGGCCACAGTTTTGAAATAATCTTTTTAAAACTATTACATCTTATGTCTTACACTAATATCTCGAAACGGATTTTTCATTTTCCAGAATTGGCCGCTAGGGGGCGGTGCACTCAAACTTCCACAACATATCATTTTTTGGCCATATCTCCAAAACTATTAACCTCATTTACATAAACTATAGCTTATTATCTTCCTCTGAGGTTTCTCCATCACATGATTAAGTCAACTGGTCTCAATCTTGGGTCAGTTTGTCAGTATGTTTGTCTGTTTTTCAGTTGTTCAATTTCGCCTGCTTCCTGGTTCTTGCTTCTCACATGTAGCATTCTACTGGCCACAGTTTTCCAGGAATCGTTTTGTAAATTACACTTGTCATATATCGTGATGATATCTCGAAGTCCTATGTTTATTATTCAAATAAGTCAGAGGTCAAGGTCAAGGTGATCAAAATATATCAAAATCTTATTTACTTTAGAACTTTGTTAATATTGGTTCTTTCTTCACAAAGTATGGATTATTTTCTTTCACTTTGACACTGCTCGTTCATCTGACAAATTTTACATCATTTCCGGCAAGCGCGTGACCTCAGGTCATCTAGTTTGTTATTTTAATCTTTTAATTATTTGTTATCTTAATGCTGTTTTTCCGATAAAGTTTTACAAAAGTTTAACCAAACTTTATTTCTCTTAACCAATGACGTCGTAAATGGCCTGGGTTTTTTTTTTTGGGGGGGGGCATATCCTCCCCGATTTAAAGCTGTGGGGAACAATTGATATTTTAACTCCCTTTTTGGGGGAATAAAACGCATAGTGTAAAACATAGAGAATTCGGAATAATTCCGTCACCCTGCTTTTATATATATATATATATATTTGGTCACCTAGAGTTCATGGATAGGTCAATTGATTGATTACCGCTCTGCATTTTCTCAGCGAACATGATCGAATGAATGAAAATCTCGTGTATGCACGTGTCTCGGTTACAACTTATCAGTCAGTTCATGCGATTTGCACAGTAAAGCTACATGTATATGAGAATTGGAAAATGCTGTTAAGCGCACGCATGCGTCTTCTAATAAGTGTATGCTCAGAAGATGTTTTTTTTTATTTCCGTAGATTCTCTTTATTCTTAAAATGACACCTGGTATGTTTAGTCTCAAGAAGGTAAACTCTTATTGATGCAAGCCATATGAGGCCGGCCTGTACATCTGGCTGAGTTTAATGAGGTAGCGCCATCCGACCCTCTTGACATTAGAGAGTCTGCGATCAGCTTACTTACTGTCATGTTAGGCTTACCAGCCTCTTTTTCAGTTCCGACAGAGTCGGGTTGTCACGCCTGTTAATGAGGGGACGGGGGAGTGGAGTACAATGGCCAGACATAGCCCGGTCAATAAACTAGGGAAATAAACTTCGGGACAGCTTCGTGGTGGGCGTAGATTTCGCATTCCTCTCTCCGTCTATATTAAACCTCTTCTGTATGACAAAACCTGTAGCATAAATAAAAATGAACACTTTCCAACCTGACTCACCTGAGTCATGTCACAGGTATATGTCCTTGTACATGAAGAGGAATAGATTTATGTATGAACAGTGCACATCAAAATCAAGTTCATTTTAGAACTCCACCAGTTTATATTGGAATTCCCACCTCAGTTAGTGCACATTAAATATTCCAAATGAGCAAGTTGAGTTCCGAAGTGTTCTATATTCCTTTGCTCACAGTGACGTATATTTTCTCCTTGTTGAACCAAGCTACTTGATAGGTATCAGCTTTTTACCAGGGGTCACAACAGTTAATCAGCGTTAGTGGACCGGGGCCAAAGTAGGGTGGCCTAGCTGGTTGCGGGGCATGCAAGAAGCCTGCGCCTTTGGGCTTTGGCCTATATTTGACAAAAGAAGCAGGCCGTTCGGATCTGTAAAATACTCTTGCCGATACAGGGAAGTGAAATCGTAGCTTTCTTTTCTGTATGATTCATCTTCCATCAACAGTCATACGTATACCGGTACATTTATGGTACACGAGCTTTATGAGATGAAGAAAGTAAAAATATTATAGATATCATATTAAAGATAGTCATCTTAAACTGGATGAAATTTGCTGTTGCTTTATAATTCATAAACCATCTTACCAGTTTTCATTAATATACAATTCTTTACAGTTGATACCAGATGATAGCCGTCTTTCTGATACTGCACTAAGATGTATAGGGTCAGTCCGTACATTTCCTGTCAGGTCTAGGTGAAGCCTGAAATTGCAGGACCCGCAGACCTGTCAATTTTCAAACAAATGTTGAACCCTGCCGTTCTTAAACTTTAAAACTGTTGTACGCATTCATTTAAGAATCCGTACAGTTATGGTAGCAGCTGTATAAATATAATGTGTACACGTAAACATACTTTCAGCTGCACAATCGAGAATTTACACCATATATATATATATATATATATATATATATATATATATATATATATATATATATATATATATATATATATATATACTTTGATCGGTCATGCGCGATTAAACTAATATATAGTAAGTGCACCTCGAACCCGTTAAGTTTTAAGTTCCTTCAAAAATTAATCATAATGATGTAAGAATCGGCCAAGGTATCAGTAGGAGAAAGTATACAAAAACAACAGAAATTTATACAACATAAAAGAATAATAAATTTGTCAGATGGAACCAGAAAATCCACGCATTCGTTAACTTCAGAGTTTTAAATATATCACTCAACAAGCTAAAAAAAATTTATTAAGTATTTCAACTAGCAAATATGTTACCAAATACCAGCACCAAATGGCATGTGGCTAGTATATTGCATGCTACAAGATGGTGCTCAGTCAAACAAACAATAACCATTAGTCCCAATATGGAGGCGGGTAACTTCCGCATTACAATTTTCAAATACATTAAACTAATTTTATGAACATCTGATACATATGTTATCTTTATAATTACTTGTCAGAGAAGGGAACATAATTATAAACATTTGTAACTTTCATCCCAGAAATGTTACTCATGCCTTTGATATCATTTAACGTAGACTCTGCCAAGAGATGTTTCCAGATCACCTATCCAGTTTAATTAAAACGTAATCCCATTTAACATTGAAACTAAATTAGTGTATTGTCCCACATGACGCGTGTACTACCTTTGATGTAACAGTACTTTCAAATCCACTTGCTTTAAGCTAGCTGTGATAAAAATCAACTTAAGAATAATAAATTAAATCTCCTTTTTCTGTCTAAAGTTATCGCACACAAGGCACACACGAGTAAAACATAAAGTCCGCTAAATATTTCTTGCAGATACACATTGAATTGAATTTTCAACTGAAAAATCGAAATGAATTATCAACTAAATGATTGATATATACATGAGCTCTGTTATTTTTCATATTAATAACGTTTATCTGCGTGTCATGCGACATATTATAGACCTGATGAGGATAAGACTTATCGGATATATAAGTGAAGAAGGTCCTAAGATAAAAATTAAATTTCACGGTTTTGCCTTAGTTATTCACAAAGCGAATACAATCACTATATCGTAACAAACTGGCTTAAACTATTTCGTCATACTTTAAACGCCCTTTTGAGTTATACCAGTCATTCAAAAATAATAAGTTTGATTTATGCATCCAAATTTGCTAATCATAAATCAATTTTATATTTAATTACCCCTTCTCGCCCTCGTAATTTGCAATTAACAAAGGACTATACCGGTGTACCCATAATTTCGACATGCGACCTATGACTTCCGGGTTTTTGTGTGTTCGTAACATAGCAACCTCTATGATAGACTGGTGCCCTGCTCTATTATGGCCCTCAGCCAAGCATAGAGACAGGCGTAAAACGCCATCTTAAGTACTCCCAGATGCAACTCCTGACATAGCTATAGACTGGTTCCAACTTGAGTATGCACGCTCATACCGGTTATCATGGACGTTCACGCGATCCTGGTTGATTATCCGTGAAGATTTCTTATAAAATAACTTTCTTTAGTTATTTTTAGTTTTCAAACATTGAAGAATGAGTTGTTGCACAAAAATTGAATATTGGATGCATAGATAATACGATATACTGGATCTTTGATTTTCCACTTTACGTAGCAGTGATTTATTATTAATATCAGATCATCATTATCCAATCATTAATGTCACATGTAATATACATCCAACCTTTGGTAACCTCTTTGAGCAAACGAAATGCTTATTTTTTATCATATATAATATATACTGGAGTTGGTACCAGTCTGTCAACAGTACAAAAGATGGCGTTGTACGCCCGTCTCTATGATTGGCCTAGAGCAGCGGTGCCATTATAGAGCGGGGTACCAGTCTACCTCTATGAGCGGATCGAGAAACCGGGAAAAATAAACCTATCCGGGTATAATAAGCTCGGGGATGCGACAAGAAAGCACTCCGATGACAGCTTTTAAGCGTCTGTATGACACATTTCAAATATGTTTACTTTATCATATTTCAAATTGTTAACAATTAATTATAAGGTTTTAGAAAACAACGTATTATGTTTCCAGTATAAATTAATTTTAAACCAGTTTTAGATATTTCATTTCATAGTCAACTCATAAATGGAACCAAAGTCTTTAATTCTATTTATTAATATATTCTATTTGCAATATGTAAATGTTATTCTCTAAATATTTTTCTTTGGGGGGGATGATAACATTGACCGCCCCCCCCCCCCCCCCCGCCAAAAAGTGTGGGGGATATATACCCCTCTCCCATCCCCCAATATTGACGCTACTACTTGTACCTGTTAAAGGTAATAGCTGAATAACGCTTTTTCGTACCACGCCCAAACCCTCAAATTACAGAAGGATTCAGTCGCCGACTTAGGTATCTTGAGACCCAGATATTTCCCGGTGGGCCGATGATATAAACAAATCTGGATGGCTGAGGGCCGAGGATACATACAAATTTCATACAAAAGTTCAAGTGGTATCAATACAAATATTATTAGCAGTGTGACCACAGGAACTAATTCACTGATATTTAAAATCTCAAATTATTAAGTTTACATTATTGATCGATGCTATGTTGGAGACCACGGGCAACATAATAAGGAAATATAAACCCTTTCGTTTCTTTAACCCAGATAAACTAGGACGTGTCAAAGAGGGCAGGCACATTGCAATTTGATATAGCCAAAGTGAACCATATCAGTAAATAAAAACACATTGTATCAGGTTCCTTCATTATAATTATAAACACAAAGTCTGATGGATTTATCATAATACACATTTTCATTTCAATATTTTTAAGAATACTCTCATTGAATCAAGATAAATTAATTCACTGTATACACAAAGGTCAATGACCATAGTTTCTATACACTATTACCTAGCCCTCTAGAATTGCATTTACAGGCTAAGAATCCTGATATTATGGCTTCTACAGTTAAGATATCTGTGTTGTCTTTTAAAATGATCGTGTTCATTTTGCATTGCAGATCGGTTTGCATTCCTGTATAGAATGTATTCGATTTGGAAAGCATTGTCCCCGTGTTATCATTATCTTTACAAGCAAACAGGAAGCCCCTCACACCTGTTATTAACACCGTATTTGCGTTCAAAACAGACATTGTTTCCATTTCCGGAAAATTATTTCTTCAATAGGTTTATTTGTTATTTTAATCTTTTAATTATTTGTTATCTTAATGCTGTTTTTCCGATAAAGTTTTACAAAAGTTTAACCAAACTTTATTTCTCTTAACCAATGACGTCGTAAATGGCCTGTTTTTTTTTTGGGGGGGGGGGGGGGGGGTGGGGGGCATATCCTCCCCGATTTAAAGCTGTGGGGAACAATTGATACTTTTACTCCCTTTTTGGGGGAATAAAACGCATAGTGTAAAACATAGAGAATTCGGTATAATTCCGTCACCCTGCTTTTATATATATATATATATATATATATATATATATATATATATATATATATAAACATATATTAGGGGTGCGCGATATTACCGATATGTCGGTACATCGCGATTTGATTCACGTATATCGCGATACAGTTTTCAACTTTCGATATTTTTTTCGTTACTTCTTAAAATTACCTAAACTGATCTTTTAAGTAAAAAAAATAATGTTTCTGTTCCAAATTTAGTTATTTTTGCACTAATTTAGACATGCAGGTATGAATGGCAGGTTTAAAGTGAGAGCTGGTACTGTGTCTTTAGACGTTAAGTAGGAAATGTTCTAGTATCTAGGCCTGGTATACAATAGATCAAAGGTCCGGCCCAGGATATTTTCATGTCTGCTCGATGACTTATTGGTATACGACTAAAAGAAGTGCCAACGGAGAATTTATCATTAATTAATATTCTCTCTTAACATCTGATGATATCTGCATTTAGATCAAGTGTCAATTAACAGTACTTTTGTTCAAACTGGCCGCCCTGTGATGTGGTACTCGGTTGTGATTGTACACACCACCTACCTCTCTGTGCTCAAGAAAAGTCCAAAATTCTTTAACTGCACATGTAAGGCCTAAAGAAAACTTTGAATTTAGGCTTCTCTGATTACTGTCAAGTACGTACCCTTTACATTTGTAAGTAATAATGCCGTTCTTCATTTCTGAAATAAACTTGCCTGCATAAAGTTTTATTGTATCATTATATTTTGCATGATAAAGATTTATTTATAATGATAATAATATTCCCTTGTATTATAAGGAGGTTGTCCTGCGGGGAGTAGGCTTTCCCTTATATCAGGGTTCGGATGCTGGCCGTCCATTTGTGAATTTACCACAGCCCAAATGCTCCGCCCTTTTAACCTTATTGTTATAATGAGCCCCAAAACGCTCCTACACAGAAGGTCTTCCATGCCAATGGTAGCGAGAGCTGCTTACAACATAATAATGACGTCACAAATTCGATGACGTATGACATCATATTGACTGACGTCATCAACTGGTATCGCTGTCCTGCATTGTTGAATATATCGCAGTCATTATGAATTGTTTTACAATATTTTTGATTATTTGTCTTGGAGGAATAGCGCCTGCAACCTATAGCCTAGAACTTTTTATACTGTCTCCTTCGTATAAAAAATATCCCGGAAAATATCCTGAGTACTGATACAGAATACACGTGTTCTGTTTGACAGAGCTCTGTCAAATTATGCAAATTTTGTTCAATCGTCGGACGATTGAGGCCTTACAATGTTTACTATCACCTGATTGGGTGCTCGTTAGTCCAATGCTTATAATTATTCATTGAACGAATATACGTTTATGGTCACCAAGAGTAGATTGATTACCGCTTTGCATTTTCTCAGCGAACAAGACCATTGATCGAATGAGTGAATGCAAATACTAGCGCTAGCTCTGTTGCAACCACTATTGTAATAACGTTCACTATTGTAATAATTATTACAATAGTGGTTGGTAAGGGCCAGTTTTAGCCAACCACTATTGTAATAACGGTCACTATACTAATAATTATTACAATAGTGGTTGCAAATGCAACCACTATTGTAATAATTTTTTATTACAATAGTGGTTGATATTGCAGGCGGAAAATTTTCCTAGATTTGTCGAGATTCTTCCAAACAAATGACATTTCCGAAAAAAAAACCACACAATTCATACTCTGTCTCCCCAAAAACGCATCAGTTTGTATTTCATGTTATTACACTAGTGAACTTTATTACATTAGTGACCGTGTCGAGAAACCACTATTGTATTAACGGTCACTATTGTAATAAAAACTAGCGGCCAACTTTATTTCACCACTGAAGAAATAATTCTAACGTCGTTCATCTTGAAATGGCATCATTGTTTTAAATTTGAGTTCAATTCTAAAATGCTGCAGAATTGTAGTATTCCATACTTTATAATCCACTTTTACATCATTAATTATAGCAATTACGAAAATTATTACAATAGTGAACGTTATTACAATAGTGACCGTGTCGAGTAACCACTATTGTAATAACGGTCACTATTGTAATAAAAAATAGCTGCCACTTTTATCTCTCAACTGAAGAAATAATTTCCCTCATATTTCATCTTGAAATGCCACCATCTTTTCATATTTTTGTTCAAGTGTGATATGCTGGGGAATTAAAGTATTCTAAACTTTTAAATCCATCGATCCTTACTTAATTAATTATACCTATAACGAAATTTATTACAATATGAAACGTTATTACAATAGTGACCGTGTCGAGCAACCACTATTGTAATAACGGTCACTAAAATAGCTGCAACTTTTATCTCACAACTGAAGAAATAGTTCATCTTGAAATGCAACCATCTTTCCAAATTTGTGTTCAAGTGTAAAATGCTGGGGAATTATAGAATTCCAAATGTTGAAATTAATCTTACCTAATTAATTATACCTAATACGAAATTTATTACAATAGTGAACGTTATTACAATAGAGACCGTTTCGAGCAACCACTATTGTAATAACGGTCACTATTGTAATAAAAATAGCCGATACTTTCATCTCACCACTGAAGAAATAATTTCCCTCGTAGTTATGTCTTGAAATGCCACTATCTTTTTATGTTTGTGTTCAAGTGTAAAATGCTGGGGAATTATAGTATTCCAAACGTTGTAATCCATCCTTACTGAATTAATTATACCTAATACGAAATTTATTACAATAGTGAACGTTATTACAATAGTGACCGTGTCGAGCAACCACTATTGTAATAACGGTCACTATTGTAATAACAAGTGACCCAGGGGTCATGACGCTCAGCTGACCAGGAAGACATTGACAAAAGTAATTTTATCATCTGAATGTCAAATTTGAATGAAATACTTTTTCGAAACTTGACCTTTTGTATAAAATCATCCAATATTCATTGGGGTACTATGGAGCTCTGTAGCATGAAGGATATGGGTAACAGACACCTATTTTCAAGGTTTACAAGATGACTTTTCAGGGGTCTCCCAGGATGTCAAAAAATAAAATTCTAGGTCCAGTTATTATGATTTGTGCCCTATTAACAAATCCAAATGTTTATTCTGGGGGGTATTTCAAAGCCGCATAGGATGAAGGATATGGGTAACAGAGATGTAATTTCAGGTGCACAAGGAGACTTTTCAGGGGCCTCCCAGCATATCAAGAAAGGAGATTCTAGGTCAAGTCATTATAATTTGTGCTCTGTTAACAGATGACCAAATCTTTATTCTGGGGAGTACTTCGGAGCCCCAGAGCATGAAGGATATGGGTAACAGGGACCTTATTTCGGGTTTCCATGTAGACCTTTTATGGGCTTCCCTGGAGGTGAGGACAGAAGATTCTAGGTCCAGTCATTATGATTTGTGCCCTGTTAATATATGACCAAATCTTTATTCTGGGGGGTACTTCAGAGCCCCATAGCTCACAGAATATGGGTAACAGGGACCTTATTTCGGGTTTCCATGTAGACCTTTTATGGGCTTCCCTGGAGGTGAGGACAGAAGATTCTAGGTCCAGTCATTATGATTTGTGCCCTGTTTACAGATGACCAAATGTTTAAAGATCACAAAAGTAGAGAAAAAAAATCGTAAAAAATAAAAAAAATATAGGTGGCGCCACCAACCTCCAGAAATTGATGAAACACTCCATGATCAATATCCATGCAAAGAATCATGGTGATTAATGCATTAGTTGTTCAGATACTTGAGCTTTTGTATTAAATTTTGCATTATTCTGGGGGGTACTTCAGAACCCTATAGATCAATGAATATAGGTCACAGTGACCTAATTTCAGGTTTACAAGGAGAATTACCACAGACCTCCCAGGATTTCAAGTAAGAAGATTCCCGGTCTAGCGGTTACGATTTGTGCCCTGTTAACAGACAGACGCCTGGATGGCCGGACGGACGACGGACAAAAGGTGATCCCTAAAGCTCAGATGACTTTCAGTCAGCTGAGCTAAAAATTGAAAAAAATACAGGTGGCGCCACCAGAATGCAGAAACTGATGAAACATTTCATGATCAATATCCATGCAAAGAATCATGGTGATCAATATAATAATTGTCCAGATACTTGAGCTTTTGTATCAAATTTTCCATTATTCTGGGGGGTACTTCGGAGCCCCATAGCTCAGAGGTTATGGGTAACAGAGACCTAATTTCAAGTTTTTAAGGAGACTTTTCATGGGCCTCTCAGCATGTCAAGAGAGAAGATTCTAGGTCCAGTTGTTACGATTTGTGCCATGTTAACAGATGACCGCATCTTATGAGGTCTCAAAAAAAGAGAAAAAAATTCGTAAAAATAAAAAAAATACAGGTGGCGCCACCATACTGCAGAAACTGATGACACATTCCATGATCAATATCCATGCAAAGAATCATGGTGATCACTGCAATAGTTGTTTAGATACTTGAGCTTTTGTATCAAATTGTCCATTATTCTGAGGGATACTTCAGATGACTTACAGTCAGCTGAGCTAAAAACACTTAATGGTCAATATCCATACAAAGAATCATGATGATCTCCGTATTAGTTGTTCAGATAATTCAGCTTTTGTATCAAATTGTCCATTATTCTAAGGGATACTTCAGAGTCCTATAGCTTGAAGGATATGGGTAACAGAGACCTAATTTCAAGTTTCCACAGGCACTCTTCATGGGCCTCCTTGCATGACAAGAATGAAGTTTCTAGGTCCAGTTGTTGCAATTTGTACCCTCTTGATAGATAACCACATCTTCAAAGGTCTCAAAAAAAGAGAAAAAAATTCGTAAAAATTTGAAAAAAATAGAGGTGGCGCACCCTCTCTGCAGAAACTGATGGAACAGCTCATGATCAATATGTATGCCAAAAATCATGACCATCAGTGTTGTAGTTATTGAGATACTGCACTTTTTGTATCAAATTTTCCATTATTCTGGGGGGTATTTTGGAGCCATACAGCCTTAAGAATATGGGTAACAGAGACCTAATTTCAGGTTTCCATGGAGAATTTTCATGGGTCTCCCTGTGTGTCAAGAATGAAGATTCTAGGTCCAGTCGTTACGATTTGTGCCATGCTAACAGATGACAGCATCCTTAAAGGTCTCAAAAATAGAGGAAGAAATCGTAAAAAAATCAAACAATATAGGTGGCGCCACCAGTCTACAGGAACTGATGGAACACCTCTTGATCAATAGTTATGCCACAAATCATGACCATCAGTGATGTAGTTATTGAGATATTGAAGTTTTTGTATGAAATTCTTGACTACTCTGGGGGGTACTTTGGGGCCCCATAGCTTGAAGGATATGGGTAACAGAGACCTAATTTCTGGTTTCCATGGAGACTTTTCATAGGTCTCTCAGTGTATTGAGAATGAAGATTCTAGGTCCAGTCGTTACGATTTGTGCCATGCTAACAGATGACAGCATCCTTAAAGGTCTCAAAAATAGAGGAAGAAATCGTAAAAAAATCAAACAATATAGGTGGCGCCACCAGTCTGCAGGAACTGATGGAACCTCTCATAATCAATATGTATGCCAAAAATCATGACCATCAGTGATGTAGTTATTGAGATATTGAAGTTTTTGTATGACATTTTTGACTACCCTGGGGGGGTACTTTGAGGCCCCATAGCTCGAAGGATATGGGTAACAGAGACCTAATTTCTGGTTTCCATGGAGACTTTTCATAGGTCTCTCAGTGTACTGAGAATGAAGATTCTAGGTCCAGTCGTTACGATTTGTGCCATGCTAACAGATGTTCACATTTTTAAAGGTCTCAAAAAAAAGAGAAAACAATTCGTAAAAAATAATAAAAAAAAAAAATAGAGGTGGCGCACCCAGGCTGCAGAAACTGATGACACACTCCATGATCAAAATCCATGCAAACAATTATGGTCATCCCTGCATTCGTTGTTCAGATACTTCAGCTTTTATATCAAATTTTCCATTAATCTGAGCTGTACTTTGGAGTGCCACAGCTTAAAGGATATGGGTAACAGAGACCTAATTTCATATTTCCATGGAGACTTTTCATGGGTCTCCCTGTGTGTCAAGAATGAAGATTCTAGGTCCAGTCGTTACTATTTGAGCCATGCTAACAGATGACAGCATCCTTAAAGGTCTCAAAACTAGAGGAAAAAATCGTAAAAAATTGAACGATACAGGTGGCGCCACCAGTCTGCAGGAACAGATGACACATCTCATGATCA
The DNA here is from genome assembly GCA_026874595.1 of Sipunculus nudus. Lineage (NCBI taxonomy): Eukaryota > Metazoa > Annelida > Sipuncula > Golfingiida > Sipunculidae > Sipunculus > Sipunculus nudus. The sequence continues at coordinate 58,390,596 of CM049307.1, forward strand.
ATAGTTATGCCACAAATCATGACCATCATTCAAGTAGTTAATGAGATACTGAAGTTTTTGTATGAAATTTTTTACTTTTCTTGGGGGTACTTTGGGGCTCCATAGCTCGAAGAATATGGGTAACAGAGACCTAATTTCTGGTTTCCATGGAGACTTTTCATAGGTCTCTCAGTGTGTCAAGAATGAAGATTCTAGGTCCAGTCTTTACGATTTGTGCCTTGTTAACAGATGTTTACATTTTGAAAGGTCTCAAAAATAGAGAAAAAAATTCGTAAAAAATTGAACCATATAGGTGGCGCTACCAGTCTGTAGGAAGTGATGGAACATCTCATGATCAATATGTATGACAAAAATCATGACCATCAGTCAAGTATTTATTGAGATATTGAAGTTTTTGTATGAAATTTTTTACTTTTCTGGGGGGTAGTTTGGGGCCCAATAGCTGGAAGGATATGGGTAACAGAGACCTAATTTCTGGTTTCCATAGAGACTTTTCATAGGTCTCTCAGTGTGTCGAGAATGAAGATTCTAAGTCCAGTCATTACGATTTGTGCCTTGTTAACAGATGTTCACATTTTTAAAGGTCTCAAAAATAGAGAAAAAAATTCGTAAAAAATCGAAAAATACAGGTGGCGCCACCAGTCTTCAGGAACTGATGGAACCTCTCATGATCAATATGTATGCCAAAAATCATGACCATCAGTCAAGTAGTTAATGAGATATTGAAGTTTTTGTATAAAATTTTGGACTTTTCTTGGGGGTACTTTGGGGCCCCATAGCTCGAAGGATATGGGTAACAGAGACCTAATTTCTGGTTTCCAAGGAGATTTTTCATGGACCTCCCAGGATGTCAAGTAAGAAGATTCCAGTTCAAGCGGTTACGATTTGTGCCCTGTTAACGGACAGACGCCCGGACGGCCGGACGGACGACGGACAAAAGGTGATCCCTATAGCTCAGATGACTTTCAGTCAGCTGAGCTAAAAAGTAGCCGCCACGTTTATCTCACCACTGAAGAAATAATTTTTCCTAATCGTATATCTTGAAGAGACGTATTGCTCCACTCATAAAATTTGCCGCAACTGCATGAATACCTTGGTCACCCATATTATGACGTCATGTCACGGGTCGCTCGGTACAAAATGCTGCCCCTCCGTGGGACAGCCTTTGCCATGGATAGGGGCTGGGATTTGAAAATGTCGGGTCATCAATATAATTTACATATATACAGAGCTGATTGTATATGTCATAAGACTGGTAACGGTGTTTTTATGGGGTATTTTTAAAAGGTTGAATAAACGCTTGAATTTAGAAGCTTGAATTAGAAATTATACCAGGCATAATTATAATAAACAGATGTATAATGACGCAAATATAAGGGTTATTTAATGTAAATTAAAACATTTTGGGAATAGCAACGCTGTTAAACTGAACCAATTTAATAGAAATGCATGTCTTCCGCTATATAATGTCGTTCATGACGTTGTATTCGTCGAAAAGAAAACTAGACCATTCAAACACATATTTACATGTATGTACGCCTCATAAAGAAGGGTAAAACAGGGAACGTGTTTCATATTATTGTATCCCCAGACAAAGTGGGGATACTTTGGCTTAGGCCTTCGCCGCCGCCGCCGCAGAGATTTCTTTCAAGTGAGATAAAAATATTTCCCGGATCTTTACCAAACTTGACATGTGCATAGATATGGCTGAAAAGACAGAGCCTATTTAAAATGGGGTCATGACATTTACTAGGAGAGTGACCTTGACCTTGAACAGGTCAATTTTTCTGGGACAATTACACTCATCCTTGAATATCTCAAGACATCTTGCATGGATTGCTCCAAAAATCAAGTTGACCGAAGATCTTGGAAAGTGTGGTCATATACCGGAAACTTGTGGCGCCACTTATTAACCTTTTCTTGTTTTCGTGCCGTATAATATCCCTATCAGTGCCACTTGACAATACAGTAAGGATTATAAGTCAAAAACAAATGGAAAGATTTCTATTATATTATATATATATATATATATATATATATATATATATATATATATATATATATATATATATATATATAGATATGGGTTATGGGATGATGTAAATTAAAAATGGGGTCATGACCTTTCCTATGGGAGTGGCTTTGACCTTGAGTATTGCCATATATGGCGACAATCACATAAAATCATAAATATCTCGATACGTGATCCATGGAATGGTCCAAACATCAAGTTGACCGAAGATTTTGGATAGTTTTGTCTTCTGTGGAAGTTTATTGGCGCCATCTACTGTCCTTTTCTTGTTTTCGTGCCGTTTTATATCCCATCAATGCCACTTTGCAGTACTGAAGCATTAAGAGTAAAAAAGAAACTAATGGCCAGATTGGAATGAAATTGTTCATGTTCATTGACCTGGGATTCCCCCATCCTATATTCAAGACTGGTGGCGCCACCTGCAATTGTTTTCGTGTGGCGTCCATCCATATATATGCTTTAGGTGAAATTGCTCATATCTGAGGAGTGGTTCAATGTGTTGGTCTGCAATTTGGCATGTACATCTATTTTACTGGTACAAATCTCAATCGCAATCTTTACTATCATACCAAATTGCCATTTGTACCATAACATATATATATATATATATATATATATATTTAAATATATATATATATATATATATTTATATATTACAATTAGAACTATTGTGCAAGATAAATAAATAAAAATATATAATAATATATATGCTGTGTAGCGTTATCGATAAATAATATATTAATTACTGCATTTGCAATGCTTACATGTTTCACAGACACCTCAGCCGTCTTATAAGTTTTGGGGTTAAAGTTTTCTTGGATGTCTCCTGGCAAACTCGGATATTTAATCCTATGGATGTAGCTCAATGTATCTGCATGTGAACTGACATCAGTGCCATGCATGCACAGGAATTTTATGATTAGACAAAGTGAAATCCCGGGATAACTGGTAGAACCAAAGGGAGGACCGGGGGTTTAGGCGTGGCCCTGTGGGGCTATTGGCTACCCCCTGAAATTTCCAAGCGAGATAGATTTATATATTGTATGTCTTCTGGGGGTTTAATTTTTCCTCCAGCATCTCCCCATATCAGGCGAATCTATTGAGTCTCCTCAGTTCATTAGGTTTGGCTGGATTCTTCGTTTATTCCCTGATTCGATAAAAGATTTCTTAATTACTTACAATATATTTACATTCAATTAAAATATATTACAACCTAATACGCATTTCTCGCATTCAATACTGCCGTGTGAGTAAGTTCGCAGGACATTTTTTAGTTAAACATTAAATTACCTTTTAGAATTGCATTTCACGAACAACGAATGTACTTTCCATTAACTGTAATTTTTTTTAACTACTCGCTTATAATGAATAATGAGGATAAGATAACACTGCGTAAATCCAGTGTTTTATTATACTGATATCGAGATAAAAATGGCTCAGCGTGGTAAATAAAAAATGAAAATCCCAGACCACGAAATTATAAAAGAACTCCAATGTTAACATTAAAAATGGGACGAGATATTTGCCTTTAATATTGCAATAATTGTTACTGTTGTAATAAATGTCGTTTGTGGCATAAATAAACACGTATGACAGGATTGTAAATGTTTTCTGATTAATAAAGATCCCTAACCTTTTACTTTTATGAATTTTGTTAAATTCGTTAAATTCGGAAAAATCATGTCTTCAGTGGTGAGATAAAAGTGGCGGCTTTTTTTGAATTACAATAGTGACCGTTATTACAATAGTGGTTGCTCGACACGGTCACTATTGTAATAACGTTCACTATTGTAATAAATTTCGTTATAGGTATAATTAATGACATGAGACTGGATAATAACGTTTGGAATACTATAATTCTCCAGCATTTTACACTTGAACACAAATATAAAAAATAGATTGAGGCATTTCAAGATGAAATATGAGGGAAATTATTTCTTCAGTGGTGAGATGAAAGTATCGGCTATTTTTATTACAATAGTGACCGTTATTACAATAGTGGTTGCTCGACACGGTCACAATTGTAATAACGTTCACTATTGTAATAAATTTCGTAATTGCTATAATTAATGATGTAAGAGTGATAATAAAGTTTGGAATATTACAATTCTGCAGCATTTTAGAATTGAACTCAAATTTAAAACAATGGTGCATGCCATTTCAAGATGAACGACGATAGAATTATTTCTTCAGTGGTAAAATAAAGTTGGCCGCTAGTTTTTATTACAATAGTGACCGTTATTACAATAGTGGTTTCTCGACACGGTCACTAATGTAATAAAGTTTACTAGTGTAATATGAAATACAAACTGATGCGTTTTTGGGTAGACAGAGTATGAATTGTGTGGGTTTTTTTCGGAAATGTCATTTGTTTGGAGGAATCTCGACAAATCTAGGAAAATTTTCCGCCTGCAATATCAACCACTATTGTAATATATAATTATTACAATAGTGGTTGCATTTGCAACCACTATTGTAATAATTATTACAATAGTTACCGTTATTACAATAGTGGTTGGCAAAAACTGGCCCTTACCAACCACAATTGTGATAATTATTACAATAGTGAACGTTATTACAATAGTGGTTGCAACATAGCTCTCTTGCCTGCTGTGTTTTTTGCTTGCCGGAAATCTTCGATTTTCGCAAGCTGGTTGGTCAGTCGCGGATGTCTGTCTGTTTGTCTGTCATCTCTCTACAGGTCTCAATTTTGCACCAATCACTTTCAAACTTACATACTTTATAGATAATCAAAAATGCAAGAAGCCTATTGTTTTTGGTCAGTATAGGTCAAAGGTCAAGGGTCAAGGTCATCAAAACTTCTCAAAACGGTGTTTTCTTCATATCTTTGTCACTATTAGTCGTATCTTCTTCAAACATAGCTCATTTTAAACGTCATTCCAAGGCCAGTCATCTGGTGTGTAGCTGACTCAAATTTGCCGTAACAATGGTTACGAATTTTTGGGAAAAAGTCATGATATTCGAAAATAAGGGGCCTTATTTTTCTAACTTTGGCAGTTTTACAGCTAGAGAGGTCTAGTTTTTTGCATCAGGTAGCATTTAACAAGTACTGCAAGATTATGTTAAGGTCTCGCGATATCTCGTATAATATCTCGTCAAACGAGATATTTCGAGATTTCAGTAATCTTGCCCTGGAGGTCACAGTTTTGCAGGAATCTTTTTGAAACTGACATAGCGTAAGTCCTACACTATTATCTCGAAACAGTTTTTCCATTTTTTGAATGCAGCCGCTAGGTGGCGCTGTATGCAAACCACCCCAACATATCATGTTTTGGCGATATCTCCAAAACTGTGAGCCTCAATTACATAAACTATAGCTTATTTTCTTCCTCTGAGTCTTTTCTAAATCCTGGTGGAGTCATTTTGACGCAATCTTGAGTCACTTTGTCAGTGTGTCCGTCTGTTTCTCAGTTTTCATCAAACTCGCCTGCTTAACGGTTATGGCGTCTCACATATAGCATTCTACAGCTCACAGTTTTGAAAGAATCCTTTTAAAACTATTACATCTTATGTCTTACACTAAAATCTCGAAATGAATTTTTCATTTTCCAGATAAGGCCGCTAGGGGGCGGTGCACTCAAACTTCCACAACATATCATTTTTTGGCCATATCTCCAAAAGTATAAACCTCATTTACATAAACTATAGCTTATTATCTTCCTCTGAGGTTTCTCCATCACATGATTAAGTCAACTGGTCTCAATCTTGGGTCAGTTTGTCAGTATGTTTGTCTGTTTGTCAGTTGTCCTCAATTTCGCCTGCTTCCAGGTGCTTGCGTCTCACATGTAGCATTCTACTGGACAGTTTTGAAGGAATCGTTTTGTAAATTACACTTGTCATATATCATGATGATATCTGGAAGTCCTATATTAATTATTCAAATAAGTCAAAGGTCAAGGACAAGGTGATCAAAATATATCAAAATCTTATTTTCTTTAGAACTTTGTTAATATTGGTTCTTTCTTCACAAACTATGGATTATTTTCTTTCACTTTTATACTGCTCGTTCATCTGACTAACTTTACATCATTTCCGGCAAGCGCGTGACCTCAGGTCATCTAGTTTTTTTTTTTATTTTGATGAAGGTTATGTACGTGGCATATTGAGTACATTCATCAACTTGATTGAACGCAATTTCTGCCAAATAAAGCAGATGGATACGATAAAACATCAAATGTCACGGCTTTTGCCTTTATTATTCACAGAGAGCATATGATCACTGAATCGGGAAAAATTTGCACAGATCATCTAATCACACCATAAAAGTCCTTTTGAATTATTTCAAGCATTCAAAAATTAATGTTACCCGTGGTCGCCCCGTCGATCACTCAATCACTCACTACATGATTAATTTTTTCATCTTCTGTAGTAATTAGCAATTTACATAAGATTAATAGAATATCCAGAGACCGTGAATTCCTTGCCCTTGAGCCAATGGGAAAAAAAACAAACAAGTGACCCAGGGATTACGACACTCAGGTGATCTGCGATCCTGAGAAATTCTGATAATTCTGTCATTTTATCATTTATCAAAATTTGTCGACAGCAGTTGGGAAGAAATTACCGAATGGATTTGTTTTCACATTTTTTTTCATGGTGATAGAAGGATATGTGCACTTGATGCATGTTCTTTCAGTTTATGCATTAAATGTAAAAAAAAAGTGCTGGGCTCTTGTTGTGACATGCCATCATTATGAAAAATATTATTAAAATGCGAAAAAGAAATTAAGAAAATGTAGATGGCGTTTGTGTTTGGAAACAAAACTATCCCCGAACACTATAGCAAATCTGATTTTCTAGGTGATAAAAACACACAAAATCGAGCTTAACTCGAAGAATATAGGTCACAGTGACCAAAGTGTTGGTGTGCGAAAAAAAACCATCTGATGTTGCGCCTGTTAACGGACGGACAAAGAATAATTTTGATAACGTGTTCTAGCAGGGAAATCGATTGTTATTTTTTTTATTAAAACAGGATATAAGCTGCATATAATTAAAACAATGAAACTAATTCGTATAATGCAATTTTCACTTTATTGTGGCACTGATTCACATACAGTTCAATTCCTCAATTAACACATGGAAGCCTGTATTCCTACTGAAGTAAATTGTCAAGCTTGATGGGCAAGCCCCCCCCCCCCCCCGCCAACTTAACACACACACCAACACACACACACACATATATATATGAGCTACTCCTATGGACGCACAGTTGTCAAGTCATAAATGAAACATATTTCCCTCTAAGAAGACTTGTTTAAAGAAGCAAGTATCTGAGAAAGGAATCCCACCGGTCAGGGTCGCGGAAAGATGTTCTCGCACGTCTGGAGACATTCCATTGAATCCAGGAAGTCATAAAAGTGTTCACACAATAATGAAGTGTCTCCCGATGTTAATTTTCTGTTAATTTTGAAAAAAAAGAGAAATTACCTTTTCGCATGTGATTGTCCTTAAAAAATACCTCTGGTCAATAAGCTTATAAAATTAAGCTGTCAGCAAGCAGCTTACAGTCAGGGACCTAGCCAGGAGATTGGTGCCGGGAGAGGGGAAATGTATTCAAAAGTATTTCCCTAGTATTCCAGATGTATTGCAATTTTTGAACTACGGATCACTTTGTACCTGCTAAAACCTTGAAAACGTCATAACGGATGTTTATTCCTGCCATAAATCTTTTCAGACGAACTTGTTTGACCACCTGTTAACATCTTTATTATTGCTCACGTAACATCATGTATAATGTATTGAAAAATAACAAATTCAAAGTGTTCATAAACCATCCATAATCATTTATTGCGTTGTACCAGGGAGCTCGGACTTGCACGAGATAACCAGCGGGCGAACAGACGCCTCTGGCAGGAAAAGACCGCCGAAACCTGCCCAACAACAATGAATGCAAGAAAATTAATGTTGCATAATATGAATATAAAATAAATTTTGGAGACCAGGTCCAGATATGGGTATCGGGAAACCAGTGTTTTTACACCTGCCCCGGTCATAAAGAGCAGCTTTATTAAGGTGTTACATTTCGTTTCCTGGAGTTTAATAGTCGTCTGTCTTTCATCTTGGCCACAGGTACCCGGTGTAGTTCCATAAACCACTATGAATTGTCTATAAACTACTTTTATAAACAAATACTAAAACGTCTTAGGTAATAAATCAACGTTAGTTGTCATAAATAAAATATATGCATTTGGTCCCACGCGAGTATTGCTTCATTGTTTACACAATGAAACACGCAACAACGGTATCGACCATTTACTCAAAGCTGGTGGACTACCGATTTCACCGACTTCTGAGGCTCAGGGACAGCGCACAGGACCCGAATCTCAGCCGATGCGTTCATGGTTGGCTAACAACCTGGGTGAGCGCTCCGCAGGTTTAACTGAAAGGCCGTGACAAATGACCATTTTTAACACACAAACGAGTGCGCCTTTCCTGGATACCACGGTGGATGAGCCAGCAATGGGGACGATTACACACCAGGTCCCGCAGGTGCAGTATTCATCGGGCCTGGTTAACACCAGGATATTAAATTAGAGGAAGCGTGTCATACTGCCCTGTCACGGATTCGAAATCATAATGGAATTCTGCTGATATACATATACTTAGTTAAGCTATAATGAAAAGATGGGTGTGGTTACCTCAAAAAAAAAAAAAACTACCGAGTTTACTTGTGCAAGGCCCTACACTACAGTCGTTCCAGATCTCCTTCGTTTCAACCGCTACTTTGTTTAGGTTACACCATTAGGGCCTGCGCAGAGCAAAAAAATCGGACCAATGAGAACCTGGTATCACATTGTGCTTCCAAATCCAAATTTTAAGCCAGCGAGGAACCGCTATCGTTGGTCTGTTTCTTGGCCCGATGCCAGCCTTGCTGTTGAAACCCTCGAAAAATTGCTAAATAAAGTAAAGCTAACAGTTGCATGAGGAATATATTGTGTGTTTCTACTCATTTTCAATTATAGGTCATTCCACTTTCACTTTGTTCCCGTCCCGCTTATAATATTAAGGATATTTCATCGTATAGCCGTGTATCCGTGGCCAGATATAAAAGGTTACCAGCCCAGCGGGGAGTGCGCAGAGCCAAGGTTACATTTTGTGATAAGTGACGGCTGGTCGACCCGGCAACCTGCGTGCATAGACCACAGGCTAAAACAAACAGGCCCAACTCCTCGCCGAAACAGAGCCTCGTGAATGATGCACCCGCCAGGGTGTCGAGCCAGGCTGATATCGATATCAGATTACCCAGGGTAGCCTGAACTTAATTTCCGCAGTGTTCAAATCGCCGCCTCGCGGTAAATTCTTATGCTGTAAACTCATGAAAATATATTTCAATAAGTCACGTGTATACGATATTTATTATACTATATCCGGTACCTCCACAGTTACGCGCTTATATAATGTCCTCGGTCTGTTAGGGTTAGGGTTAGGGTTAGGGTTAGGGTTTTGAAGCGCTTGCAACAGGTTTTATTCGCCAGATTTACCAGTCCATCGGCAAAATGCGATACTCGTTCTGAAGTCTGTTACAATGAAATCACCGTGGCCTTATTCAGACAACGACAATCTACGCTCATAGACATCATCTGTCAGCTGTCTAAACTCTGAAGCACGCAGCCCTGCTCCTGGACTGCAGATATCGTCAGGCTACACGAACGGGCGCCCTGATCAGGCACTTGTAGCGAATTTCGTCTTAATCGCGTTTTATGAATGCTTGCTGACGTTACAAGTCCTGACCGTCTTCTGGCCACCGCTTCCTTTTATGCCGACTGCCAATTATTACATTTATCTTAATATACAAACGTCTCCAGCGACGAAAACCCAAAGAAAACCAAACTTAACAGGTGCTGATCCTTTGAAGTCCACAACAAAAAATAGTTACTATAGAGACCGCCAAGCAGAGACGGATCCCACAGAATTAAACTGTACCGAAATTAACATCAAACAGGACACGTGTGCTCTCTAACCAAAGCTCTCACGCGAATATCTAAACAAGATACATCATATGAATGTACACTAAATTATCAAAACAATCACCTGGTTATTTTCCCTACTAGAATATGCCATACAATAACTAAGTCACAATGGTGTCACAATGTATGCAAAATAAGATTGTGGCAAAATTGTAATTCAATTGTTAATGATAACGCCTTTATTGACTCTCACACAAAAGCGTATGACACACATATAAGATATGCAAAAAATTCAGCCTTATTGGAGAAACTAGAGAAAATAATTATATGTATTTAAAAACAAAGTAAAACTAAAGGAACAACTGTTTTGTAAGGTTTATCTGAAATTGTAGACGAAAATGTGTAACCATCATCAAGTTATCCCCGGGATAATCTGATTTCAATGCAAAGTACTTTTTGGGGTAATCTGAGTTATTCTGTAGAGGGGTAATCTAAAATCGCTAAACAGGCTCTTCTGTAGTTTTGTCTGATTGTTTTTCAATGTCATTTCTTTTAAATAGACATGATTAAACCCATTTATTTTTTTCGGAAATTGTCTGCAGGATAGGGCTAGGTTTTTTTTTTTGTGAATGAAAGCTACGTTTCATTTTATTATGTTTGTGAAAGCCTTGAGCTGATTCGAAAACATTTATTGATTCTAACTAATAAAATTATTTGGTGTAACAGAAGGTACATGATTTATTTAGTCTTGATTTTAAAAATTAAGTGATGCCAGAGGAGGGCATGTTTAGGGGCGGATCCAGAATTTACGGAAAGGGGGTCCAGTCCAGGAAGACTAATGAAAACCCTAAACCAGTGGCCCATGGGCCATGACGCTCAGCTGGATTCAAGGAATGTTGAACAATGAGCAAAATGACTGCCAGAGTGCAAACAAATCATGACTTTTGTGAAGAGTCCTTAGAAATGGGTTTCATTAGGTTTTGGACAGATGAAAACTTCATTTGAAGGTCTCATAAATAAAACAAAATGCGTAAAAATTTGGAAAAAAAATACAGGTAGTGCCACCAGTCTGCAGGAACTGATGAAACACTCGATGATCAATACATATCCAAAGAATCATGGCTATCAAGGAATTAGTTATTCAGATACTTGAGCTCTTGTTGGTATCAAATTTTTATTTATTATTGTGGGTAAACGAACACAGTTTTTGTATCACATTTTTAATTATTTCGGGGGTACTTACGAGCCCCATAGCTCAGAGGATATGGGTAACAGAGACCTACTTTCAGATTTCCATGAAGACTTTTCATGGACCTCCCTAGATGTCAAGTACGAAGGTTCTAGGTCAAGTGGTTACGATTAGAAATAAATAAAGAAAAAAAATCGTAAAAATTAGAAAAATTACAGTGGACGCCAACAGTTTGCAGGAAGTGATGGAACATCCCATGATCAATATTCATGCAAAGAATCATGGTTATCAATGCAGTTGTTATTCAGTTACTTGAGCTTTTGTATCAAATTTGCATTTCTCTGGGGGGGGGGGTACTTCGGAGCCCCATAGCTCGAAGGATATGGGTAACAGAGACCTAATTTGAAGATTCCAGGTCCAGTGGTTACGATTTGAGCCCTGTTAACAGATGACAGTTTCATTGCAGGTCTGAAAAAAAAGAGAAAAAAAAATTTTTAAAATTGAAAGAAATACAGTTGGCGCCACCAGTCTGCAGGAACTGATGGAACATCCCATGGTCAATATTCATGCAAAGAATCATGATGATCAATGCAGTAGTTATTCAGATACTTGAGCTTTTGTATCAAATTTTGCATTATTCTCGAGGGTACTTCGGAGCCCCATAGCTCAAAGGATAGAGGTAACAGAGACCTAATTTGAAGATTCCAGGTCCAGTGGTTACGATTTGAGCCCTGTTAACAGATGACAGTTTCATTGCAGGTCTGAAAAAAAGAGAAAAAAAAATTTTAAAAATTGAAAGAAATACAGTAGGCGCCACCATTCTGCAGGAACTGATGGAACATCCCATGGTCAATATTCATGCAAAGAATCATGATGATCAATGCAGTAGTTATTCAGATACTTGAGCTTTTGTATCAAATTTTGCATTATTCTCGAGGGTACTTCGGAGCCCCATAGCTCAAAGGATAGAGGTAACAGACACATAATTTCAGGTTTTCAAAGAGATTTTTCATGGACCTCCTTGGATATTAAGTTTGAAGATTACAGGTCCAGTGGTTAAGATTTGTGCCCTGTTAACACATGACAGTTTCATTGCAGGTCTGAAAAAAGAGAAAAAAAAATCGTAAAAATTAGAAAAAAATACAGGTGGCGCCACCAGTCTGCATTAAGTGATGGAACATCCAATGAACAATATTCATGCAAAGAACCATGGTGATCAATGCAGTAGTTATTCAGATACTTGAGCTTTTGTATCAAATTTTACATCATTCTCGGGGGCACTTCGGAACCCCATAGCTCATAGGATATGAGTAACAGAGACCTAATTTCAGGTTTTCAAAGAGATTTTTCATGGACCTCCCTTGATATTAAGTTTGAAGAGTCCAGGTCTAGTGGTTACGATCTGTGCCCTGTTAACAGATGACAGCTTCATTGCAGGTCTGAAAAAAAAGAGAAAAAAAATCGTAAAAATTGGAAAAATACAGGTGGCGCCACCAGTCTGCAGGAAGTGATGGAACATCCCATGATCAATATTCATGCAAAGAATCATGGTGATCAATGCAGTAGTTATTCAGATACTTGAGCTTTTGTATCAAATTTTGCATTATTCTGGAGGGGGGGGGTACTTCGGAACCCCATAGCTCAAAGGATATAGGTAACAGAGACCTAATTTCGGGTTTTCAAGGTGATTTTTCATGAACCTCCGTGGATATTAAGTTTGAAGAGTCCAGGTCCAGTGGTTACGATTTGTGCCCTGTTAACAGATGATAGTTTCGTTGCAGGTCTGAAAAAAAAAATAAAAAAAATTCGTAAAAATTGGAAAAATACAGGTGTCAAGTGAGAAGATTCCAGCGGTTAAGATCTGTGCCCTGTGAGCGGACGGCCGGACGGACAGACGACCGGACGGACGCCGGACAAAGGGTAATCACTATAGCTCAGATGACCTTCAGTCAGCTGTGCAAAAAAAAAGGTCCCAGGTCTGGAAAAAGGGGTCCAGGCCCTAAAATTTTGTCTGAAGCCCTTAAAAACGTTGTTTCTGATGAACCCCCCCCCCCCCCCCCCCGGATCCGCCTCTGATAATAAACATTGCCATGGAAGACACGCTGCCTTATAAAGAAGAAGCGATCTTTACTCAAGAGGGGGCGAAATGCAAAAGGTCTTAGTGGTAATGCAAAACCGCGTCAAAAGTAAAAATGATGGTTTCGTCTCAGTAAAAACACCAGAAACCACCGAAGAATGAATAACCAATAACTTAGTTCCTACATCCAATCCATCACTATGTAACTTAACCATGCACGGACGATTTCCATTAAAAGGTGTGCCTGTTTAAAGCCTTGCTCTCTGATGTAAGCACCCCGGCTTAACTGTAAAGTTCAGGAATTCTAGGCATTACCCTTGTTAACCCAGGCTGACTTAAACACATTAAAACCCCATCAAGCTCCTTCCGAAGATGACCGGGTCCAATATATTTTCCAGACTAACCTTTCCAATGTCATGCGTTTGTGATCAAGTCATGAGCTTGTCCTACACCAGTATGTAAGACCTTATCAAGTGATTTAGAAGTTTCTACCTGGCAGAAGTCTTCTAGGAACCACAATCTGCTATAGTTCGGATCCCAACATCAAATTCCCAGAACATAAGTCCCAGGCTTAATGTCAAAGGTACGGTCCTCCGATCATTGCACCTCAGATAAGTTGACCTGTGCGAAAGTGGATGATAAATGTTTTTTTTTTAGGTTCCAGGGGAGTCTGAAGGAACCAGACTGTTCAATTCGTCAGGAAACGTTTTAATTAAAGCTAGATATTCATTTGCCCTATCTGTAAAATTGATGTAATCTCTTGCTAACTCTGCATACATCTTAATGAATTGTGGGCAATAACTGCTGTGAAATGTCCATATACTGCCTCTGTGATGGACGTGTGACTTTGTTTGTTTACACACTGCGCATATGTTGACGATCAGAAAGATCATGTAACTGAAGCTGGCTGGTTTCACATGTGCGGAAGCTGATAGATCACTAGCTGCAAATCGCCGTTTGCAAAACTCTGGTTCACCTGATTTTTCGCCAGATGTCCTAATTGCATGTGTTTGGATAATTTCAGCGGGCCCCCAACATGCTATGAACACATGGATATAAACAAAACGAACAGTCTATGAATCACGGGAGCGGCCTTTTTTTGGCCTATATTCATGAAAGGTTCCATGGATAATTTTTATTTGACAGACGTCAGATATCGGAATTGGCCCCTCAAAAAAAAAATACCTGAACAATTCCCGAAAGTTTAGAGGTTAACCTCTCTAATTTCTCAGCCGGTTCGAATTCGAAATTGTCTGGTATCACCCATTGCCGTAGTGTCTCACAATAAATGTGGAGATTTTAAAAAAAAAACTTTCGTGTATCCTTTAGGCTACATTTTGCTATCGCACATGGTTTGAACCGGGACAATTTTTTATCCTTGTTCAATCAATATAGATGTTATAAAAACATTGACACGGCCTTGATTCCAAATGCAGTTGAGTGAATATCTACATAGCTTGGTGCCCTATAAATTGTGTGAAAAATTCGATGAAACTTATAATTTAATTTTAATATATTATTATGATAGACTGATCTGACTTTTTCATATAAAAAATACCTAACGCGAAGATATAAATGGGATCATGGGTTCGGAATGCTTTTCATTACGAGCTCAATGGCTTCATCGAAATAATAAAAAAAAATGAGTAGGGAAATAAACAACAAGAGTACCGACGTTTTGATTGTTGTTCTTAATTAATCATTTCAGGTAGCGCGAGATCGTTTCATTTGTGGTACCAGTTTTCAGGAAAGGCGCACTATCTGAGGAGGACTGTAGTAAGCTAGCTTTTGTAACTCTGACGTATTTGGTGATCTAGAGTTCCAATAACTTCCATTCTTAAGCCGGCCGTGGGTGTATAAATTATGGGCAAGGAACAGTCCTGCTGTAACCATCGAAACCAAACAGGGGTGGTATATAAGCACACAAACATGTGACAATAGAATTTATTACACCATAGGAACTGAAGCCAAACCAATTTCCGTCCTGATAAAGTTATTATCGTCTGTTTCTCCGTAAACAAGTGACGTTTTATGGCCGTGTTTTCGAGCTGTCATTGTTTATAATAATAATGAATCCCTAGAATGATCGACCCATCAGCCATTCCTCTTATTTCTTGAGATTCATATGACACTGTTTAAAATGAGTAAACAGCATAATACATACTGGATGTGGAATAAAAACAAACATGAAAATAAGGACTACCATTCATCGTTTATTCTGAATATTTAAGTTTTTTAATTATTTTTTATTAATGATTTTCTTACTTAGCATTTGCGTTGTAGGAGGTTAATGATTCGGTGCGTATTTTACCTCCCACTGTGAGAAAAAAGACTCATTATTTAGAACTCTGTTGAGGTCTCTCGGATTTTTCTGCCCCATCATCCTATTTCACCTGGAACACTCTGTGCGTATTCCTCTATTCCATGCTGAAAGTGGTTTAATAAAGCTGGCTTACTCTGCGTTCATATTAAATTAATTAATGGACTGTCATTTCTTCTGATAAATTTCTTATAATGCCTCTGCGACGGATATATGATCTTGTTTATCTACAAGCTGTTATTAGTTAATAAATACGGTGCGTGCGCCCACTTTGCAATAAAACGTTTTAAGTGGCTGGTTGCATACATGCGGAAGTTACAAAATCATAAGTTTCAAAACGCCAGTTCCAAAACAAATTCTGACCTGCCGCCAGACCGCCTATATGTAATAAACAACAGAACAGCCTTTGTAAAGAACGACCGTGGAGTCGGCGTTGGCTGGCCTGTTATTGTAAAAGGTTCAAGGGATTTTCTCTGGTTAATGTGATGGGGTGACATAAAAGTTACATATATCGGAATAGATCCCTTAAAGAATATTAATTATTGTTTTGATTGTTATACGCCCGTCTATGATGGGACATGTTATGGTATACCCACGGTCTGTCCGTCTGTTAACTTTTAGTGTCGCCGCGATAACTTACCGGGGCTTTGATGGATTTTCACGAAACTCACCATAACTACTAACCAATACATTATCTCGCGCAAGTACGATTATCGGCAAAATTCACGTATGTTTAATCAGATCAGAGCTTACTAGGCTACTTTGTGGTGTTGCCCCGATAACTTACCAGGAATATGATGAATTTCGATAAAACTCAACAGAAAAAATCAAAATGATATCTCGTCTATGTTCGATATCCAGCAAACCCGTGCATATTAAATGAGGTCAGAGGTCACAAAATTTCGGTGGTGCCGTGATGACCTACCAAAAATCTGTTGGATTTTCATGAAACTCGTTATGAATATAAACCAATACAGTTTTTCACCTGAATTACATTATCTGCATAATTCACGCACATTAATTGAGGTCAGAGGTCACAAAATATGCGACGGGCGTATAACACACCATTGGCGGTTCTCTTGTAATTAATTCTTACTTCGAAGGCGGTACACCATATTGAAGGTCCTCATTTCGAATCCCGCTGGCAAAACGGTGAACTGGGATGGAAACACAGACATTCTTCTCACTTACAGGTTATAACTTCTGGGTTATTCTTACATTATTTATCGTACAGTTACATTCATCTAGATTTAATAAAACAGTATCAATACAACGTCATAAACCTTTATTTTTAAACAATAATAGGTTAGGCCATAAAAAAAATAAAATTAATGGTTCTCAGGCACCGCCGACGTCAATTTTAACCCCCCGCATCAACAAACT
This sequence comes from Sipunculus nudus, assembly GCA_026874595.1. Classification (NCBI taxonomy): domain Eukaryota; kingdom Metazoa; phylum Annelida; class Sipuncula; order Golfingiida; family Sipunculidae; genus Sipunculus; species Sipunculus nudus. Next base: position 58,407,528 of record CM049307.1, read on the forward strand.
TTATTTCGAATTTCAATAGAAACTTACCAATTTTGAGCTCCGGACATTTCTTTCAAGAAGATAAAATCATACATTTTTGATAAAATTTCCTTTGTTATGTAGTGCTTTTACTTAATTTTTCTGCAGAATAAATCTGTTATAATCATGCTTTTCCCTTATATTGGACATTTTATCGAACAGCCCGCCCGCGTTGATTTCTTAAAAAAGTACCTGAAAACCAAACCTTATATTTCTTGCCAAATGTTATTACTATAGCATTTTCGTCGGCAAACTCCACAACTGACGATGAGGTATCCTTTTTATAATTATCTTAATATCTTGTTACAATTGCTGCATTAGCGATATTATTATTGTACTTGTTGTTTGATAACTAACGTGCACCATTTATTGTAAATCTGTCTTTACTTGTTAAATTTTACTTTTATAAGAAAAGAATTGCCGTTGTATTTGATGCATAGAATAGTAAACAGCGGTAGATGCTTGTACCGATACATCACTGATCAATTAAATCTTGTTAAAACATCATCATAAAATTGAGTCACTTTACGATAAATTTTTGCATCTCTTTTGAGGATAAATTTGTGATACTATCGTGTTAATAGTATAGCCCAAAGGAAAACCAATCGGACTGTTTTGTGATATCCTAAATACAAGGGCTTTTGAGGAAGTGAAGATTCACTTATACGTGCAGCATACATGTCGTTATTAGTGTCTGCAGTGTAACGTGGAAAATGATGTCCCCCCACCTTCCCATCTCTACCCAACGATAACGATCATTTTTTTTTATTCCATTAATCGTCTTTCAAAAAAGAAACTACTGGAGCAGTACAATACAATCACAAATTGACTTACAACAAACAATATGACAGTACAATACAAACATAACACAATTAAGTGACATTGCAAATTAAATAGTACATAGAATAGAAAAGGAGTCATAGTTAGAGACAAATGCTACGTGAAACAAAGTACATGTAACAATACATAGTACGCATATAGACAAACTTGCCGTAGGAATAGAATTTCTCTGGCACAAGTATTTTAGTATAGATTTAAAAATAAACGTAATCAGCTAGTTTAAAGTTTGTTATAAAATAGAATAAACAATCCACAGGTAATATTAGAGAAAGAAAAAGTATTTTTCCAGGAACTTTATACTTCAAATCAACAACATGATGTTAGTAAAGTTGAAAATTTTCTTGAAAAATATAATATAAAAATTAATAAATTAAAAAAAACAATGTCTCCAGAAATCACAGAACAGGAAATATTAAATAGTTTAAAAACATGTGCAAATGGAAAATGGCCAGGGACAGATGGTTTCCCCATTGAGTTTTACAAATTTTTTTGGAATGACATTAAGAAATATTATATGGACAGCATCAGATATAGTTTTAGTACAGGGCTTTTATCAATAACTCAGAGGCAGGGTATAATTAGCCTTCTCCCTAAAAAGGGAAAAGATGAACTTTATCTAAAAAACTGGAGACCACTTACACTCTTGAACTGTGATTAAAAATTATTTCAAAATGCATTGCGAACAGAATAAAACAGTTTCTCCCAACTTTAATTCACCGGGACCAGACAGGGTTTATGCAGGGAAGATATATAGGGGAAATGTTGCAAAAGTTATGACTCTGTCTGAATATTTATTACAAAATGAAGAAAAAGCTTTCCTCATGGCTGTCGACTTTAAAAGCCTTCGATTTTTTAGAATGGGATTATATTTATAAAATTTTAGAATTAATGAACTTTGATTTGCATACTATCTCTGTGATTAAAAAATTATTTCAAAATGCATTGCGAACAGAATAAAACAGTTTCTCCCAACTTTAATTCACCGGGACCAGACAGGGTTTATGCAGGGAAGATATATAGGGGAAAATGTTGCAAAAGTTATGACTCTGTCTGAATATTTATTACAAAATGAAGAAAAAGCTTTCCTCATGGCTGTCGACTTTGAAAAAGCCTTCGATTTTTTAGAATGGGATTATATTTATAAAATTTTAGAATTAATGAACTTTGATTTGCATACTATCTCTATGATTATATGATTAAAACATTGAATACTAACATCTCGAGCTGTGTTATAAATAATGGTTATATCTCTGAATTTTTTTAAGTAAGTAGAGGAGTCAGACAAGGCTGTCCCCTATCCCCCTATTTATTTATACTTGCTATTGAATTACTGGCAGAGGCTATAAGATCAAATGAAAAAATAAATGGAATCTCATCCAAACATGGTGTTTTTAAAATAATACAGTATGCAGATGACACAGTGGTGTTTACAAAAGATATTGCTAGCATACAAGAAACTCTAAATGTATTTTCTGAATTTAATAATATCACAGGTTTAAGGATCAACCGAGACAAAACAGCTATAATGCCCTTAACAGAAGGGAAATATGAAGAAAAAGACATAGTTACAAATTTAGGTTTGACCTGGGCTGACAAACAATTTAACTTACTAGGAATTACCATAACACCTTCCATGAAAAATGTTGTACAGTTAAATTATACACCAAATATACAAAAAAATAAAGAGTGTGATATCTGTATGGTCTCGCAGAAAACTCACACCCCTGGGAAAAATTACCATTATAAAGAGTTTCCTTATTTCCCAGGTAATTTATTTATTATCAGTTCTCCCTTCCCCAACAAAATAAATTTTGAAAGAAATAGAGAAATTGCTATTTAAATTCATATGGCATAAAGGTAGAGAATAAGTTAAAAGGAATATTCGTTATGCACCTATAGATTGTGGGGGGCTTAGCATGATACATCTACCAACACAGGACAAACATTAAAAATAGCTTGGATAAAAAGAATTCTGTCTAAATCAGAAAATGATATATGGAGACAAATGTTCATACAGGGTCTCAAGATGTCTGATGAGTCATTCAGGTGCAATTTACATAGAAATGACATCCTAGAGATATTTGTAAAACCATCCATATTTTGGAAAGATGTATTTCAGTCTTGGTGTATATATAATTACCACTCACCATTAACTTGCACAGACATTAAAAATCAAATCATATGGTTCAATTCTCACATTAAAATAGGAAAGAAAGTTATATTTCTAAGATCATTATATATGGCAGGGATAAAATATATCTCTGACATAATTAAAACAGATGGTGCAAAGAATGTTTTGTTAAATCATAATGAGCTATGACATAAGTTTAATGTTAAAATAGATATTATAACATATAATGGAATAATTAATGCCATCCTAAAACTATGGAAAAGCTTACTTGAAACCGAAAAACCTGAAATTATTACCATGCCTTATAATTTTAACTTTGATAGAATAATGACTAAATATCTGACTAAAAGTGTATACACCAAGGTGATTCAGAAGAACCTGGAGAAGCCAACTTCTGCAATCCAGAATTGGGAATCTGACCTACAAACAGAATCTGAAGAGAAAGTATATAAAGGTTTCAGTAATATATTTAACTGTACTATATCTGTAAAATTAAGGATGTTCCAATTTTATATACTACACCGCAGAATTACTTTAAACCCTTTTCTTTATAGGATAAATATAATTAACTCTGCAGAATGTAGTTTTTGCAAAAATGAGGATGAAACCATTTTACACTTATTTTGGGAGTGTTGCTTTTCCAGATAGATTTGGAGTGATATTCTTTCTATATTAAAAACATATGGAGCAGTTGAAACAACATTTATATGGTCAGCTGATAATGTTATCTTAGGGTGTTACAATACAAGATGGTTGAATTTCATGACTTTACTTATCAAAAGGTACTTATATATTAGTAGATGTAGAAGAGAACAACCAAAGCCAGGAAGTGTAAAATGTTTATTAAAGAAATACATAATATTGAAAAATATATCGCTCTCAAAAGAGAAAAATTGCAACAGCATGAAAATAAGTGGAAATCTCTCCACTGCCTTATTAAAGAATAATTTTATGGAAGTGATACTCACATTGGTAACATTTCATTACAGTATTCATACAGAGTTGTTGAAATTTTCTGATATTATTACAGTTGGAGATTTGTCAGTATGTATTTTTTTTCCTGTATGTTTTGTTCATTTATAGCTGGGTATAGAGAAATGTATGTATAGATACATACATATATTCTACAGTCGGACTAACTTAATGTTGTTTGCCTTGTGAGTATTTTTGCTGTATAATTTTTATGTATTGTTCTTTTGCCAATAAATATTTAAAAAAAAAAAAAAGTTTGTTCGTGATTGCCTAAAGTTTATCTAAGGAGGAGCAGGGAGTTGTCATGATTAAAAAAAAAGAGAATAAAAAAATGATTTGGGAGAGATTGACAGTTAAGGGGTTGTTGTCAGTGTCAGATGGTTTGAATGATCCTCAACTTCTAAGTTTAGGTTTCAGACAACAATTTATCCCACATTTTATAATGTATGGATATGTTACCATTCTTATAAGCAATATTTCTTTCTATGATACATATCTGATTGACATATGATTCGTAATTGAAGAAGTTTCGCATAATAATTTTACATTTACTATCATTTACACCCGTTTGACTAATAGGTGTCTAACAGAGGATTGTTGTTGTAGTTGAAGATAACAGATTTAATTCTCAAGCTATTTTCAGGCATTATAATATGTATATTTGCAAGCCATTATTTTAACTGTGATCATATGGTCTGTGATACACAGCAGCTACAAAATAAATGCACAAGAGTTTTCTTCTTTCTTATGAGTTTCCTTCTTTTTTTAAAAGCTTTCAGATTTACCTATTGTATGTAAGAAAGGGTTATATTTCTGTGAATTATCCTGAACTGAAACATCTTTAGCACTACTGATACTGTGATTCTTTTTATCTTCTTGAAGGCTTCAAATACTAAATTTTGACAATCACATTGCATTTCTTTAGACCACTGATCAATAGCCTTTGTGGGTTCCGTAAACACTATCAAAATTAAATTATTATAAATAATGATCATGTTGAATAATTCAAAGGATTAATCAGTAAGGGTTCAATAGTACGTAAGTACTGGGAGGACATCACCCGGGTGGGTGGGGGGATTTAAAGCGGAATAATTCTTTTAACAACCACGCCCAAAGCCGCAAAATACAGAAGGATGTCCTGTCACCAGCATATATACTTGTGAATTTGGGACATATATCTGTCATATGACTTATCACCAATAAAGATTCGCTCTCATGGCTCTGATGTACGAGGAATTTGTTCCACGCTCTTATAATTGTGAAAAAAATATGACACTCTTCACCTTTATGTTTAATTAAAAACTGAATTTTGACGGGTGCGCATGTCGTGCGGTCATATAGTCTGTCCGTTTATTAGCACAAAAACATCTCTCTGATACCAGACTCGCTTTTACAGAAGGAAGGAACCCATTTGGTATGAAAATCTCACGCTAGGCACGTTCTCACCGGGTGAGGGCGAGATGATAAGTAGTTGTGTATACAAGCTCAAGTTCTATAGGATCTAATATGTAAGATACTTGGCACCACATCCGCCTGACTTTTAACAGAAAGCCCAATTTGTCATACTTCACTTGACTGTTGGTGAAAGCGATGATCTTCAAGTTTCTCTTAGGGAAAATCACTTTTAGCAGAGGTCGGCTTTTATGCGGCCTCGTGGTATATTAAACTAATAATCCAAATTCTTTCAATGATTTCAAGAGTCATTTCTGCTGGTGTCTACATACCACTGATGACGTCACCATTGACGTCACCGTTGGCTTCAAAGCCTTTTTGAGGTATTACCTAAATGGCATGAAAACATTGTAAATATTATCAAAGAGATCATTTAGTCTATATTATAGAAATGACCATTAAAAACATTTTATAGCTTTATCAAATAACAAAAACACCTTAATTGTGGTATTTTCTATGGCGCCCACATACCAACCAGGGCACCTATAATTTGTTCGGTTATTCATCAAACGTAATTGTGTCTAAATTGGCTTCTCTTGAAAAGAAGTAAAGATTTCGATACCGCATAAACCACCAGTGATAATTGAAAGTAATGGTGCATTGTTAGATAAATAAAAAATATATTATAGAATTTAGATTTATGATTTATTTTATCTCCATTTATGATTGAATACATAATGGTTTCATTACTAGCTTTTAAATGTCAATCTTTTTGATTAACTGCGAATATAACATTATTAAAAAAAAATTAAACTCTCCTATCTTACATGATTTTACCTTCAGCTATTTAGAAATCGCTCGGGTTTTGTATGGCCCACTACCCAGGGCTATTAAATGTTACCAGAGTCCATCGGCTGTTTCATAACTCTGACCGCTCGATGAAGATGTTACAGAAGACAGCTATAATGTCAAAATATTAGTTAGAAAAGTCACAAAAGCGTTGCATGTCTACCAGGTGCGCAGTATGGATACCATAGTTTTCATGAGTTATAGAATATGTTATTTTTTATTCTCACGCTGTAAAGCTACCCCCCAATTCAACCCCTGGTAACTTATTTTATCGCTTGGTACATAAGTTGGAATCGATTAAAGTTACCCCGCAGTAATCTGAAACTTGAGTCATCAGGCGTTATTATTCGCCGGTCCAACAGAAAGACAATTATATACAAAACAACATGTTATAAGCATATTAAATTGTAATTCTAATTATTATGCGTCCATATATCAGCTAGTCCAGAACCGACCGATCAGGCTGGAAGTCTTGTCCCGGTTAAACTCTCAAATCCCAATCTCACCAGAGGCCCATCACAGTCCAGCCTTTGACACTATATCAGCTTAGTTACTAAATGTCTTTCCTTTATATTTTGCACTGAATACACCAATATGAGTATTTACATGTTATGTGTTCGTCTTTCTAGGCGTATTATTTTCTGGCATTTTAAAATCACAGCAACCAACATTCATTAGTGATTGACTTTCTACAGTAAACTTTATCAAATATGTTTTAATTGTCTTAAATATAACGTGTCGCTTGAAATGTCCATTTCTGAACTCATTAATGCACATTCCATCAATATTGTTTACGCTATTTAGCAAGGGATTGCAGTTCCCTCGACTTTGTTTACTATCTGTCACAATTGCTTGTTTCTATTTCCATGCTAATAATTGAGTAACTAATTTCAGTTCAGACGGATTGAATAAAACAAAAAAGAGTATAATAACCTCTACGTTAACTACTCAAATTATTAGTTTCATGTATTGGTATTTTTTCGCATTAAGTTATCCGGATTCTTAAAAACAACCTAAGAAATAAACAAATAAAAATTATAAATGTGTAATCTCATTTAGTCTCTACTGAAATGTTTACGTACTGTAACATTGGAATTCTTTATAATAATAAAATGGTTTTGATTTAGGGAAACGTATATTTAAAAAGATTTGACCCCAAGCTGATGACAGCTTTTTATGTGTTGTATGAAGAACAATACTGTGGCGTTATGCTATGATAACTATGAATATATGACCATCGTTTAAATACAGCGGCTTTAATTTTTGTGTTTTGATGATTATCTTTATTCACGGATGGAATCGTTCTCTGTTGCAGGTTTATAAATACACGACAAGAATGATATGTTATTACCAAGCCTTATGTATCTCATGTTTTACATGGGCGGGGCTAGGAAAAATCCAGAAATCAAAACTTGCCATTTTCTTCAAACTGATAAAATAACATTGACGATACAATCATATAACGAATCAACAAGTTGATTGTTGACGGGTCTAATTATAGTTATATTATCATTATGTAATGAAATGATAGTCATTGTTTATTACTGTTATATGTAAATACGTGGAAAAAAGTCAATGCTAGACTTGTAAAAGAAGATGTGTATTATTACTTGTGAATTCTTTTAATAAGTTTCTTAAGTTTCTTTCGGTAAATGAACAATTAAACCCAGTCTCAATGATGAAAAGAAAGGAGATTGCTATTTGACAAAAAGCAAGTAGCTTCTGAAATGAATGGTAAGAAAATAAATGTCGTTTAGACAGTCTAAAAAGTTACACAGAGATACCACCATTTGATTTCTAGGACTCTGTTGTTATTCGAAACTGAGATCTTCAGCTCAATATTCAAACACCTCCACCTCTAGGCCGTGTCCTTCGCCGAATTTGAAATGTCGTCCTTGAAGCTTGTTGTTGTCGTAGGACATTGACATGAAAGGTTGCTAGACGTCTACCTGACCTGCTTGCTGTAAGAAGTAAACGTAGGTGGAAGACAAACGCGAAGATAACTAACCCACGTCTGTAAAGAAGAACTCAATACACCTAATAACCATCTGAAAGTATCAATAAATTGAAAAAACGTGTTCGGCCTCGGATACTCACCAGAACAAAACAGGAAAATGTCTGTCCCTAGGAACTGACGTATATGACCATTAGCCTGGGACAGCCTCTGTGACCGGTTTGAAGAGGGGCACTTATTACAGTAAATACCGTCAATGAGAATAAATTACATTAACAACGTCTTCATCTGCTATTGCACTGAACTACTACATTCGTGAAAATTTACAGGGTTGTTTTAGCTGAAGATTCCTTTCCTCTAGTGCGGTGATCTGGCACCAGCCAAAGACCTCATCATCAAGAGAGTCTGAGTCTCCTGACAGTCTCCCCCCCCCCCCCCCCAACCGCCAACTCCGACTTTCTATATAATATTGTGGAATAACTTTCAGATTCTAAATAGCTGCTAAGAAAATTTTTAGTATGAAAATAATAAAAAACATGAAAAAAATCAGTCATGTTTACATTACTGTATATACTTTCATTTTCAGGTATGAATTCATACATAGAAAGCGATCTAATCCTGGGACACCCATCCGTGAAAACTGGCTTCGCACCTTGACTCATTGTCAATGTCTCTGCATAGGAAATGATAAACTTGCTTGTTCTTAATTAAATAATCAATATGTAAATGTAATTCTATAAGCTACTCGATAAGTCTCCAATGTTTTAAGGTAAGTTCCAATAAACTGTATTTCAGTTGCATTCATCGAGCCTCAGAGATGAGTCAATATACTATCAGGGTAATCGATTACAATGCAATTACAATAACTTTTGTGTATTCAGAAAGGATTACAATTATAATTACTCCTTGAAATAATTGCAATTACGTTTGCAATTACTTATGTGCTCATTTACAGGCCATTGACGTTTTGATAGTAACAGCAAAAGGGTCATAGATTGGTGTGCGTCCATAAATGTTAAAGGAACAATGATAAAGTGAACTTAATTATACATGTGAACCCAATTTTGAACTAGAATACGGGTAGTCGAAAAGCGACTTCGTGTATCCGCCGAAATCAGAGTGGGACGGGTGAAGTGAGGCATGGATTGAGTGGCAAGGGAAAATAGAGTGAGGTGTGTTGCAAATTAGCATTGATGTCTGCAGCCGAAATGTGTATGTAGGTTGCGCCACCTACCACAAAATCCAGAAAACTGTCAAAGCTGTATGCATATGCAAAAAGTTAAATCACTGCGGAGATACGAGTGATTTTATCTCACGGCAGACAAACAGAGGGACGCTCTGCAAAAATCGTTTCAGATGGCACCACCAGTATTGCCCATAATAAAGAGCTATGTGAGATCTATACACATGCCAAATTTTGGCCCAATCGGTCAAACGGTTCCCGAGATACAAGCTTGGATGACTGCAGCGTAAACATGAATGTAGGTGGCGCCACCTGCATAAAAACAAGAAAGTTATCCAAGATGTCTAAACATGCAAAATTTTAGGCAGATGAGCCAAAACATTGCCGAGATATGAGGAATTTCATCCCACGGCAGACATACAGACGAACGCTGTGCAAAAATGGTTGCAGGTGGCGCCACCAGTTTTGCATATGATAAAGAGCTATGTGAGATCTATACACATGCAAAATTTTGGCCCAATCGGTCAAACGGTTCCCGAGTTATGAGCTTAGATGTCTGCAGCGTAAACGTGAAAGTAGGTAGCGCCACCTGTCATAAAATCAAGAAAGCTGTCCAGGATGTATAGACATGCAAAATTTCAGGTTGATAAGTCAAACCAATGCAGATATATGAGTGATTTTATCCCAAGGCAGATGAACAGATGGACGCTGTGCAAAACTTGTTGCAGATGGCGCCACCATTTTTATGTATGTTATAGAGCTATCCAAGGGCTACATTTGTGCAAACTTTTTTCCTGATCGGTCAAATGGTTCCCGAGATATGTGGGTTAATGTGTCAAAAAGACGCACAGATGGACGCAGAGCGCAGAAGAAAGGTCAGAGGTCAAAACAAAATCGTGGCGCAGCAGTTCACATGTTACCCGAACATAATCCCGGGTTTCGTAAAATTTCGCACATCGGTTACGGAGGATTTCTCCGGACAACTCTGTTTTGGCGTATACAATAAATTAACTTAACTAGAAGACTCTCAGAGACAGCACATTTACTTCCATCATGATTTTGGATCACCAGACCCGGAATAGGATCCTTGTCAAATTTTGAAGAGTGGTTTGTATGCGCTTGGAACATAAATTTCAATAACATGCGAAATAACAATAAAAATAATGTTAAAATAAATGTTATTATTAATTTAGTAGGACTCGGATATGGACTTGGTTTCAAGAGGACTTTGGTTGGAAGATTGTGGACTCGGACTTGAATCACTATGACTTAGCCACGAATACAAATCATTAGGTACATACACTGGACTATAGTACGTAGACCTACATGTCGATAGACTTGCATATGTCAAAGGGGCCAAACGCCGCTAGCTTGGACTCGGACCTGCACTCGGACATGGATGGTGTGGACTGGATTACAGCACCGACAGAATTATAGGATCATACTAGATTTATATAGGTCCTGAAAGAGTTAAATCAAAACAGTTTTTAAAACCTTTAATTTTCACTTTGTTTTAGATTTTTGATTAATTCTGACACTCCTTATATTAACATTACATGTGATATCTCGATCGGTATCCAAATTTTCATCATTTATTAATTATACTGAAGGTTTATCCTAAATCTATAGAAATCTTAAAAACTGAAGCTTCATATACGTGGTCTCAGAAAATCAAGCCGTACGCGTGGGTCAGACTCATGTGTTACTTTTGGTCCGTTAAGCAGTAAAGGGATAATTAAGAAATACCTCATGCGCATTCTTCAAATTTAACAGAATTACCGACCGTTCCACGTACCTTTTCAGTACTTTTTTTTATCTTAGTCAATCAGGGAAAAAGAGGTACAACATGTTTTTTCCAAAATATAATAATTTTCCCGTCACTAAAAAAATAGACTTTGCTTTTAATTTCCTCCAACAAAATCTAGGGCTTTATGTATTTTCTCTCTCACGTCTATAGGGGCTTCACCAATGATAACTTTCCGTAGAAATCACAGCAACTAGGTCATGAGCTCATTAAGAAGTGGAGTGTGTGTTTTTTTTAAGTATTATATGGAATATGTTAAAAAAATATTATTTTCGATTTTTTTAGCATGCATTAAAGGAAATTAAAGGGAGGAACAATTATTTGACTTATTTACCTGATAAACGTCTGGATGATATGAAATATGGTTCATCATGACTAACATTTAGGTCCGACAACTTATCAAATGTCATGTACAGCTGGTACAATTGTAAAGGATTGTCATTAAGTTACACATATCAGAAAATGTAATAATATTTCATCGGTTTTATACTGCCGACTGGAAGTATTACACCGGTGGCATACCATATGCAAGTTAAAAGAAATATCATGTTTCAGAAAACTAGCAAAACATCAAGTTGTTAGTTAAAATGATATTCATATTAATGTACCATTTCCCGCCAGATGTCGCTTTCTTAATGAATGCGTAAGGTTTATATCCCAGCCAAAAGCATTGTACTAATTTCATATGAGAATATAGGTTTTGTATATACGTTTTTGTTTTTGTATAGATGTTTTTACTCCCTGTTTGCTTTTAAAACCAGTGAACTGTAAATTAAGCCATTAAAGAAATAGGAATCTAATTCGTATAATGTTGTATAGCCAAGGGTGTTACAAAATTGTTGTTGTTCGTCCATCAAAGGCGATGATGATCTCAGCATCCTGGGTATATATATATAAAGCTGGTGACACACATACCAGTGTTTTTTTCGTATCCGATTAACGCATCCGATCAACGCATCCGTCTAAACAATATTGGACACTATAATTTCAGTTGAACATGACACATACCTCCGGCAACAGTTATCAGCTGCGTTCAAACGGATACGTTGATCGCAGATATTGAGCCCTGCACGATTTTTTAACGTAAAATACGGGAAGCCCTCACTTCCATTATCAGAATTTGAGTTTTAAAGTTCACTGAAGGGGTGTCACTTTAAGGAAGAATTCACATGTCAATAATACTCAACATGCATCTTACTATATCACCGAAAATTTGCAACAATGGCTATGATGCAATAAAAAATGACATTTTAAGTGGAAACAAAATTAAGCGTTAAGCACGGGAACCAGGACAATTAATTTGGAGGGAGTGGGGGTCCTATCCCACATTAATTTAATTAAAAACATAATTATATGTTGTATCTTTACTGAAATATCATTCAGGTTTACAGGCATAAATCTTGACCTGAAAGGACAAAACGACGTATCGTCACCAGGTTGACGCTTGTATGTGTCATATGTTGTCGCATGGTTGCCGTCATGTCATTGCATTTGACCAACGGACGCGATTAACGCATTGCGATAAACGCTGGTATGTGTCACCAGCTTTAGACAAGTTAAAATGTTAATGTACAAAGTCAAGAAAATTACAATAGGAAATCATATCCCACATAACATCATATCCCATATATAATTAAAAATCATACGGTTTTCTTCATTACATACCATATGCATGAACGGGTAACACGTGATAAAGAGACAGATGTTAACATGAAAGCACTTAGAATACTCCCTGCGTAATGAACAAGAAAATACTTTTTTGTCTGACATTAGAGGTGTTCAGGGTATAATTATTTATGCATCATCTAATACGAAAAGAGAAGAGTACTTTTTGTGTTCATTAAAGACGATTTTATTTATACCAATCAAAGGCCAAATGGTGCATCCATAAAATTGTCATTTCCGGACTCATTAATATTGTTTGTTGGTCTCCTTTGAAACAGGCCAGCTCATATTACCTCGTCCTGCGCCACAGCAGGTGATGACATCCCGCTTGTAGTGATGGTTTCTTAAAAAATAATAAAAAGTGCCACTTCAAACGTGTTTAAAATTCATGGTTGTATTTCATAAGGAAACATGTTTTAGGAATTTTCATGTTTCGAAAAACAATATATGTCTTGTGAAGATATTTTATAGCTAAAAAAAATGAAGTTGAGGAATAATTAAGGATCGGTTGAATGGTAAGCACATTAAATCAGATGAGATCTAGATCTGGGTAAAGGGCATTATCATTTTCAGGGATAGACTTAGGTAGCCAGAGCACATTTTCTAATTCTAAATATCTAATGTGCATTTGTTATATCATAATAAAAATGATAATCTGAAAGATTTTAGCTCAGCTGACCTACGTTTTTGGATGGATGAATCCTGGTGACATCAGCTGCGAATGACTTTTTTCAATAACCCTACAGAAGAGGTTGTGAATCTATCTGTAAATGCTTTCTGGACTTTGCCTTGAGGGGCGAGCGCGTGCTTCGGCGAGGAACTGTGTTGATGCGTGGCGTTAGGCGCCGAGCTAGATGTGATATTCCTATGTCACTTGAGCGCGTCGTTGATGTGATCCGTAGAAGTGTAAACATGTCTGTGGTGTACTGTAATCACAGCGGAATAAACCGGACCTATTGATTGTGTTTTAGTATGTATATATTTAGAACGCCTCTCCAGAGAAATGTAAGTGTATTTTAATATATTTTGTTGTTTGTTTTGTCATATCTTCTTCATCTTAGTGTGTGTGTGTGTTTCCGCCGGTTTGTTTTACCGTTTTAAAAAGCCTGGTCGTTCATTTCTACGGGGTAGTGACATATAGCGTATTGTAATCAGACCACTGTAAGCGCGTGGTACTGCATTGTGCATGCAGACAAAATTTTAAACATGTGACACCCGCTCTCCTTGGTTTGATTACACCAGAACACAAGCTCCCATTGGTCTAGTTCTTGGCCCTTTGCCGGCAACAATGTCATCAAACCAACGAGAGCGCGTCTGGATGCACAATGCAATATCAGTGGTCTGATTACATTTCTGTGCTCTGTGCGAACCCTGGTGTTCCTGCCCAGAGAACCTTGCCATAGCAAGCAGCGGTTACACACGAAAGGATGTCTGGGACGACAACCAGTGTACAACCGCTGCGTGAGGGGCGTATAACTACAGCTACAAATTACGTAACATGCACATACTGTTCTATATGAATAAACATAAACCACAGAACCTGAGTTTCAGCTTTAACAATGTGTTATTCGGGTTTAAAAGAATTGAGACAATCAGATTATTCAATTGTCAAGACATGTTTTAGAAAAAAAAATTATGGTGACAAAACATTTTCTATTTTTAACGTGTTTCTGATACATATTTCATATCAAAATTACATTCACTTTAAAGCATGTTCACATCTCTGGAAGTAGTATACATTTTACAAACCGTACTTCGCTTTAAATTGCCAAAATGTATTAATTTAATAGTGTCGGCACTTGGTTGTGATCCGAGTTACTGCATGTGCTACTCAAAATCATATGTTTTGTGGGGAAAGATTTGGTCAAAGGGCAGCGAAACTGACTTCACGCAGCTTAGAAACGGGTTTAATTTTCATGTCGCGCTAGAAACCCATTTATAAATAATTCAAAGTGAAAAAACAAATTTTGCATTCATTAAAGACGATGTTATTTTATAACAATCTAATATCAAATGGTCTATCCATAAAAGTGTTCTTTTTGGAGTCATTAATATCGTACGTTTTCTCGTTTCTGTCTTTCTCGTTTCTGATAGATGATATTTCCTCGTCTCGCGTCTGACGTCATTCCCTTTGTTATTATTTTCTCTTAATAAATAATACCCATAAGAACTAATAATGTGATATCTCTGTTGTTTGTTTTCTCGATTGTTCGCACGGTGTTTGACTTGCGTATACTGAAGCTGAACTAGATTAAAAGAAAACGATTCTGTAGTCTTTAAGATAAAATAATAATAATAATAATAGTAATAATAATGATAAGATTATTAATAATAATAATAATAATAATAATAATAATAATAATAATAATATTAAATATATATATGAAATATATAATTAACATGAGGAATACAAACCCGCGTGAAAACCTGACTCTCAGTTAACGATTCTTTTCCTGTGTCGCGAACACGTTGGCAGTGTACAATCGCTGCGTGAGGGGCGTATAACTACAGCTACAAATTACGTAACATGCACATACTGTTCTATATGAATAAACATAAACCACAGAACCTGAGTTTCAGCTTTAACGATGTTTTATTCGGGTTTAAAAGAATTGAGACAATCAGATTATTCAATTGTCAAGACATGTTTTAGAAAAAAAAAATTATGGTGACAAAACATTTCCTATTTTTAACGTGTTTCTGATACATATTTCATATCAAAATTACATTCACTTTAAAGCATGTTCACATCTCTGGAAGTAGTATACATTTTACAAACCGTACTTCGCTTTAAATTGCCAAAATGTGTTAATTCAATACTAGGTCAGGTTAGTGTCGGCACTTGGTTGTGATCCGAGTTACTGCATGTGATACTCAAAATTATATGTTTTGTGGGGAAAGATTTGGTCAAAGGGCAGCGAAACTGACTTCACGCAGCTTAGAAACCGGTTTAATTTCCATGTCGCGCTAGAAACGCATTTATAAATAATTCAAAGTGAAAAAACAAATTTTGCATTCATTAAAGACGATGTTATTTTATAACAATCTAATATCAAATGGTCTATCCATAAAACTGTTCTTTTTGGAGTCATTAATATCGTACGTTTTCTCGTTTCTGTCTTTCTCGTTTCTGATAGATGATATTTCCTCGTCTCGCGTCTGACGTCATTCCCTTTGTTATTATTTTCTCTTAATAAATAATACCCATAAGAACTAATAATGTGATATCTCTGTTGTTTGTTTTCTCGATTGTTCGCACGGTGTTTGACTTGCGTATACTGAAGCTGAACTAGATTAAAAGAAAACGATTCTGTAGTCTTTAAGATAAAATAATAATAATAATAATAATAGTAATAATAATGATAATATTAATAATAATATTTATAATATTAATAATAATAATAATAATAATAATACTAATAATAATAATAATACTAATAATAATAATAATGATAATATTAATAATAATAATAATAATAATAATAATAATAATATTAAATATATGTATGAAATATATAATTAACACGAGGAATACAAACCCGCGTGAAAACCTGACTCTCAGTTAACGATTCTTTTCCTTTGTCGCGAACACGTTGGCTATGGTCCAGTAACCCGTTAGAGCCATGTTAGTACTCATGCGGTCAACAGACATGCTATGGGATTTAGCAATATGAAGAGTTGCAAAGGACTGTTTTTTTTTTTTCTCGGACATGTTTGGTTTTGATAGAAAGTATACTAAAAATAACTCACAATAAGTCTGGTTTATTTCAAGTGACGGCGTATTTGTTGGCCATAGCCGTTTTCAGAAATGCCCAAATATATTTGCATATTCATCGATACGAGATATAATGGTTCTTTGATGCTGGTCTTAAACTCTCTAATGTCGTAGGGCCGAAATGGCGCTAGCCATGCACATTCATTTCTGATAGATGGTAGTCGAAGGATATTTTTTTTATTTAAATGAATAGACCTGATGAACGGTATTTTAGGGTTTTATTATGAACCTCTGCTGTAACATTATGCAACTGTAGAAATGGCAACTGATTAAATGTTTTGGTTTGTAAAACCCTCCACAAGAACAGTTCAGCTGTCAAACACACAGGTAATTCAAAGGACAATTTAATCTCCGTACTTTGAACTAGTATTCAATTTTTGCATCCATCTGCATAATGCTGGATTAAATATAATATCTGAAGAATATCCGAGGAAATCTTTATTTTGAAATTGCTATTTGCCTCCATGTTTAATCATAAAACAGTACTTAACGTACCAAAGATAGCACAGCCGCTGCGGGGTCTCATAATAAGCACTTCCTGTTTGTGAGTGTTCGAAGCAGAATTAAGTTTCACAGTTCTGTAATCCTAGTGACATTAAATTAAATGAATATACTTGATAAACAAATGTCAGAAGCAAGAACAATACTGTACAACTATTGAAACACATCTGCCTATATCTGCTCCAATGTCTAAAGAAGAAATTGTAGACAACATTGTTTCCCTGTAAATTCTTATTGTGTAGAGGCTTTTGCTATTATTTCGCTTTAGAACATTTACTGACAAAACAAACTCGGACTCAAGTTCAATTTTCTAGCAGTTTAAATAAAGTTTTTTTTAAACTTTGACAAGGTTTCTGACGTTACACTTTTTATGTCATTTCCCTTAGATAAAAGATTCTTGTGATTAATTTCGTTCCTGCATTGCGCGACAATTACATACCTCGTTACCGTTCTCCACGATAACTCCTGCGCCCGGAGTCTTTAAATCCGGATTCATTAATAATATAATTTCTGAGTAGATATATATTATTGCCTTCGCCTGGTATGCGTTCATCCCCGTTCGTGTGTGTGTTTGTGTATCTGTTCCCAACATAACTCAGGCAGTGACATGTTTATCCCATTTCGGGAATGGACCTATGAAGAATTATATTTTGGTGTGGACCAGGCACATGATCCGGATTTAGGAACGTCATGATGGAATAATCACAAATGTAGAGTCAGTTATGCTTAAATGAACCAGGGAATATGGACCGAATAAAATTATATATTAAGGCATATGGAAATACTAAGGTGCACAGATAACAAAAAAATATTGTACATTAATTAACATAAAGGTAAATAAAATATGACGTAACATCAAATCAGTAAATCATATTTACTGAATACAGTGAACCCACCGATTTGTTTTCATATTCATGTGAAAATATGTTGTATTATATATTTTGAAGTATAAAGAGACTCTGGTGTAATAGCTCTGACCAATAATCCTGCACTGGATATCAATAAAAATTGCAAGATGTAAAAACTATGATATGCTTGCTTATGGTTAAGAAACAATTATGTATGCCCTTATAAAACTGAAGATGTGTGTCGGAGATTTAATTGTCTACTCAAATAAGCCTATTTATATCAACTTTTAAAAGGAAAGAATGGAACAAATTTGGCAGTACGCGATACGTGGAGCGAATTACATGCGTTCATTATCGACCAAGTAACTGTGAAATGTAACTCATTTGTGCCAACTGCTCCGAACATAGATAAGTAAATAGCTTCGCCTTCTTTTTCAACCAAATGTGAAATATATGTGTGTGTGTGAGCGTGTGTACATGACTATATAAAATTATACTGTTGATATTTCAGAACTAGTCTACAGGGGTCCAGTCCGGTAATAAATTTAATATGATTGTTGAAGTAACTATTTATAAACTAATTTATTTATAAATATCCAGATACAATAATTTATATCCAGATATAATTGTTTATGCAAGTTTTACTTAGTATGATGATATATATATATATATATATATATATATATATATATATATATATATAAACATATATATATATATATATATATGCTGGATTATTGTATAGAGATAAATGAATAATCGGTTGGACAAGGAGTATTGCAAACAACTAAAGCTTAACAAAACAGATAGTTTCAAGGAAAATGTTGGACAATAGTGAATAGGTTTTGTCAATTCATTATGTATAAATAATAGAAAATATAATCTGCCGTTCAAATGTATGAATATGTCATATCATTTTCTCAGTCTTTACATTATGTCAATGACTGGTGTTTCATTATAATCTTGTGTTTCCCAAACCTCTATTCAGGCCAAAATAATGGCAAAATAATAAAATGCATTTCCCTTTGTTTGAGTTTTTATTCAAATCATGGCATTTAATGCACAAGAAATATATCTAAAGAAGTGGACCCTGTGACTTTAAACTTTGACCTTATAAAGGTTTATTCCGCTATTATCAGGTAAGGACTTCTGAAATATGGCAGGATAAGCATTTAAAATATAGCCAATTCTTCAAAACATATAGGGTTCACAACAATCCTAAATTTCCCCTGTGACCTTTCTAGATCACCAGTTCCAGTACCTCTCCAAGAATATGGCTGAATCTGTAAGTGTACCAAATTTAAGAAAAAAATATGCAGTACTTTAAAAGTTTTTTTTTTTTTGGTGGAGCTAACCGCCTCCATTTTTTATGCTCTCTAATCTAAATCTTAATCTAAGCCCGGTGTCTACCGCACCTGCGGGTCCATGGTGTGTAATCATTCCCAATGCTTGGTTTTAACACTAAGGAACCCAAACAGACCCAATGGTGTTGTGACTGATACTCGGCTGAGGGGCACGGCCATCCCATTAAGCTTGAAGAGCGCTCACCCTGGGTGAGGGCCGACCGTGAAAATCTCGCCGCTTCGGCTGAAAGCCAAACAGCCATTCTAACTGTGATTGTCCTTCGAATGTTCCACCGTCGTAGGTCATTCCTGCGACAGCCGTGGGTTTGTCTTTAGCCTAAGTCACATTCTTCGCACAACACATATGCAACAGTTCTACGACAAAAAACTTGGGGACATTTTTCTTTTGTATAACGACCATCGTAGGGCCCTCATACGAATGTTGTCGAAAGAGCGTACGATTAGACTAAGACAGCCCTGAACAATATCCCATGACCGTCGTACAACAAATATATTACACGTGAACGCTTCCACGACATTGTCAAAATAAAACTCTCCCAGACCTCCGACGCTTCCATTAGTCTTAGCCCCGCTGAAATCGTACGATAGTCAAAATCCTTCGACGTTTGTGACTTAGGCTTAAATCACGTGCCCCGAGTGCCCCCTTCTGGATCCGTCTATGTCAAACAGAAGTTCGTTTTGAAAAGAAACAACATATGACGGAAGGGTGACAGTTTCCCGATGTACGTGGCGCCTTTTGTTAAAGACAACGTTCCTACTGACTTGAACTGTCATTTTTATCTCAGTTGAACCTGCTTGAAATAATATTGTCTGAGCAGGTTTGTTATTTTCTTTATGTTATTGACTTATTTTTTATGTAGCAGTCCGCCGTATGCACATAGGTCTATAAAACAACCAGACTACAGGAACTTCAGTCGAGATTTGTCAGGTCTTAAGTACTCCAGACTAATCCGCAGGGAATTAATAATAAATGATTTCATGCTGCAGTAAGATCCGGTTCCCGCCAACGTACAACCAGACCCAACCATCTCATGTACGAGACCAGATTAATTTAAAATTAGTCTCCGTATTCTTTCCTATGGTACAAAAAAGATTTGTTTGTGACTGTAATATAAATAAAGCATTTATATGTAACTATTCAATAAGTTTGCCCATTGTTCAAATAGTATTATTTAACAAGTGTATTTTGACAATACAATAATTATGTTTATATCTATTTATAATACATGATGATAAACTCCCGCATATTTTATGAGGTCAGGGGTCACTTAATATGCGACGGGCGTATTAAACTCCATTTGCGGTGCTTTTGATTTTATTATGTTAAAACGTTATATGCTTTGCGTTTCCACCAAATATAATTAACATATGGTGACTTTATAATTAGCCCTGCCTGGGTTTTAGTATTTTCGTTTGCTACTAAAATGCCTAAAATAAAACGTGATTCCATGTACCGAAAGACGTAACTCAGTGCCAGCTTTTATCACAAAAAAATCGGCCAGAGAGCTGTAAGTTAGTTATATAACTTGCCGCGAGGTGCGACACAGCAAGAGTGAATTTGATGGCTCTGATAGTGGGAGGAATTATGTTTGACCATTGCATCGACTGGGCCAGTCTACTGTTTCATTTTTTCAAGTAGCTTTGCATATAGATGCAATGAGATAAAGAATTTATAATCAGATAAGGTATACTTGAATAGGTGGGGGGGGGATCTGAACAGGGCGGAAATTACCTGAAATGAGGTTCAGGCTACCCCCGGGGAAATGAAATCAGATTCAGTTTACTGATTGGGACACCTGACCGGGGTCTGCTGCTCGGATGATTCAGCGAGTGTAAAAATTATACGTTTTGCACTGTTATTAATCAACATTTCTTAGGAAATCATCCGGTTGCTGCTTTTCTCAGTTCATCTATTCACGTCATCACTAGACCCTTCAAGCTATTTTAAAACAAAATTATACTGATTGCCATCGGATGGCTTCATTTAAGGTGTCTCGAGTGTGATATCATTTTGCATAAAAGAAAATAAGTTTATCAGATAATAGCAATTTAACGACAACTTCAAGAAAAATAAATTAGATATCAGCCTTCTTAAGGGAACTGGATATTGCTTTTGGCTATTCATCTCGGATTCCTTTGTGTCCTTATTGTGGAGCCTGAAATTTAAACTTTCTCATAGCTAGCTGTCACTTTTTTTTCTTTTCTGAAAGCGCATTTAGAGCGGAGGTGAAATAATCTTTAATTAGGGCGCTCCAGCTCCCATTTTTCATTTCAAATCAGTTCCCTTATAATAGCAAACAATTGACGTCACTCAGGATGCATTGGCGAATTCCGAATGACTTTTATATTCAATGGTTAAAATAATGGTACATACTGATCGATCATAGGAAGTGATGTGTTTTTACATGGTGTAACAAAAAATCTGATTTTTAATGAATGCAAGCTTCCGCCATGTGATGGGTACCTATTTTGGGATACGCTCGATTCCGTGTTTGCATTCTTTTATTTGGCCCATATTCCCAGGTTAATTCGTGCATAAGTGACTTACATTTGTATTTATTCCTTGTTGACTTTCCTGAATCCGGATCATGTGCCGTATCCACACCAATGTCTAATACATTCTCCATTTGCCCGTCGCCGCCATTACAGAAAATGCCCTGAAAATTTCATAAGATTCCGTTCACGATTGCATATGTTGTAAACAAAGTAACACTCAAACACAAATACACACACGAGCAGGGATGAACGCAGTCTACCACTGTGTTTATCTTACTGCAAGGTATGTGTTATGATGTTACATTTCAGAATGCAATTTGACGGAGTTATTATTTCGGACTATTTAAAATCATTTTTAAAGCAATTATATATTAGAAAGAGTTTGTCAGTCTCAAAAACAGATATATATCTCCTTTCCCATGGGTCCCCTATCCCAAACTTTAGGAAAATATATGCACTACTTCAATAGTTATGATGTTAACAAAAATAATATATTTCCACAGATTTTACCATAAAGATCAAGTTAAAAGGTCTTCAAATTCTCCGAACATATGATTGAAACAGTGGATGTATACAGTTGGAGATAAAATATGCAGTACTATAAAAATTATGGGGCCAAAAATATCCTAGATTTCTGAAGATTTGACCTGGATGACGAAGGTCAAGTTCACCAGTTTTTGAGTTTGTCTTAGCTTTTGGTTGAAACAATCTTAATTTTTTTATTATTTAATATTGAGAGATTAAAACATTATAGCGTTCAGAAATATTTTCTCATTCGGCTGAAATGAACTTGAAGATAAAAGCAAAGCTGATCAGTTTTCGAACGTTACAAAGAACTTGGTAGAAACCACTTGTGTCTCAAATTTTAGGGAAAATATGCAATACTTCAAAAGTTATGGGGTTCAGAATATTTTATTATTCCGTTTTATATGACTCTGAAGATAAATGTCAAAATCGCCGGTTTCGGACCCGTCCGAGATATTGGGAGAAAATAATTGAAATGTCTAATTTCACCAAAAAAAAGAGTTGTTCAAAAGTTATCGCGCTCACCAGAAATGACACACGACGACGGCTACGGACGATGCCGACCACGGCGACGGACCAAACATTATATTTCCCCATGGTACGGGAGGGAGATATAAAAATCCCCGCCTCATCTAATCACCCCACCCCACCAGACCGATTACTTGTAATCACATTCAGTTTACCGGTGGGTCGTAGGGTTTTAGGGGAAGCAGATTTCAGATTACCACAGGAGGTAACTTGAACATAATTCATTTATTTATGAATTTTGAACTTCATTAATTTATTTAAGAAATCAAGGTCTGTATCTGAAAGGACGAAACACCCATAACACTGCTCCTACGGAACAAATCGGAAAAATTCAAACTCTGGTCGAGTCATATTCACGAGGCTTTTTCTTTCTTAAGTCCAGAGCATCTGGGTTTGAGATGGACTTTTCTCAGGGCTTAAGCGCAATCCTTTTACCATCCTTGCTTTACTAGAGTTCCCATTCGATGGCCAAAGACGGACAACACTCGTGAATACCTACTGAATTCCCAATCACGTAATCAAACAAAATTGTGAAAATGGGAATGTACTTGGCTCGATCATAAAAATGTATCTGTTAACAATAATATTTGTTAAATGTTCAACTTATTACTTCTACAGGTAATGTGAGGTTGTATCACAAATATTGACATTATTTCCGAAATCCGACGGCGCTTTTATGTGGCATGATAGGCCATATCACCCAAATCGACTAACTTAATGCCTTTCGTAGAACAGGGTCTTCTTTGAAAAGGCATGTGCCTGCAGCTCCAATTGATTTTTTTCGTTAATAACGTCATTATTCGGGTCGGGCGCAAATCCAGAAGAGGGTGTCGGGTTCAAACCCTATGTCCCGCCTCCATCCTTCCCAGTACCCGGTCACCATTTTTTATAACATGCGCTACAGCTTGCCATAAGAAGCTTTCTAGAATATCCTTAAATCTAAAACATATTATTTTCTCAAATGTTTTTCATGTTTATCAAACATATAGTATAGGATCCTTTGTCTAGGACCAAATGGATATCTAGCTTTCGGAAACGGACCACTTTACATTACGTGTCTGTTTTTTTCTCCCTAAAACTGTTATTTTTCAATGTACAATTAATTTGATTATTCTTATTATCTTACGAAATAATGATTTGGCACCGCCGACATCAAGAAGTTGATAAAAACTGATGGTTTGATGGAGCAAGGAGCTTTAATAATAATTAATCCAATTATCTTACGAAAGGTGAATTGGCATCGTCGACGACAAGAATTATAATAAATTCTGAAGGTTTGAATTCAGCAAAAAGACCAGTTTAACACAATCGATGTTTCATTCGCTAGAATTACCTACCTAAATATAATATCCATAGACGGGGTAACTTTAAACGGGCCAAGTCACCGATCTGGCCTATATAAACTAAGGAAATCCTTAGGAGCTTTTATAAAAAAAATAGACCAGAAAACATGTAAAGTCCCGAACACAGGCTGCGTGTTTTGTTTATATCAACGTGTTTATAATATGTGGGGGCCCGCCAAAATTATCATAAACAAATTCAACAAAGGCATCTGGCGACAAGTCAGATAAGCCAGAGGATTGCAAATGGCGTTTTCCAACAAGTCACCTTTCTACCTCCAAATATATGCAACCTACCACCTTCGGTTACGTTTTTCCCGTTTGTCAACATTGCTGTATTTACAGGCATGTTGTTGATAAACAAGTTCATACATCCTTTACAAAGGCCTCACCAGAACTTTCACAACCAGAAATACCCTTAGATCATTAACATATACATAGAAGAAGCCAGAAATCACATAAATTCTTTTTTTAAAGGGTAGGTGAATGGGCACCTTTGAATTTAATTTTAACGAAACAGTCATCACCGTTAAAGCTCTTCATTAATACTGAGAATTCTAATGCGTCTACTGACTTCTAGATTACCCCAGATTATCTGGGTAGCGGCCCCTTGACCCAAACCCTCTGTTATGTATCTTACATTTATAATTTCATATTTCTATATATCAGATATGAGCCTTTCTATATATCAGATATGAGCCTTTCTATATATCAGATATGAGCCCGTCCCCGATAAAAAATCTGGATTTCCGCCTGTGGCTAAGCAGGTTTTGTTTTGTTAATGGTCTCGCCTGTGGCTCCATAACAAGGGATAACTGTCACGAGGGAGATCAATACAGTGGTGGTTTTCCTGACTTTAGCACCTGCATGCCGAGTATAGCCCCATTTACACAAGTTTTCCTGGAGCGCTCTACTTCGTTTAGTGCGCGCCAAGTCCCCCAAACGCGCCAGATTTCGAGGATATTTGGTCTGGAGCGCGCTACATTTTGACCACCGGTTTGAGTCGGTTCCAGATTCTAGCACGCACCAGACTCAGTCTCACATTTGTGCTTCGAACGTGTTTAAACAGAAGTGGAGCGCGCTATTTTTATAGCGCGCTCCAGCAAGACTCGGCCGTCATGTGAATGGGATTTACCCATGCGAGCAAGGGGGAATCCAATCTTGACCGCGCTAGATCGCAGTATTTATCTGCGTGTAAACGCAATGCAGATTCTAGGCCGTGCCTAGTGCAATGCGGCCTAACTTGACAGGGTAGCGCGCTCTACATTGTCACTTGTTCCGGCACAGTGTAAAAGCAAATTAAAATGTAGCCCGCTCCACATTTTTCTGGACAGGTCTAGTGCTTCACATTTTTCTAGTGTAAATAGGGCTTATCTGTCTGAAATTTGCTTCTGAGGGTTTAGTGACAGTTATGGCACAGAACGGTCAGGCAGCTGTATTGGTAACAAACTACTTCATACAAAATAAATCCTCTGAAAATTAGGATCGCATCAACAACAGAGAAAGTCGGTGAAAGTCTGTGATATTATTCAATTAAGAAAAGTAGAAACGTAAATATCTCTCGAAACCGAAATTATTTAAACTAGCGGTATACCCTTAATGTCGAAATACGACCATTGACGTCCGGGATATAGTGTGTATACAAAATGGCAGTTCCCGTGAACAGTTTCGGGGTACTGGGAGAAATAAACCTCTCAGGGGTCGATACGGGCGCGGGGATGCGACCCGTAAGTACTCAGAATACAGAATATATCTGAGAGAGTTTGGTAGCAACCGGGCATCCATCGGCAACGCGCGTTAAGAGCGGAATAACTAGATAATTAGATTATAGAAGGATACTGTAACCATGACACGTAGTTTGAGTTTTTACAATTCACCTTAGGCCGCCTCCTGAGTAAACGTACATAAGTAAAACTAATATGAAAGCATGGGGAGTAATGATTATTTATAAATACCAAGAGTTTCTGCAGTTTTTCTTTCCCACGTGGACTACAGATCACGACAATGCTAGAACTAAAAATGATCTCGATACTTTGGACGTCAGGACTTTCCAATCGTGGTAATAATTGTTAAGGGCCTTGCATTTAAGTGACTTTATAGTGAACTGTGAATTACTGCGCTTAAAATGGATATGCATCAGAAGCTGTATAAAAAAATCAGTAGAACTGAGAAGAACATCACTTTTTTAAATCATGTCCTTATCATTTTCATTGAGTATTGACAATTTCATTGAATAAATCTTTCAAAGTTAAGAAGCGGAAAAACAATTTTAAATAAAAAAGAAGGCTTAATACGGAAAAGCTGCGGCATTTTCTTCCTTATTCATTAAAATATGTTATACTATATATAGTATACTTTTATAGTAATATATGTATAGTAATATATTAATACTTATACATAAAAAATGTGAGTTTACAAACATAACACTTGCCAAAATTGACTGGCATAAATGTTAGCAGAATAAAAGGGGGCGTACGCCCCTTTGTGCTCCCCCGCCTCTGGTTAAGCTAACAGTAATTTAAAGTTTCCATCCGCCATTTCCTTTTTGATTTACAAGAAAATGAATTTAGGTTAATCATATGCTGCCTCCGACTAGAGCGTGTACGTTCATTCCTGTACGTTTGTTTTTGTATGTGGTTGTGTGTGTTCACAACATAACTCACGCAACATTGAACAAAATCTCATAAAACATTCAGGACATTTCGATTAGATTTTGGTGAGAATCAGGAACATGCTCCTGATGCAGGAACGTCATCAAGGAAGATTCACAAATATACGAATGAACCCGGCAATTCTGAAATTTCGTGGCATTATCAGTCCAACTGTCAGCGAACACTGTACGAGAATTCAATCATGGCCTGGGAACAATAAAATAAAACATACAGCAAAACGGCCATTTAATACCTGGCGAAAACGAAACCTTTCAATGGAGGGCTTAAAAAATGTCTGTGAGCCAATTGACCAGGTCGCATGAAAAATGTTAGAACGTTTTAGAAGGAGCTGACGCAGCTATTACTTGTAAATGGTAATTTTTCTTACAGTTGCTTCCAGCGTTAGCGTGACCTGATTTTCGACTCTAATTTGTGCATTTTTTTAGATGAGCTTAAGTAGTTTTAATAAATGTTAAAGACGCATTATTTTAGTAAAGCTGTATTAGGTGTAAAAACGATTAAATAATATCCATAAATTTAACACACCATGTCACCTTGATAGAAACCTAATAAACGTCAGTGTCAAAATATTTTATTTTGCACCACTATCAATTTGGCAGCCCTACTTTTTTAATCCCATTTTGGAGTCACAGTTTATGGACGCTGAACGAAAAAGACACAGAAAGGGCTTGGTTGGCAACGGCTGTGTACTCACGGAAAATTAAGTAGTATAAATTGTGTGAAGAGCAAGTATTTAATTTGGTCGGGTGGTTAACTGTCATTACATATACTATCTCCTGTAGTACTATAAAAGCAGTAATTGTTATGCTAAAGTGAAATGTATATATTCTATCCCGATGCTGTTATCCTCGAATGTGGTCCGAAACGAACTATTTTTTTTTTCTGGAAACTATAAATAATAAAAACCGGAGAAACTCCTTACCATTAATATAAAGTGACCATTAATGTTAAAGATAACTTAATGATTCCTGTCACGTAGCTACCAGAACCCTGTATCATATTTTTCCTTCACTTTCTCTATTTTCAGATATTAAAAACATATCACTGACTGTATTTTATCCCTGTTCCTATAGCGCTTCCTTGATGGATGTATGAGCCTGTTTATCTTCAAGCTGATAGTACACACAGCGCATGCGCCAATGTTTACAAACTGTGAACCAATTAACCTAAGGTGGCTGGTAGCATATTCGATGTCGTAGGGGCCGCCACATAATGTAAGCATCCACCTGTATATAAACCCATGAACAGTCAAGAGACTTGTCTTTAGTTAAAGGAATATCGGAATAGGGCCCATTAAAACCTGAAATTATTTATACTTTGTTTGGTCTAATATGAATATAAAAAGTCGGACCTAACTTAGATATAGGGTTTCAGCAGGGTTTGCTACCTTTAGAAAACAAGAGTTAATGGCAGATAACAATACAAAAAAAAACGATAATCTCCTTCCTATTAACACTAAGTGACTTTTAAAGTTGAAAGAGACTCCGTAATTTCCCTTATTCTTTTTCTGCTTTCACTGTGTCTTTTGTCGGGTAATAAAGAAATAACTTATATTTGCTTAAACAATACCAAAATACAATGCAGAGCGGAAAAGAGAACTATAATTCCACAGATGAATGCACTTAACTTGAGCTCCCTGCGCAAAAGTTAACAATTTAAGCTGCTCATCGCGATATATATATATATATATATATATATATATATATATATATTGCAAAAAGAAGGCACAGGGTGTATTCCAAATGGATCATACCAAACCCAGTGTTTAAAGATTAAGCAAGAATATAATGCTTGATTTTGCGAATTGCTTCTAAAACACTTTCTTTCTTTATCAAGAGAGAAAAAATGGTTCAATTATAGCATAAAGTACATTTCCCCGTAGTAATAAAATAGGCCCTTTAACAAGAAACTAAAGTTCAATAAACATTACGCTAAATGTGGATAAAATTAAAAAAAAATGGAACCATATTTTGTTTTTGTTTGTTAAGGTACATATTATTTTTAAAGTACATATTTTTTCCTCCTTTTATTGTTTATTCACACTTAGATAATGGTCTATTTTATTTAGCATTCAATAGGGAATTCAATATGGATCAAATTAATTGTGTTAAAAAATTCTGTCCATAGTTTGTATATATTTGTATATATTTTAGTCATTCAGGTGTGTTTTCAATCTAAGCGTCAGACACAGTGTGACAAAAGTTCATTGACTCTAGATGTACTGGACTTGAATTCTCGAATCTTGGCCTCCCATTCCGAATACAAGTCAGAGCCGAGTAATATTGAGTCCAAGTAAGAAAATGAGTCCCTAAAACTGCAGACTCAATCCGGACTCGTTTTTGACATTACTGTTATGGTCAGAGTTGATTGTTTATTGCAGGCATTTAACAAAGAGTAAATGTATTTCACGAATTTATTATTTGTGCTGGTTTCCAAATTAACACGTAGAATATATTTTTTTTAACACTACTGTTCTGAAATTCTGTCTTTTCGAACGTTGAAATAAGTAACCGAAAATTGGATCGTTGGAACGAGGAAACGAAATCCGTATCGTTTCGGATAATTCAACCATACTGTAATGCAGACATTGATCTTGTTGATCAGGCTTGCCTGTAGTTAGCTTTTTCGGACTAGTGGTTACCCTGATTAATTATCTGTATGTCTATGATAACGGCGAAGCCTGGATGTGAGCTCTACAGTTTTGCGGTCGCCAATCTCACTCCTGGTACTTTGCCTTATAGAAAATGGGTCAGGTAAGCAAGATAACATCAAGTGTGTCAAAGTGAACTGGTTTATGCCCAAACTTATCGGGATTCGTTCAAGCAAGCGACTAAAGAACCAACTCTTAAAAAAGAAATAAAGCCTGTTCGAGATACCTTTTTTGTACTTAAGCCCTTACTTCCTTCCACAAGAAGTGATGTGATATCGCTGTCTGGTTTTTCAAAGGGTAACGGGAAAAGTGAGGGATATAAGGCAAAAAAAACATAAAAGGTACAGTTCTCAGGCACCGCCCGCGTCAATTTCAAAACCCCGCATCAGACATTTTTATTTTGATTTTCAATCGAAACTTACCAAATTTGAGCTCCAGCCGCTCGGACATTTCATTCTAAAAGATAAAATCATACAATTTTGATAAAAGTTGCTTTGTTATGTAGTGCTTTTACTTGTTTAGCAAAATAAATCTGTTATTATCATGTTTTTCCCTTATCATTTTACATTTTTATGGAAACAAACAAACAAAATTAAAAATTAAAAAACCGCCCGCCCGCATTGATTCTGAAAAAGTGCCTGAGAACAAAACCCTATTTATTTTGTCTAATTGAAATATTTTAAAATGAGTTTTAATAATTTTTTAACATTGGGATATCATATATGGTGATACTTCAGAGATATCTCTGCATATCTGGTCTCGTTCACAAGCCGCCTGCGCTGACGACCTCTACAGCTCCAGCAGCTCGGACATTTCACTCCAGAATATAAAATCATACAATTTTGATAAATGTTCCTTTGTTATGTAGTGCTTTTACTTGGTTAGCAAAATAAATTTGTCATTATCATGCTTTTCCCTTATCCTTTAACATTTTTTATTGAAACAAGCAAACAAACAAAAATAAAAATTAAAAAACCGCCCGCCCGCATTGATTCTGAAAAAGTGCCTGAGAACCAAACCCTATTTGATTTGTCTAATTGAAATATTTTAAAATGAGTTTTTAACAATGGGATGTCATATATGGTGATAGTTCAGAGATATCTCTGCATATCTGGTCTTGTTCACAAGCCGCCTGCCCTGACGACCTCTACAGCATCTTACATAAGTTGTTTTGATGGCATTTAATGCTCTTATGTGACCTATATGTTCGTCTGTTGAGTAACATAGAGGTGAAGCCGCTTTTTTATATAGATTACAGCTGTTATTCATGTCAGTAAAAACATATTTATCACTGAGGACTTGAAATGTTTTAATAACTGGATAATAATTGCACAGAATAATCCAAATGTGCGTCGACAAAGTTAATCGTCTCAGACCCAAGGCGTACTGGGGGATTCGAAGGCTTTGAACTTTCCAGGTGGGTTTTTGGCATGGATAGAGTTTCAGCTGGGATCGAGGATGTTATATTTACTGACTACCACTGAACAGAGGTTTGAATGTTATAGAAAAAAAATCGTTTCTCACATAAAAATTGACTTTGTATAATCCAAATCACGCACGTCATACCTCAACCACATATAGCAAGAAAACCATTTTACTTAGAAACAATGCAAAGAAGCCGGATTTTAATGTAATTGGCTTGTCGTGCGCAGCGAAATAATTGTCATTCATTCGACTATAACTGCATATAATGTGTGTCATTTGTAACTCACCATGTTTGATAGATTCATACAAATGAATATATATCATGCTATATTATATATTGAGTGACAGGAATAGGGGATTTTTACACCAGTTGCAGTGAGGAATAGCTGCTTGTAATTTAATGCGTTATGCTAAATTGACAGATAGTGACGGCAACCGTGTTATTGACGACACGAACGCGGGCTTTGTCAGGCGCTTTGAGTTCGCGCAAAAGTATTCCAAATCTCATTATATTATCATATAACATAATTGGTTATGAAAAAAATAATTAATATAGATTTTACATAAAATGAGCCCAATTCCTGGAGGAAAAACATTTTTTTAATACATCTATTTTTCCACTAAAAACATGAGTTTGTGTGATTTGTTCAAAAACAATTGGCACATCTATGCGAACTGTCGAATCTGCAGTGACGTCACATACTGTTAAATCCCCTCTGACTAAAAATTCTAGATCTCAGAAAAAAATCCAGTTTTTCTGCCACTGTCAGTCCCAATTTTTCAGGAGAGAATAAAAACAACATGCATTGCTAGATCTGAGTTGTTGATAAAATTCAGCCCATGATGTCACGTGTACAGCGAATCAAATCAGGGCATAGTCTGGTATCTGGATGAAATCCTCCATTCACATAACAAACGCACGTGGAATAGGTTTACTAAACCTTAATAACGCGGTGTATGACCAGATTAGCTCTATGCAAGATGTTCAAGAAGCTGGCTTTGTCTCCGTATAGAAAAGACCAAGGAATAATTATTTCCTTCCTTATACATGGTCTACCTACAGAGCGTGGGTCTAATTTACATGGTCTATCTAAAGAACGTCGGCATATAATTTACTGAGAAAATAGGGAGTCCGGATAAGTAAAAAATACCCCGTCCTCCCGGCAATAGACCTCCCCCATGAAATAAGGAAACCCGCCCAAAACTCCTCCAAGCGACAACGCCCCTTATGACAAAAAGGACAAAGTCCACCTACCAGAATGCCATAATTGTCTTCACTCCCATCACATATTTTAAGGAATATATGGTTGTATACGGAGTAACTACTTTGTTACACGTATAACCACCCTATTTATAACATTCAACTACACTCAAAGCATACCATATCCTAAATTTTATCTGTATGAGATATATGAAAAGCATAACTAAATTATGCCTGAAGAAATTATATTATAGAGAAACTATAATCTGTCTGGATGACGGAAATATAAATTAGGCACATGTTATTAATAAAAATTATCGCTTTTCATCCGTACATATACTGACTTATAGCTACTATGATTTATATGCATATGTTACATACTGAAGTGCCAAATAATGTTTTTATGTGAATTGAGAATTGGTACATCAGATATTGCATACAGTGAATCTGCTTCTGTTTTAAAAGCCTCATATACGGTGTTTCGATTTCATTTTGTATTTACCGTTGCTTAAGGGGAAATGTCTAAGAGGGAATTTGCCAATTCCTCCTACCAGTCATTTTCAAAAGTTTGAGCATATACAATAGAGAAAATGTAAAGCATCTTTTCTTAAAATTTCAATACAGTAGAAAATATAATAAATATGTTAGAAAATAGTCCCCTTGTATGATAGTCTATATATGCAATGTCTTGTTAAAAGTGCATTGTTATTGGTTGGTTTCACTCTCGTTGACAGTACTGCCGATATTTCGAACCCCGGCATGTGCCTCCTCTATAGGTCCAAAATGAGTCGCTTAGACAACTCCAACATACAATTCAGCGAATTATGCAAAAGGACCATTTCATATGCGTTAATTTTAATAAGCATTGGCCCTTGTTTACCGAGAAAAAGTTGAGGGGGAATCAAAATTTACACTGACAGAACCGCAACCCCTGCAATATGGACAACCGCTCAAATTCTTTAAACCACCGATGTCTTGACCCCCCCCCCCCCCAACACACACACGCACACAGAATATTTTATTTTTCCTCAGTCCTACCTCATTTCACTGACTATATATTATTGTTATTCAAAAGTGATATTTTTTTCGCTGTTATTAACACTTCATTTTTATAATTGAAAACTGATTTTATATCCCCCATTTACAAACATTAAATGCAGGATTTAATATCTTTAAACTTCGAGTAGGCGATTGACCCATATATTTATCTAAATTATCTCATGTTACAGGTGTCTCTTTTGTTGTGCGCTGTTGGCATTCTGTTTCATGTTAGGCTTAAGCCCTGGGCGTCAATCGCTATGGCGTGTAGAGACACAGCGCTCTGTTTAATCCATACTGGGTGAACCCTGGCGTGAAAAGACATAGCGCTCATGCTAATCTGGAATTTTCTGGGCTGATCGCGCTCTATGAGCGCGTGTCTTGTAATGTTCTTTAGGCGCGTGTGTATTATGTATTGTTGCGTTCTTTGGATTGTTCGTGACATAGAAGTTTCTAGGCTTTGGGGTGAGAAGCTATAAATTTGGGGTTGTGTTTAGAGCGGAGAGAAGGGAGAGAGAAAAATTCCAGCGGACACGGAAGAGTGTCAGTCAGTTTTGGACCTATTCGTTAATTTCAGTAGTGGCAGGGATTCTACGTACTCTATGCAGATTAAGCGGGACTGTCTCCAGTTTGCCTTCGGGATTATTACAAGAGCTTTACTTTGGACTATTTGAAGTGTTTAAGTGGATTATAAGTTTTAAAGGACTTATTGAGCTGTGACAGTGGTGGTATCCAGAATAGCCTAGGATCCGGACACTCGATCTGGCACTGTACACTTTATTATACTGTGTAATTGTATTGATTTACTGTTATACTGTTGTTATACTGTGTAATTGTATTGATTAAGTGTATTGTAATGTTAGGGTTGTTTTAAGAATAAATTATAATTATTTGTTAACAAAAAAAACACTGACTTCTTTTTTCATTCCTCTAGACATTTCACGCTGCCTAGTGTTACAGAATCTGATTTTTTACATGATCTGTTGATCATTTGTTCCGTAACACTCAAAATGAGATGCATTACTGAAAGACCATTAAGGCAGATATGAAGAAATTATGAATTGAATGACGAAAAACACTGTAATTTGATAATTACGCGTTGCATTGTATTAATATTGAGAGGGACCGATCTTAGATAATGAAACAAAGCCCGTGATAATAAATGGTTTAATGAATTTTATGAAGATATATTTGAAAGATACTTATATGACACTTATTGTCCAAGGCATCGTTTCAAAGTCTTTTCTCATATACGTGTTATATATCAGTAAAAATTATCCTATCGTGAACTGACGTTGAAACGTTAGACATGTTTTATCAACTTATATTTTTATCTGCTTATTAACTTTGACTTTTGGGGATCAAATTACCAGCAAGTTCTCGTTCATAGATGGAAAAAAGTCTTTTGCTGTAGATTCGGTATTTTCAACAGCTACAAGGTCTGAAGTCTGTTGATGCAGTTGGGCCTATATTTACCTCAAACCTGATGATGCATCTGTGTTGCAGTATCGTTGCTGATTATAGAATCAAATTTCCCTTTTCTGGAACAGCCCTGGTCTCGTTTAATGGAACTCAAGAACCGACTATCGCAAGATATCACTTCATGTACGTATCTAGTTTATCATAATAGTGAGATTAAAGCTATGCAGAAACAAGGCCAAACCTGAATGTAGCAACAGCTAATCCATTTCATTTGCAGTACCGGAGAGTTTCAATTTTTATAGTAAAATCATTATTTCTTTCAGTGTTTCCGTCAGTATAATTAGGACGGGCTTATATTAATTGAGAATGTTTCCACTATTTTCATGCTATTTGTGTTGATAATTTCAGTTTTGTTATACCTGAAAGATAATTAAAAATAAAAATCATCTATGTATTTGACAGAATAAAGAGGCAAAGACTCCAAAACTTACATTGCTTACCGAGAAAAAAAAAATCGTATAAAATCAAATGTTGCGTTAATGAGAAGGAATCATATGTTATTCGAGCCCTCAAACAGGAAAATATATTCGATTGACTAGGAACTTTAGCTAAATATTATGTTTTTGCTTGAACCTTCTCCTGATCAGAAAAAAATTATTTGCGTGGACTTTGCTCAGACAAACGGACTGCTGGCGGGTGATACATTGTAACAAGTTTACCCCAGAGGCTGCTCGCTCGAGTTGACATGGGGATAACACGGGTAAGATTTGTTGCGGATACACAACTGTGATACGATCACAGTTGTGGGAATGGCCTGTACAGTTAGGCCTTGTAATGGTGAAATGGTAGACACTGGTACAAGGCACCAAAAAAACTCTTAAAACTACTAAATATACACACCAAAATGCATCCGTTAGTGTCTTTGGTAGTAAATGGGTCTTTCTGGCAACTTTACTACGTTCTTACCTTAATATATTAATGAAACATTATCCCTAACGATCCTTGTAAGCCCGCGGTGATTTAAACATAACAATATACAGGAATTTGTAATGAGCGGACGTTGATCGACTGGTACCCTCCACCGACATCAATTATCGCCCGCTTTTTCCAGTTCAAACAGCGATAAGATCAGTGCGGGTTCCCAGTCTAAATCCCGTTGCAAAGGACTGTGGGTCACTTAATGTAATCATGGCGGCTTGTTCTCTATTTAAACACATCAGCTCTTGGCAAAATTATGGATAAGTAGGGCAATTGAGCATTATTTTGGTGCAACTACTTTGCAGATGTTTCATAAAACATCCAAAGACAACAAAAGGTAATATTTTATGTTGACACCGCTTGAAATGTCAATTATACGATTCCAATGGGGTCTCCTATTTGGAACCTTACGAGGCGTTTTTCTAAGAGTCGATCCCAAGACGTTTTTGACGGAGAGGAGCAGAGCGGATCGGAATCACACGTCTTGAGACGGGACAAGGGGTAGATATTTTTGCAGCTTATCACCACTGATCAACAGGTGCTTATCAAACGATATGTAAAGTGAAAAACACTGCACAAGTGTATTTTGCATGCTTTAGATAAAAAGTCTTCGATTTATGATGCATATGACATTTTAGCTGATATATCATAACTTTATAGTTATTCAACTTAAGCGGAATGTCTTCCTCCAAGGGCTCTCCGTGCAGCGTTTGGTTTACCATACGTCTTCCGGTACGCTATGACCAGTCGGATTAGTGCTGTAGGAGACCTTTGAATAGGGCTGTATTTAGAGAGATAGTGACACCAAAATATATACAAAGGATAATTGGTATGAAAATGTTCGTGTGGGTCTCTAGTTTAAGAATCTGCCTGATACCAGTGAGGGCGTTTTGGTAAATCGCATCTAAAAAGTGCCATGTTTAGACTCAGGAAGAGACATCCGAACTGTCACAGATAAGGGGATTGGGTCACTTAAATGACCCTAACTTACTTAATATTCAACTTGTTCACTTCAAATTATACCCTCTATGATTTTAAAATGAATATACTTGAAGAGAATGAAAGGACAGATTGATTTATAAGGTACATTTATTTGGTTGGGTAATCGATGTTGGATCTAATTGGTTAATAACAAAAACTGTTTATGCTGTATTTTTATTTTAGTCTTTCTTTTAATCAGGACCGATTCAGAAAAAAAACATATAAGTAAACTTGAGATTTCTTTTCACTTGAAGACAACATTAAATTCCATTGATAAGTTCTAGATAATTTTTTACTACAGCTATGTGTATGTAACTTCAATAAAATGTCGTATAGCAAATGTGGGTTTTGTCTTTCTGGTACAGTGTGTGGAGACACATTATTCATCTCCTAATATGTGTGGTACAAGTTAAATATATGTGCACATCACCTCCGGTTCAATAAAGAACTAGTTGTAGAAGATGCAACAGATGTTAACTCCTTTAACTAGAGGGCACACAATAGAGCGCATATCTCTTCCAATGTAAAATAACTTGGTCCATAATGTGCTTTATGAACCAATATTTAATGATTTGTTTAAATATTTTAATAGAGTTCTTGCGTTAGAGGTGGGCCATATATAATTCAAGTTTGAAATCCATATGTCAATCCAAGCTGGAGTTATTATCAGGAAACAAATTTTACAGAATAGAAAAACATGAACAGATGAACAGATGGATAGCAGGGTGGTTAATATTCAAGCGAGACTCTTATAAAAAGACATGGTTTCAGGACACAGACGAGAGCACAGTTGCGAATCTGATAGTATCAATATAATTTGGGAGTCTCAAAAAATTAAAGAAAATATGCACCAAAAATTAAAAAAAATACACCAGTCTTCAGGAACTAAAGAAACCAATCATAATCAATAAACACACCAGTTTTCGGACAAATGATAAAAACACAGCTGAGAAACTGACATAATTGTTGTCATTTGACAGTCTCAAACAAACAGAAAAAAGTCATAAAATCTAGAGAAAATACAGGTGGCGCCACCAGTTTTGGGAACTGACAAAACTAGTCATTGTCAATGATAAAGGCAACAACCATGGTATCCATGCATTAATTATTAATATACTAGAGGTTTTGTATCAATTTTATATTATTCTCGCGGGTACTCTCAAGCCCCATAGCTCGGATGATATAGGGCGCTCTGGCCTTATATCATGTTTCCAAGGAGAGGTTTTCATTACCTCCCTGGATCTTTATTTCTAGGTCCAGCGCTTACAATTTGAGCCCTGCTGACGGACGGCCGGAAGAACGATGGACAAAGCGCCATTCCTATACCTCAGTTGACGTTCAGTCAGCTTAGCTTAAAATTAATACCAAAAAAATTCCAAACAATAGTTAAATGGATCAAGTTTAAACATCCTAGTTCAGTTTGAGAAAAAAAATCATCATGCCTTGAAATCGCGAAATAACTGCATGGTAAAGCCTATACGTCGCCAAAGACTGGTGACGCCACCTACTTATGTTTGTTCTCTCATTTTCTTGTTTTACATGCAATCATATATATTCACATATAAATGAGGAAAGCAAAAAAAGTTTGTCATGAATTAGAAATATAAGATAATTGTATACTGAACAATTCTGTATCACGATGTAGAATTGCATCAGCGGAGCGCAATACCTATGTTCATCTAGATTATACGTTTTAAAGGACTTGTTGTCGCTGTGGCAGTGGTGGTATCCAGGTACTGTACACTTAATTTATTAAACTGTGTGTAATTGTATTGATTTACTGTTATACTGTTGTTATACTGTGTAATTGTATTGATTTAGTGTATTGTAATGTTAGGGTTGTTTTAAGAATAAATTATAATTATTTGTTAACAAAAAAACACTTACTTCTTTATTCATTCCCCTAGACATTTCACGCTGCCTAGTGTTACAGAATCTGATTTTTTACATGATCTGTTGATATTAGGTTCCGTAACACTCAAAATGAGATGCATTAATGAAAGACCATTAAAGCAGATATGAAGAAATTATGTAAGGAATGACGAAAAACACTGTAATTTGATAATTACGCGTTGCACTGTATAAATATTGAGAGGGACCGATCTTAGAAAATGAAACAAAGCCCATGATATTAAGTTTTTTATTAAGTTTATGAAGATATAATGAAAGATACTAATATGATACTTATTGTCCAAAGCGCCGTCCAAAGTCCAAAGTCTTTTCTCATACACGTGTTATATATCAGTAAAAATATCCTATCGTGAACAGACGTTCAAACGTTAGACATGTTTGAAAGTGTCGTGTTTTATCAACTTTATATTTTTATCTGCTTATTCACTTTGACTTTTGCAGATCAAATTACTGTCTATTCATAGATAGAAAAAAAGTCTTTTGCTGTAGAATGGGTCTGTAGACAAGGTCTGAAGTCTGTTGATGCAGTTGGGCATATATTTACCTCAAACCTGATGATGCAGCTGTGCTGCAGTATCGTTGCTGATTATAGCATCAAATTTCCTTTTTCTGGAACAGCCCTGGCCTCGTTTAATGGAACTCAAGACCCGACTGTCGCAAGATATCACTTCATGTACGTAATTATAGTTTAGCCTATCATAATAGTGAGATTAAAGCTATGCAGAAATAAGGTCAAACCTGAATGTAGCAACAGCTAATCCATTTCATTTGCAGTACCGGAGAGTTTCAATTTTTATAGTAAAATCATTATTTCTTTCAGTGTATCCGTCAGTATAATTAGGACGGGCTTATATTAATTGAGCATGTTTCCACTATTTTCATGCTATTTGTGTTGATATTTTCAGCATTTTTGTTATACCTGAAAGATAATTAAAAATTAAAAGCATGTATGTATTTGACTGAATAAAGAGGCAAAGTTTCCAAAACTTACATTGCTTGCCGAAAAAAAAATCGTATAAAATCAAATGAGGCGTTAATGAGAGGGAAGCATATGTTATTCGGGCCCTCAAATAGGAAAATATATTCGATTGACTAGTGTTACGGATCCTAATATAAACAGACCACGTATGCGTGATGAACACAAATTCTGTAACGGAGATTTAAAAAAATCAGATTATGTAACACTAGGCAGCGTGAAATGTCTAGGGTAATGAATATAGAAATCAGTGGGTTTTTTTTGTTAACAAATAACCATAATTTATTCTTAAAACAACCCTGACATTACAATACACTAAATCAATACAATTATACAGTAAAACAGCGGTATCACAACAAATCAATACAATCACTGGAGAAAATAATGAATGTGCACAGTACCTGGATACCAACACCATCACAACGATAAGTCCTTTAAATGTAAACTCTCGGAAAATGACAGTCCAGTGGAAAGTTCTTGCAACAACCCAGAAAGTAAACTGAAGTCCAAATGCATAAAATCCAGGAGAAAGTCTTTGAAAAATCTATAATTGTCGCATTCGTCGGATAAGGTCCTGACACACGCGTCTTGCGTCCGCTGGAATCTGCTCTGCTGCTCTCTGCCCTTCCGTTCTAAAACACAGCTCCTTTATATACCTTCTCACCTCAAGCTGAGAAGCTTTTATCTCTCGAACATTAGAAGAATAATACATTATACACGGTAAGCACGTGTCACAGGAATCATCTAGAAAAACATCGCCGTGCCTCTACACACCATGGTGTACACGTGAGCGCGCCCAAAGCCAGTATGTAACAAACGGCCAGGCAAGAGCGCTACAACATGAGTTACGCCCATGTCACACAATAAGAAGGGCACCTGTAACAGTATATACAAAGAATAATTGGTATGAAATTGTTCGTGTGGGTCTCTAGTTTAAGAATCTGCCTGATGCCAGTGTCAAAAGTGAGGGCGTTTTGGTAAATCGCATCTAAAAAGTGCCATGTTTAGGCTCTGGAAGAGGCATCCGAACTGTCACAGAAAAGGAGATTGGGTCACTTAAATGTCCCTAACTTACTTAATATTCAACTTGTTCACTTCAAATTATACCCTCTATGATTTTAAAATGAATATCCTTGAAGAGAATGAAAGGACAGATTGATTTATAAGGTACATTTATTTGGTTGGGTAATCGATGTTGGATCTAATTGGTTAATAACAAAAACTGTTTATGCTGTATTTTTATTTTAGTCTTTCTTTTAATCAGGACCGATTCAGAAAAAAAACATATAAGTAAACTTGAGATTTCTTTTCACTTGAAGACAACATTAAATTCCATTGATAAGTTCTAGATAATATTTTACTACAGCTATGTGTATGTAACTTCAATAAAATGTCGTATAGCAAATGTGGGTTTTGTCTTTCTGGTACAGTACGTGTGTGGAGACACATTATTCATCTCCTAAAATGTGTGGTACAAGTTAAGTATATGTGCACATCACCTCCGGTTCAATAAAGAACTAGTTGTAGAAGATGCAACAGATGTTAACTCCTTTAACTAGAGGGCACACAATAGAGCGCATATCTCTTCCAATGTAAA
Organism: Sipunculus nudus; assembly: GCA_026874595.1. Lineage (NCBI taxonomy): Eukaryota > Metazoa > Annelida > Sipuncula > Golfingiida > Sipunculidae > Sipunculus > Sipunculus nudus. The sequence continues at coordinate 58,448,564 of CM049307.1, forward strand.
ATAACTTGGTCCATAATGTGCTTTATGAACCAATATTCAATGATTTGTTTAAATATTTCAGGAAACAAATTTTACAGAATAGAAAAACATGAATAGATGAACAGATTGATAGAGAGGGTGGTTTATATTCAAGCGAGACCCTTATAAAAACACATGGTTTCAGGACACAGACGAGAGCACAGTTGCGAATCTGATAGTATCAATATAATTTTGGAGTCTCAAATTAAAGAAAATATGCACCAAAAATAAAAAAAAATACACCAGTCTTCAGGAACTAAAGAAACCAATCATAATCAATAAACACACCAGTTTTCGGACAAATGATAAAAACACAGCTGAGAAACTGACATAATTGTTGTCATTCGACAGTCTCAAACAAACAGAAAAAAAATCGTAAAATCTAGAGAAAATACAGGTGGCGCCACCAGTTTTGGGAACTGACAAAACTAGTCATTGTCAATGCTAAAGGCAACAACCATGGTAATCCATGCATTAATTATTAATATACTAGAGGTTTTGTATCAATTTTATATTATTCTCGCGGGTACTCTCAAGCCCCATAGCTCGGATGATATAGGGCGCTCTGGCCTTATATCATGTTTCCAAGGAGAGGTTTTCATTACCTCCCTGGATCTTTATTTCTAGGTCCAGCGCTTACAATTTGAGCCCTGCTGACGGACGGCCGGAAGAACGATGGACAAAGCGCCATTCCTATACCTCAGTTGACGTTCAGTCAGCTTAGCTTAAAATTAATACCAAAAAAATTCCAAACAATAGTTAAATGGATCAAGTTTAAACATCCTAGTTCAGTTTGAGAAAAAAAATCATCATGCCTTGAAATCGCGAAATAACTGCATGGTGAAGCCTGTACGTCGCCAAAGACTGGTGACGCCACCTACTTATGTTTGTTCTCTCATTTTCTTGTTTTACATGCAATCATATATATTCACATATAAATGAGGAAAGCAAAAAAAGTTTGTCATGAATTAGAAATATAAGATAATTGTAATAATTGTAATACCTATGTTCATCTAGATTATACGTTTTAAAGGACTTGTTGTCGCTGTGGCAGTGGTGGTATCCAGGTACTGTACACTTAATTTATTATACTGTGTATAATTGTATTGATTTACTGTTATACTGTTGTTATACTGTGTAACTGTATTGTAATGTTAGGGTCGTTTTAAGAATAAATTATACTAGAATACGAGTAGTCGACAAGCGACTTCGTGTATACGCCGAAATCAGAGTGGAACGGGTGAAGTGAAGCATGGATTGAGTGGCAAGGGGAAACAGTGTGAGGTGTGTTGCATATTAGCATGGATGACTGCAGCCGAAATGTGTATGAAGGTTAAGCCACCTACCAAAAAATCCAGAAAACTGTTCAAGTTGTATACATAAGCAAAATTTTAGGCAGGTAAGTCAAACCACTACTTGTATATTAGTGATTTATTCCACAGCAGACAATCAGAAGGACCCTGTGAAAAAATGGTGGCAGGTGGCGCCACCAATCTTATGTATGATTAAGAGCTATGTGCGATCTATACACATGCAAAAATTCAGGGGGATATGTCAGACCAGTCCTGAGATATAAGCCTGTCTGCAGCGTAAACATAAATGTAGGTTGCGCCACCAGCCACAAAATCGAGAAAGCTATCCAAGATGTATAAACCTGCAAAATTTTAGGCAGATATGTCAAACCACTGCCGAGATATGAGTGATTTTATCCTACGGCAGACAAAACAGACATACGCTGTGCAAAAATGGTTGCAAGAGACACCACCAGTTTTGCCTATGATAAAGAGCTATTTGAGATCTATACACATGCAAAATTATGCCCAATCGGTCGAACGGTTCCCGAGATACGAGCTTGGATGTCTGCAGCGTTAACGTGAATGTACGTGGCGCCACATGTCATAAAATCAAGAAAGCTATCCAGGATGTATACACATGCACAATTTCAGGTGGATAAGTCCAACTACGCTCTTTACACAGCGCATTACCCATAGGCCAACTACCTATATCGTAAGCGCTGTTTGTTATGACCTTGTATCCTGAATCTGTACACCAGAGGGGAGCACTGTATTTTGGTCCGATCAGATGAGACCCTGTGCTGGAAGCAAATCGGTTTACCAGCCAAGCGATGAACACATGAAGCCAATGTTGAGCATTTCGTTTTGAGTGACAGCTCATCACCCCGGCGACCGTTTGAACAGGCCAAAGGCTCATAGAGATTTGCCCCGCACGTGGTTTCTGGGCGGAGCCTAATGCCTGTCCAGTGTTTGTTGACTTGCATTTGGTTGGCTGGTAGTCACATCAGCAGTTTCTTAAGCAGACATGCCGATGTGCACAACCTTGTATTTAAATGCATCATAAACGGTCAAAGCAGGCAGCGTGAAAATCCGTAGCTTCTTTAGAAGCGCAAGATTTCCGCTGCCTCGGGAGCGTTAAGTCCAACCAATGAAGAGATATGAGTGATTTTATCCCAAGGCAGATGAACAGATGGACACTGTGCAAAAATGGTTGCAGGTGGCGCCACCATTTTAGTGTATGTTATAAAGCTATCCAAGGGCCACATTTTTGCAAAAGTTTTAGCCTGATTGGTAAAACGGTTCCCGAGATATGTGGGTTTATGTGTGGAAACAGACGCACAAATGGCAGAGAGTAAAGGTTAGAGGTCAACCAAAAATGAGGGCGCAGCAGTTCACATGTGACCCAACCATAATCCTGAATTTCAAAATATTCCGCCTGGTGGCGGCGGCGGCGGCGTCCGACTGAAAACATAGTATCCGCAAAACTCTGTGCCACTCAGTGGCACGGACACCCACAGCAAAACCCCGTATCACCCCGGAATACATTCCTCCCCGGATCACCACGAATCGCCCCGGCAGTTTTTGACAAAAGCTGCCGGATCGCCCTCCCAGACCGCGTCCCGGACCGTTCCGGACTATTCCGGACCATCCCGGCAGCGCTATGGCTTACACCCCGGATCATCCCGGACCTATCCGTGGCACTGCCGTAGCTCTGCCGGGTCCTCTATGGGACTTATACTTTATGCGCCTCTGAGTTGGTTTTGATTCTGGGAAGGGGTGGGGTTAAGTTATCAAGATAGAGCTTATTTAACATCATATAAATATGTTTTTTGTAATGAGCTACAAAGGTGGCGCCATGAGCCTCAGTTTGGTATATCTTATGTATATACATCGCTCTTAATAGTCTTATTTCAAATCCACGAATTGAATTTACATGTAACAGGGTCTTAAAGGAGTGGAAAGTATTCAGTTCAAAATTGGCAACTCTAGGCCGCCCTGTTAAAGGACGCCCGCATATTTCAGCTTGGCATTAGCTGGTTTCAGCTAAAAAACAAAAAAAAAACAAATTTATGTATGATGTGAAATGTATATATTTTTATGCAGGTGTATGGTTCAAAAGGTTAGCCCTCCCACCACACTAGATGGAGTTACTATGCTAATCAGAACAAACCGTGTGTATCTGTCATTTAAAATTTCATGCAAATTGCATGAGACAGGGGTGATACAGATGGATTTGAAGGTTCAGTTAGAATAATGGAAAATACAATGTGGGACAATGTTAATTTCACTTATGACGTGTTCTGCCAGGTTCGTGCAATGAACATCCTTCATGAACGCGACTTGTACTTTTCAGTGTCACAGCTGGTCCAGATATCATTATACTGTTTTAGTCGGGGATTAGACAATGTTGATTTCCTAATGACGTCATATGCCGGACTTGGACAATGAACAAACAACAACGATTGCTGCTTGTACATTTCAGTGTCACATCTGGTCAATGTCCTGTTAGTCAGTTACATAATATTTGTTTGTAAATTTAAAAGGTACTGGCAACATTTTGATATTATATACTGTTAACATTGCCGGCTTGTGTTAGATGGATTTTAGTACTTTTTACAACTTAATTACGTGTGGAGTATTTTTTTAAATGTTAGTGTTACTTTTTATACATTTCTTAAATGATTCAGATTGGTTTTATTTGGTAAACATTTAACATGTGAGACAGCTATCCTGAACTATTGTCGATGTAAACCCCAATATAAATTGTAAAACAATCTATGCATCACAATCATGATTGTACACACAGCCTGTAAATTAAACCACCCTTTAAATTTACAAACAATTTTGTATATATTAATGGCATATTTTGTACTTCCAGTTTTGATTTATAATAATCAAATAATGAGATTCATTCACCCGTACCAGATATTAATGTTATATACTTATATTGTATATATTCAAATTTAAGACACGTGTTATTAACAAAATTAAAAAGTAAGAAACGTGAATAAAAAAAAACAATGAAAATTAGGTTTGAATCAAAACTGGACCCCCTAAGCGAAAACTAAGTTGTATTGTCATATATTTACCAATATTGAGCCCAATTATAACAACCTGAGAAAATGTAAATGATATATAAAATCTTTTAACTTTAATCCAAGCATCTGATTTGGAATACTGGTTATATTTTATTTGCGGTAGTTTTGTCAATTTGACCGTTTCAGCCTCATCGGTCGATTATAACGAGAGTACACTGAGTCGGGTATTCATGCCCGCCCTGGATTGCTGTAAGGTGTCACACACCCGCTAATGGAGAAACACTCTATACATTTTTTTTTAAAATTCCAGTAAATTCCTGTTAATTTATACCAATTTCAGGGGAAAACATGACCAGATTTTTATAATAAAAGCGAATTGTACAGAGTTTGGAACAGTAGTAATTAGTTTACACTTGTATTATGTATCGCCCTTGGTAAAACATCTATATCAAAAATTCTTTCATGTCGTTTTAATTTCATTATAGCCCCCTTATTTTTAATCCTGGTAGGGTGTTCTTTCTGATAATATAAATTAAAGATGAAAAATATTTAGTAAATATTCGCAATTCCTACACAGGACGTTGGTATACACTGCTTAACTTGTTCAAATGGTTTGAGATCGTTTATATGAAGAAAGTAGTTTTTGGTTTAAAGTTCAAAATCCCATGTACACTGATTTTATTTTATATTCTTCTTCTTAAAAAATGTTTAACCTTTTAAAATCCATGTCTACAATATTGCAAATAAAGATGATGTAACTATGAGGTTTTGTTGAAACACTTAAAGCGATACCTGTTGTATCCCGTAATTACGGTTGCACTCGTCGTGAAAACAAGGTATTACATATAACGAAATTATTGTTTTTAATTACATGTACATCATTATCATAGCACGACCTGGCGGCGAGGTATACACCTTCCAATCAACCGGTTCATTATTTCGTTTCTCTTAATGCAACAAACGCAAAACAGTTCTGAATAGTTATTAAGTATGGGAAGGAAAACTGACACCCAAGGAAACAATTTATTAATTTTTTAACCGTTTTGTTAGAGAGCCATGTGAAATCGTGTTACTAAAGTGATACTTAATATCAAAACCCTGATGAAAAATTGATCCGGAAGGGGGCATGCACATCTAGTTTTATCTATACGTATGTAGTTATAATTATGGATCCATGACTGATTTCTTAAATCTCATATATTAAAGCTGGCCGCGCCTCGATTGCCCTTTGTATAGTTTTCACCCGCAAAACCTTCATCCAATTTTTTTCATAAGTTTAATTTGAAGAAAAAAACATTTGGAATGAAGACTCCCAGAGGAAAACGGGTCCACATACAAATTCTGAAAGCACTCCTGAGACCGTTCTCCGTTGGCCTTCAGTTTTAATATTGTAACTGCAGTCCCGCGTCTATGATGCGGTTCACTGAATAGTTACAGCAGTTCTACCAATCCTCATTTATCTATATACCTATATCTGCGTGAGCGCCCTGCCTGCTGACAGTATTCTTGGTTACATCACAGGCGGTCGTCTGTTGAACGAGCGGGCGTCCGGGACGCGTTTGGGACACGGTAACGTTATACGACAAACATGCTCATGTGCAAACTGCCTCATCACTGAAGCGTTAACGTTATCAGAAGAGCAGTCTAAGGAAATCCGAAACATCGTGAATCAAAATATTGTTTATATATATATATATATATATATATATATATATATATATATATATATATATATATACTCTAAAAACAGATACGTTGAAATAACAAATAAATATATTGGTTATTTTAAACCAATTTAGTTTGTATATATGTGGTATATATGCTTAGTAATGAACTAATCTAGACTGTTACATACTAACTAACTAGTTTTGGTCTGTTTTACCAATATCTTGGTTAACCTATCATTAACTAATTGGTTAAATCGGGTAACAATAGGTCATATCATTCAATTTCAGTTGGTTAGATCGGTGGACACGTTTATGTGTGCACTGCTACCTTCACTCCCTTTATTAGCTGTTTTACAATCCGGATTGGGTGAAGTCTTGTTACAAGCCATTCTTTAGATTCGAGTTGCTCTAGTACGTGCGGGTTTCAAAGGGGAAACACAATTTTCGCTTGATCGTGGAATCGAACCTGTGACAACTCACATAAAAGTCAGAAGTTTTGCTCCTTAACCAGTAAATCTTGCTTCACTTGCAACTTATCAGGGACACTTTTGTTTGGTCATTGCTTGACCAATCAGTTGTTAAAATAACCAATATGTTGGTAATATCAATAAACTTTTAACTCAACCAAATAAATAGGTTAAATATATGCGATCAAAGCCATGATAATTTTGAAAGTAAAGGTATGGGAGGGATTATCCCCCTATTTTTTCTAATCCTCAACTACTATACTCTTAAATATCTTTGCATAACGTAGTCTAATTTCAAGGGTGGGGTTCACATGTGGCCGGCCATAATATTTATATATCTTCAAAATTTGGATATAAACTGGAAAGTCCAAATATTCAATCGTTTGTAGCATGTACATGGTGAAAATGCACATCTACGTTTATAACTAGCAATATGTCCAACTTTGAATTTTACTGGCTTCTGTGGTCTAGGCAGCGCACTGGACTCAACACAGCACAGGTCGTGAGTTCGAGTATTTATTATATTAGCCGGGGAGCCGTGAGATTTTTTTTACGGTTGACCCAGCCCAGTCTTAGCTCTGTAGACTAATGGTAAGGCCTTACCTCACTGGCAGACGAATGCAAAAGCGGGGGGGGGGGGGGAGGGGGGGGGGGGTCTCGATGTTATGACCCAGCGGAGTGTAATAACGGAAAGACTCCTTTCCCTCGGTATAGTAAAATGTGGATGCTATCTCAAATACAGGCTGTTCATTATTACCCCCTACTTATGACTTGGGATATGATAAACTATGGATAAATTTATAATTTTATCGCTAGGGAATAAATGAAGATATCTAAAAATTGAGGTATTAATTACGAAAAAATGGGAAAAGAAATAGATCAAATGAGAGATGTTACAGCTGAACGGGTAGGCGCCCGCCACTGCCATTTCATTCAAAAAGCATATCCAGGGAAATAGGTTAACGAAGGTGAAACCCGTCACCTGCTTGAAGTTCTCGAGTGAATTATATATGACACAGCCAGGGTATCAAGACGTATTGTACAAGGAGTCTCTTTAGCCGGAGAAGCCACTGACCGTGTCATTACCAATGCAGTCGCTCGGGGATTCAATACCCCGGCACCCAAGCGTCTGGGCGACGTAACAAGTGAATAAGTCACTCGGACAATATACAGGATAATAGGCACCCAAGGGTTGATGATTAGCGCTGTCCGGTAGACGTTCCTATCACCGAAATTAAATCCATGATCCCTGTGGGAATTATGCAGCTCACTCTTATTAGGCAGCACCTTTAATAGGGGAGCAGTGCAGAAAGGGTGATTGCATTTCACGGAGTCCAAGGAAATTAATCAGATGAAATTAATAGCTGTTTGTTTCCCAGGGCGTCAAAGAGGCTTGGTGTCCTTTAACGGATACTGTTTTTGTTTTCTAACCAGACAACGTTTACAAGGATAAGATTACTAGTATATCTGTTGTACGTGGAGGTATACTTTTTTTCCATCTTAAAGATCCCACCTAACTCATTTCAACGTGCATTTTGTGAACGGTTCTGAATCTTATCTTTTTGGCCTCAAGGGAGGAAAAACATAAACGTGAAGAGTCTTTAACAGGAAAATGATGCAGTATGATTAATATTAAACGAAATATGACACAACAGAGTAAATTATAGCTGACGATCCTAAACCACCGATGATTTGTATAGATATGACGTCAAATTGGTACTCGCACGTTGCATATTCAAGTTACCCATGTATGTCTCTCCTATATCGTAGGGATAAACGAGAAAACCCACTTCAAAGGATACCATTTCGACGTATCATAGAAGTAAATACTATTATTTCATAATTATCTAAATAAACATAAATCGTGAAAACCTTCCAGATTAATTACAGCTTAACCATAAAAATTATTGACCACAGCTAGACTTCTGACGATAATTGTTAACCCTAATCTTCATAAATTTTTTTTTTTTTATTATTGATCGAAACAAAAACATACATAAATACATATATATGCACAGACACAGTTACAAAAACAGACTTAACAAAGTCGAAAACATTCAAGTCATATTAGACAAGGAACAGTGTGCAGGGTTGTAACAGAACATTAAATCCCAGTCATAGTTTAGATACATACATCCATGGCTGACAGTATTTATACTTAGAGAAGGCAAATGCTTGTTCACGTAACAGTTGTTAAATATAATGTTCATGTAAAGGAAACGATTATACAATTCTCTTATTTAAACTTCTCTATCAATTCTTTCCATTTTTTCTCATGGGTGGTTATATTACCCTGTCTTCTAGCAATATTATCCTCAATACTATTGCATTCTTTTACAAACAGAATAAAGTTGTGTAATTCAGGCAAGCTGTTCAGGCATTTACATGTATAAATGAATCTTTTACCTAACAATAGTAATATGTCAATTAATGGATCGTCTGTTTTATTCAGTATAATACTTGCTACTGTAAACTTATCATTGCAATTAGATACTTCTTGCTCTATCAACCATTTTTTAACTGTGAGATGAATCTCTGAACAATACTACAATAATAAAATAAATGAATATAAGTTTCTTTTTCCTCAGCACAGAAAGAACATAATTCATTTTCAACTTTACCCAATTTCAGTAAGAGTGGATTAAGAAGTATAATTCTATGTAATAATTTATACTGAAACATTCTTAGATCTTCTGATGAGGTAATTTTCTTAATGTTTTTAAATGCCTCATAAACAGCACTTTTCATATTCAGCTGTAACTCAGCACACCATCTGTCTATTGCCTGTAGAGGTTGTGTGCATTTATTTTCCACCAATTCCTCATAAATATTTTTTGTTGACATCCCTTTTTCAATAATAGTATCTATCTTATCTTGAAATATTTCAGCTGGTGTAGTATTTGAACTTATCAGTTTTTTCCAACTTGAAGGAACAGCATCAATGATACTCATATACTGTAAGTAATTTATATGCACATTTTTCTTAGATTTTAGATCTGCCCAAATTAAGAATGTTGACCTTTCCGAGTTTATTTCCAAGATATCATATATTTTAATTATATCTGCAGAATGCAACCTTTTATTATTTATTATATTTTCATCTACTTTGATATATGAATTAAAATATATTTTTGTGATAATATTTCATCTAACGTTTGTACTTGACAAAAATTAAACTTACACCATATTTCTAATACGTCAATCCAGAAAGGGCTACAATGTTCATGTATTTTTTTCGTATCTCTGAATTTTATGTTACCTCTAAAGAGTAATTCACCCTTCCCTTTAAACTGTGCATTTACAATTTGTCTCCAGCCTTCCTGTAAGGAATCTGACAGAAATCTTTTAACCCAAGAGATTTTGATTGCTTCTATCTTTGACTTCAGGTGAATCATGTTCAGGCCACCTTTTTCTAGTGGTGACAGTAAAGTAGATCTCTTAATCTTTTCTTTTTTACCCCATATGAATTTAAAAAACAATTTTTCTACTTGTTTTATAAAGTCCATTGAAGGACTGGGCAGAACCTGAATTGCATACGTGAGTTGAGACATTACAAGTGACTTAATTACAGTAATCTTTCCAGACAATGACATGGTTCTTTTTCCCATGTATTGATAATAACTTTTATTTTACTTAAGATTTCTTTGTAATTTAACTCTTTCATTATCCGCCAATTGGGGTGGATTAAAATACCAAGCATTTTTATCGGACCGGGACACCACTTCAACCCCATTTCATGAATTTTGTTTTATTGCTCAAGCTTTCAAAAATAGGCATCACCACTGTTTTGTCTATGTTAACCTTAAGACCTGAAATTTGCTGAAATTTATTGAAAATGGTCATGGTTTCCTGGGTTGAAGAGATACCTCTTGTTAATGTGAGTGCTGTGTCATCATCATATTGTACAATCTTGTGTTCTTTTCCAGCAATCATAACACCTTTAATATTTGGGTCATTTCTAATTTTCAAAGCTAGAATTTCTGATGCAATTATAAATAGATAAGGAGAGAGAGGGCAACCCTGTCTCACTCCTCTTTCAACTGGGAAGTATTCTGTTGCCCAGCCTCTGTTGAAAATGCTGCTACTAATATCTATATAAAGTAGATTGATCCATTTCCTAAAACAAGACCCAAAATTAAATATATTTAAGGAATTTTGTATATGCGACCATTGCAAAAAATCGAACGCCTTTTCAAAATCAACTGATATAAAATAACTGGTTGACTTTTTTTTCTTAAGATAGGCAATTATATCTGAAATTTTTATCAAGTTTTCCCCTATAAATCTTTTTTTCATGAAACCTGTTTGATCAGGATGGATAATAGTAGGAAGTACTTTTTTTAATCTGTTAGCTAATGTTTTTGCAATTAATTTATCAGTATTCAATAATGACAGGGGGCGCCAATTTTTTAAAAGAAGCAAATCTTTTCATAACTTTGGAATAAGACAGATAATGCCTTGGCGCATGGATGGTGGTAAGTGGTTCATTTGAAAAGAATACTTTATAGCACTAATAAAATAATTTTTACGATCATTCCAGAAAGTTTTGTAGAATTCAGCGGGAAAACCATCTGGCCCAGGTGACTTATTAAATTTCAAAGTATTTAGAGTTTTATGCAGTTCTGTTTCAGAGACTTCTTCATCACACATTTTTTTTTTCTTCATCAGTTAGGATATTATGTCTGTCCTGGTTAAAGAACTCTTGTTTATGTTTATCATTTACATTTGCAGCCTTGTATAATAATTTATATTAATTGAGCTCCTCATTTAGGATAGATTTGTTGTCTGTGGTTATATTTCCTGAGCTGTCCTTTAATCTTGATATAGATTTTTTCTGAGAATTCCTCTTTTCAAGATTCAAAAAGTATCGTGTAGGTTTATTGCCTTCCTCAAACCATCTGGTCCTACATCTAACTATAGCTCCTCTTGTTTTTTCCTCCATGAATATTTTAAAATTATTTTTTGCTTCCTCCCATTTAGCTTTATCTTCTTTACTTCCCGATTGGTTATACTGCTTATATATGTTATTCATATCTCTCTCTAATTGGACCATTGTATTATTAAATCTTTTTTCTTCATGGAGGCATAAGCTATAGAGGTTCCTCTAATCTGATGGTTTCCCATAGGAGATTTGGATCAGCTTCCTGATTATACAAGGCTGCATAAATTTCATCAAAGTCCGTTCAAACATTTTGAGTAAATTTGCCGACAGAAGTGATGGATTAGGTATATTAATTATTGTTTACGTTCTTTATCTTCTCTGTACATATTATTAAGAATTGCTTCATGTCTTCAATTCAGAACACGTTTAATTACTGTCATTTTATATTTTGCAGATAAGACTGGAAATGTTATCAGGATATTACTTACAGTCTATACTGTCAGTGTTCGTGTCTTCTTAGAAGCCCAGACTTTAATTATCCCCCCTGAAGTATGTTCAGAATGGCTGAATGAGACTGGAAATTATACGACAAATTATCCCAGATGGCGTTGTTGCTCGTTAACCCTGTCTGATTCGTGATAAGTCTTTCAGTCTTTTTGGCACGAAATTGCAAATAGACTTTGTCAGCGGAAATTAGCCGGAGGTAAGCTATCACTTTTATATCTTTTTTTTTTATCCGTCTAACTGTTTGTATGTTTAATTCCTTTGTGTATGTAAAATATGTCTAGATACCTTTACAATATCCCTGTTTACCTGTGTGTTTCATAATAATTAATTGAAACTCATATGTTTCGTCAACCAAAAGGAGAAGACATGAATGAAATGTTTAATATTTGGTGCAAGCATATATCTAAAGATATATATATATATATATATATATATATATATATATATATATATATATATATATATATATATATTTATACCGTGCAATTGTACCAAGTTCTCAAACATGACGGAATGTGTGCTATCGCACATAGTCAAAAATACAATATGGCGCCAGGCAGCGATCTTGGATTTTTCTTCATGTGCATTATCTCAAGAACCGGTCAAGTGATTGCCGTGATGATTTTACCATAGATTGAACTTTATCTATCGATAATAAAATGTGCCTGCCAAGCAGCACTCTTGAAATATGTTTCGCGCGCATTATCTTTAAACCGTTTAAAAAGATATTTTCGTGAATTTTCTGCGCTATAAAATGCGCTATATTTCACACCGGTTTATGATACACCGATTCTGGAATTTCGTTTCGAGCGCATTATCTCAAGAATCACCGTAAACATTTTATCGAATTTTTTCATCCATGAGGGGATCTTCAACGCTCATATCATTTCTAGTTAATTGTAAATTTATCTTTAGTGGGTGTGGCATTGACATGAAGTATATAATGAAGGAGTTGGTAAGAGCTGTTATTAATATTTGATCTTTTCTAAATTTGTTTAATCATTACCGCATTTTTTTTTTAACTTTAGAAATTAAAACAAAGATGAAATATCAAATCCATAGGGAATTTGAATGTAAGTGACCTGTGTGATATCGCTATAGAAAGTGTAAAAGAATAAATAATTATACCTCCTCCAGATGGCGATATGTATTATTTTAACCCTTTGTTATTTGTATTTCTGTAAGCAAAATTTTCTGAACAAATGTTGAAAAAACTTATAAGGAACAAGCAAGTAAATTGTAAAACAGTTTAAAAGATCACCATCACATGTTTATTTCTTATCCTGTGTTGCTGTGTAATTTTAATCGGATTTTGGCGGAGGTTGCATGTGGCCTTTGCCTCTTTCTAGTTTAGTAGTAATTCAAAACTATCGTATATATTCAATAGGAATTCAATAGCAATACAGCAAAGATATACTGAAATATATATGTATATATATATATATATAAATAGATGTATGAATAGCCATGCTGGTTCATTGTTTTATAGATGGAAAGGGTATACACAGAAAAGTGGCAGTGAACCACTTTTCTGTGTATACCCTTTCCATCTCTCTCTCTCTCTCTCTCTCTATATATATATATATATATTATATATATATATATATATATATATATATATATATATATATATATATATATATATATATATATATATATATAACCGGAATTCTTAAGCAAGTAGCCTGTGCGATATCATTATTGAGTGGTAAGCTAAAAGAATGAATAATTAATTAACATTCTTTAGTTATCAACTAGGAGTTCCCTATGCTGTTCTCTATTAAATTGTTTCACTTATTCAGATGATTCAGGTACTTTTGCTGCACAGACAATTACCATCATGCAAGATCTGGGTTTTGGACAAATGAAAAAGAAAATTGTACAGACAGGTCACACAGGTTGTCTGGCCCATCAGTAACCGCGATCTGGTTCATCCGGATTTGCTCAATCACGTTGCCGTGTGTCATTTGAAACTAAATTTACCCTGGTGTCATAATACTAAAAAGTGTCACGTTACCATAAGACGGTCTTATTTTTGTCCACTCTTTAGGCCAAAAAAAAATTAAAGGTATTGTTCTCAGGCACTGCCCGCATCATTTTTAAACCACCGCATCAAAACTTATTATTTTGATTTTCAATAAAAACTTTCCAATTTTAAGCTGCTGCCACTCCGAAATTTCTTTCAAGAAGATAAAACCATACAATTTCCTTTGTTTTGTAGTGCTTTTACTTATTTAGCAAAATAAAACTGTTATATTCATGCTTTTCCCTTATCATTTGACATTTTTATCGAAACATAACAAAAATTTAAAAATGAAAAGAAGCGCCCGCCCGCATTGATTTCTGAAAAAAAGTGCCTGAGAACCATACCTTTTTTTTTATTTTGGCCTTATGGGTTATTTTTAGGAACCTCGGAAACGGAGGTTGATGATGTTTAGTAATGAGGTTTTAAACTGTGTCATGCATGTTTTGTTAATGCCTGCAAACCGGTGTGGTATGATGAAGCCTTTCTTGTGGATTTAATAATGTCAAAGCACCGTACTCTCTCTCTGCAAGTATGAGCAAATTCTTGTAAACTTTATATATGTCTTTTGCATCAGTGAAGCTAAATAAGATATAACTGGTCTTCCTTTACAGACACAAACACACACGTATGCAAAACACACGCAAGCTAATTGTGTCTTTTGTTTGATTTATAATAAATACGTATGTGATTATCTATAATGTAGTACCATTCTTTCTCAAATAAAAATAAAATTTGTCACCAGTGTATAACATAAAACACCGCTCGCGTCAGTCTTGAACCCCGGGCTGCATAAAAATATTATTTGAATTTTCAGTAGAAATCTGCCGATCTTGGACTCGAGTATAGCTCGGACATTTCTTTGAAGAACAAAATTAAAATGTTTGATAATAATGTTTCCACCTGTGTGGCAAATAATTCTGTTATCATCGCTTTGTCTCCTGATCAAAAGGCATTTTATTCGAAAATTTTTGAATTAAATGTAAACATATTTAAAGGTAACATATTTAAACTAACTACATTACCCTCTTCACTACATACGCCAATGGCACGAATTTTGGGATCGTACGTCCCCTTCGAAGTTTGGGTGCTATGGAGGCCGTTAAAATCGGCTAAGTATTCCTGCGGTCCCAAAAACCGTACGGTACTCCACGGTGTGCGGTGACCTTACCTTGTTGTGACCGAATCTTTTCGGGGTCGTATACGGCCTGTTTGCGTCCAAATTTTGTGCAGAATCTTACGTGTCACGCAAGTCCGTCTTGCGAATTTCGATATCGCAGACAGCCCGTAAGCATGTTGGACTAACCACACTCAGCAGACAAGAGGCACCTCCTCTCTCATTGCGTGCGACGTACGTCTTAGACCATGGATTTTTTTTTCTACCATTGGTACCTTAAAAATGTACACGTCTCACTTTGAGCTCCTTGCGGGGGGAGCAAGTTACACTTGCGGCCTGATAAGAGCAAAATTGTGGCCCCGACCTGTACACTATGGCCATGTAATGGTGAAATTGTAGACGGCACCATAAAACTCTAAAAGTGCTATATATACACATCAAAATACATCCAATCGTGTCTTTGGTAGTAAATTAGTCGTACTGGCAACATTACCATATTCTTAACTTAATATTTTAATGAAACATTATCCCCTTAGATCCTTGTATGCCCGCCGTGTTTTAACATACCAAACTTTAGGAACTTGTTGTGAGTGGACTTTGATGGATTGGTACCCTGCACATTCCCTTATTAAAGCCTTTTTTTCTTGTTCCAACAGCGATAATATCGGAGCGGGGTCCAGTCTAAAGCCCGTCGCAAAGGGCTGTGGGATACTTCATACAAGCAGGGCGACTTCTTATCTATGTAAACACTAGGTTTCTTGTAAAATTATGGATGTGTAAGTCTAATTAGCATTACACTGGTGCTACAACGTTTCAGAAGTTTAATGCAATACCCAAAGACAACGAACAGGAAATTATTTGATGTTGACACCGGATGAAAGCTGACTTATACGATTCGAAAGGGTCCCCCTATTTGGAACCATACACGGTTTAAACTGTAGGGCCGAATTCAACACGTTGATGGAGAGGAGTGAGCGAATCGGAATAAAGCGTCTTCGGACAAGACAACCTTCGTACGTGCTTACGGGCTGTGTACAACCTTGAACTTTCGCAAGTGGGAATTGTGTGGCCCTTGAGATTCTGCACAAAATATGGACGCAAACAGGCCGTACGAGCCCGTACGGCCGGCTGTGACCTAGGTTTTAAGAAGCCCCGGTGCGTTTCGCGTTGCATATTTTGAAGCCTACAATAGCGCAAACACTAACCACAGAGTCTTACCCTTGGATTCTGCGCAGTGTGATCTTCACCCTGCGCTGGGGACAAGAGGTTTTCCCAGCATGGTAGCGCCATCTGCTGGCGACATTGTTTATAGGAGAAGGTTGGGTTTAGAACAAATAGAATGAATGGTTGATTGACACTCGGAGTTGTTTAATATGGAAATCTGACAGGTCGGAGGTATGTATACCCTCCGCGTCTGATTGTTGTTATAGGTTTACACGAGGGGGTATTATGTTTCTCTTTTATTACTTGGTTGGTGTGTACTTTGGTTTCTATGGCAGTTGGCAACTGCACGCAAAAAAAAGTTAAAAACTAAGTGTAATGATTTTTTTTTCCTGAGAGTTAACACCGAAGAAATAATTCACTCAAGTTGAGAGGAAATTGGGATCACCATGATACGTTTTTTTTTGAGTTGATTTGAGTTTTTGAGCATTTAAGTTGAAGCATTTTTTTTTCTTCCGGCAGAGTGTCATGGCTATTCACTGTATTTTGGCTGCCTTTTTACAGCGACTTGACCTGTTATCCAGCCACGGGGTTGTTGAACAACCCTGAAACCCAAAGTTTTATTAGAATCCTACTATTTGTGTGGTATCCGATAGATTTCTATTATTTTTTACCGAATATTGTTTGTATTTGATATGTTCATCATGTGGTACAAAGGATTTTAAATCTATATTCTGTATCTACACCTATTTAATATAATTAACTAAATATCAGTTAAACATTTAAAATCTTGTATTTTTTAACATTAAGAGGATCGATAGGATACCATGTTCCATGAATTATACACAAAAATTCCTATATATTTCAGTAATTTAAATTATCAAATTACATTACTGGTCGTCGATAAAAGAGGATTGGGGTATATACCCCGCCAACACACTTTTCAGCAAATGTATGTGTGTGTTCGGGGGTAGGTTGGGTGATTATTCATACTGGTGTAAATGATACCTTGTATGTTTATTAAAAAAGTATGCCCTTACCTACACTTCTGCTATCACCCCCCCCCCCCCCCCCCCACAAACCTTTGAATTTGACGTCATTGTTTACATCAAAAGGAAAAGAAGCACCTAACAATTGACAGTATTAATATGACATTTGTAAATCTGAAGAGAGTTGTTTTACCAAATTATATGATTAGATTAATTATCAGAATCACCTATTTGACTTTAATAACGTCTTAATTATTCTGAAACATATTCCGTTAACTATTTATTTGTTGGTTGTTGCTTGTCTTTTTTTTCTGGCAAATGTATACAGTATTCATCCCAAAAAGGACGTATATACAAACATAAAACAGACGACAATAAACTTATATATGATGTATACTACCAGGGACAGAGGTCATGATGCCATAAATAAAATAAAAACAAGAAAGAAATCAGAAACCACACCCTCCGCCAGGATCCTAAACAAACTATACAGCTACGCAGGGAAGTTTTATAAGAGTTCAACAACTCCAGTCACTGCATGATCAGCTGGCCCTGAGCTGCATGTATGTCCCCATGGAGTGTAAGTTTTTGAGTGAAAAATTGATGGTGATCCAGGTATTTCGAAAATTTAATAAATAAAACTGAACTTAATTTCAGGTGGCCCTGCACTGTTTAGTTCGCCACATCGTTGATTTAATTAAGTGTTGAGTGTTAAGTCTTTCACTCATGGGATATGATTCCAATAAACCACGTGAAAGATACGAGATTTAAAAGTTGGAATCAATATACAGTAGGACCTCTGCTAGTGGCCACCCCTATACAGTAGGCACTGTTTTCTGCCCGTTTTCTCCTTCTCATAATGTATATTGCTTTCTTGACCTCCATTCTGTGGGCATGCACCTCTGCAAAATGCAAGAGTTCTCACATTTTAGTTGTTTCAGTGTATGAAAAGTAAAGTTGTCGCAAAATGTTAATCTTATTGTAGATTACATTATAGTGAATTTTATACTTGACCAAAGCGTATAATACTTCACATACAAACTTAACATATATAAGAATTCAAAATAATTTTGGAAATCAAGTAGAAAAAAATTATATGAATTTTAAGTAAACAAATACAAAAGAACAACTATTTAAAAGGGTATTCTGGAATCGTGGGGGTGATCTGAAATTGATTTCAAGTTACTGGGGGTTGTTTAAAATCAATTTCAATTTACTGGGGGTAATCTTTAATTGATTTAAGTTAACAGGGGTAATCTGAAATCGATTTCAAGTTATAAAGAGTAATTTGAAATCAATAACAAGTTACCGGGGTAATCTGAAATCGATTTAAAGTTATAAAGAGTAATTTGAAATCAATAACAAGTTACCGGGGGTAGACTGAAATCTGTTTCAAGTTACCAGGGGTAATCTGAAATTGATTTCAAGTTGCCGGGTGGAATCTTTAATTAAGTTCAATGCACTGGTTATTTGAGAGGAAATCGGTACACCGGGATTATACCAGACACTTTCATATTTAAGGCACACGATTGATCATGTTGTCAATAGTAATATGTATTCTCAGCAAAATATACCATATGTTATATTTTTTAACATTCTCCACTCCTACCTTGGTTAATAACTAATCCCATAATGCAGCGGGGAATAAACGATGATCCTGGTACTGATTGCCATATTCACCATAGCCATGTTATGAAATAGTTTCGATGATGACGTATTCGAATTTTGCGTTGTGCTTATGTGAACTAAATCAATGCCCTCCCTCAATGATTCATAAAAAAGGACCTGAGAACCAAACATAAGTTTAGGCCTTGATATAAGAATTCTACGTTGTTAACATCACCACATCTCACTGCCTTTTACGCTTTGTGTAACCTAACACAAGTTGGCTCAGTGTAAAACGAATATGGGTGCGCCCATTCGGAGCTCTTAAAACAAAATCTGATTGGCTCAGCGTGTAATAAAAAGATGAGTGCGCGCGTGCGGAGCTCGTAGCCTCTTGTGTCTGTGTTAAAGACCATCGGAGCGTGTTGTGCTGCACTAGAGGCAGTCTAAGCACAGTAAAGAAACAGTCCTGAAAGGTAACGATTGCATCCTCTGTATTCCAAGGGGTTGTTTAAATATTACTTAGGAGGGTATTACGCAGAGAATGCGCCGCCTGGTGGACAACATTGTCGGACAACCGCAGTTTCGTGCAGCGGTTACAGTGGAGCGAATAATCGAGCATAGCGTAACTGCTGCTTATGGAGCGTACTAAATGACCTGTAGACTGATCTATTAAGTTAAAAAAAAAAAAAAAAATTCAGAAACATTGCAATTAACAGATTCGGGATATGACTTTACTTGAAGTATTATCTTGTAAAACTATATGATATTTCATGGATATTCTTGCGAAGGCGGCAAATCAAGCATTGTTTTGCTTATGTTATGTTGCTATCATTATATATATATATATATATAAATATATATATATATATATATATATATATATATATATATATATATATATATATATATATATTGTTACAGGTACCTGTTTCACAATGCGCAGGTTTTTTCGTGGCATCGTGGCATACTATTTCGTTTTAGGCTCAAGCCCTTGGCGTTGCTATAGGAACCGCACTTAGTGAACTCTCGCGGAGTGTAAAGACAGCGTGTTCAGTATAGTCTAGAGGGTTCCAGAATGGAAGGTTCTTGGCTTCAGGTGAAAAAGCTATAAATAGGGGCTGTATTTAGAGCCGGCAGGGAGAAAAATACCAGAGGACACGGAAGAGTGTGACTCTCTGGTCAGTGTTTATTGGGAACTATTCCGATAATTGCAGAACTTACACATATTCTATTGACTTTACAGACTTAATACGGATTGTCTTCAGTTTGCCTTTGGGATTATTACCAGAAATTCACTTTTGTATAACAACAAACTGTTTTCGAGATTAAATCGGACTATTCTCTGGGAAGATTTATTTGAACTGTTTACGCGGATTATTTGTGCTAAAGGACTCTTGTTGAGCTGTGGTTGTATCCAGAAATCAAAGCCTAGGAACCGGACACTCTGGTGATGTACATTTTTATTATTGTTATACTGTGTAATTGTATTGATTTAGTGAATTGTAATGTTAGGATTGTTCTAAGAAAAAATACTTATTATTTGTTAAAAAAAACTGACTTCATTATTCATTCCCCTAGTAATGCGGAATCTGACTTTTTTATCTCCGTAAATTTATGCTCGCCACGAAATCTGATCACGTGATCTGTTGTTTTAAGGTTCCGTAACATTATATATATATATATATATATATATATATATATATATATATATATATATATAACATTTCATCTGTTAGAAATATCTCCACTTGATATATCAGATGTACAAGAAGAATAAGTAAAATATATCATATTTTGCAAGATCATTCAAGTTTAGGATTCTCCTTAATATTTTATCCACAAATGAGAAACTATATATATGGAGAATTAATAATAGTGTTCCTATTGTTCTGTTGAAAAAGAAACTGTCTTACATCTTTTTGTGAATGATACATGGTCAGATTATTGTATTTTGATATTGTTATGTGGAAATAAAGGTGCTGGAGTGGACCTACGGCAGAATATATCTAGGTCGGGTGTCCACATGACACTCTTAAAAAAAGCCTACTGGATGCTCTGTTGCTGTTTTATAAGTTAATAGAATTTAGATATCGAGACACAGGTAACGTCCCGTCACTACAAACATATATCAATATTGTTGCAGATAAAGACAAGCTAAAACGAAATGTAGCTGAAATAAATACTCTCTTTATCTGCATATGGAAAAATTGGGCAAAATACCTGGTGTATTATAGAATATGACACATGATAGATAATGAATATTTTCTTTGTGTGTATATTAAATGTTGTATTCTAAGTTTATGAAAATTTGTTTGTTTTTTTAAATAAGTCAATTGATGCTATATGTAAGTTAAATTACAATAATTGTTTTTAAACTTCAAATGTTCTTGCTAAACGCAGTCTTTTACTACCTGGGGTTTCAAAAATTTACCTACATGTTTAATCATGCGAAACTTTGGGAGAAGGTGAGAGCACAGGCGCTTGAATCCCTATTTATGATAAAGTCTTCATATCTCCAATGTTCTTAGAAATACTTCGACGGAATCAGGTTAAACGACCCAATAATAAAACGGTCATACAATGCTATCACTTGTATTAGAACACAAGGTAGGCAACTCGGGAAAAACCTTTCGACGGCGGCCATTCCAAATGGGTCATCACTTGCCTGTCAACGAAGGCCGCTTACGCAGGGACTGTTTAAAACGCGGAGAGATGGAGAATAGAAAAAGTCGGAGAATTAGCGGAGAAGTCGTGGAGAATCGCGGAAAGTTTTTGTATGCATGCAATGATACTTTTAAATATACATTAAAATCACTTAAAATGTCCAACTTTATTACTCTTAACATATTAGTTCACTGTTAAATGAACGAAATAATTGAAAATCTGCATATTCAGCTCTCTCAGTTGTTTGGTCAAGCAGGTTCTTAAAGGTGCCCATTCACCTACCTTTTGATAAAAAGATGTTATGTTATTTCTGGCTTCCTCTGTGTATATATCAATAATCTAAGGGTAATTCTGGTTTCGAAAAGTTCTGAAAAGGATTCCATGAAGGATGTATGAACTTATTTATCAAAAACATGTTTGTAAACACAGCAATGTTGACAAACGAGAAAAAAACATGTAACCTAAGGTGCTAAGTCGCATATATGCGGAGGTAGTAAGGTCACTTGTTGCAAAACGCCATTTGCAAAGTATGGCTTATATAACTAGCCCCCAGATGCCCTTGTTGGATTTCTTTTGATTATTTTGGCGGCCCCACATATTATAAACACGTTGATATAAAGAAAACAAGCAGCCTGTGTGCGGTGATATCCACGTTTTCTGACCTGTATTTAGAAAAGCTCGAAGGAATTACCTTTAGTTTTCAAAGATCAAATAGGTGATTAGACCCCTTTAAGATTTTATTTGTGCCATGCCAGAAACATCGAATAGCATCAGGAGATTGTGGGACATATGCGATTGAAAATGCGGTTGATTTTTGTTTCAATCCAGAAATTATACGAATTGAACATTTTAACCAGGTATTAATGCAAAAACACTTAGTTTATTGTTTATGTTCAGGCATTTCCTGGAATACCAAGGCCTAATTATAATGCAACTATAACCATTGGGATCGAATGTGAATATGGGTTAGGAGATGTATTCGAAGACATGATTGGGTGTGATAAAAAAAAATGTAATAAGTGGTTTAATTAAAATGTGCATTTGTCTTTAAAATAACTAAAACAATTAATGAAATGGTTTTATGAAGATTGTACAAATAAGTTCTTGTGCTATTGTAAGTCTACGTTGTGTTATTTTTTCATTTTATTATTATTATTATTAATATTATACTCTTTTATTTTATTATATCCTATTGCCAATTTGATTCATTAGCTAAATTTTATTAAATTCTGTGCATGTTAATTGGACCAGATACACCAACAATGGTGATAGTGTTTTTATTGATCAATTAATGCGGGTAAAGGACGATTTTTTATTATATTATATATTTCGTTCACCACCTGTAAATTAGATATACCTGCATGGTTTTGTTATGGTTTGCACAAAAAACTTGTGAAACATTAAGTGTTTAATAAACTGTTAAAACAGTATTTTGCTGTTTCGTCTTAGGATCTGTCAGGGTCAGCTGGTGACTCAGACGGGTTTTAAATTTTTGCGTAACGCATTCACTCGGCAGTGATTCTACATTGTTGAGCATTAAATGAAGAATTATGTAGTTTTTTTTAATTATTTCGGTCATTTAACTGTGCCAATTATGTTAAGGGTAATATAGATGGAGATTTTAATGTGAATTTAAAAGTGTCATTGCATATGAAGACTCTCCACCAATTCTCCACGAATTCTCCGCGAATTCTCCATCTCTCCGCGTTTTAGTCGGACCCGCTTCCGCCACCGTTTGGAATGGACGACGTCGAAATACAGACATCACTGCAAAAGGTTATCCAGACAGCTTGTATTGGTGTTTGAAAACAATGGAAGTTGGATGGATTTGATTCAATATCTCCCGTAGTATTAGAGGATCATATGGATTACGCATAAAAGGAAGAAAAATCGAGTATAAGCGGCTCGAGAACGTAACTTCCCTTATCATCGCTCGAAAGGTATTTGGCCGAGTAGCCTACCTTGTGTCATAATACAAGTGATAGCATGGTATGACCGTTTTATAATTGGGTCGTTTGACATGATTCCGTCTTAGTATTTCTAAGAACATTGGAGATATGAATACCTTATTTTAAATAGGGATTCAAGCGCCTGTGGTGAGAACAAGCATCAGACAGATTTTACTGCCGGCAATTTCCGGTATTTCGGTGTTAATTTCTAACTCTGATTTCCAAGCTACTAATTTTAAAATATCATTCATATCATTTGGATCCCTTTCCATAGAACTAAATGCAAGTATTGTTTCTGACATTAGAGGGGGGCTGATTAGTGTTTGTCAATGTCCTTTGTGTAGAATAATACCTCGGTATCGATTGAATAGTAACAGGATACTTATGTGCTTGATTTCGAATCTTGAATGCTGTCATAAGAAATTGCACCTGCTGGATACAATACCCATATCATGCTTCATCTCTGTATGAGTTTTAATTATCATGATCTGATTGAATCATGACTAATGACTTCATATCTGAAATATCATAAGTATCAAATATCTCAAGTTAGTAAAATTATTTTGGGGGGAGATAGTATATTATATTACGGAAGTGAAATGATTAAAAATTAGATTGGTGACACTCAGGGCTTGCATCTTTAAAGAGCGCAACCTTTGAGCAATAAACATCTTTTGGTGTAAGAGAGGACATATCGCAACAAGCGTTCCTTTAATTGTCGCTCAAATGGATGAGACAAGTCCCATAAAAAGAATATTCTATAATTTCTACTGACTATCAATTAAATCATTATTGTTGTTTGAATGATGATAAAGATATTCATTAGATAATAATGACATTTTAATGGATTTATATGATTTTTTGTAATGGAGAACTTGTGAATGACACAATTCAGATTGTTAAAGCGACTCTCTGTTTTTTTTTTTTTTTTTCATCATATTACCCTGTGGACTTCAACCGCCCTGAGGGGTTTAGAGAACCTGGGAACTTGCGATCCTGAGAACGTGCGGACTTTATGGGACTTAGGCCTTTGAGGAAAAGAGGAACATGATGACATTAGGAAGCCGAGGACGTTTTAGACTTCAAACTCTAGGATTTCCAGGACCTGAGGACTTTGAGGGCCTGAGAACCATGAAAACCTCAGGTACCTGAGAATCGGAGGACTTTAAGGAACTGAGGGGTCCGTCTTTCTGCCTAGCGCACGGTAGGACTTTTTGACGAGCGTTACATCTAATCAGTTTGACAGTTGTCAGCGCCGTGACCCAAGTGGGGCTACCGAGCGCTAGGACTTTTTGCCGAGCACTAACCTATTTTGATAGCTGTCAGTGCTCTGACCATCGTGAGGCTACCGAGAGCAAAGGACCTTTTACCGAGGGCTACCAAAGTGCGTTTGACAAATGTCATCATTTGACGTGATCCTTGCAATAACTTCATTCTTCATTCGTTTAATAAACTGATGCAACAGCATTATTGTGCAGGTCAGAATTAACAACAATCATATTTATTCATTTATTTTATATTATTGCACATTAAATTTATGATGTTATATATTGTATACCATGATTAAGCATTTCCTTATAAAAAGTATTATATTATCATATTATACACCGGTAAACATTCTATAACAAGTGTCTCTGTATAAATACAAACGCGATGTATGAAATATGATTGTTGGAAATAACTTTTAGAATTGTAATATGCAAGGGTAGAATTGACATATTTTTAACATGTATAAATAGTGTATTTCAGTTGTACATTTCTTATCATTGAAGTATAGGATCATTTATTGTTTTTATTACTGGTTATTATTGATTATTTTACAATGGACATAAACAAAACTTATTTATTATATGTTTCATTAATAATTAAATACGTATATATATACCCAACTGTATACATAGGTTAGCCAATAGATTGTATTTTGAGAAGCAAATGAATTAAATTTATCATTTTTATTCGTACATACACATGTATAGACATAATGTCTCTTATCATTAAAAAATCTCCAAAAATACTGCTGAATACAATCCATTAAATTCTTATATCCCGATTATACACAATATACGCACACCAATTTCACTGGCACATTAAAACAGATAAATTAAACATGCAGAAAGAGACTGATCAAATATATGACCCCAAGCAGAGGGTGCAAAGATATAGTCCCGTGTAAAGTGATGGGAGGAAGGAGAGAAAATTTCTTTGTACCTTCTCATACTATAGAAACAAAAAAACAAATGTCCAGTGCAATTAATGAACTTTAATTAAATGGAGAAAAAATTAAAAGGCGACGATGAAATTCTAAATGGGGTATGACATTTTATACTCTGGTTACAATATTGATAAAAACAAAACACAGTTATATAAATGATGCAAAGAGGGAACGAATCCTATCAGAACTTGAAAAAGAATCATGCGAAGGAATAATTATAGGCCAAGTGTGTCAATATGTTATTGAAATTTAAAGGAAAATAAAAGCGACGGCCAAGACGACCTGAACCAAGTTGTTTATAAATCACATTGGCCGTATTTGAACGATTACTACATTTAAGCAAGATAAAGAAAGTGTATACAATCGTGGTAAAATGCGTTGTATACAACGAGACAGCTGTGATAACGCTTAAGTAAGCTAAAGCCAAATCACTTTTATAAATTCTGATAATCTAATATTTACTTTCGTATTCGTATATTAGTGAGGTGACCTCATAGCATTAAAAAAATAATTGTCACAACATAGCAAACAGCCTATATAAAAGGACGGAATATTGGTACAAATATAAGGTATGTATATATATATATATATATATATATATATATATATATATATATATATATATATCGGATTATATTGATTTTTGGGAGAAAGTGCCTTCAATATATTGATGGACTGAACCGCTGTCTCGACTTTTAAAATGCTTTTGAGAGTTTTAATATTTATTTCTTAATGTTAACGTAAATGTTTGGAACTCTTACATTTAATGGGTGGAAATACTTTAAATAAGTCGAATTTTTACTGTTAAGAATAATAGATGGTGTACAAAAACACTAACGATGGAAAAAGGAATTCGGCAATAATGTCCGATTTCTGAACATTAATATTAAGCAAAATCCTAATATTTCAAGGTTATTACCTTACCTTAGAAGTTTTCAATGAACCACTGACTTGGATCATGCGTTAAAGCAAGTAAATTAAAAAATGATTTAGTATCTGGACTTTGTTGATTGAATCTATTTATGAGGAAATACTTAGGCCTAATTGTAAAATAAAATATAAGAGATATGAAGTGTACAATAATTTAATTTTTAAACAATTAGGCCAAAATAATATTATATACCCTTTATGCTTTAAGTACGGTTCTATTATGTACATTAAAATTGTTGCACTGGTTTATTATGCGAATGATTAATGAAGTTCTTGCAATGATTACGTCAAATGATGACATCTGTATTACGCTCGGTGGTAGCGCTTGGCTAAAAATTCCTTGCCCTCGGTAGCCCCACGTTGGTCAGGGCACTGACAGCTGTCAAATGGGGTAACGCAACCCAAAAAGTCCAAGAGCTCGGTTCTGACAGCTGTCAATCAGAGGTAGCGCTCGGCATAAAGACCAGCTGGAACTAAGAACTTTGCGGACATGATGACCTTGAGAACATAAGGAAGCTGATGACGTAACAGGCACGGATCCAGTGGGGGGGGGGGGGGGTCGAGACCCCTCCACCCCCCTGCTCTTAACCAACGACCTTTTATTAGGCAATTTTTATGCATGACACCCGTTGACCCTTTGCAAAATTGTCCTGGATCCGCGCCTGCGTTGAGGGCCTGAGGGTGTTTAGTCTTTGAGGGCCTGAAGGTTTTGAGCAACTAAGGATTACGTGGACCGGGGGACCTTACGATTTACATGGCCTGTCCACGTTCACGACCAAATGATCCATCGGACTTGGATGACCAAAACCCCTGGGGACTTTGAGCATTTTAGTTCAGCTTCGAAATCCCAAAGTAGATTCATCTTCTTCCGTACTGTAATACTAAGTAAGGTGGAAATCGGGGCATGTTTTACGGGGTGACATAAAAGCGGACCGAACTGTCTCTCTAGTGAAGCTTGCTTTGCTAGCGAAGCGGTTGGTACGCCGGACTTGTGCGCCACCTTTATGGGTTGGGTCCGGTATCGGCCAAATATTTTTCCCTGAACAATTTGTCTTCGTAACAAAATGGGGGCTCGTCCAACGTGACGGAAAACTTTGTGGCCCAGGGAATAAGCTCACCAATGTGTGACTCCTGGGATAATTAGTCTTTTTCTGACAGCAGAACTCTCTTAAGAGGGGGTATGTTACGGGGTGACATAAACGCGAACCGAACTGTCTCGCTAGTGAAGCTTGCTTTTCCAGCGAAGCAGTTGGTACGCCGGACTTGTGCGCAACCGTTATGGGTACGGGTCTGGGATCGGCCCAATATGTTCCCCTGAACAATTAGTCTTCGTAACAAATGATATATGTGGCATGCCAATGTGTGACCCCTGAAATAGATGAAATTAGAATCTCACTTAGAAGAGCGATAAATCAGTCAAATGAATCCAGCCCTTTTCCCGGAGTTCTAATACAAAGTTTCGTGGAAAACATTTCAATGGTTTTGCGTAGTCTCTCTGTCACACAACAAATTAAGCAGACACGAGTGATAACATACCCTCCATTGCGGAAGTAGACTAATTACAATCTGACTACAGCCACAAGGCTTGCTGTCTGCACAAAACGCACTTAAATAACGGCGGTCAATTTGCATTCTAATTTTGGGAACCTGTATTAAGAATAAATGGAAAATGACAAGTCTTGCAGTCCGTGGCTATCTTTTCATGCGAGTCATGTAAGAAAGAGGTGGCCTTGTCTGAGGGGTTTCCCCCCGGAGACGGCTCAAGGACCGTAATGTTGTTTATAACTGACAAAGTCTGACTCAGTGACAAAGCTGTCACAGCCTATTCTTAGGAACATGTATAATTGAGATAAATAGACGGCACTGGTCTGGAATGCCAAGCGGAATTGTGTTAATCAGAACCGAAATGGTATTGTTACCGAGCTTGTTCTGTCTTATTTAATTTCATGCTTTCGTTCTCAAGTTTTAAGATGTGCTCATTTGTTGGAGATGTTACAACTCTTAAAGGGTTTCAGTAAAGCTAGTATATATATATATATATATATATATATATATATATATATATATATATTTATATATATATATATATGTATATATATATATATATATATATATATATATATCCGAAATGAAACTATGCAGGCAAATGATTAGTCAGTAGTAAAAATGGAGGTCGTAACCTCCACTCTAAAAGAAAATTAAAAGTAATTGTACCGTTTGTAATAGACTGTGCCTTATATTTGATTTCAAAAGGATGCCATACATTTATAAAGAGGTTATATTCACGCCTAATAAGGTGTGGGGTCAGCTGAAGGAGAACAAACGTTAGCTATCCAGTATGTCCCTTCCACATATATATATATATATATATATATATATATAGAGAGAGAGAGAGAGAGAGAGAGAGAGAGAGAGAGAGATGCACGAATAGCCATGCCGGTAATTGTATATAGAGATGGAACTAGAATACACAAAAAAAGACTTTTCACCAGTGGCTTCATTCTCCATTTCTCTAATGATATATCTACTGATATATATTATCATTTCACCCATATCTAACCCTGGTTTCATTGACACCCCATCCCCGAATCCAGCTTGATATAATCGTGCTACATAAG
This sequence comes from Sipunculus nudus, assembly GCA_026874595.1. Taxonomy (NCBI): domain Eukaryota; kingdom Metazoa; phylum Annelida; class Sipuncula; order Golfingiida; family Sipunculidae; genus Sipunculus; species Sipunculus nudus. The sequence continues at coordinate 58,477,709 of CM049307.1, forward strand.
CACCTCAGACGAATAAAAAATACCTTTAAGGCCAAAAAAAATTAAAGGTATGGTTCTCAGGCACCGCCCGCATCAGTTTTACTGGATTATTTTTCTGACAGGATATCGGAATAGGCCACTTTAAAATTAAATGTTTTAGGCCAAAGTACAAAAAAGGGTATTGTTCCCAGGTACATTTTTTCAGAAATCAATGCGGGCGGGCGTATTTTTTATTTTTATTTTTTTGTATGTTTCGATAATAACAGATTTATTTTGCTAAACATGTAAAAGCACTACATGACAAAGGAAATTGTATGATTTTATCTTTTTGAAAGAAAAGTCCGAGCGGCTGCAGCTAAAAATTGGAAAGTTTCTATTGAAAATCAAAATTAAAACCTTTGATGCGGGCGGTGCCTGAGAATCATACACTTTATTTTTTTGGCCTTAATATATTATTTTATGGGTTAATTATGGATTTGAATTGATCTTGGCTTTCTTTTGAATGAAGGGTCTTTCGCACGGAAGCTACCTTAAGATTATTTTTCAACCAGTCTGCTATAGACTTTAATCCATTTGTACTATTCTTGATTAGAATGCTGGAATCGGCTTCGGAAGCATTGCAACAATTACTATGCAGCACTATGGTTGTCTTCTAAGAAATGGAATATCATATTGTCGCTTAAACAGAAGATGTCATCTCGCCTTGGGATCGTTGTTTGCCCTCTTGAGGACCGTGCCATTTCATTCTTGATGTTAGCAATTGTGAAGGAACACCTGAACGAGAACAATATTTCTGTATCGAAAATGCTTTTCGCACTTCATTGCAATGAGAACAATGTTCACGAAACAGGTGCTACAGGCGTTTACAAAATTGGGTGTCGTTATGTCATTATGTGCCGTTGCACTCAGCCATGGTTAGGTGGGAATGTATATGGAGATAAGGATTATGCCTGCATTTTAAAGGGAGCTCTGATCTTTTGTTGAGTCTTTCTCTCTCGGGGAAAGTTATGATTTGGACCTTTTCTTCTAGGCAGAGAATACAACTTCCACTGGGGAGCTTTCTCGGGAATGCACGCTTGAAGGCCGGCCAGCTGATTGAATATGGGGTGCTTGTTTTCTTCTGGAGCCAAATGAACTTCGAGAGTTTTCGTACTTGGGGTGGCTGAATGATTTCTCGTGGTCTCTGCAGCGGGATTTAAATTCGCTGCCGGCAAGTCCAATGAAGCTTGCCTCTGAGGTTTGAGTTGTGCGGTTAGCGGCATAGATGTCACAGAATATCATATGTGTTTGCTAAATATATATTCAATGCCATGAATATCTCTTCACTTTAAGCCCTCCTACTATTATTTTAAGATATATGCAGATGTACCACCCTTGTGTGGATCTCCCCCTGAAGAGCATACCCCTCCTACAAGACTGAGTTTCCTTTTATTGCACTGGGTGAATGTCTTTTTCATGCCCTGGTCAAAACAGCCTATTATGAGACCCACCACTTACATGAAAGCTGACAACCGAACCGTGGGATATTGTCCACATGTTTGTTCAAACTAAAGTTGATTGTAAGGGCCACAATAGATAATTGTAAACTGGTTCTGGTTTATTTTTCTGGTGAATATTTTTGCTGGGGCACAAGAGACGAACTTGAAAACAGTTGGCCAGAGACACAGCTACAGAGACCTATTTTGCTGTTACCAAATCCCGTCGACTGGTTCTTCCAATGGCTCGACTACTCGTCCCATACCAGTGAGACCCATATCACTCAGTATATATGGTGAGCCCTCTTTTATAAGCAATACTATTCATGGGAAAATTCTCAAGAACCATCTTTTATTGTCGCCCTATTAATGTTAGTCCTTAATTGTCATTTCGTGTTAAAAACAGTAAATATCCATACATAGGTCGCAGTTGTAATCTGCGTCCCATATATAAAAAACGGAGTAAAAGTTGTATGATATTCAGTTTTGTAAAGGTCAAGACTAGTAACTTTAAAATCAAATATTTAATTGGGTTTTCTTTCTTTCCAGTGTGGTATTCCTGGAATATTCCACCCACCCTGGTATACTGTGGTCTTTTGTCAATTGAGGACACGTTTTTAGAGAGGAGGACACCCATAGCCAATCACACATCCATTTACTATTTAGCTATTTTATATATAAAGTTAATAAAGTTCTATTTTTTGTTACCCCGTCTTCATCTGGTTTGTATGAAACCCTGCTTTGATACTGTGCTGTACGTATCATTAAGGAATGAAAGAACCTTGGGGAAGGAACTTTGGTTTGTGTGAATGACCTTGGGTTGAGTCCTTGACAACAGACAATGCCAGCATGTACGCATGCTTCTTTAAGGGGCACTCTGATTTTTACGGCAGTTGTTTTTGTGTTGGGGAGTGTTTGTTCACAATATAACCCACGCAACCATGAACTAAATCTCATGAAATGTTCAGGGCGTTTCGGGAATGGGCTGCAGAAGAATTGTAGGAATTAATATAGATAGTAGATCAGATCATAGCATATGTTGAATGGAGACAATAAATCCAAAACAATCGCAATCTTAAATTTTGCTTAAATCCTTGGCTCTAGGTTCCATTAAAAAACTTCTGTTTTTGTTTTTGATCAGAAAAAAGCGGGCTTTTTGCTTATCTCAACCCTCAAGGTCTTATACTTTCGATATGCCACCAAAGAATTTTGAGATATTAAAAGAGTCTTTTACATGTATTTTCATATTATTATATTAAAATTTATCTTGAACGAAATATATTTTGTAAAATAGTATAACCGCAATGTCGGATGCCCTATATAAGATTATTCAGGTTTTCCTGAAAATCCGATTGTCACGCTTTTTTTTATCTTGTTTAGTGCATTGTCACAAGAACCTTTCGAGCGTTGCTCCGATTTTTTCTAATTGTTTGCCACATTTTCTTTATATTTTTATCAAATTTAATTTAGAATTAGGACACTCCAGTTGCGCTCTAGTCAGAAAACTTACTAGTGACACACATGAACCGACATGTATTATTACTAACGCTCCGCTAAAATTCATGAAATCGTGCGCATGTGAGAATTCAACTTTTTTGCTCACCGGAAGTTTTACAGTCTGTCAACGTCCCATGTAACTGGCAGTGCACCTGGTTAAATATTTCAAACATTCTCGGGATCAGTCTGAAGGTCATCTCGTCCCACAACACATTTTCATTCCCCAAAGCTACCAAAGTAACGGCAACATATTGGTTAAAAGAATTATACATGGGTGGATGAACGTGATATTGCCACCGGTATGTCTGGGACGAGTCTATTAAATGGTTCGACTCAATCTAGGGCCATAACCTGGTTTTTGAAAAGACTGGGTTAACTGAACGACCAAAACTTGCCGGGGCATGGTCAAAATACTGTATTTCTGAAGAATGTACCAGACTGGCTATGATCCGGCGGCATTTTCCCCTTCTATCGAAAAAGAGTCTATCGACGCCTTCAGAGTGTAGAGAACATGATTGTGAATCACGATTATGATAAAAAAAAATCTGAGCATTGAAATTAAACCCAGCAAATTGTAAGATATGATTGTGTACTTTTCAACAACACCTACCATGTAAGAAAAAATCCCCAAAACGCTATAACTTAATTACAAGTATTTCATTGTTATTTTTTTTTCATAAAATATTCATATATACTTTTATGATATATAAGATAAGAGCTATTGCTGAGTCGGATGGCCATGACTAGATGATTCAGATTTTCTGACCATTCGTCCGTGACGCTATTGTTTAGTGCGTATTATCACAAGAACTGTTCCTTAGTTTTTTTTCTGAATATTTACCCGATTTTCTTTATATTTTGATCACATTACATTTAATTTAGAAATAGGACACTTCAGTTACCCTTAAGTTAGAAAACATATCGGTGATATATATATGCCTTCGGCGGCATGTACTATTACTGACGGCCCGATAAAAAATCAGGGAATCGCGCACTTGTGAAAATTCAACTCTTATGTTTCCAAGAAGTTTTACAGACGGTCAATGTCCTATGTAACTGGCAGGGTCTCTGGTAAAATATGTAAGACGCCCCCGGGCTCAGTTTGAAAGTCGTTTCGTCCTACGACAAATAGCATCCCGCAAAGCTACAAAAGCAACGGCATTTATTGGTAAATAGGATTATGGACGGATGTACGTGATATTGCCATACAGTGTGTGTGGGACGATCCTATTTAATAGTCTGAGTCACACCAGGACAAATCCTTGGTATTTGAAAAGCCCGGGTTTACTGACCGACCGAGAATTAACTAACAAGAGAGCGGTCAATATATTGTTTTTCTTAAGAATGCGACAGACCGGCTTGGAACCAGAAGAATTTGCCGATATATCATAAGTGAGTCCGTCCACCTGTCAGAGTGTCGAGAACCTGACTGAACATTTCGATAATGGTTAAAAAATTCTGGTCATTTCTCAAAACGCCTCATGATCTATAGGTACGCGGACATTAAAAAAAAAAAACGATCATAAGATGTGACCTTACATGTGTGAAAAAATCACTGTTACTCAGCATATGACAAAGCCCCTGCAATTTTGTTAGTATTTCTTATCGCATTCAAGCATCCCCCCCCCCCCACGGGTAACGTGGCCAATGCGCACATCTTAAACATATATTGGATTAACACTTCATTTTTTAAGTCCCTATATGTACTCGTTTGTGTTAATTCATCATTCGTTTTTTCACGGCTACCAGACCACAGAAGTGGAAAAGCATCAGCCAACACAAATATATGCTTAATCGCAGTATGGATCAAAGTATTTAAATCAGGTGTGTTATAATGCTTGGTACAGAGTGACACTAGCGAATGCTATCAGGGTAAATAATTTGATGTTTAAACATAAATATACATAATGTATGTATACATATATAATATATATATATATATATATATATATTATAGTTGGCTTTTAAAACTTCGTTTCAAGTGTTTTGGTCAGTGAAATAGGGGTTTGTTAAAACATTGTTTGCAACATTGCAACCAAAAACATACAAAGTATGTGTTTTCAAGAGTTGTCATTATTTGTGTTGGCAACTTGAAACTTTTACATTTATCCCTGTATCCATGCTGTTTGATAAGAGTAAATAAATTAACTTAACAAACACCTGCAAGTCTGTATGTTACTTTTTTATATCTTACATTCGATGAACTTGCGTGCCTAATCGTTCTGAATCTTTTTTTAGGACAGAAAACAAACCTTACTGGTAAGTGAAAATGCGCAAAGGAATCACATCAGCTGAACCAATTATCTATTGGATGGCCGCCAGGTCTTTCGCTGACATACCATTGAGTAGAAGGTTTAAATGAAGATTTGTTCGGAGGCTCTGGGTCATTCTATATACTGCAACTAATTCAGAATCAGGTAAATTCTAATGTAGCCATATGTAGTTTTTTTTCGACAGGATTAGTTTGACTTTCTCGATTTACGAAAACACGCCCCTGTTAAACATCTTTTTTTTTTCAATTACAGTTAACACAGGTCATTTATAGCAGAGTAAAACAAAATATACAAATCTATTTATTATCAACAGTTTATTTAAACCTTTTCCTTCATTTTTTTTTCTTAGGGGGGGGGGGGGCTTCTATGTATACATATTGTGTTAAGGAATCTGACTTTTTTTATCTCCATTACAAAATTTATGTTCATTGCGCATACGTGATCTGTTGATATTAGGTTCCGTAACAATATATGTAAATTGACCATGTACTAAGTACATCTGCAGATTTCCATAACCATTTCGGACTACGTACGTGACACGGGCTTACACTCGATTATCTTGGTGTCAACCAGTCTTGGTGTACCATTCCTGCGGGTCGTGGGTGTGTGGCATCCCTATTGCTGGGTCATAACACCGAGGAACCCCCGCGCACTGATTTTGTGAAGCATTTGAGATTCTGGGACGCTCAGACTAAAAATATGTAGGAGTGATATGAGTAGGGGGATAGGTATGTGTAAAATTTTTGAGGGATCTATGTTTTTCATACAACATTATCGTATCATAATAATTAAACTATTATAATTAAATGTAATAATATGAATACTTGATTATAATGAAATGTTATAGTCAGCTTACGACAAAGCGTTTAGACAATTACCTAGTTGTCCAATAGGACGTACGCTTGTACCATCATCGCCGAGGGTCAAAAAGAGAGTTTTCAGCATCACAAACGCTTATCTCCGAATCCCTGAAAGCCATAATATGTATATTTCGATGCTACATCCTAAAGCTTAGACATAGGGCGGTGGCTACCTTGTAAAACACTCAACTGGGTATGCTTAATGGCTCTCCAAATATCAGGGAACATGGAGAATTAGTTAAAATACGCCTCAGGTCAATCAGCCGCAAAATGTCACCGTTTGAAGATAAAGATGAGAGTGATATATTAAGATGGTTGCACATATGTGGGGACACATATTTCGAGATATTGTGTTTAACCTTTCATCGGTTAATTTAGTTTGTCTTTCAGCAACTTAACTCAATATTGATTTTTTTTCTTTATTTTTTTATGAAGGGTTTAGGTAAACACCAATGAAACGTTCCATTCACTTTCGGTAATAAGACCACCATAATGTGTGTTTAATCTTAAGGATTCGATCTCTATGTGTAAGAGCAATTTCTTTGTCTCAGCCGATTGCCACACCCATTCATTTTTGTTAGGGTAAGCTTTATTATAGAGGAGAAATGTGAAGGAGCTTCTTAACCGTGACAAACACTTCATGTTTAACCATGTACACTACAAAGTTTGATCAAATTGAACGCTTTTGTATCTCAAAACTCCTATGACTTTCTGTGATAAATAACGGGTCAAAAGACTCTCATATTTGGAAACAGCTCCCTAATGAATACGTACACACTTTTATTCTTTCTTATCATGCACAGACTGAAAATTCTTCATTTACGGACTCTTTCAGTTTGGCATCACATTTGCTCCTTTAATAATCACATCCTTTTCACACGTTATGAGGGGGGGCTGGTTTTGACAATTCTCTCACCGAATTAATATTTCTTTGGGGCATAAATCCAAATGTCATTTCTTCTGTCTGACCGTTATTGCATTGTTCCCGTGATTGCAGTTTAAGTCCATGACGTGCCAATCATTTTTACATTTTTCACACCTCGACCTAGCTCCAGACCCTGCCGAGATAGATTAAAGATTGCACAATGTGTCTATCCTAATGCAATAACCCGTCTGCCCTAATTGCTGGTCCCGAGCTTGCTCCTGGTTTCTTCTATCTCCCAAAAAGGATCCAATTCGTTTAATTTGACATCTTTTCCGCAATGACTTTGGTGAAAGATACTGTTTCTAACAATACTTCTTATCTCATTTGCCGCAGTTTATCAATTGTTTCCTTGAATGTAGTTTTTTATCATACCTGTTTTTGCTGTTTTTAATTAAAAAACTATTATGTAAATGAGATTTCACCAAATATTACAGTTATGCACAACCGGCACAAGTAATGGAATCAATGCAGTTCTTTTTTATGCACGACAATTCTCTAGGAGAATAATATTCTAGATTCACGTTTTCTGTCACTTGAGCCACTGAGGTTCATCATTACAGGTTTTGTTACCTGAGGCAATATGGTTCATCACCATTTGGCTGGTTCCCTAAGGTTCATCACCAGTTATATTGTTCTGTCACCTGAGACACTGCATGAGGTTAATCATAACAGGCTTTGTTACCTGAGGCACTAAGGTTCATTACAATTTGGCTTGTTCTGTCACCTGAATCATGAGGTTAATCATTACATGTTTTGTTACCTGAGGCACTAAGGTTTATTATCACGTTTTGTTTTGTCATATATATATCTTCATGCTTCATCTGCGAATGGCTCATTTTGTCACCTGAGGAACTACTGTTCCACATTCCTTGTTTTGTTCTGTATCTGAGGCTTTAAGGTTCATCATCATCTTGTTTGTTCTGTCAACTGAGTTATTAAGGTTCTCCATTTCATAAAATTTACACCCGAACTCATCCTCCTGTATAATAACCGAGGATCGTCATCGTGGTCTGTTCTGTGATTCGGGCACAAAATTCACAATAGGATGTGTTCCTCCTCAGGCATATTCAACCAGGTTCATCACCACATGTTCTGTTCTGTGACTTTTTAAATTTACATTAATTCTATGGTATATACTGCTAATTAATCAAAGTTCGTCATCGCGGAGTCTCTTCTGACTTATGTTATTCAGTCCATTTTTTTCCTAGTTTAGTTATATATTCTAATTTTCATGGATCATTTTTTTTTTTTTTTTTAGAAATGATGGTAATGTTGCTCATTCGAGCTATGATAGAAAATATGGAAAAGGGAATAAATTTAGTGTTTAGCATATACACAATTTCATGAATGGAAGCCTATATTTTTTTTATTTTTTTAAGGTAAAAGTGCAAAGTTACACAGATATCAAACGTTTGCACGCGAATTATCAACAAGAACAAATGCACCGGAAATTTACCACGTTTCTAAGCCTTTATTTGATTGGTCATATTCTATATTACGTCAAATGGTTCTTAAAATAGCAACCCATTTGTTTACCCCGCCGACTAGACAGGCCGTACGCGAGCTACCTGATAGGTTCAATAGTCCGGTTATTAATTACAAATTATTAAATGGCACGCTCTGGGACTGGCTGAAGCAAGGTATCTGTTCAGATACCTCGTTCTCAGGATGATGGTTCAGCACCTCGAGATCTGTGATGACCTTTGGGGCACAACATGCATAATACAATTTCACCAGCTAATAATCTCGTGTGTAACGCTATCTGACCAGTTCTGGATTGTTTTCTGTATTTCCTCGGCTTTATATTTCTTCAGCCATCAAGGCGGCATCAATCACTTTTTCCTTCTCAGAAAACAGGCTTTACCGAGTAATCTGAAAGCTGATTTGAATAAACCTGTTACACTGCGTCATTTAAATGCCCTTTCTCATGTTTTTCTTATGCATCGATCCCGGTAACTTGCTAAGGACAACAATGTATCATTTAGCCAAAGGCAAATTAAATTCTAGTCGAACAAGCCCTAGCTGTGGCTTCAAATGAACCTGGGCCATACAGAAGAAATCTAAAACAGCTCTCGGAAGTCATCCTTTTCAATCTTTTAAAGGCTTAAGAGAGGAAAAAAATAACACCTGCGGTTGCACCAAACGTTTATTGCAAATGATCTGTCAGACGTACCACATGGAAAGATGGATTCCAATCAGAACTTTTCCTTGTTATTGTTCCCGTACACATGATAATATAAAGGAACATTTGAATGTACACGGGGGACTTACAGTCTTAATTAGGAGTGGCCGTCAGTCCGTCTCTTTCTCTCTCTCTCTCTCTCTCTCTCTCTCTCTCTCTCTCTCTCTCAGAGAGATTTTTAACCGGGCGCGTGTTCTCAGTAACAAAACAATTTTTGCCGTTATAAATTTACTTTAGCTGACTTGGCATTTGTCCGTCATCTTTCCGGCAGTCTATCCATTAGCAGGCGTTTACATGCTGACAGGGCCTGATTAGTCGTCTGTGGGAATTCACAATTAGACAACTGTGAGCAATATTCCCTGAATAACGAGGCAAAACGTGTTTTAGCACCTCAAAACCCAGACGGAGATTTCTACGGTATAGCTGATCCAATTGTGATGAATGATTTACCCTCGAGTATTCTTGGTTAGAATATACGAATTCCGCCGAGGAGTTCCGAGTGTCCAGTTTACTTTTATGCGGAAAATATTTCGTGTTTGTGTCATGTTTGTAACTACTAATCAGCTACTAATGTGGAAAACATCTGGGTATACATGCACCATTCCAACGGATTGGTTCATCATTGATACATCATTGTTTTTTCCGTGCACGCGTTTGCCTGTTCCTATTATCACTTGACGATTGTTGTCATCTAGTCATGGTTTGTGGGGTCTTTTTTAAAGGAAGCAGTGTATATTTCACAATTTTATTACAAACCATATTTTTATTATTTCTCAGAAACATCTTTTTACATTTCGGAAATATAATATGGAACATTTAATATTTTTTCTTGTCTGAATTTAATCAGATGTATTATGGCTTCCGGATCTGACCGTGCCAGAATAATCATGCATTGGACAGAAACCCTAGCTAGTACTCTACCTAGTCATTGTTAAAATCTAATTAAAGATATTTGGCTTCTTGTTTTGAACATCACAAAACAACAGCGAATCCAACAGAAACCCTAGATCCTAACTAATGTTTACCAATGACTAAGCCGAAGTTCTAAGAAGAGAAGCCCGTGCAGGTTCGAATAACAGAATCACACAAAGGCACAGATTAAAAGTATTTGGATTCATTTGTGGACCTTTGGTTTAAGGAAAACGTACTTAGAGGAGGGGTCAAACAGGTGACAGCTCACATCTTTTAAGGGGCTCCAAATTCTTGCGAATTGTCCTTTCGCGCCTACACATCTTGCTAAATAAATTATAGCATCAAAACCCATTGCCTCTAAAGTCTGCTTGGAGGATAGAATTACAAGTGGTGAATATATGTGAATATATATATATATATATATATATATATATATATATATATACTGTTACAGGTGCTCTTTTATTGTGTGACACGGGCGTAGCTCCTGTTGTGGCGCTCGTGTCTGGCCAGGTATTACATATTATATTTAATCCGTACTGGTTGAACTCTCGTTGTCATGTGAGCCTTGGGTTTTCACGCCTGGTCGTAGGTCACGTGATGAGCCTTATATGTGGAGATACACAGCTCTGTTTTTCTAGAGAATTCCTGAAACGCGTGTTTACTGTGACTGCGCAAGATCTTATAGACTGTTCGAGAAGTGGAAAATTCCCGGCTTGAAGTGTGAAGGTATATAAAGGGGCTGTTTTTTTTAGAACCAGAGGGCAGAGAGAGCAGAGATTTTCCAACGGATGCAGAAGCGTGTGTCAGATTCTAGGACTTTTCAAAGACTTTCTCCTGGATTTTATACATTTGGACTTCAGTTTACTTTCTGGGTTGTTGCAAGAACTTTCCACTGGACTGTCATTCTCCGAGAGTTTACATTTAAAGGACTTATCGTTGTGATGGTGTTGGTATCCAGGTACTGTACCATTTTTTTTTGTATGATTGTATTGACCTGTTGCTATACCGCTGTTTTACTGTATAATTGTATTGATTTAATGTATTTTATCGTTAGGGTTGTTTTAAGAATAAATTATAGTTATTTAATAACAAAAAAAACACTGACTTCTTTATTCATTCCCCTAGACATTTCACGCTGCCTAGTGTTACAGAATCTGATTTTTTTTATCTCCGTTACAGAATTTGTGTTCATCACGCATACGTACGCGTACATTAGGTTCCGTAACAATATATATGTATATATATATATATATATATATATATATATATATATATATATATTAGACACAGGGGCGGCTCCTGGATTTAGGAAAAGGAGGGCTCCAAAACAGGAGAACTAATGACAAAATCTAAAATAAGGTCCCCCTGTCCAGGAAAGGGTGTCCATGAGGCAAATATTGGTTTTAAACCCTTAAAAAAGACTGTGGCTGCTGAAAGGTAAGGGGAGGGGAGGGAGGGAGGCGTTCTCCTCCCTTGGATCCGCTTCTGTTGCCACCTGTTCTCTTAATTCCTCTCAACTGCAAAAGCACCGAAGAAATGTTTTTCGATGTTCTTGCGCTAAACACGCTATAAACTGACAATTATTTTTTTTCCACAAAACTAGCCTTTTGTCAACGTATTAGTCACGTGTCAAAATTCCACTTGATATTCACTGTTTTAATAGGACCTTATGTGACCCCTAGTTAAAATTATTACCCCACTTTCGTAATACTTAATCTGACTTGCAACCCTAAATATGTAATAAAATGACATAAATTAGAAAATCTGATAAAATCAACGAATCTTCGGAAATACTTCTTGCTTTTTTGATTGAACAAAATTGTTTTGATATTTAGATATTTATGGCAGTATGGCAGACTCCATGGAAATATCCTTGTTCTTGATTCGGTTGAGTTCATATTCAATAACGGCTGACTTAATTATTGTGACTTATCACGCATATATGCTCGTTATAATGTGTGTAAGACTTCTTATTTGCAAAAAATGCGACCCATGTTAAACCGCAAGTGACTGGCATGCCAAATGATGGTGGAACAATTAATATATAAGAAAAAAGAAATCAGTTTAAATTTTCATTTGCTTGGAAAGGCAGTTTAATGTACATTAAAAACCTACGTAAGATTTTGATCGCAAGCCTGCAGCACTGAACGCCTACATAATCACAGAGACATAAAGCTGGGCTTCCGTGCAGAAAGGACACTAATCTGCAGCATTAAAACATCCAATATAAATGCTCTTTGCTACCCCATTGTCTGGGTAATACATCGCTTTTGGTTCGCGGCACGATTAATAAAACTGCGTGAATTTCAATCATTTTCTTTATGTCTGCACTGAACAACAGTCACCTGTTTTTTTTTTATTTTAATTTTTTTTTTCAGGATATTTTTTTTCTATGTGAACATCAGATACGAGGATTGTCATTTGAAGAAGGTGTCGATGATACATAATACATTTTCTATTTGTAAAATACATTAAATCATTTATTATTTATTACTTGACCCATTAGTGTGGTCCAGCTTTTTTGTGGTATATACCCAGTAGGAAGGCTAAAGATAAATAAAATGACATATGTAACTTTAAGACCCATGGTTGAAAGTCTATTCCATTTAAGTACCAGAACATAACTAAACTCTGTGAGATTGTTCTCTCACTTGAGACACTGATGTTCATAATTACAGGTTCTTTACCTGAGGCACTAAGGTTCATCACAATTTGGCTTGTTCTATCACCTGAGGTCATTGATGTTAATCATTACAGGTTTTGTTACCTGAAGCACTAAGGTTCTTTACATTTTGACATGTTCTGTCACCCAAGGCACTAAGGTTCTTCATCACATGTTTTGTTCTGTCATATATAGGTCTTCAAGCTTTATTTTTTAATGGTTCGTTCTATCACCTGAGCAACTAATTCCTCATTCCGTGTTTTTTTTATTTCTGAGGCATTAAGGTTCATCATTATCTGGTTTGTTTTGTAAACTGAGGTTACAAGGTTCTCCATTACTTAAAATTTACACCCAGCTCGTGCTGTCTCCTGTATAATCACCGAGGTTCTTCAACCTCACTGTTTCCAGTAATTCGGGCACAATATTCACATTAGGGTGTGTTCCTGGCATATTCAACCAGGTTCATCACCACATGTTCTGTTCTGTGACTTTGATCACTAAATTTACATTAATTCATTGGTAGATCCTGCTAATTAATCAAAGTTCATCATCGCGGAGTCTCTTCTGACTGAAGTTATTAAGTCAACTTTTTCTTTCTTAGTTTAGTCACTACTTGGTCCATTTTGTCACTTGGGACAGAGAAAGAAGACTAAATTCCCTGGAGAAACACGAGGAATTTGCTGCTTCTCCTGCCTAAGGCTATACAAAAAAAATGTTCTATGGAATCGCCGCTTCTCACTTTCATGGATAATTTTTCTTTTTGGCAAATGATGGTAATGTTGCACATTCGAGCTAAGGTAGAAATTCCCTCAAAGAATTCTTACCGATATGAAAAAGGGAATAAATTAAGTGTTGAGCATATACACTATTTCAAGAATGAAAGCCTGTATATTTTAATTTTCTTGGTAAGAGTGCAAAGTTCCTTGTTCTTATGTCTCGAACGGTAAAAAAAACAAATTCACCCGCTCCTACTAATATTTTGTTCCTAGAATACCGTAGAACTTAATTATTTTGTGGCCTAAGGACATTAATGCTTAGTCCGGGTGTCTATTTCAGAGGTTTGGGTATATCACACCTTCATGACAGCCATGTATTTGGCTAGGCTGAGGAGTGATCTTGCCTCTGCGGGCCCCTGGCCTGCTTTATATAATGATTTTTGAAAAGGGTGCGTTTTTACATGTGATGGGGCCGAAATCTTAGCGGCCAATCAAAGTCAAAGGCACGCAGATATCTAAAGTTTGCACACGAATTATCAATAAATACACATGCACCGGAAACTCACCACGTTTATAAGCCTTTAAATGATTGGTCAGATTCCATATTACGTCAAATGTTTGTTCTAAAAATAGCAACACATTTGTTAAACAGGCCCTACGCGAGATACCTTATAGTTTCAATAGACCTGGTAATAGTACAGTTAATTGAATAAAACGTTCTGGGACTGGCTGAAGCAAGGTATCTGTTCAGATACCTCGTTCTCAGGATGATGGTTCAGCAACTTGAGGTCTGTGATGACCTTCGGGGCACAACATGCATAATACAATTTCACCAGCTAATAATCTCGTGTGTCACGTTATCTGACAAGTTGAGGATTGTTTTTGTAATTCCTCAGCTTTTATATTTCTTCAGCCATCAAGGCGGCATCAATCACTTTTTCCTTCTCTGATAACATGCTTTGCCGGGTACTTTGAAAGCTGATTTGAATAAAACTTCTTACACTGCGTCATTTAAATACCCTTTCGCATGTTTTTCATATGCATAGATCCCAGTAACTTGCTAAGAACAACAATGTATCATTTATCCAAAGGCCAATTAAATTCTAGTCGATAAGCACTAGCTGTGGCTTCGAATGAACCTGGGCCATTTGAATTAACTTTTTTATAAGTTATGAAATGAGATAAATGTTAGGCTTTATTTTGTTTTAGTTTAACACGAGACGCATTCGAATTAGATACAGAAAAGAAATATAAAAACAGCTATCGGAAGTTATTCTCTTAAATCTTTTAAAAGCTTAAAAGAGCACCCAACGAGTGTGTTACACTCGCGACACGAATATAACCTACTGTTTTGCACTCGCGACACGTGAAAGGTCCATGGGGACATCATATCTTCTTGACCTAACTGTATGAAAATTGTAACCTGGCCACGTAATGCCGTATCTGAAATGTCTGCTTTGTTCTACATGGCTTGTTTTTGTTTTCCCAAGCACATACTAACCCAGTTTGAAAATGACGAAACAGGCGTTCAAATCGCAAAGTTTATGGATGATGATAATCCTGTTCCTTTTTTTTGCATACAAGTTTCAAAGTCACGAAAAATATGTCAGATACACGGTTTTCTAGCGGAGTTAAATAAAATAAGATCCCTTTGATAGGTATGTTCAGTTCTCACTACATGTCGAGAATGATCCTTTAAAGAGAGGATAAAAATATAAAAAAAGTGCACCGAACGTTTATTGCAAATGATCTGTCAGACGTACCACATAGAAATATGGATTCCGCTCGGATCGTTTCCTTGTACTCTTTTCTCGTTCACATGATAAAGTAATATTTGAATGTTTGATCTTGCCTCGACCTTGAAATATGTGAAGGGTCATTTGTTAGGGCCTGTCTATACGACGGACTTACAGTCTTAGGATATCCGTCAGTCCCTCTCTCTATCAGCGAAGAATTGTAATCAAACTAATCAGAGCGTGGTATCGCAATGTTATCCAGCTCCAAATTTTAAACATGCGTCACCCGCTCTCGTTGGTCCGATAACATTGTTTCTGACACAGAGCCAATAACCAGACCAATAAGAGCGGGTATCCTGGTGTAAACAAACAAATGTTCTTTTTCTTGTGTAAGCAGACCATGCAAGTGTTACATTTAAGATTGAGAGCTCAAACAACGATACCAACTACGTAATGGAAATATTAAAAGTTATACAGTTTGGTATAGAACGACTGATATCTTTGTTCCATTTACCATCCCCCGTTTCCCCTGTCCGTTAGGGGGGGGGCGCTTAAAGGGATTTATGAGTTTATTTTTACATAGATATTCAGGATAAAAGGAATTGTAATACTTTGAAATGTTCAACTTTCCAACGGATAAGCATTTATACAGGTTTACCTCTCCGTAGGAAAATTTGCATTTTCACGAAAGATGCATCCTACCATCATATCAAACGGGTCTATTATGACCGCGCTGCTGTTTGCCGATCTCAGATTTTCAAATAAAGTTACACTCGCCTCATCTTCGATAATTTTTGGTTAGAATATTTGAATTCCGCCGAGAAGTTCAATGTGTCCAGGTTACTGAAATGCCCGATAATATTTCGTTTTTGTGTCATGTCTGTTACTACTAATGGGCTACTAATGTGGAAAACATCTTAGTATACACCTTTCCAACAGATTGGTTCATCATTGGTACATCATTGCCTTTCCGTGCAAGCCTTTGTTTGTTTTAAAGGAAGCGGTGTATTTTTCACAATTTTATAACAAACCATATTTTTATGATTTCCCAGACACGTTATTTTACATTTCAGAATTGTAACATGGAACATTTAATATTTTGTCCTGTCTGAATTTAAGTAGATTTGATCGTGACAGAACAATCCTTAGCAGAAACCTTAGCACTCTCCAAAGTCGTCGTTTAAATCTAATCAATAGATAGTTTGGTTTCTTGTTTTGAACACAGAACAACAACGAATCCAAAAAAAACCCTAAAACTACTGTTTACCAATGTCTGAGTTGATGTTCTATGAAGATAAACCTGTGCAGGTTCAATAAACACAATCACACAAATGCACAGGTTTGAGGTATTTGGATTCATTTGAAGACATTTGAAGGAAAGCGTGCTTAGAGGAGGTGGTCCAACATGTAACAGCTCAAATCTTTTAGGGGCTTCGAATTTCTGCAAATTGTCCTTTCGCGCCTACACATTGTCATAAATAACCTGTAGATTGTTCAATGTTGAAAGCGAATACTCAGAAGTGCACCTAAGCCCCTCCCCCTTAAGCCTTCTGCGAGGATAGAATAACAAGGGTTTGTGGGTATATTTCTATAAATGTATTCGACACAGGGGCGGATCCGGAATTTAGGAAAAGGAGGTGTTTAAATCAGGAAGTCTGATTACAAAACCTAAAAGGTCCCCATGTCCTTGAAAGGGGGGTCCAGGATGCAAAAATTTGTCTTAAACCCTCAGATTGTGGCTGCTCAGAAAGAGAGAGACGGGGGGGGGGGGGGAGGGGGTGGTCTCCTCCTATGGATCCACCTCTTTTGACACCAGTTATCTTAATGTCTTTCCTAAAACCAACGAAGAACTGTGTTTCTATGTTCTTGCGCTCGATATGCAATTACTTTACTGACCATACTTTACCCCAAAAACTGATCCCTGGTCAAAGTTTTATTCACGTGTCAGACTTTCACTTGATATTAATTATTTTATATGAACTGAAGTTTCCCCTGGTTAAAATTATTTCCCAACTTTCCTAATACTAAATCTGATTTTTTAACCTAAATGTTTTATAAAATGACATCAAATAGAAAAACTGATGAAATCAATGAGTCTTCGGAAATATTTCTTGCTTTTTTTATTTAACAAAATTGTTTTGATATTTTCATTTTCATGGCAGTGTAGCAGACTCTTTTGAAATATAATTTTTTTCTAGATTCAGTTGAGTTCATAACAAATAACGATTGACTTAATTATTGTGACTTATCATATAATGTGTGTAAGATTTTTTATTTGCAATAGATGCGACCTATTTTCGACCGCAAGTGACTGTCATGCCAAAAGATGGTGGAACAATTTATATATCAGAAAACAAAATCAACTGAAATTTCATTTGCTTGGAAAGGCAGTTTAATGTATATTAAAAACCTACGGCAGAATTTTTTCGCACGCCTGCATTACTGGACGCCTACATATTCACAGAGACATAAAGCTGGACTTATGTGCAAAAAGGACACTTAATCTTCGACATTAAAACATCCAATATAAATGCTCTTTGCTACCCTTTTGTCTGAGTAATACAGCGCTTTTCGTCTGGGGCACGATTACTATAACAACGTGAATTTCAATCATTTTCTTTATGTCCGGACTGAACTACGGTCACCTGTTTTTTTTTATTTTTTGTTTTTTTTTATTTTTAGGATATTTTTTCTATGTGAACATCAGGAACGAGGAATGTCATGTGAAGAAGGTGTCGATGATACATAATATACTTTCCTTATTTATTAAATATAATAAATCAATTATTTAATTATTGAGCCATGAGTGTGGTCCAGCTTTTTGTCTGCAAAAAAATACACAATAGGAAGGCTAAAGTTAAATAAAAATGACATACGAAACTTTAAGACCAATGGTGCTATGTTTCTTCCATACAAGTACAAGA
The DNA here is from genome assembly GCA_026874595.1 of Sipunculus nudus. Classification (NCBI taxonomy): domain Eukaryota; kingdom Metazoa; phylum Annelida; class Sipuncula; order Golfingiida; family Sipunculidae; genus Sipunculus; species Sipunculus nudus. Next base: position 58,495,853 of record CM049307.1, read on the forward strand.
ATATAACTAAACTCTGTGAGATCAGCTACCATAGGCAATATTCAATATCAATAGATGGCAGCACCATATGAAAAGGCCAAATGCATTTCCCTGGTTAGATCCGCTGGCGGAAATGGTTTCCTGAATGAATGCATCAAAGCATCCCGCTCATATGCTAAAATCCTACATATCCTGTATCCATCTAGTGAACTCATCAAGGTTAAATCAACAAATTATATCTTAGACAGTTTGGAAACTCTCCAATAATACGAAACCATTATAACCTAAGCTGCGGTGATATTATTTGCCTCTCTCCGTATTATTGCCACTATTGGGGCAATAAATTCAATACCATAGTGACAGATGTCATTAATTACTCTTCTAAGAATATTTATGTTATCTTAAATAAGTCCCTCTAGTATGCTATACAAGGTGGGGTACACTATCATAAAGCTTGGATTAATTTTCGTCAAGTTCTGCTTATTGACCATTTAACCTGGAGCGAGTAGATGGCACAGTAGAGCACGAGCGTTGCCTAGTAACGGTCAGACAGCACGAGGTATGATCAATTGCTTGCCGTCCAGCTAACTTCCCCCGTCAGTCGGAGGTCGTTGTCATGTTCATCAAGCTTTGAACCAAATTGTCTATTTCAGATTTTAAAAATAAATCCTGCCATTCGCGTCTATGCTAATGTTCACACAAGTCAACCTTTTGGAGTCTGTTATGGGTCAGACTTGCAATGTACAAAGTCGATTCCATGGCAACAATGACGCACATAAACAAGGGTGTGGACAATGGAGGGCAGGGTTTTTTAGGGGGGGGATTGGATATTGGCTGCAAATATTTGATTCTTGGCCCGTAATGTGATAAATGGGAAAACCTCTGTTTTCGACTGCTTCGTCTTTTTGTTGTAAACATGTTCTAAAATACTGAAGATCATGAACTCCGATTTTAAATTAAAAGAAATGAAAAAATAACATGTTTGTTATTAAACAAACAAATGATACATAGAATATTGGAAATGTACATGTTTTAATGTTCAACTCTCAGATATCCAAACTTGGGCCTGGCTTGCTTAGAAAATATAAGGGGACAATTTACAAGTGAAGACTTAATATATTAGCATATCTAAATCGTCTAGTTGATGAGATGTCTAGTTCTTGTTCAGATATATAATTGAACGATTACTAAGGTAAATATAAAGAAACACACTGAATGACGGAATCATCATTGTACTATTAAGTTCTAAATTATGGCTTTTATTCCTCTAAAGAATGAAGGGCAAATTGTACCAATCCTACAGATCTACCAACCCTACAGAAGTGAACACGCTAAAAATACTAGACCAAGGGCTTTCACCCAATCCAAACCGTCATCCAGTCTGGAAGCCTCATAAGGAAGACAGGCCAGAAGAATGATGCTCATCAGATGTGAACTGCTATAAAATGAACACCAAGTAATAAAGTCAGAAGCTATCTTTTTTGCAACTTGTCCTGTCTTGTAAGTAACAGTGTGGGTTAAAGCGATGGATCTACTAAAAACCCTCTGAAAAGGGTTTTAAGAAAATTTCCCCGGACACATATCCAATATAATAAAACTCACCTCACTCACGTCTTGCAGGGGCGGGCAAAGGATCTCTGGAAAAGGGAGAGGGGGTCTCGATGTCCTGTCACAGGTACATAGATGCCGGTAGTGGGAGTAGACTCGATATATAACAGTCGCATGCAGAAGTTTAAGAAATAAACGTTGCAATCCGGGCACTTTATTTTTGGCAATAAACGTATATAATTATGTTTTCCCCAGATGTTTTGACAAAATAAGAGACAGGCTCCCCCTTTGTCCTTCAAAATCCGCCCCTTTCTTGGATTCCTACTTTTGCACACGGTACATTTTTTTCAGGAAAGAGACACTGTATCAGAAGACTGAAGGTCACAGATAAATGAGGCGTGGTTACAAAAGGCCGAGCAAGGATTTGAGGAAAAGGAAGCTTAAGGTGAGAGGTAAAATGAGATTTGGACAGGCCCAGAGGGAGGCAGACAGTCCAAAGACAAACTAATCACATGGGAATCACGTCAATTGTCTCAAGACATTTTTTTACATGTTTGTAAAGGCTGAATGAGCGGGCTTTTTGAGGCAACATCTGTTAAATCTTAATCAGTAAAAGAAAAAAAATCTAAGTTATATTTTGCTTCCTATAATTTCGGTCATTAATGCCATTAATTTAACGTGCCACCGTTTCTAAGAAATCTTTTTTTATACATCATATACATCCACTTTATTGTCTTTATTGTCATTAAATCCTCTGACTCCTATTGACTACTGTATAAAACGTTTTTAATTGTAGATCAGCCTACCTGAAACTATGGCGCCGACCACTACTCAAAGCTAGCTGAATAATTTCACCAATAAGCTAATATTTATTTGGCTTTGGGATGTCATTAATATTTATAACACCATTTTATGTGCTTAAACACAAATACGTGGACACTTTCGTCAGACAAAATTTACCGCATGATAAAATAATGTAGATTGATTAACACAGGAGAACCTTTTGCGAGTTCCTCGGTTCACTAATTTTCCGTTCCAAGAAAACAGACGTTACCCTTTCTGTATACTTTTGCAATCTCCATTTTGTGTATCCGTTTGTACATTAAGATTTGCCGAATGGTCCATTACAGTTATGTATCGTAGGAAAAGTTTTTAAATCAAAATTCGCTGGCGAAAAGAAAACATACCAATTTGGTCTTTAGCTGGAAAGTATTACATATCTTGATTGATAGTATAGGCGCGGGGAAAGAATTAAAAGTTTCTTACGTCGTTCAGATATTACTGACGGTCACATTTACATTTTATACGTATTCCACAACTCACAAACGTTCTATGATGCATCAAACTTCCATTAGTTTACTTCCACAGATCCATTCGCTTCGTATGGACCAATTTCTTTTTCCGAAACTAAGCATTGAAGAGCATCAGCGCTACCTTATGAAACACGGGAATATTATTCTCTCTTAAAGGGTGATCCAACGAATTGCCGTGGTCTAGTACCTCTAGTATTGCGAGCAGGCAGTGCTTCCAAACAGCCCTTGGTCTGTTCGGCTGAGTTCCGATACGTACCGACGAAATGAACAAAAATTCTATTTATTCTTCTTCTATAAATGGAGCCTCTCAAGTCGAGTGAGAACAACGCAAGGTGCTCTTCGCTGGCGACAAGAGTTCGATCCTCGGAGCACAGGCTCTTGAATTGCTTTCAGTGTAGATTTCGGTTAAATTTGTTACAATTCTGGGTCATTTCCTCAAATCTAATATTTATCTCACATTTTCCAAGCGTTTTCACATTACATGGTCCATCTCTTCATGACTTCACGACGGGCTTTCTTGCTTGCCTATCCAAAATATTAAGTAAAAAATAAAGAGACGGACGATACAGTGTCAAAAAGCTCAGAAAAGGTCAGATAAGTTATAGTTCTGAGGAAATGACCCAGAAAAATAACAAATTTAACCGAAATCTATACTAATAGCAAGTCAAGCGCCTATGCTTGGAGTTGCCATTAGAGTAGGATTTAGCGGCATGTCACATGCCGGTGTTTGAGAGGGGTTTTTGGTGGCATGTCATATGCCGATGTTTGAGAGTAGGTTTTAGTGGCATGTCACGTGCCGGTTGTTTTCCTCCGGGTTCTCTTGTTTCCGTCACCGGCAGACACTACCCTACGCCACCATCCGTGCCATGGAGAATGCTTGGATTATATATATATATTTATACAATCCATATAAAGTAAATAAAGTCTATATTTTTGTGTAAATGGAAAATTATTTCCGCAGAAAATTCGCTTCAGAAAATAACCCTTCAGTATAAAACTGAAATATTTGATAAAGGAATATTTGTATTTTGAATAAATGCATGAATAAATTATCATTGTGGATAGTAATTGTAACATGAAATGTTTGGAGATTGATGGTGTAATAGACTTGAAGGTATGTGTTCGTGCCAGCGTGTTATTCGCACAAAAACCCCTAGCAAAGGTGTGTTTCCAGAAGTGTTTTTCTCACCGCTTCAAATTCTAGTTGTTACATCAATACAAACAAAAACGGTCGGCTTCTCAGACCCCGCGCGCAGCAGTTTTGAGCCCCCGTATAAATTTCTTTATATTCTGATTTTTATTAGAAATTTAATAAATGTTGAAATACAGACGTTCTGATATTTCTATCAAAAATGAAATAATAAAATTTAAAGAGAAAAAATATGAATTTATATTTTACACCTATAGTTAAAAGAAAAAAAGACTCACCAGCACTGATTTATGGGGAAAATTGACAAATAAACAGACATATTTATCTTATTAGCTTATTACTAGGAGTGTAGTCGGAGCCTACATACCTACTCCTGCATCCTAATAAAACTTCGGATGTATACACAATATCACGATCCACCAACCCGGATCAGGACCCGAGAGCACGAGAAAACAGCCACCACCTAATATACCTATGAGTGTATATGACCCTCGGCCCGACAGGGCAAAAGCCATATGTTACAATGGTGAATGGTATAGAGTCCTTTAAAAGAAAAATATATGATGGTGATCCATATTACATATTTGGATGTTTCTTGAACCTTCCATATAGTTTCAAAATTCGTTATTTTTTTTTTGCCCCTAGTTGCTAACAGGCAAACCAACTGACGTGACCACCGGGAAACATTTGCTGACTGGGGCATAAGAGTTATTATATAAAAGTTATATAAAATATATCCCTTTTACTGGATGCATGCAATAGATGATTTTATTGTCAAAATTTCCACCACATTTTAGGTATAAAAATTTGAATTTTTCTCTAATATTTCACATTAAAATTTTATTTAAAGTTTACTTGGAAATGTTCACCAATGTCAAACTATTATTTATTAGTAAATAAATGCATGTTAAAATGTAAACGTGGTAGCCTTATGCTATCAGAATAATGAAATTCAGGTTACTTCAAAGTACTACATATGCAACCTCGATGTCACATGGTGGTAAAATGAATTTCTATAACACTTTCAGTGTATACAAAATACAGGTGAATCCAGAAACGCAAGCCAATAAGTTTGCAATGACACGGCTGCCCTCCCAGTCCATTACGCCTTAAACATCGGGTGCCGGTCTGTTTAGATCGTCCGCAGTGGCTGGTATAGGCCACCGTGATTACACGCTAGGTCTTTGCTGGAAGAACACGTGTAATAACCACCTGGATTTGAGCTGCGGATAGCTGCGTTCATCTAAACCTCAATCGCGGGAAATGGGGCTTCCTTGAAAGTCGGGCAAACAAACTTCCGGAGGTACACCGGCCGTTCTGCGGGCCACCATTACGTGTAGAGGCTGCATGGATCGTTGAAAGCCGGGAATGGGGCAATATGATAGCCTAGAGGCGCTGTCTTGGCGTTAGACGTTTAAATCTTTATCTGTACTGGCCTGCCTGACACGCTAGCGTACACTACCAGAGCTGCGGTGTTACAGATTAATAGGGGTAAAAGCCGTCTTACTAATCCTGCGGGTTTTCACGTAATCAGCTTTGCTGAAAGCACATTCAATCTTTGTTTGAGCACAGGAATTCATACCTGCTTTGCAAATAAAATACACGTTTTAACAGGATTTATCGCCACAGGCGGGTGCTACGAGTGAAGCGACTGATATAAGTTGGTACTCCTGTTTTATCGCAAAGCGCTCGGCACGGTTTGATAAAATGATACGATACCACTGACTGGGTATATATATATATATATATATATATATATATATATATATATATATATATATATATATTGTATGTGAGCGGGGGAGTGTAAATAGATAGACCAGACATTCTTTATATAACCCGCGGGATTCGCTCACCCTGATAGAAGACTGGAGTATCAGTGATACGGCACACATAACTTTGAGATTGGGGGACTGACTTTTGCAGTTCTACTGTGGAATTATCTAATCCTTAGATTGCGCGGCCCGCAACACCATCAAAACGATCAATTCCTAACCAAGATAACCTCGGATGCTCCTTGTGCAAGAAAATGTAGAAAAGAAATCTTCCATAGAAATGTACTGATACTCTGCCACACAGGTGATTAGGCCAAGCAGACTCGGGCTGTAAGTCAGAAACCTACCGTTCTCGGCGCCTGCAGTTAACGCAGGAGAAAGATTGCCGGGACAGACATTGAATAATCTCCCGATCCAATTGGATTACGAAAGGTATACCCTTGGACGAATCCGCGAGCTTGTTCGTGTCTGTCACCGAACTGTTGTCGTTAATACTGAAAGAGATAGCAGTGATGGGCGTTGTCACCGTTTGCTCCGACGTTGCGCTGGTACAGACCAGAAGCGTAAGGTCTTATACAAGTAACTTATCAACCATGGCCAGCACGGGACTTCACATCAATGGCAGTTTTGCCGGACCGTACAGTTTTCACGATTTCGAATTGCCGCATGCCTCACAGATCGGCATTATTTCATTATACAGTGTGTCCACCTTCTTAGGCATTAGCGGAAATTTAGTGGTCATCCTAGTGCTCTGTTTTGGAAACAGATCTAAAACCGACCTTCGTCCATTCCTACTGAACTTGGCCGTTTCTGACCTCTGCATGGCATGTTTTTGTATGCCTTTCTCATTTACTCAGTTAATGCTCGGACGATGGATATTTGGTGAAGTAGCCTGCCCGGTGGTCAAGTTCTTTCAGGTGACCAGTGTTTGTGTAAGCATCTTGACCAACGTCATGATAGGAATAGATAGGTAAGTGAAGATTATCCATTTTCTAAGTAAATTAATGAGTAATCACCAAAATTGCTTCCACTAACAAAATGAAAATAAAAAAATACATATTGATATCACTAACGCTATAAGAATTATAGAAAAACAACATGGAAACTGAATTAAAAACGAATTATTATAAAGGGTGCTCGTTATTTAAAAAAATAACATAATTTTTAGGTTTTTTTATCAGTAGTAATATAATATTAATATCATATTAATGTTATGTAAATATTACTTATGCTTAAATGTGTTCGGAATGGGGTTTTTTCCCTACAAACTACTATTTTGACAAATATCTGTAACTTAAAGTCCTAAAAGCATTTAATTTGTCAACATCTCTTTTAATAATAATATTTTATAATGAACGTTTTATGAATATTGAAGTTCCGTAACTTTTAGATTTAAATTGTTATATAAGATACAAAGCATGAAAATATAGTTTCATATGCACAGGGCGAGCAAAACTGTCCGTGTCCTGCACTTCTATAAATAAAGAATATACGTAGGCCTAGACAACCCATATTTAATGTCACAGGATCCATGGGTAAATTGTCATCGAAAATAACATTTGCATTTCAGAACTTTAGACTGATAATTATGATTTTACCGGCTGCCGGCAGTTGAAGGCGAAACCGAGATCACCATTTAAGTCAACTTTCCAATTTCATCATCATCATCTTATTATTATTATTATTATGATAATAATTTTTACCATTGTTATTATTATTATTTGTTTTATTTGTAACAATATTTGAATTTTTTACAAGCATCTATAACTATTGTATGACCGCTTTATGAGAGAGATCGAGAGAGAGAGAGAGCAAGGTTTCATTTCTTGATGGAGCTCGTATGCCTATTTCTTGGGCTCTAAAGTTGAGGTTGATCAACAAAAGTACACACAGGAGTTGCGATCAGGTGGAGAACAGGACTCCTCACGTCAAACCATCAACCAACACTAGCTTTCCCACCGGTCCGACCCACTAACACACTTATTGAATCAATATAGACGTAAATTCTAGAATTATCTACAAAAGTGTTTTAAACACCACGGGAATTCTTGTCTTTCCATGCAGAAGTGCCCGTTGGGAGTTCGAAAAAGGTTGTCAGACGGTCTACGGTGCCAATATTTAATTTTTCAACTGTATTTTCTAAAGTGTAAGCGATGATTGCTGAAATGTAATCGTCTCAATACTCGTTATACTCATTAAGTTAGTAATTTGATAATAATTGCTTCAATGCCAGAATCCAAAAGCTCCCGATTTAATGTATTTTGAATCATTCATCAGGGTATATTTTTGAATCCCAGACATTTTCCATAATCCGATCTGCTCTATATCTAGCAGGCTACAAACTGTTCTTTTTGCAATCCTCGTTTTTTTATTTTTTATTTTTTTTTTTTATTTTTATCCTATTCTTCCTCTTTTTCACCTCTTTTTATAGAATATATATATATATATATATATATATATATATATATATATATATATATAAGCTTACATTGAGATTTACTAATAGAACAATAACAATCCTGAAGGCATATAATCTACTGAATCCATAATTGATTTATACACTTTTCTTTTCTGAAAAAAAAATCTTTTCATTATAAGAATGAGAGAATGTATCTGCCACAGATAAAACCCACAGCTGTGATAGCAAGGGGTACACAGATAAATGACTCGGGAGGACATGCAAGAAAGAAGGGTACAAAATAGCTGCCGAATGTAATGAGATTGGATCAGGCCGTAAGATTTACTGTGATAAAATAACACGGCAGATAAATTTAGGACTGGTCCCTGTTGGTTTCAATATCCTCAGCCTAGCAGACATCTTTGCTGTTATCTGCAGCTCAGGCAACTGGGATCTCTCCGTAAATCCTTCTTCCGTCACAGAGGTCTCCCTTAACACAAAGTATGATGAGACCTATTTCCTTTTCCATTGGTATCTTAACGGGATGAACCACATGGATCTGGAAGGCAGGTTAAAATATTTGCAAGGATTAACAGAAATCAAGACCGACCGTTAAGTTTACTTCATTTCAGACGTAGTGGCAATTTATTAACCAGAAATGATTAGGGAAAAAAGGGTATGGTTCTCAGGCACCGCCCTCGTCAATTTTATTTTGATTTTAATAGAAACTTACCATTTTTGAGCTCCAGCCGTTCGGACATTTCTTTCAAGAAGATAAAACAATACAATATTATTAACAATATTATTTTCCTTTGCTACGTAATGATTTACCTGTTAAGCAAAACAATTCAGTTATTATCATTCTTTTTTACTGATCATATGACATTTTTAACGAACCATACAAAAAAGGTAAAAATAAAATCGCCCTTGCGCACTAATTTCTGAAAAAAAATGCCTGAGAACCCAACCTTTTATTGCATTTTTATTTAAAGACACTTTCCGTTACCTATCTATTATTAAAAATGATGAATTAAAAAAAAGCCAAAAAATGCATACCCAAAAGTGCATGATTTGTCTGTTTTGTTATTTCATCGTTTTGATAACAAGGTGGGGACGGGTCGTTAAACTGGTCAAAGCTCGTAGGCCGGTAGGTAAAACCCATGATGGCCGATCGGCAAATCAGGCGAACATGCATGACTTTAGCAAATTACAAAATGTGGCGTTGCTACACATGTTCTCATCAACAACGAGTTACCTATCAATCACCACTCAAAACCTCTGGTCTTATATTAAATTGTTCAGTTTGTCAACATTGGCAAGTGCAGCATCTTTACAAATAGCTCATAAGCAAGGCTATTGTTTTGAATGTGAAAAATAATAAGCTAACGAGAATATTACAGTTTAATTATCATTAATATGTTTCAGTGTTCAGCTCTGATTAAGTTTAAAGGAAATATATTTGGCAAAATATGCAGAATAAGTTTCAGCAAATGAGCTCTAAGCTTATGAAAGCATTATGCTTAAATTATGATGAATAAGCTTCAGCTCCTAATGACATTCGTTAATCAAGGTTATTACCGGCGAGCACTTTAACATTGACGTAAGCTGGATTAATTCAGGCAATTATCTAGGGTAATTTTCTATGGTACCGGACAGGGCATGAGATGCAAGGCTCACTAATAAGTGAATACACGTACACGTGTAGTGCTCTCACGTGGTCGTGTATCACGGGTTTTGTGAATGGAACTTTATAGTAATATTGCCCAATCACATCACGTCTCAGCGGACACGTGCTCAGCGCACAAGTGGCCGAGAAATGCTTTTATCTGAGCTTGGTAATCGGATAACGACCTGTGATTTTGACGTTTTATGATTAAAGCTTTGATCTTTAATTCAAGAAGATTTGTGGTCTTGTAATTATAAAAACTTTTCCCCATACACAATTTTCAATTATGCTCCCCAGAAACAGCAGTTCTTATTTGAACTCCTAGGAAAGAATTTTTTTCATATTACAGCGTGGTGGTATGATTGTTACCTTTGATTGAAACCTTTGTTCGGGAGGTTCTTGGTCTTACGACCCTTCTGACCACGCTTGAGTCTGGGACCACTGCTTAAGGTCTTACCAACAAAAGGAGTGCCCTCTTTGTGCAGGGCTGTATGGGTGTTGATATAGAGCGACACGAATGTATAATGTATAATTTCCAATGCTGAGATGACATATCAGATTAAACGTAGAACCAGAGAAGGGCCTGCGTATATATATATATATATATATATATATATATATATATATATATATATATATATAATATATATATAATGGTAAGAAAGCATGGCATTATATGATTACATGTATTTGTGTACACTAAACTGTGAGGATCATTTGCCAGCACAGTGTTTGAACAATCGTCTTGTTTATTTGAGGAAGTCGATAGTTGTCAGTGACTAATACAGGAGCTATGTTTGATCTTTTTGTCCTACAGCCTGTAATTCACGCGTCCTAGAACCGAGCGTCCCAAAGAATTTTCGAGCGTCACAGACGTTTACCTCCGCTTTGTAAGAGCCCTGTATCTACGTACATACATTGCATGCATACACACACATACACACACATGTACCTTAAAACCAATAACTATTTTGTTGTTAAGGATTAGCCACGCAACCATACTATCATTTCAATTAGACAGTCGTAGAAGTTGTAAAATCGTCTGACAAAATTTGATTTCTCCATGTTTGTATATATATATATATATATATATATATATATATATATATATATATATATTCAGATTTGTGTTAAACTACGGTAAGGGCCGTAGGTCCTTACTACACTCTTCGAACGCATTATGACTTAATAATGGGTTTCCGCAACGAAACAACGTTGTAAACCCATGTTGGTTAAAGTCTAGAAATATACATACATATATATATATATATATATATATATATATATATATATAAGACAGCTAAATTAACTCTGTGAGGCGCACATACATGTAAAGTTCAAAAAGCATATAATCTACTAAATCCTTTATAATCAATATACATTATTTCTTTCTCAATTATTTGGTTATTAATTCAAGTGGTACCGTTGGTAAATCTGTATTAAATGCGGTGCGGTTTTAATAAATGGATAAAATTCCAAGTAATTGTTTTGCCAAAGAACGAGAGTCGTTCGATTTCAGTTAAACTGGTAGCATACAGCCAGGCAGTCGCAATATTCCCTGCCATCAGTAATGAAACTCTTTGGATAAACGTGTTCCCGACCGTGTATCAAGTACACAGTACATTCCCATGTTACACAACACCGACCGATCCAATATTCTCAATGCCCCGTCTCTAACGGATCTCCTAGTACTAAATAAAATAAAAAATCCTTTTAAGTCTGGTGAGCTGTCATACAAAGGGATATCTCTTTCAAAAGAATAAGCTATATATTAATAGACAAGAAATGGTTCATTAATGGCTGATATGCTTTTTGATATCCATATTGCCTCCCTCCCGCCTCTCTGGCTCCTCACAAATATCCCGTCAACCAAATCCTTCTATAATAAATTATTTGCATTTGTAAGAAGAAGAATTGCATTGCTACCGCTAAAATCCCAAATGTTTGGTCCTCTTTGACTTTTTCTTGTGTAATCATGAATATATTGCCATGCTTCATGGGGGGGGGGGGGGGGTAAAAACCCAAACAAAAAAATGTACCAAATCCTTAAAACGAATATGCCTCCATATAAAATACATTCCCATCATATGCCGTTTATTACTTTTCCTGATTTATTCTTATGAGTCACGAAAAAGGAGAGTGAAGACATAGTGATATAATTCTATTTAAATTGAAATTATTGAAATCATTTTCCTATACATGCAGGCATTTATACTGAACTTATATAGCCTACTTTCAACATAATGATGGACTCTCTATTGACAGGTGCACTGTGTCCTAGACCTATCGTCTGCTTATCCCGGGTCAGCTGTTGGGCCCCTAGAACGTTGGGTATTACCAAACAAATCCCGATACGCATACTAAGTACGAATGGTCCCGATTGGTGTCGCTGGTTTGTTTAGAAGGTGTATCATGTACCATTATTGTTAGTCCATATCTTGTCAAGGACTGGATTAATCGCCGGCTTCTTATAACCATATATGGTCAAGGATTTTTCTTCTATCATATGTCTCTTAACCTTAAAACGAAAATTTTATATTCTGTGATAATAAAACGTTTAATATTGCATGTATCAAACATGGAAGACACATTAGTGAGAACAAAAAAAAAGAGATTTCATATATTGTCAAGAAGACAACAAGTACGGATTAAACTGAGCCTGAAACACCCGGCCAGGCGAGGCCGCTACAACACGCGTTACAGGAAACATCTAAAACAACAGCGCTGTGTTTCTACATATCAGGGTTCACACGTGAGCCTGCCCGGCTCGGCCAGGCGAGAAAGCCCCAGACTAGCATAACCGTTGTTTACACGTGAGACCCGACGCGTAGGCCGGGCTATGTCGTCATAGCAACGGCCAAAGCTATAGCGCTGAACAAACACACTGCTGCATACAATAAAAGAGACATCTATAACACAATCCTGAAGTAAAGCTATATCTTTTTGTCCTGTGACTGACATAAAAGAACTTATTTATAACATACAAGGGCGAACTTTCATTGTCTGGGTACCGGCTTCTTATCCTGTCAATAACAGATACGGTGTTATTCCTAGACTCTATAGAAAGACTTGTCACTTCTCGAGTACCGACTGTCATGAATACATGTCTAGACATATAAAGAAAATAAAACTTTCATATCAAGAATATAGAAATGACCTTCACGCAAACTTGGGTTTCAGTTAATAAGTTCTATACATGAGATACTTTTAGTTCATGTTCATTTTACTTAGTCTGAATACAACTTAATACAATATCGTAGACGCCGTTATAATTCCATAAAACAAAATCATAAATAGAAAAGTTTGGTGCAAGCATAAACAGAGTGCCTACGCCACCGTGGCACCGGATTGCGATACATTAAAAAACGAGATTTGTCTCATTTCCAACCGGCGTTTCTTCTGTGTTTCTACTTTCGTGTTTTCCCCTTGTTAATGAGTTGTCGTGCAGTAGTTAAAATGGGACCTCCGGTCACCCAGTCTTGTTATGGTAAACAGACACCCGTGGGCCGTGTTTTTTCACAATTTGAAACAAAACAACGTATAAAACAGGCGCATAGGAGATTGTAAGTTGGTCTGCCGGCATGGCTTTACAGGACAACCTTTGTATTCTGTCAAAATGAACTAATGGGATAAGATTATGACATGGTACTACAAATGTTAATGCAGGTATAATAGGTACAACTGCTGAGCTGTGTGTTTGACAAGGTAACGTTCAACCGCGCCCTCTGACAATGTATCAACATAAAATCATCCAAGTACTCCGGGGTCCAAAGGCTAAAAAAACAGTATAGCTAATCAACGAATTCGGGGAGGGGTTACTTTCATTCTGACGCATTTAATCATGCAGAGAACTGCAGGACCTGTAATTACGTTGTATCAAATTCTTGGATAGAGACCACCTCCGGATTCTGGCTATGCATAGCCTCTAAATAAGTTCTATCAAATTATTGGATAGGGACCACCTGTGGATTCCCGTCATGCCCACGGAGTTTTAACCAACGCTACATTAGTGATACAGCTTTAATGTTCCGAGGTGCTCCGCAGGAGGCGGCTGTGATGATCAAAACACGTCATCAAAGCCTGTTTGTAAAGCTATGGAGCTTTAATGCACTAAGAGACCTTCTAAGGACACTGGATTAATATTAATTAAATCTGCAGGCTCGAAATTAAATTATTCCCGTTTGCGTCCCCGTTTTCTGACTTCTTTCCTCCGTCATTAGCTTTTCAAATTGGTGATAATATATAATTATATATAAAACAATTAGAAGTTTAAATTCGTTAAAATTAGAATTCCGGACAGAACCAGCAAGTTACTATCCTGTAATGCCATATTTATGTTTTTTTTTTATTTTGACTTACGCGCCGTATAACCTAATTTTCTGACCATGACAGAGGTTTTATGGATTACAGGTTGTAGATTTGGAAAAATTGGAATTTAGTTCCAAATGATGCCGGTATTTATAAACGTGCAATTTTTTTAAGAATGGACGTCTGAAAATTTTATAATAAAATCACCCATCTAGAAACCACAACACATAGTGCTTAAAACATGGTTAATTTGAAGACTGACCTATTATATAAGTCGAGAGAACGTGCGGACCTCTAAAGTTTAGCGGTGGCGTCAGCGGATACAAACAATGTACAAACGAGGTACAGCATACTCTTTCGGTTTTGCCATATGCAATTACCGCGGTTTTTGCCCCGGTGAGGTAGTCAAAGAATGTACCGCTAGATAGCAGCATAACGCGCTGAATCAGGCCCGTTGAAGTGAACGACCTAAAGGCCAATTTTATTATACTTTTACCAGAAAATGGTTTAACCAAGGACGGTCCTTAATTAAACAGTAAATACTTCTCAGCCCTTTTTCAAAATATATCATTATCTCATTTTCCTGTTTTCTTCTATTTGTGTTCCACGAAGTGATAATTCAACATTTTCATAGTGAATATGAACGTTTCTTACAAAATCGATCCGCGATCGTTATAAATAGCCGCGTGATTGTGGTTATTCAAAGATTAAATAAGACTTGATTCATTGTTGTGACTAATTAAATGAAAGTGTTTCCTGTACTTGATTAGGAAGCTGATTTAATTGATTTTCTCTCTGACCTCAACTTTAATTATAAGATCTGCCATTTTAAATAATCAGAGGCTGAATCAATCATCAAATTAGACACGTGCAGCACAGGCCTGGTAACTGGTACAAATGCAGCGCTGCTCATCCGGCGCTCAAATCGATCTACCCTTTCCTCCAGTGTTAATTTAACATTATATGACAGTATCTGGGATTTATTTCATTGCACATATATTTTATGTTATATTTGTTTCATGAATTGTTCTGATATTTCATTTCGCTAATTGTTAGAATATACATTAACTAAAGTGTTGATTTTTACAATTTAAATGGTGGTAAGTAATTGAATTTTTTTATCCCGGTTTAGAATTTTATTTTTTTGTATATGTGTATGATATTCTCTGTCTCTCTGTGTCTTTCTGTCTCTCTCTCTCTGAATCTGGTTCTGTCTCTCTGTCTGTCTGTCTCTCTGTCTGTCTCTCTCTCTCTCTGCCTTTTTGTCTGTCTGTCTGTCTGTTTGTCTGTCTGTCTCTCTCTCTCTCTCTCTCTCTCTCTATATATATATATATATATATATATATATTTATATATATATGGAAATGCTATACACGGAAAACTATATATATATATATATATATATATATATATATATATATATATATATATATATATATACATTCTATTTCTTTTGGTATTCTATTTGTCGCTGGTATATTGATGTGATAAATAGCTTACAGTTTTACTTTTCTCAAACTTCACAGACTGTATCGCCGTGTTTGAAGTGAGAACAAGTGTAAGCATTTACGGCTTGTATCGGAAAAAGAATTATGAAAGAGATTCAAGTATTCTACAACGTCGTTCTCTAAGGCAACTGTCGAGCAAAGAAAGTTTAATCAACACCAGCATGAAATTTCTCTCTCTCTCTTTGTGACCCTCCGGGCCTGTCTAGCTGCATAGAAGACAACATGTGCAGCTCCTCGAATCATATACTTATGGCTAATGAACTTGCTTTACTTGTTCAAAGACGCTTGGAACTTCATTCCATGAAACAAAATAAAATGGCTTTCCCAATGAAACATTCTACCATTGCAGATATGTTAAGAAAGTCTGGATTTAAACATCTCTAATCTACTTTGTCGTAGATATAACGTTATGTCTTTCATCGAACTGAATGCGTCACACAGAGTTGCCTATTTATGCCGGGTCCATCGGGCATAACACCTACATGTAAATTTCCTCACTTGTCATAAATAGAATGAGTTAATTTTCAAACAATAACAACATTAACATCCATATATAATCAATCAATATACCGAGAATTAGACCAGTAATTAATATTAAAAATGGAAAAATGGCTTTAAAATGATTAAAGAGCCCCCCATGAGTGTGTTGCACTCGCGACACGAATATAACCTAATGTTTTGCACTCACGACACATGAAGGGTTATTGGAACATCATATCTGTCTGACCTAATTGTATAAAAATTGTAAACCGGCCGTGTAATGCCGGGTCTGAAATGCCTGCTTTGTCCTACATGGCTTGTTGTTGTCTTCCCAAGCACATACTAACCCAGTTTGAAAATGACGAAATAGCCGTTCAAAATGGCGCAGTTTATGGTAAATGCCCATAATCCTGACTTACACCCGGTTCCGTGTATAGCATATAAGTTTCAAAGTCAAGAGATTATGTCAGATACATGGTTTTCTAGGGGAGTTAAATAAAATAAGACACCTTTGATAGGTATGTTCAATTCTCACTACAAGTCGAGAATGATCTTTCAAATAATCCTAATATATTTTGGCTGCTTACGTCAAATGTAAATATATAAACGTATTTTATATCATGGGAGTTAAAACTACGATGTTCAGACTTTACTTATACATTATTTAACAATTTATGAAAATTTTGTTTTAAATTTAATAATTTTATGAGAACCATACCTTTTATATCTACTTATATATGTGTCTATAGTTATACTTAGGATAGTAAATAATAGCTATCTACATCAGGCAAACAAAGATTTCAGCCAACTCTGAGGGAAACATATATTTGTTACCACGATATCGCCCTTCCCTGCTGTTTAAATCCGCCCCTATTCCGTCCCAGGGACAGAATGCTTCTGAAAATGTGTACAACAGCAATGGAGACCGGCTTATCGACACTCCGGTTGCTGTCAGCCGGTGTGAATTATAGCCTAGAAGCTCTCAAGATTTCTTTTTTGTGTAGCAGCCATGGCTTTGCTGTTGTTTCCATGCCGTACACTCTGGCACTGCTGTTGCAGACAATGAAAAAGCCCCAGGTCCCACATATCATACATACGATCTCGGTTGTACCATTTTCTTCCGATAGCCACAGGTTTCTTACACCCTTGGGGGGAAAAAAGCAATTGCTTACAGAAAGGTACCCGGGAACTGCGTCTCATGACGATAACATTTGGTAGGTAAAAGAGATTTCTAGGTTAGGTGCCTATGACCGTGAAAATATACAAATACTCTGGAAGGCTTATAATAGCTGGGAAGGTCAGATATTTTCATTAACATTTTCATTCTCACTTTTAACGTTTTTATTTGTTTTCCTTTACACATTTTATTTGCAACGATTCCTAATTTTTATTTAAGTAAAAAAGGAATCGCATAAGAAGCTACGTATACCAGGCGATAAGGTTTATTATTAAATATGATTTATAATATTACAGTAGGTGATGCAATATTAGCAATTGCCTTTATTACCAATTATCTTTATGTTGTTATTTATAAATGAAATGTCACTATATTTCATTTATTTCAGGTTTGCCGTTGCCCCATTCACACTTACAAAGCAGCGCAGCTATATAAAAGTCTTTTGCATATTTGAAGCATTTTAAGCATGAACTTGTTTCATCAGCGAGTATAGAATGTAGCCCAGTGGTTAAACTGCTGGACCACGAAGCAGAAGATCCCAGTTTCGAATCCCGCCAGAGACAAAATGGTGAAATATCGATGGAACCTCAGAGATTCGCTTTAATGTCTTGGGATCAGATAATTACTATGATAATACCTAACCTACGCTCTTTACACAGCGCTTTACCTATAGGGCTACTTCCTATATCGTAAGGCGCTGTTTGTTATGACCTCGTATCCTGCTTTGCAACACCAGAGGGGAGCACTGTATTTTTGTCTAATCAGATGAAAATTTGTGCTGGAAGACAAAGCCAAGCGAGGAATACACGGAGCCAATCATATTCATTTCTTTTTGAGTGACAGCTCATCCCCCAGCGTAACCGTCTAAACAGGCCACAGGCTCAGAGAGAATTGCCCCTGACGTGGTTTGCTCAGGGCCTTGGGCACATAGGATGCTCGGCCGGTGAGCTGTAATTCAAACGAAACGTAACAACAAAGGCTGCGTGCACACCTCGCTGGCTGGTTTCAGTTCTGCAGACAACAGATACATGGCTGCGCTAACACAGTCATAATGTCATAATCGAATCGGTCGATGATGCGAGAATGCAGAGGGAGCAATTTAAATTCGACCGGAAACTCGTCAAACGGCGCTTGAAGCGCGGCAATGGGCGGAGCCAGGATGCCTGTCGAGTGTTTGTTTATTGGCATCTGATTGGCTGCTTGTCACATCGTACGCACGTTTATTTCAGTGGACAACAAACCGCCATCTGGTGTCTAAATATATCATAAACGGTCAAAGCTGGCAGCGTGAAAATCAGTTGCTTCTTTAGAAGCGCAAGATTTCCGCTGCCTCGGGAGCGTATACCTAACCGTGTATATGTTATCCTGAAGTCCAAAAGTTTTTTTGTTGTTGTTAGAGATAACTCCCTCCATTTTAAATGCAGAATTCCATTCCGGATTCGGACTTGATGACATGACAGTGGCCTCTCCTTTTTTTTATACTGGTGTTAACTAGGCCCCCTGACCACTGCACCTGCGGGGCCTGGGTGGGTTATCTTCCCTATTGCTGAGTCAAACCGCCGAGGTATGTGTGACCACAGAAGCCGGTTGGTCCAGAAGGCTTAATGATAACATACCAGGCCTATGATTCAATAGGCAGCTTTACAATCAGCCATAGACATTTAAAACATTATCCACATTTTTTATGAGTGTTTGAACTCGCGACCTTCAGACTCAAAACCCATAGCATAAACCTTGAAATCTATTTTCCACCCACGTTGTAATCTTCCAAACCGGAAACTCCAGCCGCGATGGTTTTTCGTAACTGGAGGTATATTTAGCGAGCTGATAGGTCCGCGACTGTTGTTCGTATTTACAGCAAGCTCGAGGCCCATTTTTCAAAAGGATTCCAGATTTACGATGGACCATGAACGTTCATATATTACACCTCAAACGTGTGCGGCTTTTACCGGACCCGTCAGATACATAAACCACAGAAGAGGCCACTGGGTCATTGTGGTTTTACAGATGACTGCCTGTAACTTGGTAATGCTATCAGAATATGTGTAGTTCCCTGATCTTGCTGGTTTTAAATTACTAATTTTTATTCAGAAAGCGTCTTTTCAAATAGACTACGTAAAGCACACCCAGTTTGTCAACCTGCAACAAGAATCAGGTTAATAGTGGTTGAATTTTCGATACACCCTAGCCAAACCAATTTTCCATTTTTTGCAGGATTTCCATTACAAATATATTAGATCTCCATGAGTTAGCGTGTAGAATGCACGCGGGTTTCTGCTTATATATAACATAATAATACTTACTGAATTGAGTTTTCCAGGGTTTCGTTTACAAAATATAAATTCTAAAGGATTCTACATGTACTTTGCGCACGGTGCTATATTCATACGTTAATCTATAATGCTAACTGACAGAACTTCACGACTGGCTGTATGAAGCATACATGACCCTTATACAATAAGTTCAATTACTCTTACAATAGGGTGCATCTAAATTCCAATAAGTGAAACTGATTCATAAACTATAACAGTTTCCAACTGCAGAATTTGTTGCTGTTAAATACAGCATCAGACGGACTTGTACGTACATGTCAGCGCTGTTATACACAGAGGGGCTTGGACAGTCGAGCGGTTAATTGCTCGGCTCTCTCTGGTGTCGACCCCGGTTCGATTCCCGGCGTGAATATTGCCTTTACAAGAGTGCCTGTTTGAAAATTTAAGGCTAAAATCAGTTTGATAAGGAATACGTTTTACTTTATTATTGGAGCATCCTCAACTGACCGCCGACTGTAATTAATTATATTTACTTTAGCACCAACAATATGAAACAGAGTACTGTGAATATTTAAGTAGAGAAATTGCTCCATTTGGTAAAGTTTGCAAGTTCCTGTGTATTTTTTGTTTAATAGGCTTATTTTTCATGTGAATATTAACAAGAACGGGTCGTTTCTCGGAGCCGCACATTTGCAGCCTGCTTTATTTAGGTATAACTTCGCGAATGCTAAATCCTGACTCTCACAACCTTCTATAGGATTGTGTGCAATTGCACATATTCCAGAAAATGCTTTAAAAATTGTTTAGTATCATTTATGACGCAACACAACATAAATTCATTCTGATCTATTATTATTTATGTAAAAATAATAAATAAAATAGATTTTTGAAAAATACGTCATTCAATGTAAAATAACTTTTTAAAGTTAATTATGGCTTTTTATCAATGTGGCTCGCTTGAAGAAAAGTGTGCCCATCCCTGTCTTGAGGTCTAGGTAAACAATGGTTTAGGAATTGATCTGGAAAAATTCCCGGAGCGGATGGGTACATATTTTGTTGACGGTCTATGTTCATTATACAGGTAGCGTCCGACATATAATAAAGAGCTCAGAGGACAAAAGAATCTTGCAGCTGCCAGATATTGTTTAAATGATTTAAGATAAAATAGGTCGGGTTGTATACGTCCTTGAATCGGGCTACTTGCTGCGAAGCTGCACATACACATGTTTAAAGGTAATTTTCTTCCCGAGGTGGACACACACTTTAAAAAATACTGGAAAACTAGGCGTTAGGATCTGGTCCAACGGTAAACCATGGGTGCAGTAATGACTTCGGGGGTGAGTAACCATGGAAACATCTTCATTAACACCATACAACAAAGGCAGAACGACTCATTTGTCTTCGGCATTTTATTTATGACCTGGAGCTGCCTTCCCCTGCATAAATAAATAACACTTTGAGTGGGTTTAAGGATTTTAGAACGCTATTTACTCTCCCTCCAATTGTTCATATTCTCGTAACTAAACATCTTGACAGAGCACTACTCTTTTTATGTGCAACTGAATTATTTAAAGACAAAAACAGTTGTATATCTGTTTTATTTCTTCTACTCGTTCATTTAGTTGCATTTTACCTTTTTGTTGGTTTATAATTTAAGAAAAAGTATTATCTCTGTGCCAAGGGGCGCTTTCAGTAGTTTCTAAACTGCAACCTTATTCCGTATTCTTTTGTATATGACCAAGGCATTTCATTTTGCCATTTAATGGGCTTTTAATTTTTAAAGTATGATCCCTTTACCAAGGGGATCGTTCAGTAGTTCCTTAAGTTAATACTGCAACCTAGTTCCGCAATGTTTGTAAACACTTCCAAGTCATACCTATTTCCTTGTAAAAACTCGATTTCGAGTCCAGCATTCTACGTGACTAAATGTCACTTATCATTGTTGTCTCTAATGTATGTATCAAGTATATGTTCGTAAGTTTCAGCATAATTATGGTTTTCTTTGCCTCGGAGTTTCTTTGTTTTACTAAGAAAATCCCTCTCCTGAAGGCCGGGTGTTTTTCTCCATACTGCTTATTACTGTACCGACATTTCTTAGTCATCCACCTTTTCTGTACCTATGTCAGTGAAGAATCTAGGATTTAGGAAAAGGAAGGGTCAAACCCTGAAAGAATTATAACAAAACATAAAAAGGTCCCCTGGTCCGGGAAAGGAGGGGAGGGTCCAGGCCGTAAACATATTGATCTTTTACTTTTGCAAAAGGTTGCCGTCTCTGAAATAAAAAATGGGAGGTGGACCCCCCGGATCCTCTTCCAGATCTCCGCAATTACGGGCAGGAGGAACACAAAATCTGGTGATTCATATATATATATATATATATATATATATATATATATATATATATATATATGAAGGGGCCCATATAAATGCAACATCTTCAGCTTGGATGATGGGCGTAATTTTCTAAATAGAATGCAGTTACAGGAAAGGTAATACCCCTCTTTCATAAAAACAGTAACGTCATTTAGGCGGTAACATCACGTATAACGTTAATGTCCTTGCGGAATTGTTTGTATCATATTTAAGAGAATGCTTATTAACTTTGTTTCTTATACACTTTCATTGCATCCGTGCTGTTACGTCCTTTGCTATTAGCACAAGGACTTTAAATTCAAGAAAACTCCACGCCTAATTTGATTAGTCTTCTGTGAAGGGGCGAGAAAGTGAGGCATCTTTGACCTGAATGCACAGTCTGTGCCATTAGTGTATCAGCCAGTCTAGCTTAAGCAGAAGAAGAAAAATGGACTCATTGAATTTCCTGCGAGTTCTCAAGTGTATTTTCCCCATTAGTGTAAAAGTAAACACGTGCCGAGGTTAGACCTCATGGTGTATGGAAAGCTGTGTGTAGTGGTCGTTACACTTGCGAGGCAACCCAATTGTTGGTCGCTGAGAAAATTGGTCGGAAATTTCCTCATCTGAACTACAAGTACAACCTTTTTCATGAACAATATATCACGTAGACCCTGCCTGTTAGTTGTCAGCACATTTATCTAACCTTAAGTATTTTGTAACATGTTGGTGTTTGTTATAATCCGTTCCACCACCCTGTGCTCACCTGTTTTTTTTCGCTGGCACTTTATGTTTTTATTACATTTCGGAGGAGAATATGGAAATAAATAATAGAAAATTTTATAACTTTATTTGAAAGAAAAACGGGAAATAAAATCATATGTTTTACAATATTTAAGAAACAGAACTGATTAAAATATTAGCAATAAGACTACTAAGAGAATATATCAGCCACAAATATGGTGGACAAGATTATTAGTTGCATGCGAAAAGAACCCGATATACCAGCTGCTGATTGGATGATGTCATGTAAATACTTAAAAAATACGACCAGCTTAAACAAAACGGTTCCTCGTGCAGGGACAAATCTGATCTGGCAGACCATTGGGAAGAGATAATTGCGAAAGTAAATTATTGATTGTCATATCAGAACTTCACTTTTATATGCAGCTTTTCAGGCAATTATTTAATACATATAAACTTAAGAAATTTTTTCTAAAAGCAAGTGGGCTCAGGTTAGTGGGACAGAGAAAATGTTAAAGTTCATGGTTGTAAAAGTTATTTTCCTCAAGGTTTGTAGGGTAAATGCGGACATATAGCCTTGAAACCACACATGGCTGTTAAATATTATTTTATTGCGAAGAGAAGATTACTTTACGCAGTTTCATCGGGAGGCGAGAGTAAACACCACAATCAGGTGTGTCAGAAAAACAGCATATAATTTTCCTATCGCCCTTAAGGTTTGCGACTGTTGGCAGAGCACGCACGCGGTACATGTCGCGTTAAAGCAGTAGGGCCATGGGCTAGTGGGGGTCATAGTGCACCCCCCTTGTGATTTACTTTAATAGGTATTTTCATGTAGCCCTAGGTCTAACAATTCAGAAAATTGATGTTGCCAGCAAAAAAACTGGGATGGAAGATACCTCCCATGGACTTGTTAACCACGCCTACTTTTACAGCTGGAGGCAGATAATTAGGGGTATGGAAAATCCAAACAACCCTAACTTTGCAACTCTTGACCAAAATATTTCAAATGACCACTTAAAATGTTCGCTTTGTCAAGATCTACCAGTTCAAGCAAATGATATGCAAATTTATTTTGTGAAAAGGTCACTAGAGGTCAAAAGGTCACAAACTTTGACCTTTCCCTATAATTTCTCGTATTATCAGGTCTAATTTATCGCCAAGACCATATGAAGTTTTTTTTTAATTGAAAATTAATTAAAATGAAGGTTTACATGTGCTTTTTAATACTTGGAGTCAAAACGTTTGAAAAGAAGTAGTGATTACCCCGCGGTTTGTAAGATATTTCTGCACTTTTACATACTTTTTGTACGTATTGCTGAATGTGCCGAATAGGAGTAAGGCAAAATCTAACAATGGTACTTTGAAATCTTTCATTGAATCTTTGCAAATGATCACAAAATATTATATTTGTGTGTTTCTATAAAATGAAACATAAGTTATGCAAATATTTTCATCGAAGCGTTTGTTGCAGTCAAAAGTAAACAAAGGTTGACCTCATCAACACCATAGCTGTTTGTTACACATATTCTTTATGAAGCGTGCCACGAAATTTTAATATTAAAACAAATGTATGATACTTTTTTCTTTCAATTAACACATTTCCAGTTAACGTTCATCCTAATTTTTACCAGTTTGTATCTTATTTTATGACAGTAACATATGTTCTTAGATAGTTGTCACCGGTTCATTGATCTCTGTTAACAGCAAATCCCTAATTTTAATTTTAATAGTAACAGCCAATCTATTATTTGTTGCATAAATACATGTATTCTTATATCACATATATCAATTTCTATTACTAGTAGAGAATATATTAGTTATTATAATTCATGTAATAATTGATAATTAATTCTCTCAATAAATAGAGGACCTGTTTTTGTGACACAAAACAATTATATGTCTCCCCTCACTACGAGCCTATCTTTCCCAAATTTGAGGGAAAAAATGGACCCCTTCAAAAGTTTATTGTTAACTTAAATCCTGCATTTCTAAAGATTTTACCTCGTATGATGATGATCGAGGTGACCAAGTTATGATCTGATCTGAGATTTTATTTTTTATTCTGATTGATTTAACCTTGAAGATTCAAGTCAAGGTCACCAGGTATCGAGCTCCTCAAGAAACTCTATTAATAAGTAGTGTTTCAAATTTGAGGGAAAATATGTGACACTTCAAAAGGTATCGGATTCACAATTTTTTTTTTCATCCAATATAACTTTGATGATGAAGGTCAAGGTCACCAGATTTTTAACTGGTCCGAGATACAGGTAGAGACATTTCAGAAGTTGAATTTCATGAAAATATATCAAGTGATTCAAAAGTTATAGCGTTCAAAATAATTTCTATTCTTGCTGATTTGACCTTGAATATCCAGATCAAGGTCACCAGTTATCAAGCTCCTCAAGGAAATTAATTAAAACATTGGTGTTTCAAATTTGAGGGGAAAATATGGGCTATTTCTAAAGTTATCGGGTTCACAAATAATTGTTTCAGCCAATTTACCATGATGTTGAACGTCAAGGTCACCAGTTTTCGAACTTGTCCGAGATTTTGGCAGAGACATTTCACAAGTCAAATTCAATGAAAATATATTGGGTGGTTCAAAAGTAATAATGTTCACAAATACTTTCTATTCTGACTGATTTGACCTTGAAGATCCAGGTCAAGGTCACCAGGTTTCAAGCTCCTTAAGGAACTTGATTTAAACAATAAGCGTTTCAAATTTGAGGAAAAAAATATACAATACTTAGAAATTTATGGGGGATAATGAAAGATAAGGTCACCGGTTTTCGAACTCCTCCGAGATTTTGGTAGAAACAATTTAAATTTTAAATTTCATGAAAAATTGATGAATCGTTCAAATGTTATCACGCTCACAAAATATGACACAGACGATGACGATAGTATTATAATTGTGATAATTGATTAAAATTGCAATTTTAGAAATGAAGCGATCTTTATATTTATGGCCCAGGGAATAAGCTCACAAAAGTGTGACTCCTTGGACAATTAATCTTATTCTGATAGCAGAACGCTCTTAAGAGGGGGTGTGTTACGGGTTTACATAAAAGCCGACCGAACTGTCTCGCTAGTGAAGCTTGCTTTTCTAGCGAAGCGATTGGAACGCCGGGCATGTGCGCCACCGACATGGGTTCGAATCCCGGATCGGCCCAGAATTTTCCCCTGAAAAATTTGTCTTCGTAACAGTATTCGAGCAACTGCATATTCCATTGAAAAATACAGAAACACTGCCAGTGGGGTTGCCAGTCAGTCAGACTACCACAGATAGTCAGTAGATAGGCAGAAGGGACAGTCAGATAGACCTACACAAAGCTTCTCAGGCAGTCACTGATATCTGATTTGATTTTGACTAGCTCTGGTGGCAAACCATTTCCAACACCTGGTTATGACTCTAGCTGTTCATCTGTCATGGTCTTTCTGACTGACCTGCTCTCTAAAGGCCAGCCTGTTTGATATATTTATTATTTATCTGGTGTGTTGTCTCCTAGACGATTAGTTAGCTAGTTCTCTGGAAGGATATATACCTGATAGTCAGATTGATGATTAAAGCTCTGGCTCTTGCATTTATGTATCGTTGAACAAAGGGGACGCCGTCTTGTGGATTGCCAGTCTGGTAGTCAGAAAATAACTGACCACCTGTCGACCAGAAACATTGGTATAAAGACAGCTGGACTAACAGAGTGTTAGCTAATTAATCAAACAGACTGAACACCGCTAGAGCTATAGTCATCAATCTGACTATCAGGCAAATATCCTCCCAGAGATATAGCTGGTCTGACTGTCGTATCTGACTATCTACTGACTATGTGTGATAATCTGACTTACTGCAAATCCAAATGGCAGTGTTTCTGTATTTTTATGGACTATGCAGTTGTTCGAATACTAAAAACACAAACTGTCTGTCAGTCAGATATTTAGTCAGTGAGATAGACATTAACTTAAACAGAAAGTATGATGTACCGCAGGAGAGAGAGTCATTTGATCAGAGCCAAAATGAGAAACAGGTGTACCGGTTAGATAGTGAGCCAACCTGTCAGAGAGTTTTTTCGTTCAAGATGATAGTCAATAGACATGACAAGCGAACGAATAGACTTACAGACAGTCATAAGTTAAAAAAAAATGACTGACAGGGGTCCATATATAAAATCAACTAGGCTACCAAAGTCCGCCAAAATGTACGGAGGCAGGCCATTAATGTATAAGTATAAAAGATCGCTTCATTAATAAAACTGCAATCTTTAATCAATTATCACAATTATTATACTATGACGAACTCAGTAATAAATCCTGGTGAGATATAATATTAATCATATGTAATTAATTAGAGAATTAATTATCAATTATAATATGAAATATAATAACATATTTTGTATACTAGTGATAGAAATGGATATATGTGATATAAGCGTATTTATCCCCCCCCCCCCCCCCAATAATATTTTGGCTGTTACTAGTCAAATTAAGGGTTTTGCTGTTAACAGAGATCAATGAACCAGTGACAAATATCTAAAAACATATAACTGTCATGATATATGATACAAACCGGTAAGAATTAGGATAAATCCAGCCTCCAGCTGTAAAAGTAGGCGTTATTAAAAAGTCCATGGGAAGTATCTTCCATCCCAGTTTTTTGCTGACAACATCAATTTTCTGAATTGTTAGACCTAGGGCTACATGAAAATACCCATTAAAGTAAATCACAAGGGGGGTGCACTATGACCCCCACTAGCCAATGGCCGACAGTATTTTAATTATTAAGTGAGCATTTCGCCCGTTAACATTTTCATGATAACGTAACAGAAACGTTTTGATAATCCCTAACTCCCGAGTTGGTAGATTTACTGATACGTAACTGGGAAAAGCAAGTGTATAACCTTTGTGCTCGGCGAAAAATAAGAAGGGGACAAACCTTTTAGACTGTGGGTTTTGCTTCCACGTTCAAGGAATCTGTGCGCCAAAGAAAGAGGGATTATATCGATGCTCAGGCTTCCACACTATATGTAATCTCCTTAATGATAAAGCTAATAATGAAACATTGATTAAACAAGCGTCTTGTCAGAAAATTATCATCATTATAATGGAGGTCGCAATGACACTGTGTGTCACTCTGAATCGATCGTTTAATTTGTTTAAAAGGCCCGTTTCCCTGTTATAATATAATGGACCACTCGCGACATCACGACAGCCTATTAAGCTAAAACATGCGAGCCTGAATCGAGAGCAGAAAAATGTTATTAAGAGTGGGATTTATTGTCGTTTTTTTATAGCTGAATAGAATATGTTCAGTTTATTAAGGAAACTGGTGATCTACGCTTTGAACTACCGCCCACCAGTGTTGTATTCAATGTTTTTTTTAAGTACGACGGGAGCTGTTTGTGCTTATCTGAGCTTTTAGTGTAATTACAGTTAACTGATATACAAACCATGCAACAATTGCGGAAAAACGTTACCGGTTTCCGAGTATGACGGCTAGGCCGAATATTTTTAGACCCTGTATTCTTTAAAAATGTAAAGAAATAAAAGAAATGAAAATAAGGCACAAAGTTAAAATTTTGGATTTTTGTTTGTCATGTTATCATTTTGATATTAGAAAATGCTTGGAACACATTAAATTTTAAGAACTATCTGCATTCTAATGAATACAAGCCTCCACCGTTCACTTATTCGGCCCATATTCACAGGTTCATTCGTGCATATGTGACTGTACATTTGTGAACATTCCATGACGACGTTTCTGAATAAGGATTATGTCCCGGATCCACACCAAAATCTAATCTTCTCTGTCTTGGCCCATTCCCGAAATACTCTGAAAATTTCATGAGATTCCGTTTATGAGTGCGTGAGTTTTGTCGTGGACAAACACACACAGACACAAATGCGAACGGGAATGAACGCATTTACACTCCTGGCGGAGGCAAGCTGAAAAATAGGTTGTTTCTGACTTTTTAATCTATTCTGAATCAATGTTACTATTTGAATATTAGAAAATGATTTACACACATTTTATATTTATTTCCTTGTTGTTTTATCGACAAAGTGAACGTTGAAGAACTTATTCATCATATTTAATATACTTTGAGTATTTGAGCTGTTGTTATGTTATGGTACTGTTGTACACAGTTGAGGTTCCAGGCGGTAAGTGGGACAAATAGGATCTCAGCACTTATCTAAGGAAGGCTATCAGTAAACATTACGTTTGCCCAACCTGACTTTGCGCCTAGAAATGCCGTCCTTTATCGAACGCATGAGGTCGCTGAGGGTGCCCCTTTTCCGCTTAACGCCCTTTCTAGTCCAGAACATGAGAATGCCTGTATTGTTTTCAAATTGATTTTTGTTCCTTGGTAATTTGCTCTGTTTACCCGTGGTACTCCCGTCCATGAATAGCAACATGTTAGGTAACCTACGGTCGCATTTCACATTTCTTTCCTAATAACGCTCCAGACACCCCACACAACCTCGTCAGCAAATCTAATGAAGAATGTTAGAAATATACGGATAAAGTAAGGCAAGCAGGTTAGAAGATGGAGACTTTATTATAGTATATGGTCCCGAATGCATTTTGGGGAGAGCGATTGTTTTTCAAAAAAGTTTTTTTTTATTAAGAATTCTTATTTATATTTTTTCTAGATTTCTCAAAGTAGGTTGAATCTTTGTGTATCTTGTGTAAGTATATAAAGTTTCATGCGTTTTGGTGAAAGTGTAATATTAAAATAAATATAATATAATATAAATATAAAAAAAAAGTTTGCGACAATTTTTTTTTTCATGGATTGATTCCAGCTTTAAAATATTGTATCTTACGCGAGATTAATTGAAACTATATATTATGGGTTAAAGGCATAAGAATTTATAATAAATTAGATCAGCGAGGGGGTAATCTGAAAACTGCGGCGGTAAAATGAAGTTACGTTCAGACTATCCCGTGGGTCATCTGATATCGATATCACACTATAGGGAGTAACCTGACATTGGGGATAACCTGAAATCGTTACACTTGGCCAGAGTGATTCATTTTATTGATTTTGGGAATACTCGCTCCCATAGTGTCAAAGGCCGTGTTCGCTGGCCGTCATATCCACCGAAAGCGGTGTTTTTATATTTGCTCAATAAAAAATGGCTGTCATTTATCATCCATTTATTTTCCTTTTAATACCAAGCATGAAAACACTTACACAAACAATGATGATTGATAGCTCTTTAACCCGAAGTCCTGAAAGCGACTTGTGATGTCGAGATGGTAAGGCCAGTCGTGAATGGATGGATTATTGTTTTTGGCAAAATGAAGCGCTCACTCACTAATAAAATACACACTTTCCAGTTCAATAAATATTGTGGATTTACAGAGAGGGATCCGGGCACAGGACCGGCGACCGTCTGGTAATAAAAGCTTACTGTGACATTTAGGGGAAGTCTTGTTCGCATGGAATAACCTGGAACAATCTTGCCACATCATCAGATGGTATAAATACAGGCAACATGAGAGGCCCCCATTCAAACTCAGATAACCTCTCAGGGATGCATGGTCAGACTGGATTATTTATTCATTTCAGTGTCATGCTTTCTTGAAGTCACATAGTCTTACGTCATTTTACGGACATATTGAGCTTTATCGTCTGACTGCATTTCAAGATTAAAATTAAGAAATTAATAACCTCTTGCACGAATCAATCCGAAGACAAATCAACAGATTCCAAGCCTAAAAGATTATCAGAACCTACGGTTTGTAGTGAACTTAAATACCGAAATTAAGCAAATAATTGAAACAGACACATATCAACCTCCTTAGTTCGATAGGTCACGTGATTTAATTAATCTATGTTATTTAGTCTGTCTCGCACAAACAACCCCACTCAACCTGATAATAACACCGCGGAAGGACACACTTCAAATTCATCTTTTCTAAATAAGGACAGATCATCGGACGTTTCATCACGTATGGGTTGCATTATGTGTGTGTGTGTGCGAACTGTTCTGACTAGTCATGGAACCAACTATCACAGCCTTAATTGCAACTCTTCATATGTGGTCTTGCGATAATCCCAAGATTTTCATGAGACCAGCTTTTTGACCGATCACTGGTCGTCGTGGCATAGTGTTGGTTGTGACTAGGTATAAAGTCACAAACAATCTACAATTTTGACTGTCGTATGATTTCAGCAGGACTACGACAGATTGAACCGTCTAGGTTTGGGTGAGATTTTTTTTTATAATTTCATGGAAGCGTTCAAATATAAAATATATGTTGTACGAAGTCTAATTGTACGCTCTTCCTACGACAGTCGTATGAGGTCCCTATGGTGGTCCTTACTGCTGTGAGATAGAAGTATAGTCCTAAGACAAATACTTGACAGGAATGACCTAAAACGGTAGAATATCGTAGGACCATCGTAGGTTGAACGTGTGGCAATCGTTGGGCTGTCGTAGGGCCTCAGATAACCAAAAATCGTACGAAAGTCGTAGGTTTATCGATAGGGTCTACGACATATTTTTCCTTAGCAAACACCTGAATTTCGTACGACACACCCACGACTATCCTAGGAATTAACAATTTTCTGTTGCACCAGCGATCACGAGTGGCTTGTCCCACTACCATCTCCCGATTCTCTGGAACTTTCGACGACTGCAGGTCGCAGCTAATCATACCGGGTCATATCCCCTAATTTTACAGGGCCTTTAGGTTTCGCCTCATTTAATGTCATTCAAAGTAACATAAGCTGAACTGTCACAGATATACGTCGGGGAGATATATAATATGGCAAACAGTTGTAGATGTTCAAATTTTCAAACATGAAAATTACTTTTATAAGATGGAGTTTTAATTTGCTTGAATCTTATCTAGGCAACAATTAAGGACTTAAAAGGAAAGCAAAACTGAAAATAGATAATCGGATTGAACTGCAAGCCACGTAGCAAAAAAAAATTAAATCATTAATGACAACAGCGACAACAGTTGAAACACAAATATAATTAGAAAGGACCGGTTTATTTCAACATCAATGTGGCCCATACCGTCATCTGACGTGTATTGAATTAAAATAATCTCCTGGATCTCCTATAAAAACATACATTAACTAATAAAAGTTTTACTGGGATTTATGTTAAGTAAGTCACGAACCTGTTTTATAATACCATCTTGCAATCAGACTTCTTCAGAATACAGAGTAATAATTCGGTTAATTATTCTGTCAATAAAGCAGTCGTGACTATGTGCAACTTGCATGGATATTTTACATAACATTAATCAAAGTTGTTACGTTTTCAGTAATTACATTGACTTACATTGAATGTGATTGGGTTTTATTTCGTTTTAATCTTATCTAGACAACAATGAATGGCATAATAAGGGGAAAATTATATTTTAAAAAAGTAAACAGATTATCGGTTTAAAACTGCGAGCTACGTAGCTGAATGGGTTAATGATATCAGCGATAGCAGTTGAAACAATTATTAGAATGGAACGAAAAGGAATGAAATTTATTAAAGTGGCAAAAAGAAGTGAAGCATTAATGCGCTCAAAAGAAGTTTTATTAACTTTAAAATCTCTTGAACATTTTATAAAAAGGCCTGAACGCACTGGTCACAAGGAATACATGTCATCCTGTTTTGTTCATGTGCACGTGTTGATAATATGTGGGGGAATTGTAGTCCAAACAGGTTGAAAAACAACATCTGGTGGCATATCACACAATTCAGAGTTTGTAAATGAAAAAGGTCGAGTTGCTCCACATACACTCGCCAATAACAACAATAAAAGACATGTGAATCCGCACATGCGCAAACAACCACATCCGGTAACCAGCGGTTTCAGTTGTCCCTTGTTAACTAATAGCTTGTACATAAACAAGCTCAAACACCGGGCACTGCAGCATGATAATAATAGGAATTACCTGAAGTTCATTAAGGCTGTCCCAGAGTAGGTCAGAAATCCTAAAATTTTACAAATGAGCTGACGAATAGATGGCTTTTATTTCACTTAAAACCTTTGGGCAAATGAAGTCGATGTTTAATTGCTCCTGCTCTGTAATTAACAGTGAAAGCACAAAATTTAAAACTGAGATAAGAAAAACTGCGAAACTTACACTTATTCATAAAAGAACATGCGCTAACAGCGGAAACACCTGATTCACGGTGTTTATATTGATAAACAAAAGTTGAACTGGAATTAATTCTTAGTACGTCACAATCTTGTTTTATTTGACTATATTGTTACAGACTTCTTTATCATACCGAGAAATATTTCTTTGGATTTCGCAAACAATGATGCTGACGTGACAACTGTGCAACTTGAGTCAATTAACTTTTTTCTACTCGCTTTAATAATCTTAATTCACTTGACAAGAAAACTTCGTCCAATTAATACCTTTGCTATCGAAACTAAATAGCACATTCAGCTGCGTTAATGAGCTGTCTGTTTTGTTAAAGTTTGATTAGAATTGATAAAATTCGCCTTCATTAGTTAGTTCTGGTCAGGATACTTGAATTGTGACAAATTAGTTCAATATCTTTATCACTACAGGGTATACCACAATTAAATATTCCACAACAGAGAAAAGGAAGAACTTATACCAATTGGGCCCTGGAAAACTTTTTTTTTCAAGCATGAAAGAACATTATAGAAAAATTCTCTAGTTGCATAAAAATCAGCTGCTTGTTTTTTTTTATCACATTTAGTTCATATCCTCTAGTAAACCTTGTATCTGAAATATTAGTCATGACAGTTTAAACTGAACGCTATTTTCATAACCTGGTGTGGCAACAGGATAAGTGGTTACGGTATGATCTGTCGTCATTTCAAACGGCTATTTCGTCGTTTTCAAATGTATTTGTATGAGCCATGACGTAACTGATCCCGAGGTGCTGCTTTGTGTGTAAAAACAGGTAAGTTGGGTCCGACGCACAGACATACCACACCCGTGCATCATTTGGCCAGTTGAGCACCTTGGGTCCAGAGAGGTTGATTTTTTTCTAGATCTCAAGCGTTTCGTGACAGCTTCGTATATTAGTAAATCTTGACCAAACTAGATTTATCTTTTTTTAATAATTTCACTTGTGATATCCTGGCTTGTTTTCAGGACATTGTAATTGTAGCGGAACAATCATATTCAGCGGACCGAAATATTTAGATAAAAACTTGTGTGTAAGTGTAGCTTGTTGTATAAGCAATGATTAAACAGTCATTAAGTATAAGCAGCTTAATCGAATCGACAGAAAATATGTAAAGGTTTTCATCAATACAAAATTAATATACTGGGGACTCTTTCTTAATGGAAATCTCGGTATTCCGGATACCACTTTATTACGAACAAAAAAATGTCGGTTTCCGTAAGTGGGAGATCACTGTATACAATGAAGTGAATCTCCAAACTCGTTGCATAATAAAAGGAGATAATACCCGATGGGAATTAACTAGATCTTTCAAATCAGGAGGGTTTTGCAGCGAGTGGGCGTATCCTGATAGCAATGAGGTGGGGACGTTTTAATTAAACATTTCTTCGATTTGTGATGCACGATTCAAGTACTTTGTTAGAGCCACATAAGTCAACTTTACTTTGTCTGCGAAACCCGTATTCATGAATACTACTATAAGAGTACAAGCCCTTGAAAAGAGTTCCCGTATTGTTAGCTCCCAATACACCAACTCAAGAGTGCTATGAAGAGAGGTTGGAGATTCTAAAGACTCCACTAACAATCGAACTCCGATAAAAGAATACTAAGGCTGTCTTCATTCGACTTATCTTTATTTAGAGCAGACTAAAGATATTGGCCTCGGCGAAGAAACCTTAAAAATACTTGTTTTGGCTTCCTTAAGTGCTCTTTTGAGGAATCATAGATCACAGGAAGAAACAGAAGAAATCTCAAGGGTTCTTTTGTATAATGGGTAACATTTTTTTTCCACGAAAGTCATCAAAGACCTTCTCCTTAAACATAGAATACTTGTTCTTTCTTTTTGCCCTTTTTGATATAGCATTTTATTTATTGGAGTCAAAATTGACCTTTGAAACGCATTTCTTCGAAGCCTTGATAACGGTTGCCTCCAACCTAAGACATCACTGATTTTTTATACGCCCGTCTGGAGTGTCCTGCCGTACGCCCTAGCGTCTGTTCGTTAACATTTTAGTGTCGCCTCGATAACTTTCTAGGGATGTAATGGATTTTCTTGAAACCCACATAAATATTTACCAATAATGTAACTAAGTGATTCCAATTTGTGGCAAAATTTGTGCGTATTTATTGAGGTCAAAGGTCCCCAGACTGTGTAGTTTTGCATTCCTACGGTGTTGTTATGTACGCTATCATAAAGCTGGAGGACCCAGGGAAAAACCACCGACCTTTACACCCGTATGGGCAAAGCAGGCAACCTTTTTCGATCACTTTTCTTCTACGAAATGGCACTTTCAAATGAGGAAACATGTGACCTGTCAGTATGACGGATATCCTGTATCTTAAACAAGTAAAGCAGGGACTTGGGGAGGGGGGGACAAAAAGTTTTTTAAATATGCCTGTAGCACTAATGTTTTGAGATATATTAACTCATAAGTTAATGTGTTCATTCAGAGCATTAACTATTCGACTAAATGATGGGACCTTAATTAGCTAGCCTTTAAAGTATTAATGCGCGACATTTTTCTCAATGGCCCTGGTGTCCCAGATCTAGCTATTTTATTAATTTGAAAAGTTACAAAAAGCATCGCTTCATGTATCCTGCTAAAAGGAGAAATACACAAATAAGTCATTCTTCATACAGTATATTAAATCCTTAACAAACATATAACAACTACTCTTTGATGCCAGTTATTGTACAGAGGCAGATACAGAATCTTAGTGTTAGGACTCAGCCTGATGAAATAGGTAAACAAGTGTGCTGGGAAAGCAAGTAGAATTTACACAAACAGAAATTTAGGGAAGAAATCTGTGCGAGACGAAACTTCTGGCTATACATATAGGTATAGTAATTCAAATGATGCATTATGGTATAAAATATTCTGTTTCCAGAATTCGCAGGTCTGAAATCCGCTCTGTATCCGCTCCTGATTATCATATGTCATGTATGTTCCATTGCAATCTCTCCAGACATGAAAGTTCTGGCGGCCGGCCCTGGCGCATTGGAGACATTATAGATTTTCCCTTCAAATGCTGCCTTCATTGATTTTTTAACACGTCGCTTGAGTCAACCCAAAACAAGCCAACCACCTCAGACCGTCGTACCTATTTACATGTCAGGGATAATACGTACATTGAACATGTAAACTGTAGCCTTATCTTGTATACGATTTAATTCACGAGATTTTGTGCCCCTGTCCAAGCTTGTAAAACAGCGTGGGCAAAAGTTGTTTGCGAGGAAACTCGCTAGAAAAACCGCTTTAAAATTCGGTATGTTATGGTCAGGTCTGTTTCAGATTGCAAATTCGATAAATCTGAAGCACAATTTTATAAATGTAAATAATTCCTTTTGAAAACATCTACTTCTGTTCTAGACAGGAATAAAAAGAACCATGGATAAACATCTTCTGACGTTACTGGTCATGAAATATCAATGAAAAAAGCCTGCGTGTTATATATATTCGCCTACACAAGGAACTTTCGTTCTGATTCTTGCAATGGGTTTGGTATCACACAATGAATTTGTATTTCAATCAAATGATTCGTGTAATTTACATCGAGATAAAAAAAAACTTTCCTTACATGTCATAATGCACTTTGATTTTTTTTTCAAATGAAATCTATTTTCAAATCATAACTTTTTCCATACTTAAAAGCGGTTGTTGCTTTCCATGGTTGTCCCTTTTATGCTTGACATCTTGTCATCGTAATATCATAAATGTCAAACTGATGTTAATAGTATTGCACCATACACACAGGTTTGTTTTTGTTTAATTAGTTTTGAAATCACAACAACCTTTGCACGTCATGCAAACGTGAAGAAGACAATATGAGGTTTTTAATCCGCTTTCGACTGCCATGACATTGCTCAAACACCTTTTGGTTACAAATGGAAGATTTTACCGGGAGTAATCAACCACAGCTCAGGGCAATTTATTTTTTTAGTAATTATCACTAGTACTTAATGACAGTGAGATTTTTCTCGAATCTAAAAATAAAACTGGTGTTAATATGAAATGTAAGAAATATTTTTCGCGCCAGATAGGATGGGCAGTTTATTGCTCTACAAAGATTGAACGCCAACTCAAATCGTCCTCTCATAAACATGTCAGAAATACAAGAAGCGGATCCAGGGGAGGGTCTAGGGGATCCGGCCCCCCCCCCCCCCTCCACCCTTTCAGCCTTTTTTAAGGGTTTCGGGCCATTTTTCGCTGGCTGCAGCCCACTACCCCACTTTTCCGAACATGGGGACCTTTTCTAGATTTTGTCATTAGTACTTCTTTCCCTTTCTTTTTCCTAAATTCTGCATCCGCCCCTGAATACCCACAAAGAACGTACAATAACTGGTTACAGTCAATGGTTACATACAATCTTAGGAGAAGTCATGCCCCTGCCTAAGTCTGCACGGACCATTAAAAACTGTTCCTTGAGAAGGAAGTCGGTGAATTGACCGCTGGTGAACAGTTTTCAGATTTGTATTGATCAGTTTTTCTCAAGGTTGCAATTTTTTTCAATCTTAATGAAAATCCATTGTAGAAAACATCTACTGCCATTCTAGACAGGCGTGGAATAAAAATGTTCACAGCTAAACATCTTTCGATGTCACTGGTTATGAAACATTCTATAAAATAGTCTATGTATTATAAAAACCCCCCTCCGCACTTATTTGACACACTTCGCACACACTGAAAATGTAATTCTAATGACTGGTCCATTTAGATTTATCCGATTCCAGGAGCTCTTAGTTAACATGCCATTGCACCGGGAATTCTTAAAATTAAATCTAGTTTCAGATCCATACAATTCACTACAGAAAAGCCGCACAGCTGTTGTTCCTTTTAAATAATATTCATATTTGTATATCAGTACTTAACATAAGAAAAATTAGAATAAACTACAGGATGACTAATAATTTATTTCTTATAAAAGAAATGTATGGATCTGAAAATTATTCATTACGATACCTCTCGTTAATGGCATGAACATCTCCAAGAGGAACATGATAAAGCTAAGTTGGAACCGAGCATTGTGGAAGCAATGACAATATGGGATTTAATGTGTTATGACTCATTTGTGATGTACTTTAAGGACCCTTTAATCCAATGCTTTGCTAGCAAGTCACTGGTGTTCTTCAGTCAAAAATACGTCCCGTAAACTCAGATAAAACCTATCAGGAGGACTGCATCTGACGGTGGCAGGACATATAACTTCTCAGTGTTGTGTGTATTTCAATGACACATGGCTAGAAAAATATGAGCTAAGTTTCGAACACAGGAAAATGACAAGCGCCTTAGTAAATCTAATTACTGAATCCTTAATAATCGAAGTACCTTTTCCCCGTCACTGAATAGGTTTCGCATAATAACTTTTCTTACATATAACCACCTTGTTGATAGCAAAGGGTGTGTAAGACAAACGGAAGATGAACTAACTTTGATGCGCAAAGGTAATATTAATGGATTATATAATGTAAGGTAGCCTATACACTAGATGAATCTTGAAGACTACAGTTGCCTGGAGAAATATTATTAATGCAAGACGATTGGGTTTTTTTGTCGAGTTTTATTAACATTGCAAATGAAAGTTCTCCTTTTTATAGCTGTATCAGATTTTCCTTTTGAATTGAAGTCATTCTCGACAACCGATAATATTCAAATACTAAACATCATTTGAAAGGGTAATGTAAGAAAATATCTTCTTTGAATGAGTCGTTAAACTGTAGATATACAAAGATATAACAATGGAATAAAGCCTTACCATTTTAACCAGTTTGTTTGGTTAAAGGTTATGGCTAGTACTGAAAATGAAGTAAGACAATCATTTCTGAAAAAAGTGACATTGATTCTATAAATGTATTTGAAAATTAAATCGCTGTTCAGCACGAGAATGTTAGCTTTTCCTGCGTTAAGTGGCGAAAAAAAAACATATATATGGGAAAGACATGCGGATCTAATGCGGATGATGTTGTGTCACATTATAAGATTATGACTGGCTGGATAGGGAAAAAGTGGTAAAAAAACAGAATGAGAGTGCATCGTGAATTTGTAAACGCTAACAATTACCACATGGATAATAAACCGCTTATTTTACCCGTAATCATAAAATCGCCTTTAACCAAGCTTTTATTGTCCCGATGATCTTCCAGATGAAATCATTTGGCCTGTCACGACCAGCAGTCAGCCCCATTTAATTCCCCTTGAAACTCATTCTCGGATTTCATAAATCGATAAAAGGCTGCAGGTGCGCGGAATTCTAAGTAGGGCACTGTTTGGGAGACCCTAAACCGGTCAATCTGTGTCTAGGTATGGACATACTGCCTTGGACGTTGGGCGACTTTCTCAAGATGTTTGTTTGGTCATGTCCTTCGCGCGTCAAAGCAAGTCCTTACTAAATGTCCCGTTGGTGAACCTGGGGTCTCCGAGACCTCAGCCATCCTTGAAGGGTTCGAATAGGGTAAACAACGATAAGTGAGTCTAGTTTGATTTATCTCTGGCTAGATGAGTGGCAATTGAACCATATTCCCGAGTGTGCATTATTCACTACTTGTTTATGGCTGGAATGGGAGTGGGCGCTTGTTCAGGGACGAGTTAGATGGAGGCGACGGGAAAATCGATGCGCACCCTACAAAACAATCATGTCATAAGTACAGATGGATGGAAACATTTGTTATGTGTTTGGGGATTTACTGTTGATGGCAAAGAACTTTTAAACCTACTATAATCCATATAGTTAGCCTTTATGATTCTGAAGATCATCTATGTCTATGTTGCGAAGAGTTTATGAAGTCTGTGTTACACCAAATAAGAAATTTCTCCTTTTCATGAACCGATGCTCTGTTTATATAATGCAAGGTTTTCCGTAGACTGGTACCCCGCTCTATTATGGCACCGCTGCTCTAGGCCAATCATATGCTTGGCTTGAGGGCCTTAATAGAGCAGGGTACCAGTCTAGGTTTTCCGTGGCAGGCCTGGTGGTGAAACCCGGAACCACTGCTATGTAAAGCAGCGATTTAAGTGAAGGATGAATGGAATGACTGCCGTGTATAACCACTACACAAGGGATTTAGGTAACTGTCTTTTTAAGGGGTTATAAGTGTGGCGGCATATACAGACGCAGTGTTTACATAGTGTGGCTTAACCAGCATTTCCAGCTCTGATGGGTAATGGCCTGCCATAATATGCTGTTGGTCTGCTCCCAACGCGCCAACCACTGAGTGCTCCATGAATTATTTTTGAGCTTTCATTAACGTCGCCCACAGTTTTCGCTGTTA
Organism: Sipunculus nudus; assembly: GCA_026874595.1. Taxonomy (NCBI): domain Eukaryota; kingdom Metazoa; phylum Annelida; class Sipuncula; order Golfingiida; family Sipunculidae; genus Sipunculus; species Sipunculus nudus. Next base: position 58,535,916 of record CM049307.1, read on the forward strand.
TAAGTTATCAATATTTAATATTTTATTTATAACAATATTTCTCGACCAAAGGCATTGACCTGTGCAGAATTATAATATACATTAAGTGAAATAAGATAATACTGTATGTGAGTTCTGTTGCCATACTGTTCAAAGGCCTTGTGGATACAGAATATCTTTAAGGCAATTTAAAAATAATATTTGCATTTATTGAATTCATAATTGTTAATTCCCTAATTCGTTAAATGGCACCTTAATTGAACTAATTGTAAACATTAGTGTAAGTGAAACAATATAACACGTTTTCCAATAATTAAAATCTATTTGTTATTTTAATTAAGTCAGAAAATGAATATATTTTGGTCGGGGTCGCCCTTGAACTTTTGTATCATTAAGAATGCACGTGTCCTCTTTTTTGGTATTTGGTATTATCGGGCCTCCGGTCGTACGGCCATGTTATTGTAAACAGACATTCGTGACAGGCAGTACCATAACAAATATTTAACAGTTCAAGGGAAGACACTGAGAACGTTTTTCGGGATATTTTTGCTTGGCAACTTTTGTATAAAACAAAGATGAACTGCAGGATAAGGTGAAAAAATAGGCACACTAGTGTGAAAAAGAAACAAGCATTATATTGCTCTTGAGCATGTCCCTTTAATGGATCTTATATTTTCCGGCACATTTATTTTTGTCTACAAAGTTCAGTTTTATCGGTGCAATCATTAAAATTAAAAAGTATCATACTAATTATATAGAGAAATTTTTAAAATTACTCCTTTAATTTCAACATTTTATTTATGTGCTCATAAATGTCAACTAACTACCTTAATCCGGAACATGGATAGTTGGAGAATGATGCATAATTTGAGTGGGAGGCACAAAGGCTTTTAAGCAGCACGTTTTGTTACACTGAAGTGTGTTCTTATTAGCAGTCAATATCGTGAGTTGAATGAGTTGTGCCCACATATGTATTTTTGTCAATATTTATTATAGGCCAATGTTCTATCGCTCTGTACTTTAAGGGAGTTTTTTTTTTACATTTCTTCATATATACATGTTTAACTTTACCATATACTGTGATGACTTATATGATATATATATATGTCAAATTATCGTTATTTATATTTTGCCATATTTTAGGACGAAAATAACATGTACTTACTTCAATTGGTTAGCATTGAAAACGACCATAAATTGTTTACTCTGTTGCTTCGTTTGTTATTATTCATACTGGTATATATTCTCTCAACAAAGTTTTATCTTATTATTGTTCCGGGTATCACGAAATGCATAAATATCTTACTTTTCATCATCAATTACTAATCCTCTGGTAAAGGAGACGCTTGCGAATCTTCATAATATTAAGTCTGTGGTAGCTACGCCTTCATACACAATGATTCAGTGAGCCATTCGAGCTGCTGTTACATGAATAATGGCCATGGCCATGGAACCAAACAAATTGTTCAAACACTTGTTCTACGCGGGTGCCAGTTCTTGACTAAGCTTTTTACTCCCTGAGGCCATCGAGATTTTGATCAGTCAAAAAAAATTTATAAACCAGTCCCGTTTCTGGTACAAATGTTCTTGTTCAGACTGCGTATGCAACGTGTATTGTTTACGCTTCGTTCCTTGAATTTGATTTGCAGTTGTGATTTCGGTCCACATAATTGCAGGCCTATTCATAATTCTTTAAATTGACGCCACCACGGGTCGCTGAATTAAGGTGTGTGAAAGCAAAGCTGTCGCAGACTTGATAATGTGAAGATGGCGAAGATTTGGGTTTTCTTTCGAATCCAGGTGATAAAGGATAACTGGAATTCTTTTTTTTTCTGAAAGGTGTTTGAACGTTTTGTATTGGAGAGGATAATATGCATTTTCCCAGGAGCCCCAAAATGATGCCAAAACATGCGGGAAAATATTCATCCCGCAATTTATATCACTGTTTCATTAGTTCAAAGTAGAAAGGTAAGGGGTGGTGTATCTGCAAAGGAGGTTGTGTTTTCACCTGTGTTTGTCTGTTTACTGGTTTGAATTTTGTTTGTTGTATATGAGCAGGATTAAATGTAATTTGGGAACCAATATCTACACAGCTCTGTCGATTGGCAGGGCATGTGCCAGGAAAAAATAAAGGGGCAAATTCCGAGAGGTGAAGAGTCGGCTTTAATTTGTATGTGGATGATGCAGGAGCGGAGATATGAGCTATATAACAGTATGTATCGAATGCAATTCTAGTTCTACACATGAAACCTGTACATCTATGACAATGTAAAGCTAAAATCAAAATGAACTTTCATGAGTATATTTTATATCAATCGCCGCTTGTGGTCAGCATAACGAATAACAGGGCGTCCTATATGGGAGATTTTTGTAATGGTTAGGATTCTAATCTTTTAATACATTTCAGTATATACAGAACAATAAAAGTATATGGTCTAAGCGTAGGTGCCAAAACAAGGCAGTAAAATCTTATCACACAGTCGTTAAGTACTGATTGCTCACCAACGGGTCGACTTTTACTCACTTAAACCAGATTTTATTATATCATGTACCACCGCCGGGCTTAACTATTTGTAAATTATGGGATATTTATTGCGGATGATATGTGGGTTTAATGTTTGCCTGTTCCCGGAAACACCTTCCCTACTTCCGGCTTTGTGGGTGTTCTATTTCATAGTATTTCCCAAATATTCCTCAGACGCAGCAGGTGGTTTTTATGTTTGATAGTAAATACCTTTAACCACTATCTGGTATCAATATAAAAAAACTGGGATATACTTGGGACATGTTAACAACGAACATGAGTTGGACTAAATATGAGATGAAAATATAAACAATGCAGATGTGGGTGAGACGATTTGAAAAAAAAAAAAAAGAAAATATGAACAAATATGCCTTAATTGAGGGAAGACATACTGGGAGGGAAATAAACAAGCAAAAGCTGTGTGTAGTTAGTAGATAATACACTAACCAACAAATAAACACACCCGAGTCCGTCATGGTGTATTGACCATGAGCGTCCCTGAGAGCTCATGTAGAGGTGCACGCGTTTACTCAGCATAGGGGATTTCAATTACCTATAGCCAAAAATTTAGGTCGGTTTCTAAGCAATTTTGTTTCTAGAAATCAGTGCGGGCGGGCGATTCTTTTTTTAACATGTATCATAGGTTTCATAAAATAAAAATCATATGATACGGTAAGGGGACAATATGATTATAACACATTTGTTTTTCTGAACAAGTGTAAAAGCCTAAAATTACAATAGTAAATGTTTATGAAATTTTATTATTTATATTCTTGATAGAAATGTCCCAGCGACAAAATCGGCACATTTCTACTTGAATTCCTAAAATAAAGTAATAAGGGAGGTAGGGGTTACACTGACAAATGCGGTGCCTGAGTGCATGACTATCTTTTTTAGCCAAATACACCCGTTGAAGTTTTTGTATACTAACAAAAAAAAAGGCTACGATACCGCGGTTCATGCAACTCCACTCCCCATCTCCGTTTCCATGTACGGAAAAGCCATTAAAAAGAATTATTAGTAAATAATGTCGACCTTAAGTAGATAGACCAAAAGGCCTGAATAGGAAGGAGTCCCGTAGATAAAATGAGTGAGGTCATGGTTCCCTTGATACTTTTTCCAGCCATCTTGTCCAAATTTAAATTTGCAGCAGTCTAAGGTTAGGCGTATTCAAATTGCCTGTAACCGAGAATTTCTAACTTAAAGTGATACTTCTGCCTTGGGCCTTATGGGGAAAAACGAAGTCGTCTTTAGGGCAGCTCATAATTTTTTGGTAGCACTTAAGTTTTTCTGGTAGCATGTGTGATTTTGGCAGAATGCTGGTTTTTACTTAAAGCGTCGGACCTCGGAGCTGAATGACTTAGGTTCCAGTTGGCCAGGGCCAGAAAGAAAAGACGGTGGAATGTCGAATGAACCTGAAAAAAATTAGCTCTAATGTTTTAATGAGAGTCCTGTACTTATAGGCCTAAACTCTGACTTTCAGAAGCCTTAATTATTATATTTTAATGGGTAATCGTGTATTTATATTCATCCTTATTCAACAGAAAGAGCACTAAATCAAACAGGACATGAACTCATCCTTTATAAAGAAAAAATAAGGTATCGTAAGAACTCGACCGTTGGCTTTAAAGTCGCCAGCATACGCCGATTTTAATTTGTAGCGACGTATAACAGACCATTAAAATGTCATCACACTGTAAAACTAGGGACGCACCCATAACAGAATTTTTAAGGCGTGTAGCTTTAGAAATTATTCTCCATTGATGTCCATCCCACAACGGAATAACAGGTTTTTTTACATGCCTATATCAATTTTTTGTAATTTAGTACGGGAAATATTAAAAAGATCAAGGTTTTATCGAGCCACTCACTCAGAATTAACGAGATCCGGAAAAAATTGACCCGATATTTTATGCAATTTGAGAATTTCTGCCGAACATCAAAGTAACGTTATGAATGGAGTGCGATCTGCGCTGTTAATTCACGCAGTAAAAAGCTCCTAAATCGACATCGATAATTATCGTAAGATATAAAAGCGTATTTTTCTTATCGCCAACGCTGGTATTGAGATGGAGTGACATATGGCCTTCGTCAGTCTAATAAACCTGATGGCGGACTTTATCAGCGCCAGTTTATGCATGATTGACAGGTATAATGAAATCATTATCACGGTTCTAGCGATTCGGTTCTATCGATTTACAGACATGTCTCCGGAAGTCGGGCAATATTATAGGGAGATAAAGAAACATAAACAAATTAAAAGAATAGATTACGTTGACTGAGTCTACAAACCTTAATTCGTACTGTTCTTATCAGACTTCCCTCTGTTGAACACAGCGTCACGCTTAATTAGTTACACGGGTTTACCTGGTGAGCGGCAGAGTAAACGTTGTATCTTATACTTATGAATAGGCGGCCTCTAATATAGGCAAAGAAATCACCCTAAGCCAAAATGGTATATTATCTTTTAATAAAAAAATCTTTTGCTGATTCGGTTTAGCGCCAAAATTTAATCGATAGTCCTTCCCTCGGGTGTTCTATTAATCGACCACAAAGTTTCATCAAGACCAGTTAAATGTCTTTGCCTAGATACCTGATGCAAAATAGAATAAAATACCCCTACAGTATTGATTCTTGTGATGAAGATAGATTGATACTGATTGTAAGCACACCTACGGAAAATATAGACTAAATGCAAGGAAGTTTTCTTCTGATTAAAGCGCATATATATATATATATATATATATATATATATATATGTATATGTATATGTATATTTATATATATATATATATATATATATATATTAATTATCCATGCACCACTACCCAACAACCCATTAAAGGTGGCCATTCACCTAACTTTTGAAAAAGAATTTATGTTATTTCGGACTTCCTCTGTGAATATATTCATGATCTTAGGGTAAATTTTGGTTGTGAAAAGTTCTTATAAGGCATTTGCTAAGAATGTGTAAACTTGTTTATCAACAAAAACCTGTGACCTAAGATGGTAGATTGATAGAAAAGTTACTTATTGTAAAACGCCATTTGTAAAGCTCTGGCTTATCTAACTTGCTGTCAAATGCCCATGTTGAATTTGTTTTGATTTTTTTTGCGGGTCCCCACAAATTATATACTTGTTGATATAAACAAAACAAGCAGCTTGTTTGCAATGATATCCACGTTTTCTGGCCTATTTTTTATAAAATCTCCAAAGGATAACCTTTAGTTTATAAAGGTCAGATAGGTGAATAAGCCTTTTAAGGGCTGTTACTAGGTGTCTGTCTTATGATCATAATTTGACGAGAAAGTTCATCGAAACTCGTTTGGTCATTATTTAAAAAAAGATTAGAACAAAATACAAAAGATTTACAAAATTTCCTGGCGCCTGGTAAGTTTAACCTCAACACCATTTGTTAACACCTGCGGTAATATTTCCTGTATTTAAATTAAGAGCCGGAAATGCCTGTCAGAACAGCCTATAGATTCATCTGTTCAAACAAACTTAGCGACTGTACTTGCTTAAGTTTATCTCCTATAAATGGTCCAATTCCAACCGTGACCAGATCGTCTAGAAGTGGTTGTTTGTTTTCCTCAAGAGTGCAGAGAGGCTCCCTGAATAACAAAGTTCACCTTAAGTCCTACGGAAATAAAGGCTACAGTCACAGTAATACTTCAATTCGTGTAACGTGCCTCGGAACTATAGGAAGTGTAACATTTCATGACAAAGGCCAGTTTAGCTGAAAATAGATTTTCCATTGAGGAAATTAACTATTACTGTATCTGGTTTCTTGCTGTGCGAGACAGGACCGGAACGGAAATGAAAAGTCGGTCACTAAATCCTGCGACATAAAAATATGGCCTTTTTGTTCAAAATTGATCAAAATCCGCTAACAATGGTCTTGATCAATCAGCCTATTTAAACATGCCGGAAAACACCCTTGATCTCGAAAAATGATACAGTTAAGGCTAAAAAAAGAGTTCTCAGACACCTTATTTACAGAAATCAATGGCTGAGGCCGATCTTTTACCTTGTTATCATACGTTTTCGAAATATAATTCATATGTTACTAGGGGAAACATGATAATAACATAATTGTTTTTTAACAGGTAAACGCAGAATAAGAAAAAGAAATGAGGCCAAAAAAGGTTTGTTTCTCAGGCACTTTTAAAAAATAAGTGCGGGCGGGCGGTCGGGCGATTATTTGTTGTTGTATGGTTCGATAAAACATGTCATAGGCTCAGGGAAATGCATGATAAAAACATTTTTTTGTTAAACAGGTAAAAGCAGTATACAGCAAAGGAAATCCTATCAAAATTTTATTATTCTATTTTCTTGACAGATGAAAATCAAAATAAAGTTTTTTTATGGGGGGGGGGGGGTTAATATTGACGCGGGCGGTGCCTGAGAACCATACCTTTTTGGCCTCATAGCGATTTTCTTATTATCATTTTTGGAAGAAGTGTGCGACTGGTTGGACTGACTGAATATCAAAGTTAAACTTTTGATGCGGCTTGGGGAGGGGGGGGGGGGGGGGGATTGACGCGCCATATGCCTGCGAAACCAACCTTTTTGGCCTTATGGGAGAGACAGGAGCAAATACATCGTGTTTTAATATGCTCATCCAAATAGATCATGTGGGTAGTAAGTAATCAGGCCCTTCTTTTAGCAAGGAAGGGATGTAATCAACCCCCCCCCCCCCCCGATATTTAGAGAATAATATCTATTTATTGGAAAAGAAATATATTTATAACTAGAATTATAGACTTTTGTTACATTTATGAGTTTAATATGAAATATTATATATCTTAACCTGATGAATAATTTACATATACTGGTAAGATATCTTAATAATTTTTTTCAAACCTTATACTTAATTGTATTATATTTGACATTTGTCATACAGACAATAAAAGGTAAAATACATATATATATATATATATATATATACCCGTGTGTTGGTGTGTGTGTGAAAACAGTTGTTGGTCATCCCCCCCCCCCCCCTCCCCCACACTTGAAGAAAAATTGACGCCACTGTCATTGTCTGTTTCGTGAACAGTCATGACTTGAATACGGATGATGGTAAATGACAATACGACAACATGCTGCTATTATGCCTTCAGGACTTTATAATTTATATACAAGGGTAGAAATAATCCAGGTGTTATAACTTGTCGTTCATACATAAGAGTGGAACTTAAAAATATAAAAGGTATGGTTTTAAGGCACGCCCGCGTCAATTTTAACCCCCGCATCAAACATTTTGATTTTGATTTTCATCTTTCACGAAGATAAAATAATACAATTTTGATACGATTTCCTTTGTTATGTAGTGCTTTTACCTGTTTCATGCTTTTCCTGATCATATGGCATTTTTGTCGAAACATACAAGAAAAAGGTAAAAATTAAAATACCGCCCGCCCGCAGTGATTTATGAAAAAAACTGCCTGAGAACCATACCTTTTTATTTATGGGCCTAACGAACTGAGTAACCCAAATATTGGATAAAAGTTAGGCGTTATAAAACATATAAAAACCCTTCGAATAACCGCTTATCTGATATATAAAATTAAAACACGCCATATCCTGTTGAATAACCGTTTATCTGATATATAAAACAACTATAACACACTGAGTAACCTTCAATATGAGATCATAAAAGAAGCCTAAACGAACTGAATAATCTTCAATATGAGATTTAAAAAAGTTGTGCAATAAAAAACCAAAGACATAATAAACTAACTTCAATTTGAGCATAAGAAATCGTTTATCTGATATATAAAACAAGCCGTAACGCACTGAATATCATTTAGTATATGATATAAAAAGACCAAGCCATAATTAAACGCATTAAATAACCTTCAATATGAGATTAAAAAAAAGCCATAACGCACAGAATAACCTTTACAATGAAATAAAAAAAATGTGCAATAAAAAAACCCGAAGACATAATGCACTGGATAACCTTCAATCTGAGATCAAAAAATGTTGGCGGCCCCCCCCCCCCCCCCCCCGAAACGTACCGAATAAACTTCTATCCGAATCTGCTCTGGATTCTCCGGGAAATAAAGCTGCAAGAACAAGATTATCAGTAAAGCAGATTTTGATGAAAATCAATTTTGGTGTGTTAACTATAACTAAGAAGAACAAGTTCAGAAAGCAACTGTTAAGGCTTAAAATGGTCGCTGTGTATACTCAGTGCTTAAATGCTAATATGTTAATGCAATTAATATAGAATGTCATTTTTATGCCCCCGTCACAAAGATATAAACCAGTTACAGAACGATTTTGCGTTTTGTCCCAGTTGACCTATTTTTGACCGTTTTACGGCTCCTAAACTTAGAAAATTTCATGAAAAAATAGAAATTTCATGACAAATACACATGTACGGACTTTTTTTTCGCAATGCCTGCAGATATTGGCCTGATTTTTGGTGTGTAGGCAGATAATGACCAGTTACAGATCGAGTTTGCATTTTGTCCTAGTTGACCTATTTTTGACTGTTTTACGGCTCCTAAACTTAGAAAATTTCATGAAAAATAGAAATTTTCATGACAAATACACATTTACTGACTTTTTTCCTCAATGCCTGCAGATACCACCCTGATTTTTTATGTGTGGGCAGATAATGTCAGTTGCAGATCGAATTCGCGTTTCGTCCCGGTTGACCTACTTTTGATTGTTTTACGGCTCCTAAACATAGAAAATTTCATGAAAGACAGAAATTTTTATGGAAAATGCACATGTATGGACTTTTTTTTCACAATGCCTGCATATACTGGCATGATTTTGGTGTGTTGCTTGATAATGACCCGTTACAGATCGAGTTTGCATTTTGCACTTGTTGACCTACTTTTGACCATACGACACCTCCTGAAATTAGAAAATTTTTCAATATTTTACAAATGTTTCTAATTTGCCCCAGGCGGGGGCATTCGTGTCGTTCCGACACATCTAGTCATGATTTTATTTCTTTTGTTTGATGAGTATTTCATTGTCTGTCAGGGAAATAATTATGGGCATGTTGGCATGTTTTTTCCTCAATTATCAAGTCCTGGGAAAATTTATCACGTTCCTGTTCTACGGGGGCGTCCGTAAACGTCTCTTAGAAGATGAAATAAAAACAATATCGTGACTTGATGAATATTTTATTCACTCGACTATCTCGTTTTCCTCAAAGAAATAACATCAGGTCGTGCGAATGACAGAATGACAGGACAAACGACAGATGATAATTTATCAACACACGGATTGCCAGAACTCCCCATTAGAATATGATGCAGCACTCGTCCAGACGAAAAGTCCATTTATTGAAGCATGTGATTCCTGTCCTTCTTTATGTAATCTGAGCTTTACAGCTTTTTATCATTTTACTTATCTGCTTTGATTAATAATAATAATAATAATAATAATAATAATAACAACAACATTAATAACAAGAGTACCGCAAACGTGCATAATACGCCCGTATCTTGTGACCTCTGACCTCATTAAATATAAGTGAAATATAATGAGAATGTAATTAAAGTCAGAAACTAAATTAGCAAAAATGCGTAATGAGTTTCATGAAAATCAATAGGATTTTTGTAGGTCACCAGGGTACCTCCAAAGAGCGGAGACCTCTGACCTCATTAAATATGCGTGAATTTTGAAGAGAATGTAAATCAGGTGAGAAAGTCTATTGGTAAAATATGTATACTGAGTTTCATCAAAATCCATAAGATTTTTGGTATGTCGCCAAGGTGCCTCCAAAATGCGGTAACCTTTGACCTCATTAAATATGTATGGATTTCGCTGGAATGCTAGCTTAGGCGAGATACTTTATTGATTAACATTTCTGATCAGTTTTATCTAAATCCTTCATATTCTTCGTAAGTAGTTACGGCGACACCACAAAGTAGCCTTATGAAATATGTGTGGACGTAGTCTATAATCGAACTCGGGCGAAATAACCTGTTGGTAAGTACTTATGGTGAGTTTCGCGAAAATCCATCAAAGCCCCGGTAAGTTGTCGCGCGCGGCGACACTATAAATAACGGACGGACAGTGGGTATACCTTAATACTCTCGTCATATGACGGGCGTATAAAAATAATAATTAAAATAATAATACTATTGTTATTACTATTACCATTATTATAATAATTAATTAATTATTATTATTATTATTATTATTATTATTATTATTATTATTATTATTATAAGTTAATCATCTGTAGCAAAATGTTAATATTACCATATAAATTTAGACCGATGTCGTTGTAATAGTGAAGATTCGAAATGTAGAACAGTTTTCTATATGTTTGTCGTTACGACTTAACCGGGGGTAATCTGAAATCGATTTCAGATTACCGGGGGGTAACCTGAAAGGGGGGGGGGGGTAATCTGAAGTCTTTACACCGGGGCCCGTTTAGTGCAACATAAACACTTATGCACGGCCATACTCTTATCAGCTTTTCCAAATGAATAGTCCATGAATCACGCGCGTGACGAGAGCTCCAACAACTGGTTGTCCGTGTCAAAAGTGAAATCTGAGTTTTCTCAAGCGCGAAAAGGCACTCAGGAATTAGAAATTTCCATGAAAGTAGGGCCGTATCAGGGTAACAGTTCAGATGTATATCGGCCTCGCGTGCAAAATATAGGAAGTGTAACATCACATACCAAATAACAGTTTGCTCAAAGTGAATGTTCCATTTAGGAAATTGACAATTATCTGTCTGGTTTCTCGTTCTGAACAGGACGTGAGCGGAAATGAAAACTCGGTTGCCCAGGCAAGCATCAGTGACGTAAAATTTGACTTAGTGATCTACGATAGTAAAAAACTGTTAAAGATGCACGCGTTTGCAGCGGTAACGATAATAAACACATTACCAACAGACAGGAGACATCCTTGACCTGGAAATTTGGAATTTTTAGACATTACTGATAGGCGTGCTTATGTCATAATTTACTGAGATGCAAAGAAGGTTATGTTTTTATACGTCTTTTAGGGTTGTGAGTTCACATTCATTATCCCTAGGTTAATGTAAAAATTATCGGCTGTTTACTACAATATCAATGCAACAGGATGGATGAACGTTGTTGTAAATTCCCCTGTATGGCTTGTATCACGAGTCAGGTAAGGCTCACATTTCCAATATAAATGCCTACTGAGTCCAGTATAGACGGCTATATAGGAAACCCCTCTCAATAGTTGCAAATCCAGGTAAAGGTGTGGATCCAGTGAGCCTGCCGGGATTTAAGCTCTCCTGAGTGATACTCTTTTTTTCTGTTTCTGTTGTGTCAGGAATCATATGCCTTTTATTTCAGCAAAAGTGTGTTAAGGTTGTGTGTATATGAATTCTTCCGAAGAAAACCTAGCCGAAATACCATACCCCATTATTTACCGGACTACCTGTAACCCAACACTAATAGCAACAATGTTGCTTCCATGGATTGAATCTTCATGTTTTAATGGTGCAGGTCCACGCCCAGCAATAAAACGAGTCGATATTTAGTGGGAGTAAACTAACAGACGAGAGAAAGCATAGAAAGCAGCTCGTGAGGCCTAATGGTTCTGTCCTAAGGGTCTCTATGTATATTCAGTGCTTGTGTTTAATATGAAATATCGTTTTATATGTGCCACTTCTCTGCTTTGACGAGTCTTTTATTATGTCTGCCAAGTACATATAAATATTAATTTGGGTTCGTCATTCCTCAGTTGTAAAGTACATAGAAATACATCACGTTCCTGGAATACGAGGGCGTACAAAAACTTCAAGAAGGCATTTCGAGGAAAACTACCTTGTCGTGACTTGATGAATATTTTATTCACTCACCAACCTCATTTTCCTTAAGGAAATAACCTTACCTCAGGTTGTGCGATTTAGATTATATGACAGACAACAGATTGCAAAGATCTCGACAAAAGGACACATATACATGTATACATATTATGTGTGGGTATATATATAAATTTATATATATAGTAGATCCTCTTAATTACAATGACGGACTGTATATATATATATATATATATGATATAAATATATATATACTCATTATTTATATAAATGTATTTTTACACACATTATATATACATATTATTTATCTTTTAGATTACCTAATGAATCATTTGATATAATACAATTACAACAACATTAATAATAATATTAATGTATAACGTACAATGTTTAAATGTTAGGAAAATACAGTTTGTAAAATACAATGAAGCAATATGCAGAAATTATATAAATAAAAATTGGTATATTGATTTATTGATTACAGTTTCACACTGGATTCCAAAACCCCAATAAAATCTTGCATTATCGTTTAAGAAATAAGTCAAATGAGGTTAGAGGAATGAAGGGCATCAAAGTATAGTTCGCCGCGGACCGAGCTGATAAACAGATAAAGGGCGTCATCATGATAATCTTATAGGCTTCCAGAAAATTTAGTAAAACATGTACGGACCGCACTTTGAAAATATTTTTACAGAAATATTCTGTGCGTTTAAAAACAAATGTCAAAGAGTGATTTATAATAAAAACGCTTGGTATATACCTATAGCTTATACCGTTTGACCCACTGAGATCACATAAAACGATACGTTCACATGGCAGAATCAATATGACCATAACAGGGATTACATCTTAAAAAATGACCTGTTTAATTGATATGTATACTGCACTTGGAATACAAAGGAAACCCTCATAGAAATACTTCGTTGTGAGGGAAAATGCGTAGATGAAGAAATAGTCACGAATATTCGTTTTTTTCATTTACTTACGGCAGAAACAATCTAATAAGCCCATAGAGACCTTTAAACTATTACGTCGCGATTACTCACGCAAACTAGCTTTTGAGAATGTGACGCATATAAAGGAAAATATAACTCGTATAGGCAGTTCGTGAAAATTCATTAAAATAGTTCATAAATTGTTCATATCCTATAAGAACATAAAACAATAGATCGAAAGACTGATATGTGTGTTTAATTACTTCAATTTTAAAGTTTGCATATAATGCCCGGGTTAATCGGGCTATCTTTGGCAATATTTTATGTTCACAAAACATGCTACTCACTTTTGTCGGTTATAAAGTCGACTTAACAACAGTTGTCTTCCGCTGATGATAAAGATCGTTAGATACTCTAACACAGTGGGCGCCAGGAGCTCGACTGTGTTTATTTTGGACGGTATTCCCACCCTTTCGCAAGAGGTATTTCGTCCTTGTTTAATATTCCACAGGGTAGCGCGTGACCAGAATGTTAATATGTTCATGTAAGTATTGCTAACCGACATCTCCAAAGCAGGGCTGGGTTAAGAATGCAAGGGACCCCTAGCTGGCTGTACTTTAAGCAGGGACTCTATCATCAAATTGATATTTATGTACAAGTACCAAAATATATATGGTAGTCCGTCTTTTGACCTGAAATGTAGGAAAAAGAACAATATACATTTATTCCCCAAAACCAGCGAAGGATTTCGCCACATTTACTGTTTTAATTAACCTCAATACAGCCTATTTTTTATTTAAATCTACACCACGTACACCCCATTCAGTACAGAGCCTCCGTATATGAGCTCCTGCTAAACTGGGGTCTTCTAGGTGCTACCGAGAAATTGTTCACAGACTGGCATCGCCGAGCATTTCCAATAAGAAACGCATTAATTTCGTTTAACACACAAACATGTTGGTTAAATTATTTTCGGGCCCCCTAATTTATGGGGTATCCGGCTGCAGACCACTCAGCCCCCCCCCCCCCCCCCCCCACCTTAATCCACCCCTGCGCCCAAGGCAAAGAGGAAAATTTTGATAGAACCTTAGTTTGAATCTAATTTCAGGTAATGCATTCTGGATTATTCTTGACTCAGTTCATGTAACAATCTGAAAAGACAAGGCTTAATAACATTCTTTAACATCTTACGTGTAAGTTCTTTTTTCGTTCCATAGACTGTGCCACCGACAGGCCGTCGATCTTGACCTCAAAATCTTATTTAAATCGGTAAAATGCCTGGCCCTCTCCCCTGACAACCTGGGTTCGATCGCAGGTGTTGCCATGAAATTGGATTGTAGTGGCCCGTCCAACGTCAGTGGTTCTCTCCGGGTTCCTCGGCTTCCTCTGCCTCTCTCACTACACTGGCGTAACTTGTTTCCAATGTCAACTCGTCTTCAAGCCGGGTTCTTCCTTTACCAAAACTCGAACTGTCAAATTTCTTGTCGAGGGCGCGGTGCTGATATAGCTTCGGCTATGCGCTGTGACCAGCTCGAGTGCTAGCTCTACTTTAATAAAAAAAACACATTTTATTTACCCTTAAGAGTGGACAATCAACACAAACGATAGCATTTCCTAAGTGCATGTTTAACTACGGCTTTTTAAAACAGAAACATGTTCAGGTTAAGCTAAATCTCATGTATTTTTTCTAGAGACCTCGGAGAATAAGCCATTAGGCTGCGAGCACTTCGATTGAAGTACCTGAAACTTTGTCCCAGCACCTTGCTCTGATGTATAGCGTTTGATCGGGCTGTATTTGCTAGCCATTGTTTACAATGAAAGACGGACTGCAGTCGGTATGTTAAGGCTGTCGTGTCATGACGCAAATCAAACGTCTCGGTGATATAAATATAGTGACGTGACAAGATACCAGAAATCCCATCTAAAAAACAGCATTATGAATGTATAATTTGTCCAGTGAGAACAGGGTACGGCAGTGTGCGTTGAAATCAGATGTTTAAACCAAAAATATCCAACTCTTATTTTTTTTTTTCATTATTGGCCTCAGACATAAGCGACGACTTAAATTAAAAAAAAAATAAAATTAATGATAATAAGTGAACGGAAAAGATTGAAGTGTGTTTATTGAATCTGCTGGAACAATGATTCTGCAATCCATGAATCACAATGAAAAGATTTCATTTGGTTCACGTGCCCACGCTATATGTTCCGAAACTATTCTTTAATGGTGTATATTATTAACATAATTGAATTTTGGATTAATAAAGCACGAAAATCAAAAATAATAAAAGTAGGTTTTGATAATTCTACTTCAATAAACTTCAAAAATTTGATGCATAATTTTGATGATTGGACTTTAGGATAAAATGGTCACTATTCATCAGCCCACCTGCGGTCTGGCATAAGATGTAAGAAAAAAGAACTTCTTGTTATTGTCATGTTAGGATGTTATTACGCAGCAATCCAGTAAAGCAAGGCCTAAATAGTGTTCTGTACTGTACTGATCATCGAGTGTATAAGAACATCGTTTACTGAGGTTTTTGCAGTTTTAATTATTAACGCACTGGGTTAGAATCCATGTTTGTATAATTTTTAATTATAAGATAAAGAAAGGTAAAGGTTTTATAGTCATATTCGACTTAATATTTTGCCTTCCTGGTCTTTCCGACCTTAGCCGTCTGAGGAGCATACAACCCCAAGCAACCATAAAAGGGACCAGAAGGTTATTCGTTCTCCATCCGCTTGCCGCCCATGCATGACATGTACCCATTCATTCCTGTGTGGAGAAGGCGGTGACAACGGGACGCGGAACCTTGCAGTCGCTACCTAAAAATTCCAAGGCCGTAGCCATGCATTACCTTGCTAAGCTCCAGAACCTGTAAAAAAGACAATGCAGCGAACCTCGTAGTCTCTATCGGGATGCCACACCTTTTTTTCTTTGGAGCACTGACGGGAGCCTTTACCTCAAACATCCAAAAATCTAACTAAATGGTTGCGTCTCTTTTAAAAATTAAAACAACTGCACAGTTAATATTTGACCTGGCCTAACTAGAGATCCCGTTATAATGCCTGTATAGCCGTTGCTTACTTTGCAGTCTTACTTATATAAAGACTGAAAATCTACTTTTCATTCGTATACATCCATAGTTTCATACTAATGGCAATATTGCGGTTCTTTTCTGTTTGTTACAGCTGCGGGCATAGGACACAATACTGATGTCAGAGAAGCCCTAGAAAATAAAGTCATCTGCTTATAAAACAAATGAGCCAAGCAGCTGCTCTATACTTAAATTTTAAAGTTTACCTATCGAGAGAAAATGGAACCTTTTGTCAGCTTGCAGTAATGCTGATAATATGTGCAACAGTTTTTTATAGGCTGTATATTGTTACATGTGTCGTATATTGTGCGCAGGAGGGTTACATGTGTCTGTTGACATTCTGATTCGTGTAGCGAAGGCATATTTCGTTGCTATTGGAACATCGCTTGTTCGGCGCTGGCTCGCGTGTGGGTTCTGAAGTGTAGAGACACAGCGTTCTTTATTCTCGATGTTTCGGGTCTGTTCATGTGCGTGTGTATTGTTCTTTGGCAACTTTTCATTTCTAGAATTTTCGGATGAGAAGCTATAAATAAGGGGCTGTGTTTAGAGCCAACAGAAAGGAAAATTCCAGCGAGCATTAAGGGTGTAACTTTCTCGTCACTTTTGGGATCTTTTCGAATAATTGGAGTGGTGTCAGATATTCAACGGATTTTATAATTTAATACGGACTGTCTGCAGTTTGCCTTTGGATTTTTACTATTTACGTGAATTATTGATGTTAAAGGACTCTTGTTGAGCTGTGACAGCTGGTGGTATCCAGAAATCAAAGCCTAGGATCCGGACACTCTGGTACTGTACATTTAATTTTTATACTGTGTAACTGTATTGATTTAGTGCATTGTAATGTTAAGACTGTTCTAAGAATAAATTATAATTATTTGCTTAGAAAAAACAATAACTGCTTTATTCATTCCCCTAGACATTTCACGCTGCCTCGTGTTACAGAATCTGATTTATTTAATGTCCGTACCAGGATTTGTGCTTGTCATGATACATGATCTGTTGTTATTAGGTTCCGTAACAATATATATGAAAACAAGTTTAAAGTACCTTCGTGAATGCAAATTTGCCAAACAATTCCTCTGAAGGGATTGAAACAGCAACTGGCAACATAAATACGGATGGCCTTGTGCTCTTAAAAAGCTATCGGCGATTGCGTTGAAGAAATATTTTTTTTCAAAGTGGCCGTAGCCACCCCCTGAGGACCAAATGAAAAAGAAAACAACTGGTCAACTGAAATGCTACAGTTTTATGCAGGAATTTATGTCACAGATTATGCACATCAAATGCAATAAGAGCAACTACAATTTCTAACCATACCCATTCTCAGTACTTATCTGTCACAATCTCTTCCATCACATCGCATCACTAAGTTTAAACACAGGCAAGCGGGGCAAAATGATAAAGTGTGATAGAAATATAGAGAGTTCATTGCTTGCTAATGGCAAACAACGGCCAGACAATAGGAACTTCATAATCGTTGTGCCAAAGCCGTTATTATGCTTGTATAACCAAGTTCCATCCACGATAGTTTAATAGTGAAAAGGGACAAGATGTTACAAACTGCAATCGAAAGATATAAGAGAAGGGCGGGTTTAAGATTTAAGAGAAAACGCTCACTTTCACGGCGGTTGATTTCAAGCAGTGATGAGTTAATAGGAATTCAGTCATTACCATGGTTACATTATGCTATTATGATGACATCAAGTAAACTGCAGCTTAATATAGTCCTACCCGTTAATGCTTCCATCAGTAAAACGGCAAATGATAGCTACTGTGATGAGAGCCTGGGCCCCGTTACCAGATTTCATGTCCTGTCTTTTCCTCCAAACGCTACTCTATGAGCATTTTGCCCGTACCGAGTTTATAACAAGATATCAGTTCTTCATGAATATATGAATAAGTAATGATTTCCGTCAAATCTTATCAACCTTGATAAGCTATGCTATGCTCCACTAAAATGACCCGAAATGTGTTCCCTCGCTTCAGTGCACCAATTTATCGCAAGCTTTACAGGTAGACCACAAAAAATAGTAGTTTTTTTTCGGATTCGCCGCTCCCGATTTACAGGGATCACTTTTATTCGAAAATGAGAACCTCCTGGTAAATGTTGCTTGTTTGTGCCCCTGCGTCGATTTCTTAATATAGTTGACTATTTTTTGTTGCCAATTATATGTAACATTTCAAGAACTGGAGCGATTATGGTATTTTCCTTGGCAATCTTGCTGAATTACACGAATTTTGTCTCGACCGATAATATAATAATAAATAATTTGCTCGCTCGCTCAAGCATATTTTTTTTCCAAGAGTTCATATAACAATTTGTTTGTGTGATATCAGGGACACTTTTTACAGACATAAGCTCACTGGAATCTAATAATCCATTAATGAATTAACAAATCAAGTATCGGGATTATAACTCGAGATATGTATTCTAATATTATTCATCTGACGTCATACCTGGTCTTATGACGTTGTACAATACCTGTTAAGATGGCCAAACATATAAATAATGCTGTCAAGCTTTGTCTTTTTTTTTAATTAGGCATTTGGTCTGTATTGTGTTGATTCTTATCGCCGCCACCTGACCTTATGATACAAGAATACATTTTTCAATTCTTTTCAGTCATATAGATCCCTGTGAACGATACATATATGTGGTTGGCTTTATCTATGCGATGTTAACATTTCCAATTTTCAATGTTTTGAGATGGTTCGATTTTCGCGATTCCACCATACCCTAAACTACACGAAGAGTACAGCCTGTTGTGTATGTGATTTATGTTCCTAATTAGCTTAACAATTTGAGGACCCTTGTTTTTTATATATGTACATCTTAACACAATAACAAAAAACCACTGAGATTAATCCTGTAAACAATGTATTGTAAACAGTATGTAATCTTGTAAACAATGTATGAAGGTCAAGGCCTAATAAATTTTCAAAACTATTAAGCCTCCCAGACGAGCCCCCAATTTTATGTTATGGAACCTAATATCAACAGATCACGTATGCGTGATGAACACAAATTCTGTAACGGAAATTAAAAAAAAAATCAGATTCTGTAACACTAGGCAGCGTGAAATGTCAAGGGGAATGAATAAAGAAGTCAGTGGTTTCTTGTTAACAAATAACTATAATTTATTCTTAAAACAACCCTAACATTACAATATACTTAATCAATACAAATATACAGTATAACAGCAATATAACAGCAAATCAGTACAATCACACAGTAAAATAAACAAAGTGCACTGTACCTGGATACCACCACTGTCACAGCGATAAGTCCTTTAACATGTATAAACCGATGAAAGGTTCACACAAATTCTCTCGGAGAATAACAGTCCAATGAAAAGCTCTTGTAACAATCCCGAAAGTAAACTGAAGACCAAATAAGATTCGTCACAAATCAAGAAGAAAATCTGAAGAAAATCTATAATTGCCACACTTATCGGAATAGGTCCCACAAACTGACATACACGCTTCTGTGTCCGCTGGGATATTCTCTCACCTCTCTCCCGGCTCTAAAAAACAGCCCCCTATTTAAAACTTTTCACCTCCAGCCGAGAACCTTCCATTGCTCGAACATTCTAAAGAATCTAACACAATACACACGTTCAAAGAACATACCAGAACAAAGAACGCTGTATATCTAGGGTTCAGCCAATGCGGATTACACGGAGCCTGCAACATCCGGCCAGGCGAGGCCGCTACAACACCAGCTACGCGTGGCACACAAACCAAATGCCAACAACACATGGAACATCCGTGTGCCTATAAAATAATCACCTGTAAGACCGCTGCATACAATAAAAAGGCACCTGTAACAGTGGAGATAATGCAAAATATATTATATAACTCTTAATATATCTTTATGATGTACAGACAAAATAACAGTTCTGTTATTATTTATATTTGCGGTGTCCTGTCCTTTATATTGGCGCCAAGTAGATCAGTTTGTTTCACTTATTTTTATGACAAGACTGTCATTGCACTAGCAACACAATTTTAACTCCTGACCCCCGTTTATACGCGACTCATTAGGCATTTTTACTGAACTGGTAAACCTTACCTGAGTCGTGATACAAGCCATACTGGGTTGTGCGCTGCTAAGGTCATCCATCCTGCTGCATTGATATCATGGTAAACAACCGATAAACTTAAAATTAGGCTACGAATGATGATTTATCACATCAGAATACATGTGGATTCGAAACACAAATGATAACGAGTCCCTTCCTATATCGCGTACAAGTTGGCTATCGTCCATTAACCAGTGCGAGCCATGCTTTTAATCATGCGTTCAGGAATCACATTGACATCCAGAGGGATTTACCAATTTGCTGAGTTAAAACGAACATTTTATCTCGCTCATGGTAGGTGTTATTAGTACACGAAAATATTATAAAAATATTTGAATCCTCATGGAGCCTTAATTACAGTGCGGTTTTCGATGCAACATGTAAGGACACTCTGACGCTGTTAATGTTATAGGGCCGACATTGCGATAGAAATTTAAGCCCAGTGTTCTTATCAGTATACCATTAAGTCAAAGCTTATATGTCGCAATGTATACTTAAACAGTTCTTTCCATTTCCATATTTATAAAGTGAATGAGCTCTTTTGTCACATCGATAAAAGAAACGCTGGACCCCAAAAAGAAATGTGTTCATATATGTTTAATACTAATAGTAAGAATGAAAATGAAAATTCCTTGCTAAATCTTCACATTTGTCTATAACGGACGTGGGTTTCGTAATGAGAAGCTATTACGGACAAAACCCTATGTTCCGCCACTGTCCTAATTTTTGGAGCCCATAGCATATTCTGGTTTACTAGATTTTATAAAGTCACTTTTATATCAAGTTTCTTTTGATGCTACCAGGAATAACTGACTTCTCGTTCGAGCGCAAGAAGTCCGCCTACTCAAGTCATGAAAGGTCCACATATACACTGAGTGACATCTAGATTAATGGCTTTATATTTCCTGTGTTGTCAGAATCAATTTACATTTGGCTGCTACTGTTTATAGTAAAAGATATCAAGTCTTAACATGTTTTAGGGGTTATCGGGTGCTTTGACTTTGAGAGTTAAACGCTCCACTTCACTTCAATGTCTTGTTTGACAGACACTTAGAATGTATCTAAGGTCTGGTTTAGAGACGTCAAGTAACTGACAACTACTGTGCCTATTTGAGTTAAGCCCGATAATACCGTTTCGATTTCAAATTCCCTTTGGGGGTAATTCTGTTGTCAAGACAATCCCATCGAGTTAAGCAAAACGAAATTTAAAGCTAGGTAAATTGAGGAAATATATAAAAAGACGCAAATGTTAATTATATTGTTAATGATGTTGATAGTGATCATAAACATGATATATTATACAAAAATTAAGATATACAATTGTACAAGGATTCAGCCCAATTTGAGAAATATAGAATAAAGAGCTTAAAGCTGCTGAAAGTAAATAAACATAAAGAAACAACAATTCTTATAAGTTAATCTGAAAGCGGAGGGATTAATGTGAAATCGTTTATAAGTTACCCTGGGGGTAATCATATATCGATTTCACCATACCCCCGGTAGTCGGAATGCGATTTCAAGTTTATTGTGCAATAAGGTTTCGCTTCAAAGAGGAAATACATCACAAATGTGTATACGGGGTCGTGTTTTTACCTTTCGAGGGAGTAAACATGCACGGGACAATTTATATTAAATAATATTGAATAACATGATTTAGGACCGATCACCGCTAAAAGCACTGGAGACATTCATTATTCATCCATTATTATAATTATATTTACTCCTAATAAATTTAATAATGACCAAAGTACAAACCATTAACCTCCAGCCTAGTTAATTGGGTTCTGTCACGGAAGGACTGTATGAAGGGATATTTAGCGTTCTTCTTTGATGAAACCTCTAATTGAAACATTACATCGTTAAGTAGAAAAGACTGTTATTTCAATTTTAAATACCAGGGCATGGCGTTGAATAGGATTTTTTTAAAAGAAAGGCCACTGCCTAGGACTACAGCAGGTCTTGAATTTAAAGCAAGGAAAATTATAGTGATTTTCCTGGTAATCATTAGCAAGATGACACAGGGTGCTGTAATTGGATAATAGCTGCAGCTTTCCCAAGACCGATCATGAATAACAGGGATGGATCCTTTGGTAATTACACTGGCTAGGGCTAGACCTGTTATTTCCTGGTATTTGTGGGTGTGAGTAATTTCTTCCATCGCGGAAAGTTTTAATCTGTAAACAAGTACTGCAGCGCCGCCAGCAGGCGGTACCTGCGGGTCTCAAATAAAAAGGCTAGCTTGCACTTAGTGAATACCTGCGACTTTGCCTGCGCCCATAACGGCCCGTCTCTGCATGCTGTTTCACTTCGAGAATGAATGTTAAGAGCTATTACACGATTAACAGATAGGCCGTGATAGCCCGGTGGCCATGGCTAGTAGGTACCGGCGCCGAAGGCACCAGCCATGTGGTGCACATTTGCTCGAGCCAGAAGAAAATGATCGTGATGTCTGGGAATTATCAACCAAGCAGCAACTTCGGTTTATTTGTTAAAACCACTGTTACTGGTTTTGTTAGGTAACTTTTTATGATTTTCCGGGCGATAACCGAATGTATTGGTTTAGAGGATAATATATACACAAACACTGGGAGGATTAATAAGATTAACGCGTGTTGAGGGTTTGTTACCCTACCCCCCCCCCCCCACCACCACTAATGTGTTAGAAGGGGGAGGCTCACAGGGGTTTATGAATTGTTATTTATATCCATGTTTGGGTTCACATTTTTTTTGGAGGGGGGGGGGGGGTCCTAAGTACCCATGGAGTGCAGTCCATTGAAGAAATCGTTTTTCGTCTCTTCTGTCTGCGTTTGCGCTAACGTCATATCGACCCTCTGGCGTTTCGGCTAGAATACTGTCGAGTAAGCCTATACAAGCCTCATTATCCGATTGCCTACTGGGTCGGGTTGTTACGGCTACGTTTGCGCCAGGTCTCCACCAGGGCTGTTTTCCAAACACACCTTTTGTCCAAAGTAACAGTCAGAACGTGCATGATCTAATGTTATAGGTTTTGACAAAATTTCAACCTTTCTTCAGGTGTAGTTTCTACTCCGAACGAACCTAATAATCTTAGGAGGTGTGGGATGGCCAGAACTACTTGTCTCAACTGTAAACTTTAATATATTATATTTCAGGGAAACACCTTCTGTTACACACGATTTTTCATGCGTATACTTATAAAATATTTCTCACTTCCGTGATAACCTCACCACAAAAACACCCATGTTAATGTAATTTGCCTTGAAACAATTCTTTTCCAACATAATTGAAGTGAGAACGTTAACCTCTTCACTACATTTACACCTGCGCCGCTGGTGTATTTAGGAGCCTCGGTGCATTGTGGGTGACAGCCCTAACAAAGAGAACCGTCCTCTTTGGAGTCCAATTCTGCTCAGTGTAGTCGCTGTATTGTAAAAAAAAGTCTTCTTCACGAGCTTAGTTTTCGCGTATTTTTGATAGATTTCCTTCATTCTTGCTTCTTACTGTGCTTATTCTTTGCTGTGAAACATACACAATGCATGGGAGTATAATGTAAAGATACAAGGCCAAAAAAGTAAAAGGTCTGGTTCTCAGGCACCGCCCGCGTCAATTTTATTCCCGCGCATGACAACAACTTTCATCTTTCATGAAAATAAAATAATACTATTTTGATAAGATTTCTTTTGTTATGTAGTGCGTTTACCTGTTTAGCAAAATATTCTGTTATTTCATGCGTTACCCTGATCATATGACATTTTTATTGAAACACACAAGAAAAGTTAGAAAATAAATTATCGCCTTGCCGCACTGATTTATGAAAAAAGTGCCTGAGAACCTTACCTTATTTTTGGCCTAAGTATCACAGCGGCAAAGAAAATATATTGCTTGTGATGGGCCTATATTTATATAGACGCAATACCCCTTTGGACCGAAAAAAAGTATGGCACTTTTTTCCAGAAATCTTTGCGGGCGGGAGATTTGATAGAGTGGGCGTTAGTAACCATCTCGCAAAAAGTAGACTGATCCAACTTTTGGTTTTCCTTTAAAAAGTGTCTCATTTCAGTGAACTAAGCTTGACTAGTTCTGCCATCAGAGCAAACGTCCTTGGTTCAACTGGCTTTAAAAAATGTAATAAAGGTCGGACATGCACATTGGAGTGGATGATATATATATAAATATATATATATATATATATATATATATATATATATATATATATATATTGTTACGGAACCTAATATAAACAGATCACGTATGCGTGATGATCACAAATTATTTAATGGTGTTAAAAACAAATCAGATTCTGAAACACTAGGCAGCGTGAAATGTCTAGGGGAATGAATAAAACAACCCTAACAATACAATACACTAAATCAATACAATTATACAGTTAAACAGCGGTACAGCAACAAGTCAATACAATCACATAGAAAATAATGTGCACAGTACCTGGATACCAACACCCGCACAACGATTAGTCCTTTAAATGTAAACTCTCGGAAAACGACAGTCCAGTGGAAAGTTCTGGCAACAACCCAGAAAGTAAACTGAAGTCCAAATGCATAAAATCCAGGAGAAAGTCTTTGAAATATCTATAATTGCCGCATTCGTCGGATAAGGTCCTGACACACGCTTCTGCGTCCGCTGGCATTTGCTTTGCTGTTCTCTCTGTCCTTCCGTTCTAAAACACACCCCTTTATATACCTTCATACTCCAAACCGAGAATTTTCCACTTCTCGAGCAGTCTATAAGATCTTGCACAACACAGTCTACACGCGTTTCAGGAATTCTCCAGAAAAACAGCGCTGTGTATCTCCACATACCAGGCTCATCACGTGACCCACGTCCAAGCGTGAAAACCCAAGGCTTACATGACAACGAGAGCTCAACCAGTACAGATTAATCAGAGAATGTAATACGCGGCCAGACACGAGCGCCACAACAGGAGTTACGCCCGTGTCACATAATAAAAAGAGCACCTGTAACAATAAATATACATATATATATATATATATATATATATATATATATATATATATATATGTCAAGGTCCAGATCGCGATCTGGACGGATCTTAGATCTGTCCAGCCCAAATTGCGATCGCAGTTCAGGCCGGCCCAAACTGCGATCACAATCCAGGCTGGCCAGATCTTAGATCCGTCCAGCCTAGATTGCGATCGCAGTTTAGTCCGGCCCAGACTGTGATCCTGTCTTTCTTGCTTCAGGATTGCAATCTGGCCTGGATAGATCTAAGATCCAGCCGAGATTGCGATCCTAAACTTGACCAGCCCATATTGCGATCCATGCTTATACGATCACAGGAGTGAAACATTGGTTGTTTTACCAACTCATTTGGTATTGCATTGTACCATTTTCCCATAATAAATACAATTATAATACAGAAAGGCAATTTTCACTCCTTCATATCACAGGAGTGAAACATGGGATGTTTCACCAACTCATTTAGTATTGCATGGTTGATGAAAAAAAGGAAACAAGGAACCCATGGGTTTTTTATGCTCATAAAATATGATTTGAAAGAGGAGGTAGGCAAGTGCAGGTTTTGTGTGGTAATATAAGCTGCATTAGGACCTGATGGTGTTTAACTCAAGTTATGTAAGATTATGATAATATCCTTGGAGACAGGGAAGAGGATTGATGTCGTTTATATTATATACAGCTGGAAATGGTGCGCTGTTTTCACATAGGTTTTGACTTGGCCATATAACTTTATCTACATTGCAGTAGAATTATTTGAAAAAAACCTGTCCATTATCAGTCATGGTAATTCTGATTTTTACAAATGAGAACTTTTATTTAATAATTACTGGTCATTCCTACCCAAGAATAAAACTTAAATAATATAACTATTTATTATAAATTTATAACAAATATTGTGTCAAATATTATTTAATTTAAAAATAATAACAGCATCATATGAAAAGATCTTTTAATAATATAATCGAAATAAATGATTATTAAAATAATATTATAGAATATATTCATGAATACATTCATGATAACATTTTGAAAGTATTTGCATTTGTATTCAAATACTTTCATTTATACCTGTATTCCTATTTTTATGCATGAAATTATGGAGTACATATATTCATATTCACATTCAAATATATTTGCAAAGTATTCTTATCATGTCTGGTATTTATTCAGTTTCAGCAAAACAAAGTTCTTGAGAATCCAGAATTTACAAATTTCACAAATTGATCATAAGTATGATCATAATGATCATAAGTACCTGGTTTTATGGCTTTAATTTATATTTAAACATAAAACTATTATATTCACTTTGGACTACTTTCACATCAATCTAAGCACTAGACATAGCAAAAGTCTTATGACAATTATCCACATTAAAGAAATCATAACGAGAACTTGTCTAAGATCTGATTTTTTATCATATTTAAATATTTTTATTTAAAAAATTGTAAAAAAAAAATTAAAAGCAATATCCGCTATGAAACCATTATAAGAATAAAAAATAACTCAAGCATAAGAACACCCTATAAATTGTACAAGGAGAAAACTAGAGATGGGCAAGTTTAATTTTATTAACATAAATTGAGGAACGAGCAATACAGATTTTGATTATTTACATAGTCTTGTGACAGCTGATACAGCCACGAGTCTTAATATTATTAGTGAAACATTTTGACATATTAAATCAGTACTTGTCTGAGTAAAATTTTAAAATTTTGACATATTTTATTTTTTTTAATTTTAAAATAACTATAAATTAACAAGCTGAAACACTTGGATCGCATGGATCGCAATATGGGCTAGTCAAGTTTAGGATCGCAATCTTGACTGGACAGATCTAAGATCTGTCCAGTCCAGATTGCGATCCTGAAGCAAGAATGACAAGATCGCAATCTGGGCCGGACTAAACTGCGATCGCAATATAGGCTGGACAGATCTAAGATCCGTCCAGATCGCAATCTGGTCCTTGACATATATATATATATATATATATATATATATAGAGAGAGAGAGAGAGAGAGACAGAGAGACAGAGACAGAGACAGAAAGACAGAGAGAGACAGAGACAGAGAGAGAGAGAGAAACAGAGACAGAGAGACAGACAAAGATACAGAAAGAGAGATCCTGGACTATGCCGTAGACTGAATGGGAAAAGGGCGTTTAATGTGTGGCACATAAACCAAGGGCTATTCAATTTATTATTCGATTACATAGAAAATGTATTTTTGAGGAATACACATTACGCAAGAATAAAAATGGACGACTGTCATACTTGAACAGGGGTGAACCCAGAACATTAGAAGAAAGTGTGTGTGTGGGGGGGGGGGGGGTCAAACCCTAGATGACTAATAAGAAAACCTTTAAAAAAAGTCTTGAGGTTCATAGAGGGGTAAAGGTCGCAGAAGTTGCCATGAAACTTTTAAAATAAGGTTGCGGCGGTTAGTAAGGGAGACCTCTTGGAAGCACTTCTGGTCCGCTACCGTTGGGTTGATGTTTTTGTGTGTAGGATATCCCCGCGCAAGGGAAGTACTCTTGTCATTGGCATTTAGGACCTTTACGGTACGGAGGTGGTCACAATAGCAGCACTATTATCAAACCATCTCCCGTCTGTAAGTACAATCAACTGTCTAGACTTGATTTTAACGATTTGTTACGCACTCCTGGTGATTTTTTTGTGTTCAGACTGTTAATTCTTTTTTTTTACCAGAACAATGAATGTAAAAACCTTGAAAGGTACACATTCTTAAGAAGACTATTGGTATCACTATACATCTCTTAATTTATTTAACTTTTCAGTAATAACCACCCCCCCCCCCCCTCCCCTCCCAACCCTCCAGCCTCCGCATTTAGGGGTTGATGAGTTTGATTCTTTACTAACATTTAATTATTTTTCTAAGTTCCCTATGAATGCGAACACATCAACGAGAAGTTTGTTTATGTTTTTCTTCGCTGATAAGCGAAAACAGCTGATATGCCGAAAATGAATTTTAGACAAAAAATAAATAAACTCAGGATAAACATATACATTTGATATTTATGTTTAACTTTTATCTTATACGCAAAAAAAATATTCCCTGTTATCGGTCAGTTGCAAGCGAGTTGTTTTGGAGGTTTAAGTTTACAATTTATATCCCAAAGTGGTAAAATCGTTCTTGTTTTTCTTAACTTTAAAAATCATTATATATGAAAGTTGATCTGCAGTTGAATCACGTTAAAAGAAACTTAAGCGATATTCCAGCGTTAAATTGAAGTTTCGTCATAACGACTTTAACCTGATTTTCTAGAGCACACTGAAGGACACGTGGCTGTATTTATTTTCCTTATATAACATCTATATAACACCTGAGGTTTGGGCCTCTTTTAAATTATTTTCAAAATAAATTCTGATATTAAACTTTATTTTTACCTGAGAATTTGTTGAATCCTCAGTCAAACTAGACCAAGAAAATGGAGGCTTGTCTATATCCTTTTTTAACCATCCTGGCTCGAATGCAGTGAAGCCCAAAATACCCCACCTAGCAGTCCCAAACAAGCATTTGGACAACATGCTTTTGATTGGCCACAGATTAAAAAAAATGACAAATACTGTCAATTTTATTGGAAATTATGCTTAACATACTTAAAAATCAAACAATGGGGTGTTTTTGATGCTCCATCACATGATGGCTAGAGCCAGCCAGGGTGGGCCACAGGGCCAGACCATTCACTTCTCTCCTTCAGGTTCAGGGCTTGGTGACCCCAGGTCATGTAAACAAATAGGACCACGTGTCCTATAGCCCGAGAGTGAAATCCATCCAATAAATGTATATATACCTGTTGTAGATAAATAAAACAGAAGAAAAAAAACACGTGCTTTAATGGACCTAAATAAGTAATTAACTATGTACTTGTCATTTTATATTTAAAATATCCCCTTTTGTATATTTTGTTATTAATTTTATATTTTGTAAAATTTATAAAAACAATGTTTTCGTGAGAGTAGTTAATTATTACAGTTTGTCATAAATTATTTCAAAATATTACATTTAAAATATTTTTTTTATCAGGTTGCGATGTTAAAAGTAAAATTAATCAACCAGTTAATGATCAGGTTTGCTTAATAACTTTCGTGATATATGTCTTTCCATAGAACTCAGGTGTCAATGAATTAATTTAATTTTTGTAATTATGTGAAAGTCAAATAGTTTTCTTGTCAGCTCGATCCTTTATATCAGATGAAAATTTACTGTACTGAATATATTTTAGTCGTTCCATTGTGACCGTGACAATAGCGTGTGTTTATCCGTTAGGTCTTATACGTTTATTTAAAACTTTATTTATTTTACATAGATTGTACAATTAGTTATAATCACTAATACGAGGCACTCTCCATGGCTCGGATATTGGCGCTCGGTAGTCGGTAAGGGTGGAGGAAACCGGAGGACCCGGCGAAAACCACCGATCTTGGACGGGCCACTTCATTGTATGGAATGAGGAACACGTGTAATGTTTGAAAGTATTATGGGGAAATCTTTTTAGGTTATATAGATATTTTTAATGGGTATGAAACGTTAGCTGCATTTTGGTGTGTCTTATCATAAATATGCAAATAATCTTATATTGATAGCATGATCATGTAAATGTAAATTCAACTTTTTATTGTTATTATAGGTATGCCTATATCAACATGTGACCATCTATAATTAACCGATAATTGAAAAATGTATGGTAGAACACCGAAAAATAATCGGATTACATATTCAACAAATACATGGAGCAAACAGGACCTACATATAAGTGGTAATAAAAATGCTGCGATGTATTAGACTTCCAAAGGTCAGCTTTAACCAAGTACTTTCAGAAAGTTTATATCAAGTTTGGGAGTGAACTTCGATCACGTAACCATATACATATTTCGGCTATATGATACTGTATTTTTACTTCTAAATTTTTTTTTTTCGCCTGACCGATATTTATGAAAGGTCGTATGACTTTGTGTACAATGTTGCAGATGTTTGTCCATTAATCATTAATTCAACAAAGGGATGATCTAATGTCAATGATCTTTGATACTTATACCTTCATGATGATTAGTTTTCGGTTGGTTTTGTAAAAGGGGACTCTTGAAGTAATATGAAACGAATTAAAAGACATATAGCCTAAGCTCATTCTGATCCTGATCTATTTCAGAAGATATAATGAATTACAAAAACACACATTTTATGAAAGTATCTCCCCTTTTTAAGCCATTTTCCAAGAAATAAAAGAGCTTTAATCCGATTAGACATAGAAAAGGCAAAAAGTTTAGATCTAGTAAACGGAGACGCGTCTATCTTCACGTACGCCTAAATATACCTGTCCTTATGTACATTCATCTCTCTTATAGATTTCTGGGTCACACGTCAACAAATATTAGAGAAAGCATACATTTATGTGCTTGTGATAACGTAGGCTATGCATTTCTTCATACCTTTTTTGTTTCTTCCGCATGTGTTAAGCCTTCAAGTCATGGTCTTTATCTTTCTTTTTTTCTTTTCGTCTTTTAATTTTACTTTTAAATTATCATTACCAGAATTCAGATGTAATAATATTTTTTAAAAATATGCAATTCTCTGGATGGATATTAGATTATTGCATCACTAATCTTTAAAAAAAATTGTTGGTATATGTTTTTCTAATTCTGAAGTATTTTTCACGTATTTTTACTTCTGGCTGATTTTAATTGCTGCATGATGCCCTTGTTGAATTTGTTTTGATTATTTTGGCGGGATCCAACACATTATAAACACGTTGAAATAAACAAAACAAGCAGCCTGTGTGCGGTGATATCAACATTTTCTGACCCATCTTTTAAAAGGGATTACCTTAAGTTTATAAAGGTCACTTAGGTGATTTGGCCCCTTCAACCAGGCAGCGCCGGGGGCAAGCCTCTGGCATGGTATATGACCGTAAGTACGCTAATGGCGTCGGGGAATATGAGCTTTTTGCGCATTATTTATTGCGCATCTACTTTATTATGTTTTTTACAGTGTGTGAAAAATTTGTATTGACTGTCTTATTATTTCCTAACTAACATACCTATGGTTGTCCAGGAGCAGTGAGAGTTTCCTTCTCCGAACGTTCCCATCGGTAATACACTGACATTACTATTAGAGGAGTCGATCCATGGACCGATTGTTATAATTATTTCGAGCTGGTTGTGAAGGGATATACTTCAGAAGGGCTTTTTTCACCAAAAGAACACAGTCGTCCATTGAAGTATAACCTACAAAAATCATCTGCAATTATGACTACTTTTGGTAGAAACATTCTTGATCTAAAGACTTTCTTATAAATTTATATATAATCCACAATTTGCCGTCATTATAACGTTAGTTTAAGCAAATACTTATTAGATATGGCCCTTTTACGGAAATAAAATCATTATCCGATGTCATTTTGGGCGCTTTCTTGGACTTTACATGGTGCGGTTTAGTTTTATTTTGTTATAATGCAAAAGGTTTAACAAATTAATTTTGGACACTTAGCTCCTTGTTAGATACTAAAAATTGTAAACGTGTTGGCTTTTACTTACGTGCAAAAATACCAAAATACCTGCGTTAACGACAAAATCTTGATTTGAGGGAATAAAAATTACAAATTCAAAATCGCCATTTGTGAACTGAGGTTGGCAGAAATCTTGAAAAAAACATGGTAGAAGATTCATCTAACCACCGTTCGTGCCAATATAATTGAAAAAGAGTGAAAAAAAATGATAGGTGCAGCCAACAATTAACCCCTGTCTGGTTAACTACATGGGTTAATGTACCAATATGACACTCTCGCTGTCACTGAATACAGCACGAGGTCTCTAAACGCGGGCGTAAGCACATTAACCCGTGGCAGCTATACCAATCAATCTTCACGACATCGCTTGTGGGCGACAGCATATACTTAACAATGTACCTGTGAGAGCTCGGAAACTGCGAGCTGTTTTGACCATTGGGACGAGTTCTTGAGCTTGTTTATTGTGCTTTCGAATATAAGAAACTGATTTGACGTGACCCATCATTGCGGCACGAGAGCTTTCTTTTACAAAATAACCAGCTCTGTTGTAAAATGTTAGCTGAGGAAACTTCAGTTTTCTGTAACATATCATTTAAACCTAGGCCAAGCACAAATGATGTAGCACTCCTTTAGGAAACTGAATGATAAATCTTTAGCAAAGGATGCAAGGGTGCTGTTGCCCGTAACAGCTGTATTGGTTAGACTGATGTATGTGTTTTTTTTAAATTGAATGCCTTATCACGGTTTTACAGTTGTACGGGACACCCTTAAATGTGACTCGAATTGAGATGTAACAGTCACTCTCGTCGGAAGCCGAATTTCTTAAATATTTTTAAAAATTTTATTCCTTCAAGAGGACGTCCGTCCGTTGATGACTAGATTTCATGAACTTTGCTCATTTAGCATCATACATACATTCACGCACACACACACATACACACACATATATATATATATATATATATATATATATATATATATATATATATATATATATATATACTTCATGTTATTGCAATCGTCAGATGTGATCTGTTGACGGACGATTGGTGTAGTTATGTAATTATACGTTGACGCACCAAGCCATGGTCAGGTGGGGTGTATGGGAATAAGGATTATGCCTGCATTTTGAAATGAGTTTAGATCTTTTATTGAGTCTTTGTGACTTCGGGAAAGTTATTATTTTAACCTTTTCTTTGTGACAGAAATAACAGCTTCCACTGAGGAGCTTTCTCCGGGTGCGCGCTTAAGGACCCGCCAGCTAATTGAATACAGGGTATTTGTTTCCTTCTGGAGCCAAATTTTCCGAGTCTTTTTCATATTTGGGGAGACTGAATATTAAACGCCACTATTATGGATGTATACGATCTGGTTTTCATCCAGAGGCTGTTATTAAACAAAGCAATCTTGACAAGCAGAAAAAAACGTGGTCATTGGCGGTCGTTTGCATGTGGAAGTTTAAAGGTCACGAAAATTTATATAATGTTTTTGATTATTTTGGCGGGCACTCCGTTACATACACAAAACAAACAGCACATGTGCGACAGGATCAGAGTTATCTGACCTTTTTTATGAAAGGTTCAAGGGGTTATTTTAAGTTAATAGACGCCAGATTCCGAAATAGGTCCCTTTTATTGAAAACGTTCCACAATAAAGTAAAAACACTCACATTGATCACTTGTTTCCCGCTTAATGCGTTTATGGAGTTTCAATCAGAACCCCAGTAAAAATAAATAGAAGTAAATCTGCACTTGCAAATCTTTAAATCCAGAAAATATCATGCTAGGATCCAAAGGTCAGTTTTCTAACCTCTCCCAACATCGTTTCCCTCGATCGGCATGGTTGCTGGTGTCCTTTAATAAATACCTTCAATAAGTTCCCTCAGGTAATCGTAGGATTCATCACTCGTGAGTTCTCTAAATAATATCTGACCTCGAAAAAATACCAGTAAGTGGAAGAAATGCCTATAACGTGACTGTCAGTATGTTTGGAATGCCAGCTCAGCATCTTAAACTTTCATTTCCGGTGTCTATATTATCTGTTCTTGGTCTGGAAACCTGCAGTTATGCTGCTGAACGCGTCTTTAACCTTTTCTTGCGGTAGCATCCCTGACAAACACCCCTCATTGCAAAATCAATCTAAAAGTTGTATCAGTTTCATATTATTATGAGTATTATACATTATTTATATACCACTTAACCAAAGAATTGCTCTTAGGTGCTTTACACTAAGACAGTAGCATATCTTTAATATTAGATAAAAGTCCTTCGCAGGAACACTTATAACCATCACATTATTTAAATATACAATATTAAAATGTACATATAATGAAAGAGTCATATCACAAATTAAATGCTAATTTAAAAAGTTGTAATCTTTCAAGCTGGTACAAATTCTGTTTGATGGTATACGGCTTTTAGCATATTTTTCATATATTTTTAATTTTTCATAAAATGTAAGCATCCAGTGATAGCGAGCACCATTTTAGTGCGCTAAAAGTATTTTTAGTTAGCTAATATAAAAACTAAATGATTTTTCTTTTATTTTTTTTCGTCTACCATGTTTATTTCTCATTTAAAAGAAACTGAATCTAAAAATTTGACTTAATACAATTAAAGATACAGGAAGAAGAAAATAACGGG
Organism: Sipunculus nudus; assembly: GCA_026874595.1. NCBI lineage: Eukaryota > Metazoa > Annelida > Sipuncula > Golfingiida > Sipunculidae > Sipunculus > Sipunculus nudus. The sequence continues at coordinate 58,570,459 of CM049307.1, forward strand.
TTTGCGATATTGTCAACCAATATATTAACCCACTAAAATTGGTTTGATGTTAATACTTGCTGAGAATACAAACGTGTAAAGTGATTCGAGCTTACAGGTCTCAAATGTTGCGCCTGATTGGCTCGTGTAACGGGAACCAAATTTTACAATGACGTATTGGGTGCGACAGTTACCAGTCCCGTCAGGGTATGTGCAGACGACACTTGATTAGAGTATGGATTAAATAATGCATTGTGGGTACGGGAACCGTTTGTTGCCTCTCTGTGGTCACGTGACTCGGCCTACAAAGTCTAAATTAGTATTCCTCAGTCCATAGTGTTCATTGTTCAGACTGTGGCTATTGTTCCCAGTTCGTTTCATAAGACTTTCACCACTGTTCGTCGTCCTTGGTTGAAATTATTTTGTTCAAATATAGAATCGTCTGGTTAGGGGAACCACTCTCTGTCTGAGCAGGAAATAATACTCCGAAGTTTAAAGAAATTCTCTGGTTCTGTTTTTATTGGTTTCTAAGACATGGCCCAGACAGGAAAGCTTTTTAATAGCGTCAACGGCCTTAGTTCTTTTAACATAAAAAAATGTTTTGTTTCTCGTACTTTTCTTCTCTATGCGCTGGCACTTCCGTGCAATGCCCAAAGTGACCATCAAAGCGTAACTTCAGACGCTACCAGATCGGGCCGTTCTCGGATATGAAAGTGCATGCTACCAAACTGCCGGCACCAGCTTTGCAGGGTACCTTGCATTCATGATGATTAAATAAATTCTCTCCTTGCTTCTCTCCATAAATGAATTTCTCCCCGTGAATTCTTCCCATCTTCAATATTAAAAACCCCATCACTAGCAAACGATCTTCAGCAGAATAGTTAGCACAATAATTGCCAATATTTAGTCCGAATTCCCTGTTCAGTTATACTTGTTTCAAGTCTTAGATTGCAATTCCGTCGAGCGTCGGAGAAATAGCCCAGGATTTATAATGCAGGTCATAGAATATTTAACGTATTCTTCCTAGGTCCAATCCCCGTACCCTCCATCCAGTGTCGTAGAAATCGGGACGGAAGTGTTATTATGCAAAACTCTACTTACAGACAAACAAACCAACAAACCGGCACGTGTGATGAGTCATTTCCTACAAACAAAGGAATACTGGGTCGTCAGTTTCTAGATATTAGCATAGGGGAAAATCTCATGACTTTTTCACCCCTGCTGACCGCAATACTGAATGTATTTGCATATTTTATATATGATCTGGCTTGGTTAATGCAATAATTTGCTAGGTACTTTGTTATTGTAGGTTGAACAGTTATGGAGTTATGGACATTTTGATTTCCCCTAACCTTAAATGGATAACAACATTTTCAGTTGTATTGATGAAAAAAAAACAGCCCAGATCCACAACTGAGTCCCAGTTTATTCAATGGTAACATCCTTAAAATCAAAGTGTAGGCATGTGGCAATAAGAAAAATTAGGTTTGGCTGAGTTATTGGGGGTTGACAAGGTAGGTCCCTCCAGCCCATGGACCGTCATTTGTTTGCGCTGTTATTTTTCGAATATATTAAGTTTTTACAGTGGTGATGGCAGAGCCTAAAGCCTTATGGTTACCGTTACACTCAACCTCTGGATACTTCGTGAAGCATACGAAATCTTCTTTGGAAAAGTAATGCTGTTTCTATGCCTGACAGCAAGTGTCTTAATGGCGCAGACCTAAAAATCCATGACTTGGAATCGAGATTGAGAAAAAAAGATGTAGAGAAATAAAAAAAAAACTGTTGGTTCGTGCAAAACTTTGTACGCTTAATATACAGCAAACGCCATACCTTCCATCCACAACCTTCTGTGTTTAGCCTCAATAACAATTTTTGCACTGTCAGCGGAAGCCAATATCGGTCGCATGCCCATCGTTCATCAAATACTTATAGCTACTATAGGTGTAAGGACCCATGGTTGTTCGCAAGTTAGTATAAAACCTGTTTGGCCTACTCTTTGGCGTAAATTTGGCTTATCTTCCAACAATATACTTTTAAATTCCGGTACCTCGTCCTTGATTATACTTTTAACTTCCGGTAGCTCGTCCTTGATTATACTTTTAACTTCCGGTACCTCGTCCTTGATTATACTTTTAACTTCCGGTACCTCGTCCTTGATTATACTTTTTACTTCCGGTACCTCGTCCTTGATTAATTTTTCTCATTTTTCGGCAGTTAATTATTCCGCGACGAATTTGTAAGGGACAAATATAGTTTTTTGATACTTCATCATCAATTGAATTTCAGTTGAAAAATATTTGCAATATTGTTTGTATTCTCTCATGCTGTTGGTGCATATTTGATTATCACAAATGTGTTAAAGAAAACAAAATACCCGGGCCCACGGGATTCACCTGTTTTATGGGTTGTTATGGTTCTGTGTGTGAGTAAACATAGTCAAAATATGTCGGTTTACTGTAACAACACTGCGTCGCCAGAAGTCAGATATTACGCATGCGCGCGAACAACAAGAAATATGAATGACTAATAAAAGAAGCTTGATAAAACTTGACTTAGGAATTTACATTTATGTTATCATGAAAATAAATACGTATAAATAGGTGATATTAACTTAAATTCAAAAAAACATTGGTGGCTAAATATGATAAAAATGTAGAAATTACAAAATTATATAAGTTGACAAAAGTCGACGAAATTATACTAAAATGAAGCCTTTTATCGCATGATAAAGTAATGTATAAGATAAAAAAAAATTACCTTGAGCATGTTCCCCTGTTAAATATTTGCCTGTAAAATATTTGCTCTAAGTTTTTTAACGGAAAAACTTAACTTTGTTAAGTTGAAACTTACTTTTATTTCGAGAAGACGGTATAAAACTTAAGTGTTTTTCCATTGTTTATTTTTTTCTAGAAGATCATGTGGAAACTGAAGTTTGTTTTTCATGATTTAACATTGCTAGAAGCCAGTGCGGAAACTGAATTTTGTTTCATCAGTTTTCCTCGAACATAGTGCGAACAATGACGTTTATCATCCCCCGCCTCAGCGGAGCTGGGGCGACGCGTTATCTCGAAAAGTTTTACTCAGATCTACTTCTACTTGTAGTTGCAGGAGCATCTTATGGGTCTCAAGAGTTGATAAGGTTTTGGTCACACTTGAACGTTTTTTCTTTTTTTTTATGAATTTGTTTATACAAAATTTTTACAGTCCATATACGATACGATTTCTCATAATGCTTTACTGGGATCTAATTATAGTAGCAGGTGCATCTTATGAGTTTTCAGGTTTGACTTTGATATTTCATATCTCATACAGTATCTCAAAAGGTGTTTTTGGGATCCACATCTAATCAATTCCTCATGTGTATTTTATGGGTCTCCTCGCCTGATTCGATTTATATGCATTCTTGGTTAACTTCGTCCAACTTCTTATGCTATTAAATCAGCCAAATTACACATTCCTCACATTCCGGTTTGGCTGGGGATTATTTTCTAATGTTTTTACTGGTTTTGATTTCATGAATTATTCTTTCTTTTTTAAAAACAGGTTTTTTTCATAGTCCAGTCTGTGTAAGTCTGAAGAGTTGAGTTTGTATTCCTGTATCTGTCGAGAAGTAACTGTGATACTATGAGGTATATAAAAGACGAGTCTGTATTCATTAACCTTTACCGTTTCGTTAGGAGCCCATTTTTTACTCGTTATCGTGCAATAATGTGTCCAATATTAACGTCGCTTTTATTAGGCTTTCTCATGCACCAGACAGTAATAGTTAACCCACAAAATTATATGCACCTAACGAATTGGAATTTTTCTGAAGGGAGCCATTAAATAGCCACGATATGTATACCACTGTTGTCCTTTTGTTATTAGAAGACTCGCGTTGGCAAAAATGTGATTTAATGGAGATTATTCGTTGTGTCAGGCATACTTTGACACGGTAACGAAAATCTCCTTAAAACTATCTTTGAGACACTCTAGTGACGTCATCATAACTAAAGTGCAACATTGTAGCCCTTCTTCCGTTATCTCTGCTTCAGACGTGAAATATCATGGAAGTGAATATCACTACTAATATATTAACTAAGTTTTATATTCAGTCATATTTTGCCCAAAGGACCCAAGCGACTCTTTTTGACCACTACAAAAATGAAATGTTCATTTGTATATAGAATAGTAGGACGAAGTTTGGTAGTCGAGTCCATGCAAGTCATGTCCTGGTTAGAGTCCTTGAAGATCGAGTATTAGTCCACCTTCTTCGAGTACGAGCTCTTTGGAAATCCAGAAAAGTCCAAGTCTGGGTCCCAATCATAATAACGTCTTTGAGGTATTCATGCGCTTTTTGTGTGTTTGCACTTGTTGTTTGAAACTTGTTGTTTACTTTGGTTGACTTTTTTATTATCAAGATTTGGTAACTATGGGCATAAAACAAAGTAAATGACACGTGAAAGAGACCTGTACATGAAAACTGGTGCAAAATGGACGATTTCAGTTGAAAAAAAAAACTTGTTATTCATATGTTCTTCCTGGAATCATTAAATGTAAAGACCAGTGAACATAACTCACTAACATTGGTACCTGAAGTCATATTAGTTTTGAGGACGGTATTTTGAAAATCCTAGAAGTCAGGGCAGGTATGGTCGCCCTTTTATAAACATTGTTCGTCGTCTAAATGGGCCAAACAAATTGGGTACGCGAAGCGAGTTCTGTCTCATTGGGCTGCGCCCAGGCGGAAGTGTGCTATTTAGCAACCTAACTCTTGAAATTTGCACCTGTCTGGCATAAGTTTCGTATACACACTTCGTGCCGGAAGCGAGGAAATCGGATTCATTTAAAAATCGTTGAGGACAAACCATGACGTAAAGACAACAATAAAAGTTAAGGTCAACACCTGTGTGCGAGGTGTTAGAGCAAAAGAGCACCGTCACTTGGCTATATTAAACAGAAAATTTATAGTGATGGATTTAATATGACATGAACATATACATGTAAGGTCTTAAGTTGAATTGATCCCTGGAATCATTTTTTTCTCAAATCACCGGAGCTGACTTTGGTAGGCGAAGGTGCAATATTGAATATATTAAAGAAAAACGGGGCATTTGCAATGTTATGTTTCATCGTTCATGGAAAGGTACCCCATTAACATAAGAACGGTAAATATATATTTTTTTATTAATTAGAATTGGGGGATAGTCTGCATTATTACCATCTCTCTAATAATTTTAATAGCACTTTTGCGTTGCATTTTAACAAAGTACATATAATGTGCTTCTCCTATTTTAGTCGTATGTCATTTGCTTCTAGTCTAATTTAATTATAATTTTTAAGTATAATTTTGTGTAGCCACAATTAATAAGAAATATCACCATGTGAAATATATGAGCAGGTGCCCTCCATCGCTCTCTCTCTCTCTCTCTCTCTCTCTCTCTCTCTCTCTCGGTTTGATCATAAATTTGCAGAAATCGTTAATATTATAATATATATATATATATATATATATATATATATATATATATATTCTATCTTCAGAACAGACGTCTTTGGCTCAATTGGTTTTGTAAAATATGATGACGAAAACGGTTGGGCATGCGAAAAAGAATTAAATATATATATGTATTTATAAGATGAGACATTATGCAGGATTCTCCGATTATTTCCGACATCAATAAGTGTCTCCATATTCACTTTTTTATTTCAAGTTTCAAACTTTCCCACGGTTTCCGGTTTTCTCTTCCGGACTCACAAAACGGCAAATTGCTTTGGCGTGTTTGCCGTCAGCAGCTCTCGACACAGTTATTCGGGTTGTCAGAAGCATGGTACCTATGATTGATCACGTTGTGGCAGAGAAGCCCAAAACGAGGCCAAGTCACCTTGATAAATTGGTCTGACTTGCGGCATCAAAGGAAATTCCATCCGCATTATATCCAAGTAAAGTCGAACTGTTCCAGTCTCGGACTGCCATTTTTATGATACGCTACGTGACTTAATGTAGTCGTAAGATCTATTCATTGTAGTCTCGGGCCAAATGATTCCGAGCTAAGCGTGACTACTACGTTTGTTGTTTCGCTTTTTCTGTGCTTTTCATCCCTTTTTTTTGTTAGATATGAATTAACCGGCAATAAAAAAGTGTTTTAAAGCCTGTCTGACAAACAGATATACCGAAGTTTTATTGGTTTATTCACTATCCACGATGTACCTTGCCTGGCGCTTAATCCGATTACATACTTGATGGGATTTTGTAATATCTTTTCGTGCTTTTTGTGCGTGTTACGAACAACTTATTCATTTTCTTAAAGTAATCTTGTTGATGTATTTGATATTTAGAGTATTATCATCTCGCTGCCTATCAATGTGTAACCAGATTTAATCAGCCAGAGCCATGCAACAGCTTGCATCAGTGAATACCTGTACCTTGGCTTTAAATTGTGAAATAGGGCCGTAAACGGTTCATTAAAGTAACATGATATCGCAATAATATGGCCTTTAATGTATATTTATTAGTTTATTACTGTGCGAAATTATGACTTGGCTGATCACTCTTATTTGTTTTCCGTTTCTTCACTTGTTTCAACCAAAGGACTGTGGCCTGCGGGTAGGCCGTGCAAAATTGTATAAATAAATCAATTATTACATGTATATGGACTTTGTGGCCAACTATGTGGAGCCAGCTGGAAAACGTTTTTCATTTTAAAGCCTTTTAAAAACTCGTATAACTTGCCACTTGTTCCCCTTGTTGAATCTTCGGATTATTTTGGTGGGGTCTCCACATGTTATAAACACATGGATGTAAACATAACTAACAGCGTTTGTGCGATTGGATCGGCGCGTTTACTGGTCATTTTTATAAAAGGTCCAAGGGATTATCTTAAATTAATTATCTTTAAGCGAAATATCTGAATTGGTCCCTTTAAGGGAATTTCATGTAGTGAGACAAAATATGTAAATTTTTCCAGTTTTTGAGAGGTATGGTAAAAAGGAATGACGATCCCTTTAAATAATCCGTTGTATATTTTGGGCTAAAGCAAGCTCCAGCTCTACCAATATTTTTGCTGGCCGACATTTCTAAAGCGGCCGGATAAATCAACAATTCTCGACGGCCGGCGTGAGCCCACACATCTGCTGATTTTTTCGTGCACAGCACCAGATCCCCCCCCCCCCCCCCACCTTTTTGGTCAATTTTTATTTCTTTCTTTGGATTGCAATTTTCTCCATAAATGATGAAATCGGCCTAATTTTTTGTTTCCGCCGTGACATTGTAAAGAATTTTTGCAGCCATTTTCGTGATTTTTTTTTTTAATCTGGCCTGCAGCACTCTCACAGCTTACAATTTTTTTCCAGCAGGCCAAAAATTGGGCCGCATGGGAGGCTGGTTTCAAGGATCTTGGTGCTAACAATCCCCCCGCCTAGAGCGGACCTTGTGCGTCCGGTTGTTGCTTACCTGTATATAACATAAAAGATGTTCCATTTCCAAACAAACATGCATTCGTGTAAGCAAAGTGAATGACAGTCTGGTGCTGTTTATTCATGCTTTTCCTTTTTTTTAATAAACGTTTGTGTGGACCCATCGTACCCACATCCTGCAAACACAACAAACAAAAACTATAGCTTCAAAGCATATCACCAATATTATCAGTTTCTAAACCGTAAAAGCCACGACCACCTTCGTTCTATAAAGTCTTGCGACATCAACAGTAATACCCTCCACAGCAAATCGTCGTAAAGCATACTATTCCAGTCTTAGACTGCCATCTTATGATCCGTTCCTTGACTATTCTGTGTTTAAGACCTAATCCCTGCTGCCCCCCGTTATAGGATCCCAAGCTTAGCGTGACTTTTACAGGTATTTCTTACGTGTTGTGTCTCCATTTTTTATTGAATATGAATTTGCCAGTAATAAAAAAATACAGTGTAAAAGCCTGCTTGACAAACAGTTGTGCCCTCTTATTATTTTATTCGCGAGGAATGATTTACATTGAAGAGAGATCGGTTTTAATGCGTTCCCAATATCTTTTTGTGCTTTCAGTGCGTGTTATGAACGATTTTTCATTGTCTGAAATTAACTCTCTTGAAGCATTTGATATGTAGGTCAATATTATCTCCCCGCCTATTAATTTGTAACCAGATTGAATCACCCAACACCATGGAACAGATACCATCTATGAATACCTGTACCTTGGCTTTAATGAGCAAGATAGGTTCGAAGCCGGTCCAAGGAATAAACGAAATATAACAATGATACGGACCTTAATGTCAGCTTAGTACCTTAATGTACGCAGTTTACGGCTTGGCCTGTTTCATACACTTGATTTCCGTTACTGCACTTCTTTTTACAATAGGTTTGTGGCCTGATTGTCAGGCCATGCGAGAAAATAAGAATTTATTCTTCGGACTCAAAATTATGGAGTGAGATTCTCGCCCGAGTTTCTAAAAAGGAGAATCTAGGGCGAGATAAAATATGTGCGTTTTACCAACTTGCAGGAGGACTTATGCCCAGTCTTTGGTATTTCTATCCCCATATATAACTATTAGTGGTATAATAAATAATCGGTTATATCGCTGATTGCTCGTTTCCTTTCATAATTGATTAAAACTGATGAACCTCCAAATAATTTTCAAATAAAATATTCTAATTTAACTTCAGTGACATAAGGACGTGGCACCAAATAGCATTAAAACTTAACCCCTGCACAGCGAATATATGTCAACAACCACGCCATAACCTTGACCTTTGAGCGTGATGTACACTTTTGACTGAATTTACTCGGTCAATATTTTAGGTATAATCCTATGCAGCGGATCTTTATCTTTCAGTTCCTACCACTTATTTTGTCCCCCTCTCATGGGGGAGACATTAAGTGTTTGTTTTTCGTCGTAGTCGGCGTCGTCTGTGTCATATTTGTGAACCCAACACCTTTTGAAGTATTGCATAGTGTTGCCTAAAATTCAATACACAAGTTGTTTTTATCAGTTTCTTGTATTATTTTGGACACTGGTGACCTTGACCACGACCTGAAAGGTCAAATCATTTCTCATTGTTTCTATGATCTCTTGTGAATGTGCATGGTCACTCGTGAAGCACTGCATATTCGTTCCTTAGGTTTGATACAAAAGTTGTATTAAACATATACTCGAAAACGTGTAACCTTGACCTTTGTCGTCAAGGAAGAATGTTCAGAAATCTAGATTTTTTTGTGCATCCCAAACTTTTAAAACCGGCCTTATTTTAGTATCTCTTTCTTATACATGAGCCCACAATGACCATTCAAATTAACGGCTAACTTTGACCGCCATCTTGGATTTTACGTAGTGCGGGCATCTTTATTTTAATTTTGTTAACTTGAAAATGTCTTAATTGACACTGTCGGGGCCCAAAACAGTTGGGTTCGTATAACATTCCTCGGGGTATAGGAAGCTCTTCCGCTCCTGTTTAAATTTTTAGCTGCCACTCATGCTCGAGATAGATATACGTGTAGCATGGTTATCTGGGACAGCGCTACAGCCTACTCCATTGAGAGTTTATGCTACGGATCTAGGTAATCCCGACCGATATTAAGAATGAATTAACCAACTGAATTATATAAATACATATATATATATATATATATATATATATATATATATAAATAATTTTTTGGTATTATTTCTTAGCTGTCCCTGAGGAAAAAGTTTCAGAAGTGACGTGAAAAGAACAACATTTTTTTTATCAAAATACGTTTTCTCGACAGTTGACACAATATTCTGGGGACAAAAGGCACGGAAGATTTCAGAGAGTATAATCTGCTGGGAGAAAGTGTTCTTCGTCAATATCACCAAGCCATGTAAGCACCCATCGCTTGTAAAACTCGCCACAGATGAAAACGATTGTTTATCTAAGACGCCGACGTCTGGGGTCACCCACTCGTCCTCCGTGTCCTTAGCAACAGATGAATTCTTATGAATTACCAATCGGGGACCGGGGAACCTTTCAGATCTTGAAGACATCAAATGACTAAATTTGAATCTTGTAGCGTGTTGATGCTTTTAGTTGCTGAGCTATCGCGAGACTAGACGAGTGTCACTCGGGCCGTAATCCGGGTGTGGACGCCTATAAAGATGGATCCTTTTGCGATGGCATACTTCAAAAGAATGGCCGATTTTAAAGAACCATTAACCGAGAAGCCCTTAGGGTCACAAACACAAAGAAGAAGGGGATGACATTAATCAAGGACTAATAAGATGCTATCATGTGTGAGCCAGTAACAACTTATCTTTGACCAATTGATGTAGGCGGCATTGCCCGAGGTCTTTGCTTTCTCCTTTCCCGCTACACAGAGAAAAAAAAAACAGTTATTCCCATATGAATGTACATGAATACACAGAAAATAAGTTCCCTCTCAAAGGGACCTAAAGTAAAAAAATAAGTGCAGGTGGAAAGAATTGGCTATTTTATTATAACAAACACCTCAACGGTTTTCTTGACGGGAAATTAGTTGACCTTCCGATTTACACTTATATGCTTATATGTTTTGTTTTGTCAGTTGTGTCTGTATTTTTTTAAAAATCGCTTAAAATGGTTTTCACAATCATTTCATGTAGAAAACTTTTAAAAAAAGTAAAAAAAAAAACCAAGTGTAAGTGGGAGGAGTTGCCTTTTTATTAAAAAAAAACGGTTGCCTTTATCGAGAGGAGAACATATGCTCAGAGGATGGGATAACAAAGTTTTAAGCACTTTGGCCGGTTCAGGTATAGTAAACGAATGCTGTGGTCGGATTATTATTCACAAGGGTTTCATTTAGTGATATTCGGGATTGGATATTTTCGAGAAGATGAAATCATCCAAACTATTTTTTTAATTGTTGACTCATTGACATCTGCATGATATTCATAAGTTACGGTTGTAACGTCACAAGGCAAAAAATATTGATATTATTAATATTAACAGATTTTTGTTCTAATAACCGTGTGACAAAGAATGATTTTATAAATAATATGATGTATTTTACATTATCGGCCTATCTATAATGAACAGCAATTTTCAGTTCTTCAATGTTCCTCTGGCCCTCCCCAAAATAGAAGATTTTAGCGAGCAATATTAAGGATTACATACCGTTAATAATTTCATTATGTGCAGTTTCCTGTACGGTGAAAACGTAAAAATCATTGGGAATGTTTGAATAGCAAAACGTTAACCCATGAATATACAGCTAGCCGCAGTACACGCTATGATGCAGGATACAGCCTTCTCCGTTTTGTCTCTGGAAGCTGCATCACTTATTACGTGACTGACTTTAACATGCTCAGTGTTATTTCCCTTGGGACATACAGCAAGTACATATGGCATTTATTATTTAGAAACTTCTCTGAACAAAACTTCCCTATGTTGTCCAATTTGAATGACACGGGGCTGACGGAGGTCAATTTACGTTCCATTCACAAACAGTGTTTCAAAGGGAATTGCGGGGACCGTCAGCCAAGGACACTGGAGATGATCTTTAGATCACAGGTTGTCGCTAATATGATTTTGTTATTCAAAGACAGCTACACCACTCTGGCAAATGGGCTTGTTTCTCATAAACAGCGCGCATCAACTGTGTACCACTGCATCATTTTTCTGTATTTGGATTTAAAGTGGAACTTTACCTATTTATCTCTGTAGCCTCTAGCTTTTTCCTTGGACATTTCTTTCAAGTAAATAAAATAAAATTTGGAAAACATTTTCTTGTTATGCTTTGTCCACTTTTTCTGATAGTATACTGTTATTCTGTGATTAGTTAATCCCAAATCTATTATAAAATGAAAAAAATCGCCCAGCCGAAATGAGAATTCATTAAAAACGTGTTTTAGAAACACAAAATCTAATTTTTTACTATTTTACCTTTATGAAAAAAAAACGAAATCTGTAGTGAAAACGGACAGGCATTTAAAACAAACCATTTAAAGGAATTTGTTTCATATAGCTTTTTCAAGTCTGGGTGTGATGCTGTGTCATTAACCTAGAGTTTCATAGCCTGCTGTTAATTAATATCCATATCTTATCATGGAAAAAAGACACTATTGTTATTAAAAATGTGTAAAAATTAGATAAATATTATGTTTTTTTATAGCTCATCCATTTCTTTTTTTTTTCTTATCACTCGATTGACAGTATAAGGCTCAGGCAATTTTAGCATTAACGTGTTTCGATTTGCAATGTATCCATACGTGCCTTATATAGCGCTGGAACGACAGTATTAGGGTCAGTTTGTTTCTTAACAACTTCATCATAACTATTATTCATGTTTAAAACATTTGAAGACGTTTCTTTACAGGCAGTTTATATATATATTAATTTATGATATTTTCTTAAGAAGCAGTTGATATATCATGTAAATACAACTTTTGATTTCATCTAAAAATCCTGTAACAACATCTAACAGCGTTGGAGTAAGCAATGCCGCTCCTGCCGCCTTGCATAAGGATCGAATGACCTGTACATGTATTTACTGTTGATCCCATTTCTTATATTTCAAAGCATTGATAGTTTGCAGTGCCGGTAAATTGCTGCGTGCAGGGGAATTTACAGAATCTCATAAAAAGGTAGGGGGGGGAGGATGCTTAACACGTTGACACAGGATAAATTTAAATTATATGTATAACTCTCGCATGCGAAAGTCAGAGAGGAAACGGCACATAAACCCAGTGCTGCTTTTCGGTATTAAAGGAACATAATCAGGAGCAGTATCATCGTATTCTTTCACACAATGTCAGTACTGTTTTGCTTTATACAAAGGTTTCCCAGCAAAACCAAACCAGCACACGAGTACCTCGCATACGTTAAACACCTTGTTATGGCTCTGCGTGTTGGTAAACACAGCCCACGTGTGTCTGTTAACCATAACATGGCCGCGTGACCGAAGGTGAAAATGAATTATATTTTCACGACCAAGTCAGTCATGGAATCTCCTGATTGACAGGCGTAGTGGCTCCGCGATGCACACGGTCCCACCTGTGATCGCTCCCGGTCCACTCTTTTTAACACTCGTTTACAGAAGAAAGCAAATGGTTTCCATGCAATATTTTGGCAGGTACAACATAATTTTAAAGGAAAGAAGCTTTTTTTCGTGTTAATTCAACATGCTTTATAGGTGATTTGGCCCCTTTAAACTGATTTGATCCTATATCCCCGATTTTTAGATCTAAAAAAAGGAGGAGGCTTGCACAACTTTCATTCCTCTCCTGGCTTACATCTCCTAAATTTAAAAGAACTTGGCCTGCTGCCAGGTTGTTACCCTAGAATAGTTCTAAAATATAATTTTCTTTTTTTTCCAGATTATTTATCGATTGCGACTACGTAAAAGCAATAAATATTCACACGTGGCTCAAAACATAAAATCGAACTTAAAAAACAGCGTGCGTCATCAGGCTGTGGGTGGATCAATGGTAACCTTTTTATTTCTTCTGTTGGTATTTTATTATACATTATTGCGACTATTACTCAAAAACCTATATGAGCTCTCTCAAAATTCAAGTCCTCGTTAATGTGAACATGGACATTATATGGGCAAAACAAAATGTCAACCCCCCCCCCCCCCCCCATCCAAAACCAAAATAATTTGATTTTCATTAGACATTTACTGACATTAGCTCCAGCCGCTCTGACATTACTTTCTAGAGACTAAAATGATGAAATTCGAATAAAATATCCTTTAGTTTTGTTTTGCTTTTACCTTCTGTTACTACCATGTAGCCTCAAATCTTATGATTTTTTAATCGAAAAACTATAACAAAATATCTTTAAAAATCGCCCGCCCGCATTGATATATGAAAAAAAAGTGCATGATATATTTGAACCTACCCGAGCGGGCCATTCGATTACTGTTGTCTGCATACGATAATTTTGCTTTAATGCAGGGGGTCTTGTCCCCATAAAGATTTTATTTTCTTCATATTCGTCTGTTAAGGGCCACCTGCAAATGCACCTGTGTAACTCTTGCTGCAAATATTTTTTAACATATAAGTAGGTCCAAATTGAAATCATGGTCATAAACTGGTGTCTCGTTTGCTCTCCCGCTTACATTGTTATTTTTAGCGGGTTATAATTATATTTTGTTATCTGTAGCCAGCTGGAAGAACAAATAAAATAGTATCATCCACGGCTGATGGGAGAAGAAGATGCATTGTTTACGTCATCTCATCAACATTTCCATTATAATGTATATTTCTTAGTCTTTACCATACATTATTGTTTCAACACCTAAAACCTGTTGAATAGTAAAACAACCCCTGAAACCAAGTCACTGCTTAAGCCTTTAGGGTATATAATTTCGAGACATACGCGATGGAAATTAGATTCCAGGACATAAACGATACTTGTTAAAGCATAGGATTAATTGTTACACAATAAAACAGGTTCGATGTTAGTACACTATACAGCCATCGATGCGTCATCCATTACTCAGCGACACTGGATGGATTAATCAAGGATTGATCCAAGACTTAACAGACACACTGTAAACAAACTGCCGGTGCTATCAGCATGTGGGTTAGAACTCCATATTAGGCTTGCGAATTGCCAAGTCTTCATTTCAATATGCCGTTAGCGCGTGAATACATTTGTCTGTCAAACGTGCGGTAAAATTACACAAAGCGACCACCGTGAAAGCATTTGGGAGCATAATACATTTTCTAAATCTTGGAAAAGCAAACTGTAAAAAAAATCATTATCCCTGGTTTGAAAATCAATAAAGAGGTGAAAAGGCATTGAAAACATCCAGCTCCAGAAACCTGCGTCACATTTGATACGATACAAACGGGTCGACGCCAATTTCCTCTAAATCACAGCATTCTGTGTCCGTGAGATTTTTTACAAAGATGAAGAGAATAAAGTTCTTTGTGACTTTTGAGAAAAAAAAGATGCCCAGAAGGGAATTTGAACATTCGCTTCAGAAGTTGGTTGAGACACGTGTGTTGGGCAAGCCCGGGCTTAATATTTATCGCACCATACTTATAACGTTTATCAGGTTTGATGTGACTTGAATTCTGAAGAAGGCGTCGTTTCCATAGCAATTATCCCCCTCTGCCCGCCCTGTCGTCAGTGTGCTTCCGGCCATGTCCTTGTCCTATTCTTTCAAAGCCGTTCAGAGGGCGTTTGAAGCAACAAAATCAACAGTTTTTCCATTTCAAGGACGATTTGATAAAAGAAAAAAAAATTTGCTTCGCTTTCAAGAATAAAATAAAAATAAACTTACTTGTTGGCTCGAGACCATGGTTCTTTCAAAGTTTAGAAAACTTTTAACTTTAACGCGGACGTGTTAACCGTACATACCGCATATTGTAAAATAATCGCTTTTCTCTACGATCCCTTCTACCGTACACTACTGATTATGAATACATGATCATAACTCCAGTGTATGACCGATACCCTCAGTTTGCTTTTAACATTTAATTATCAGACGTGGGATGAAATTACGCCAAAGCTTCCACTATGAAAGCACTTTGGAGCATAATATATTTCCTGAATAAATCTTCATATGTTGGATATTGGGAAAAATATTATTCTTCATCTGAATTTCAGTAAACGGATGAATAACGATAAAAGCAACCAAAGCGATATAAATGCGTCAAATTTGATACGATACAAACAGTTTGACGCTAATTTCCTTTCAATGACAGCATATTGGACATGTCAGTGCGATAAATAAATGATAACCTAAAAATAACACTCAATATTTATTACAGAGAAAGCTTTCGTGAATAAAGGATTGAAATTTTTAACATTGGCATCAAAGTTGATAAAGACGAGTGGGACTAGCCCGGGCTGAGTGGGACAAGCCCGGGTTGAACACGCATTCGCCCTTACTTATGTTGTTTATCAGGTATGATATGACTTCAGAAGAGGTGGGTAGTTTCCATAGCAACTATTATCCTTTACCGCCCTCTCATCTATATGCTTCCGGTCATGTCCTTACAAAACTGGTAAAGGGGTGTTTGAAGCATCAAAACCAACTGTATTTCAAGGGCGACATGATTAAAGGAAAAATATATTTAGCCCCGTTTTGCTTTCAAGAATAAAATAACAATAAAGAGGCTACAGACTAACGAGATTGTTGGCCTGAGGCCATGGTTCTTTTAAAGTTTAGAAAACTTTACCCAAACATTCTCTTTTTTACCGAACATAATAAAAATTATTATCTTTTCCTTTGGTCCCCTTTTTGTTACAAACGTTTATATGATTCAAATTCATAACTTCAATATCTGACGGATACACTCAATTTGCTTTCAACATTATCCGACGGAGAATGAAATTAATACAAAGCGCCTATTTTGAAATCAATATGGAGCATAATGCCTTCGCTGAATGAGTCTTCTAATGTTTAAATATACGTAAACAAATTATATTTTGTCTGAACGCAACAAAAATTCGTTAAAACACACAGCGGGAGAAAAATGCGTCAAATTTGATTTGATAGAAACAGTCTCAACCTATTTTTTTAATGACAGCATACTGTGTCCGAGAGATAAATAAATGAAAACTTAAACTGGATTCAATGCTCCCCTCAATTTCTTTTGAAAAAGACAACAAAAACAGAAAGCCGTTAACCACTTTCGAAAGTTTAGGATGTCCAGCCCAAGAGGGGAATTTTCGGCATCTGATGTTGGGTAGCACACGCGTGTAGGACAAGCCCGGACTGAATATTTATCAGATCATACTCATGGTATTTATCAAGGGAAGGAAGAGCGTCATTTCCATAGTAACCGTCCCCTTCTACATTTCCTGTCATGTATGTGCTTCCCGTCATATTCTTGTCAACCTTCTTTCGAAACCACGCGGTAAAGGGAATTTGAAGCATCATATCCAAGGATGACCTGATAATAGAAAACATCTTTAGCTTCGATTTAAAGGATTAAATAAGAACAAAAGAGCACTATGGTTCCTTAAAAGTTCAGAATAATTCTAACTGTTTCTCGACCGTTTGCTTTTATACCGTGCATGATGTTCACGGTAAAATAATCACTTTTCCATATGGTCCGCTCTTCCTTTGCATTTGTTATTACGAATACCTTTTAATATCTCTCTTATTTGACCGATACACTGAGAGTTCAAAAGAAACCACCCATCCAAATGCAAGATCCATCGCAAGACCAACTGTGAAATGATACTTTGATCTCAAAAGACTATCCATATCCTTGAAAACTCGACGTGAACAAAGCTGGTACGAACAATATCTTCTTTTTTTCATTTCATTTCAAATGTTTCCGTAAGCCGAACACTTCCTGTGATGTTTATATATACAGCTATAAGAATATGAAAGTGCAATATATTTATTAAACTCTATTTATTTTACAAGGGTTATACAACCTCATTATAATAACTTATACACCAGGTCTCCATCGCTCGGATGCTAGCGTTCACTAATTTTGAGTGTTATGGTGGAGGGAAACCCGGAGTTAACCACCGACCTCAGACGGGCCACCATAAACCAATCTCAAAGTCACAATCAAAACAAGGTCGTCAGCGGAAAGATCCGTGCGTTTTACCACCCGACTGTCCAGGCCCGGATATATTCTTGCATAATAGAAATATTTCTGTAATACTCCAAAAAACATCTTTTCGCTTTCATGTCTATCTATTTTTGTTAAATAGAACCAGATAAGTAAAGACTCTTGGTATACACACGTACATATATATATAAATATATATATATATATATATACATATATATATATATACCGATAGTATATAGTACAGAACGAATCCAATTGTGCTCTTTCAGCGGGATGCTAAGAGCTGGTACATAGTAACTATTTATAAATAATTACTATATATATATATATATATATATATATATATATACACTAGTAGATGGATTGTATAGTGGCCCATCGAAGGTTGGTTTTATCCGGATCCTCCGGCATTCTCCGGCATTCTCCATTACTAAGACTACTGGACGCCACCATCCGAACCATGGAGAGTGCCTCGCATAAGTTATTATAAATAGTTGCACAATCCAAAATAAAATTATATATATATATAACCACATTCACCTGATGATCGGGTCGCATCCCGTGAAACAGTCTGTTGTGAATTAACAGTGTTGTTTTTCTTCAGAGTTATATATATATATATATATATATATATATATATATATATATATATATATATATATATATATATATAAACAACGATCGGCCGACAGAACTCTTGAATTATGAAAATGCAGTATATTAAATAAGAGGTTCAGCACAGTCCTCTTTACAGCTTCAGGGGGAGACAATAATCTATTACACATTAAGGCCTGTGATTTTTTTAAATAAAAAAAGGTATGGTTCTCAGGCACTTTTTTCAGAAATCAGTGCGGGCGCGCGGTTTTTTTTTATTTTTAATTTTTTGGTATGTTTCGATAAAAATGTCAAATGATAAGAAAAAAACTTGATAATAACAGATTTATTTTGCTAAACGCACACAAAAGCACTGCATAACAAAGGAAATTATATGATTTTATCTTCTTGAAAGAAATGTCCGAGTGGGTGCAGCTCAAAATTGGTAAGTTTCTATTGAAAATCAAAATCAAAATGTTTAAAATTGATGCGTGAGGTGCCTGAGAACCATACCTTTTATTTTTTTTTGCCTAACCGAGTTATCTTTTTTTTTATCTGGCTGTTTTTTTTTTTTTTTTTTTTTTTTTTTTTTTACTGCACACGAAATGGTTCCTGTGTCCCAAGAAATTTAGCACTTAGTCAGACCTTAAACTACCCCCCCCCCCCCCCCAGCGGGTCATTTTTATGCTCAAAAGCTGAGTTAATAGACCTAACATAGCAGGTATTTGCCTAATCTCGGACTGGCTAAAACCGGATTATTGGTGTAGTCTAAACGGTATGCACAAAGAAGGTTTAGCCAGACCAAGTACTAACTCCTTAAACCTTGTACTAAACCCAATGTTTGAAATTTCATGAAGCAGGTCAGCAGGGTCCATATAGGGATTCTCCAATAAAAACAACAGTTATGAGCCATTTTAATGTAGTTTTAAGCTCTACAGTGTATGGTAGGGCTGGTGACCGTGTAGTATTTGTGTAACAAATCCTATATATAAAACCTTTTACAACTTAGTATGGTTAAAACATGTAAAATCAAAGGGAAATGAGCAAGATCATTCTCGACATGTAGTGAGAATTTAACATACCTATCAAAGGTTTCTTATTCTATTTAACTCCGCTAGAAAACCATGTATTTGACATATTTGCTATGACTTTGCAACGTGTATGCTAAAACCGGAACCGGGTGTATGACAGAATTATTAGCATTTACCGTAAACTTCGCCGTTTTGAACGGCTTTTTCGTCATTTTAAAACCAGATTAGTATTGAGTTTGGGAATACAACAACAAGCCGTGTAGGACAAAACAGGCATTTTAGACAACACATTACTCGGTCAGTTTACAACTTTCATACCATTAGGACAGGTAGATATGATGTCTACATGGACCTTCCACGTGTCGTGAGTGCAGCACATTATAGGTTATATTCGTGTCTCGGGTGCAACACACTCGTGGGAGGCTCTTTAAGCTCAGACTCTCAATCATGCTGAGCTATCGTGATGAGTCTTTGACCATTAAAAGTCAAGATTAAGGATTTTTTTCCAATGGGGAATGTCAAAAGATGTCAAGGTACCTCTGAATTCCAATGATACCCAGTCATTACCTTTAAGAAACCCCATGAATAGATAAACTGCACATTTTATAATGACCGATAGGACACTGAATCATGGGAATTCAATCTAGTGAGCCCCTATCAGCATTCTAGGGTATTTAATAGTGTTAAAATGTATGATGAAAATGTGTTTAGGGGAATTCGGAGCAATATTTTGCATAATTCACAAGTCGGCTGAAATAAAATGGCCAGGAGTATAGGGAGGGGAGTGTCGACCATTGGAGCCCCCTTTGGATTAGCGTCATATTGGCTCTCTGGGATTGCGACCAGATTACTGGCGCCAGAGTAGGCTTACCAGCCCAATTATCCGATTGCCCACTGAGTCGGGTTGTCAGGGCTACCTTTGGATCTAAGCTTAGTTTATGACAGGTCAAGGACAGGTTATGACAGGTCCAATGACAGGTCGTCCATACATCTCAGTATTAAGCTTGCGGTAATCTTTATTCCGTGAACTTTGAAAATCACATTTTGAGAATATTAAAGGCTGCAGCATAAAAATTTAAATATGACTTCGCAAAATTAATTAATGTATTGCCCAAACTATGTACCTGTCTGCCTGCATAATTTGGACAAAATTGCAATATCCAGCTCCTCACAAGTGTCACTTACACGTTTTTTATTTCACTAAAATCAGTCCATTTTGAGCAAAAGAATGATAAAACAAACCTTCAGTTTCGCAATTAAATTGAAGCATGGATTGTCTCGGATTTTACTGCGCTTATAAATCTTTCACAGCTTTAACCTTTTGGATATTAATATTGGCACCACCTATATGCTGATTGGTTTATATATAGAAATGAAAAAATTGGTATTGAGATCGACACTTTTTATGTGAAAGTAAATCAGCAGTCTTACATGTCACTTATAAGTATGACAAGTTCCTTCTTTTTTGTTGTATTATTATAGTTATAATATTAGTAAGGACAGGTTCTGGAGATAAAGTAGAGAAAAGAAGCTAGAAAAAATGAGAATTCCCATTCTTCCAAGGAAAAAACAGAATTCTCAAATGTCCCGTGGGGAAATGAGAAACAAGTGAAAGTATGAAAATGATTCTCATTTTTCCCAGAAAAAAAAAACAGATATGATGTTTAACTATAACTGCATGGTTCATTTTAGGAAAAACAAAATCAAACAATTTATCAGTAATTAATGCAAAATTAAAGGCAATAATATGCTATGCATGATACCCTTCGATATCTTTATAGACTGATCCATGCTATACAGTAGCACTATCTGCAATTTCTTCATTCATTTATATGTGATTCTTGTGGCTCTTTAGACACTGACATATAGGAGTCACAGATATCATGTCGGATACTCTACATTTGTCCATCCAAAAAAAATAATCTACTTTCGTCACTCATGCAGTCCCATGATCCTGCAGAGCATTAGTGTAAAAGATCTCTTTTAAATATAGAACGAACATGTACAAATTTGAGTACATCAGGTCTTTATGGAGTAATATTCATACAGAGGCACCAATTTATCAAATCACACTGAGTATTTTGAAACTGGTAATTTATACAGATCTTAGGTTCATTCATTTGAATGACACAAGTGGGACCACTTGAATTTTATCGTTGTAGGCTAGCGTAATGGCTCTATTTTGAGACTGGCACATATAAGGCGGGCGTTTATATCTGTTAGCATGCACTGTGAGTCTAATTATCGGGGATTGTAGGCTGTGTAAACGCTGCTCATCTTCATTGCTGCAAAGACTGAAAAGCGGTAGCCTAGCTATGGTGGTCACCTTGTCCGCCTGTCCATCCACCAGTGACGCTTTCTTTCGCACGCAGTATCTAAAAAAATACATTTGATCTTTCTCATATCCATAGGGATGAATGTCGCTTACAAGGGCTCTAGATCCTTGGCATTACATGCCTGTTGGAAATACAATATGGCCGCCGGAGCAAATCGGTGATTTTCTTTCGTGCGCAGTATCTCAAAGGGAGTATGTTCGATCTTTATCACAAATCCTTAGGGGTGATTGATGCTTTTGAGGGATCCAGACTATTGGATTACAGACTTGTCTAATATCAAGTTTTCTTTTATAATGAAATGACAGATGGTTAACTTTAAAAAGGGGTTGTGAACTTTCAAATTTCATTTTTTTCCCTTTCTTTTACTGTTAAAGGTTTTAATAGTAGTACAACGATAACGTAAGTGAAAGATTCATGAAAATGAAAATGACCGTTTTTCTCAGGTGCTTTTGGTTAGAAAATGTCTGCACGAAGTGGAAGGCAAATGGTTCAAGATGTGGTCTCTCATTTCTGAATTTCATTAGGTAATGGTCAAATAAGGCAATATTGTATTCAGTTAACGTTTCAGCTCACCGGTTTTGAAATGTTGTCCAATCAAGATTTTATCCTTATTTAGTTGACTTCTAGGTCAATTTTCCTTATTTAATATAACGATCCGACGGGTCTTAAAATAGAATTTCTCTGAGGGTCAATGTTAGCCTATTGCATATTATTCGAGTTAATACATCACTTGTGTTACTTTACTATAGTCTTTATCTGAATCGATCGCAATGGCTAAAATCCAGGCCAAATTAATTGTTTTCCAAAACGTACTTCCTTAAATGGAGTCTGTTGAACGTAGGTGAAATCTTTCTGATGTCGCCTTAGCACTCAAGTTATTTAAGGGAAGAAAGGGAGGTTTTGATGCCACTTACCCGTAAGCCTATCCCATAAATGTAGCGGTTTACCTTAAACCGAACTATATTTTTCCTTTCAAAAGGCCTTTAAAAATGTCCAATTGTTCAAAATTTGACCCTACTCATTTTCCTCAGGGAGGATATGACACAACAAATGATGCCATGCTTCGGAGAAAAGTAATAGTTGGGAGATCAATTGCCACAATTTGTATTTTGTTCCGCCATCAGTCTAATTGAGCTATTCCAGCGAAAGCACCCGGAATAACAAGCTCAGTGTCTATTTTTACCTGTTTTACATAATGTTTTAGTTCTGTGCGTTGATTAATACAATTCATTCGTGACCAGGTGACTGGGGGTAAGATATTACGTATAAGCGAAACAAAAGATATACTTCTCATGAAACAAATAAATAAGATTTCTAACTGTAGGTTGTCATCTTGATATTTAAAATAGCGCAGGACACTGTGTTATTTTTCTTTCTCACCACTTATGGTGCCCGGTACAAGTTTATTTCTCCCTTTTATAGGCGTTAGGAAACGGTATCAGAACGCATTTATTTTTAGAAACTGTTACATTCCAACAGACAATACTGTATTAAATTTCAAGCTAATATTCCTATTTAAAGAATTGACACCTAGGTAAGAAGCATTATAAGGCCTAATGATGACCCAGTTTCAAAGATAGGAAGCTCTTAATCCATCAACCAGGTAGAGCATGATGGCATGACACAGAGGGAGCTTCCCATCCTGTTTCATGGAATTTTAAAAAATAATATATGTATTTTTTGCAGGTATTGCGCATTCATTTTTCAGTGCAGTCGTTCATTATTCTTAACCTATAGGTATGTACATCTGCAGTTATATTACGTAACATGGCGGTAGCACTGGCTTCCTGTCATTATATTTTTTTATCTCGCGTGTCCCCCAGACCTTGTGCCTCACGCACCTGCGTATGTTGGGTGTATAATAACCCCGATGCTGGGTCATAAAACTTAGGAATCCCGAAAAGACGCACTCCATACTGATTGATAAACTGCTGTGCGCTCACCCTGGGTTCGCTATTTACACAGCGCTTAATTCACCTATAGGCCTATTACCTATATCGTATGCGCTGTTTGTTTTGACCTCGTATCCTGAATCGCTACACCAGAGGAAAGCACTGTATTTTGGTCCAATCACATGAAACCCTGTGTGGAAGACAAAACGGTTTACCAGCCAAGCGAGGAATACACGAAGCCAATCTTGTTCATTTCGTTTTGAGTGACAGCTCATCGCCCCGGAAACCGTTTGAACAGGCCACAGGCTCAGAGAGAATGCCCCTACACGTGGTTTGCACAGGTCATGTGTACAAATGATGCCCGGCCAGTGAGCTGTATTTCAAACGAGATGAAACAACATAGACTTCATGCAAACCTCGCTAGCTGGTTTCATTTTTGCTGACAACGGATACATGGCTACGCTAACATAGTTGTAATGTCAAAAATCGAACCGATCGATGATGCGAGAAAGCGGGGGGGGGGGGGGAGCAATTAAAATACTTTTCTTTACTAAGAGTAACCATAAATCTTTCATCAAGCGGTCTTGAAGCGCAATCTTGGGCCATGATGCCTGTCGAGTGTTTGTTAACTGGCATTTGGTTGGCTGCTAGTCACATCAGCAGTTCTTTTTTTCAGCAGACAGACATACCACCTGGTGCCTAAGTGTATCATAAATGGTAAAACCGGGCAGCGGGAAAATTAGTTGCTTCTTTAAGAAGCGCAAGATTTCCGCTGCCTCGGGAGTGTAACCCTGAGAGGAGGCCGGTCTTCGGCCAGATTTGAGTGTGCGGCTGGGGTCGGCGTTTTCGGTCCATATTTCATAAAGATTCAAGATTCACAATATTTGGAGATTTTTTTTTTTTATAAGCATAGAAATTTGCCGATAATTGAAAAAAGGGCTGCTTGTACAACAAAATATAATACCCTCCTAATCACATCTTTACCTGCTCCTTGGAAAAAGCATGAATATGTTCAGTCAACCAAGTCGTAAAACAACCTTTTTCGTCCTTTAGGGCATTGTAGCTAACAAAACTATGCCCAGTGGGGAAAGGAACAATTAAATTACAAAGCAGCTGCTGTTTACTTTTAATCATACGATCCTAATGTCCATACCCATATGTCCATCATGGTGGACACATTGACCTGTTAGTTAAGAGTTGAGGCCGCTCGCTGGCAAAAAAATGTGAGTCTGTTGATTTAATATCACATCAGTAAAATACAGGCGTCAAATGCTATTGGCGGCCTTTGTATGTCTTA
This sequence comes from Sipunculus nudus, assembly GCA_026874595.1. Taxonomy (NCBI): domain Eukaryota; kingdom Metazoa; phylum Annelida; class Sipuncula; order Golfingiida; family Sipunculidae; genus Sipunculus; species Sipunculus nudus. The sequence continues at coordinate 58,595,048 of CM049307.1, forward strand.
TTTACTTGGTAAAATAAATTAACGCGTAGAGCGAGTGGGTTTGTGCATAAAATATGTCGGTTCGTACGTTTAGATGATGTTAGCCTGCTCCAAGCAAGGAGGCGCGCATGTGTTAATGATTTATTTCTGTGGGTTTTGTTTGGGAATGCCTGTAAAACACCTGCAGTAGGTATTTTACAGTTTCCCTGCCAAGCAGAACTATATTTTTTCTTAAAAGGGATCGTTTATTTGCTCCAAAATACAATACATCTCTATATTGACTGTCAATCAGTGTTGATGCCTCACCCCTGGCCACGTCAAAGGGCAAGAATGTTACAACGTGACACCTATATGGTAGAAGGACCCCAATAAGTAACTACAGAGACCGGCTTATTAATATACTCAAATAACGCTCTTCATTCACCCAATCCAATTACCAGAAAATTTAAATTAGTGGCCCTTTCAAAATTAATGAGCTCTAAAGGAACTAGTCAATTTTATCCTTTTTGAACACCGCAAATTACTTCAAGTGTGATATCAGTGCCGTATCATGTTCTTGGGAAGTTTCAAGTATGCCGGAAAGAGTGTGGGTGGGGTTAATTACACGCAAATTAGACCTTAACGGCAACGAGTCGTCTCTCAATTCATACTTTGGATAAGATTTTCAAAAAGTTCAACGCCCTCCTCCTTCCGGTTTTAATGCGAAATACAGGGCTTAGCAACCAACTGTCAAGGTTAATGAGAAAGGATATACGTTACTTTAAGCCCCCCAGTAACAATAATCCGCTTTTTAATGGACTAATATTGAACAACATGACAATATCTCCCAAAAAAATTTTGTTTTGTTTTTCCTCTATCATGGTTCTATGTTTCCTAAAACTAAAATTTAAAGTTTATTCAACAATTTATTGAATAAAAATTTAAATAAAAAGTATACCTTTATTAATGTTAAAAAAATCATGTGAAAATTAATAAAAATTTAAGAAATAAGTATACTTATGCAAAGATCACAGTCCCTGGTTTACAATAATGTACACTTTAAGGGATCTTTTATGGATTTAAGCACATTTCAATTGAATTTAGATATAGGGGTTTCAAACATCGATGATACCTTAGATGCTGTCTTTGGACAATGTTTTAGAATGTGAAGAAGTACATAAAGGATTTAAACAGAAAAGAAACACAGGAATATACTTGTTCTTTCGTATTGACGATTGAAAAAACAGACTGAGGAACCCATGGGCATAAGAAGCACATACTGTCCCAACGACTAACGTAGTTTGAGGCCCTACGGTTTCAAGATTTGACCAAACAATGAACAACTTTTGCTTCTTATTAAACACAGTAGTGAAACAAAAAAAAATACTCCTGCCAGAAAAAAAACAACAGTGTGTCTGAAACTTCTGTATATAAGAGTTAGCAATATAAAAACAATGTTCTGATTTCAAGGTTAAAAACCATATAATCTTTTATAAACAAAAAATGAAATATACCATGCATTTGTTCAAAAATTTCTTTGCAAATGAGAACCCTGAAATATGCGTTTTTTTTACCGCCATAGAGTCATCAGGCAGGAATAATTCTGAATAAAAGTTCAAATAACCTTTTTGTACCTCAGGACTTTTCTGTATCTATGACTCTGTCGCAATCTAGAAGCATTGGCTTTTAGGCACTAGAGGTTCACCAATTTTCTCGCTGCGGACTAGGTAATCGGAAAAGCTGAAGGGTAAACGTGCCCCGCCTATTCCAAGGATATCATGCTTGCATATCATCATTACAGAACGGACGCTCATTTCTTGCTGGAGATATAAAAAATACACAATGTTTTTAAGTTTTCCAGAAAAAAAGTAGGTATATGGCGTCACTGAGGTACAATGTTAATTTATATATCTGAAAGAGTCACAAAGACGGAATGGCGAGTTTCCCATAATATTTATTCAACAGTTGAAGGTAAATCTATGCGAGAGATGCTTATATCATTACTTAAATCTGTGTAACTGGTATGACCTGATAATTGTTTGAAAACAGTCTACATCAAATCCATAAACCCGCGGTCGAATGATCAAAAAGAATATATATATATATATATATATATATATATATATATATATATATATATAATATATCTTCTAGTCATAATGGGAGACCAATCTTCCTTTAAAAGCTGCAATAGGGGGACCGCTAGGTTCGGGGGAGAATTTGTGGTCCCCCTAATTTTTCAACCAAATTTTTCGTGTTAAACTGGATATGACATTTTCTCGCATGGTGCGTTTTGGTTTATTTTTTCCCAGATGAACGATTGTCCAGGCCAATGCCTAAAATAAAGGATGGTCCCTAAATGCTGTCAGTAGGATTATACATAAATATATAAATATATATATATATTTATATATATATATATAGAGAGAGAGAGAGAGGGAGAGAGAGAGAGAGAGAGAGAGAGAGATGTACAGATGTATGAATAGGAACGCCGGTATAGATATATATTTGTAATAATAATAATAATAATAATAATAATAATAATAGTTATAATGATAATTTATGAAATAGCCGTGTTAGACTGTCGTCGAAGTTTAGGTGAGAGAGAGAGAGAGTGAAGCCGTTTAGATAGACTAACTTATATATTATCACACAAGTTTTCGAAGCGCACATACGTCTTTTGTCACTTTATAATGAAGAAAGACATTTTCTGTTCCTGTGTTTCTTAATTAACACCTTTCATTGAGTACCATAGAGTAAACAAGTAACGATTTTACATTAACCTCTTTTAATACATTATTATCTACAGCGGCGGATACAGGAATTTCGAATAAGGGGGGGGGGGGGTGAGCTCAGCCGAGCAGCGGGTGAGCAAAGGCGCGAAGCGGGGGGGGGCAGGTAATGGCCAAGGTGAGAATTTGTTTTAAAATATAGGTTGTAATCGTGCAATCTGCGGTCACTTATATGCATTATAAGCAAAACATACGTTGTTACTGTTCTATACACTTGGTGTACTATGAGTTTTTTCCCTAAGATATTTTTGGTAAGGTCGAAAAGGGGGGCGCCACCTGCGCCCCCCCCCCCACCCCCAACCCCCTTAAATCTGCCCCTGATCTTTAGAGATTCCTAGACAAACATACGGACTGACGCAGACAACAGAGATGCGGCAGACACAGGGGCGGGAACCGGTAATCAGATGCGCGGGGGGGGGGAGGGGGGGGTCAACTGCCAAGCGCAGTTAAACATGCGAGCCCGGTACCTAGGTACTAAACGTGCATTATTCTATTACAAGTTTTTAGTTCAAAGGAGAGGCCCCCCCCCCCCCCCCCCGTGTCCCGTGTTAATCCATCTTTGAGACAGGGGTAAAAATGTAACCTAACTGGATAACGTTTTTTTTTCGTTGAAGGGGACCATGGCATAATGATTAACTGCACGGATAAGACAATATTAGATAAGAAAACTGGTCAATATATCTAAAAGCCTGACTGAGCATGTTTTACAATACGGACTTCCACGTCATTAACCGCGTGACGTTCTGGCGACGTTTTTATTGGCTGTTGGGCATGAATCTTATGAGAGCTTTTACTATCGTGTCTCGGTAATAGGAAAGCCCCCGGGGAACCTCGTATGTATGTGCAATTACCATGAAACAGGCATTATCTGCCGTTTTTAAAGCGAAGAATGGTTCTAGAGTTTGAAAGTTTGAACAGTTTTTTTTTTTGTAGTATTTAGTTAGCTATCAATGATTTACTCTAAGGGCATTGAGGTACCAGAGCATCGGCGTCCGTAATGTCTAGACAAGACAGTCTTCAAAATGGTAATAGCGAATGCTGCTAAACACAACGTAGTTGTTTCCGGTTTCCTACCATTGCATCAGTTAGCCCTAGCTCCCATCCCCTTTCACTATGCTATGCTGGATACCTATGCCACATCTATGCAGTTTTGCGTGCGAATGCTCGGTTTTCCCTTTGAAAATTTCCTTTGCCGGTCAAAACAGAGCATCAGGAAATATCCGTCCATTTAATTGTTTTTTTTTGTTAAGTTATTTATTTATGTTTTTAAATAAATACAAAATTTAATTTAACATGGACCATCAATTTATGAAGAGAAGTATCCATCGGAATCTAAAGTATAAACATACCCGATACGCTAACCAAAACCGGTATTGTTTTGTTTTGTATTTTTTCTAAAACTAAATGGTAAAATTAATGTTTTTTCGAAGTGGGCAAACGTTTTCATGGATCGTTGTATCCACTGGCATTGTAGAGATAGTAGAACGATGAATGTTACTTTGATAATTTATTTATTTATATTCCGTACTTCCCAGGGTATGGCCATAATATATATATATATATATATATATATATATATATATATATATATATATATATATATATATATTATATGTATATATAATTATATATATATATATATATATATATATATATCGGGAGCTATAAATGTAATTCAGTATGTCTGAACTTACTCAAAGGTATACACGATAATATGAAATTTTCATTTTAAATTGCTTCATGAATATTTGTATCGGTCTCGTACTTGAACCAGGGTTTCAAATGACTCCGACTTGAAGAAGGTGGACCGGAACGCGAACCTCAAGGACTCAGACTTGGACTCAGACTCGGATGGTGCATGTTGACTCGAATACATCCCTGAAAATTATGGTTATTTTGTCTGTTCTATATGTGAAAATAACAGTACTGAGAATGACATATTTGACAGTATCTATATTATTCTGGGGGATTCTCGAAACAGCTTCAGGAAATTTTAGGACACTCATTATCAAACTCAACTGAGTGATTTCATATAAGAAATAATATGGGACAGGCAGAGTAAAATTGAACATTAAACACCATGTTAATTCTTACTTAGAATAACACCTATATCAGCTTATCAATGCCTTTAAATTTTGTGCCATTTTATAGGGAGATATTCTTTTTAGAAAACAAAGGAATGCATTCTCATAACCTTTTTGTTTTAATATTTACAGGAACTCATGACATATCAATGTGTTTCAGACATAAATATATTTTATTGAATTTTCCGTTTTTCAATGTTACGTCATTTGTCCTAAAACAGTTGATTCCAGATACAATATCACACCTGGAAGCCATTTTATGCCATTTCAGCCACTCCTGCAGAAAAAAAACCGTTTATCAAGATAACCATAATTGCTTCTATATATAGAACAGAACGGACATAAATTCCGTACCTCTTGGATTCTCAAGTACACCAGTGTGGTATACTATGGTAGTAAATACAACGCTCTGACAAGGAAAGAAGAAAACTCATTGTGGCCTACACTCAATGAGAAGTGAAAGGGTTATGTATGGAGTATTTATGGTAATTTATAGTAAACTAATCATGGAACAAAACGTTGCGCCTTCGGTAGTCCCAAACACAGTTTTCACAATAAAAAACGTGTATCTTTAACACGCAGTGTATGTAATCTGTTTTGCGCAATATTTGCATACTTGCATTCAGTTTTATCTATGAACGAAAAAAAATAATACATTTTGAACAAGTGGAAGGAAAGATAACTTTAAATGCCATTATTTATTGTTGCTCCACATTATATCTGTGAAAGGGCAGACGGTCAAGCCTCTTTAACCGTCATAATACATTTATATCCGATAGCTTTTTTCCGATAGGAATGCTGGGCCAAAAAACCGCAAATTTCTCTTTTCATTTTTCGACATTTGCTTAAAAAACTCCTATTTATCAGGGAAACTTTTCTATTTTTCAGTACTTTAAGCTCAGCCGGCGGCATGAACATGATGTAAAATTTTAAGGTTAAAGAACAGCAAAAACGCACGGCGGAGAGACGTTGGTGAAAAAAATGTAGGAAAAGAAATGAAGGAAAAACCATTGCTCAGGTCCTTTTAGAAGATCTCATTATCAAATTGTTCCCGCCACCTCAGCACACCCTATGTGTTCACATGAAGAAATTCTGCAAGTAATTTTCTGTTCCTATGATTTTATTTTGACAGGCAGACCAGTGGGTCGGATCATTACGCAGATAAAATTTAAACCGGTCGTTTCGATACAGTAATGCTTTTTCCCAAGCTGACATTAAGTCCAGTTGTATGTAAGATAACATAGAAAAAATGGGTAAAAACGCTTTGTGATCTGCAGGCAATGCCACATGTGAAACATTCCAAATGATGCGAAAAAGTGTATTTTGTCACGGAATGTCTGCTTTTGTTAGGCTAATGGTATTTACCCGGTCACCACGATGTTTTTCTGAAATTTAGAAGACTTCTGAAAAACTTTTAGATGTGATTTTGTGTCTTCTGTAAAGAGTCAATTTTATTTTTTTACTAAGGTTTCGTGTTAATCATGAACTTCTCCAAAGTACCCGGGTGCAGTGTAAAGTCATAATCGGAGTTTTCCACGTGGATCTGAAGAAAATATAGCCATTATTGTTCGTCGGAGTGACAGTTTGCAATACTCCGTGCTAGACAGTTAAAAATGGGTCACACGTTGCTCAGTTTATCATGTTTCGGTTTGGAATACAACCGATCAGTCAGCCAGGAGTGAAAATCCGTACTTAATTAATGCGACTCACTGCAAATAGTCCCACAATTATTTTTACAGAATAAGTCTCAGTATCTCACTACAGTGTAAAGTATCGGTTGTCTTAATTATTTTCTCACACAAGTTTTTTTTAAATAGTTTTATGAAAAATAACCAAATAAAAAAACAGTACTGTGCACATCATATGGATACATTTTATAATTTAATGTCTTACAAATTGTGAAAATTAATTGATAATCGATCACCTGACCTGATAACTTATACCAAGCTAAGTCGTTAGTATCCCCTAGTAATATCGTAACCTGTGGGTCTGGTCAACACCTGAGCTACGCACGATCACCTGTGACTGCGATTAGTCGCGGAAGACAGGGAGGTCGTGGCGAATATTTGGCATTTAAACAGTTGCCGTCACATTCGGATAGGACTGCACATCAAGAACATCCCACGACTACCAGTGACCACCTTGTCCTGCGAATTTTTACACTTCCCGTACGTCAAGCGTTAGATCATCCATGGCAATCTTGCTAGTCATATATGTGGCCCAGCGATAGACGATAAGATCACTTTTATGACCGAGGGCTGGACGTAGATCGAGACATAATAGGACCTAGTGAAGACAGCTTACGATCAGCTACGCTTATCAACGACCGTTTTACTATTGTTAATGTCTAACAAATGCAGGTGGTTAGACTGGTGCAACTCTTCATGAAATGTTTCGGTTCACGACGTAATCCCCTAGGTACAGGATAAAGGAAAAATATAAAATTATTTACAAAACCTATTATGTTCCGCATCCCGTGTTTGTATTCTCATATTAGGCCAATATTATCAGGTTCATAAGCGCATTAGTGACTGTATATTTTTTTAATATTCTTGGATGACTTTCCTGAATCCGGATCATGTGAGGGTCCCACACCAAAATATAACCTAATTTTTTTTGGGTCATTTCGGAAATGGCCTGAAATTTTAATGAGATTTCGTCCATGATTGCGCGAGCTAGGGCGAACACAGGCGAACGGGGATGAACGCATACCGTCCTGATGGCACCGGGGCTGTAATGTTTTTTTTTAATGGTCGGCTTTATTTTAATTGGGGCTCCCTGGTGGAGGCCAACTGTTATGTTCTCTATACAGACGACCACTCACCTCGGGACTGAGAGCACACGTTAAAAAAAAACGAAGTGCAAGCATTGATATCCCGATGCTGAAGTTCATACTTTGAGATTGCCGTTGTGCAGAGAACCACTTCACACCTTCAATCCGAATTTCTTGGCACTCGACCGCAACCTGAACAGGCGATCCTGAATCCGGATAAGGTGCTGGATCCACACAAACATCTAAACGAGAGTTCCGTGACCCAATCCCGAAATGTCGTGAAAATTACAGTAGATTCCGTTCATGACTGCGTGAGTTAGGTTCTGAACGAAAACACAGACACACACACACACAAACGCATACACGAACAGGGATGGACACCTACCCTCCTGGCGGATGCAACAACATATATTTTCCATTATATTATTATGGTATTTAGGAAAAACATTATGATCATAAAACGGAAAACTTGCAGTATGTTGTAGACCTGATGCGTTTATCAGTAGATTCCATTTCAAATAAAAAAAAATATTGAACGAATTGGTTTTATGGGCTTTGAGCGCTGACAATGCCATGTACTTTGGTGAACCTTGTCCAGGCAGCTGTCCGCCTGTCACTTCTGTATGGCTGATTACATATACATAGGTGGCCTCATGTCTGCAGTGTCCTCGTTATAGATCTGTTCTAGACCTTAATCAGCCAGTACAGTTAAGGTAGCAAACTATTTAATCAACCGCTATATATGTCGCTACATATAGCTCTTTATGTGTTAATCCAAGTGCTCTGAAAGAGTAAGACAGTTAGAGAGAAAGCGAGAGAGAGAGAGAGAGTAGTCCATTGTTTGAAGGGGTTCCCACGTGCATGAAATGCCTCTGAAATAACTCTTCATATTAATTAAAAAGACCATTTGACATAACAAAATAAGTGATGGAAGAATACTGGTAACCTGGAATTAACTAAGAAAATGACGTCATTAGCCACGCCATGTTTGTATTTTGTATTTTGTATGTTTGTATGTTTGTATGTTGTATGTTTGTATGATGTATGTTTGTATGTTGTATGTTTGTATGTTTATATGTTTGTATGTTGTATGTTTGTATTCTGTATGTTTGTATGTTGTATATTGTATGTTGTATGTTTTTATGTTGTATGTTTGTATTTTGTATGTTTGTATGTTGTATGTTTTTTTTTATGTTTTTATGTTGTATGTTCGTATTTAAATTTTCTATTCATTCCTCTCTATATGTTAATCCCATTTGCTGAGAGAGAGAGAGAGAGAGAGAGAGAGAGAGAGAGAGAGAGAAAACAGGGAGAGAAAGTGCGAGAGAGAGACGGGACATGGTTGTCTCTGTGCTTTGTGTCCCAGTAATGATTCGAAAGTCAGGCAAGTACTTTCAGTGGCCTGTGAGTCATGATGGAGTAGGCAAAGTGCCACTCTCTGTTAGACTTACTGCTATTTGCAATTAAAATTAAACCCCTTGTTTTATTTGCAATCTTTATTTTGACCAGTTTTGTTTATTCGCAATTGATAGATGGCGCTGCCACTTCATCCACTTTAGAGCGGATACACTCGCATAGTTTCAGAGAGATAGCGCTGCGGAAGCCACTTCGCAGAATGAAGTCACATTTCTCTTGATTTATGGGAAATATGGAAAATGACCCCCTCAGGACAAACATGACCTCGTCTCCGACACTTCAAGACCAAAAACGGACATTTCCGAGGCGTGGCCACACAGGAGTTGCGTCACAGAGTGGCATCATCGTTAATTATAATACAGATTAGCTAGGGAAACACAGGAAACGCATGTACCAGCCACTAAGGAAAAAGAAAGTACTGTTTATTTTAGGTAGTAATGACGGGTCTTATAGAGTGTCCGTCCTGAAAGAAATAAAGTCTGGAATTCCTCGGGACCTGCCCAAGATATATGTTATTTTCAATATTTGCATGTATTTGTAATTTTTTTCGGGTATCGGTATTGTGCTTGTTTTGAAACGTTTCTGGATTTCTGGTTCCCTGGGGTCTTTTGTCTTCCGTTTCAGTCCCTTGTTGCCATCTTGTATATCAGATAACGGTATCATGGTTGATTCATAAGCCAAGGGACCATTCCCACTAGACTAGTATAATCTAAGACCCGGCCACATCTGGCGTATTATTATCCATCTCATAAGGGGTCGAAACTTTGTATTATTTGTGGAGAGCGTTGGATTAATCAAACGAAAAGACGTTGGGGGGGGGGGGGGGAAGTTAGCATATGACGCAAGGGGGACTTATAGAAATGGATTAGTATTCTATCGAATTTTATGACCAATCACTCAAGCGATATCCCATCATAATGTGTTGTTTATTGCATCAGTCGGTCCTAGAATGAGCCCACGGCCGCTAATAAGGGTATTTCCCCACTTGATGTGTGAATGGACGATAGAGGGAAGACAGGTCATCCCAAGTACAGTTAGCGTTTTTCTTCATTGACACTCCAATAATGCTGGGACATAATGCCAGGGAGATATTCTTTCCTGCGACACTGTCTCTTAATGGCGGCACATAAAAGGAGATTTACAGAGCCGCAGAAACGTTTTTCATTGAGACCACCTGCTTCAGTATTTCCTGGTGTAAAAGTGACCCGCATATGTTATTTTTTTTCCAAGCTTGCGAAATATCCCGGAGAATCTACAATGAACCAATCAGATTATGTGTTTGATAAATGTGTTTTCTTGCGCCGGTGTTGAGCTCCCTGCCGTAAGTGTACTCGTGGTGTCCCCCTTTCATTGCCAGTATCCCATCTAACAGAATCTCTGTGCGTCTTATTCTGATTCAACAGGTTATTTATATTACGGCATTGATGGGGACTAATTCAAGCAACTTTGATTACCTTTCTTATTATGCGACATACCGTGGAAATGGATAACATGAACACAAACAGACACACTCTTGAAAGCCCAAATAATTTATGACTTTTGTATGCCTCGTACGGAACGTAAAGCGGAAATAATTATTCAAATCCTGTACCAAACAAACATACCTTGTTCTTAAATTATGCACCTGAACTTTTTTTATTATATTGAATATTTCAGCATATTGAACTATTTTATCATAAGGGCATAAAAGTAATGTTATATGATGTTCGAAATAAATAGTAATAAAAAGCCTTTTCATTGTTAACATTCTGAGATGTCACGAAAATTTGTTACCTTATAGAATATATATATATACATATATATATATATATATATATATATATATATATATATATATATATATATATATATATATTACTGGTTATTAACTGAATAATGTTGGAGTGTGCAAACAGGTAAAGGACTGGTAAGACGTAACCCATTCAGAAGGCACGTGAATGCACACTTTTGACACTGTGTGGTCAACTTAGCTGTACGGCCCGCCAATGTACCATTGACTTACTAGTGCTAAATAAAGGAAGTACTGGAATATCGATCTTGACCAGCGCAGTGTTCCCCATTTATACCCGAGGAAGACGTCACAGCATAATCCTGTGTACGCTCCCGAGGCAGCGGATATCTTACGCTTCTAAAGAAGCAACTATATATAGGAAGTAGGCCTATAGCTAAAGCGCTGTGTAAAGAGCGTAAATCCTGTGTTGCTCGCTACACTCCGAGGTGTGTGGGGGGGGGGGGGGGGAAAGAAGAAGGGGGCTGGGGTGCAAACGTTATATTTCGTGCGTTCAGGCGCACTGCGCTGAATCTGACTTGCAAGAGAGGGACCTTACTGGTTAGTACGGATGTACGAATGTACGATAATACCGATATATCGATATATCCCAATAGAGTAATTCACATATTGTATATCGCGATATGGTTTTCATATACCGATATTTTTCGATATTTTTCATACGGCACTGAAACTAACCTATTGTAGTAAAAAACCTGTTGAAAATGTTGACATCAAAATTGGAAGCGTTTAGTGAAGGCTGAAAGTGAAAGCCGCCAAGTACCATTCGGGCCGAATTAGACCTACTAGAAAATTTCCAAGTAGGCTTGATGGACAATATGTTCAAAGGTTCGTCCCCGGTAATTGGATTTTCTACCTGCTGATTTAGTGGTACCTAAAAAGAAAGAAGTGCCGCACACGGTCAAAATAACTTTTAATTATTACATAGTAATATTCCTTCCTTTTGAGAGGTCCCCACCTTGTATCACAAGCAGTTGCTGATGCGCGTTGCTGATAATGTTCCAAGACTAGTATGATGATAGAGTCTTTATTCACAGCAAAGATATTTTGGGTAATCTCTGCTGAGGCCTGCAGGGCCTGGCTACAGATAGCCCGTCTCTCTTTCTGCTAGAACCGCGCACTCTCTTAAAGCGCGCACTACATATATTTTTTTATACAAAGCTTTCAAGTTACATATGATACATACATATCTATATTTCTGCATTTCGTCATAAAAGCTCAACCTTATTGTATGACCCAAAGTAGGTCACAAATACGTCAGATTTAGAACTGTTCTTTCTTACTTTCCTGTGATCTGATTGAACTTAAGTTTTCTGGAAAATCCCATGTCTGACTCGACATACACCCAGCTATAGATGACTTGCAAGTCCTATTTACAGACTCATATAAACATGATCGGATATTCTCTTCACAGAAACCAATTTAGAGCTAATTTGTGAGAGTACTTTAAGGTTCTACAAACATACTGAATTACCATTTGATACTTGGTCGTCTGATTAACATTAATAATATTTGGTTCTGTCTGAATATCAGGCCTCATACATCCTGATACCTATTGGTCGAAATGTGTCTGTCACTCCATGTATTTTAAGTTTAAGTTTACTTACCAATATATAAAGTAAACACTCCATAATAGTAGGACTTCAACTTTTTTGGACAAGAATTATTTCAAGGATAATCACATAAATATGGGTCTTTTTGCGGTTGGGACTTTACGGAATGATTAATATTTTGTAAGTACCTGTATGCGCATGTGAAATGTGAACAGAAAAGTCCCGGCCGTCCTACAGATTCTAACAGGAACAGGTTCTTTTTTAGCAGAAACGACCTCTGGCGGAAGGGTGCGCGTCTTATTCATTTTTTACTATTTTGATAATTTGATTTTTTTCTTTAGCTATTTAAGAAAACTTGACATTTCTTTGTGTCGTTTCAGGTATCGAGCTATCCGGTTCCCGCTCCACCAGCGCATGACGAGGGCCCGCATCTACCTGTTGTTATTGTTTGTTTGGGTCGTATCGGTCCTGGTCGGCTTTCCGCAGGTGCTTGTAGCCAGAGCAACCAAGGACAGCTTGGGCGGATTGGAAATGTGGCAATGTGGAGAAAAATGGCCTTATCACTGGCAGCTCCAGGTGTACACTTTGTCGCTGGCCTTGCTCCTGTTTGCTATCCCGCTTACCCTCCTGGCTTACACCTACTCAAGAGTGGCCTGGGCGTTGTGGCATCAACCCAGTCCTAACAGAGACGAACTTCAGTGTGGCAACATACGGTTGAAGGCTAAGGTTAAGGTTTGGTTCCTTTCACTCCTCATGCTTTCCGCTCTTACTGAACTAATCATCTGATATTTTTTCACTCGTCCTTTCCGATCCTGCTCTGCAATGTGATTACAGATTACCTTTGCAGTAAATGCACATACATTGGGATAAAAAATATAATTCTGAATAAATTTTGGTCCTAATGGAGTATAAGCATCTGTATTAATGACAATGTGTAGGGGTTATTTGATGTCTTCATGATACACAAAAAATTAGTGCCCATACTACACTCTTTACACAGCGCTTTACCCATAGGCCAACTACCTATATCGTAAGCGCTGTTTGTTATAACCTTGTATCCTGAATCTCTACACCTGAGCCGAGCACTGTATTTTGGTCCAGTCAGATGAGACCCTGTGCTGGAAGCAAAACGGTTTACCAGCCAAATGAAGAATACACGAAGCCAATGTTGTTCATTTCGTTTTGAGTGACAGCTCATCGCCCCGGCGACCGTTTGAACAGGCCACAGGCTCAGAGAGAATTGCCCAACGCGTGGTTTCTGGGCGGAGCCTGATGCCTGTCGAGTGTTTGTTGACTTGCATTAGGTTGGCTGATAGTCACATCAGCAGTTTTTTTATGCAGACAGGCACATGTGCACCACCTGGTGTTTAAATGCATCATAAATGGTCAAAGCAGGCAGCGGGAAAATCAGTAGCTCCTTTAGAAGCGCAAGATTTCCGCTGCCTCGGGAGCGTATGCCCATACTTTTTTTAACAGTTCTGTCTAACGATCCTTGAGGTAAATTCTCACCGTACTCCTCAGTAGCGAATGCACCCTGCTGGGGACGCAGTACATATTGTACAGCTACCGTTTCTGCAGTTGTCCCACGATCCGTAAGGGTAAACTGTCACCGTAATCCCCTGTAGCGCTTGCACCCTATAGAGTTTGTACCGCTGTTCAAACGGTACATACTGTAGTTATCGTTTTGCATCGCATGGCTGCACTGAAAATGGAGGTAAATTTTCGGGAGACGATTGGTAACCATGCGATAAATGTGTATTGGGCATGCTAAGGTTAATTTTGCAAATGCTTGACTTCACATTTGCATGGAAGTTCTTATCAGTACTAATTAAGCGAGTACACATAGGGACTCAATTCAGTTGGGTGATTGAACGAGCGATGACTAGCTTAAAAGCAGGCTTACCACGATGTTATAATACATATTTTCCTGCTGGTCCATTTAACTGGCTACGACAGTCATTATGCGAACATTAACTTTTAACAGCTCTCTGCATGAGTCTGTCTTCTAACGAAACCATTCTTTTCTCTCCTTATATCGGCAATTTCATATTCTATATCATGCATGAAGTGTCCATGAGAATTTATGCAAACTACTGACTAACATGCAATTGAAAAGTCCTTGAACCTTGTCTTGATTCTACAGAAAATACATAAGAACAAGTCAATCGATGTTCGACACCACCGTTATAGACCACTACCACTAGTAAATATAAATACTGAATTGGTTAAGGTAAATTAAGAATGTTATGGTAATATTTATTTTTCCATCAGATGGAGTTTGACAGTTTAAGCTTGAACTGCTTCTAGATACCATACGATTAAAACAACATAAACTGTAATATATGCCAAAGACTGAATTATAGCTCTTTATTTTGCAAAATTTGCAAATCATATAATAAATATGCAAGATATGATCATGCTCCTGGGCTCACTGGATTTTCCGAGGAATATATATGAGAACCTTTGAGCCCCTTCGTAAAAAAAAGTTTTACCTTGCCCTGTCTGAGTGAATTGTTTCGAGTTACGATTTTCTGTCATTTTGATTAGACTGAATCGCAATTCAAAGGTTTTTTATGGAGAAGGAAATCATAAAAATTCATACAATATAGCTAATTTACGCCCTATGAGGTGTGCTTGACTATTCCGTGTATTCACGCGAATCGGCATCTTCAGAAATGGTTACAGGATTTGACTAATGAATACACCTGTATTCCATCATGTTCGATACACTCTTCGAAGAAACCCATTCGTGCAGGAGGCGGTTTTGATACCGAATTCATTAATACGGCATTGGTTCCATCGCTCTGTAATCACATCGAAAGAGCAATGTTTTGTATGTTTTGTCGGCATTGCATACACCTAATGAAGAATATTTGCGCCAAAGCACTCACGCCTTGTTAGAAACATCATTCCCCATCTTTTTTGGAAGAATATACACGATGGTCTAGAGTTCCTTAGTTCTCTGTGACTTCTAAACACGAAGTCAACCGAAAATGTCTGACCCTAAAATCAAAATAAAGGTTGTTTTTCGCAAGCACCGCGGGTGTCAGTTTTTACCTACGCATCAAAACGTATTACTGTAATTTTTTTTACTCCAGCAGCTGGAACATGTCTTTCAAGAAAAATAAACAGTAAAATTTCGTTTTCTTATGTTGTGCTTTTACTTATTTAGCAAAACAATTATGTTATTCTCATGATGTCTCCAGATCCATTGGATTTTTTTTATCGAAAATTTATAATAAACGTTTAAACAAAGCGCTCATCCTTACTAATTCCTGAATAAAGTGCCCGAGGAAACTACTTTTGGGGCTAATTGAAATGCGGTTTTCGGTATTTGGCACGCTTTTATTGTGAAAATATGACCAACCCGTTCTTAAGACTACCTACACTGATCTCGAGATATTTTGTTTTAACGGATTTTATATATATATATATATTTCTTTACGAGTGATCGCGTTCATTGTGATCTTTGTATAACTGATATCTCCCACATGGACACAAGTAGACTTATATTATTAAAGGGGCCTAATCACGTACAAAGCCTGTTGAATTAAAAAGTTCGAACTAATCCTGGTTTTGGATGTGTCGCACATGTGCAAAATCGGACCTCCAGTCACGCGGCCTTTTTATGATAAACAGACACACGTGGACCGTGTGTACTATAACGCAGAACCATAACAAGCTGAAAGGAAGGTAGTAAGACCGTGCCCTGGGATAGTTTTGCTTGGAAACTTTTGTATAAAGTAAAACTGAACTGATATTGTGATAGAACATGCATATGGACCTTGAGACCATAAAGTCTATAGAGATCGTCCACTGTTGGTAACAGAGCACTTATATGAAAATTCGAAGGTTTGGGATGAAAAGTTTGGCTTACAATGTAATAACAGTCATTTTTAAAAGTTGGTAATGTGAACTTGACCTTCCGTCTTATGACCTCAAAAGTTGGATTTTCTTTCCCTAAAGATTTTCGAGTCATATGTGAAAGATGGAGGGTTTAGGCTGGAAAAAAAAACGGTTTAAAAATCGTTCAAAAGCTTTTCAAAGGGTGGGTCCTGTGTCCTTTGACATTGTAACTTCAAAATTAAAAGGGTACTACCCCTATCGGCATTTCAGCTTTGTGTTAAGGCTGGAAGGTTTTGGACGTAAAGTTACGCTTAAAACGCGCCCTTAGGCTTTTTAAAGACGTTTTGTCTAATAGTTTGGCTTAAAATGCATCCGCAAGCCAATATTACGGACGAACTGAGGTGTTAATATATCCCCCTTTGCAACTTCGTTGCGAGAGCGTAAACAACTTTTACCCAGTATTCTATCAGTCATTCTCATTTGGCCCAAAAGCGTTTACGCCTCCATGTAGTCGTAAAGAAAATCGACATTCATTCCCTTGAAAACATGTCCAAGCTGTACACATTAGTCAACTATGGCATTTTTTCAAATAGACGGGACCCAAACCTAATAGCAGCCATAAATCAAGAAAGTAAAGAACACGCGTTTTGTGATTTACGGCATTGATTAAAGCAGAATTTCATTGAATCCAGTCCCGACAACACCATTATATAAATGATCCCTCAAAAGCAACATGTATTACATCGTTTATTCATAAATGGTTGTGGGTGTTATTCGGATATTTTGGTGAAGAAAAAGTATAGATATGTCTCGTCACTATTAAAAGCATATTATGTTTTGCCGGATGCAGTTTTTTGTGCACGTTTCAATCATATTTATCTTTATAACTTTGCTAATCATGAGATAAAAACAATACTGAAAAAAAAGACGATTGTAACGGGGCTTTCTTGTGAATGTGAATGTACTTTTTCCACAGAAGTATATGTTTTAATTATATGTAGTTTGTCTGTCTGCCGTGCGTCCGTCTGTCTGTCTGTCTGTCTGTCTGTCTCTCTCTCTCTCCATCTCTCTCTCTCTCTCTCTCTCTCTCTCTCTCTCTCTCTCTCTCTCCTGAGTAACAGAAACACCTTTCGCAACTTTTGCATTCAACACACACTTCGAATACCTATATGATTATCAGTTTCACAAAAATGGTAACAATACCATTCTTTTAATAAACCATAGTATCTCCAGACTTTGTCTGGCGATACAGTTATATGGGGGGGGGGGGGGAAATCCTACCCGTGAATACCAGCTTTCAAACTTTCTACATGCATTAGTCACGCCCTATGATAAAGTGAACCTGGCTGACCCGTGTCACATTTCATGAAACCGACAAGCCACCTGTAGTTATCAATCACGCGAAAAGTACAAGACGGCCTGACACTGACGAATCGGTTCCATAAGTGATGGATTACCTAGAGCAAGTCGCTCAATGATAAAATCTCCATTGTGAGTTCAAAAGTCATGCCCGGACCACTTTCCCTGCCGAGGCCACTGATAATAGCTGGAGATAAACCTACCGGGACTATGGCTGGCTATTCAGGCGCCGGTTTTGACTGATTGACGTATAGATTCCACAGACAAGCTAATGCTTTTCAATTATTCGAGTCATTTCGCGTGTAATATATATATATATATATATATATATATATATATATATATATATATATATATATATTACTGAAAGGGGTTTGCCATTCCAGGATAAAAGTGCGCGATACAATAAAAGTAGAGCGGCTATAAGTTAATAAAATATATCAATGCATTACTGTCTCGACCCGCAGATTTAGTGCACACTACATTTCTCTCATCAGGTGACTGTGTCTTGTTGGTTTGTGTTTGTTCATGTTCGGGTGCGTGTGTGAGATTGGCTGTTTTCGCTGTATGAAGCCTGCAAATGTTAAGGTAATCGCTTCGTTTATTAAGGAGTGGCGTTTTTTTTACGTCCTGATTTGTAGCTTCCTCTGTTTGCATAGGGAAGTTTGTTAGCTATTGTTGTCATAGCTGGATTAGCGATAATGGACTCTGTGATACTGTGTGAGGTGCCTTGTCGTTTGTCTTTTTAAATTTATTTAGATAGTACTGTTTCTTTTTTATATTGCTTGTATTTTTCATATTTCCATATTGCTTGTAACCCATCTTTCTGCAGGAATGTAAAAATAAACGTCGGGAAAATGTTCCTCATCTGATAGATAAACATGCACTCACGTCAGCCCTCTTCACAAACTCTTCAATAGAAATACAATGAAAGTCAGCTACAGCTGCCTCCCAAACATGAGCAGCATTATCAGAAAACACAACCGAAAAGTTCTAGAATAGCCATGTAACCCCCCACCCAAGCGAGCTTGCAACTGTAGGAATAAAGGGGGATGCCCACTGGACGGAAACTGCTTGATAACCAGCGTTGTTTGCAAGGCTGATATAACAACAAACAACGGGACTGTCTCATACATAGGAAACACAGGAAACACTTTTAAAAGCTGCTTTGCAAACCACACGAAATCCTTTAAATACGAGCAATTTGAAAAAGAAACAGAACTATCTTAATTATTTAGGTGTTACGGGTTGACATAAAAGTGGACCGAACTGTCTCACTAGTGAAGCTTCCTTTTCTAGCGAAGTGGTTGGAACGCCGGACTGGGCTCGAATCCGGGATCAGCTCAATGTTTTACCCTGAACAATTTGTCGTCATAACAAATGGGAGCTCGTCCAACGTGACGGTAAACTTTGTGGCCCTAGGAATAGTTTACCGAAGGTGTGACTCCTGGGATAGTCTTGTTCTGATAGCAGAACGCTCTTCAGAGGGGATATGTAACGGGGTGACATTAGAGAAGTACGAACTGTCTCACTGGTGAAGCATGCTTTTCTAGCGAAGCGGTTGGAACGCTGGGCATGTGTGCCACCGACATGGGTTCGAATCCTGGATCGGTCCAATGATTTCCCATGAGCCATTTGTCTTCGTAACATTGGAAACATGTAGTGTGCACGAAATCTTCGGGTAGTGAGAGTAATGTTTGATGTATTTTATACACATCAAATTTATTTCTATTAAACTTGCAATTGGTCATAGCTGTGCCAATTCACATTCATTATCACACCTCAAATCAAGAATTCAAAACCTCGATCTCCGTAATATATCGTTGAATTTCAACAATGATGTTTCAGTTATTTTGTACAAAACATATAGTCAAAACTTTTATTGTACATTAAGGATTTCCAGTTATTGTTCTGATAAGTCTAACCTAAAACCTGTTTCATCTTATGAATATTTAGAAATGAAACGTCGTTTTTTTTACAGATTACCAAGATGCTAGTGGCTATCGTGGTTGCCTTTGGTATATGCTGGTTTCCGCTTTTCACGTTTAACTGCGTGGTTGATTTCGCCCCGGAACTCATGGACAAGATCGTGACGAGGCGCCATGAGCACATGTTTCTGGGGACTTACCTGGCCTGTCACTGGCTCGCGATGGCCAACAGCTTCGTCAATCCTGTAATATTCGGCCTTCTTAATGAAAGCTTCAGGGTAAGTGGATCATTACACACACACACACACACATATATATATATAATTTAGACTATTACTTATTCAACATAGATTGAACAAATAGGTATTATAATTAATCGAGGCACTCCCCATGGCCCAGGTGGTGACTTTCGGTATTGTCTAGAGGTGTGAGAAGAAGAGAACCGGCCTTTTGCGGGCGCCTCCAATAAACTCTCATAGCCGGCGGAGAGAGCGTTTTACCCCTCGACTGACTAGTTATCTGGATATTTATTTGTTATTTGATTGCAAGAAAGTCAAAGATTCATTCTTGTAACCTGTGTGGCGAAGCTGACGATAACAAGAGGCCAAGAATACCGAACCTCGGATAAATGTTTCTAATTCATATTCATTATACCACCGCCAGGTGGCGAGAGGTTTTGCTGTTTCCTTTGTTTTCTGTGCGCAATATTACGCGAAACGTTCGGCATATATTGTGTTGACATTTTGTGGAAGGTTTTAATAGCGTCCAAGGAACAATCAGTTAAATTTTGAGGGTCATCTGGTTCACCATCGTCTTTTTTTTTTTTTTTTTTTTTTAATTCAAGTTCTTTTCAGTGGCGTATGGCAATTTCCCTGTTAAGACCCAGAGTCATTCTTAAAGCACTTGCAATTGTATGGAGCTAATGAACCGTGACAAAAATTCACTGAGTTGCTGTGTAGTTCAGTTGAGATACTTGCGGAAGCTGTGGTGAATGTGGGGACGATGAAACCGAGGGACATCATAGTCCAGTCTCTGTTCACAGTGCTATATCCCCATCACATAACAAACCTGCGTGTTAATACGGTTACCTGTCCTACAAGGCTAGGTGATACACATAGCGCCACCTAACTCGCCGAATGGAACTTCGCTAATAACTCGATCTGAAGAGCCATGATATGCCAGAGACTAATTTGTGTTATTTAAGTGGTGTACTTTTTAAGCAGACAGGTTTTTGCGTCGGAGCGAATACCCCATTATTAAAGACTCAAACAAGGACTATTGCCTGATTTGTTTTGTGAACTGCATTTTCGAACATTGTTACAAGCGAAATTTCTATTACGGTTTGGCATTTCCAAGAAGTTCTGGAGTTTAATTACCTGACCACAATCAATGTCTCATTCATATTTTTTTTATATTTGGGTTTCGTATTTTGTACATCCGTGATTGAACAAAACAAAACCTTAAAATCCTGCTTTATTGTATAGAACCGAAATAATCCGGCATAACTTAAAGTTTACACACTATAAGAAATGTTATATTAAATATACAACGAAGCTTATATGATTAAGTTCTTCAATTCCTTATTGCATATAGTGTGTATAGGACAGAAAAAGTCACAATTGTCACATTCAATCAGACATACGGACATATAGTTAGATAGGTACGGTTATCATTAGTTTGACATGATTGATTGCATGAAATAGGTGTCATCTTTATCTATATACTTATATCAATGGCAATTTAGTGTTGCATGGACGCAATATAGTTGAATAAGGAATATTATAGGGAAAACTGAATGTAGTCTAATTGTATGATTTGTCCAAATTGTTATTACAACTAATCGTGGCACATTATGAGCTTAGGTGGTAGTGTTTGATGGTGTCTGGAGGTGGAGGTACCCGGAGAACCCGGAGAAAACCATCGACCTTGGACGCGAAACGACACTCCATTCTCGTAGACACTCCGGGAATCAAACCTTGGTCGCCAGCGGAGAGAGCCGAGCGTTTTACCACCAGAATGTCGAGGCACCTGTGCAGATTCATTGGATTAAGTTGTAACCTCAATTTTTAGAGACTCCCGAAAGCCAAAATTTTGACCAAGGATAGTTCTTTATTTAAACGATCCATGTAAAATAGATAAAGTTTAAACAGAAAAAAACACACGGCTGTTGGTCGAACTTCACATCCAATAGCTGTTTGGTGCGGTTAATTAAATAAATGTTACAGATCCCCATATCACAGAAATAACGGTATTTTACTAATGATTGGTCATCAAACCTGCGCAATAATAATAACAATAATAATAATAATAATAAAAACATTAATACTGATTGTAATGATAATAATAATAATAATAATAATAATAATAATAATAATAATAATGTAATAATAATAATAATAATAATAAAAGTAATACTAATAATTATTATTTCAGATAATGATGATAATACTAATAGTACTACTGCAATTACTACTACTTCTAATAATCACAAACATAATAATAATAAATATAATTTTCATAATTATTTCAGACATTAATTATTCATGATAAGTAATCATTCTTTCCATATTCGTTTTAAACAAGTATAATATGTAAGATTTATCAGACGAAAACAATAAACGACAATATCAAATATTTAATATGCCCCAAACTCATTTATGTCTATCTATAATATCATACGCCACCAGAGAATCTATGTGAACATTCCTTTCGAGAACTAACCCTGAACATAAAATGCAAGAGGCAGAATAAAGAGATATTATAGGGAAACCTTAGCTCCTTTTACCAGCAGACGCTTAGTCGTAACTTGAATTTGAGAACTTCCGTTCAAATGTTTCCTCTTGAACTTGGCGTATAAACAAAGAGAAGACCCAAGAAGAAATTCTGACTTCAAACCACTTGGTTGTGGTTTCCTTTTAACAAAATTACACCAATTCTTTTCCCGCAAATAACTTAAAAAATGCCATGTATGCAACATTCGTTATTTAACTGTAAGTTAAATTTAAGCTTCGATCATCAGCAGTTAAAAGACTACCAGCAATGAAAAATTCATAAAAATACCGTTACCGTTGCGTTATTAGCAGTGAACAAGTTGCACGGTTGACACTGGATCTATATATCACAGGACCTGTTATAACTTGCGCTTGTGTCGAAAATTTGGCCTCTTCATTATATAATTGGTTCTGCTGGTGATTTTTATGGAATCCTTATGTAAATTTAAACGCCGACTCAAGAGGAGCAACGTGAGTAGGGAATAGCTTATGGGCGCACCCAGGATTTAAGGAAGGTGGACGCCAGATTTTGTTTGCGCAAAAGCTGCAAGTATATATGTGTGTGTGTGTATTAATATGTATATATGTGTGTGTTTCAATAAATTCTGCCGAAAATCAAACTAGAATTTGTGACTCATAAACTCCTGATGTTTGGTTAATTCATGTAAAATTAAGAAATTATGTCCCTTAAATGGATCTGCTATCCAGAACTTCGTGCTGGAAGGATACATTAATGAAACATGATGTAATCATCATTAATTTAAAATTACTTTCATACTTAACTGTACTATTACATTCTAAATGGTTTTCAAAATCTTATTTTAAATGGTTTTAAAGTCTATGATTTTATTTAGTGTCTGGTATAAAAGAAATCTGCATTAATCAATGTTGCTCCCATGTGTCTGAATGTGTCCACAATGCCTAAATATATCTAAAGGAAACTTTCGTCAACAATTGTTAATGTACCGTATGTATGGAGTTGCGATAAGACCGAAATAATAAATAATATGTATTTAAAGTTCTTATACCAGTTCTTTTATTTCGAGTATTTTTTTCCTAAGTATATTTTTCATATAAGTTCTTAAAAATATGTAAAACGAATAAACAAAACTCCTGATTGAATTGGACTATGCAAGGAGTTATGCCTAGACCCAAAACAAAATAGAAACTATCATACATTTAAAACGGACTGGAGATCCCAAGTTTTTCTTTGCTCAGAGACTTCAAAGGCAATATAAATTCAAAATCAATCGAACGCCCCTATGTAAATCACAAGAAAACTTATCCCATCGCCTCTTTATTTGTTCTGGACTGGAAAAATCTGGCCGCACTGACCATTTTCGTTCATTTTCTGGGCATAACCAAAATGCAAGCTCAAAAAAATAATTAAATGACGACTATTTAGCAACTGATGTTTGACGAACATCAAACAGCCAATCAAAAACAATCAAAGAATTCACTCCATATAGCCCCAGGCTTTTAATCATCATGAACGCTGTCATAGGTCTCTTTGATTTACAGGTGCTGACAAAAGGCCTTGAGGATCGGTCCCTTTTGAGTTCAATCGAAGGTGTTTCTCTTCCCGGCACTTGGCAAATGCAATAATCCTTGTTGACTTGAATGGGCTCCTGTCGCTCTGTTATGTAATTCCTAGTGATCGGTATACCATTCATGTCAGATTACAAACTTTGGAGTCGTAATGGTGCACAATACATTAGATATACATTTGAGCCTCGGATTACTTTAGCCGATAAACCACACAGCTGTGCTGACGGCTTTAAGCCCTTTCTTGGCAGGGCACAGGTCCATTTTAACCACAGCTTCTCATCCTTATGGTCGCTCAAACAAAACGGCATATAAACTGGGAATCCGGATTAGAAGAAGATTAACTGAGTACAGAAAGATAGTAATTAGAATATTGTTTTATTTAATCCTTGTATATTCTGAGGATTTTCTTATGTCGAATTTTCAATATGATTCCAAGGAATGCTAGCTTCCGTCGTGAGTGTGTGTGTCGAAGTTGGTTTTGGGGGGGGGGGGGGTCCCTATTGTGGTATGCTCCCAAAAACGTGTTTGTATTCACGTATTCCGTCCATATACCCAGGTTCATTCGTGAATAAGTGACACTACATTTGTGAATAATCCTTGATGACGTTTCTGAATCACGAACACGTGCTTAGATAAACGCAAACCCGTCTAGCAGGGCAATAAAGAGGAAGGAACAGCATATTGATCAGCGTCGGATCCTAAAGACTCGGGATGGTATTTCCATCAAGGACGTCGGAATAATGCGGATTATCTAAAGCAGTGCAATATAGGGACAATAACTATCTTGACAATAAGCCCATCCGAATTACAATATATTGCAAACGGGAGTCCCATGCGCCGGCCAGCCTATCTATTTGATCTCATGAATATAATATTTCTGGACTCGTTTTGTACAATTCAGCCTATAGATGCCGGTACCAGTGAGAGTTTTCTTTTATAGAAACTGATGTACAAACAGCCAAAAAACTTGACGCAGAAACAACTCCAAATTTTTCTTAACTAAAATCCACATCTTCACAAAGTTATATTGGACAGAGGTCGATATGATATTTGTTTTTGTCATCACGTTATTCGTTCATGAATGTTTACTGCTACGAAGACAAATTGCTCCGGGAAAATACTAGGCCGATCCGGAATTCGTACCCATGTCGGTGGCGCACATGTCCGGCGTTCTAACCGCTTCGCTACCAAAGCAAGCTTCACTAGCGAGACAGTTCGGTCCGCTTTTATGTCACCCCGTAACATTACTAATAGACGACCGTTTGGAAATATGATCTCAAACGTCTCAAGATTTAAGTTAAATATGGAAAAAAATTACTCCCCTTCAGAGACAATTTAAGACCTATATGGGCATTTCCCAACCTGAGATGCGTGACAAAAGTCGAGGGGTCTTACCGTCAGTTATAATATAATTATTTTTCTTTCTTTTACTTTATTATTATTATTATTATTATTATCATTAATATAATATTATATTACGTCAGTCTCACTTTAATACTTAATCTATATAATGCATGTTCATGTTTTAATGCACATGTAAACTTTTATTTTGCAGGCGGACCTCCGTTACTTGTGCCGGCGCTGTATCTGCCGTCGTCTGTGGAGAATCTTTCAGGACCATACCCTGAGGCCGCTTAGATCAAGGACAAGCCGGACTCTCTCAGCGACAAAGCCGCACGGTCTTTCAGTCAGGGCCAAGCTTACTGAACCGGGCTACAAATCTCAAAAGAAATTACAAATGTATATGCTGGACACATGAAAGGCCGTGATTTGTCAAGTGTGGAAATCCTGATTCCGGTGTGGAATTAATGTGTGTCAGAAAGGTCGACCGGGCCGTGAAAGCCACGTCGCCTTCGGTCACTGACGTCACAGACTCAATGACGTCAAAGTCTCAGTGACGCCATAGACATGATGACGTCACAGCCATGGATTTCTATATACATGTCTTCACACTCTCTTCCTATTTCAAACTAGTCATGGCATCATTCATATATAACTTGTCAAAAACTGGTTTAAAATTCACTGTTTTGATTTCAAGAGAAAAGAGGAAAAACTATTTTTGTAATTATTTCATGATACTGAAAAGTGTCCTTTTCCGAAGAGAAATTACCAAACTTATACTCGACAATTAAACTGACCACCTTCCAGCATTCATAAGATGTTCTCTCACAAACAAGGAACGTATCTTTGGGACTTAATTTCAGTTGTAAAACAGTGCCGTTTTCCATGAAACCTCCAAGCACGTTCCTTGGAGACTACCAGTTCACAACTGAAACATACAATCATCTGATCATACGAATTGATTAAAAAAGGACCAAACTGGATTTCATAAAGCTATTTTCTTCACAAAGTATTGATTTTGTGTTAAAAGTATATATATATGTTTATGTGGACAGGTGGTGATAATTTTGTAGTATGCCGCCCGTAAGGGTATGGTAGACGTCACATACTGACAGATGTTGGTCACCGTATGACCTTTCTAGTACATGTAACCGCTGGTGATGTGCGATTAAGTCTCAGGTTATCAAGACAGGAGCCGAATCCCCAGGGAAATTGGACAACATTGGCACCAGGAAGAGTCTTCATAAATAATGCATTTACTGCGGCCAGATGATCCCCTGGGAAATGGATTCACCTTTTCAATACAAAAGGAAAATATAACATAGGATTTCCTCAAAGAGAGCTAACTGTCAGTTGCTAAATTACGCACTGATTTGCCTGAACTCCGCACGCGGCCTTGTACTGGACATTGCTGAATCTTTCGACAGTTATTAAAAAATATGCGAAAAATTATTTTTTAAAATATGGAGGACGAAGTCGGGACTGAAACTTGTCCTGCGTAAAATTGAAGCTTTGCTACCTTTAGTTTGACTCTATTATATGTTTCATTATGTATAAACACACACTGTGAGTTTAAGTATCAATGAGTGTATCTTATGTTAACCATGAATGAAAAACTTGGTCACGTGATCTTCGAATCTTTCATCGAGTCACGGATGCTAAACTACTGGCCGAGGCTGTATGCTTAAATGAAAGAGGTATTATTTCATTGTTTATGTATGGTGGACATATATATATATATATATATATATATATATATATATATATATATATATATATTATATATATATATATATCAAAGTAAATAAAAATGTTTGTTGGTCAGTCATAAAAAACACTGATTTTTTTCCTTTTTATTTTTTTTCTTGCACTTTAAATAACGCAAACTATCCTTGACTATACCTATATTGATGACTGACCTGTTAATGGAAGCTGATTTGTGGCCATGGAGTGAAGTGAACCTTGTTTTTAAAAGCGTTTTGTGTTGTGTGTATAAATGCACTTGTTTGTTTTCTCTGTTTGTGTTGCATGTCTTAAGCGTTGAAAAGGTCTGTTAACATTGGTATGGAAAATAATTACAATAAGGCTTCAGTATAATTGATGGATTTATAGAAAGTAACATATTCTAATGTTCTGATTGACTGAAACTAAATGTAAAAATCACACCATTTACAAATAAGATATATCTGATTCATCACACTTCCCCGACGGCATAAATTCTATAGAACAGCATTAAGTAGCATCAAAAGGTCGGATGAAAATCCAACACATTTCTTGGCGGCAAATGTTTTATACTAGTATTACAATGGAACAATTTATATATACCTTTAGAATCATTTATCACATGCATAATGTAATACATGTGCTTAAAATATTAATCAGGTAGGATGATAAAAGTAGCCAAAAGACATAATGTTCCTTATCACATTTACTTGTCGGAGAATATGGGTAAATTTAATTTAATTTTGTATTATTTTAACTAGCTCCTTGTTCGTTCCTTTTGCTGGGTTCGTCCCGGACTGGTTTTATTTTAGCTGCGTTCCCCCTTCGAATTTTCTATCAGATGGCGCTGCGACAGACCCTTCGCGTAATTTCTCAAATAATGTCAAATTAAATGTCTGGATTTATGGGAAAATTAGGAAAATTCTTCCCCCTTTTATCACATTTGGCATCCTCGTGATTTAAAGACAAAAAGCATTGTTTTTGCCATAGAAGATTTGGGGAAATATTGAGTGCCACCATCATTTACAGTATTAGTAATTTATTATTGGAAAAGATGAATAACTGAGTCTGTATATCGGCGCCATCTCAGGGTCAATTAGTTCGAACACTACGTGGTGGACAATATCTCAAGAATCCTTGGTTCGTATAAACCATTATCTTACATGAAGTTTTGGAAAGTCTGCCTCTCTGTTAGGCCAAAAAATTAAAGGTATGGTTCTCAGGAACCGCCCGCGTCAATTAAAACCCCACCGCTTCAAAAAATCTATTTTGATTTGCATCTTTCAAGAAGATAAATGATACAATTTTGAAAAGATCTCCCTTGTTATGTAGTGCTTTAACCTGTTTAGCAAAAACAAATATGTTATTTTCGTGCTTTTTTCTGATCATATGACATTTTTATCGAAACATACAAGAAAGGTATAAATAAAATATTGCCCGCCCGCCTGAGAACCATACTTTTTTTGGGCCTAATGTGTCTCTTTTTCTTAAGACTGTGATAAAATAAACCCTGAATAGAGTGAAACTCATGAAAGAATTGAATCCTCTATACCTCCTAAAGTGTACCGGCTTATTTGACACAAACGTTAAGTGGAATCAACGGAATGGGCTACACTAATGATATTGCCGGTATTGATAAAATAATTTCATATATATATATATATATATATATATATATATATATATATATATATATATATGTGCAGTGAAACCTCGTTGTGTCGAAGTCGAAGGGACCCTCGGAAAACTTCGACACATCCGAGGTGACACAAGCGGGTTTTATTTGGTTATAATATAACTAGAGTTGTTCGGAATATCGAGTCTGTAACTTCGACATAAGCGGGGTATTCGACTTAAGCGAGTTCGACACAACGAGGTTTCACTGTATATATATATATATATATATATATATATATATATAAATATATATATATATATATATATAGTTCTAAACTGCTAGAGCGGTTTGATTGACATGATTAAGGGTATTAACCTTTCAGTACGAGATATAATGTTACTGCATGGGGAATACAGATACGACCCTTTAGACAAATTAATAAAAGGAAAGTTGATATGTATGTTCTACAAATTGTGGTTTTGGTTACGTATCACATGTTCAGGCCTTGTGATTTGATATCGCATTTTACTGCTAATGCATTGTATCTCAGTCCCTCTGAACAATTAATCTTAGAGAATATTCAATAAAAATTAATATTTCTGCTGAGAAACATCTAGGGCATGTAAAAAGTTAAGCTTATTTTTAGTCAACGATATTTTGCATCTAGTGTTGTTAACGATTGATATTTTAGCAACCAGATGCGCGGAACAGATGGGGTCAATTATATATGAGCTTTATTTCTGATCGCGATATATCTTTACTATAAATTGTTTACCATAACGCCAATGCCGAAGATATAGCCTTTGGCAAATTCAGATACATCTTCCTATGGAATTTATTTATTTATAAAATCCTAACTGGGCAAATATAAAGTCGATTTACTTCATTAACTACGTTGAATTATAAGTTCAAGGAAAAGTGAGATTTATTTTGTTTTGAACACAGAATGTCAAATTAATTTTGAAGTAGATGAAGGAATGCAAAGAAGTGATCTGGTTTTTCATAGCGATCAATCAGTCCTTCATTGTTTGTGATCTGCTCAATCATAGCGATCAATCAACCCCTCGTTGTTGTCACACGTTGCCTGTTCTGTTGTATGAATATTTATATTATTTACATTTTACCTGCATGGGGTTCTTTGATAAAGACACAAATTCCAACAGACTACTACTACTAGGTCTATTGCATGGATAAAATAATCATTCGATTACAATTGAACATTTTATTTTCATACATGTGTTTTTTATTTTAAATATGAAATAGCACGGAAATAAAGCAGTGGTGATATTAATTAAGCAGGCTTCGGAAAAAAAGTCTGAGGTTCCGAAGTTTCCACCACGCGCTACCATATGGCGCTGCTTTTTTTTGCGGTTCAGACCAGCTTCCTTTCAGGAAGTGAGGACATTTTTTAAGGTCTTTTCGTGTGTCTTCATGGATTGACCCCTCTTTTTCCAAGCAAAACCAACTAATAATGGATAGTTATGTAGATGTCTGCTAGTTTTATATCGAGATTTTTTATCGATTTTTACCCGGCATGCTGGGTATTTGAATAGCTTTTTCCTTATGTGGGGCCACATGTATACCATCCATCCTAGTTCTCATAACTTTTGTATTTTACAACACTGTTTGATGATGAAATATATATATATATATATATATATATATATATATATATATATATCCCAGCACATTCAAATTTTCTGGGTAACCTCGTCATATGTGTCTTTATGAGGGCTTTCTTTACCTTCATATATAGCATCAATGTTAAATCCGTATATGGCAATCGCGAATATATGGTCAAAAGTATATTAAAATTATTTCTGCCAATATGTAAAACAATTTCAAACCTCCGTCTTGATAGACAATCATAACTCTGATGGTTCCCCGGGCCTGACTGAATACATGACAATGCCATCTACCGGTTTTAGCATATCTAAACATCGTCTGACCAAAAAAGACACATACAGCTGGGTCCGAACTATTTTCATATCCTTTTAATAAAAAAATTAAAACCAAAACATGCATACATACCTGAGATTTTATAATAAAATTCATGGTATGAAAAACATAAATATAGGGCAAAAAAAAGGGTTGGGTTCTCAGGCACCGCCCGCGTCAATTTTAACCCCCGCATTGATTTTTTTTTTATTTTCATCTTTATAGAAGAGAAAATAATACAATTTTAATCAGATTTCCCTTGTTATGTAGCTCTTTTACCTGTTTTCCAAAAAAAATCTTTTGTTATCATGATTTTCCCTGCCTGATCATATAACATTTTTATCGAAACATACAAAAAAAAGGTAAAAAAAAAAACCCGCCAGCACTGATTTCTGAAAAAGTGTGCCTGAGATCCATACTATTGGGGGGGGGGGGGGGGCTAAGACCCTCATTTTTATTTTTGGATCGACTCCAATACTAACGTGTCAGTGCCAAAAAGTAAAAATTTTAATAGATCTGATGTACTAAAACAAGCATCAAAAATGGATTTCTAAATAAATCAAGGGCAAAGATTTATTCCACAATAACGTATAATATGATGTTTTGTGTGCAGTCATATATAAACCAATTAATATTTGACCAGTGAATCGATATATATCATCAAATAAGTTCAAGATTTAAATATTTTATTATTTTGTGTGCCTTTGTGCATAAGCATATATACTGTTAAAGTGTTATCCTTACACACACACACACACCCAACACATTAAATATATACACATATACATCACATACATATATACATGTATATATATATACATGTATATTAAATATATTTTCACAGGCTGAGAATATCGAGTATAAAATTAGAACTATATTTCCATTTATAGTGGGGTGATGTGATTTAGTGTTGTAACTGCAGAAACAATGGGTCTCGTGATTTGTATATTTTATTAACAGTGAAGATTGAACAAAATAAATATGTTTTTCTTTGCCTCCGCGTTGTTTATCTTCATCTTTATTTTCAATTTCTTAAAGAGCTTGAGAATGCCAACCTAACATAAACATGCACCTACACACCCCAGCACGTTCGTATTTGGACTCACCATTGGTTACGGATACACATGGACCGGCCATACTAAAATATCAGTCATTCCCAGTTCCCTTGTCACGTACAACCAGCCACGTTCTGAAAATGGTTGGAGTATTGTTTGCAGGAGCCGGATTTAGAGCGGAGCTCAAAAGGCGCGCTTCCCCTCATTTACGACGGGAATAGTCTGGAATAGGACAGTATGTCGGAAAGCAAGGCCAGATTTAATATCTAAATGTATATAACCGTATATTTTTTATACTTCTGCATGCAATAGCAGAAGCGGATCAAGAAAAGGGGGAGGGGACGGACCCTCATTTTTCATTCAATGCAACGTTATTAATGTTGTAGACCAAATTTTGCGAACCCCCCCCCCCCGCCTTCCGGACCTTTTGTAAGTTTTTTTCACTAGTCCTGAGTTCCCCCTCCCCCCCCCCCCCCCAATTCCTAAATCCTTGATCCGCCCCTGAAGAGTGACGTATAAACCATACTAGCATTTCCGGCACACTTCTTAACCCTCCCCCTCTCCCTTATAATCCTCGGCCCGCCCCTGGCTTGATACCAAAAAGCACGAATATTAGAATAAATCTCCAACTAATTGAATACTCTGGATATCAGGTGTTCACGGGCGGGTCAGACTCAACCGGTCTCTTCCAATAGTCAGAGGAAATGATTTAACATCTGCAGATTGGTTGTCCGTGTCATGAATATTCTATATAATGAATCTGTCGTATAAAAACTATAAAGATCATGGCGCAGTTGAGTGAAAATGTATTAATTCTATTAAACTGTGAACCTAATGCGGGGAAAACTGTTGTTGCCTTTTTGTTCGCGAAGGTTACAAATTCGTGATATTTGCGAAAGGTGAATTATCGCGAAATAAAACCTTCGTAAAAAGAGGGTCCATCGTCAATTGAAAAGTTGAAAAATAAAAGGCTCACATTAGGAATAAAAATACATCGCGTATGTTCAAAGACTGATATTTAAAATGAGATCAGATCTTTCAAATTGTCTGACATAAACGAATAATATTTATCGTCATTAAGATTTTGTGCACATAATATTTGATTAATTAATTCACATAATAATGTTTATATTCTCTTTGCATATAGATCTTTCGTGTTGTCAGACCGCGAAAATGAAACCCTCGCGAAACACTGAAAGAGTGAAAATCGCGAAATTTCAAACCCCGCGATTATAAAGCTAACCGCAGTAAATGGGAATTTGAAGGCTGGACCGGATTTGGCGTTACCACCACATAATTATTAGTTACATTGTCAATATTCTTGTAAAATATAATTGTGATGAAAGAGAAACCAACAACTGTTTGCTTCAGCACATCCGATGAGCCTCCGTCTAGCGGCTCTCAGGGCTTTAGCATATATGTCTTCTAGCATGAGTTAGCTTCTGAAGATCGGAATTCCGTATTTGCGTCCGGTACTAGAGGAATGTAGTAGGTAAGACTGGTCTTGCTTTGGGTATCCAACGAGTTTGAACTTACCTTACTGTGTGCGATTTGTGTCAAACTTAAAGGCATCTTTACTGACTGAGACTTTCAGATAATGACAAACGTTTTGTCGTTATGCCAAAAAAGGTATGGTTTCCCGGGCACCGCCCGCGTCAATCCTCCCCCCCCCTGCCCCTCATTTTTTTTTATCTTTCAAGAAGGTAAATAATAAAATTTATGTACTGTTTTAATTTTGAGCAAACAAATTCGTTATTTTCATGCTTTTCCCTGATCTTATGATACATACAAAAAAGGTCAAAATAAAAATCCGCCCACCCGCAATAATTTAAAAAAAAAAAAGTGCCTGAGAACCATACTTTTTTAGCCTTATGCAAGCGTGAGACTTTGTAAGGAGATTGGAGGATTAATTCATTTCCTGTCAGGTAGATGTCGGTAAAGTACTATGATATGTTTCAGGTCAGAATGACGCATGAATTCGACTTTATGTTATCATACATAACTGTCCAAATGTTGACAGTCCCATCATATGGGCATGAGAGAATTTAAAAATGCCGAGAAAGTGACAGTGTATCTAATTCAGGAACTATGAGTCATTTTCTCCCCCAGATGGCACCACCTCCCGGTGCAAACTGTGGAGAAGGCATACCTCTCACAGCATCTAATGTTACATTTTTTCTCCCTGCAGAAAATTATATAATATTTGATTATTTGCATGATTAGATAGCTTAAATCCTATATGATCAGATATTAAAACATATTAATTGCTTAGTGCTCTAATTGTTGTTCACATTATGGCTCGTCCATATAAGGCTTTGGAGGTGACGTTTTGGACAGCCTGACCTTTACCTTTACAAATAGCATTGCTTTTAGAAAGTATCATTTTACAAGAAGCAATGCAAATTAATTAAATTTATCCAGACTGTATTCATTCATACATTATACATGGAATCAATGCTTCTATATCTCGAATTATATCAGCAGTATACAGCCAAACAAAGCTACCTAAAGTATAGACTACAGCCCTTATCATTATTATACAGCGATTTGTTCGAACAAATCTGATAACTCCAAGGGATAACCAAAATAGTTACGTAACTAAAAGCATTCATTATTCGTATTGTGTAGGACATAGAAGGAAAGGTAAAAATAGATACGAAAGAAAAAGCGATTTATTATCATAATGCACAAAGTCTACATAGAAAGTCTCATAACTTAGTCGTTTATAATTATGAGCTTCGTCGCTAATGATTTGTTCCACACATGTTTATTTCACCAAGGTTATAAAATAGCCACATTATGCAACAGTTCTCTAGAAAAAAAAGGCAGTGAAAAGCACATGGGCAGTAACCTTGGCTATAATTGACAAATAGCCCATAAATGTTGCATCAGTAAAAACATATATACAAACAGATATACATTAAAAAGACCAAAACTATAGGCAAAAAGAAATAAGCAAAGTTATTATTATTGTTAAATTAGTATCGATGCAGTCAACCATGATCATCTGATTTTCCGAAATTACGCTGTTTTTCCATGTGCGCGTTTATGCAAATATGCCTGAACTGGCAGACGTATATATTGATACAATGGATCTAGCAGGTCTTCCTAAAATAGATGGAGGAGTTATGACATTTTAATTCGAATACCCGAGTTCACACGTACTCTATTAAAGAAAATTGCTCCATTGGCGATTTTTACGCATATTCGCAAACACG
Source organism: Sipunculus nudus (assembly GCA_026874595.1). NCBI lineage: Eukaryota > Metazoa > Annelida > Sipuncula > Golfingiida > Sipunculidae > Sipunculus > Sipunculus nudus. The sequence continues at coordinate 58,629,757 of CM049307.1, forward strand.
CACACCCAAATTATACGAAATCATATATGAGTGTTTTTTTTCATGCACATATACGCATGAACGCGCAAATATAAAAACAGTTTGACAACTTGGATATGTTCAACAGACAGACCTTTTTGCAATTTTGGTCAAGATCCTTTCAACTGCATTGTGATCAAGGTTAAAAGGTTAAATTTATGTTTATTATCATCTTAAAACAATTAACTCCAAACTCGAATCAACGTGTAACAAGCATTTCAAGGGGTTTTTTTACTTTAATTTTCAAATAGCTTCCCGTGTGAATGGTGAATCCAAAATATACAAACTGAATTCCATGAATTCATTGTAGTGGTATTGTCCAGAAGAGATGATCTCGGTACAATATACCGTGAAGAATATATTTAAACTGTAACCAATTTTAGGGTTGCTGAGATTGTCAGGTCTTCCGGAATGATTAAGCCTAATATAGCCTTCCCGGTTCCATCTATAACACACATCAATTACATGCAATCAAATCGCAAATGAACTTTTATAAAAAAAAAATACTCTCCCCATGTAAAATAGCACATCCCCAATACTTGTTTTAACGCAGAAATGTGTATTTTATTGATCAAACAGACTAGTTTGGAATGTTATATGGAAGCATGTTCATTCGTTGATAGACAACACTCACGTGAGCTGTGGACCAGCCTTGACAGACACCAGACAAACAAATTATCAAACTGTCCAACAACAATTTTGGTCAAATGACATGTAACCCAACCATTTGCAAATTGCACATTTATGTGACAATGGATCAAATGTTAATGTACGGACATTAAATTGTCCACGAAGGAAGAGAGGACCCTGGATGTTAATTATAATGCAGTATGTTTATGGATTCCCCCTGTCCTTATTACCAGAAAGACACACAGTGACGAAGACACACTCACCGATCCAGGGCGAGACTCTGCGCCAAAACTGAACTAATATTTTGATCCGACTCACCCCCAATTCATAACTCTTCCTAGCTATGAGGTCAACATGTAATAGTAATCCACTGCCACACGGGTTGTCTGTATACATGACATTTGCTACAAATGAGCGGATGCACGTCTCCTAATAAACAACGGTCCTGCATGAATACCTCATTAACAGCTCCTGAGTATGATCAGCTCATCTTAGCATAAAGCCAACCTCCATAAAATGCCCATGCCGGTAAGACCAAAATAAACGACCCCTGAATCTATGGATTCGCCATTCCCATTTTTCGTGGACCATTTTTATTTATTTATTTTTTATTTTTTTTTTTGGCAAATGAAGACCAGGCCCATTGACGTGTCACTAAATTGTGCTATGGCACAAATGCCCTAAAAGAATTCTTAAAGGTATTGAAAATGGACTTAATTTTGTATTGATCGTTTACACGATTTCAAGAACTTTTAGCAAAATTTGATAATTTCTGGGCAAGCTGGCGAAAATTCTACGTAGCCCCTACTGTGTCTCGACAGTTGTATGCTCTCACCAAACTTTTGTTCCTAGTTCCGTATAACAATAATTGTGTGTGTGTATGTGTGTCCTAATCCACTTTTCCCAGCATAAAGTCAGCCCCTCAACAAAATGCATACCGGTAAATACATAAATGGCTTGCAAGTATGTCATTAACAAACACAAACAAACAAAAATATACTTAATTTTTCACACAAGGGCCTACCGAAACTGTGCGTTTATCTAGCAGCATTCGCATTTGGCATAGTTCGGTTTGTTAGTCGCTTCCTCTTGTACCTACGGAGCGTTTAAAGCCAAGGGTTTACAGCGGAACTGACACTTGCAGCAAGGTAGGCTATAGGAATGCTAACGAGATGGATACGCTGAAAACATTCTGTACAAACTGTTGACAAAATGAAGAGTGTTGCCATTAGAACTGCACGCGAAAGTGATGAAAGATACATAACGAAACAATATTAGCAATAATTGCTAATATACCATTGAAATAAATTTCCTTTTCTCCGGGAAAAAAAGAATAAATATTCATTCCTCCATCGAAGTTGGATAATGCACTAAATAAACGCACGTCCGTTGGTACGTTGGAACTCTTGGATATATGTCAGTACTTTAGTTTCATTGTCCTCAGTATTTGTAAACTGAATGATTCTCCATAGAGTTTGAAAATATAAGACTTCTATGTATTACTTAAACAACAATGGAAATTGTACGATGATTTGCATGATTCTCAGCTTTCAACAAAAAGCATTTCAAATTGCCCACTCCGTTTTCATACCTCAATGATCCTCTTGGCACTGGACAGACTTCCCCGATAAACTTAACGTTCGAATCGCATGATATTGAATGAAGATGTAAAAGGCTTCTCCTGCATTATCTGTAAACCTGTTCCATGGGTAGTCTATAAATGCACTATCCCGGATGAACTAAAAAACCCGGCCTCAATAGTGGTATAACTGTTACGTTAATGTTACAAACCATCTTATGCTGGCTTATAACCAAATTACGTCGTTCAAACTACCATATTACCTGCTGCCCGTCCAAGGCCGGTGCTTTTCTCCGGGTTCTCCGGTTTACTCCACCCCTGTATACAGACTACTGTACGCCATCATCTGCGCCATGGAGAGTGCCTTGATTAGTTATTATAACTTCATGTATTTGTCCAATCAATGTAAGATAAATAAGTTTATATTATTTGTACAATCCATGTAAATTGAATAAGTTTATATTACCCGTTCATGTGTTAGGACTTTTGCAGCAAAGTACATCCAGGGACGGGCTGATCAAAGGCCGTGTTTACCTCCTGGACACACACAGTGTAGTTTCTGATATATGACGCTGACATGGAACTTTCACGAAATTTTGTAGAATTCCTCAAGAATGATGGGGGGAAATGGGTAATGCCCCTTAGAAAACACTTGACTTCACATCGTTTCTATTATTTTAGGCCCAGAACGTCCATTTCCAAAGCGTTTACCCTAAAGGCGTCAGGAATTGACACCACCAATAATTTATATAGTGAAATAATACCTGTCCTGTATTTTCTGTCATCTTTCCGTCTATCATATTTCAGTGAAGAGATATAGGTTGTCTTGTCGGTCCATTTCAGGGGTCGTAATACGCTTTTCAGCCTGTCTCTGACAGACAAACATGTGCACGAAAGGCAGTTTTCATTTCGAACCAATCCGTTGTAAAGGTGAACACCTAGAGGAAATAAAAACCTCTGATATAAAAGAGTTACTATTGAATATATTCAGTTCTTTTTGCTTGCACGTGTGCATAAACGATAGCATGTAATATAGCGGGTTTACACTGAGCTAAGTGTGACCAAAAGTTTGATAATATGGCACGATGCATATTTAGTGGAAAGGCAATTTTTTTTTTGCGTTAAGGCGAACCTGTATTATTGCCTTTTCGTTGAAAAGTACGCTCCATTAGCAGTAGTCCGCCACGTACGGACTCCATTTATATATATATGTCAGCGCTGCAAGACTGCAGCAAGTTTGGCCACTAGGCGTTGCTGTCTCTGTGGAATTCCCCCTGCGTTATAATTAATTAAACACATTGCAGGTATCACCAGCACAAACGGATTTCACCCCCATTGGAATACACACGATGCAATCGTCAGCTTTCAACACAGTCTTTATACTGACTTGCCTGAGGTCAGTTATCCCCCACTGCCTGCTGTTTCCTGTATTGCGTGCCACACGAGCTTGCCCCGCATAACTCTGTTTGTTGACACGCGCGCTAAGCCAATCAGATTTCATCTACCAGTTCTGCAGATTTTTTTCAAACGCAGAGCCAATCAGATTTCACTTTATCCAGCGCAAACTGACTGGGTGTTGCCAAACCTCAAAAATCCTGCTATTTATCAGAGCGTGTGAGTGGAAGGTCACTGGGCCGGGAGGTCACGCGCTGTGTTCGGAGCGTAGTTGAAAAGGTGAAAAATTCGAAGTATTACGATACCTGTACTTAGTTACCAGCACGAACCATTAAACATATAGCATTGTGCCGGTGCTACGCCCCATAAGCAGCGGTTACGCTATGCTCAACTATTCGCTACACTACCCGCTGCAATAAACCGCGGTTGCCTTGACGTATATTTACATTGTGTTCACATGTCATTAATGTTCAGGTTAGCAAATTGACATTTTAACACACTGTTAGAGTTAAACAAGGACCCAAAGATCACGTGTGAATATTTTCTTTTTGAAGACTCGCATGCTGTAGAAACAAGAATTATTCTATTTCATGGTGGACGGACTTTTCGGATAGGACATCTCGGAATTGGAAAATCCGGACAAGGACGTTTCAGACAGGTCTTTTTGCATGAAAAGGCTATTAGTTTTGAACTGAATGGAAATGGTTCCACATCTAGGCCAATCAAAGCCACCAATATGTCTGCGAAAGTTTGTGAGTTGTAAGTGTAGAGTTTTCTTCAAATCTGCATGATGAAAGGGATATATGTTATAATTTAGCCTACCCTTTCCTTTTGTAATTATACTTATACAAAGATGACATAACATACCTCACCGCTAAAAATCTACACTTTCTAACCGGGCCTTTGCACAAAAAAACGCACATAATACACGTTAGTCTTAACTGTAGCTAACTTGGTCCAGCAAAAACATTTATAAGATATATTGACAGTATCTGTGAAGCCATTGTTAGAAAAAGTATTAACAGATAGAAAGCGGACGGAAGGATGGACCCCGATTTATCGCTATATAGCTCACAGGTCAATTAAGCATCAGTCTATCTTCAACATTATAAAGTATCTAATTAAACTTGGATGACCGGATAATGAAGGATGTGACCTGGTGGTCCAGAAGATGACCTCGGAGACGAAGGTACATGGTTCACTTCCCATCAGTGCCTCAAAGACAAAATTACCAAAGCCCTTTACATCACCAATTCAGCACTGCCCCTAAGTCTTTTTTAATTTTGTTTGTTTTCCTAAATATTACCTAAAATGTTATTATGGGATTATCTGGTACATATTCTGAAACCTAAGGAAATTCCCTACGATTGGCTTATGAATACTTTTTTATTTAGCTGGTCAATTTCTTTTAAATATTTAAAAAAAAATTGGTTTTATGTATTTGCTTTAAAATCGATATTTGTCAAAAAGTTAAATTTTCAACATTTTGAGTTGTAAGCATATGCACAAATGCTAAAATGGATCCAATATTTAATAGGAAGACGTTTATAGGTAAACATTTGAAAACTAATTCATGCACTTTTCAAATTTCAATGTCCTATAAAGTCATAATTTTGAAAGTAAGTACCCAAATATGTGTATATGTCTTTAGGTTTCACAATAAGTAAAAAGATGCATAAAGCTCGCCTTAATTTGCACATTTATGTTGGCTAAATGATTTTTAATCGAACACCTAAAATCTGTTTAAATATTCTAAAATCTAGATCAAATCAACCAATTGTTAGGAAACCCAAAGGTTTCATATGATAACATGTAGAGTGCATTTTTTAATTCTATTACCATTATGTTTTGTTTTAATTTTGACCACGTAATATAAATTCCAATCTGGATCTAGAAGAGCGACTGAATTGCTGATTTAAATTAATGAATATGTAATCATAAGCCAATTTGTAACATAAAAAAGGTCAGTTTGCTTATATATGCAAAAAAGAAATCTGTTCACATGACACAATTTACTCAATAGGTAATGTTACTTGCATGCAAATATACTTTTGCATTATCTCCTGAGGTCGTGCATATATACTTTTACTCATGTCTGTTTACTCCAGGATTATTTATACTCACATATGCAAATCTGCTCACATGACACATTATACTTACATAAGGAAATTCACTTTTATATGTGTCTATGCTCACCGGAGTAAATGTGTGCATGTGAATAGGGCTTTATTTTGCAGGCCCATGATTAAGGCAAAAGTCCAAAGTTAAAATAATTGTGCAACAACTGTTGTTCAACATATTCTGTTGATACTTTACATGGGGAAAAAGTGTCATGCCCCCACATTTTATTTGTATGAAGGAGTGAGCTTCGTTGCAAAGAATTGAACTGGGGCAGAATTATCATAATCACGGAATAGTATATTGAATTAGGCAGTTTTTATGCAAGTATCGGCTATGCCTTATACATGAAGCGTGTTATTGATTATATTATGGACTTGCACGGATTGTGCGATTATCTCGGGGTCATCTTATGATAAATTTAGCATCCTGAGTACATTACAAACATACGCTATAAATCCTTTAGTACAAAAGAAATACAAGTTCATCTATACTATATCCTCTGATGCATTTGTTCAACCGTCCAGCGAATATTTATTTCTATATAGAGTAGACCAGCAATAGTTTTTCTGGATCGGTATACATTTAGTCACTTTCTTCTTCAGTGTTAATTCTTAATTTTGTACAATCTCTGTCTCCCCGCATCATGCCAGATTAAGTGTACGTGTCAGATTTTGAAGAAAGGGCAGCTGCTCTCTTAGGAAAAAGGGAGAAAACCTTCCTTAATACTGCAGCGGAAGAGGAAGTTATGATGAATGACAATTAGGCAGCACTCAAGGGTAATTTATTTCAGAAGTCAACAGAACATGTTATCCATATCTGCTTGATATAACTGTGGCGCATTACAAAATTGTTTTCGGGTTAAATGATGCTGATGAAAATATTAATGACATTACCAGGGATGTGGCAGTAGAATTCAGCCAGAATTCAGCAGTACAATTCACTGCGGAACACTTATGTTAGAGAACACCTCGGTCGCTAAAAACAATCAAAGAATGAAAAACATCTTGAAGTATGATTTGTGTTTCACCTGACCTTAATCAATCAAAGTATAATTAATTATTTTGCATGTTCACTCGTTTCGTGTAAAAAATGTTCTGAAATATTTTCTTTCGGTATATATATCTTCGCACATTTTAACGTCAGTGTTCACCATTGGTAATACAGATCGGCCGATCCGGAGCATCAGATAAGGCTCGAATTTATTTTAGACAAATGAGTAATGGTGCACATGATGAGGGCTGGGTATCGCTTACAAATTTCGTATTGCAATATATTGCGATATGTGTTAGCGTATTGCGAAACGTATGATGATGTAATCATTATATTTATTATAGAAAATAAGTCCTTATATTATATATAGTTATATTATTATTTTTATTAATATTATTATAAATTCATCATCATGTCAGATATAATGGCACGTTAAAGGTTTATGCAGATCCGTTTATTTCAAACACGAAATATGAAAATATTATTTACTAATGTACTTTGTAAGGTTCTTACTTCTTGTTGACAGTATTTCAAGAAACATTTAAAATTTAGATCATTATGGACTGAACCATTCCGCCAGAGGTCGTTTCTACTCGAAACCAACCTCTTCCTGGTTGGCACTGTGGGATAGCCGGGACTACTTGTTTAACTGTCAAACTTCAATATCAAAATTTATTACATATAACACTGAGGAAACCCATAAATCGCATTTTTTTCTGTGAGTGAGGAACGGCCTTCCTGTTGGCCGTTCGAGCGATAGGATTGGGTTGGTCGACCGTGAAATTCCCATGGCTCCTCTACTAAAACCGATACTCACAAACCCACAATCTGTGTTCTGCTGTCCGAGGTTCCTGCGCTGCCTAGACCACAGAAGCCAGTAAAATGCATGCAACGTTTAATATAAGACTTGAACATATCAATGATTTTGCCCCGAGCATTACATTTGAAAGCTGATATTTTTCAAGTTAAGAACGTTAAATGACATTACCACCATTTACATCAACATGCTGCAGCATGTTAACTCGTCTATATCCAGCTGAACATACCGTTGTAACTCTCGGGTTTCTGCGCACGCATTCCTCCAGTTACATGTACTTCGCCTTTCCCTACCGCCAGAGGTCTTTTCTACTCGAAACGAATCTCTTCTGTTCGGGTACTGTGGTACGGCCGGGACTACTTTTATGAACTGCCAAACTTAATAATCAAAATTTGTTTCATTTCAAGGAAAGGCCTATTGGTTACAGTTCACATGCGCATGTTTACATAAAATTACTTATTCCGTAAAGTCCTTTCCACAAAACACCCGTGTTTATGCAATTTGTTTTAAAACAATTCTTATCCAACACACTTGAACAGACTTTATTGTCTACCTCACTACATTTATCCCTACGCAGCTGATGTATTTAGAAGCCCCGGTGCATTATTGGGGTCAGATCTTTACTCTAACAATCCCAAAATAGCACAGTGGTACTCTTGTGAATTTTGCTTTGCCTCTAGTATTGTATTCACGCTTTTCGCACACTTTGCGCTTGTGTATTTTTTTCCTGTCCAATCCTCCATTAGTTGTTCGTACGGAAGGTTTTAACGTTCCGCTGAAAAGTGTACAAGTAACTTCAGTCACTTGACTTTTATAACTTTGCATATCATGCAAACTAGCGTCTCGTCTTTCAGCTCATATATAAAGTACATGTACACTATCTGCGAGATTTACTGATGAGAGTTGGTGTTTCATGTTTAAAATTTGAAGCAAAATGCGATACACCGCTCTCATTGGCCTGATTTCACTTTAATTGCTCTATGGCCACCCTTGTGGTCAAACCCAGAAAATCTTGGTGTATAAAGAAGCGATTACATTGGACGACTGCAGTGCATAATCAAGCCATTTTATTCTACATTTACTTTGGCTTTTAAATGACTTCAGATATTCTTAATCCCAACCATTGTTATATAAGTATTAGACCTGATTTAAGTGTAAATTGTCGTTTTACTCTAAATAAAAGTACCAGTGAAACGGAGGATGATCAATTATGCAATTCCATACCTGTGCCTGCATCAGTTGTTCAGAGTCCAAATGGTAATTTTTGATTACACAAAAGCTAGGCATAGTATTATATACACATGCAGAAATCTATTTTATGACTTCACGAGTTTGCTTTTTGGCTTCGGTTCAAACAGTAAGTGAAATGAAGGATAGTCTTCATTATTCTTGGAATCTTGTTTTGGGTTAGGTAAGAAATGGATACTTTTAAGCGTCTTCCACGGCTTTTATGGACTGCGTAAATGGTCTTGGCACATACTGTTCTTTAGCTAAGATGACTGAAATATTGAAAATCATATGAACTTTAGCGATCATACACTGTTTTGTGGGACAGCCATGCAGTGCCCCATGCATTTATATTTTCTATTTTAAAGTTAAATAACTTTTAAAGTATCTGTTAAAAAAGTAATTTACACAGAAGATAGTCCATTGTGTATTATCATGCTAGCACATGAATGAGACAAAGGTCCAAATATTACGTTTTATGACTACGTCACAGCATGGAAACGTTACACAAAAAGATTAATGAATGCAGGTTTTGTTGTATATTTAATGTATTGTCAGACCTATCATTTATTTTAAACTAGAATAAGATGGTATATTAGACTGTAACAGTATAATCCCCCTGCTGAAAGCATACCTTGAATCAGGTAACTTTGTATCATCATTCAGGAAAAAAGATAAAACTTGTTCTAATCAGTGTAAAATTTATGTCGTCAACACACACACACACATATATATATATATATGTCTAGTATCGCGCAAATTTGTCATTGCTTGTACCGTTATTTCGAGATTTTGTGTGTTTATAGCAACATGCCGGAGTTCGTGTGTGTATCAGATTATGAGCAGAGGGCCACTGCTCTCTTGGGCATTAAGGAGAAAGCCTACCCGAACTCTGGAGCGGAAGAGGAAATCACAATGAAAGACAACATTGAAGCATTCAAGAGGTATGGAAATAATATCAGTTATATCAGAAGTCGGTTTATAATTTAATCAACTGGTATTCTGGAATATCCATTAGTTGCGCTGCTAGATTCATCTGGTGCTGATACAGTGGCTAGATGACTAAACAAGAAACGTAATTATTAATATTCACAAAGTTATGGTACAATTAATATTCATGAGAAGCACACTCTCACTAAGAGAATCATTTTAGCAGCATTTTGTTTGTCTGTCTCCGGATTCCTCTAGGTCAAATCTCAAGTGCAATTGTATAAGTATAGTACCGTCTCTCCAAATATACAATGTTAAGTAAATGCAATGGAGGCAATGTTTTTGTGACAGAGGGGAGTTAACCTCGCATAATATGAATGACCTGACTGAACTGAGAACATTGAGCTGTGTATAAGTACTCAGCTGTTACCTTGTGAGCTGAGAGTTTAAAGTTAAATTTGAAAGATCTGAAGGTTTTCTTAGAATTGAACATCAGTTTTGTTCAGAGCATCATGGCTTTCATTTTTCATGTGATTAAAGCATTTTACAGTATATATATATATATATATATATATATATATATATATATATATATATATATATATATATATATATATATATATATATATATAAGAATATCTGTTTAAGATCACGATCAATTCTATAAGTTAAGAATCTTTCAAATGCTATAATGCACCTCAACACTCATTTTTATAACGCTCGGGATACCGCTAATTTGCATGTTATTCTTATACAATTACTAGGAATGAAATATTTCTTGGAGTTCTCGCGTGTAGAGCACTTTATATTCTATGACGGTTACAATTTAACAAGCTGTCAACTGTCCATTATGTTTTCTCATAATAGGATTCGGTTACGTCCGCGCATGCTCCGTGATGTATCCGTCAGGGATTTGACGACATCTTTGTTGGGTCATCCCGTGTCTATGCCGATAGGGATCGCTCCGTCGGATACCTTCACAATATTCCACCCTGATGGAGAAACAGCCATCGCAAGGGGTAAAACATATGTATTAAGTACAAAATAATCTCTATGAGTCTTCGCCTGCGTATGGAGTCCGATCTTTTGATTGACAGAACTACCAGTGGTATATTAAAAATGGGGTAGTTTTGCTAGCTCCTTAACACTATGGGATTTTGGGGAACCTGGCCTTCATGATACATAATATATTGGCTACCCGGGAAATGCACGTAACCTCATTCGCGATGTGGGAAAAGTGGGTATAAATCCATACAGATGGCCTTTATACCCCTTTTTAAGCGGCAAATACAAACCTGTTACAAGCCGTTTTTAACATGAATTAAGCGTTCACTCGCCAATCAAAAGCGTTTTCAACCCCTTTTGGACAAAACATTTTGCATCAAGCTCAGGTTATGGTTTCAAACCGTTTGAATAAGAAACGTTTTCTCCTCTTCCCTAAAATGTCTTGTGAATGCTCAATTTGCATTCAAAAAGCCTCGGTCACAACCGGGATACGGTCGCCGCACGGCGTAGGTTTTTCAAAGGCCGCAGGGACTCCGCAACGGCAGTAACTGACATTAGCGCAAGCGCTTTAGTTGATGCGGCTCCGTACGGGCACCGTACAGTAGACGTACGAGTGTCGCGGGATACCTGTGCGATTTTTAACGCCTGCTCGTCTACCCGAGAGACGTACAGCGTACCTGCGGCCGTCGTGAGGGGTCTTTGCGGCTTCCGCAAGGTTTGCTTGCGGCGTCCGTAGGGTTAGCTTACTTTACTGTGCGAAGGCCGTGAGAATGAGGAAGACACCGTGCCGTTCCCGCACGACGGCCGCATAAGTATTCCTGCGGTTACAAAAACCGAACGGTGATCTACGGTGTGCGGTGGCCGCAGCGGGTTGTGACCCAGGCTGAAGTATTCCTGCGGTCCCCAAAACCGTGCGGGACTCTACCATGTGCGCTGACCGCAGCGGGTTGTGGCCGAGGCTAAAGGTTTGGACCTAGTTTTCAAGCAGCAACTAGGTCACAGCGCAAGCGCGAATGCTTGTGTCAAACTGTTGTTACATTGTTCCACAGATGAAATGTACACCTCATATCATGCAAAGGCGCAACATGCCCCTTTGTTCCGCAGTCCACAACTTTGATACAATCATACATTAAAATACATCCGGTCATGTCTTTGGCAGTAAATGAGTCTTTCTGGCACCATTACCACGTGCTTACCTCAATATATTAATGGAACATTATCCTCTAAATATCCTTGTTAGCCCGCCATGATTTAAACACACTTTTTGAACTTGTTATGAGCCGACCTTGATCGACTGGTACCCTCAACGGACTCCTATTAATGCCCGCTTTACAGCTTCTAACAGCGGTTATATCAGACAGTCTCAGTCTAAATACAGTTGCAAAGGACTGTGGGACTTTTCATATAACATGGATGCTTATTCTCTATGTAAACATTCGATTCTTGGTAAAATTATGGATACGAAGCGCATATATGATCATCTCATTGATAATACAACCTTTCAGAAGTTTCATAAAACATCAAAGTACAACAAAACGGTAATTATTTTATGTTGACACCGGATAAAAAGTCACTTATAAGATTTTAAAGGAGTCTCCTATTTGTAACCCTGCGAGGGGTTTTCATAAGGCTCAGTCTCAAGACACTGATGGAGAGAAGCAGAGCGAATCGGAATAAAGCGTCTTGGGACGAGACAAGATATCCGTATGAACGCACAACATGGATTCCAACTGATTTGGCCAAACCCCTTTGCCCATGTCATTTTGAAAAAAGTTTTTGTTTGTAAAAGAGGTATTAGTACAAAAAGGATGTTACTATTTAGTTTGATTGTGACAAACCACTACATGTCCGCCGAACTTGTAGTGAAATCGAAAAGGATGCCAGCGCAAGATTTTTGGTCTCCTTATTGCGATTTAGGAACAATGTCTACAGCTAATAAAGGCCTTGACATGGTGCCATCAAATTTGAATACTCTCATCGTTTAAATACCTAAAAACTAGAGCGTGCAACGAATTAAACGTTACGGAGAGCTGTTCATCAAGTTTAAGCCTGAGGCATTGACTGATATATACATCAGGCTTGGGTTTTATCATTAAAAAACTTGTTTAATCCAGGACATTGGATAAAACTGGGTTTTTTTTCGGTTTAATCCAATTTAATCCGGATTATACAGGATTAAACTGAGAATCACCTTGTAAATTTAATTAAATTAACATATATGATAATCTGGATAAATAATTTCAGAAGGTTTATTAAAATATTAACAATATATGTTTTTTATCCAATTGGCAATTTCCTCCAGCTCATGTTTCACTGTCAGCAGCACCTAATTCTAAACACACACACATCAGAATGAGGAGTCATCCATTTGTCTTCTATGTTACTCTTATGACTGGTAGTCAAATTCTCAATAGGATGTGTCATCTTTTTAGTATCATCCTAAGCCATCAAATATTTACTCATAATCACATGGCGGGCTTACAGGGTGAATTTTGCAGCCATATTGTCAACAACTTATAGAGACTGTTTGGAGGAGGATGCCTGGATGACTTTGATCCAATGGAGTTTTCTCCTCTCAGGCTGTCATGACAGGATGGTTGTCAAATGGAAGCCCTCAGTTGTTGCTTGTGTAAACATGCCTTACCAGTGGCAAAAGGATCAAGGAATCACACTACTCCCCCACATTCAGAAAAACCTAATTGGGCAAGATCTCTTTTCAAGTATTTTATCATTTGCTTCTTTAAAGGTAACCCCCACAAAACTATTGACATAGTAACTGATGTCACTGTATATCTTAAGCCATTTATGCAATAAATGTGTGGATTGTGTACATTTGTCTCAGATGTAGGAATAGATGTTTATCTGTGAATATATGATATTCTTTAGTACCACTGATTGTGGAGTTTTACTAAACATGTGTGAACTGCAGATGTTAAGCTCTTTTATAATGTAATGTACAAAGTGGTTGATGTTTTAATAAGTCAAACTCTAGCTGACCCCTCTGAAGAAGAGAAATAATTTCAAGTATCAAAATTATTATTAATATCAAGGCATGATTATCTGTGACAAAAACAATGATTTTATTTATAAATATATGGTTAAATAATAATTCAGTTAACTAGACATAAATGTTCCTTATAAGAACTGTATTTTTTACAGTTGAAAGCTAAACTTAATATAAAATGTCAACTTCACTGACAGTTTACACCCAAACTTTGGATAAAACTGGATAAACCCTGTTTTATCCAATCCGGATTAATCCGGATTTATCCAATGGATTAAACCGACTGCGGATAAAACTGCCAATCCACAGGTATTGTTAAATCCCATTAAAAACATATAGGGCCTCCGATATTGGGCACCAAAAATAGGTGGGCCGCTCATCTGAGATATCGGTATACGGAGTTTATAACTGCACATATGTGGCTTAAGTATCCAGGATCCTGGATACCGCCGCATATAGAGCTTCAGGAAAAAGCGAAAATCTAAAAACACTTGCGAGTCAAAAAATCGTATGAAATCAAATTTTGTGTTTATGAACCGAAAACTTTGAAGACTCCATTAGTATACATATCTACCAATCAGAAAGCGCGTCCTCGGTTGCTATGCCATGGCTGTGTGACATAGAGACGGTGGCTTCGCGCTAGACGCCTGCAGCGACGAAACGTCTTGCACCGTTGACAGACGACTGTTTCGTCGCCTCTCCAAATACAGAGATAAGTAGTATTTGACCACGATACGATCGCATTTTCCGGAAAAGGCAGTTTTATTTTCAGTTTCACGGATTGGGTGACATTAAAACTTCTTCAGCATGGCAAAAGTATCTTATTTTCAATACAACTGCAAAACATTGGCAACCGTAAGTGCATTTTACTTTAGCTATTTTGTATTTTGATCTAAGAAGATTCGGGTCGTACTACTTGAAACAGCCATGAGAGGAGCGTTAAAAATTTATATGTAGCGGCGACAGTGTTTTGTGTACTGGTCCCGTTTTAATAAGGGTACTAGACTTTATTAAGCAGGGAATTTATGCAATTATCTTATCATATAGTGCAGCAGATAATATAATATTTATATGTCTGCATGGCGGCCATCTTGAAAAGATATGGGCAGCCATCTTGATTTTCAAGTGGCCCGCGTACTTTTTCAAAAGAGTATTGTCTATGAGGTATTTTTGCCAAATTAGGTGCTTATGTCACCATTTGAAAGATTGTTTCTGCTATCTGCTGCACTAATAACAGAATTTAGTCTTTAAAAAATATGATACTCGAGTTACCGAGGGTTTTTTCCCTTTTATAGACACATTATACAGAGATTAGAATCCCACCCAAGTGCAAACATGGGGTGGTGACTATAAAATGTACTCTCAGAAATATCTAACATTTTATAGTCACCCTTGGTGGCTAGCTTCTTACCTGTCTATCCCAAATATTAAGTAAATAAAGAGAGATTGACCATATAGTGTGAAAACGCTAGGAAAAGGTCAGATAAGTAATAGTTATAAGGAAATGACTCAGAATAGAAATTTAACCGAAATCTACACGAATAGCTATTAATGTTGCGTGACCTGTGCTCACAGAGTCACACCGCTAGCAGTTAATATATTGTGACAAGTATAGCAAAGCGGCTGATTGCCTGCCGCGGTTTGTCAGGACAAAATTCTTCTAATCGGCGTTTAATGTTGAAAAACAGGTATATTACATGCGCATTTGAAAGAAACATCTTTGTTTAATGATGGATCATGAGCCTAAATATCATAATTTTACCGTTAATTGGAATGTATCTAGTTTTTTCAAAGGTCTTCTATTTAGTATTTCTATCGGTCAGCGCACGCTTGAGCTAGGGCTACCGAGTTTACTTAATTTGATTATGAACATAATTAAATTTGTGTTAGTCCTAACAACGTAGACTAACTTCATCTTTTTAGAGACAATAGAGACATGCAATGTGATTGCAAAGACTTGGTGTATGAAGCCTTCAATAATTTAAAAAGCATAACAATATCAGAAGTATTAAGAATATTTCAGTTTAAACTAATGCATAGGACCATAACTCTCAACCCTCAGTTATTTACTACAGGGAAAACAAGCAGTGAACTTTGTTCACTTTGTAGAAAAGAGAAAAAAAAGATTATGCATCTTTTTTATAAATGTAACGAAAAACATGTTGTAATAGAGAGAACAAAAAATCAGATTCTGTAACACTAGGCACCGTGAAATGTCTAAAGGAATGAATAAAGAAGTCAGTGGTTTTTTGTTAACAAATAAGTAAAATTTTATTCATGAAACAATCCTAACATTACAATACACTAAATCAATACAATTCTACAGTATAACTACAGTACAACAGCCAATTAATACAAGTATATAACTAAAGTGTACAGTACCTGGATACCACCACTGTCATAGCGATAACAAGTCCTTTATAATGTTTCTGTACATTGTCATTGTACATATTTTTGGGCAGTGTGTTAATATATGTGTATACATAATTTCATATGTTCATTATTGGTACTGACCATATGTTGTTTCATGTGATGTACTCACTAATAAAAAAAACTGTCTTTTTATTTCTGACATCAGCTGCAAAAAGAAGTGGGTGTTGTTATATCCTGAGCACTGGTGCTTCACGATCCATGGAGGAAGTCAAAGCAGCCGCCCGCGACTGTCTGAAGTGGTTTCAGGTTTACATCCTCCAAAACAGAGACCTCACAAAGAATAACATACGAAGAGCTGCGGCGGCGGGGTTCAAAGCTCTGGTTCTGACTGTTGATGCCCCTGTGGTGAAACTGTGGCGAACCACGCGGGAACCTTTGACTGAATGGCAACCTCTAATATTCCCAACGACAGAGGTAATAAACTTTATTAATTGTTCATGGATTGTACAACGATAGCTTTAAAAATTCACACCAAGCACTCCCCATGGCTCGGACGGTGGCGTTCGGTAGTCTGCAGAAGACCCGGAGAAAACCATCGTCCTTTGACGGGCCAGTATAACCCATGCACTCTCATGACAACTCCAGGGATCGAACCCAGGTCGCCGGCGAAGACAGCCGAGCATTTTACCACTCGACTTTCTAGATTCAGTTTGATAAACAAAGTCTTTTGAGTGTGGCTGTGTTATCTCGGCGGTTGCAAACAGATATCTGGTAAATAATGTGCACTGTGTGCGAATGTTTGGTAAGCTTAACTGAAACATTAAAATAAAGATAGGCTGAAAGGTCAGACTGCATGCGGTATATTTGTGATCGGACACTGTCGTTAGGTAAACTCAAGAGGGTTTATCGCAAACATATTTCTTTTCACGCAGCTTAATATTAACTCAATACACAGCGCTACCTGGAAAAAGGCTGCAAAGTTAGTTTGGGCATATCAGGATGCAATGGATATTTTATTGGGCGCTTTACTAGACAACCCTCTGGCAGCAGATCGGTTGAACTGTATAAAGCAGTGGCAACGAGATGTGGTATGGAGCCATGGAGATAAAGCTTATGGATGCCAACTGGTGAAAAAGACGTCTTGACTCATATATATTTCTTATACATAGTAGCATACGTATGCGGCTTACACGGGTTTAATACCGGGAATCGGAGCACAGAAAAAAAAAAAGAGTACATACGTTGAATGATGCGGCTTTGTCTTTTTCTTCAGAAACATCTTCGGATTTAACATGAGGTTGTTATAGCTCTGATATATATCTAAATCAAATGTGGGAATGGCTTTAACAGGAAGCTACCTTATGTCATTGACCTGAATTGGGTCTTTTTAGATACAGTTGCATTGGAAAATAAATGTTTTCTTAATTCCGTTATGAGTTGAGATTGAAATTAGCGAGGAGTCAAAGGTTCCAATTATCTGTTGCTCAGATCAGTTTTTACTCAGGTGGCAGTGGCAATTAGGTTATTATAAAAATAAAATAAACCGTGGACATCGATGTTCAGATTAGCTTGGTGATGCTTCGTTCACGAGCTTTTTTGCGTAGCTCATCTCTCTTAATTCCCCAGCTGTAAATCTAGATTTGTAGCTTTCCCAACTTAAACAGGTACAATGGGTTATACTGTTGCTCTCAATGATCTGGTAATTTCTGTTGTACCTGAACCTCAAAAGTTGGCTAAGTCAGTGGACCAGAGATGTAGTGACTGAAGTAGTCCAGGTGTCTGGAGTGTGGTTCCTAAACCATATGGGATTCCTGTCTCTATGAGTGTAAAGGACTCCATTTACACCCGACGAAGGAAGTTGAGGACCAGAAAACTCGTGACACAGATATTGACAAGTTTTCCTGAACAAAGATGCCAACGTTTACATTATTTTGGTTACTTAGACCCAAAAAATATATATGGTATGGTTCTCAGGCACCGCCCGCGTCAAATTTAACCCCCTGAATCAAAAATTTTATTTATATTTTCAACTTTCAAGAAGGTAAAAATACAATTAATGAAGTGTTTTTACCTGTTTAGCAAAAAAAATGGTATTTTCATGTTATTTTCCTGATCATGTGACATTCTTATCTAAACATACAAAAATGGTAAAATATAAATTACTGCCCGTCAGTACTGATTTCTGATAAAAAAGGTGTCCGAGAAACATGCATTTTTTTGCCTAATGGATCATCACGCCATTTCAATCTGACAATAATTATGATAATGATGATAATGACGATGACGGATGACTTGAGAAACAACATTTTATGTTTGCTTCAGGACGAACATGCGTTGGACTTATCTGTCACCTGGAAGGACATCTGGTGGCTGAAGAAGGAATCAGGACTGCCTGTGGTTGTCAAGGGGATCCTGACAGCAGAGGACACAGAGCTGGCCATACAGCACGGCGCTGATGCTGTTTATGTGTCAAACCACGGCGGAAGAACTCTGGATACAGTCCAGGCCACGGTATGTTAAAACTGCTTCAGAAGTTATAAACATTAAATATCATAAACGAAACATATTAAATATTTCATTTATGTCATAATCGGACTGTATTTACCTTCGACTGTATATGAAATTTGTATTATCTAATATTTAGAGTAATTGAATAAACAACCAACAATAAACATGCATTGATTTTGCCTACTGTCAAAGGTAGGTTAAAGTGCACAAAGTGATTTTTTAATGATTATAATAATAATGGTATAACCTTTACTGTAAATTACTAAAACAGTTAATGTTCAACTAAGAAATAATTTAAATTCAGTTATTAGACACGCAGTGTCCTACTTAAATATGCTCATGTTGTGAATTTTATGCAGATCGACGCTTTACCTGAAGTAGTCGCGGCCGCTAGAGGGCGCGTTGAGGTGTACCTGGATAGCGGAGTCAGGACGGGAACAGATGTTCTGAAAGCCTTAGCGCTCGGAGCTAGAGCGGTGTTTGTTGGTCGTCCATCCATATGGGGGCTGGTGTGTAAGGTAATCATAGTTCTCTTATAGTATATAGATCAAGCGGGTGCGTTATAATACCTCTATATTATTCTATATACCTATAATTATAGAGAGAAACTAGATGAAACAATACCTGAGAACCTTGTACGAAAGCTGTCATTTGACGATCACAAAAATTGAGAAAAAAAATAGTACCATTAGAAAAAAGTACAGCTGGCGCAACTAATCTTTTTTTTTAAATGGTACTATTTTACTATACTAAATACAGCTGGCGCCACTAATCTACTGGCAAAAAGATCATTGGTAAGCGGAACCCCGGTATTATCACCCCACTAGAGAAAGTGGGGGAGGGGTAGAAAGGCTCCGGAGCTCTGAAGCGCCCGACTGCAAAAGTAAAATACGGGCCGTCCATCGGATGAGGACGTATAAAATGGTGGTCCTGTGTCCAGAAGGGGATGGGCACGAAAAAGACCCCATACTGTTTTTTTATAGAAGAGTAGGCCAGCCTGTTGCCGGCAGTATGGAACCCGGCCCTCTAGAGCCAGCCGTTTGGTGGATAAAAGTTATGGGGATCCCGAAAGGATCAGGGACAAGGCTCCAAGACGTAAAAACCGCGTGGTCTGGTTAGGACCAGCAGGGACAAGGCTCAAAGCATGATGGCACAAGCACCAGAGAAGGCTCCCGAGAAGGCTCCGATCGAACGAAAACTGTACCTGGCCGACAGGGACAAGGCTCAGGACGGGACTTACGGAAGTCCAGGGGTAGTCCGGTGGCGCTCGGACATTACTGGCAGGTTGCAACGCTCAGGCTCCCGGGAACACCTGGGGGAATCCCCGGTGGTAGACTGTAGGCGAGGGCGGACCGGACCTGACTAGCTGGCGTGTCAGTTCTGGCGACCTCAGTGCAAAGAGAGGGGGGTACCCGAAGAGGCAAAACTGCGGCGTAAAAACCCTAGTTATTGTCTGAGCGGTGAAACGGGCATGTATGTATGCGGTGCCACTAATCTTTAGCAGCTGATGAAACTGCACATGATCAAGCAAAAATCATCACAATCCAAGCAATGATTTTTTAGAACCTCCAAGCATTTAAAGTAAGATGATTCAAGATCCAACCGTTATGGTTTGTGCCCTGTTAACTGGCAACTTAACAAATTAAAGAAGTATTGCCAGTATTTTTTAGTTAGGGCGATTTGTTAGGTCAGTAGAGTGGCTTGGTCATGATATTTGTAAAAATCGATCCAGAATTGCATTATTCAACCTCCATAATCAGAAATATATTAAGCACCTTTTTGCATAACTGGAAGGCCAAAATGTTCAGAAAAATATCAAAATATTCAGGAAATGTGGTCTCCAGACATCCATTGAAATTACTGTAAAATAATACTGATAAAATACGAGATATGGAAATGTATTATGAAAACATATCTGAGGTTAAATATATGTTATTTTTTAATAAAAAAATAAATGATTCATTTTAGATATTTTGTTTATATGATTTTAGAAGGTATTTTTGACGATACATTTGTAGGGCCAGGAGGGAGTCCATGGTGTTCTGTCATTGCTGAGAGACGAGTTCAATCAAGCCATGGCTCTGTCAGGTAAGACATGTCTTATTGTAATAGTTTAGTTCAATATGGAGTTGTGATGATAATGACATCAGTATTAAACTGTATTAAAGGGGCCTGTTCCGCTATTTGACGTCTATTAAAGGGGTCTGTTCCGCTATTTGACGTCTATTAAAGGGGCCCGTTCCGCTATTTGACGTCTATAAAAGGGGCCTATTCCAATATTTGACGTCTATTAAAGGGGCCCGTTCCGATATTTGACGCCTATTAAAGGGACCTGTTCCGTTATTTGTCGCCTATTTAAAGAGACATAATCAGGAGCTAAATTATGGCTATTCTTTCACACTTTCAGTTCAGTTTTGCCTTATACAAATGTTTCATCAGCAAAACCATCCCAGCACACGGTCTCATTTCCTCGTATACGGCTGTTTAACATCATGTTTTGGCTCTGCGTGTTGGTAAACACAGTCTGTTTACAATAACAAAGCCGCGTGACCGGAGGTCTGATTAAGAGGGGCAACACGCTGTGTTTAAGCCAGCAGAAACATGTAATATATTTTTTGGGCCGAGTCAGACCAGGCACCTCCTGATTGGCTCAAGGATACACACGGCCCAACGCGCCGTGTTTATGTTGACACCTTTCATCGCGCCCGGTCCACTGATTTTTATTTTTATTTACAGGAGAAAGCAAACAGTTTCAGGGCAATATTTTGGCAGGTACCGATTTATTTCAAAGGGAAGAAGTTATTTTTCCTGTTAACTCAACATGCTTTATAGGTGATTGGGCCCCTTTAAAGGCCTGTTCCGATAATTGACTTCAATTAAATGGGCCTATTTCGATATTTGACGTCTATTAAAGGGGCCTTTTTCGATGTTTGACGTCTATTAAAGGGACCTTTTCCGATATTTGACATTTATTAACTAAAAATGATCCCTTGAACCTTTTATAAAAATAGGCCAGAAAACACCGAGATCACTCCGCACACAGGCAGGTTTTGTTTATATCCACGTGTTTATAACATGAAGGGGGCTCGGCAAATAACCCAAACACATTCAACGAGGACATCTGTCAACATATCAAAATTTTTTAGTTTTTTTTGTATATAGTGACCTTTCAACTAACGCACATATGCAACTATGCACCTTATATTACAAGGTTTTTCCCGTTTGTCAGCATTGGGTGTGAACATTACTAACAGGTTTTAGACAGACAAGCTTATACATCCACCATAAGGCGTTATAAGAACTTAATTAATGTTAATTAATTACCTAACGTTCATTAATATGTACCGAGAGTAAACCAGAAATCACATTTTTATAGAAAATGTAGGTGAATAGCTGGCTTTAGAAGTATAAAAGAAATTTTCCGTTCTACAACCCTGAATTATTCTGGATAATTTCAAATAGCACATGGAAATATAATATAACACATCCAAATCCAAATATTGATGGTAGCTGACTGGTAGAGCAGCTGATAGGAAACCAGAAAGTTATTGGTTCGATTCCTACTCAGAGCGAACCGACTTTTCTTTGTATTTATGCACATCTCTCTATATATATATCTGTCTGTATGTGGTTTTGTGTGTGTGTGAATTAATATCTGATGGAGAACAGAGAGGGAAAGCCCATACGTGTTTCTCCTCTACGTGATATTCTCTTTCTCTATATATTAAATGTAGGGTTGCGAGATTCAGTCTGGTTATTGAGTGGAAGCACAGGGGTAGCGGAATCAAGACAACTCAAAGAAGTTACATATATGAGGCTTTATGTCACCAAACAAACCCATCACAGACACAAGACAAAAGAAAACCCTGCAACAAATAAAACATATAATTAAGAAATGACACACAGATAGTGTTTAACACCAGCACTTATAAGCCTAACTGCTCAGTCTTCAGATAAATATCATTATCACTGACTGAAATAAAATATCTCACCAGTTGATATGACAGAGATAAACCTTGATAGCCAGCATTACCACTGACAACAAACATGAAATAAATACCTCTCTATGAACCATTAACAAGATCATAGGCTTTCAAGACTTATATATCCTATAAAATAAAATTAGCATGGTACCTCCCCCAAACAGGTATCTCATATCATAACCATGATACCTCACGCCAGATAGTGTCATCATAGCTGATCATTATATTGTTTAATACAAGTAATATATCCTTTATTACCAGCTTACATTTAACATGCATATCATATCATCCCACAAGATATCATTAGTCATCACCATAATACATCACTGGGTGATAATACAGTGTAAACATGAAAGTATCTAACTGAACTATCTCATTAGACCTACAGCCAATGAGTAATCAATATCTTGATCTAACAATAACCTGTCACTACAGATCATTAATGTCACAAGACAAATATACCTGGTACTACTTTAACAACGAATCTAATATTAAAGTCGGATGTTTCACATAAGTCAGAAGAATAATATAGCAACTACTAAAACTGTAAAAGACAAAGCATACCACAAGTCCGTGGGTTTTTCATGGATCAAGCAGTTCCATCATGACCCGGTCTTCTCACCATTACACGCTAAAGTCAAGTGAGAATAAACAAAACTTAATCACACAGCACAGCTGAGTCAAACAATAACTACGCTAAGATTAGTTACAGTAGTTCTGATATTAATGGAGTTATGGAGATGATATCGTCTGCTGAACGTTTACACAGTTTACAAAGTTGGCCAGAAGGTGGCGCAACTGACGGTTGAACCGCCAACAATTAAATTACAAATATAAGAGAGAATCAGTGTTGACACATAAAATCCACTACATCTCCATAATATAAGATATGCAAGGATCTTGCCTACCATAAGTCTGGCTTGCTACCTTCCAGGATACAACCATGTAACATAACTTTGTGTTGCCACCAACTAGCTCTTGATCTTGGAACCCGCAAACAGCATAGAACATTCGTATACCAACTTCCGGTGTCACAGAAGAAATACCCCCGCACCCAATATTCTCGGATTTTCTATATCCCGACATAAACACTATTGTGTAATTGTAACTTCATAGAAACTTTTTAGATTTATGACATGTTTTAGAACCTGCATCATGAACTAAGTTTCCTTCTTTTATAGGATGCAGATCATTGAGCGAAATTAACCGGAGTCTGATCTACAATCCTAAAACTATAGCCAGATTGTGAATTCACATCAGCCGTAAAAAGACAACATGACCGCCGTTCTATTTTCAATCTAACAGAGACGACAAAAATAAAATTGTTTGATTTTCGTTTTGTCATTTAACCAATCAATTAAGTAAAATTAATAAATCAATCAGACAGAGCTCATAAATAGAACTGTTTCGTGAACGCTCGCTTTTTACTTTGCAAGGCAAAGTCGTGATGTAGTACAGGGGTTTACTCAGCAATAGCAACAAAAATATTATCTTAAACCGTGACAAGTAGGCACACTGAAAACTGTTATTGTTTCACACGAAAATATGCAATTAACTGTTCCTTTTGTCTTAACTTTACGGCATGTTTAATAAAGACTGTTCCATAACGCTTTTCTGTTGCTACGTCTTACTTTTTGTGTTGCTAAACAAAATTTGAATGAAAAGAACAACTGATTGATAGACTGGCGAAAGTACTATAAATTCGACATAAGACCTTAAACATCAGGGTTTTCGTGTAAAAGCAAAATGGCGGCCCCCATGAACGGTTTGAGAAACTGGGAGAAACAAACCTGTCAGGGGAGGGGATGTGACACGAAGGTACTACGAGGACAGCGTCCAGGCGATGGTGCATCTCCGAGGAGAGTCTGGAGGCAAGGGGATGTGTATCGGCAAAGTTATGCGCGGGATAATGCTTTTTCTGAACCGCGCCCAATTCCTCAAAATTATTGTAGAGTGACATTTTCCAGGCCTGAAACGTATTCGAATTTTAATTAAGTCATCAGAAAAACAAACTTATACGATCGACTATGAATAAATGCGAGTGTACCGTAAATTTATGAGTTCATTATTGTACCAAGTAAGTGGGATATAAATGCACATTTTTCTGATTGTCAACTTTATTACAAGAGAACCTGGAAACCGGTAAACTAGCCAAGCATGATCATCTGTTTGACCAAAGTTATTCATGTTTATTTTCCTCGATTGATAAAAAACCCTCGTTTGGTTGTACATATAATTGGTTTTGCATTTTACTGTGAAATTCAAAAGATTATATTATTGTGTACTCACGCATTCCTTGCCCGTACCATTTTGCCAGTGCTCTGTTCCACATCTTTGTGGATGCCCCTCCTACGGACAGAGCTCGCAATGGTTGTCTCAGATTGAAAATAGAATACTGCATATTACAGGACAACATTTTAAAATGAACTAATAAAGTCAGTTCAGATTCAAAGTTAACAAGCCATGCTTTCGACCACTTGCAAATAAAGGAATATCTGTATACTTCATATCTGTCACGATGGAATGGATATGTCACCATAAATTATATATAATATTAATGGGTATGTCCTTGTTTTCAAGAGAATACCAAACAGAGTAGTAAAGAGATGAGCATGAATGCACATGATGTCATCCAGATATGCAAATAATATTTCGTTTGAATGTACACGTAAAATGATCTACATCGGTACTTTTTTAATGGTTAAAGGTAGAAGTACCAAGTCACGGTGCCATGAAACAATGCGGGGCTATGAGTGTTTTCCTTAAGATGACATTCATGGTTCAATAGAATAAATAGGATCCTACGTTCCGCATTTATGTGTACCCTGCATGTCAGTAAATTTCTAGTGCAGTTGTAAACTGGAATCTAGCACATTTCTATTCCTGGAAAAATGTCAGTGGAAGTGATAGACCAAAATGGTTATGAATACACTAAATTAAAAAGTCTTCACACACACAGAATTGTTTTCTTATTTCGATATTAAATCCAAGGTCAGTCTGAACAAACTTAAATATTGCAGTGAAGCAAGAGGAAAGTAGAATTGTTATACATAAGCTGGCAAAACGACCCATCAAATTACAGTATGGTTAAAATTGACTTCACTTTCAAAAATACAATCATACAATTGGAAGTTGAATACCATTTGTTGCTTGCCCTTGAGGAAAGAAAGACACAAAAAAAAACTTTTTTCCCGGGTTGCAATTTCGCAGTTAGTGTACTACTGGCTAAATGCATAACGGTGACTGAAACCAAGACAAATTGCATCATAATATAATTATACCCTAGATCATAACACTATACTTTAGTATAAGTGACTTACAATAATATATCAGTAAGTCACATTCTATAGTATTTCACAAGTCACTTGATCAAAGCGCGGATTAGAAAAGGGCACTCATCCTGGATGCGACAATTTTGTTTGTTGTCTTGGCTTCACTATTTTTTTCAAGCTGCCAGCACGTACAAGAACATGAACACGGGCTGCACACAAGCGCAACGTTCAGTGCTGGTCAATTGCTGGTCTGCTGGCCAATGGCTGGTTTTCTTCCGTAGCTTTAAACAGAGCGTAGGACACTGACTTGTTTGGTGTGCTCTCAAGTGGTATATATACTGCTTCTAAATCCGTTCAGAAAATGAAAGAGGGTGCAATTTATAGCTTATACAACAATTTGTGATACCGCTAGGTATCGAATTTTAGATCCAATCCAAAATTTAAACTCTAAATTTTGGGGGAGCATGTTGCGCCCCCTGTTAACACGCCCTTGGTTACATCGCATAACTTTTGCACGAGAATTGAGGAGTTTGGTTCGTATTAATCTAATAGCCTGTTAGGTGCATTGCCAAGTCATCCTTATATATTCCTGCTAAACTGAGTCTATGTCCTTGGTCTTAAAAGAATTGTTGCAAAAGATTTAGGTAACTTCCAACTTGAGGGGGGGGGGGAGCAACAGACTTAACACACCCCTCAGTGTTTGTGTTCTGTCGGATTAATGAATTAGTTTAATTGATGATATATCAAGGAATACGAACAATTTTTACATTTAATTATCACGCTTCATCCTAAAATAAAAATGTGAGTCCCCCTAGAATCATAAACCATTAATTTCTGTTTGTCCGCGGCTGTCTGATGTAGTTTCACAATTTGGCCACCGTCGCAGGATTATGAATCAGACTCTGCTTGATATCATCCAATGATCTGCATCCTGAAAGAAAAAAAAGACATTTAACTTCTTAACTTTATTATTGACTATATAATTATAAATAATACATAGAAGTTTAGGATATATAAAACAAGCTTCGCTCGAAAAAAACAAATCTAGAAGAAAAAAACACATCTTTCTCAATTCAAAAGAAAACACATCGTCTTTTCGTCTCCTGTTTTCCTGTTGGAAAATGACATTTTAATTTTTAAAGAATCAAGATTTAAAACTTAATTTTTAAGGTTGATAGAGACATGATAGAAGAAAAACAGAAAACCACTTTTGAGATATTGTCATAGAGTTCTATATCAGTCTGCTAAACAGTGACTTGCTGTCACTGGGTGCTTAAAATAGCGTACTGTTTAAACATTTGACAAAAAAATGTCTGTTAAGATATCGACAACTATACGAATGATTTTAGATATACAGAGTTTGTGCTGCCTTAAAAGCCTCGTGGGAGTCGTGGTGTCAGGTCTACAATATCGGCATGAGATTTTTCGTACCTGATAAAGCCATTGCTGAACTGAACTCTTCTCTCAGAATTGACAGAACATCATGGACTCCCTCCTGACCCTAGAAAATAATTATTATAAATTGTTATAATAACGTTTTATAAAATCCAGTTACATACGAATTACACAGTTCATTAAGGGGGCAAAACTAGCCGTTTCAAGGAAACTGAATGGTTATTGGACAGACATTAAAAAATCAATATGGATCCGCAGAATCTGATGATCAACTAAGCTTTGGATTTTTTATTATGGAAACAAATCTATCAAAATAAATTGATAAATAAGAACACTGTCATAGCGAATCAAAATGTTGCGAATAATAGAGTATTAATAGCATTCTTTCGTAGCATGTATATGGCAAAACGGGGGTGTTTATGAATGAGAAATATAATTACCTTGCACGCCAGTCCCCAGACAGCGGGTCGCCCTACAAACACCGCTCTGGCTCCGAGCGCCAAAGCTTTCAGTATATCTGTTCCCGTCCTGACTCCGCCGTCAAGGTACACCTCAACACGCCCTCTCGCGGCAGCAACTACATCCGGTAGAGCGTCGATCTACGTTTAATTTTATGGAAAGATTAGAACTGTTCTGTATATTTAAGTGATGACACAAAATAGGGTTATTGTTCCCATATTATTTATTTCAAAGGTTTATTGAACTTGATTTATTATTGATAGCTTCATGCTATAATAGTAAAAATTTTGTACAAACTGATTAGAATAAAGCAACAGTGAGACTGATCCTTACATGGATTAAAATTAATTTATCTTTATCGCAATAACCGTGCTTACTTGAACTTTAATAAACATATTTAGTCTTCTCAAGTTTAAATGTATTAAAGGTATTGTAAACTGGCATTTACATTTCAGCTTTTACAATCTAGAATCTTTTTAAATCAAGAGTTGTGAATAATATCGTTCTCGTTTCTTTATTTTAGCATGCATATTTTGCTTAATTAATGCTTATCAATTAAGCCGATCAGCCATACATAAACCATACGCTCACGGAATTTCTATCTGTATCCGGGTCTTCAAGATGCAAACTTTGTGAAATGATAAAAAAAAATGTACCATATTAACAAATCTAATTTATCATAATATAAAGTGATCAAATCTAATACAAATCTCATGCAAAGTACTGTGAAATAGTACTGTAAACAATTTAGGACGTATTTAACGATGATTTGTGGTGATATACAGAGGCCTGCACTGTGTCCAACGTTCTCCCGCCGTGGTTTGAAACATAAACAGCATCAGCACCGTGCTGTATAGCCAGCTCTGAGTCCTCTGCTGTCAGGATTCCTTTAGCAATCACAGGCAGATCTGATTCCTTCTTTAACCACCAGATGTCCTTCCATGTCACAGATGGGTCGAAAGCCATAGTGAATGGAGACTGGCTACCTTCCTAATTAAAAATACAAGATGAGTCTTACTGGTCCAAACATCATCATTACCATCAAAATCATCATCATTAATTTTTTTGTAAGTAACATATCGATTTCTTTCAAATGAATATCTCTCAGGTTTTCGTATGCAAGCCATTTATTATTGACTCAAGTATGGTTACCAGCGTGCCTTGCGCTACGCTCACGGAGTGTAACGCAAGGCAGGCTGGGAACCAATGTATATGTTGTTGACTATCGCTGAATCTTTTAAGTAAATCCCGATAAATTGTTGAAATCACTAGATTTTACTTTATTGCGTCTGGCGTGAATCGTCAATGAAATCTTGCGTCAAACCCTCTGGCCAATTATGATATAAAAATTGTTTCACATTCACATAAATTTGCCACAAATGATACATACAGGCCATAGCGGGGCTCGAATATGGGACCGTCAATTGAGCTTTCGTGAGTAATATACGTTTTCTGCTCAGAAAATACATGAGAGTTTGAGTCACGCTTGTGAGTGCATTTGCCGCAAGGTGTTCCCTTTTTGTTCTGAGCATCATGTCTCAAAGGCATCACATCAGCTGCGCGTGCAGTTTCAGTGTAAAAGCATGATATATGCTACAGCAGGGAAAGAAATAGAAATTTTGACCTTTCCAACAAAAAGGCATTAATACAGGTTTGGAATCCGCAGTAAAGATGTCTTTCCGCTATTGATGCATCCTACCATCATGTCAAACCTTTAGTCGCACTTGCATGCAAAAAGTTTTGAATGTTTTCATTAGTAACACTGTTGACATCAGAAACACGATGGTGTAGTGAAAAAAAAACAGGAAAATATAGGAGATGAGGGCCTAGATGCCAGAAAGTATAAGAAATTTTAGACCATTTTAACTGAAAAATATATGAGATATAGGGAGTCGGTGGAACAACACCTGAAAAACATTTCGTTTTTGTGTTATCCGTATTTGTTACTGCTTATCATCTACTGATGTGGTAAACATCTAGGTGTTCACCTTTCCAACGGATTGATACAAAATGAAAAATTTCTTTCCATGCACGTGTTTGCCTGTCTGGGACAGGCGGAAATACCTTATAACGACCCCTGCTTCAGACTACAGTGTTTTTATTTAAAGGAAATGCATTTATGTATTTGGTTGCCCTGTGGATACACGCTAGTGCATCACGCTTGATTTCATCAAGCACCTTGCTTGGCTAGTTTCCGACTGTACCGATAGCGAATCAACACACACAATATTTGGATTATACCTGTTGCAACATGGGTGATTTTAAGTATTCCCATTGGTTCACTGGGTCCCGCATGGCTGCTGATCGCCTCGAGGGTACAGGGGCGTCCACAGTCAGAACCAGGGCCTTGAAGCCCGCCGCCGCCGCCCGCCGTATGTTACTCTTTGTGATGTTTCTGTTTTCGTGGATGTACACCTGGAACCACTTCAGACAGTCAGGGACGGCGTCTTTGATGTCTTCCACGGATCTCGTGCCGCCAGTGCTCAGGATATAACAACACCCGCTTCTTTGTGCAGCTAATCTCGTAAAGGAAGATAATTTTTTACCTAAGCTCTAAAGCATCTTTATGAATCAGTGCCCTACATACCTACTTACATAGATATTACCTTTGTAGTTAAAAAAAGTCGTATATAAATATAAGAAAATGATCTAAGTAATAAGTAAAGCAAAACTTACCAAAAAAAACTCAACACCAACCAACCAAATGTTTTGACGAAATTGTAAATAGTTGTTTAAGGTTCATGAAATGTTTGTCCCATGGTGTCATTTGATGAAGAATCAAGTTGATGACTTTTTTTCTTTTACAATTAGCATCTCAGTTTCAACTAAACTAAACGATCAATTCAAGAGTTTCCTATTAAAGACACTGGTTTAGTATTTTTTTAAAAAAGGCCCTGGTAATTATGTCGAATAATGTCGAACGTATACAATATACCCAAAAAAAGAGTAGCATTATAAACAATTTCATACATCATAAAAATGTTTACCAACTGCGGTGGCTGTTTCCCCTTCCGGATGGAAAAGAGCTTGAGTCCACGATGGGGCGACCCCTATCGGCATAGACACGGGATGACCCAACAAAGATGTCGTCAAATCCCTGACGGATACATCACGGAGCATGCGCGGACGCAACCGGAGCCTGTATAGCGAAAGTTGATTAACTAATCTTTTAACATGGACCAGGCTTATTTTGGTTTATTGAGTGGGCTTATCCCAATTGTTCGTGTTTTTAGTTCAAAAATTCGAAATACATCAACAAATTACAACCCTTTTGACGAGTCCCTCTAATATAAATGAATAACCTAGTCTTGGTGAAAGCTCTGCATACATTAATCTCCATGACGTTTTCAATGAAGGTCAATAATGAACATAATTTAATTACACCCATAAGCAATTCATGTAAATAAACATATCCTCTTCCCCATCTCACAAGCTCACCTGCCTACGACGACTGACAGTGGGTGTTCGGGTCCGTTTATTGACGAGGATCACAATTCGTTATATTCAAAAATTAAATATACATTGTCCGTATCGAATGATGCGTGATTCCTTTTAAACAGCTCACATTTTTCCTAATTAATTACTAATTTTGCAGGAAATAGGCATTAGGTGATTTAGGTAAGATTCTTGTCAAGATGGCGGACCCTTATCAGTTCTGTGTACTCTGTTGGTGGTACCTGGCTAATACCTAGCTGTTAATAGATTCCATCCGAACTTTATGACACGAAGAACCGAAAATAATTGAATGTGTCTGATAAGTATCCAACTGATATCCTTTTTTATAATTTTTTACTGAATACTGAAACAATTATTTCATGTTTATACCTCTTGAATGCTTTCATGTTTTCTCTCATGGTGATTTCCTCTTCCGCTCCAGAATTGAGGTAGCCTTTCTCCCTTTTACCCAAGAGAGCAGCGGCCCTCTGCTCGTAATCTGACACGCACACTAATTCTGGCATTTTGTTTACAAGCGGAAATCTGCAGCAGATTGCTGTATATAATGAAGAAAGGCAAAGGGATAATAAAAACAGTGAGATTAAAAGTTTATGGATATGTTAAGCCTGATTTGAAATCTTTTAACTAAATGGGTGAAATATTAAAGTATATATATCAGCACTGAATTTTTATAATCATATCCAAATCGGTGTAGATCCAAAATTTACGTGTGGATTTATTGCACAATAGAAATTATAACGTACACATAACAGTTACATACTGAGATACGGAACAATTGTTATTATCGTCACCTTTTAAAAAGTCCATACAATTAAGTCAGAAAAATAAGTAACTTCATGAAAGGCTCTTGCGAAAAAATACCTACTGCTGATCCGATACAGGATATGAATTCCGGGTTGGTGATTACCTGCCGCAGCTCACAACGTTTTATCCACTTATATATTCCTGTTCATAATCTAAAGGCACTGGCAACCCCTACAAGAGCGTGGTCAGTGTACTAACGTATGTTGTTAACTGAGGAGCATAGGCTAAAACTCGACTTTTGCCTGAATTGTGCGCCTGCATATTTATGCGCATGTTATTATCACATGCTCTATGAACCTTGTATCCCAAACTTTGGTTTCAATGATTCAAATGTTAGTATTTTTATACAGTATGGTATAAATGAATATGCAGGGCACGAGTAACCACCGAGTGTTATCCGAGTGTTATTCAGTGCATTTATATTAAAGTTTAATGTGATACTTGTATCATTTCGTTGTTGTAGCTGGTTATTTTTAATACCAGTTATGGATAATTATACCTTAATGACATATTCTGAAGAATAACTCTTTCATATGTTGATGAAAAAGAATTATACCAATCTCCATAATTCAAATGTTAATCATTTATTAGTATGTTTCGTAAGATGAATATGACTAGGATTTCACATAATTATATGGTTTCACTTGCTCAGTAAATTGGAAATTTGATTTTTTAAATGAATCTATATATGCACCGCATATTTCAAGTATACACATAATCGGCTCATGAACATCTTCTATACATACATATTCTTTCAATAATACCCGGAAAACTTCTTTATATGGATATGTTTGAAACTTACGAAATATTTAATAACAATAAACTCACGGAATATTTGTTACCAGAAATTTTGTTGAAACCTATCCATCACTGTCTCAAAATGAAGAAGAACCTCCGAATTACGGACACTGACGGAACCGGACATTTTGCCGGCATTAGAGAGGTATATTCGAAAGAGTTACCGTGACGTTTTGTGCTGGTTCACCTCTGAGTTCAGCATTGTTCCGAAGTCCATATTGTCACACCATTTAAATGAAATCCATTAATAAGCGTGCAAGTGAATATGCACAGACAGTCATAGTTGCAAATATGACCGGCTTCTGTGATTGCATGTAACTACACATACATCGCATTTAAACCGTGGTCATTATTAAGGACTGCACTCAAAGAGTTTCATTATTGTTATATGGTATTTAAACCGGGAGTACGCTAAGGTATTATTGAGGTGATTGAAATTACCACATACATATTCATAGTGCATCGTGTCTATGAATAAATAATGAGGATATGGTATTAAAGGAATAAAAGGTAAAATGACACCGAGTATCATATATATATATATATATATACAAATCAATCCATTTTCTTACAATCGATTTCCTTTGCCGTTGTCGCGTTATCATTATCGGATTGTTATCCCGGATAAACTTAAGATTATTTTTCTCTACAAAGTTTCAGCTCGCCGACCACCCCGGACTATTATAACAGCTAGTGAAGACCGTTTTGTATGTGAATTTTGTTACATTCAATGTCAAATTAAAAAAAAATGTCCGTAAAATATAAGAGTGTAATAAACTTTTCAGATCTATCCTCAAAGTTTTGACTTTGACTTTGCCTGATTGAAGAACATTTAGTAGAACGGATAAAATGTTCGTCTGGTTCATGATGACGTCTATTTTGGGACGTAACATCTACGACGTCATAACCTGGCGGCATGTAGAATAATGCTTTTGTCGATATCGGCCAGTGTCCGGCATCCTGAAAATAAACATACAACCAGAGATAGATTTAAAAATATTTTTATATATTTTAAATGACCTAAAACCTTTGTTGTGAACTGTTTATATAATATCGTGTTAAATGTAGGGCAAAGACAACTTCAATCATACGCCTTTCGGTTGAATTAATGGATAAGTAAATTTAAAATAAGACTAACACTATACTTTGTAGATATTATGCATCGAAGTTGAATCTCCTAATAAAAGAGGTTTAAGGCCAAAAAAATTAAAGGTATGGTTCTCAGGCACCGCCCGCGTCAATTTTAACCCCCCGCATCAAACATTTTTATTTTGATTTCATCATTCAAGATGGTAAAATAATACAATTTCGATACGATTTCCTTTGTTATGTAGTGCTTTTACCTGCTTAGCAAAAAGAAACCTGTCATTTACATGCTTTTCCCTGATCATATGACATTTTATCGAAGCATACAAAAAAGTTCAAAAATAAATTACCGCCCGACCGCATTGATTTCTGCAAAAAGTGCCTGAGAACCATACCTTTTTATTTTTTGGCCTAATTATGATAATACCAATGATTAGTCGAGTCTCCACCTTCCGAGTCTGAGTGCAAGTGCAGGTAACTCGAGTCCGAGTCCTTAAGGTTCAAGTCCGAGACATTTTTTAAAGATTTTTTATGGAGGAAACCGCCTCCATTTTTTATGCTCCCTTATCTAATTCTAAATTTAAGTCTGTGCATCTGCAGAGTTCCATTTGGTTTGGGACTACGTGACAGGGCGGTAGCACTCGCTTCTTATCATATTATCATATTATTTTTGTATCCTGGTGTCACCCTGGCCCGGTTTCTACCGCCACTGCTGGTTGCTGTGTGTGTAATCATCTCCATTTCTGGGTCATAACACCGAGGAACCCCCAAAGAAGCACTCGTTTGTGAGTGATGCATGGCTGTTGGGCACAGCCTTCCAATTAAGCCTGCAGAACGCTCGCCCTGGGTGGGGGCCGACCGTTAATATATATATCACCGCTTCGGCTGAGATTTCGACTCCGACCTCCCGGCCTTCAGTCCTTCGCTCTACCCCTGAGCCATAGAAGACGGAAAGTCCGAGACATTTGGGACTCGAACCAAATCATAGTACAATACAAATGTCCGTAAATGTAATTTAAAATTGAAATTTCAGAGTATCATGTACATTACTATAATAAAGATACTATGTAGTTTATTTCCTTTATAGCTCCCGGTGCTAAGTAAAGCTTTGTATATTTAGTGTTAATATTTTGTAATATTCTGTTAGGTGTTCGCATATATACATGTCTTTATGTGACCGAGTTGTTTTCTATTGGACTCGATATGGACTCTTCCTGATTTCCCGAGTCCTTACCTCGGAGTCCAAGTCCGAGTCCAGGACCCTCGAGTCCAAGTCCGAGTCCAGGACCTCCGAATCCAAGTCCGAGTCCAAGACCCTCGAGTTTAAGTCCGAGTCCAGGACCCTCGAGTCCAAGTCCGGGTCCCTAAAGAAGCGGACTCGAGTCCGGACTCGAGTCCAAGTTCTTTATCGATAAAGACAAAATCAGTTGCTTTCGTAGGTTTCAATAATATCTTAGATCAGATGAACGGATTTGTAAATCCGGGCTCCCCGCAAAGCTAAGTAAGAAATTTAGAAATTTTATAAAAACACTAAAGACAAAAATAAAGGAATTTAATTATAGTTAAAATATAGAAAAAAAATAAAGCAAAAAAGATTTTAAAAAAATACAGGAATTTAAATTTTTAGCTAACATGAAAAAAATAGACATTTTCGCTGATCATTTGGGTTTTCCTGGGTTACCTGCCATGTCAATCAGTTTTCAAAGCAGAATTCAGAGTTCTGTTTAAATTACTGGACTTTTATGCCCTGCCTGCACAGTTCTAATGATAAGCTGAATGTATTTCAAAATAACATATCTTCTTATAAAACAATATTTATTAAATTATAACATTTATTTCTGAAACACGATTATGTATTGAGAAAAAATTGGAAATTAGAGTCTAAATGCTGGAAAATACAGGAAATTATAGGCGACGACTTGTTAAAGGAAATATAGGAAATATACCGAAATCAGTGGAATCCGAACATGACTGTTATAAGAAAGTCGTAGACGGGCGCACAGATGGTACCATAGACATAACTGTGTTTAAAACATTCCAGGAAATAGAGAAATACCAAATTCTAACCTGATAAAGCCATGGCTGAACTTAATTCTTCTTGTAACAAAGACAGCAAATCTTGTATACCTTGTTGACCCTACAACATAAACTTCAACAAGGGGTAAACGCAAAACCCGCGTGTGAAATGGATATTTAGATCATTTGTTTTATCTTGATTTGTATTACTTACTGAGAATTAATGATGCGAGTTAATAACAAAATTTAATGATCGTGTATGACGGTGACTGACCACAAATTTATATTTTTAATTATTAATTTTTTAATTATTATATATTAATTATTTGAAATATTTTACATTTATTGTTATTAATTTAACACATTCACTATTAAACGTCACCTTCTTCATTTCTTTGTATATAAATATTAATATTTAAATAACGATTAAATCACAAGAGCACTGTCAATTAAGGAAGAATAAACGTTTATATTTCATGAGGACGAAGAGTTAAAAAGTTAGTTAACAAGCTAGTTAACATTTAGATGAATATAAAACGTATTTTATATTACACATACCTTACAAACAAGTCCCCAGATAACGGGACGACCCAAAAATACCGCTCTGGCTCCGAGCGCCAAAGCTTTCAGTACATCTGTCCCCGTCCTAACTCCGCCATCCAGGTACACCTCAACGCGTCCTCTGGCGGCAGCAACAA
This sequence comes from Sipunculus nudus, assembly GCA_026874595.1. NCBI lineage: Eukaryota > Metazoa > Annelida > Sipuncula > Golfingiida > Sipunculidae > Sipunculus > Sipunculus nudus. The sequence goes on from CM049307.1 coordinate 58,666,321, forward strand.
CTTCTGGTAAAGCGTCGATCTGAGAAAAATATACATTCTGAAATTATGAGGGTTAACTAAATAATTCAGTCCAAATTTTAATGCTTTTTTACCTAAGTTAAACGAGTTAGATTCAAGCTTGTGATATTTGTACAATTTATGTTTGTACAACGACCCTTCCTGGTTGGAAGCTAAGCCATTCTAAGCAAACCTGGTGCGATTATTCTCAATTCATTTAATATGCAGACACTGACACTTCTTATCGGTCAAATAATGTCTTTCTCTTCCCCTCTATAAAGCTTTCGAACATAGATTAAAAATATAACAGAGCAAAGAAGAGCTGCACTGTTGTTGGCCGGACCACGTTTGAAACTCGCAATAATCCACTGTCACAGGACGAAACGTTCTTGCCATCTGCCAATTGCTTAATGATGATACTGAGAAAGTAGTGTTTAAGTAAGGTCAGTTGGAAAAGAGTTTTACCATAGCGTATGGAATGCAATTTCACATCGGAAATAGAAATTGTGTTAGAAGTTTTCCTTATCCGGGAACTATAACCTTTGTGGTTAATCCCTCCGCCGGGAGTGTATGCGTTCATCCCGTTCGTGTGTGTTTTTGTGTGTGCTGTTGAGGTGTGTGTTTGTTCACAACATACCTCACGCAATCATGAATGGAATCTCATGACATTTTCAGGACATTTCGGGAATTGGCGGCCGGCAAATCAAGAATCGGGTAGATTTTGGTGTGGTCCCGAAACATGATCCGGGTAAATTATCATCATCAAGGAATATTCACGAATATACAGTCACTTATTTATGAATGAACCCGGGAATATGGGCTAAATATGTGAATGCAAACAGGTTTTGGGAGCATCGCACTATAGTGCTAACCCCCCCCCCCCCCTCCCCCCCCCCCCAAAAAAAAAAAACAAAAAAAAACACACACACACAGACACGGCGGAGGCTTGCATTCCTTCTAGTTTATTCTGCAAACGAGAGTTAAGGTCGAGGATGTTCGCGGAATGATTTGCACGTTTCCTTTAATTATAAAAAGAGCGTCTGTGTCAAATGATACTGTCATCCCCGTACTTAGTGAAAGTGGTATTAAATTACTTGGAAAAGATACGGTGAGTTTGCGAATATAACATGAATCTTATAGTTTTCTTTCTATTTTGATACATACGAATCAATCCTACCGATGCTTGAACTGTATCTAGCTGTCTGCCGCCATGGTTGGACACATAAACAGCATCAGCGCCGTGCTGTACAGCAAGCTCTGTGTCCTCAGCTGTCAGGATTCCTTTGACTACCACCGGCAGTCCTGATTCCTTCTTTAACCACCAGATGTCCTCCCATGTCCCGGAAGCGTCGAATCCTCCAACTCCGGGTATGGCACTATTGTCCTAAATACAGAAATGACTAATTGAAAGACTTTATGTGATTTATCCAACATGACAAATAAAAACAAGATGTGATCATAGATCGATATACTGATAAAATATGATCAGTTCAGAGAAACAAGGCTGGATTTTAAGGGAAAGGAGCCGGTCGTATTTCTGAATCAATGTTTACCGAATGACTAATAAACGCTGTTGCCCACCTGACTGAAGTTAAATGTCTGGTCCGTCTGCCAATATTTAACTCTGCTTCCATTTTGGCTGTGGTAGGGTCTATGGTGGGATCTCTGTGATTCTTGCATTCAAGCATATTTTATTCATTATTATACTAACGCCTGAGTCTCTTCTAAACTGTTTACGAGATATGAAATCATTTAGCATTAAGGTATACACAAATTTTCTATGTGGAGTTTAAACAATTCAGGCCGACAATCATTTCAGTACGTTACACGCATGCGCAGAGATGGTCCGCCAATTTAACAATTATTTGAATGATTTTTTTATAATCGATTAAACTGGTTACACTCTCTCATAATCGACCACTAACGATTATGTATGCACATACAAAGATGTCATAATATCCAGAAAACAAAATATTTACATCCCGTCAGAAACACGAGAAAGACGGACCTTATGCAACGCACAACTGTCTTAAATTACCTTTGTCCGTCAGCGTGATGTACAAATTAAACTGAATTTACTCGGTTAATATTTATGTATAAGTCTATTCAGCAGATTCCGTGGTTATACTGAAGGTACATAAAATCATGGATTAATAATCGATCATCGGACGCTTGATGTCTTTCGATCATCCAATGTCATTTCAAAACCATTCCTACCACTAATGCGCAATAATGTAATATGGCCCAAAAAAATAAGGTTTGCTTCTCAGGCACTTATTTTCATAAATCAATGCGGGCGGGCAGTTTTTTTTTATATTTTATTTTTTTTTTCGTATAGTCCGATAAAAATGGCAAATGGTAAAGGGAAAAGCATGATAATAACAAATTTATTTCGCTAAATAAGTAAAAGCACTACATAAGAAAGGAAATTTAATCTAAATTGTATGATTTTATCTTCATGGAAGAAATGTCATAGCGGGTGGAGCTCAAAATTGGTAAGATTCTATTGAAAATCAAAATAAAAATCTTTGATGCAGGGGTTTAAAACTGACGCTGGCAATGCCTGAGAACCATATACCTTTTATTTATTTATATTTCTATTATTTTTTTTTTTTTTTTTTTTTGCCTAAGTCATGTTTTTCTATTGTCACTAGCAGCATGCGCATGCGTATACCTACCGGAGGAAGCATCGGGGTTGTCACATGTGGCGGGCAGACAAGAGGCGTTCGGGAAACTTTCCTCCGTTTTCCAGGAATGGGTGTATCGACGGTTAATACAACGGCTCTAAAACCGTTATTTCCAGCACGCCTTATAATATCTCTTGTGATGAGCCGGTTCTTGTGGAAATAAATTTGGAGCCATTTGAAACTGTCCGAAGCCGCATCATGTATTTCTTCGATTGATCTTGTGGCCACTACGCTCATGATGAAACAGCATCCAATATCCCTGGCAGCTGAGAAGACAACAGAAGTCTAATTTATTTGTCTGTAGAGGTAACCGCCTCCATTGTTGGCTGGCACAAATAAATACTATGTACATTTGCAAGATTCAATGCATTGCGTTTCGGTTCGGGATTCCGTGACTGGGCTGTAGCACATATCCTGGCGTAAACCAGGCTCGGTATACCGCACCTGTAGGTCCTGGGACCTGTAGGTCCTGATGAGTCATAATACAGAGGAACCCCCGAAAGGCACACTCTTGGATGAGCACAACACGACAGTGGAACTCATTCTTACCATTAAGCCTGCAGAGCGCCCTTCCTCGGGGGGGGGGGGCACCAGTAACAATTTTCATTCACAATTTCTCCGCCTGGAGTCCTCTGCTCTTTCATTAATAGCAGAGTAAGCCAGGTATCACATGAATTTAACAGAAAAGGAAAGTGAATTGCTAGCTGTAATAGAAACTTTTTAATGACAAAGTTTGATCAAACTTAGATTTCTGCTGAGCAAATTATCTCACTGACTCACTGTAGCCCCACAACATCGAATCAACTGCCTATATACCTATTTCTTCTAAAACAGATTTTCTTTATATTGTTACTCAGCAAACCAAAGATAAAATTATGAACTCTGCTTGCCTTTTGCCGCTGCTATTTCTGCTTCTGGGCTGAAGATGCCGTGAAAACCAGATGGGGCGACACCTATCGGCATGGACACGGGATGACCCAGTAAAGATGTTTTCATATCTCTGACTGATACATCTCGCAACATCCGGGGATGAAGTCGGATCCTGGAGATTACATAACAGACTTTGGATCCTAATATTACTTAAACAATGACTATAACACGTAGATATAAAAATTCCAGGGGACAGTTTTGACCGACCGAACTGTTGTTTTTTTTTAACCCCCAAAAAATTATTAAACTAGAGTTTCCCGTCAATGGAATAGGAACGATCAGTTTATTAATGTGTCGGTAGATGGCGCCGTCTCACTGAGATTTGTCTTGAACTACATTAGTGACACCTTGCGACATTATACGCACCAGCTCGTTAATTTGGCAACAGAAACCGTAATATGATCACCGCAACTGTTTGTAGACGTCTGGTTGTACTTTAACTGATTATAACAAAATCCAATCAATGAATGATTAAAAATATTTTATTTATCACTTTCATACATCATTACAGAACTGGAAAGTCGAGGGGTAAAAACTATTAGGGTGGGTTTGGCTGCACGTCCAGGGCAAATGTTTTTTCCCGGTTATTATAACTAGTTGTACAATCCAGGTAAAATAAAATAAAGTTTATTTATTTTATTATAGCTTCAGTATATATGAGAATGTAAATCAGTGCGTGTCCTACCTTTTGAAAGCTTCCTCGTTCTCGCGCAGTGTAATTTCATCATCGGCTCCGGAGCTTAGAAAAGCATTCTCCATCTTCCCCAGGATGCTGGCGGCCCTCTTCTCATAGTCCGACACACACACCAAATCTGACATCATTTGTTTTATAATCCTGTGTAAATATAAAAACCACACACTCACAAGCTGCGGAAGGAAGTCCGCGTTAACTCCTTTAAGAACAAACTTTAAGGCGTTCCAAACTTAAAGCTCTTCATATAAAATTTATCAAATAGTATTTCTTCTTAATTAATTAAACTCATATAAAGTATATACCAATTCAACGATGTCTTTCTTTTTAAAAATGTTTTAGAATATAGGGAACGATGCCATTTATGTCCTAAGGGGCATCAACATTTCCATATTTTTAGCATATACCCTTAGACCTTTCACATTATTGTGAAGGGGCTATCGCAGCTCCATCTTTCAGAAACCCTCGTCGTTGTATTTTATGGACGAAGCTTATCGATCGCATTTATGGTGAAATTAAAATGGCCTCCAAGTACAAACTAATTTATGGGTAATATGATGACAAAATAATGCATTCAAATACAGTGAAACTTTTTACACTTCGGATCATGGAGGGTTTTCATCAAACATTAATACTGGTATCTGGATGCCAGCGTCTCTTTATTCACACACATATATCATGGGCTTTACGAAAGGACAAGCAAATTCGTGGAATTAAAGTCCCTCGCTTCTGCCTCTTGTTATTTAAGCTTCATGCTTGCTTTCTCATAATGTTTATGTTTACATTTTCCCTTAAAGATATCTTCACACGTCATAGTTCCTGTGTTTTAGTTTTTGCATTGTCCCCTGAAAATTTCTCCACGTATCATAATATTTGATGTGAATTGGGAACATATGTGAAATTTTTTGTTTGTTTTGGAGCTTGTGATAATAAATTTTCGGACTCTCCAAAACCAAAGCCAACCAAGGTATACATGAGAGCAATCACTGACCCTAATTTGAATTAAATCGGATAACATTAAGGAAAGTTATCGCACGGAAACCAAAATCGTACGGACGGACAGAGAGACAGACAAACCCAAATCAATGTCTTCCGTTCCGGGGAACAAAAAGTATACTAGTAACCAAATATAGGATTACTCTTATGTTTATATAATAAAGACTATATGAAGCATGTGATAGTATTATACCCGCATGCCACCATGCAGGCTTTAGTTCAATCAACTTACAGTTACTTGCCAAACAGTGTCGTTCACCGGCTTGATAGCGCTAATAAAAGATAATATTTTGGAACAGCCCTGACTTGAATGACCTCACGTTGTGTGCAGTATGCAGTGAAGCCCGACCAAGTCATTAATCGTACAGGGGTGACCGCTCGTGTTGATTAAGATGGCATTGCCTGTATCTGATAATGCGTGCCCATCTTTTCAATTAGTATTAAGCGCGCTGGTCCGGTCGTTTTGTTGTTTGAGGTTCACGCAGCGAGGGCCGACTTCAGGTGAACGCCCCACTCTGTTTAATGATGTCTTCCGATATGAGTGTGTCAATTTCAGTATGGGGGGATGTTTGGAAATATACACCGAATCTTTCAGTGAATATTTTAGTGTATATTAATATTTAAATATACAACTAATCGAAGATAATTCATACGAGTATATATATATATATATATATATATATATATATATATATATATATACTCGTATGTTTCCAACGTTCATGACGTTTCTGTGTTTAGGGGAACCCGGGGCAAAGTGGACACACATTTTGGGGGCAAAGTTAAATCCGTCATGGGGCAAAATAGAGTGTCTTTTAACAACAAAATAATGTTTATTAAGAGCGTTTAGGGAATCTTATCTCAGCTACTTCTGCAGAAAACTTATTACTTTATGACTGTTTTCCTATCTTTGCCGTCTGATCCTGCACATTCTTCATGTGGCCATTTGTTGCGAATGCTTTACATGATCCACTCCTCGCCGCTTCTCGATTCAGAATACAGCCCGGAACAGTAGATACATGGGACATCCTCATCACTGGAATGCTTTTAAACCATTGTTTTTTTCCGTCTTCCTGTAATCCATTGTTTTTTCTAGATTTTCTTTCACCCATTTTTTTTTTTTTTTTTGGCATCTTTTTTTTCTGATATTTTCCTGTGGGACTCTTGGACTTGGATGGACCATTACTTTTCTTGGAACCAAACTTAACTTTCTTTGCAGCGCATTCATTATGTTATTTATCAAAACCAACCTTGATTAAGGTCACATATAATTATCATTCGCCGAAGAACCCATTCTGTCATTTATTAAAACAAGCTTGATAAGATTCGCATATTTTTTATATGGGTTTATAAATATATCATAAATATATAATATATGCAGGACAAAATCGTCAAAACTGGACTTTATCATCACGGTAATGCTTAAATGCACATGAGTTTATACGGGAAAGTAGATAAAATAGAAAAACAAAGAGATTTACTTTCACTTCCATGCAGTCAGTATACGTGCTATTGGACGAGTCTGATAAAGTCATTAACGCCACAGTTTGTTGTTTATGGTAAATAAAGGAATACAAATAATGGTTAATTACATAAGCATATGCTTCAGTTGAAATCTGAATGTATAGTATAGTATGACCCATACAGTAAGAAATCCGTAATCTGGCAAATACAGTATAATCCGACGATGGTAAAGTACACTCCAGGTAAAATAAGCAACCCAACAATAAAAAGCACATTAACGAGCACCCCATGCACCGCCACTCATTCTCTCTCTCTCTCTTTCTCTCTCTCTCTCTCTCTCTGTTGCAGTCAGCCGCATCGTCTCATTTCTCACGCACAGTGACTCCCGGGTGTACAACCAACAGTACTTATCCCCAGATCCCACCCAGGTCCCTCCAAAAAAAACATATTAACAACCCTTATTCTAAATTGTTCTTAAAGTTCTGTCATATGTTTTGTGTGATCGGCATTATATTTAACGCGATAAAGGATCAATGGCATTTTTTATATATTGCATATATATGTACCAGAAAATATATTTATTTCCAGCTTTATTATTGTCATATATATGTTATATTTATTTATTATTGTCAACTGGGAAAAAATATCGGGATACGTATCGCTATAGGCTGCTACACATCGCAGTTTATTGCAATACGAATATTGGAGGCAAAACCCAGCCCTGGTAAATACACACATACATATACATATAAATACACACACACACACATTATATATATATATATATATATATATATATATATATATAATTACCTCATCCACAAATGATAACATGATAAATCATCTGTTGCTCTTAGAAAGGAAATTGAATAAAAACAGTTTTAATAGTTGTAACATAATGCTGCGGTTACCTTGTGTGCATGTTGAAAGGCCTGTAAACTAAGCTAATTATTTAAATATTCTGGGAACCATTAAGCGCCTCTAACTATAATTATTGCTTGTTTAGTCTTGTTGTATATAAAGCATATCCAATTTGGTCCCCATCTTGTCATTTGTTTGTTGTACATGTGCATGTGCTAAAGCTGGATTCTTACTATTGAACCACTGACTAACGCTGGTACTTTTGGCCCTGCGTGGAGGTTGGTGTAAAAGAAATATTGCGCAATCCATGTTCAATGTACCTGGTCTGTGTATTATTATGTATACATACTTTAATTGTCTGGGTGGAAAATGGAACTTTGAAAGGGGTAGAAATGTTTCCTTTTGTGTGTCAAACATTCACTAGACAGATATATTCGACTTTTTTTAAAGGAAATGTGCTAAATCCAACGGTTGAATACATGGTGTTATAATCATAGGAAACTGCCGGGGTAAAGAATAATATATGGACTACACAATGTGCCAGTGACTAAAAACTAATGAGGAGTTCATTCTGAATTTTGGCTTGCATGCACACATTGACGGTACGGTACTGTTCACGCAATGCCCAGTAACTTGCAAATAGAGATGCCGCCCGATATTCAGCATCCTGACCTATACCGCGGTCTGTTTGTGAATAATGTTTAACATACCCACCACCTACCCCCCCCCCCCCCCCCTTCTCCCTCTCAGTTGCTTGGGAATTCTATAAAAGAGGCTAGTCCGTGTGCCTCCGGATTATCTAATAAGATTAACCTGTTTCTTGATTCAACGCGATGCTTCGACCCCTGATCCATCGAATATACACTAGTCCAGAACTCCTCTATCAGAACCCCTGAGTAAAGTGTGAAACATACACATGGAGAAACGACCCAGCTAATACGTAGTGTTACGGCACGTAAACATCAGTTATCGTTTTTAGCAGTCATTGTGTTCAAGTCTTCTGGCCTTATCGGCCTTGCTACTCCGGCAAACATTATCACTACTGGCAGTCTAAATACGAGAAGCATTTTCTAAAGGGCTCGGCATAAACGCTCACTCACTCGCCCGAGGCGAATAAAAAAAGTCGCATGGACTGGTGCACTTTGGTTTGAACGCCCCTCCCCCTGATTTAAACCCATCATTTTCCAGATTTCAATTGTTGCCCTCCCCAAGGCAAAGAAGAGGTATCTAACCCACCCACCCCCAACACACACACAAATTATTTAGCAAGGGAGGGGATGATCTTTTTATGAAATACCTTGTGATTGAATATACGCTAGTGTAGCGGGGAGTTTGAAAGTCACGTTATGCGAGGGTTTATTGCTTGCCAGAATCAAAGCTTTCGGCAAGCATATTGGTCAGTTGCGCATGTCTGTCTGTCTCTCTGTTTGATGGTTCCTTTGTTTGGTCAAAATTTTCCTCAATCACCAGGGATGATGGAAAGCTAAATTTCTAGGTGTCCTATTGCTTTTGGTTAAAATAGGTCAAAGGTCAAGGTCAAGGCCATCGGAAAACCATGAAAATTCATTTTTCTCATTACTTGGTAAAAAATACGCTCTTTACACAGCGCTTTACCTATAGGGCTACTACCTATATCGTAAGGCGCTGTTTGTTATGACCTCGTATCCTGAATTGCTACACCAGAGGGAAGCACTGTATTTTTGTGAAATCAGATGAGACCTTGTGCTGAAAAGACAAGGCCAAGCGAGGAATACACGGAGCCAATCATGTTTATTTCGTTTTGAGTGACAGCTCATCTCCCCGTGTAACCGTCTGAACAGGCCACAGGCTCAGAGAGAATTGCCCCTGACATGGTTTGCTTAAGGCCTTGGGCACATAGGATGCTCGGTCGGTGAGCTGTAATTCAAACGAAACGTAACAACAAAGGCTGCGTACACACCTCGCTGGCTTGTTTCAGTTCTGCAGACAACAGATACATGGCTACGCTAACACAGTCATAATGTCATAATCGAATCGGTCGATGATGCGAGAATGCAGAGGGAGCAATTTAAATTCGACCGGAAACTCATCAAGCGGCGCTTGAAGCGCAGCAATGGGCGGAGCCAGGATGCCTGTCGAGTGTTTGTTTATTGGCATCTGATTGGCTGCTTGTCACATCATACTCACGTTTATTTCAGCGGACAACGAACCGCCATCTGGTGTCTAAATATATCATAAATGGTCAAAGCTGGCAGCGTGAAAATCAGTTGCTTCTTTAGGAGCGCAAGATTTCCGCTGCCTCGGGAGCGTAGGTAAAAAAATAGTCGTATCAACTTCATCCTTATCTCATTTTTTCGTCATTCATTGGCCTTTCCTCTGATATGTAGATGAGCAAAACCTGCAGTTCAATGGCGACGTATTTTTGAGAAAATCTCATGATAGGCCCTATTCGAAAATAAAGGGTCTTATATTTCTAACTTTGTCAGTGTTAAAGCTACAGAGGTTTAGTTTTTGCATTAGGTAGATTTCAATCAGTACTGCAAGATTGTATTACAAATCTCGCAAAACCTCGCAAAATATCTCGTCAATCAAGATGTTTCGAGATACCACTTGGTGATACCCTAGACGTCACAAGTTTGCAAGAATGGTCTTGAAACTAATATATCTTATGTACTACATTAATATCTCGAAATTGTTTTTTTTTCAGTTTTGGAATATGGCTGTTTCGGGGGCGCTGCACTATTAACACAACACATCATTTTGTGATTATATCTTCAAAACTATAAACCTCAATTTCACAAACTATAGCTTTTTGTCTTCTTCTAGGTCTTATTGATAACCATATAGCATTCTACAGGCCACAGTTTAGAGGGATCACATTGTAACTTACGTATTACGTATACGGGAACGTATTAATGAAGCCGTATGTGTACTATTTAAATATGTCAAAGGTCAAGGTCATTGAAAAACCTTGAAACGTAATTTTCCTTATAACTTGGTCAAAAATGGCCGTATCAACCTCATTTTGTTCGTCTTTCTCTTCTTCATACCATGGTATGATCAGAATTTGTTGACCCTGTGCCACCTTGTCAGTATGTCTGTCTCTTCTTCTGTTGTCGTCAATTTTGTCAATGGCTTTGATGTTCTCTCTGACATTTAGCACACTACAGGCCACAGTTTCGCCACAATAACTTTGACATTTAAGAGATCAAAAATGCTAGTTGCCCTATTGTGTTTGGTCAATATAGATCAAGGGCAAGGTAATAAAAAACTCGAAATTTTAATTTTCAAGGTGACAACTTAGTCAACCTCATTCTAAGGTCATTTTGTTCGTGTTTCCATTCCCCATATCATGGTATGATCAACCTTTGTTGACCTTGTGTCATTTTGTCAGTATGTCTTTCTGTTCCTCTGTTATTGTCAACTTTGTCAATGTTCTGTCTGACATTTTAGCAAACTACAGGCCACAATGTTGCAGAAATTATTACCTTGAAACTCACCTTGGAAAAAAGATGATGTAAAAGTAGCCTGTTGTTCTTGGTCAATATAGGTCAACGGTCAAGGTCAAGGTAATCGAAAAACCTCGAAACTTTATTTTCCTCATACTTAGTCAAAAATGGTCGTATCAACTTCAACTTTACCTCATGTTTTTGGCTTTTCCTTACCTCAACCTCTTGTTTTTCATAAGGCATTTGACTGAGTCTGTTCAGCCTTTTCATTTCCACAATTTGCCTTCCGGCAAGCGATCAACCTCAGGCTGCTAGTTTTGTTTTTAGCTTTAATGACTTACTAAGCTATAGCAATCGCCCTATGACCTGACCGTCTGGCCATTCGGCCGTTAAGAGAGCACAAATCGTTACCGTTAGACCTAGAAATTTTTAATATTGTACATCAAGGGAGGTCCTAGGCAAATTTCCATGTATACCTGAAATTAGGCCATGGTGACCTATACTCTGCGACCTATTGGCCGACAACATAATTTTGAACACCCAGACAGTCAGAGGAGGACAAATTGTATCCATTGGTCTTAGTATCTTCTTACCTAATATTCTGGGCGGTCCTGGGCAAATGTTCTTGGAAACACGAAATTAGAACACCATCACCTGTATTCTGCAATCTATAGGACAAATATATCATGAGCAACCTTAGTGTCAGATGGACACAAATCGTATCTTTTAAGATTAGAATCTACTTACGCAATATCCAGCGAGCTAGGTTATAGGCAAGTGCGCTGGAAAACCTGAAATTTGGTCAAGTGGACCTATATTCTGCGACCTACGGGACGAAAACATGATTTTTAGCATCCAGACAGTAAGACAGGACACAAATCGTATCTGTTAGCTCCAGAATCATTTAACACGACACCCACGGAGATCCTGGGCAAATCCCAATGGAAACCTGTTATTAGTTCATTGTGACCTATACTCTGCAAGGTACAGACCAAAACATGAATTAAGTACCTGGAAAGTCAGATGGGTAGAAATTGCATACATTAGGACTAGATTCTTCAAACGCAACATCTAGAGATATCCTTGGTAAATCTCGTTTAAAATCTAAAATTAGGTTATGGTGACCTTTAAATTGCAAGGTACAAGAAGCATGATTTTTAGCAGTCATGCAGGACACAAATTATATCCATTTGCCCTTGAATCTTCTAACATAAAATCCAGTGAATCCTTAGTAAATTTCCTTGGAAACCTGAAATTACGTCATGATGACCTATATTCTACAAACTACAGGCAAACAAGATGATTCTGAGCACCCAGACAGTCACACAGTGCACACACTTAACTGTTGGACCTAGAACATACTATTTTAAATTCCAGGGTGGTCCTTTGCAAGTCTCCTTTGAATCATGAAATAAAGTCACTGTAACATATATATGCTGTGATCTATCGAAAAAAATGATTTTAGCACTGTGAAAATCAGATGGGCACAAATCATAACGGTTGCACCAAGAACCTTTTAACTTAAAATTCAAGGCCTACGTTAAATCTCCTTCAACAACTGAGATTAGATCAGGATATCCTATATTCTATGAGATACGGTTGGAAATCCCAATTTTAGCGCCCAGGAAGTCAGACATGGCCATATCTTTAATGTCAATTGGAAATCAATCCAGAAATGTGATTGTAATGTCTCCTTGGACAAAAGAAATAAGGTCACTGTGATTATATTCTGTGAGCTATGTGAAAGAGCTTGGTTCTATCACCCTGTTGGTTTAAACATATTAATTTCTATTGAATTGTACAAGTAGCACAAAGTGCTAATGAACGTACTTTTCAATTATCAATAATATATAATGCAAATACAATACAATAATAAAACGAAAAATAAACACATGACACACTTATACACATCACACTCAGGACATACTAATACACACTCAATGTCTTGGTGAATCAAGCAACTAGCAAGCTGCTGTTTTGGATATTGGTTGGTCAAACGGACACAAATGGTAGCAGCTGGACCTAGAAACTCCTGATTTAATTCAAATCAAGGATGGGCCCTGTAAATTATTTTTTAGAAACCCTAAATAAAGTCAGTGTGACCCATATTTTGTGAGCATTTAGCACTCTACAAGTAAGATGAACACAGATCGTAGCAGTTGGACTAGAACTTAGCACCATGGGAGTTCTTGGTAGAATCTTCTTTGAAACCATAAATAAGGTCGCTGTTTCCTACTGTCTAAGGCCTATGGACAAAACTCATGTTTTTGCGCACTTTTTAAGTTCTTCTATCCATTGTTCAAGGTTCCCTAACAAATAATTTTTAACAGTTCATAACATAAATAATAGATTCATACATCACCTGTATGTCAAAAATCAGCTGAGCGTCATAGCCCGTGGGCCTCTTTTTGTGTATATTTCTGTTATTATTTGTGACGTGGGGAACATCTGGGAGTTAGTAAAGCAACGTATTATTGGTGTTTGCTTCTCTGAGACAGGCGGTAAGGCGTTATTACATCCCCTGAGAGTCTATTTATCACAGCATAACAATCTTTCTAATAGTATTCAAGGTCACCGATCACTTGCCGTTAGAACAAACTACATATGCATGGGCGTAATCCATATTCTGGTAATAGGAAAATACTCCAAATAAAAGTCAGTGATGAAATTGAGTTCACAACATTCGAGTCCGAGTGGATGTCCGAGTCCGACTGCATGTCCGAGTCCAATATAACTATTGTGTGTGTATGTGTGTGAGAGAGAGAGAGCGTAGTCAGACAAGATGTATGCTTAGGAGTGTGAGTATGCGTGTTTGTTCGTGTCGGTGTGAGAGAGAGAGGTAGTCAGACAAGATATATGCTTAGGAGTGTGTGTACGTGTTTATCCGTGTAGATGTATGCGTGTGTGTGTGAGACAGAAAGAGTGGTAGTCAGACAAGATGTATGCTTTGGAGTTTTTGTGTGTGTGTGTGCGCGCGCGCGTATAGGTTTATGCGAGGAGAGAGAGACACACACACACAGGAAGTGAGAAAGAAAGAGAAATTGAACTTTGGTGAATGTGATTGCAGGGACCACGATACCCCTTATTTGTGACATTACATGTACAGGATATCAGCCAGTACAGGAGAATAACAGGGGCGTCCTTCTTTCAGTTGCTTTGGCCTTCATCTTTACGCCGGCGGGTGTTAGTTATAAGAATTTTCACACGCATGAAGTTCACAATTTTTTTCCGAATAAATATCACATAAACAACCACTTAATAAACACAATTTTATAATAAGAATCAGGGTGTCACCGAACTCCAAAGGCAACCACATTAGATCACATTCTTTGCTATATCTGTTTCATCGGAAACCATACTGGGCTCATATTTAAACTTTCCGTAAATTTACCCTCATAATTAGAGGTTTCAACATGCCATGTTGAACACGAGCAGAATGAATAAATTTGCTATATCAAATACAAATAAATAAAGTTATGTTAAAAGTGAGGCGCATCCATCGACAAACTTGTATCACTTATGTTGATTGTATTACAGATCCATTAATAAAGTAATATCAATTTTGTTGTCTCTGAGCACATCAGAATTGAACATATCACATGTTGATCACACTGAACAGGACAGTCAGACAAAACTTCAATTTTCTGTATAATTAATGCATACACAGTCTGAAAGTTTGTGATTATACATAATATATATATATATATATATATATATATATATATATATATATATATATATTGTGATTCTGTGTCGAGCATCCCCGAGAACAAAAATTTATATTGCTAACGCATAAAGATTTGATCTTGATAAGTATCTATCTCTTTTTTCTGTACTTAACCCAACCCTAGTTTAAAGGCCCCAGACCAGGAAGTCGCCCATTTATATATAAACAAGTTAAATATGAATACGTTTACGGTTCGCTGGTTTTTCAAACTACCTGAATACTTCTCTTGTTTTGGTTAAAACGAGATGGCATCAAGAATGTGTCCAAAACAAACTACTAATAAATATCTCACAGTTTTTTTTTTGACTGATCACTTGAAACAAGGGACGTTTTAAAAAAACGTATTCTTGTAGGATAAAATATATAAGCATCGGTGCATGGACCTTTGGTTTATGGAGTGTGAATGTTCTCACATCTGTGCCATGTGTTGAATTATTATGTCTATCTGTTTATCTCTCATTTAGAGGTGTGGACCGGACTCTCTCTCCATCTATCTTGCTTATGGCTCCTATCTGTACGTCGGTCTGTCTCTTGGTCTTTCTTTGTGTCTCTCCCTCGCGCGCCCGCGATTTTCCTGTACATGTTTTCCAGGATCTCTTGTTGAACTATCAACGACAACACCTATGTAAAATAATAATAATAATAATAATAATAATAATAATAATAACTACAATACTTATATAATATAGTTTTAGCGGTAGTTCTAGTAGTAGTAGTAGTAAACTATAATAATCATAATAATGGTAAAATTTCATCCAGTGTTATAACAAATTTCACTATTTTTCACTAATTTGCATGTGGCAGTTTACAATAAATTAGAGGCCTATCCTGAGGTAGCAGGCACGAGCTTATCTGGATGATTTTCAATAAAATCTTACCAATTTTGAGCTCCATCCGCTCGGAAATTTCTTTCCAGAAGATAAAATCATGCAATTATGATAATTTCCTTTGTTATGAAGTGCTCTTACTTGTTTAGCAAAATAAATCTGTTATTATCGTGTTTTTCCCTTATCATTTGACATTTTTCTTTTCGAACATACCAAAAAAATAAAATAAAAAAACCGCCTGCCCGCATTGATTTCTGAAAAAAGTGCCTGAGAGCCAAACCTTATTTTTTTTCTGGCCTAATAAGCATACATCTTGCCTGACAACCTCTCTCTCTCTCTCTCTCTCTCTCTCTCTCTCTCTCTCTCCTAGTTCTATATTCCTTTTTCATTTCCAGCAGATATCTTTATATAGGACCTTCATCTTCGCTCTCAGTTATACAAACTCCCTTTCCCTGCCGTAATTAACCCTTCATTGCTACGCAGAGAGAGGGAGAGAGAGAGAGAGGGAGAGAGAGAGAGTGAAAGAAAGAGAAAGAGAGAGAGAGATGGATAAAGATTCAGACTGGCTGTAAACGTGTGTGATTGTGTACTTTTTATGTACGCGTGTGTAAAGAAGAAAAACATAAAAAAAAAGAATTTTTTATTGTAGCCCCTGCTAACTTTCTTTATCATGGCTTCCTTGAACTTTGAATTAAAAAATGGTCCAATATAAGTGATGGTCCAATATCAGTCAGATGACCGTCATAATACACGACTTACTTGTTAATAAATAATACTAAAATACCTGAAGAAGAATAGAAAACACCATGGTTTAATAAAAAAAAGGAAATAATTAGCTTATATATAATTTAAATTATTAATGTTTAAGATTCAATCAAACTTGGCAGAGAGAGACAGAAAAAAGAGAAGAGAGAGAATACGTCAGACACTGAAAGATCATCAGCCCAGCTGGCAAGTATGTTTTTATTAATCTAAGCGTATTTGCGACTATTAACTTTGTTTTGATTTATGGCTTCTTTGGTTTAAAGGATAGCGCCTCAGAGTACCAAGTCTCTGAAATGACCACGCATTTTGATATGACCACATATTCACATATGAATGCGTGGTCATGTCACAGAGCCGAGAGACAGAGAGAGAGAGAGAGACAGACAGACAGAAAGACAGAGAGAAAGAGACAGAGAGGAGAGAGAGAGATAGTCAACCAGACAGACATACAAACAAGCGTATACATGAAAGAAATCTAATAGAAACTTATATAAATTAATTAAATTAGCAGCATTTAATTACACTTTGATGAGAGTTGCGGACCTGGCAGGTCAAGTGATAGCTTGTCCATTAATGGAAACTCGCCCGGTAGTTCTAAACATAATTTTACCTCTGCGACCTGTTTACGGTCCGATGACTTGTAATTTCCTGAAAGACTTCCTGGTTTGCGACATTCGTCACCACAGGCCACTGCGGCTATAACGGCAGTTTCCAAAAAAAAAACACGCTGATTTCCTCATATACCTTACTAATATGTGTTTGGTCATGATTAATATATAAAATAAAGGAACACCAAAATATGGAGATGAAAATGGGACATAGAACGAGGGGAGAGAGAGAGAGGTAGTCAGGCAAGTTGTATGCTTATGAGTGTGTGTGTGTGCGTGTTTCTACGTGCAGGTATTTCCGTTAGAGAAAGGGTGAGGGTATGCGTGTAGGTGTACGCGTGAGAGAGAGGTTGCCAGGCAAGAAGTATTCTTATGAGAATGTGTGTGTGTGTGTGAGAGAGAGAGAGAGAGAGAGGTAGGCAGACCAGATGTTTGCTTATGAGTGTGTCTGCGAGAGAGGAATAGAGAGATAGGTAGCAGGTGTGTGTGTGTGTGTGTGTGTGTGTGTGTTTGTGCGTGTATGTGCGTGTAGGTGTATCCGAGAGAGAGAAGTAGTAAGGAAAGATGTTTGCTTATGACTGTGTTTGTGCGTGTTTGTGCGAGTATGTGTGTGCGTGGTGTGAGAGAGAGAGGTAGTCAGACTAGATGTATGCTTATTAGTGTGTGCCTGTTGGTGCGTGTAGTTGTATCCGTGAGAGAGAGTATGAGAGAGAGAGAGAGAGAGAGAGAGAGAGAGTTAAGATGTTTGCTTATGTGTCTGCCGTGTTTGTCCGTGTAGGCGTGTGATTGTGTGTGTGTTGGGCTTGTAGCTGTACCCATTAGAGAGAGAGAGTATGTGTGTGTGTGTATGTGTGCTTTTTGTACGTGCAGGTGTATGCGTGTGTGTTAGAGAGGGGAAGGACAATCAGGCTCGATAAGCGTTCGTGAGAGAGAGACAGAGAGAGAGAGAAAGAAAGAGAAATTGAACTTTTGTGAATATGATTCCTGACATTACGATACTCTTTACATGTGACATGACGTTTATAACATATCAGCTAGTACAGGATAATAACATGATGTCACAACTTTTATAGTTTTGACCTCCATTTGTGTGTTCAAAAATGTGTTTTAATTTACTTTGACATAACATTTTTTCAGTGCTTTTATGAATAGCAACTGAAATAGATTGAAAATCCAAAGGATATTTATATCCATACCAACTTAAGCTGATTATCGGTAACCGACTTTTTTAAAACAAAATATTATATATGAAAAACATGTGTCCAGTTTTATGTGTTTTGTTAAGAATGTATTTTTGTTGAGAAATTATAATATGAATATATACTACTGAATAAAGTATGATCTTTAGAAGCCACAGTATCTCTTTTTTTTTCTTTTGACTTTTCTGTACTCAGACCCACCCTAGTGTAAAGGCTGCAGATCAGGAAGTTACCTTAGTATATACGAATAAGTTTAATAAGAATGCGTTTACGGTTGGCTTGTAATTCAAACTACCTCGATCCTTCTCATGTAAGCCCCGGCAGTTACTTGACCAGTGACAAGCTATACCTGGTTGCGCATATTCAATAGATTTCTTTACTCCGATTGTATCATTTCCATGATTTAACGCGGTATTCATTAAACAGAAGCCGATTGATCTTCCATCATGCCTGAATTTTCCATGAAATCACCCCCTCCCCTCCCTCAGACAAGTGCTTAAATAGCCGGACGAGAGGCCCACCTAGCCAGAAATCAGCAGAGATACCAGACAGCAGACGACATCCGAGTCAGATGAAACCGGTGACGTCACTAACGTGGGGGACGATGGCAAACAGAAAAGAAGCGTCAGTTCAGGTAATCTTGATAACTTTTTTATTTATAATTTGCACTTTAGGGAGGGTTTAGGTTATTATTTAAAACTGGTCTTTTCCCTGTAAAATTATGATTGGTATCAATGTTTAATACTTAATGATAACTTCCGGAAACAACTTACAGTTTAAACTTATCAGACTACACTTAAGTTAAAAAAAGTCCAATAAATTATTTTGACCAACACCGAGGACAAGAAAGGCGACCAGAACACAATCTTCAACGACTTCAAAAAGGTAAGTTACGGATATCAGACAGACTGTAAATATAACAATACAAAGGTCAACTCCTAAAGTAAGAAAAGCGACCGGAACATAGTCTTCAACGACTTCAAAAAGGTTAGTAACGGATATCAGACAGAGTCAAAATTTAACAATACAAAGTTTAACACCTAAAGTAAGAAAGGTGAAAAAAACAAAGTCTTCAACGATTCCAAAAAGTTTAGCAACGAATATCAGATAGACCGTAATTCTAACAATAAATGTTAACATGTAAAAATACTACTGTAAATATAACAGTATGAGTACAAACACCCAGATCAAGAAAGTCGACCTGAGAATTGTCACATACTTCAAAAACTTCAGAAAGTTTATTAACGAACAGAAAGAGTGTAGATATAACAAAACACAGAACAATATAAGTAATGAATAAGATAAATATATAGATGTAAATATAACACTCAGGAGTGCAAAACAAAGCACAATAAAGGGAAGTCTTCCGCGATTTCAAAAAGGTAAATAAAATTTGTCAGACAATCACTAAAACAGTAACGTGAAAAATGTTAACTTAAAATAAGAAAGACCAAAACTTTAACGACAAGAATGAAGGAAAGGCTAGCGTTGATTAAGTGTAATAGAGAGGTATTGTTTTAAGATATATAATGTTATTCCCATGTTCCATATAAACTCTTGAATCCTATGTCTACAGAAAAGGCATGAATTAAAAAATGAAGTACTTAAAGGCCCTGGGCTGTTTGCGACTAGTTGAAGAATGCGAGAAAATTTTCACTTGGAATCATACTGAATTGTTACTTACCCAAATACACGAATGTCACACAAACTCCCGACAAATATGTGGCGTTCGCTACATGCTGTGCCAAATATATATCTGATTCTCATTTTGTCCTCAATCAGTCACAATTTAGTCCTATAGGTCGGCCAACCCCTTAGAAGTTGTTTCCCATTTCCCGCACTTTCAGACTCACGGGAACTAAATTAAGAAGTGTTTTAGACGGGCTTGAGATACCCGCGACGACTTTCTCACTATATTCGGTGAAAATTTGTCGCACGAATTTTTTAACATGTCCGAAATACAAGCGATACGAGTGCGAGATCCTGCGACTCACGCAAGGAAATTGAGAACCCCCGAGAACGTTTTGTGACAATTTTTAGAAACTCCCTGCCGTTAGAAACTCTCTGTCGTTTCAAATAGTCACCAAGAGTCGCAGCCAAGTTAAATACCGGCTTATGAAATTATCAACTTGTAACAAAACGGTCATGAAAATTCTAATTTTGGATTCTTTTAAATTTTCCGATTTTGAAATTTACATTATGACATTTCACAGGCATACAAAGTAAAACGGATTTCCCAGTAACAACATGCCATTCTACATCTTCGTCGAAGGCCTAATAGAAAACGCATACTTCGGACCCTTGATTCTTTTTTTTTATCTTTTTAGGGTATAACTCTGTACGTGAGTCGTCCGGCTGAGGGTGAGGGAGCCTGCTACGTGTCACTAATGAATAGAACCTCCAGTGTCGACCCGGCAACCCTGGAGAGATACATGAAAACGCATCCGGGACGTTTTTTATTAGGAAGTATGATATTTGTACATTTTTTCATCTTTGTAACAAAAACTATGAAATAAATTTTTAATATTGACGGTTTACGTAAATGAATTATAAGAAGGAATTAAAGTTCTTAAGGTTCATCGAGAAACTTAATTGGAATGAACTTATATGATTTGTATCCACCAAAAAGTGATATTACTGATTTATATATTTCTGTAACAAGTTAAACACATTGTTACTGAACATTAGAAACCGTGACCAAACGTTGTTTGGGTCGTGTAAAGGAGTTGTAATCATCTGAATGGCATTACGAAATTGAATCACTGTAACGTTGCAAACTCATCTCGATACAGATCATATCTATATCCTCCTGAATACAAAATGTGTTTAGAATACTTCCATGGCCTGTTGTTGGCCCTGTCTATTGAATGAGGAAGATCTCCGGTTTATTTTTCTGGTTTTCAGGTTTAATATTTAACAGATTAGGAATAATCCAGAAGTCATATCTTGACTTTAGACAGGACATTAGATCGGATCTCTGAGATACAAGCGAGATTTCCAAATCATGCCATTGAGGCACCGGCGGGGTTCGAACGATGGCCTTCAGCTCTGAAGTCCACCGCCATAACCCCTAGGCTGCGTACAATACCCTGAATACAAGACTGATATACTTTCCACCAGTATCATAAGTCTTTTTACTGTCACAGGCTAGAGATGAAGAAGAGATCACGACCGAACCGGACGACCAGGCGACGCTCCGTCCATCAGAAGAACCGATCAAGGACACTGGTTTCCTGGGACAGCGTGTAAACGACCTGTGTCGAGGCCTGTCCATGTACTGGCTGTATCCGGACAACGATGATAGCATCCCTGAGGATGAGGAGGACACAACTCCTGCACCTTGTAAGTCAAGTTAGCTAGACATTAGTGTATTTTAATGAAATCTAAGTCCAACTGAAAATGGTCAATGGAAGAGAGTCTACAAAAAGTTCCCGATAGAACCTTAAAGAGTTCACCAAAATGAACTGAGACGGGAACTCCAAAATTTCTGACTGGAACAGTAAATAGGTCATTCTTTTTAAAATGTACTGTTTACGAAACCTTTTAAGGTTCTTTTTAGAACCTCTCGTGTTGGGTCATTCAGTGCAGGCTTAGCTTGGGTGTCATGTAATTTTCTTAGTGTACCCTAAGATTACCCTTAGGATCGATTCTGTATAAGAATAGACAATCTCTGTTAATTACATTCAACCATAAAGGCTGCTTTGCCTTATGAGGAAACGCATCTTGAAATATTTATTTGTAAAGCTCTCCTTGGGAAAACTGCACAATTCCAAAATTATAAATGAATTTCGCTTTGGAAGAAAGCATGACGTTCTATTACGAAGTGTTACACCGTCTATGGATATTTGTTATACATCGTGAGTATACCCCTGGCAAAGCCTGCAATAAACTATTATTGGCCGTCGCTGCAGGGCCCGTGATCTACCCTTACACGCAATCATTACGTACGCTCTTTTTACATGTATGTACTCGCTATATATGTCCTTTTCTAAACAGTTATGCTCATGAAGTCAATGATGATAGTTTGCTCTGATAAATGAAGCATAGAAGCCGTCAGAATTTCTTTTGTTGAATGGAAACAGCTTATATTTTCATGCAAGAGAAATACTGCAGTTGTATGCATCGAACTGTCTTTCTCATGTGCACTTAACAATGGTAAAAATATGGCAAAATAATGCATACTCCAAGTGCTCCTTAGGCTGCTGTTCCTTATGGGATTGATAGCATTGGTACACGTTCCAATGTTCACAGGCATATGTTCGTCTCTTGTCATATCAGTGCCTATTGTGCATATTTTATATTAAGTCGCAGCAATTGGACTAGACATACAACAAGTGATGCTCATCGAGTTGTCTGACATGGGAAAATCCTAAATATTTAAAAGCTGCTTATTGGACGTTCAAGCGCAGCATGAAATTAGGCCTTAGGAACCAGGGCCATCAGAAACTGAGGCCTTTGAATTCTATGGTTGAATCATTACAAATTGGTATGGAGTTTGTGATGTCACCATCGAACTCTGTCAGATTATCAAAACATAACAGAAGGCATAAATAAGTTACTCTGGGTAGTCCTGGTGTATTGAGTAATCTAATCCAAAAACAGGGGTCCTTGCCTTTATCTAGAGACTTCGCGTGATGATTAAAATTGGTTTAAGTGCGTCAACCGGACTTGAAATTCCGGTTAGGTATTAATCTTTATTTTAAGCCAAATATTCATTATCAGAATGTCACTTTAGCTTCCGTATTATTAGTTAAAATGAATTTTAAAGATAATAACAACAACCTACCTAAATTTCCGTGATGGTCATGGTTTTCAGCTATGTGTGTTATATATCTGTATTAAGTAACTGATAATGAAGTCTGACTCACCAGAAACATTGGTCTAGTCAGGAAAAACCATGGTTGAATGAGCTTGACTATACGAAACAAGTTATGGTTGTGTGGGCATATATCTTAGTGCATGTATAATTTTAAATTACATTAAAAAAAATAAATTTGATGCTGTGTCCTATACACATGGATAATGGTAATAATATAAACATATAATCAATGAAATATAAAACAAATGTACCAAATTAAAAAAAAATATTATTACAGAAATAGAATGTTACATTACAAAGCCAATAGAATTGTGAAAAACCTTTAAATGAGAAATCAATAAAATTCAGTTATTTACTTATAGGCGTAAAAGTGGATTTTCTCTGTTTTTTTTTTTTTTTATTTTTTTTTTTATTATTTTAAATTTCAGAAATGCACAAATAAAGTATTACAATTGCTCGATTTCTTTTGCAACTGTACAAAATGGAGATAACTGTACGATAGGCTTTTCCCTGTAATTGGTCATGATGATAAATAAAAATAGAATGTAATTTTGAAAATAAAAATGTCTTCCTTTCTCTTTTAATAGGTGATACATGACCAGCTACTCAATTACTAATATTTAAATTTTCATTTTCTCTCGCACCGGTGGGGCAATGATGCATGAAGTTAGCCATCAGATTTTATATTTGTTGGTACGTCAAAGGGAACACAAGTCAAATAAAGGAAGTGTTCAAAGGTTTATATATAAATTACTAATTGCCTGCTTTGAAAATTGTGCATGATTTATGTAGATTTAATCACCAAAGATAAGGAACGATGACTTTTTAAGCGTTGGCACAATCGGTGTATTTTTAAGTTGACTTTGGCATGTTTTTTTTTTCCTTCATAAATCTCACAAACATGTTCTCTTCCTCATTTCAATCAGTATGAATCGCTAGTTCTATTAATTACACATTATTTCACACTTACGAATGTCACTTTGACCTGTTCCCTACTTATTCCATAGGCACTCGATTCCAGGAACCGGTTGGGAATAAACAATTACTGGTGTGTTAGATAGGTTTCCATGAAAATATAGTGTAAAGGGGACGTGATATGTAAACATGGTAATTTCCTCTTATATCATCCAGATAATTACCAGTTTATCTTTGCACTAGATTCGTTTTAGAGACTCTGTACATTAGTTTATCAGTCATGGTCTATTATCTTCCCCGGCAGGTGGCCACAGACGTACCAAGCGAGGTGTGGACATCAACACTTGCCGTGCGCACCCTACAAGCAGCCGCTACACGTACAACCACTGGATACGGTTCGTTAATAACAACAGGTGCTACCTGTACTGTTGCAGTCGCATCACTCGGTACATCTACGTCTCCGGAGGAAGACGTTACTATCGTTACGTCCTAACCTACCCCTGCTGCAGGATGTGGTCGAGTAACACAGCTCATTGCAAATAATTAGTGATTATATAATATCAAGTGCAGAAAGACCAATATATATTCAGAAAAGATGCCACCTATACTATATGCGGGGTGCATAAGTGCATGCCGTCATTTTATTCGACTTTCAAGACTTTCGATGGATGATATATCAACAGACACTCGGAAACTCACATCCACACAAACACACATATTTTATCCATTATTCAAGATTTTGCAACAAAAAGCTTGGTTTCCCAAATGATGAAATTTATCTTTGATATGTACAGCATTGGTAAACGTGATGAATTCTGCAGCAAAACAGGGGATGACTAGAACTGATTTCTTCAATCAGTGCATTTGATTGTTTCATTTATAAACTAAGTCTTTATGATTATATTATGGCAATGAGGTACAATTACTAAAATCCAAGGAAGTCTTAATCAAGGACGTGATGAGCTGACATGCCAAGTTAACATTGGGCTGAAAAGCTCATTCATACGATTACTTAAACAGTAATAATGCCAAACATCTTTGACATACACAAATTATAGAATGAAAATGAAGTCATAAAGGATTTTATTCTAATAAATAGTTACCTTGCATAAAAAATGGAGTTTGTTATTCATACTAATGCTGCTAGCTAGATTTAGATGTGCTAATTATAAATTAAGAGTAGAGGAGGGCAGATACAATGGTGAGATGTTACAAGAGAGGATATGTAGATATTGTGAAACAATTGGTATAATAGAAGTAGAAGATGAATGGCATTTTCTGATGAAATGTAAACAGTATCAAGATATCAGAGAACAATATTTGCCAGAACAATATTGGAAGAACCCTAGTAGTGAAACATTTATTGAACTGATGAATGTTGAAAGAGAGGGTGTAGTAAAGAAATTGGCAATTTATCTTATGAAGGCAAGCAAAATACGAGAAAAGTATTTAGAGGCCGAAGAGTAATATATAACAGCACAGACTATAAAATGTCAATGTGATATGTTGCATATATGATTTGTTGAAAGTGTTATTCTACCAATAGGGTGGTATAGATGTTTATACATATGAAAAAAAAGAAGAAAAAATGGTACTGTGAAATGTGTTATGTAAAATCATAACAGGAACAATGTATTTGAATGTACCGTTGATGAAAGACTGTATTATGGGCCAGAGGCCTTGAACTACAATAAATATTACTACTATTACTACTATTACTAATGGTATATTTTCGTGCAATGTTGAGAAATTGAGAGAGAGAGAGAGATGTGACGGAAGATGTGACGGAAATAAAAATATGTTTTTGATTACCTTGACCCTTGACCTATATTGCCTATTCCAAGACTTTTGATTGTCTATCAACTGTGTAAAAATGAAAGCGATTGCTGCAAAAGAGTGGTCTGTAGAGAAGGGACAGACAAACAAACAGACAGACGGACAGACAAATAAACAATCAGACCTACGGAACTGACCGACGCTTGCTGAAATCGAAGATTTCCTATGAAATTGTTATGCAATACAAAATCTAAAATTGGTTTAGAAATTACTTATTCTGGAAACATAATACCTTATTTTCTGAATCCTTAATAATTAATTGTAAAATATTTAAATTTGATTAGGCATATATATTTGAAATGTGTCATACAGACGCAAAAAAAGGTGTATATATATATACATATAACACTGAAGAAAAACAACACTGTAAATTCACTACAGACTGTTTCACGGGATGCGACCCGATCATCAGGTGAATGTTCGAGTTAACAACTACCCAGTTCTATTTTAATGAACCAATTGGATGTTCTTAATTTTTTCAAAAGTACTATCGGTTTAACTATTTTAGATCAACTTTATCAATTATATTATTTTGAAACGGCCCCCAATTCATAACTGGACAAGGTATGTTTCGAAAGGTATAAGAAGAGTCTACCTTTCGTTTTATGTAACAAAATTATAATATTTTTTTTTGTATTTAACACAGTGAACATTATTGTATTATTTTTTATTTCCTAAGCCTCGAATATATAAAATAGATTATTCCACTGATGATTTTACCCATGTAACCTATAATTTTTTAACCTTTTGACAATATTTTATTACGATTATACATATCAACAATGTCCATTTTAACAGCCTTACGTAATGTCCACTGTTTGGTGGAGGTAACCGCCTTTATTTTTTAATTTTGACCTATCTAATCCTTAAGTATTTACATCTGCAGGGTCCCATTGGTTTGGGTCAACATGACAGGACGAGACCATTCGCTTCCTGTCATTTTATTATATATCCTTGTGTCTACCGCACCTGCGGGTCCTGGGTGTGTAATCAACACCATAGCTGGGTCATACCACCGAGGAACCTGACAAAGACGCCCTCGTTTGTGAGTGATATACGGCTGTGGGGTGCAGCCTTCCATTTAAGCTTGCAGAGCGCTCACCCTGGGTAACGACCTCCCGGCTTTGAGTCCCGTTCTCTACCCCTGACAAACAGAAGCCGGCAAATCCATTATATTATTGCGACAATAAACTAACTCCTCGTATGTAGCAAGAACCATGGGATCTAGTAAGCGTCATCCCTCGTTTTAGGTTTTACTCGCACGATATCACGGTTGTTCGGGTCATTCGACCAGGGGGCGCGCTTTCTCTTGTTGTAAGACCGCCTCCATTGATGATCGACTCCCTCACGGGCAATGAGTTCTTCCGGGGGTAAAATCTCCTCGTTCCCACAGAAGGCGTGATCAGTATCACAGTTATATGAATACCTCCAGTAAAATAAAAGTACCTTCTGTGTCAATTCCTCAGTTGCAGTCTATATAATTAGCGTAGTTTTCCATATAACTCGCGTCGAGACTAATCGTAAGCTCTATTTGGCGAATAACAAATGCCTGGTCGTGTTTTTACGGATATTTAAAGTCTTGTTACCCACGATGTATGGCTCCCGTGTACTTCTCACGGTTTTTATATAAACAATAAATATAAGCATATTTATTTTACATGGATTATACAAATAGTTATTACAACTAATCGAGGCACTCTCCATGGCTGAGGTAGTAGCGTTCGGTAGTGTCAAGAGGTGGAGGAAACCGGGGAACTCGGAGATAACCACCGGCAACCCACACTCATAGCCACGCCGGGGATCGAACCCGGGTCGCCAGCGGAGAGAGCCGAGCGTTTTACCCCTCGACTCCCCAGGCCCCTATACTTTTATATGCACATGTCAAGGTATAGCTGCTTGTAAAATACAAATAAAAGGAAACCCTTACGGAGTGAACCATTATTTGAATATCGGGACCTCCTGCAATCAGCGGAAAGGTAAATCCGATTTATAATTAATACTTGTCATACTTGAATCGGTGGCGCATACTTTGATTTTAGGTTATTGACTCTTGTGATTCAAGTCCAGATAGCTGAAGGGAGACAGGAATCTAGGTACCTGGTAAGTTTATGTCTATATACTTTCATGGTTAATGGTTTTATTACACTTGTTTATTGTTACATACTCTCGTTAGCTGGTTTTGTGTGTTGAGGTCGCAGCAAGCTCAGGGCATAGTCTCCCAATCATCAATAAAATGAACCCACGTCAGTCACAGACCTTGGATGTGACACCGTGTAACAAAATATTTACTCAAAGCAAGTTCAATACATTAATTCACACTATTGATCAGTACTGATTATTCGCTTATGAATATTTTACAAAATGTCTGACTAATCGTACAAAATGGCTGATTGGCCTTTTCCGTTCCTCACAATTCCTTTCTGAGTAATTAATGGACTCAATATTTTCTCATATTTTCTCATGGGAACCGCCAGGTGTTTCTCATCACATCGCCGTGTGTACAGTGTAGCTATAACAGCATGGTCTCCGAGGATTCAGGGTTTTAGGACATTTTTTGTAATAGTTTTAGCTAGATCTGAAATTATATAAAAAAAAGTCCATAGGAAGCGAAGCTCCGATATCAGCTTGATTATGTCATAAGTGACAAGATCTGATAAAAGTAAAAAAATTAAAGACAAGTAAACAGTATGGAAGTATAAAAAATGAGTATGCCAGCAAATAAAAAAATACAATTTGTTAATATTAAGTCATTTAGTGTTTTTTACGAAAGTGACACGTGAATAGCATGAAAATAAAACAATACAGGTAAATGCAAAGAAATGCAAATAAAACGTAATTCAAATACTCATTTTCTGCTCCTGTATATGTCCAGCGTAATAAAAACATAAGGGGGATTTCATAACATTTAAAATTTTATATTAACAGTTGAATGTTAATAAACAGTTACCAGCAGAAACTTTAAAACACTTTTCATTTATTTTACAGGCAAAGCGTGTGGAATACATGAAAAACGTAGTCACACACCATGAAACTTGTCACTGTGATAAGCACGGTTTCATATTTCGTATTTCCGAATAACAACAGAACCCCATCAGTTCGCACCTGACGTTTATGCTTTATCGTTTCCAGTTCTTGGTGGTCAAGATATTATTAATTCCTTTACTGGAAAAAGAACTGTAAATGAAGAAATTTATCATCTGTTTTCTCTTATAGTTGTTGATACTGCTCAAGACGGAACATTTGATACGAAACTTTTGACAATTTTGAAACCGAACGTTATGAGACATTTTCGTCACGTATTTACAGGCAGCTGGGAAGAGACCAAAATACAAAAACAGGATTATTCAACATCTTTTTTGTTACTAGGATTAGTAACTTTATGTCGTATATATTTTTTCAGCTTATGGGACAAAAATTGATCATAGAATTCAAAATAATTCAGGGAGATATTAACGAAATAGATGTTTAAAAATAAATGTTTAATTCTTCTTGGAGCAATACGTGTGCGCTCAAATTTAATGAAGTATCTCACTGATCAAACAGAACAATGGTGGACACCTCGTCGAAGTGGTTCGCATATTTTGCTGTCTTTTTCTTGGGTTTACCTTGTAGCCAGGTTTTGGCATAAGTAGTCGGTCGTGACTGATTAAGAAGATAATTTTGTTATGACAGGCATCAGGTTACAAACATCGCTTCTCAATCGCGTAAGCGTGGAAATTACGCATAATAAAATGAAAGCGATGTGGTGGACAGGCATTAGTCGAGCCACTAGGAAATTCAAGCAGTCGGATGAGAACTGGATCAACCGTGACAAATACATTGATATACAGGACTATAAAGGATTCGAACTTCGACCTGTGTTACTGCCGGAAGGAGAGGTAGGACCTGAAAATTGTTTATTTGGATAACAACAACTTTTATAACCGAAATAAACAGATGCAGGGAACAAATCGCGGACAGCAGGCTGCATTATAGTCGATGCAAATACTGCAGGAAATCTGTAGCGTTATTACAACAGTTAAGAATACAAATATAATACTGTGCCCAAAGGAGAATCCGAGACACCTACATTAGCTTAACATTTGTTTTAATGACGTATCCACCAGAGCCCAAATGATTGTCAAATTATGCAAAGTTTTGTTTTTGTCAGATGATTGACGCTTTACAATGTTTAAGGTCACCTGATTGGTTGCTCGTTAGTCCTCTTCTTATGATTTTTTATTGAATGAATATGCGATTAAGGTCATATAGAGTTCATGAAAAGGTCAATTGTTCTTACAGGTGTTAGCATTTCAGATCCTTTTCACATGTACACTGCATCTTGGTCTGATTTCCTTCCAATGTAATCGTCTACTATCAAAACTATTTTATTTCATTTTTGACATCCCACATTACATGCTTCATATGTTGCTAAGCAATGAAATGTTTACCGCTGAAAATGTCAAATTGAATGTTAAACCATACATAGATATTTATGTAACTATTTAATTAAAATGCATTTTTTTTTTCATGATAATCTCTGTGCTTCAATATTTGTGTAAATGGTTGTCGCCAAGGATTTGCTAACATTTATATTTATAGAACTGCTAGTTTCAATAGCTCATTAAAAGACTTTGTGAACGTGTGCATTAATTGTATCCGCCAAAACAGAGTTTTGCGGATACTATGTTTTCAGCTGCACGCCGCCGCCGCCGCCGCCGCCGCCGCGTAGGTGTCCGGAGAACTCCTCCGTAACCGCTGATTACGAAACCCGGGATTATGTTCGGGTCACATGTGAACTGCTGCGCCCCGATTTTGTTTTGACCTCTGACCTTTCCTCTGCGCTCTGCGTCCGTTTGTGCATCTGTTTCCACACATAAACCCACATATCTCGGGTACCGTTTGACCGATCAGGAAATTTTTTTTACACAAATGTAGCCCTTGGAGAGCTTTATAACATACACAAAAATGGTGGCGCCACCTGCAACCATGTTTGCACAGTGTCCATCTGTTCGTCTGCCTTGGGTTAAAATCACTCATATCTCTGCAGTGACTAGACTAATTCACCTGAAATTCGGCATGCGTAAACATCCTGGATAGCTTTTCTGATTTTATGACAGGTGGCGCCACCTACTTTCACGTTTACGCTGCAGACATCCAAGCTCATATCTCGGGAACCGTTTGACCGATCAGGAAAATTTTTTTGCACAAATGTAGCCCTTGGAGAGCTTTATAACATACATAAAAAATGGTGGCGCCACCTGCAACCATGTTTGCACAGTGTCCATCTGTTCGTCTGCCTTGGGTTAAAATCACTCATATCTCTGCAGTGACTTGACTAATTCACCTGAAATTCGGCATGCGTACACATCCTGGATAGTTTTTCTGATTTTATGACAGGTGGCGCCACCTACATTCACGTTTACGCTGCAGACATCCAAGCTCATATCTCAGGAACTGTTTGACCGATCAGGAAAATTTTTTTGCACAAATGTAGCCCTTGGAGAGCTTTATAACATACACAAAAAATGGTGGCACCACCTGTAACCATGTTTGCACAGTGTCCATCTGTTCATCTGCCTTGGGTTAAAATCACTCATATCTCTGCAGTGACTTGTCTAATTCACCTGAAATTCGGCATGCGTACACATCCTGGATAGCTTTTCTGATTTTATGACAGGTGGCGCCACCTACATTCACGTTTACACTGCAGACATCCAAGCTCATATCTCGGGAACCGTTTGACTGATTGGGCCAAAATTTTGCATGTGTATAGATCTCACATAGCTCTTCATCATACGCAAAACTGGTGGCGCCACCTGCAGCCATTTTTGCACAGCTCCTGTCTGTTTGTCTGCCATGGGATAAAATCACTCATATCTTGGCAGTGGTTTGACATATCTGCCTAAAATTTTGCAGGTTTATACATCCACGACAGCTCTCTTGATTTTATGACAGGTGGCGCCACCTGCATTCTAGTTTATGCAGCAGACATCCAAGCTCATATCTGGGGAACCGTTTGACCGATTGGGCCAAAGTTTTGCATGTGTATAGTTCTCACATAGCTCTATCATACGCAAAACTGGTGGCGTCACCTGCAACCATTTTTGCTCAGCGTCCATCTGTTTGTCTGCCACGGGTTAAAATCACTCATATACATGTAGTGGTTTGACTTATCTGCCTTAAATTTTGCATATGTATACAACTTGGACCGCTTTCTGGATTTTGTGGTATGGGGGGCAACCTACATACACAATTTGGCTGCAGACATCTATGCTAATATGCAACACTAAATTTTCCCTTGCCACTAAATCCATGCCTCACTTCACCCGTTCCACTCTGATTTAGGCGGATACACGTAGTCGCTTGTCGACTACCCGTATTCTAGTTTCCACTAGTGTCATTGATTTTACATTACTTTACATTAAAGTTATCCAGTGCAAATTGATATTATGTTTCACGAAAAATTAAAAAAAAGAGTCAAATTCAACATATAGCGTTCAAGAACTGGATAAGTGTTGAAGGCATTAGATGTGGGGATATATTGATTTAAGTATCAGAAAAGTCCATCAGGTCATTCACCAGAAACATATCTAAAATTTGACTCCCCGTCTGATATCATGCATTGTGTGGCTGCAGAAATTATTAAAGATAGTCCGGTCGCTTTCTTCCATATATTCATTACTGAGATATCTTAAATATGAGTTTCAGCCATAAAGATCCCATTTTCTAGTCAACAATGAGAAAACAGTTCATAATTGTCGGCCATACTTTGTACAATTGGCTTGATTGGTGGTGACAATAATTTTTGTCTTCAAATCATATGGACCCTTTATAACATTGACCTTATTGCGAGTATCATATGTGATTTTCAGGAATACATTATAGGTATTAATTAGTTATCCCTATGCCCAGCGATTTTATGGTAGTGTGTTAACTGACGGACAGACGAACAGACGGGCCATCTTAATTGCTCAGATGACTTCAATTCAGGTAAGCTAGTAAAACAATTGACAATAATGTCTCCCTTTCATGTATCCAGGAATAGTAAAACATACTTTTTGTGACCGTCCATTCAGATAAAGATTAACTCAAGTAATAAATAAGAAGACCTCTGGTAACAGCAAGTAACAGCAAAATAAAACGTTAAACGATTAGGGGACATCCAGGTTCCCTACACAACGGCCAGAACGAGTAAATCTTACATTTTGTGAGGGGAAAAAATATTCAGACAAAGATTAGCCCCATTTGCTTAAAGCTAAGCGTGTTACGATCTTCATGGAGATAAGACGGTAACTGAAGAAAG
Source organism: Sipunculus nudus (assembly GCA_026874595.1). Classification (NCBI taxonomy): domain Eukaryota; kingdom Metazoa; phylum Annelida; class Sipuncula; order Golfingiida; family Sipunculidae; genus Sipunculus; species Sipunculus nudus. The sequence continues at coordinate 58,699,356 of CM049307.1, forward strand.
GAAAGAAAGATTTCTTCTTGGGCTGATAAATTACTGTTAACGCTAGAATACGGGAGTAGAGCCATGAAAACCAAGAAACATTGACTAAATATGGTAAATCCTACTCACATCTGATAATTGCACTTGTGCCAGTTGATAATTTAATATATTTATTTTCCAAAGAAGTGACTTTGCATAAACCTATTTTCATGCAACTGTGCATCTTCATATATTTCTATGCTTTCTTACAAGCCTCAGTGTATTTATGGCTATTTTTTCTACATCAACTTATAACCAACGAGCTTTTTCATTGGTTACATTACTGATTATTATATAAAGATAACAACAAAATATTTTACACTTTATTAATAACAGGCATGTATGGATTGACCAATTAGCTAGTAATGGTGTGCCGATTAATCGATTATATCAATGATTGGTCGTTTTCTTTCATAATCAGGTTGGTTACAATTGAAATACGGGGCACAAAGTGATGAATAGTATAAACATGTGTCGACAACCCAGTCATTACCTTGACCTTTCAGCCTGATGTACAAATCAGACAATTTATTTGGTCATTATGTTTGGGATAATCCTTTAGAGCAGATTTCACGGTAATATAGGAGGTACACAAAATAATCGATTAATATTAGATCATCGGTCCTTTTTATTTCAATCACAAAACATGATTTTACAACAATTCCTACAACCAGTAGCTAGTAAACCCCTCCTTTGTTTTACAGGTCACATTTTTTTCTTTCCGAGGAAGCTCCAACCGAAGTGGGTCTTCATGAGTTTTCGGGATTTATCCTGTGAGAATAAATAAACGACTTACCCGCTATTCATTACATAATACGAAAACAAATTAAATAATAAATGCGATTTTTTTATACAACAGAGGGTGGTTTAATCTTTAAGTAAAGGTTTAACCTAATTTAGTCAAATGTTTTAAATTTTCCTTTAAGAGGGTATTGCAGTAATGGTATTAACGCAAAATTAGGCGAGACCGCCTTTATGTAAATCATCCAGTCCTTAGTATAAAGAGCTGTTCATTAAGAAAGACATTTTACATGCTTTAGCTTAATACAAATTAAATACAAACAATAACTAAAATATAAAAGTATATGATAATATTATTGTACTTACAATGCTCACTAATAATTCACATATAATCCTTTGGGAAGCATCTGTTGTAAAACAAGTGATATAAGCATTGATTATCCCCATCTCTACATCCACAGTATGCAACAAGGAAACTTGCACGGTATTAAATAAAGTTTTGCAATCTCGATTTCATAAAATAAACTTAAAAATATATTTACATTTTTTAATTATAGGAAGAATCCTGACCTATGCTATTTTTCCTTGAATTTTACAATTTCCCAAGCATTATTCCCTATAATTATTCACTCCTGACCTGACTTGGAGTTCCGGGATGTGCATACAAATGCTCTCCCGTCATGACTTGCTGTGTGGCTGAAGAAGACCCTATATGAAAAATAATGTACAATAGACCATCGTTAGTTAGGGGGTTCTCTAATAAAATCATTACAAAAAATTGTTAATCAAATCTGTATGTAGCCCTGTATTGGAGCCATAATTGGTTACAACAACACGAATATATTTATCAATCGAATGTAATCCAATCTGTCAGTTTACAATTTTTACAGTCCAAATCATAATTGAAAGCTAACATTTGTTCATCTAATCTTTATGTAGCTTTGTATCAAAGACTTATAAATGCTTTACACAATACGGTTATATTTTATCAATTCGGTGAATTCCGATCTAATTGTCAGTTTATATCTAGAAACACAAATTAAAAAATGAAAACAAAAACTTGAACATTGTGTAAATTTGAAATAACATTTACTATGTGATTACATGTGCACAGAACACACACTTATTATTAATTAGGCCAGACAGGTTTATTAATTATTCTGTTTCTAAAATTCCTGAAAGATAAATAATTTAGCCATCTTCAATTAGTGTCGGTGAGCTTGTAAACTGGTGTAACTGGTTTAAACATTTACACAACAGGTAAACCGGCCGGTTCTATTAAGTCAATATCCCAACAAATGATGCTAATACACAACTTATGCTAATGAAAGCTGACATCCTACAACCTGATACAGTGGGTATGTTTAATATCACAAACAAATGTTATCTTCAGACTCAAACGCCGCGCAATTGCCATATTAGACCCCAATTATGTTACGTATGTTGGTTATGGGAGATGGAATCATTTTCTTTAAAAAACGTCTCTGCCCCGTCATTTATACGAACCCAATCCATGGAAGTACAAAACAATGTTTCTTCCCGAATTAGAGTGACCTGATGTAAACACAGAGTATTTAACGTGCATTTCCTATACGCACGCATACACATATATGTTCGTTTTGTAAGCCACAGAGTTTTTGTGTACCCGTTACCATCTATACCTACGGCAGGTACCTCAAGAACCGATACTTATATCCCGTACCTTCTCCATGATCAAGGGTGTCGTACAATTCTGATGACCGTCCATCAACACCTTTGGAAGATAAATAGTGAAATAGTTTTCATAGCCCCTCTAAGATACACTCAAGGAAAGTCGTTTCAACGCGTAAAAATAAACGTTTATATTTATAATTACCCTGTCCATCTGTCAGCTCCATCTGCAGCAAAGATAAATATATAAACAGTCATGTGTAAAGGAATATTTTGCACAGCCTTGACCATATCTTTGTTTTGTTGGTAATAAACTCCGTCTTTTATGTAACAATATTTAGTGTCTGAGTCTGATTCGGTAGGTTTATCTGATCTATCATAGTTTGACCTAAATAGAAAAATAGATGTATGTCAGGACGTGATATTTGGTTAGAAAGCTCTTTAAATAAATACTTTGGAAAGTAAGTCTGGTCCTCTGATATTTTTTTGTTCAAGAAGTTTCCAAAATGGACGACCAATTAAAATCATTAAATAAAGATTTTATTATGTTTCAAGCTTCTTTTTCATTTTCAAAGTATCTTGCTGTCTGTCCAGTTATTTCAAGCATAAAACTGGAAAAAAGAAATCAACATGATCAAATTCATTCAATTTATCTCTGCATTTTTCTATCATACTCAACCTTTTTACATAACGAGGGTTGGTATCCGGCTCGACAGGAGCATGCCCCCGATTTAATATCACACACGCCAGGCGGATCACAATGGTAAGAACAGGTGGCCGAGCAGTTCAACCCATAATGCCCTTCTGTACATTCTGCAATGATACACGTAATGTATTCAAATCTGTGTTTAAATCTAACAATATGCTAGCGTTACCCAGACCATTAACAAACGTGTCAGCCAATCATTAATCAGAAATGCGCATTTGGGGTTTGATTTGTGGCTACTATCCTTTATAATTTCATAATTCTCAGCAAATTTGTATTCGGTATAAGTACTTGTCAGAATATATTAGGTATATTCTTTTAACCTGTGAAAGTGTGAAGGAAATCTTTAATACCCTCACCATTATGACACGTAGGCGGTTGGTAGCCGGTTTCACAGCCGCAAGTGCCTGACGCCATATCACATTTTCCAGGCTCTTTACAATAATCGGAACATATGCCCGAGCAGTTTATTCCATAGTTTCCCTGGCCACACACTATTAAAATAAACCAGAACATTACATTTAAACCTAAAACATTTTCAAGATCTATATACTCAACTGTTTTGTGTTTTTCTTTCATTACAATTTCTATATTAAACGATGATTCACACATTTATGAAATAAGATAAATGTATTTGAACCATATAGCAATACTGATATTGCTAGGTGATATTTGTGTGATGTTAAATGTGGTTTTGTATTTTTTTATTGTGTGTATTCAAATCATTCTAGGTAACTAAACACTGTTCTTGTAAGAGCTTCAATATGTGTTCCGTTTTCCCTGTAGCATTATATTACATTTTGTCAGGCTTTTAAAAATGGTTCAATTAGTATTGCATATATGACCGTGTCATGATTATAATGCAAACACTTCAAGCCAATACAGTTTCAGTTTAAGACGCATTGATGACTGCATGGTTATAAATTCAGGACTCACCGTTATCGCATGTGGACGATTGGTAACCATCTTTGCAAGTGTACATCCCTGTTGTTTTATTACAATTCCCAGGTTGCTCGCAGTTGTTTGAACATGTTCCTGCACAATTTGGCCCATAGCGACCTTCTTCACACTCTGTTGTAATGGACAAATGATTTCATATATCAACTGTCTCTCTTTCCAGTGACAACCGTAAGTGCAGACATGTAAAATATCGTAAAGATGTATTCCATAATAAACTATCACAATATTTCTCTTCTTTCCACAGCTGACCATTTCACAGTTTTTTTTTTTTTCAAAAATAAATCGCAATTGACCGAAAGTAGCATTTATATTAATATTTAACATTTTCCGGGTTTCACTTGACATAAAAAGGTTTATATCACTTCCTAGCTTCAAATGATCCAGAAAACCGTACTTTCTTCAAACATTTTCAGTGTTTACAGAAATCACCGGGAGTGATCTATAAATTATATTCTTCCATTCCGCTATTTGAAATGCCAAATTTATACTAAATTAGACAAGTCAAGTATTGTGACAGTGCCGATCCAATATGACAAGTAATTATCCTAATACCTGTTTCACAGCCTTGTCCATGCCATCCAGCCGCACAACCACTCTCAGTACAATTACCTTCCGTTTTCTCACATACCTCTGTGTTGTTCAGACAATTGCACTTCCCTGTGCAGTTTTTGCCAAATGAACCGTCCAAACAGGCTATATGCAGATTTAAAATAAGGTAAACCAATTAAACTCTGGAAGATCTATTACAGAGCGAGGGGAAAAGAATATATTGTGTATTAACATAAGAAATACACTTTGTAAACAATTGTGCCGCTATCTTGTATCGCTACTGGCAACTAGTAAGAAAATATACTATGCTCACCTTGCATTGATAAAGCACAAACACAGCTGATTATTTCTCATCATAAAGAGTCAGTGGGTTAAATGATAGTAGATTAAAACGGAATGCTCAAGACTAGAAGTTATGCAAGAACAGTGGTTTTCCTGATTTCGTATTACCTTTATGTTCTGAAATTGTCTCGTATAAAACTTATAAAATATCCGGCAAGTAAATCTCGTTTGATATTTTGAAAAGTTGCTTTCAGTTACATATTTTTCCCAATCAAACTGGTATGAAACAGGCAGATGATAATAATAAGCCTGATTGTTATATGAAAGATATATCTAAGTAAAATTTTAAAAGGGGAGATTTAGAATTATAACACCAACGCCTAGCTCACCTGTTTGGCAGTCGCTTCCTGTCCAGCCTGATGCACATCCGGACAAGCAATGACCAGTTGTCTTATTGCAGATCTCAGCCTTGTCCTCACAGCGACATGACGTATCACAGTATAATCCGAACTGTTTATCTGCTCACTCTGTCATAACGAATACAAAATGGTTTTCTTATATATCTGACAGACACGTTTTAATGCTCTTTTTCTGTCGGAGATTTTATTTTCGTACATTTAGATACATATGTCAAATCTTTTCTATGCTATTTTTTTATGTCAGGCTGGAAGATATTAATTTAGTTAGTCAAGGAAACAACTGGTACACCCCACGGGCGTCTTATTTACATACCTTGGCAGGTAGAACCCTGGAAGTGCACGTGACAACCTCCGACATGACAAAAACCAGTAGATGAGCCACATGTATTATCGGGATTGCTGCAGTGGCATTCTGAATGGCAGTTTACTCCAAAACGACCCTCAGGACATGCTTCAACAAATTGAATTGTAGTCATATTGTGGAAAGCAATGGAATCTTAAAACGACGAAATGTGTTTTTACGACGTGTTTTTTAAGATGCTCTAAGGAGTGTTCTTCTTTGAAGTATTAAATCAAGTAAATGAGCTTTGTTTTGCCGTTCTATTTTATAATCGATATTTGTTTCTATCTTAAGTTTTGATGGTTTAGTTTTCACTAAGATGACCAGTCGCTCTGTGACTCATCAGTGTTTTTTTTATTATGACATGAATCATTACACTGTTGTATCTTCCAATCAGTGCTTTTTATTGTGACATAGTTCTCACCACAAGGCCCAATAGAACACACATCACTTTCTAGTGTTCCGTTCTTGTCGTAACACCAAAGTCTATTTCCATACCCGCCACCGTCTCGTTGAGGATTTCTACAGTAATTTGAAGCCTTCTTTAAGTCATTTTCAGGAAACCTTTCGTCGGTATAATTTTCCTTCTGTGGATACCACGGGATACAGTTGCGCCCTTTTTCGTTAATTGATCGTTCTCCTTGATAATGTCGCCCATTACCATCATTGTAAGTACACAAGGAATCTGATGTGTTTGATAAGATCTTTGTTAAGTAAAATAACGTACACAAGGACTTGATGTGTTTGATAATATAAACGTAATTAAGGAATCTGATGAGATAGGTAAGATCTCTGTTTAATAGAATTACGTTCAACGAAAGTAATGTGTCTGATAAGATCTATGTTTAGTAGAAAAACGTACACATGTGCATGCAGTTTCATTCATTTTTTTTATTCAGTAATAATTAGTCTTGTAAACCTGTATTGTTTAGCAAGACGCCATTTTGACTGAACACAAACAAACCAAATATTGTGTTTTATTGACATTTATCATTCATTATAAATTTGAAAAAAAATAAAAATAAATGTAGGGTCTTTTACCCAAGAGACAGCCAGGTCCCCAATTCATCCCTGTACAATTCTCGCAGGAGCCTGTCAATCTGTCACATGATCCGTCACAGCGACAGGTATACCGACACTGCCAGCCAAACTTCCCAGGGGGGCAGTCTGCCATAATATTTATACAAATATGCAAATATGTGAGCACATTCATTAAAATATTATCGTAGAGGTTCATGTAAATTTTTTTCTTATTCCTAAATGGTGCAAATATAAAATATATATATTTTAATATTTTTCAATTAGAACTGATATTACGTCATTTAACTATTATAAACATCTTGTTTACAATATGGCAGGTTTCAATGGCAGGTACTTTCAGGGTCAGTATTTTACCAGCATTCAAGCAAGGAATGTAGGATTGCAAACAGTGAACGTGGTGCTCTGACACAGACGTAAACAGGGGCTTTTATTAACCCCTCACTTTCTTAATGTAAAAATAATTCAATTTCTGTCCCAAAATAAATCTTTCAATTGGGTTGAACAATTCTGTTGCCTTATGAAGTCAATGAGTCTAATGGTAATCTCACAAGAATGCATTGTTTCCACAAGTGACCCACACGAAACATTTTGTGTTGTTTGTTAGAGAATATATTAAATGTCGCGACATCTGTTTTAATATGAACTATTTTCTTTTAATCGGAACACGCATATAAGTATGAAATGATATGGTAAGATTTGGGAGAGGAAGGATGCCAGGTAAGTCGCAAAATCTGCATACATACCGTCCAAGGATAACACCGACGTCCAAAATAAAGGTAAGAGAGCTAGCAAAACATAAAAGGACCTATTGGAAAATGGAAAAGATCGTTAATATAAAACTGAAATACCAAAGGTCCTGTGTGATTGAATTTATCCATAAATGTGTTTATCAACCAGCATTTGTTAAAATGTGTAGCCCACCCTCTTTTAAACTCGTTTAACACACCGTTATGTTATTGATCTTCCTTCCATTAATATACATTTGCGCTGATACTTTGTGTATTCTATTTATATTCTAAATATGATACCGTTAAAAATAATGTGAAGCTGCCACCTATAATTTTCCACTTTGACTGAAAGGTTAACCAAACATAACATCGATATAATTAATTTTCCTAAAATCACTTCAGAGCAAAGACTATACGTAGGGCATCTTATAATTTGCCACTTCAAGAACATTTCATGACCCAAAAAAAGTAATTTTTTTCGGTGAACAGGAAATGTTAGATTAAAAGTATTTGGCGCCCCTTCCTGTAAATGATTGGTAATGGCAAACCTTTTATGCGAATATCTGATTAAGGGTTCTACTCCGTAATATCTCTAAGATTTAGTCCCAATCCTGGTATAGTCTAATTTGTAAAACAACAGTCAAGTGTGTATATATTTTAGAACCAATAAGAAAATATATTTTTTTTCACTTTACATTATAATTCTCAAGAACACAGGCAACCATTTCTATTGTTTATATCAAAGAAGTTTATTTACACACCTCATGGTCATTTATTCAGTTTCGCCCTCTTCTTTGTCTCCCCTGTGAGTCAAAGAATCAAAGGTATCGACATAGACGTATTTCATGTTAATATCTCTTTGGCCATAAACAGAAATGTTAATCTTGATTTTCAATATGATAAACGGCTTTGAATATTTATCAACCATAGGATCAGTGACTACGTTTGGTCTTTGTTGGATCCAGACCGACCAATGGAGCACTGTCGCATTATACCTATTATCTGAGAGATCCTTTTAAAGAAATTTGATATGCTTTATAACTTAGAGGACAAAGTCTGCTTGAATCAAAGTAAGTTTTTCATGGTTATCTTGATTACTCACTTGGAGGTGAAATAAACATTTTAGAAGGTAGTAGCAAAAAGATCTATAATCAGACGGCATGCGTTATATCAAACTCTTTGTAAAAAAATCATAATAGTCTAATTGATAGCAAAATATTTATTTTTCAATTATGAAATCCCCTGCCCCCACAGTGATAAAAAAACACATAAAACGTTCTTTAATTGCTTAGACAAGCTCATAATACACGCACGGTCCACTGAAAACAAATTTGTATGTTTTTATTCCTAGTCAGGGGTATACGTTTTAGAGAGATCATCAAAAAACTAATACTCTTCAGTAAGAAAAAATTTCATAAGAACCTATTTAAAAACATTTAAACAACCTTCGTGAAAATATCCTTCGGCAGGACCTATACAAAAATTTGTGCTCTCTAAAGGGTTGTAGCACTCGAACATTTGACTTTAGATAATTGCTACAGCTGTCTGACAGAGAAGTCTAAATAAGTATTTAGATTCTATCGTCTCAGGATGCCAATGTCATCTCCAGTATAATAATAATAGCCGATAGTATCTGGATATTCCTAATTTATTCCTAATGTTCAGGGTTCAACGCTCTCGTCAGGATAAAGAGAGCCATTCCTTGGTAGGGTTCATGATAACTTACCAGGTATTTTTGATCCATCCATTCAAATACATGAAGCATAAACAATGTAACTTAACTTCCTAACTAGGGACAAACAGTCGAATGGTCCACATTTCCAGGTGAACTACACAACATGAATATCAGCTTGTTCTCAGATATTACATTACCATATCAAACTGCCATATCTGCTTACTATATCTACCATCAAAATCAAATTCAAAACTCAATACTGAAATAGCCCTGACCTCTTTCTTCTTTTCAAGGTCCGCGTTTATCGGTAGGTCCTATAGCTTGTGAGTACCTGATCTGATTAAACCAGGTGGCACACTCATGCCCCAAGTACGGTGTGCTTTTCATCTTTGGACCTTATCGTTAATTTTTTTACCAGAAACTGTACACTTAAGTGGGGAGTTTACAAACGTAATATATATTACTTTACAAAGGGCACACGGTAAATCAGATCCAGTAAACAGAGAAAAGCTGTGCCTTATAAACAAAAGGCGGTAAATTATACCACAATGGATTATCTCATGTGATTTATATGTTATTTATCCATGCCGGGGGAACAAATGTACATAAGTATGCAAGCTGAGTTAGGGCTTAGACTTCCTGGTTTGCAAATGATTAAATACATCATAAATCAAGTGCAAGACCTTTAAATACAAACGTCAAATGCTCAAACTGCCATTTAATTTAAATCCACATAGACTAGCCTTTTATTTCTTATAAAATGCTGAGCCATATACCTTTCGTGTTTTGCCCCGCACATGACAAAAACAACATCCACGTTGACACAGCTTTCTCCAGTAAAACCTTAAGAAATTACAATACATAAGAAAAAAGACAAAGCGCCATATAGATGAACGTGTATACAGTTTAAACCTCATGAGATCTATATATTCCTGCTAAAAATAAAACGGCTCGATTTGATTACAAAACTGATAAGCCCCCATGAAGCCTACACGACCGTCGTCATCATTATTTCAACCAAGGATCGTCCCAAAATTTAACACATAATGATCTACTATGAACAATAATTAATTAAATGCATTTGAAACTAACTGTCATCTCAATAATATTGACATCAAAAATGATGTATATATAGGAAATAGCAAATACCAGTTGACTAATATTATATTATAGAAATCTTATCAAAAACATTTCTAGATTTTATATGGAGAATAACATCCACTGTGTCCAATGTTTCTCGTGTTTCACAGGACAGGCTGTAGAGGCACTTTGGCCCTCTGACATTAGAGAGTCTATGGCAAGTGCACATGCTGTCAGAGAACCGTTACATCATTCAACGAGGAGCGGATATTAAGGCTCTATTAGAATGTCAATATTTTCGTCATTTTTGACAACGCTTCATGGCCTATAGTTTCGCTGTCTGTTGACATAAACCAGCCAAATCCTTTTTAGTATATTTATTAACCACAACAATCATCAGCGAGAAAACTTCCGTTTTAACTCGGCATATTGGGAAATCCTTCTGCACTCGTTACCATAGAGATGGAGTTTCAATTTTGATTGTGAATTCAAATGTATTATTTTGTGTTAATTCATCTTTAAGATTAAGATGTTAAGAAACCCAATGTTACGATTATGGGCTGTTTACCACGATAGCAATGCAAAATCATTGAAGACCACATCGATGCATTTCTTGTTAAGTTTGCAGCATGACACAAATTATTCTTACCAGCCCAATATAAGTGCCTAATGAGTCGTGTTATCACGGCTAGGCGGGCCCTGACTGACTAACTGACTGACTGAATGAATGATGAAGAATGCAACGGGTGACCAAGCTGTGCCTTTAGGCGTAGTCTAGAACTGTCCACCAAGCTCCCTTGACTCAACTAAGGAATCAAAGTAAAAGGCTTAGGTTGTTTTCTTTTGTACGACTAAAATGCCACTACGCCAACAAGGAAGCACCTGATCAGCGTGGCAAGCATAGGGAAGAGGCTCAATTGGCCACATACAATTTACAGGATCCTCGCAGTATGTACTACAAGCCGTCAAATTGTAGCTACCTCGTCTGCACTGCATATCACGTCAATTAGGCGTTATAATGACCTCATTTCATTGATCTTACAATTTAAACAAGATTCATTATGACGACGTAAACGGAGATTTATATTTAACGGAGATCAGGCATTATTTATTCGATAATATCTTGGGTACCATTAATATTTGGAGAATTTGATGATGTATTCATGACATGACAGCAGGTGTTGAACCAAAGAATAATAAAACCTCTAGAACTAAAACAAAATTATAAAGCAAACTTTTTGCATACAAAAAGAAGAATGTTGTTGTAAACTGGGTTTTTTGCTATTTTTTCTATTTACACAGTTACAGTACTATATTTTACAGGGGTTCCTTTTCGTTTATGTTTTTTTTTACCATTAAAATGTCTGTGTGAATTTTTTTCAAAATTATTTTAAGGCTGTTGCAATATTAATCCTTAACAAGACCATTCGAAAAACTGGAAAAAAAACAAGTAGACCACTTTTACCTAGCTGATGTATGTGCAAATTTAGTTAAATTAAATGAAACCATTGCAATTTGTCATGTCTTGACTTATAGAAATTTGATGCATCAGCTTAGTATATTTCACTGATCTGCTTTGACATTTCAGAAAATTGAATGGGCTCTTTTGCATGGTATCAGGGTTGGGAATGTGCATATCCTTGCGTAATTTTGGTTTATCCTAAGGTGACCACAAATAGTTAAAATTGATAACAATACACTTTTTTTCAAATATGAACCACCCCCCCCCCCCTCCCGCAATAATATAATAAAACAAATACATGATTTTTTAAGCTCAGCAGGTGTACACGTTTTCGCCAAGCCATTGCTTATACAAGCTCGTAATACACACACGATCGATCCATTGCACACAAATGTTCATATGCGAATACGTTACAGAGAGACCATCTGAATACCAGTACGCTTCAGTAAGGAAACACCTTAAAGAACCTTATTTAGATCTTTTGGACAAATTTTTAAAGCCCTTGTTAAAATATCCTTTGGCAATACCTTTTAAAAAACATCATCTCTGAAAAGTTATAGCAATCACACTTTTGACCTAAGGTAAATGCTGTCTCACAGAGAAGCCTAAATATGTATTTGAACCGTCTCGCCTCAAGGTGGCAAAGTCATTTCCAGTGTCATAATAATAGCCGAAAGCATCTTGATATTCCTAATTTATTCCTAAGGTTCTGGGTTCTCGACAGGTAAAGATAACTATCCCTTGGTAGGGTTCCTGATACATTACCAGGTACTTTCGATCAAACCATTCAAATGCATTAAGATTGTATCTTTACTTCTAAACAAGGGGAAAACAATTGGATGGTCCACATTTCTAGTACAGTTACACAACATGATCATTAACTTGTTCTCAGATATTAGATAACCATATCTAACTCTCATATCTAATTATCATATCCACCCTCGCATTTAAAATCAAAACTCAAGATAGAAATAGCCGTTACCTCGTTCTTCCGTTGCCTTTTTTCTTTTCAAGGGCCGCGTTTAAAGGTACGTCCTATAGCTTATGTGTACCTGTTCTGATTTAACAATGAGGTATACTCCTGTCTCAGGTACGGTGTGCTTTTCATCTTTGGACCTTACCGTTGATTTGTTACCAGCAACTGTACATTTAAGTAGGGAGTTTACAAAAGTAATATATATTACTTTACAAAGGGCACATGATAACAGATGCAGAAGTGCTGTCCTTGATGTCAGGAAGCCATTTATTTACAGCTATCTATTAGGATAGGTGGACATTTCGCACTAAAGACTATAAATATTTGAATAAAAGGATAATAAGCTGTTGTGTGATTTATATATCTCAATATATTAGTTGATATATAACTCGGCCTCATGGAGTTTTGTCTATATGCTTAAGTTTTTCCCTTCCTAGCCTATTTTCAGTCGCATTTTTGGTTTTGAGTCCTAATTGATTTAACCATGAACTTTACGTGATCTTAATAAAATATTCATTTGATGAATAATCATGAGCATAACTGTACCGTGCAGTCAATCAGGTTGCCGATGTTCCTGTTAACCGTTAGTCCCCTGACAATAATAAAATTTGCGTAATTTGGGAGAGCTCTCCAAAACAGAACACGTGTAGCCCTAACTGAGTCGTATTTGTCACGACTAGTGTAGTCTGTACCAGTAATCATGTCGGCATGTTTTCCGGGACATTTTAATATATAAAATTCTAAGCCAAAGGTTGCAGGAGCCATTCCTCCGAATAATAATGTCTTATCTGCATGAAGCCATGACAACATGGCACTCGGGCTTCTGAAATAAACTGAAGGGGCCTGCAGTCATGATGCGAGTCATTACAGAACGCCCATTCTAAGGGACGGATCAAATATATGCTTTGTGGTATTATTTAACATCAGAAGTTTATATTGTCGTGTTACATGTGTTTAATATCGGAGAAAAAATGTTGTTTCGCAAACATAATTACATTAACTACTTCCTTTTATCTAATGGCACCGATTCAAATGAAGCGGTCCTTCAAAACTGAAGGTGTCATGGCGGGACCTTGTGTAAAACTCTTAAGTCGGAAGCCAGAAAACGAAAATTTTTAATAAATAAAGCAATAAAGCATACACAAAATGCTAACGCTTCAATGCCATTCTGCTTATTTCGATATGATTAGATCTGTACTTTCATTCTGTAAAGAATCATAGTTAGCAAATCTCTAATCTGAAAGTTATAAACGGAAGTCACCTAGAAGTGCTGGGATGAGATCCAAATGTGTAAAACTCAGAAGCCATAGACACGCATTGGTTTGGTTTACTTATGGTTAGTTAAGAGCCACAGTCCAAATGCAGTTTCACTATAATTATAGTTGCATGCATAATTTAAATTGTTTATGCATGCCATGATTCTGCTTTGTATGAGTGCATATTACAGTACATGATATACACTAAAATATGATATAATAAAATGCCTGATACGGCATTGAAAATACATTTATAAATTAAGATGTCATTCAACATTGAAACAGCTGTAATATTTTTTTAACAAATATGAAAATTCAATATATCCCAGTAGGACATTGCTGGCACATCAACAAATATACATATACCACACAAACCCCACAAGAAATGTCTTTCAATATGTTAGAGTTCTACGATATTAAACAAAAACATGTTAAAATATATCTTAGAAAAGGGACATAACAGTCCAGGTAATATATAGGCCTAACACACTAATACATGTGTGATTATAAACTCTAATCTGTTTGTATGTTTAAGCATATAGTTGGTTTGTTTTTAACAAAAATTTAAACTTTTTCAAGTTTTCAACTCTTTCTTACAAACATTTTCAACCTTGATATTTATATTCTACTAATTTTACTCCCGATAATGTTTCAACAATGAGAAAAGCATATTTAAGAATATTTAAAATATTTTTGCATCTGATTTCACTCTCAAACGTTATGCGCATTAAAGATTTAGAGATACATACTCCTGATGAAATTATGTAGTCACAGGAACAGGATTTTTTTTTTAATTTATATAAAAAAAACATTTTATCAAAACAACCTTGTAGAAACATTTACTGGATGTTTTATGGTTACATTAAATGTCCTTTTGATGTCTCTATGATGTTTTCAAGGTTTAGTCTATAGGGACACATTACTAACATGAAAAAAATATGATCAACATTTCCAACATCTTTAAATATGGTAAAAGCGTAAAATATTGAAGATTATTACAATCTTGTTTTACAAAATGAAATAAATGAATATTAAATATAAATATATATGAATACAGTATATTATAAAACAAGGCCTACAGGTCTAATGCAAACCTGAGCAAAGTTTGGGAGTATGAATGGAGGTTTTTTTTTAAAGATTAATATTGATCCTCTTATGCCCTGCATATCTACCTTTGTCATTATGATTTCAGCAAAATGGACGTTTCGGACCTGAAAGTTTTGAACTAGGACATTTTAAAACTAGGATGTATCAGTCAGGATATTTCGGATATTCTCTTTTTGCCAAGGAGGATTATTGGGACAGATGAATGGACAATTTTGCAGCATGGTTTCGGAGAAGAACATTTTTAAATGTGTTTTAGCATCTTCCCTATAAAATCTTAGAAAATGCAGTTAGCCAAGAAATAAGCAAAATCCGATAGAATTTTGTAGATGAAAAACTTTTTGCAAAAAAATTTGGTGATGCTACCTCCTGCCCTATTTGAGATAGCTATGACGCACGACAGACGACGGAAGACAGACAACGCCACACCATTGCATAATCTCACACATTTGCTAAAAATGCAAACCAAGTTTTTTCAAACAGTTGAAAAATATAGTTCAAATAGTTCTTATCTGGGCATTCTACGTCTAGAGATGTGTCTAGACGTCTAGACATATTGTCTAGACACCAGACAGAGCCACGTCAGTTGCCAGGGTGATGTCTGGGCCCCACCTGGTTGAACTGAGACACCTCTTGACTTGGCTGCTGAAACTCGGCATGTTGTCAAATCTGTTTTCAAACACAGAAAGCCTTTCAATTGGCTACACTTCTTTTTTAAAGCTGCATTTACCCAATCTATTCTCATAAAACTGGGAGAATAATACCATAGAAATTTTTTTGTAAAGTTTAAACAAATCAGCTTAACAGTTTCATCATAAAACAGTGTATAAGCTAGAAGAGTCTTAACTTACATTTTTGCTGGTAATAATCAAAAATCACCAAACTGGAGCCATTCAAAAAAATTTGCGAGAGATTGTTCTAGGGATAATTTCTGTGAAATATTGGACAATTTGGCTGGAAAGATTCAGAGAAGAAGATTTTTATATCTTTTTTTTAAGTTTTCCTGTATAAAATCTAAGAAAATCACTGAATCAAAACCATTTGAACAAATTGAATTATCAAAATCTAAGGATCATTCATGTGTGAGATTTAAGAATTTGACCAAGTGGTTTTTGAGAAGAAGATCTTTGTAGCCATGGGCTTTGTAGCCAAATTGGCTGCTATATCATTTGACTATATTCAGCTTCCCATAACTCGGCCGAAAGTCAATGAACAGAGACGATTTGAACAAACTTAAGAAAGCACTACCCGAGGAGCATTTCTGTGCAATATTAAACAATTTGGCTTTACGCTTTCAGAGAAGAAGTTTTTTTGTAGCCCTTTGTATGCCTCGGGCACCGTTGACCCCTGTACAAAAAGACCAATGCAGGTGGCGCCACCAATAATTAACTCAATTTCAGATATGACTCAAGTGACCAACATTAACATAAACTTTGATGATGATAGCTCCAGCCGTTTCTGATATTGTAATTTTAGCATGCAAATGACTGTAACTCGGTCAAAAATTACCGACTGGAACCATTCGAACAAATTTGGGAGAAATTGTTCTAGTGAACATTTATGTGAAATATTGGACCATTTGCCTGGACATTTTCAGAGAAGATTTTTAAAGGTGTTTAAGCCTTTTCTCTGTAAAATCTGATTAAATGCAGATACCTAAATAATAAGCTCTAGGGCACCATGATTCACATGTGTATGATTCTTACATGTTATTTGGAGCTGCTTGCTCCGACGGTTTCTGTCTTACAGCCATGGACGGCGGACAACCAACCTTGGACGGCAGACAGCGGACGGCTGGCGGCGGACGGACGACGCAGCGCCATCGTATAAGCTCACAGGAATCGCCAAAAACAGCATAATGAATGTTACAAAAGAGACTGAATTTTTTTTAAAAAATGTCATATTGAAGAAATCGAAATGCTTGACACGTTAGCTGTCGATTTGATGACCAGTGCATTAGCCATTACCGTGGTTTTCTAGCTTTACACATTTGGACTAAGCGACAGCCTGCCATCCCAAACGTCGATTTTGATGAACTGAAGATAATGGCCAGGCCCGACAGTTTATTTCAGAAGCCTGGGTGTTATGCTGTCATGGCTAATTTGGACTACAACGGGGCATTCCGAGTTCAAAATAACCTTAAGCTTTTAGATGGATACCTTGGATTTTTTCATATAATGATAGAACAGACCTTATCCTGTCATTTACATAAATTAAAATGGTGCTTTCTAATCATGAGTAAAGCCAGTCCCATTATAAATAACTGCTGCACGGATACACGTAAATCAACCCTGAATATCATAATTATTTTCACCAACAGAATACCGTCACTTTTTGTCTTAACTCGAACAAATGAGTGTTCGAGAAGCAGATGAATTTAAAAAGTAGTGTCAGAAATGGCGTGTTTTGGAGGTCACCGTGCGGTCGCCGTAGAATATGTGAGTGCAAACACCGTCGGATGAAAAATCACACGGTGACCGTGCGTTCCCGAAAACTAACGGCAAGCCGCGGGTTGAAAAAAATTGTACGGCACCCGGCGTATATGTGAGCTAGGCATAACACGTAATTGGTATGAGACAAATAATCAGTTCACAATGACTGCGATATAATCATCAGTGCAGCCATTCTAGTTGATGACGTCAGTCAATGCGATGTCTACGCCATCGACCTTTTTGACGTCATTATTGTCTTGTTAACAGTTGTCGCAAGTAAAACCCTCTGTGCAGGAGCGATTTTGGGGGGCTCATTATAAATATCGGTCAGAAGGGCGGGGCATACGATATGAACGGATAACAAGCTGACTAATGAGGAAACTATTAGGCACAATATTAACAAAAACAGAAACTATTATCCTGAGTTATCTGTGTTCTGCACAAAAGCATAACAGGCTTTATTATTTATACATTAAATTCAGTATCCGGAAGTTTCATTGTGAAATAAAGTACTAGTCTAATATTTTAATAATTAATTTCTTAATTGTCGTTTCTTGTAATTCAGAAACTGAGCCTATCTTTCCGGCTTGGTAGAATTTATATATTTTGAATTATGTTATAATATTTTTTTACATGATGATTAAGAGTTATTTGATTTAGGTGCCAATCTTTTAACTTTTCATTTTTGTGTTATTCTGACATACCCTATCATTTGTTATATAAGAGTTATTATGGACTAAAAACAGTTGTTACGAAAACAAATTATTCAGGGGGAAATTCTGGGCCATTCCGGGATTCGAACCCATGTCGGTGGCACACAAGTCCGGCGTACCATCCGCTTCCTAGCAAAGCAAGCTTCACTAGCGAGACAGTTCGGTCCGCTTTTATGTCACCCCGTAACACACCCCCTCTTAAGAGCGTTCTGCTATCGAACAAGACTAATTATCCGAGGGGTCACACTCTGGCGAGCTTATTCCCTAGGCCACAAAGTTCACCGTCATCCCGGACGAGCCCCCATTTTGTTACGAAGACAAATTATTCAGGGAAAATCCGGAAAAGTACGGCGTACCAACCACTTCCCTACAAAAGCAAGCTTCACTAGCGAGACAGTTCGGCCCGCTTTTATGTCTCCTCTTTCTTCTTCTTTGCTCTCACTTTTCTCAAGCATCCTCTCTCTCTCTCTCTCTCTCTCTCTCTCTCTCTCTCTCTCTCTCTCTCTCTGTTCATTATCTCTTCTTGAATCTGGTTCTATCCAGGTAAAAAAAGTTGACCTTTGATTAGTCGCCCAGCCCTGTCCAGCCTATTTTATTTGTTCATTTGTCGACTTTCTGTCAGTCAACAGGCCAGGTCACGGACGTCCAATCACTACCCCAGTGGAAGGAAAAGTCCCTCACCACGTATCTTTTTGTTAATTAATTTAGAGATTTTGCTGGAATCTTAATCAAAATGGCCATTATTTTGCGGCCAAAATGACATTAAAGGCAAATATTCATCACATGTACAAAAGCTACTTACTGGACCTAGATGTGTCATCACATTTTGGTTCCTTAGAATATCTTTTCATATATTGTTACGATAACAGAATTAAAAAGTGGCCGCAACTCGTAGCATCAACAAACTCAAGGGTCCGTCTTGGATAAAGAACTAAGGTTTAGTGGCACCGGCTTAGTATCCCAATGGCTTTGAAAATAAATGCAGTTTCCCTGGCGAGACAGGACCTCCTTTATAAGCATCGTAACATACGCCCCATTTAAAAAGGTTTATATTTCAAAAGTCACACATTGGCGATCTAGTTGGTGATATTAACTTATATCACCTTTCCCAGGACCCTTTTCCCGACGAGCCTCATTTTGTCGCTTAGACAGGCCGGGGCATAACACCTTTAGCATAAGTTTTTTACAAGGCGGAAATTACCGGAGAGGTGATTTTTTCATTGAACCAAAGTTCTTATCATTCTAAATCATATGTGTAAGTCATTAGAGGATTTGCTATCATTCTTAACAAATCCCGCTTGAAATTAATCCATGTATTTACAACGTGAAGGATATTTGTTAATAAAAAGGTGGATATTACAGAACTTCGTCAAAGTGAAATAGGTGTAACAGGTTTCAAACAAGGAGAACAAGGTAATATAAAGAAATCCGATAGAATCAGTGGGAGTCGGGCGCAGTTAGAATATTATGAGGCCATGTTTCTATACAAGCACTTGTGTATCTATTGTGTGCTAAACTTTAAACACGATTTATTGACCTCTTCAGTCACATGTAAAATTAACAGGATTAGATGATTTTACTGAATTATATGACTCTTTGAGGCTATACAATTTACCAAAAAGATGATTCTGTGAACAAAGTGTCAACAATGATAACACGCTTAAGTGGATACAATGATTTTCATTCACGTGGTACGTGTTTGTCTTGTGGAGTCGCATACGTGAAATACATTCCTAAGTGAATCTAAAAGATTGTCAAACTCCACTGTAACCATTCCAATGAATGGCTGTTCTTTCCTTCTAATCTGTCATTATCTGTAAAATATCTATGTGACGAACCGTAACTAATATTTCCTACGAACGTCAAATTAATCCAGGGCTACATGTTGGCATGCACGTGAGCGATAATAATTACCTCATACATTTAAGAAAATATTCATGGAAAAGACACCAGTCTGCGTATATACCCTTTCTTAACACCAAGACCTGTCTGCTACAGCTAGTGTATAATCATTTGATTTCTCCTGGATATATCGGATATGGACTCTCTGCAACCATGCATTCTAATTTTGTTGGAGTTATCTGTTAAAATAAATCCTGTTATTTTTATCTGATAATGATAATTATCTGTGACAGACCCTTTCATAACACTAAGACCTGTCTGCTACAGTATATAAACATTTTTATTTATCATGGCTATAAATTCTCTGCAACTATGCATTCTCCTTTCGTTTGAGTTACCTTTTACATTAAACCATGTTATAAATATCTGATAATAATTATCTGTTACAGACCCTTTCATAACTCTAAGACCTGTCTGCTACAGTATATAAACATTAAATTACTAGGACTATGGACTCTCAGCAAATATGCATTCTAATTTCGTTAGAGTTATAAGTAACAACGATCCTGTTAAAATGGTTGTCAACTAGGCTTGGGCGGATATTAGCTACCTTGAAATTGATCATGACATACCTGAGCAGGGAATGGGTTCCGGGCGTCTGAGAATACCTAGGGGGGTCCACGTGTATATGATAATAATAATAATTATTATTATAATAATAAAACTATTTTTATAAAGCACTCATATATAGATTACCAGACGTATACAAATAAAATGGTTAAATGACAATATTATACAATATTTTAATAAATCACGGACACATTAATATATATTTCAAATAAAATCACAGATTTAAGATCGATAAAATAATGCACTTAATTAGACATAGCATTTTCTTATTATTACATTAGTCTATCGTACGCTTACTTATAATAGTGGGTCTTTAGTTTCCTGTAGAAATTTATCAACATACTCTCAGATATGTTAATTTAATCTGGCAAACCTTGTGTTTGGGTTTCCTTCTCAACACTTACACACTGAATTATGGGGAATTAAAGAAGCATTCTCTAGCTGCACATAAATCAGCTGTTCCCATCACGTGCATGTCTTTTTTCATCTTATTTAGCTCATGTCCTTTGGTAAACGATGAAACTGAAACATTAGTCATGACAGTTCCCCCTGAAGGCCATTTTCATAACCTGGTGTGGAAACAGGATAAGTCAGGCTTTAGAAAAGTATGTCCTCATTGTCAAAATCTATTTCGTCATTTTCAAGTGTGTTTGTATGAGCCATGACAGAGCTGAGCCTGAGGTGATGCTGTGTGTGTTTACAACAGATTACTTGCATCTGACGCACATACATACCACACCCGTGCATTATTTGGCTAGTTGATCACCTGAGACCCAAAGAGGTTGGTGAAGGGATTATTTCTTAGATTTCAATCATTTTGTGACAGCTACATATGTTAGTAAATCCTTACCCAAGTAGATTTATCTTCTTTAATAGGAAAGCCTGTACTATATAACAATTTTACACGAATGACGGTCAAATTTATGTGGTTTTTTTCAAGCTCTATTCAAATATTTCTATTTCTACCATTGAAACTTGTCTGCAAAACAGAATTTAGGGGGTTATTTTGTCCCAGGATTATACGTCGGTTAACATGTACTTTGGCTGATAACCACATATATAATATTGCAATAATCAAGAGCTCTCTCATTCAAGAGGTTTTATCAAAGAGGAACCACATTACACCAGTCCTTTAAGGCTAATTCAATAATGACACATAATTATTTGTTAACATATTTAAAGTTTTTTACTTTTCAACTTTATTTAAAATTTTTAAAATTCAGCATTGTCTACTTTCCTTGAGTTGGGGCAGAAGACAATAACGCCGCCATCATCCAAGACATTTTAAAAGGGATGTGCCCTTCTGTAACAAAGGACGCATTAACTGAGTCGCTTTATACGAGTTTTCGGGGGAAATGTTTTAGCATCATAGCAATACAAGCCAAGCTTTTATTGTCACTTTCATTACTTAAAATTGAGATAAAAAGCTTTTTTACTTAAGGTCTTGCCATATGTGTTTAAGTAACACATAATCCAAATTATATGCGTTAATTGTTACTTTCATTACTTTTAATGGAGTTTAAAAGCTTTCATCACTTAATGTCTCGCCATATGTTTTTAGTGTGGGTGATCACATACACATGATTATTCATGATAAGGTTTCGTGTTATTTCTTCAGACAGAGAGAAACGGTAGAGTGTGGTGTACCAACATGGACTTTAATGTGAATGGTGTTCGCTTCCTTGTCATTTTGGCAACAGGTACATGAGCTCTGATAGTAATAGAAAATTACAGTTTTTAAAGTAATTCTATAACAATCGATGGGAATGATTGGGCTGTAATTGTAACAGTAATATTATTATAAGGCAGGGTGACATGGTAATGGAAAAAAAACATCTGTTGCCTTATTACTTTTACTTTTAACTGCTCTTTCAGCTTTATGGTGTGGTCCAGTATTTTCCATCGATGTATCTATGTCGTTCATATTTGTGTTTTGGATGAAAGGGACGGCATGGTGAATGTGTACCCGCACTCAGGTCACGAAGAATGCCTTTTTCCTACATAACTCGCCATTCTGGCTTTCCTATGAAAAAAAAAATTGATTCAGGCCAACCTGGTAACAGTTGTTTACTAAGCGTATTAAGTGGTTATGATCCATTTTTCCTTATTTGTTCGGTCTTTAGATTTTTAAAAAGTACTTAAATATGTTATGTTTTTACCAGATGAGAAAAATTAGATTTTATTCTGAAAAGCGACGTTGCTAAGAAGATACTAATAGTGAGCACTCTTAATATTATATCTCTTCATTTCATCAATTTGCTTTCCTCTAAATCCAAGATGTATGGCCGCTATGAGCTAGTTGTGACTTAAAAATACGATTTTTTTATGTATCCAAGGTAACCCAAGCAAACCTATGTTTAAACACGGTAGCACGCTTTTGCTCCCCCTTGAAAGACTCCCCAACCTAAAATGAGCAGTCCCTTACAAAATGTTCCTAAAACAACTTATGTACAAAATCCTAAAGAGAGAATACAAGGCGGCTTTGTGGTTCGAAGGCTTTCACAATTATTTTAAAAAAATTACAGACCAATCTGTGACGAACCCGCTTCTCGAGTATAGTTGTTTGACACAATGAACACATGATTATTGAGACTGGCATTTTAGCACAGGTAGAACTCATTGATTAGGACTGGTATTGCTAATATATTTTGGTCATCTTCCAGTGTGCCTGGAACACTGTGATGCCAGTCCCGACATAAAAAAACAAAGTGTGGTTGAGAGGCCCACTGGGATGGAAACACAGCTAGTAGAAATACCATGCTATAGTTTCTGCCTGCATGGTGGCAAGAGTAATAAAATGCCCGACAATAAAATAATACGGTTTGAACTGGCAGCCAAGAAAACAGAACATAGTGTGGAACAGAGTAATGTACAAAGTGATGGCAAATATATGCAACGTGGTGCCGAGGGTATGGAAAATCGCGGTCATCAGGGTATAGACCACCACAGTTACAAGGAGTCTGTGAATCGTAGTGGCCAGGATGTGGAAAATCGTGGTGTCCCAGGTATGGAAGAAGTTGGTGCTCAGAATGTGAACGCGAATGGTGGTCAAGATATAGAAAAACATAGTTTACCTGGTGTGGGGTACCGTGATACCCAACATGGGAATCAAGATGGACCCAAAGAGGCACAGCAAGGTAGTAAGAGTGTTGACGATGGTGCCAAGGACGTGGAACAATCCCGTACCCAGCCTTCGGGAGAGTTCGGTGACCACGATGAGGAACAAGATGGTGCCAAGAGTGCTATCGTTTGTGGTATGTGACTACGTATTTAACGTGTATGCCCTTATGTGTAAAACATGTTTGTTTATAATACTGTCTAACAGAAAGTCAGTATCGTATGAATAAAAAGTGGGAAGATGAAATAAAGAAAGAGACATAAGATTCTTTCCTAAAGTACTTGCTTTATACTTTGTGTTAGGGTATCATTTGAAGAAATAGGTATAATACCATGGGAACCGTATACTAAATTATCATCAAAAACTTAAAAGTATTATTAAGGGAATTGAAGGTTTCATTTAATAAATGACACATTTGACAGAGGAAGAAGTAACATCTTGTCCTGCCCGGTACAGCAGTTTCTTCGAAGTGCACAAGGATACATCTGGGACCGTTGTAGGATCCTGTTATTTTATAGATGATGTCATGCGCATTTGGCAATTAGCTAGAAGAAGATGCAAAACAGCAGGAGGTGACCTCATCAGCATTGAAACCGAGAGAGAACAGAAACACATCGAGAAAATCTTAAAAAAAATCGAAGGTATTGCTTTTTACGTAAAATTGTTTACTGTTCAGATTAATTTTAAATATATTCTTACACTTTTTAGATTTTCTGTTTTTACTTAACAGCTTATATCTTGATAAATGTTCATTGTGTTTGTTATACCACATTTTCAACAGTTTGCTTTAGGAAACTTTATATCATAAGAAATGAAAATAAATTTGCAAAATGTTTCAACTCCAACCCTAGACATATCAGGTGCCAATGTCAAGTGCTCCTTTGTACTCGCGTGATTAAAGAAGCTTTTCATATGTCGTCCATAGACGTTCCTTTGAATCTTTTTCAACGGAACATAAGATATTACCTGAGATGTATCAATTACTTAACAAAACAAAAAGTCTTGGACTATTATTATATGTAAACCTAACTAAAATAGTTTGTCCAAATAGAAAAAAGCCACCTTATTTAAGATATAATAAAAATGTTATCTTAACATGAATCCTACGAAACTTGATAGCCATATGACACCATGTGTATTTTGATCATGTTAGGTACAAAATTCATATTTTAGATAGCTCACCACATCTTTACATATGGACCAGTGGAAGATGCACCCAATTGGAAACTGGATGGATTTGGGAAGGAAATGGTAACAAAGTTATATACAGCAACTGGTACGGAAAACAAATCCCACGAACGACGGGTATTTTGCGAATCTCCCTGTCTTCTGGACAGTGGTTAGCAAGCAAGGGATTTAAGTTGTCGTCCGGCCTGTGTGAACGTAAAGTACATTGTAAGTAGAGTAAGGCAACATTCCGCAATCAAGAGGAATGACTGTACATTTAAACATCTCTTTTCTTGAACCTGGTTTGTCGACAACCCGGGAGTAATTACCACCTACTAAATTTCCCCATTAATTTTGCCAAATAATTTCGCTCTTATATCATAAATTTAAAACGTAAAACTAAATTTAAAAGCTTAAAAGTGACGTGAATTTCGTACAATCACTCAAATGACTAAAATAGTTTGACAGGTGTCTGTACTGATATAGAGGGAACTCGTTTTAATTAACAACATGGTTGATACATGTTGGAAATGCTCATAAGAATGAAATATATATTTCTTAAGTAAATATTTAATATGGTGATAGATATAGGCTATTCTTGGATATAATCCAGCCAATACCTCTAATTGTAAATCAACAAAATTTGACATAACGAGTAGTCAACAAAAGTGTTTATGGTCGGCACTTTAATTTTTAAAATGGTGAGATTTATCGTAAACAATGTAATAAGCATTTTGGCAACTAAGACCTTAACTTAACCCACACTTTGTGAAGGTTGAGCATTAAGCATATCCGAATATGATTTTGTTAGTTGTCTCATTTCCTCAGGTAAGGTTTTAAAAATATAGTGTCTTAAAACCTATGTAAAATGTATTTAAATGTAATTTAAAAAATTCTTTGAAGAATATTTAATATTGTCTATGTGGATGTTCTGATGTCATCTCCTTTTACAGGTAATGATACGATACATCATTCTTTTGAAGTTAGCTCTTCATCTATATTCTCTGTATAATGTCCTTACTCTGTGTACATATTAATCCACTAGATGTCATTTCTGTTTGGAAAAGTTTGCATAATGCCTCTGTGATGGATGTATGTGTTTGTTTATCTACAAACTGTTTGTGAACGCAGTAAAGTTGACAAACGGAAAAGCCAATGTTTCTTCTATTCTTTCCCAAGAATGGTCCATTTGTGTAAGAAAGAGAATGAGAGGATACAACAAACCTATATCACTTGAGAGAAAGTAAAGGGCCTTACTATTTCATGTTTATCTAAGGTAGAGGGTACATCCATTTGGCTATGTTTATTTCACACATGGTCAAAATACAAGCAAAAACTGAAATTAAATATACTCTCTCTCTCTCTCCCTCTCTCTCTCTCTCTCTCTCTATATATATATATATATATATATATATATATATATATATAAATTTATAATATACTCTCTTTCTCTCTCAAATAACATATGCTCAATGATGAGAGCGCGTCCATGTTGAAAATATGATGATGACATCCACGAAAATGTTGTTTTCATATTTGGAATTTTATTTAGTTGTTTGTCACGGAAATAATTACAGCATTATTTATGCTTTATCTTAAAGTATTCTCATTTAGGTAATTTCATTTCAGAAGCATCATGAGAGTTAATATATTGAATGAAGGGTAATTACTCAGGTAAAAGCATTTGAACTGATTAATCAAATAGGATTTCAACTGTGAGTAATTAAGAACATGGCATTTTACCAATAATATATATTACTTTCCTGAAATCTTTTTTAAATTAAACTTTAAACCATTTACAAGATACTTATTTTCTCATATATAGAACTTTTATATGACACGGTAAAAGCATTCCCTTTATAAAATATATTGATTTAATTATTATTTAAAAGGCTTACTTCGTTTGTGTGTCAGGGACATCTATTTGAAAAAAAAAAGAATGGAATGGGTTGATCTAACGCCAGAACATCTTTCGAGTTTGACTGTAGTCTGCTAGTTAAGCACATATCATATACCATTCGAAAATAGATAAGATTTTCATATAGTTATTGTATTAACCTTACTTTTATTGTTGGCTAATCCTTTATTCACCCGAATGCATCACCGAGCTCACGAACACACCTTCAACATAATTTAATATTTTTATAAATAGATACAGGTGAATTACAAGTGACTTATGAAGCATAACGCCTAGCTGACTGACGCGTTGGCATTTGCTATTATATTAGACGAATTAATTTACATAAGCAATTAATTAATGCCAATCAAGGCACGGTATTCTTACCATGCAACTCAACTAATTTTTATTTAATTTGATGAACTGGCACCATTCAAGTGATCTGGCAGTATTAAAAAAACAAGTGCAATGTGTGGAAAAAAAACAAATACACCAATGGTTTCAATCATGATAAAAAACATATCAGGTTTCATGGCACTATGGTCTACAACATAGGCCGAAATGCAAATCGGGAGAATGCAGGCATAGTTTTTAGGATACACAATTTTCAAGGATGTAAATTCATGAACCCATGTTACCAGTACACCTTTAAACTAATAGAGATTCCATTTATAAACTTGATTCTGTAGCCGGAGCCTACAAACCTCCGCCAGATTCTCCCTAACGTTCATATGTTTATGTGAACAAGTCTCATGTATACACATTGTACCGCTTGGTATGACAGGTTCAGCTGGCGAGTGGCAGAAAATAAATTCACACGGAGATAGCTTCTACACGGAGACAAAGTGGTATGATGGTATATAAAAAAATATTTTTGATTACTACCTCCAATTACCTTATTTCCTCTAAAACTAAATGGATTATGCATACGATTTTCTCCTTATCTTCTACAAATTTAAGCAAGATCAGTACATCACATTTGCGTTTATTAGCTTAGAGACAAACAGAGGCGTCAATATAGGGGGGATGGGGGTATATATACCCCCCCCCCCCCCCCACTTTTTGGCAAGGGGGGATGGTCAATGTTATCATCCCCCCCCCCACTTTTCAGAGAATAATATTGTAATATTGCAAATGAAATTAATTAATCAATTAATCAATAGAATTAAAGATCCATTTACTAAAAAATGTTATATCTAAACCTTGCTTAGAATTCACGAATACACTTATTTTCTAAAATATAATAATTATCTGAAATATGATTGAGTTGAAATATATATATATATATATATATATATATATATATATATATATATATATATGTCACTCGGAGACGCTGAAAAAAGGTATATATACAAACTCATCCCCCCCCACACACACACACACACACCCTGGGAGAAAAATTGACGCCACTGGAGACAAAGCAAGGAACCAATGTTTTCATTTCTTTGCCACAGACTTGCACCAAAAGAAGTTAACCTATCTGTTTTTTTTTTCTGGGAGCGTCTTAAGTTTTCGATCAGACCTGCTTACTTTAAGTTTATGACAATCAATAATGCTTATTACAATCATTTGATACTGTTATTTACCTGAGCCTGTCTTTTCCCATTTGCAGCTATACGTTGCAATTACGCGTGTAACAGCCTTTAATGATATACAGGTGCCCTAGACTATCCTGAAGGGACAATTAAAACATTTTTGTTCTCGGTGTCTTCAATCTATTACAAATTATCCTTCATGAACTTTCAATTTTTAATTCATCAAAAAAAATTCATCAGCAAAAAATGGTGTATGTAGTAGCAATGTTATTTATAAAAATATTCTCACTCAAAATTCGTATATCGTATATATGCCTCATGTATTATTCCTAAACTTATTAGATTGTTGTGATTTCTTGAATAACAAAATTTGCCGTTCTTTGTTGACAGTTTTGGAGAAGGCGGTTGAGAATTCGAGAACAAGTAATCATTATATCATGAACCACAGTGAACCACATTGAAAATATACCTTGCCAATAGCTAATTTTGATAACATATGACATTCTGACCATACAAACTCAATACAAAACTATTTTATAGACAGTCAATATAATATAAACTTATTTAACATGGATTGTACAAATAGTTATTGTAACGAATCGAGGCATTCTCCATGGCTCAGATGGCGGCTTTCGGTAGACTTTTGAGGTGGAGGAAGCCGGGGAATCCGGAGGAAACCACCGGCCTTGGACGGGCCACTACAACCAACTCTTATGGCCACATCCGGGGATCAAACCCGAGTCGCCAGCGGAGAGAACCGAGCGATTTACCCCTCGATTGTCCAGACCCTAGTCGTACTTTAAGTATCGCCAATATGTGCCAAGTTTTGCTTTTATTCAAGGTCTTGTCCCCATAAAATTAATTTCCTTCATATATGTCTGTTACAGGCCACCTGCTAAATAACCTGATTATATTTTACATCTTTAACTCTATTTCAAAAGCTAAGTAGGTCCGAATTGAAGACCTAGTCAAATGGTGGTCTCTTTTGTTTTTTATGCATATATTTTATTTTTTTGGAGTTTTTAATTATGTTATTTTTAGCCTGCTCAAGTTTGAGTCATATTTAAGTGAGCCAGCTGGTAAAATGCTAATCTAATACTTATAAAAGGACATTGGTGCACTATTGTTCTCAAGGTTCTCTGAAATCGCGTTGCGAATGACACTGTGCCATTCCTTATTTGAAAAGTTGTTTCTGCATTGACCTCAGTGTTTTTGCTTGGTTATCACCGAAAAAAAAACTTCTGCTGGCCAAGAAAGGAGATGATTACTTTGATATGGCGGGTGAGGTTTGGAGGTGTTTCATCAGGTGCATATCGAACGGATATGGGAGGAATGATAGCTCTGTTTTTTATCGGTAACATTACCAACGGAATGGGACTAGCAAATTCATTCTCGGCGCTGACTTTAAGAAAAAAAAAATTGCATCCTCATCTGAATTCGACTTTCTCAGAACTTACTATCAGATCACGGTATGGACTGGCAACGTAGGTGACACAAATGCCAAAAATGTTGTTTTAACTGAAGGGTAATCAGCTGGTCGTTACCAGTATGATGTGTCGGTCAATTATCATCAATGCAGCTGTCAATGATCAACATGCACAACAAAATTAGGAAAACACCCATTAATTATTGAGATATTGGACATCATATGTATAAAATTTGCTCAAAAGTGACTGGTTTTAGGTGACACTTCTGAAGAAATGCCAGTTAGGCATATGTTGTTCAAGCTGATATGCTGTCAGATGTAAATTTGTTAATGAAGTGCACATTAAGTAATCGAAACCAAAATATTTGTCGAGCAATTTTGGAAACTGATATCAGCCTTTCAGGGCTCAGGGCCATGTTTACGTCCTGTTATTCATTGAAGTCAGTCACTATGATCTATTTACGTCCTGTTATTCACGGAAGTAAGTCACTGTGATCTATTTACGACTTGATATTCATGGAAGTATGTCACTGTGATCTATTTTAGGTTGTCATGACCTTTGATGATTTCAAGTCAAGCTGTTAGGGCTGTTGTAAACTGAAGAAAAAATAATGTAAAGGGTGATCGCTAGATCTCAGATCACAGAAAGTCAGGGGAACTACTCATGGAATTTTTATTTAAAGGGACAAAATCAGGAGCTTAATAATGGCTATTCTTTCACACTATCAGTTCAGTTTTGCTTTATACAAAGTTTCCCAGCAAAACCATCCCAGCAGACGGTCTCATTTCCCCGCATACGGCTATTTAACACCGTATTTTGGCTCTGCGTGTTGGTAAACACAGTCTGTTGACCTTTACAAGGCGGCGTGACCGGAGGTCCGATTAAGAGAGCCATTTCGCTGTGTTTCAGCCAGCAGAAATATGTATTACAAATTTGGGGCCAAATCAGACCGGGCATCTCCTGATTGACACGTGTTTTGGCTCAGCGATGGACTCGGCCCCTCGCGCTGGGTTTATGTTGACACCTTTTATTGCGCCCGGTCCACTGTTTTTAACAGTTGTTTACAGGAGAAAGCAAACGGTTTCAGGGTAATATTTTGGAAGCTATATATATATGTTAAAGGGAAGTAGCTATTTTTCGTGTTAACTCAACATGCTTTATAGGTGATTGGGTCCCTTTAAAGTTCGTGGTTTTTTTTTCAGTTACAGAAATGTGTCCCATAATCAGTTCTAGCTTTCCCTCTTGAAACGCATTGCTATTAACGATGTTCAATAAGCACTTAACCAAACTGCCAAGACTTATGATATAAGACAAATGATATATTGTACACATATTACTTTAGATACTTACTTTCCTGTTGGTGATTGACATGTCCATTCTACTTTTTTTGTGTATGAGGATTTTTGTAAACAAAACTATTTCAAGACACAAAACGCGGGAATGAGTCACTTAGAATTTCTAATTGCTAAGTTTGTGCTTCATTATGTGCAGATATTAGAGAGCTTATTTCACCTTTATGATTTATACTGCGCGCCGCTTTACGACAAGCACAGAAGTCAATCGCCCTGAACAAAGAAACGAGTTAAAGCAAAATTTATTACTTACTAGAGACAAAATTTCAAGTTTTAAAAGTTTGGCTGCCACTGTATTTTTATAATAATAATAATAATAATAATAATAATCATAATAATAATAATCATAATAATAATAATAATGAATCCTGTAATGAATCTCCGACCCGAGTCATATTAGTTTACGGCACTCGCATGTTAATCTTTTTCCCCCCAGACGTCATTTTCGAAAGGACAGAAAACGTATCTACAAATCCCTGGTTTAGTGACATGAAGACGAATAAAATCATCTTTGTATTCATCACAGGTAAAAACAGCCGGCATTCAAGTAATGTGAGAGATCAAGCTTACAGATGTGTAGAGTGAAAGGAAAAGCATATGAAAATATAAGTGAACTTATAATGTCTTCTGAGGCGTGGTTCAATCTTTAAACCAGGCAGTACATGTACTTTGATTCATTTTGAACACGTCATTTTTGTAGTGTGGCGGAAAGGTCTTGTGCTCATTGTTTAAGGGGGAACCTTCAGAATAAAACGAAAAAGAAGACCCCAATTTTGGTATTAACATGTTATACTTTTTATGATACTGTTTCCATGACTCCATACATTTTAGAACTCCGGTACAAATTGGAACATGAGGGCCAGAAGATATATGGGTTAGCCGCACTTCAGTCACAAAAAAGTGAACATTATATTCATTGTACACATTAAATTCAGCTATTCACGTGATTTCTGGCTTACTTCGATGCACATATGTTATTTCCTGCTTAGAAAAGTCCTTTGAACGCCTCTGTGATAGATGTGAGAGCTTGTTTATCTAAAGGCTATTAGTAAACACGGCACATGAGTCCATGTCTGCAAACCGAAAAAAAAATCACATGTACCTGTGGTATTTGTTTGCATATGTAAAAGGTCACAAGTTGCAAAACGTCATTTCCAAATTTTATGGTTGGTCCTATATCCCGCAAATGTTCTTTTGAATGTGTTTGGAGTATTTTGTCAGCTTCCACCCTCCCCCCCCCCCCCCGCGATGTATAAACAAGATATCAACCGAACAACATGTGTACCATGAGATCGACGTTTTCTGGTTTTATTTTTTTATTTTTCTTTATAAAAGGCGCGAAGGATTACATTAACTTAATAAACATCAGATGTTGGAATAGGCTCTTTTCAGATGGATGGGATTTACAATGGAAACATAATAGTATATAGAAAAAACAATTGATTGAAATGTTTAATATATTATGTTTTTCATTTTTATAAATATATATTAGGGGCAAATGTTATTTTTTCAAAGTTGCACATACGGATGTCGTTTGTAGTTTCAGAACGGTGTCCTGATGGGTATCCGATGTGACGGAAATCCTGGGAGGTGGACCACGAAATATATATAGACACATAGCATGGGAGATGGCACGCTATGTCTGCAAGGACAAGGGAGGGTCCCTTGTCAGCATTTAAACAAGAGAGCAGCAGAAACGCATTGAAGGTTTCCTTAAACAGAGGAGGAACCGAAAGAAACGTATTTACCCTTCTTGCAACGATAATATATAAATAGAATGTATCGTTGTTTCCATGTTACTTATATCAGTAATAACCTCTAATGGTACAATGGTATGTTCCATAAAAGCTTGCCCAAAGTTATTGGCAATAATTATATAATCTTCATATTTCTATTGAAAACTAACAGTGATATTAAAGGATGAGCACTCCGGTGATGAAGTCTAAATAAAAGTTCATTCCTATACCTGATTGGTATACTAGTATACCTGAATACTTTAAGGCCTTGTGGTGTTCCTTGATAATAATCATGGTGCTGATGGTAAATTTTATCGTTTTTATAGTACCAGTATACGAATTATATAAATCAACGTCCGGACCAGTGTATCCTTGGCCCCTTCACATCAGTAAGCAACACGCGACAAAGTAGATTATTTACCAAATATTAAGATAATCCAGTAAAAAGTAATTTATTCCGCGACAGGTACAAACATATGCTGATAGTGGGCGACCAATATTTTTATATGCGCTATCTACGAGATCTAGGGTTGATATTGCCCTTCTAACAAGGCTTATTCCATCTGATACCATGCATAATAAATGAATTCATTACATCATTCATTCCTGAAATGTCTAACAGAATTGTGATATTTCTCCATACGATTTTAGATCCTCGTCAGACTTTCACCCTTTGGACTAGCGGTAAGATGGACGAGGAAAGGGGTGCCTGGATTTGGATAGCACAAGATAAACAGATTAACTACAGTAACTGGGGGACTTCAGACAAATTATCTTCATTTCGTGAGCCAGTCCATACCCCTATAATTACTGACACCCGAACCTTTGAATGGTACACATTTCCTGAAGATTTAACTTTTAACGGATTATGCGAAATTCACGTATTTGTTCTCAGCAGGTCAGTAAAAAACAAAAGACCAAGGGAACAAATTCTTTTATTTCACTTTTTTGCAAGGCCAATATACAAGAATAATATCAATTAGGACATTGTATTGGTTTAATATCTATTGATAAATATTTATTAATATGTAATTCCTGGCATTTTTTCCCATTTGATGTCTATATTTATTTTCTATTGTCTGCAAAAACCAAAAAGCTGCCCTCCCAATGAGGGTTGTTTATTATGCCTTTATATTATATATGTTACATTGTCATTCGTTGTATTTTGTAAAGAGTTACAGAAATCTTGCAAAGTTAATGTCACTATGTGAATCGTTACGATATGGAGTTTTAAATGAGTCCCGTGAAATAACAAGAAATGCATATTTTTGTGGCCTCATGCATTCTTTCCCATGACTTTATAAAAAAACACCTGCATGACCAGTGAGTATAACAAGGCATCTAAATTATTATAGAACAATTGCAGGTTATAATCGTTTGATGTGGAAAACTGAGGAGGCAATGTCCCTCTCCCGACTCCAAACATTTGTCTTTTAAATCATCTGGCACATACGTGTTATTTATTTCAAGTAAATAATAATGTCCAATTTGTTGAAAATGGCATTAGCCTGCAAACTGCCTCGATGGTTTTGCTGTATGAGAAGTGTTTGGGACATGTTATGCTTTCCAGTGGGATTTGAGGATGACAACAACTTTTAGCTAATGATCATGTGTCAGTATTTCAAAATATTTGTCTGCAAAAATAAAAATATTTAAAACGAATTCTACGTTGTGTTGAAGGTGTGTCCGTGAGTTCAGAGGTGTTTTGCAGATAAATAAATGATGAGTTAATAAGAATAGTAAATTTATTACTACAGCTGTATCACAATATATTTTCAAAATATACATGACATCTGCATACCTTAATGCAGATAAAAAAGGAGATTCTTGCAAAAAGATATTTGCACCATATTTTTAATAATTCTGGGACGGCTGATCAGCCCATTCCATTTTTTTGTCAAAAAAAGGACCTTACACCAGAATGAGATAATAATTAAATCAATATACGTTTATAAAGGGAATGTGTTTGCCGTGTCATGTTATGTCGTGTATGACAGAAATTACCAGACCTATCAAATGGTTTAAAGGATAATTCAACATGATATTATTATTATTAAAATGCCATGCTTTAATTAATGCGTTTTATCCAGGTTGACATATCAGGTTTTCACCACGTATTTACCTTTCATTTAATCGATTAAACCACATGATGAGGAGACTGGTTCCTTTTAAGTGATATTACCCGTCTGCATAATACTTAAAGATATAGAAACAATCATGCTTTTTGTTTCCATACCTGTGACAAGCAGCTAATTAAAATTTAGTCCCATAGAGGCTACAGATATTTTCATCGAATCTCCCAACATAATTTCAACACGGACGCTCTAACCAATATACATATATGAGAGAGAGAGAGAGAGAGAGAGAGAGAGAGAGAGAGAGAGAGTTAGTCGACTGCTGTGTGTAGTACATAATGCGTAATCTGAAAATACCAAATACAATGTACATACTAGTTTATGCTACCGCAGAATACAGGTCTACATATCGAACTTTAAAACTATCATATCAAGATTCATTATCTTCTTGTTAACATTTTGACAGAGAGCAAAACTTTGATAGGTTTTAGCAAACGCTGGAAAAAATCAATTGAATGTGGGAAGAGTTTGAGACATCTTACAAAAGGTAGATATTAAGATGATTCGTTTAAAACAACAAACTCTTATTTGTTCCTGAATGTTTCAGTGCCAGCTCACATTTACCAAGCCCTCAGATGTTGGCAAAATATTTAAAACTCTTAGGGATAAATATATCCCCTTGGGGAACGGTTCAGCGTTCAATATTTACCACTGAACATTTTTGTTTAAAGTCTTCTATGAACTGACAATGATATTATCTTTCTAGAATTTATTTTAATTACAAAGTCAGTATTTCAATGAAACATATACAGTTTGACATACAAGGGATAGGTTTCGACCCATATATATATGTCAGTTCCTCTAGTAGGAACCATCGATACTCATATTGAAACTGCCACCTGATTGTTGTTGACAACATCTAAAAACAAATGAAGATATCGTGTGCATTGGCTTTTACATAAGAGCTAACGATTTAGTATTAACATGAAATTTTGCAGTTTTACATAGACTGTCTGTGTTTTCATAGATGTTTTTGCCAGTTTACCCAATAAGCAGTCGAAGCTCAACATATATGGAAATAAAGAATATATTAGTCCCTCGTCCATTAAGGCATATTTATTTCTATATTGTACATACAATTTTTATATTTTTTCCATTAGAGCGTTTGTGCTATCTACGTCAGTCAAAAGACAAATACATTTCCTCCAACGAATTAAGTTAGACCTGTTGCCATTTAAAATAGCCGTTTTAAGTAAAATTCCCGAAAAATGTTTTCTATTGTACAAACTTCTATTTCTATTGTCGAGCATGGCAATGAGACAGGGGCAATTTAGTAGAGTATGTTTACATTTGTGTCCACATGTCATTGGTATGATCACTTTGTCATTTAGTTCGTACGCTTTCTGCATTAATGTTTAATTAAAATCATGATTTTTTTATCCGCATTATTCATTACTTGCCCAAAGTTGTGTTTCTTTGTCACATAAAGCTACAATAGGTGTTCATTTAAACCATTTATGTACAGTGCAAACTTCCAGCATATACAAACGTTGCACTAGGGCAACTAACAAATGTATTTTAAAAACGTCTTCATGTCATTGATTATAGCACTGAAACTCCCCTTTTTTCGTGTGTTTTTCATTGCATGTCAAACCTTTCAGAATTATGCGATGAAATAATAGGTAAATTTGTTTTATTTTTACCGTTAATGGTTTTTACTCTGAACGACTGTTTTCTTAAATCATTGTGATTCTAAGGACACTTTCACTGTTGGCTATTATTAAACACTGGTATGTTAGGATATTCTATTTAAGGACGCTTCACACATCTTTGTAGCCATGCTGCGTGTAAGGGGTCTGAATGGGTACAATTTAACCTCAGTCTGAAATTAAGGGGTATCATTCAGTATAATTCTCAGTTGGTAAGAATTTGTATAGTAATCAGAGAACAGATGCGTTTACGTTTATGATGCGTTATCTCATACGCATAATTTCATGTATTTGTGTGACAATTGTATATCTTTTGAATTATTCCTGGTTGAAATATTCCAGTATTCCACATTATGGATTTACAATGTTACCTTTCATCTGTGATATTTGCAGGTAAATCATCCTTTAATTGAATTGGCTATAATTTTTAAAATAACATATTGTGTTTAATCCTTATTTCGAGCCTGTTTTTATTTCTTTCGTTTTTCGCTGGTTCTTTGATGACAAACTGCAAGAGTCATACAACTGCTGCTTCTAAAAGCAATATAAAAGTAGAAACAACCTAATTAAATGCTAGGATATTAATTTAAAAGAAAGAAGTTTCAACGTAGAAAGTAGTCAAATATGTTCACATCTTCTGAACTGAACATTATAATTTTGGCATTTGCAACTTGTTCTAATAGAAAGGAGGTTTAAAGTACCACTACATACGATAGATGCAAGGGTAATTGGCTGTTATAAAAAAAATGTTTAAAAAAAATACAGTCACGTCATTAATATATAAACTTTCTTTAGTATGATTGAAATGGCAATCTCTGTTTATATACCACTGGCGTAAATATTTCCAGTCATGCTGTCTGGAGCGCATAGCATTCTGTGTAAAATAGAACATGGCATGGAGGCGGTATCAAACACGACAGAAAGAATCCTAGCGAGAGGATCATCTCTGGCGAATCAAAGGCAAACATGTCTTACTCTCTGTGATGCACAGCCAGCATGTCTGGCCATGACAATATTCTCAGATGGAACATGTGACTTGGTTCTTTCATCTGATTGGACCACTAAACCAAAGAAAGGAGGAACTATGTGTCAGGCTTTGCGAAGTATGCAAAATTATACCTTAACGAGAATTTGATACTTAAGTTTGTCCTAATATCTTCTAATTAATTATGTGGTCTCTACGTAAATAGTTTATTTGACGAAAGGGGTGATCTCCATGGGTTGGAACCTTTATATGCGTAGTTAATTTGCTTAGGTAGTTGTTTCCGTGTTATATCTTTTATATAAAGACTCTTTGTTTTTTGGGTTAGATGTGCATAAAAGCCATATATTATCAATGAGAGAAAATCATTAATCATTAATAACTCAATCACTCGACAAGTCGACGGGACAGGGATGTTGTCACAGCTGTTGAGAGATACTGAGATGTTAAGGTAGACAAGTTACATGTGTCTTACTTTTCTTTCATTTGATCCGCTCAGGGTAAACTCTTTTATCATTAATCACTGCAGGGTCGGCGAAATCCGGGACACTATCGGATTCTGCACAGAGAAGAAAAGAGCAAAGCCATATGGCGAGATTTGGTAAGTATTTTTCATGAGCTGTTCAACAAATAAAATATCTGAATATTGGAATATATTATTTAAGAGGTTTGTGGATTTAGTGGACCATCAGTATAATGATATAATATAAGCATAATCTAAACGAATCTTACATATTGGTGTTTCTATACATAGACGCTTCATTCTTAATTTAAAATGTGAGTCATATATCAATAAAACATATGAGGAAAGGTTGAGCAGCTGCATTGAAAATGAAGTTAATAAACAGGAATTATGACTCATTTTCTTCCAACCTTTTGGGTATGTCACTGTTGAGCTGAAACAATATTCCCTTCTCGTTCGGTGTTCCCTCGGGTATCTGTTCAATCTGATATAAATACATTATATAATACAATTAAATTATTAGATAATGGATACACAGTGTGAATGTTATTATAAAGTGCGATCGGGAAAATGGAATCCTCTTGAAATAATGAAAAACTGTCAATCGAATTTTGACGGCCGAATATGAAAACAACCACAGTTGTCCATGTCTGGAGATGTGGAGGGTTCGGCCACGGTGTTTTCTGCGCAATGCAGTTGAATATTGCAAGCATTTCTAATCGACCGAGGGTTTGTTGATAAGTTAATGTGTAGAAGGAAGACCATGGGGCTTCCTATTCACAAAACTGTTTTCCCGATAACTCCCCTTCACGATAACCGTGAATCGGAAACATAAAGGCAAACCGTAGTATCTTCATTCGGAAAACGGATCCCCATTCGCCTCCTCAATTGCGTCCGCGCATATGGAAACCTCCTAGCTATATTACTCTTCCAATTGTAGCTGTGGCGCCTTTCTGCAGGTCCTCACGAATGGAAACTAGGTTGTAGAATGTCACGGTGGAAAGAGTACTACACTTATAGTACTGTCTATACCATTTATAGTGTTTTATACTTTAAAAGTAATTGGGATACGCTATTTTTATTGAAGAATGCCCTGCCGGATTCAGCGACATGTATGAAGGTCCATCTGCCAATGAGGAAACTAGTATTCCATCCTGCTATCTACACATAAAGGTACCTATTATACTTAAACCGTCTTTCTTCTCCGATATGCATAAGGTGGATATATACAGTTTCTTATGCAGTAACGTGCATTAGGTTAACTAGCAGAAAAAATACGAGATATATATATATATATATATATATATATATATTACTAAGATTTCTGTGTTTTTTTTAACAGATTTCTCAAAGTTGGACATCCGCTGGACGCTTATGTCAGGAATACAACGCTTCTCTTCTAGTTGTCGAGTCAGAGATGGAACAGTTACATGTCGAAGAATTTATAAAAGCAAACCAAGAACCACCTAGTAGGTCTAAATTAATCAAATGAAACCTAGAGCCCCCTATAAAGTCTGTTCCTATACGCTTCCTGTATTTTGTTTATTGAAATTCAACAATATTTTTAATCTTGATAAAAAACTGTTATGTTTTCAAAACTATATATATTTATCTGCAGTACTCCTGAGATATTACTGGACATCTGCCTATTATGATGAGAAGAGAATGAAATGGAAGTGGAATTCTACTGGTGAAATCATGGACTACGAAAACTGGGCTCCTGGTTTTCCATTTCTCGTTATGTCTGGAGAATATTGTGCTGGAGTTAGCATGTCTCTTCTATTCAGATGGGCAAATGCCGAATGCACAATGGCTTTGAGGAGCATTTGTGAAATTCCCGCACGAAAAATCAATGTTTAACGTAGATACCAAAGGCGCCATTCGTATTGTGTTACTGTACAAGATATTTATTAAAGTCTCGCACTCATTCGATTAGGGGAAAGTAGAAATATTATAAGTATGCACAATTCTAACCTAAAATGTTTCACTAGACTAACTGTTGGCCTTAATATCGTGGTGTATATATTTTAGTGACACTACAAGGTCTTTACCCGAATGCAGCATGCAACATATGTCAGTGGTGACATTTTTTTTCTATCAAGTGGCGTCTCTAATGATATCTGTCAGAATCGGTCCACCGACCGCATTAATATTCATAAACCCTTTGTTTGGTACTATTATTTCATCATCTACTGATACAGTGTATAAATATTTTTTCCAATAACAAGGGCAACATAACATAACTACCGGCTTCTGTGGCTCTAGGGTAGAGCACAGGGCTCCTGAGTTCGAATTTTAGTCGATCCGATGAGATCTTTTCACGGATAGCCCCCACCCAGGGTGAGCGCCCCGCAGGCTTAATGAGTCCTGGTTTACTCGCAAACGAGTGCGCCTTTCGGGGGGTTTCTCGATGTTATGACCCAATAATCGGGATAACACACACCCAGGACCCGCAGGAGTGAAACACCGAGCCTGGTTGACGCCAGAATTATCGCGTGTAAGCCCCTGTCACGTAGTCCGAAACTGGAATGGAATTCTGCTGATGTACATAATACTTAGTTAAGCAAGCCTTTAAAAAATATCTCTTTTTTTTATGAAAAAAACATAACATGGCTTAGCTTTATATTGCTTATCGCCCCTGTCCATCTTGTATCAGTGATCTCGTGCTTTACATTTAGTAGAATATGTTTCTCCCATTTATTTTGATATGTCCGGGGGTAAGCTTATATACTATGCTTGCATTTTTACGCCATAATGATAACAAAGGTGATTCCCAATTGCCTTTGGAGTAAATATCTTGCATTTATTGATAGACCGCATGGCAATCCCTGCGTGAAAGGGATAACCACAGTGCCCTATACATACCTCTTGACGTTGCGGCAAATATTGTTTAAGTCACTTGATTAAAACACCACCGCCGCCAACTCCGATACCCTAAACCGCCCTTTACGTTGCACAGCTTTGGTACAGGACAGGCTTTAGAGTAACAAATATGCCCTGCTTTTTATTGTGAATCGCATATCGGTATATAAAGCATATACATGCATACCAATGGGTCTTTTGAATTCTTCTACCACTGAAACTGATGAAAACTTATAGTTTCACTACGCATGCAATCTTAAGGTACCTGGTTCTACAGTTGTCCTTAAAAATTTAGAAAATCCAACCTGTTTTTTATTCGTATTTTGCCTGTTAGATATATATATATATAATATATATATATATATATTTATTTTTGTGACATGTACACCATGTTTTACAATCAACATTCCATACACGTCTTATATGTATCCACCCTCCTGGACTTTTATGACAGCAATTGGTTAACATGTTCACATTCCAGTTTGCAATAAACTATTCACAAGAAATTATATTCATATTATTTAACTGGACGTGTCTTCTTAATTACCTACATAATATGCTAGTTTATATTCTTCATGTATCCCTTTCAAAACGAGCCCATAAGTTTCTAACAATTCCTTTATAATATGAGATATAAATTTATCTTATTTTATTCAGATGAATAATTTGTGAGTTCTTG
Organism: Sipunculus nudus; assembly: GCA_026874595.1. Lineage (NCBI taxonomy): Eukaryota > Metazoa > Annelida > Sipuncula > Golfingiida > Sipunculidae > Sipunculus > Sipunculus nudus. Next base: position 58,740,965 of record CM049307.1, read on the forward strand.
TCGTATAGTGTGCCATATAACTCGTTATTTATCCTCCACTTTTAACTATCACAGACTTCACAGATTCTTTCTTCTGTTTTCATTTTTCTGTAACGCCCTGTCTCCAAATCTCTATTGTTCGTGTGGTACCAAAATTACGACGAATTGGCTTAGTTAGATCCCATATTGTTGTTTTGACGAGGGAAGGTTTAATTAGATTATTAATACACTAATTTATGTCTGTTAGAGCGAGCAAGTTTATTCTTCCAACTGTTGGTGTTGCCTTGTTGGTATAGCGTTGTACTTTAGTCCAAAGCCAGCTGAAATAGAGTGAAAATCGAAGATCTGAGTTTTTCTTTCATCTGTCTTCCAAACTTTTCTTTCAGTGATGAGGCGGTCATTAAAAAAAGGGAACAAAGGCAATAAAAATACTGAAAAAAATGTCACTTTACGCCTGATTCGAAAATATGGCCAGTTTACAATAATATTGTCAATTTCCTTCTTGTATCACATTCGTTATATATTAAATAGTATGCATAAGTTACCTGATATGTGTCGTAGGAACAAACAGGGTGAATAAAAAGACAGAAGAGCTAATGTCCCAACGAGAAGCGAAAAGACCCTCCAACATTCCATCAGTCCTTTTTTATTACACTGTTGATAATGTTGAAATGGAAATAATAAAGAGGTTTTTTTAAAAGCACATTTTCATACATTTGTCATTATGGAAAAGTTCCATTAGTATGATGGTTTATCGGCGTCGAGTAAAAATGTATGCGGTTTCATAAGCGATGATTTGAAAATTAAATAAACTTATGATCGATTACTAATCGAGTATTTGATTTACTTTGTATATTACCTTGAAATCAGTTAAAATATGTACTAATATGTACTAGCTTAACTGCATACTACTTTGACACACGTACCTGGTGCAGTGTTATATATGTGAGGTTAACTGCCTTTAACAAATTCCCCGTCTCGCTCCATTACGGTCGCCTTGCATGTCATCTGTTTGCCCCTAACAGCACATCGCCATATGTGACCGTTGGGCGCCTGCGGTCCACTTTCTTGGTGTACTGGTAGCCCGCGTTGTCAACTTGCTGCAGTCTTGCAGCGCTGACATATATAGTAAACAATCCATATCACAGATAAATGGAGTCCGTACGTGGCGGACTAGTTGTCAACCAATAGGTCATTTATCAACCATTTATTTTATGTATATAAATAAATATATATAAACATATATATATTTACCGATTTGTATTTTTTAATATAAAATTATACATTATATTGAAACAATATCCAACTCCGTTACATATATTACATATGATGCCTATGCTCAGAAAATTGGCCAAGGTTTTACACAAAGTTAAAAGTATAATTTCACATATATTTCTAATTTCTACCCTTTTAGTTATAGCATTATATTTTAATTAAGAAGATTGCTTTCTAATATACGCTTTTTAAATGTGCTATAAAGTAAACCGTCATAGAATTATTTCACAACCGACCTTGGGCGGTTCGAAGCCGATCCTATCTTTCGGTAGCTCCGTCGTTCGCTCGGAACTGATTCCATTAATTGCGGGGCGGGAGGGGCCAGATCACTTTCGTCAAATGGAGTTTTTGCTGCCTACTCGGGTCCAGGGCCAGGACGCCCCACTACAGTCTCTACTGGTGTTGTCCGGGGCTTCTGGCGCGATTGCTGCCTCCTCGAGTCCAGAGCCAGGACGCTCTACCACATTCTCCACTGGTGTGTCCGGGGCTGCTGGTGCGTTTGCTGCCTCCTCGGGTCCAGGGCCAGGACGCTCCACTAAATTGTCCAATAGTGTGTCCGGGGCCGCTGGTGCGTTTGCTGCCTCCTCGGGTCCAGGGACAGGACCCTCAAACACAGTCTTCACTGGTGTGTGCGGGGCTGCTGGTGCGTTTGCTGCCTCCTCGGTCAAGGGCCAGGACGCTCTGCCACAGTCGCAACTGGTATGTCCGGGGCTGCTGGTGCGTTTGCTACCTCCTCGGGTCCAGGGCCAGGACGCTCAACCACAGTCTCCACTGGTGTGTCCGGGGCTGCTGGTGCGTTTGCTGCCTCCTCGGGTCCAGGGCCAGGACTCTCAACCACAGTCTCCACTGGTGTGTCCGGGGCTGCTGGTGCGTTTGCTGCCTCCTCGGGTCCAGGGCCAGGACGCTCAACCACAGTCTCCACTGGTGTGTCCGGGACTGCTGGTGCGTTTGCTGCCTCCTCGGGTCCAGGGCCAGGACGCTCAATCACAGTCTCCACTGGTGTGTCCGGGGCTGCTGGTGCGTTTGCTTCCTCCTCGGGTCCAGGGCCAGGACGCTCAACCACAGTCTCCACTGGTGTGTCCGGGGCTGCTGGTGCGTTTGCTGCCTCCTCGGGTCCAGGGCCAGGACGCTCAACCACAGTCTCCACTGGTGTGTCCGGGGCTGCTGGTGCGTTTGCTGCCTCCTCGGGTCTAGGGCCAGGACGCTCAACCATAGTCTCCAATGGTGTGTCCGGGGCTGCTGGTGCGTTTGCTGCCTCCTCGATTCCTGGGCCAGGACGCTCCACCACAGTCTCCACTGATGTGTCCGGGGCTGCTGGTGCGTTTGCTGCCTCCTCGATTCCCGGGCCAGGACGCTCAACCACAGTCTCCACTGGTGTGTCCGGGGCTGCTGGTGCGTTTGCTGCCTCCTCGATTCCCGGGCCAGGACGCTCAACCACAGTCTCCACTGGTGTGTCCGGAACTGCTAGTGCGTTTGCTGCCTCCTCGGGTCCAGGGCCAGGACGCTCAACCACAGTCTCCACTGGTGTGTCCGGGGCTGCTGGTGCGTTTGCTGCCTCCTCGGGTCCAGGGCCAGGACGCTCAACCACAGTCTCCACTGGTGTGTCCGGGACTGCTGGTGCGTTTGCTGCCTCCTCGGGTCCAGGGCCAGTACGCTCAACCTCAGTCTCCACTGGTGTGTCCGGGACTGCTGGTGCGTTTGCTGCCTCCTCGGGTCCAGGGCCAGGACGCTCAACCACAGTCTCCACTGGTGTGTCCGGGACTGCTGGTGCGTTTGCTGCCTCCTCGGGTCCAGGGCCAGGACGCTCAACCTCAGTCTCCACTGGTGTGTCCGGGACTGCTGGTGCGTTTGCTGCCTCCACGGGTCCAGGGCCAGGACGCTCAACCACAGTCTCCACTGGTGTGTCCGGGGCTGTTGGTGCGTTTGCTGCCTCCTCGGGTCCAGGGCCAGGACGCTCAACCACAGTCTCCACTGGTGTGTCCGGGGCTGCTGGTGCGTTTGCTGCCTCCTCGGGTCCAGGGCCAGGACGCTCAACCACAGTCTCCACTGGTGTGTCCGGGGCTGCTGGTGCGTTTGCTGCCTCCTCGGGTCCAGGGCCAGGACGCTCAACCTCAGTCTCCACTGGTGTGTCCGGGACTGCTGGTGCGTTTGCTGCCTCCTCGGGTCCAGGGCCAGGACGCTCAACCTCAGTCTCCACTGGTGTGTCCGGGACTGCTGGTGCGTTTGCTGCCTCCTCGGGTCCAGGGCCAGGACGCTCAACCACAGTCTCCACTGGTGTGTCCGGGACTGCTGGTGCGTTTGCTGCCTCCTCGGGTCCAGGGCCAGGACGCTCAACCTCAGTCTCCACTGGTGTGTCCGGGACTGCTGGTGCGTTTGCTGCCTCCTCGGGTCCAGGGCAAGGACGCTCAACCACAGTCTCCACTGGTGTGTCCGGGGCTGCTGGTGCGTTTGCTGCCTCCTCGGGTCCAGGGCCAGGACGCTCAACCACAGTCTCCACTGGTGTGTCCGGGGCTGCTGGTGCGTTTGCTGCCGATGATGATTCGTTTAAAACAACAAACTCTTATTTTTTTCCTGAATGTTTCAGTGCCAGCTCAAATTTACCAAGCCCTCAGATGTTGGCCAAATATTGAAAACTCTAAGGGATAAATATATCCCCTTGGGGAACGGTTCAGCTTTCAATATTTACCACTGAACATTTTTGTTTAAAGTCTTCTATGAACTGACAGTGATATTATCCTTCGATAATTTATTTTAATTAAAAAGTCAGTATTTCAATTAACAATAATACAGTTCGACATACAAGGGATTGGTTTCGACCCATATATATACATATATATGTCAGTTCCTCTAGTAGGAACCATCGATACTCATATTGAAACTGCCACCTGATTTTTGTTGACAACACCTAAAAACAAATGAATTTGAAGATATCGTGTTCATTGGCTTTTACATTAGAGCTAACGATTTAGTATTAACATGAAATTAAGGAGTCTTACATAGACTGTGTTTTCGTAGATGTTTTTGCCAATTTACCCAATAAGCAGTCGAAGCTCAACATACATTGAAATAAAGAATATATTAGTCCGTCGTCCATTAATGCATATTTAATTGCACATACATTTTTTATATTTTTTCAATTAGAGCGTTTGTGCTATCTACGTCAGTCAAAAGACAAATACATTTCCTCCAACGAATTAAGTTAGACCTGTTGCCATTTAAAATAACCGTTTCAAGTAAAATTCCTGAAAAATGTTTTCTATTGTACAAACTTCTATTTCTATTGTCGAGCAAGGCAATGAGACAGGGGCAATTTAGTAGAGTATATTTACATTTGTGTCCACGTCATTGATATGATCACTTTGTCATTTAGTTCGTACGCTTTCTGCATTAATGTTTAATTAAAAGCATGATTTTTTTTATCCGCATTATTCATTACTTGCCCGAAGTTGTGTTTCTTTGTCACATAATAGGTGTTCATTTAAACCATTTATGTACAGTGCAAACTTCCAGCATATACAAACGGCAACTAACAAATGTATTTTAACAACGTCTTCATGTCATTGATTATAGAACTGAATCTCCTCTTTTTTCGTGTGTTTTTCATAGTATGTCAAACCTTTCAGAATTATGCGATGAAAGAATAGGTAAATTTGTTTTATTGTTACCGTTAATGGTTTTACTCTGAACGGGTGTTTTCTTAAATCATTGTGATTCTAAGGACACGTTCACTGTTGGCTATTAAACACTGGTATGTTAGGATATTCTATATAACGACATTTCACACATCTTTGTAGCCATGCTGTGTGCAAGGGGTCTGAATGGGTACAATTTAACCTCAGTCTGAAATTAGAGGTATCATTCAGTATAATTCTCAGTTGGTAAGAATTTGTATAGTAATCAGAGAACAGATGCGTTAACGTTTATGATGCGTTATCTCATACGATAAAGTTTGTGTTGCGATAATTTCATGTATTTGTGTGACAAATGTATATCTTTTGAATTATTCCTGGTTGATATTCCAGTATTCCACATTATGGATTTACAATGTTACCTTTCATCTGTGATATCTGCAGGTAAATCATCCTTTAATTGAATTGGCTATAATTTTTAAAATAACATATTGTGTTTAATCCTTATTTCGAGCCTGTTTTTATTTCTTTCATTTTTCGCTGGTTCTTTGATGATAGACTGCAAGAGTCATACAACTGCTGCTTCCAAAAGCAATATAAAAGTAGTAACAACCTAATTAAATGCTAGGATATTAATTTAAAAGAAAGAAGCTTCGACGTAGAAAGTAGTCAAATATGTTCACATCTTCTGAACTGAACATTATAATTTTGGCATTTGCAACTTGTTCTAATAGAAAGGAGGTTTAAAGTACCACTACATACGATAGATGCAAGGGTTATTGACTGTTATAAAAAAATGTTTAAAAAAATACAGTCATGTCATTAATATATAAACTTTCTTTAGTATGATTGAAATGGCAATCTCTGTTTATATACCACTGGCGTAAATATTTCCAGTCATGCTGTCTGGAGCGCATAGCATTCTGTGTAAAATAGAACATGGCATGGAGGCGGTATCTAACACGACAGAAAGAATCCTAGCGAGAGGAATATCTCTGGTGAATCAAAGGCAAACATGTCTTACTCTCTGTGATGCACAGCCAGCATGCCTGGCCATGACAATGTTCTCAGATGGAACATGTGACTTGGTTCTTTCATCTGATTGGTCCACTAAACCAAAGAAAGGAGGAACTATGTGTCAGGCTCTGCGAAGTATGCAAAATTATACCTTAACGAGAATTTGATACTTAAGTTTGTTCTAATATCTTCTTATTAATCATGTGGTCTCTACGTAAATAGTTTATTTGACGAAAAGGGTGATCTCCATGGGTTGGAATCTTTATATGCGTAGTTAATTTGCTTAGGTAGTTGATTTCCGTGTTATATCTTTTCTTTATTTTTTCTCTTTGTTTTTGGGTTAGATTTGCATAAAAGCCATATATTATCAATGAGAGAAAATCTGCTAAATAACTCAATCACTCGACAAGTCGACGGGACAGGGATGTTGTCACAGCTGTTGAGAGATACTGAGATGTTTATGTAGACAAGTAACATGCGTCTTACTTTTCTTTCATTTGATCCTCTCTTTTATCATTAATCACTGCAGGGTCGGCGGAATCCGGGACACTATCGGATTCTGCACAGAGAAGAAAAGAGCAAAGCCATATGGCGAGATTTGGTAAGTATTTTTCATAAGCTGTTCAACAAATAAAATATCTGAATATTAGAATATATAATTTAAGAGGTTTGTGGATTTAGTGGACCATCAGTATAATAAAATAACATAAGCATAATCTAAACGAATCTTATATATTGGTGTTTTTATACATAGACGCTTCATTCCAAATTTAAAATGTGAGTCATATATCAATGACACATATGAGGAAAGGTTGAGCAACTGCATTGAAAATGAACAGGAATTATGACACTTTTTTTCAAACCTTTTGCGTATGTTTCCGTAAGGCAAACGCGAGACCGAAGAAGATGTCACTGTTGTGCTGAAACAATATTTCCTTCTCATTCGTAGTTCCCTATGGCATCTGTTCAATCTAATATAAAAACATTATATAATACAATTAAATTATTAGATAATGGATACACGGTGTGTATGTTATTGTAAAGTGCGATCGGGAAAATGGAATCCTCTTGAAATAATGAAAAACTGACAATAGAATTTTGACGGCCGAATATGAAAATAACCACACTTAATGTCTACAGATGTGGAGGGTTCGGCTACGGTGTTTTCTGCGCAATACAGTTGAATATTGCCAGCATTTCTAATCGACCGAGGGTTTGTGGATAAGTTAATGTCTAGAAGGATGACCATGGGGCTTCCTATTCACAAAACTGTTTTCCCGATAACTCCCCTTCACGATAACCGTGAATTGGAAACATAAAGGCAAACCATAGTATCTTCATTCGGAAAACGGATCCCCATTCGCCCCGTCAATCGCGTCCGCGCATATGGAAACCTCCTAGCTATATTACTCTTCCAATTGTAGCTGTGGCGCCTTTCTGCAGGTCCTCACTAATGGAAACTAGGTTGTAGAATGTCACGGTCAGAGTACTACACTTATAGTACTGTCTATACCATTTATAGTGTTTAATTCTTTAAAAGTAATTGGGATACGCTATTTTTATTGAAGAATGCCCTGCCGGATTCAGCGACATGTATGACGGTCCATCTGCCAATGAGGAAAATAGTATTCCATCCTGCTATCTACACATAAAGGTACCTATTATACTTAAACCGTCTTTCTTTTCCGATATGCATAAGGTGGATATATAGTTTTTTTTGCAATAACGTGCATTAGGTTAACTAGCAGAAAAAATACGAGACTGTGAGTATTTCTTTCACACAAACACACACACACACACACACACACACATATATATATATATTTATATATATATATATATATATATATATATATATATATTAATAAGATTTCTGTGTTTATTTTAACAGATTTCTCAAAGTTGGACATCCGCTGGATTCTTATGTCAGAAATACAACGCTTCTCTTCTAGCTGTCGAGTCAGAGTTACATGGAACAGTTACATGTCGAAGAATTTATAAAAGCAAACCAAGAACCACCTAGTAGGTCTTAATTAATCAAATAAAACCTAGAGCCAGCTATAAAGTCTGTTCCTATACGCTTCCTGTATTTTGTTTATTGAAATTCAACAATTTTTTTTTAATCTTGATAAAAAAAACTGTTATGTTTTTAAAACTATATAAATTTATCTGCAGTACTCCTTAGATATTACTGGACATCTGCTTATTACGATGAGAAGAGATTGAAATGGAAGTGGAATTCTACTGGTGAAATCATGTACTACGAAAACTGGGCTCCTGGTTTTCCATTTCTCGTTATGTCTGGAGAACATTGTGCTGGAGTTAGCATGTCACTTCTATTCAGATGGGCAAATGCCGAATGCACAATGGCTTTGAGGAGCATTTGTGAAATTCCCGCACGAAAAATCAATGTTTAAAGTAAATACCAAAGGGGCCATTCGTATTGTGTTATTGAACAAGAGATTTATTAAAGTCTCGCACTCATCCAAATAGGCGAAAGTAGAAATATTATAAGTATGCACAATTCTAACCTAAAATGTTTCACCAGACTAACTGTTGGCCTTAATATCGTGGTGTATATATTTTGTTGACACTACAAGGTCTTTTACCCGAATGCAGCATACAACATAGTTCAGTGGTGACATTTTTTTTCTATCAAGTGGCGTCTCCCATGATATCTGTCAGAATCGGTCCACCGACCGCATTAATATTCATAAACCCTTTGTTTGGTACTATTATTTCATCATCTACTGATACAGTGTATAAATATTTTTTCCAATAACAAGGGCAACATAACATAACTACCGGCTTCTGTGGCTCTAGGCTAGAGCACAGGGCTCCTGAGTTCGAATTTTACCCGATCCGACGAGATCTTTTCACGGATAGCCCCCACCCAGGGTTAGCGCTCTGCAGGCTTAATGGGGAGACCATGCCTTACAGTCCTGGTTTACTCACAAACGAGTGTGCCTTTCGGGGTTTTTTGATGTTATTATCCAATAATCGGGATGACACACACCCAGGACCCGCAGAAGTGAAACACCGAGCCTGGTTGACGCCAGAATCATCGCGTGTAAGCCCCTGTCACGTGGTCCGAAACTGGAATGGAATTCTGCAGATGTACATTATACTTAGTTAAGCAAGCCTTTAAAAAATATCTATTTTTTATTTTATGAAAAAACATAACAAGGCTTAGCTTTATATTGCTTATCGCGCCTGTCCATCTTGTATCAGTGATCTCGTGCTTTACATTTAGTAAAATATGTTTCTCCCATTGTAAATGAATCTTGTATTATCTGTGTAAACTCTAGGTTTCTTGATTAAACCTGAACAGTGCCATCAACTTCTGCTCTTAATATTTTATCTGTTATTCCGTTTAAGTCGTTACTCTTAGTTATACCTTCTAATAGCTGAGTTTGTCTATCCGATTGAGATTAATATAATTGGGACGTATCATACCGTCATTGGTATCTACCTTTGGTCAAATACATTTTTTGCGTAGGTAATGCCCTTACTTTGGTAGGGTTGTGTAAGACGCGTCCTTACCCCTACATGTTGTACATACTTTACTTCTGAGCTCGTGTTTCACCATTTGTTCTGTGGTCAATTTATTTTTATATATCCGGGGGTAAGCTTATATACTATGCTTGCATTTTTACGCCATAATGAAAACAAAGATGATTCCCAATTGCCTTTGGAGTAAATATCTTGCATTTATTGATAGACCGCATGGCAATCCCTGCGTGAAAGAGATAACCACAGTGCCGTATACATACCTCGACGTTGCGGCAAATATTGTTTAAGTCTCTTGATTAAAACACCATCGTCGCCAACCCCCATACCCTAAACCGCCCTTTACGTTGCACAGCTTTGGTGCAGGACAGGCTTAAGAGTGACAAATATGCCCTGCTTTTTATTGTGAATCGCATATCGGTATATACAGCATATGCATGTAAACCAATGTGTCTTTTGAATTCTTCTACCACTGAAACTGATGAAAACGCATAGTTTCACTACGCATGCAATCTTAAGGTACCTGGTTCTACAGTTGTCCTTAAAAATTTAGAAAATCCAACCTGTTTTTTATTCGTATTTTGCCTGTTAGATACATGTATATATATATATATATATATATATATATATATATATATATATATATATATTTATTTATTTATTTATTTATTTTTGTGACATGTACACCATGTTTTACAATCAACATTCCATAGACATTTCTTATATGTATCCAGCCCTCCTGGACTTTTACGACAGCAATTAGGTAACATGTTCACATTCCAGTTTGCAATAAACTACTCACAAGAAAATTATATTCATATTATTTAACTTGACGTGTCTTCTTAATTACCTACATAATATGCTAGTTTACATTCTTCATATATCCCTTTCAAAACGAGGCCATAAGTTTATAACATTTCCTTTATAATATGAGATATAAATTTATCTTATTTTATTCAGATGAATAATTTGTGAGTTCTTGTCGTATAGTGTGCCATATAACTCGTTATTCATCCTCCACTTTTAACTATCACAGACTTCACAGATTCTTTCTTCTGTTTTCATTTTTCTGTAACGCCCTGTCTCCAAATCTCTATTGTTCGTGTGGTACCAAACTTACGACGAATTGGCTTAGTTAGATCCCATATTGTTGTTTTGACGAGGGAAGGTTTAATTAGATTATTAGTACACTGATTTCTGTCTGTTAGAGCGAGCAAGTTTATTCTTCCAACTGTTGGTGTTGCCTTGTTGGTATAGCGTTGTACTTTAGTCCAAAGCCAGCTGAAATAGAGTGAAAATCGAAGATCTGAATTTTTCTTTCATCTGTCTTCCAAACTTTTCTTTTAGTGATGACGCGGTCATTAAAAAAGGGAACAAAGGCAATAAAAATACTGAAAAAATGTCACTTTACGCCTGATTCGAAAATATGGCCAGTTTACAGTAATATTGTCAATTTTCTTCTTGTATCACATTCGTTATATATTTAATATTATGCATAAGTTACCTGATATGTGTCGTAAGAACAAACAGGGTGAATAAAAAGATAGAAGAGCTAATGTCCCAACGAGAAGCGAAAAGACCCTCCAACATTCCATCAGTCCTTTTTTATTACACTGTTGATAATGTTGAAATGGAAATAATAAAGAGGTTTTTGTAAAAGCACATTTTCATACATTTGTCATTATGGAAAAGTTCCATTAGCAGGATGGTTTATCGGCGTCGAGTAAAAGTGTATGCGGTTTTCAAGTGATGGTTTTATGTTAAAGTTGCATACACCGATTTCTCATAAAATACGTGACGAAAGCTTCCTACGCCTTTCTAAAACTTGGTATGCAGAGATAGCAGACAGCGGGAATTTAAAACTGTGTTCACACCACACTCTTATAATCAATGTATCGTTATATGGTTTATTTGCTTTCCACAATGCATTTTAAATTTGTTAACAAACTAAAAATATGAAAGATAAAATGTAAAAATAATTTTTTTAGGATTGTATAGGTCGATTTCGGCCGCCGACGATATCGGGCCGCCGGCTCAATTCGAGCATATCGGCCCCCAGCGCCCACCGAGCTACCATTTCGGTCGCAAGACGACGATGCCACTGCTGGGCCCTGACTCTGGTCAGTCAACCATATCGGCCGCGACTTGGGCGGCGGGGCACCACCGCACCATTTCGGCCGCCGGGCTTCATCATTACTAGCCGCCGTACTCCTGGGCTACCTAATTACAACATACACGGCTACATATAAAGTTCTAGCTGATTAAACCTTCAATGTGAATTTAATCATTGGAAGAACTCAAGCGCACACATTTCAGTACACTCATTTACACAAACACCTTCAAATTTTAGTACACATTTACCCAAACACCGTCAAACAAACAAACAAAAAATCAGTAATTAAGAGCAGAAATAAATAAACAAATAAAACTTTATACATTTTTTTACATTTTATAACATATATTATAAATAAAGAAATTACATATGTGTTTATCAAATTCAAACGAAATCTAAATTATGGTTCAGCTGGAACGGGAGGCCTTGAGGTGTACGGGGTCTTGTCTTTTCTTGTTGTGACTGGCCTGCCTTCGGCATAGTTGGGTGCTGAGCAAGATTCCCAGTCGGTATCTTGGAACAATAATAAAAGTAAATATTTAACAGTGTACACACAAATTGATCCCAGCTACAAGAAAGGGTTAGACATGAGTTAAAAAGGTTATATATAGTTCTGAAAATGAAATCACCTTTTGTTACCAATTACCTATTTTTTCGTTTTTTTGGTGGTCTGAACACATTTCTTAGATCACTGCATTACGCGTGTAATGAATATGACATCCATTAAATGTAAACAAAAAACTATATATATACCTCCTCCACGATTTCGATGGCTGGATCGAATTGTCGCTCAGTCGCCACCCTCTTTACCTCCAGTCTTATCTCGGCCACTGCCTCTAAACCTGGAATACAACATTCACATAATTATCACGCTTATAATCTTAGTCCCACACTCACCTTTTCTATCCTGAGTGTATGCAAAAATGTGACAAGTTAGATATCATGTATCTGTAGGTGAGGTGCTGAACGTGAATTGAGAAAGATAAATTTAAAACAATAAAACCAATCTTTATCATAATTAACGGTAATTATTAATGAATTAATTTTAAGTGGAAGACTATTTACTGGGGTCAATATTTTAACTGATTTCAAGGTAATATACAAAGTCCATAAAATACTCGATTAGTAATCGATCATAAGTTGATTTATTTCCCAATCATTGATTATGATTTTAAAACCATTTCCTACCACTAATATGTACTAGCTAAACTGCATACTGCTTTGACTACACGTGCCTGGTGCAGTGTTACATTTGTCAGGTTGACTGCCTTTAACAAATTCCCCGTCTCGCTTAATTACGGTCGCCTTGCATGTCATCTGATTGCCCCTAACAGCACATCGCCATATGTGACCGTTGGACGCCGGTGGTCCACGTTCTTGGTGTACTGGTAGCCCTCGTTGTCAACCAATATGTCCTGCGGAAATATGTATTATATGTACATAATATGTATTTTATATATATATATAAATATATATAAACATACTATATATATTTACCCATTTGTAATATATAATATAAAATTATACTTTATATTGAAACAATATCCAACTCCGTTACATATGGTGCTTATGCTCAGAAAATTTGCCAAGGTTTTACATAAAATTAAAAGTAGAATTTCACATATATTTCTAATGTCTACCCTTATTGTTATAGCATTATATTTTAATGAAGACGATTGCTTTCTAATATACGCTTATTAAATGTGCGATAAAGTGTACCGTCATAGAATTATTTCACAACCTACCTTGCCGCAGTTCGAAGCCGATCCTATCTTTTTATAGCTCAGTAGTTGCTCGGAACTGATTCTATTCGTTGCGGGGCGGGAGGGGCCAGATCACTTTCGTAAAAAAGAGTTTTTGCTGCCTCCTCGGGTCCAGGGCCAGGACGCCCCACTACAGTCTCCACTGGTGTGTCCGGGGCTTCTGATGCGTTTGCTGTCTCCTCGGGTCAAGGGCCAGGACGCTATACCACATTCTCCACTGGTGTGTCCGGGGCTGCTGGTGCATGCGTTTGCTGCCTCCTCGATTCCCGGGCCAGGACGCTCCACCCAGTCTCGACTGGTGTGTCCGGGGCTGCTTGTGCGTTTGCTGCCTCCTCGGGTCCAGGGCAAGGACGCTCCACCAGTCTCCACTGGTGTGTCCGGGGCTGCTTGTGCGTTTGCTGCTTCCTCGATTCCCGGGCCAGGACGCTCCACCACAGTCTCCACTGGTGTGTCCGGGGCTGCTGGTGCGTTTGCTGCCTCCTCGGGTCCAGGGCAAGGACGCTCCACCACAGTCTCCACTGGTGTGTACGGGGCTGCTTGTGCGTTTGCTGCTTCCTCGATTCCCGGGCCAGGACGCTCTACCACAGTCTCCACTGGTGTGTCCGTGGCTGCTGGTGCGTTTGCTGCCTCCTCGGGTGCAGGGCAAGGACGCTCCACCACAGTCTTCACTGGTGTGTCGGGGGTTGCTGGTACGTTTGCTGCCTCCTCGATTCCCGGGCCAGGACGCTCCACCACAGTCTCCACTGGTGTGTCCGTGGCTGCTGGTGCGTTTGCTGCCTCCTCGGGTCCAGGGCCAGGACGCTCCACCACAGTCTCCACTGGTGTCCGGGACTGCTGGTGCGTTTGCTGCCTCCTCGGGTGCAGGGCAAGGACGCTCCACCAAAGTCTTCACTGGTGTGTCGGGGGTTGCTGGTACGTTTGCTGCCTCCTCGGGTGCAGGGCAAGGACGCTCCACCACAGTCTCCACTGGTGTGTACGGAGCTGCTTGTGCGTTTGCTGCCTCCTCGGGTCCAGGGCCAGGACGCTCAACCACAGTCTCCACTGGTGTCCGGGACTGCTGGTGCGTTTGCTGCCTCCTCGATTCCCGGGCCAGGACGCCCCACCACAGTCTCTACTGATGTGTCCGGGGCTGCTGGTGCGTTTGCTGCCTGCTCAGGTGGAACTGCCTCTTGCTGAGTAGTCGGGTTGTCAGGTACCTCAGAACATACTTCCCCAGTCTATGGTGGTGATGTTTCCGTCAGACGGCAAGGCTGGCACATACATGCCAGCCAACAGTCGTTCGTAGCTTCTTCATAGTCCGTGACTGGAACTTTGGTGTTGCACTTCAGGTGCTGCCATCCATCGCAGCATTCGCATTGCGGGGCGCGTGCTCGGTCCAACGGGTTTGGTGCAGTCAAAGCAGGACGGGAATCGCATTGTGGATGACCACGCAGTGACCCACGGAATGACAGACAGTCATGTTGGTCAAGATTATATAGATGCAGGGGTTCCATGGTTTATAACACCTGCACCTCGACCTCCATTAATTACTACTCACGCTACTCACCTACTACTCCAACTTTCACAGTCGAGTAAAAAATGATCGAGCAGGGAAACGGGACAGCGCGTTAGCCGCTTGCTTCTTAGAGGCCTGTGCTCTTTGTATACCTGGTCAAGGTTCTTGGTTTATCACTGCTTTCAAAGTTGCATTGTTATGCTGGTTAATAGGAGTATTTGTAAAGTATTGACTTTCTCTTGTATGAATGTCATAACATATTAATTTAGTCCATATAACCCTTCCAGGTGCGAGAAAATATATCACTCTGACATTCTGAGTTTAGAGTACATAACAGATACTCTGCAGCAAATGCGACAGACAGAATCTCAGGCTGAGGATCATCTCTGATGGTCCCAGGACCGATTTGTCTGACCATTGGTGCCCAACATGTCTATTCATTACCATGTTAACATATGGAACATACAACTCGTCTTTGTCATCTTGTTGGGTAGCTAAATAATAAACCAGAGCTACTAAATGCCGTTAATGCACAGTAAATGTCTTTCATCATTAGCGGACAGTGTGTGGTAATAAAAATATACTATATTTCGAAAAAAGTAATCCATTACCTAATTGAAGAACCTGTCTCATCTGTATGATGAGAGATTCAGTTTAAAAAACTGTCTGAACATAATCAAAGAAATGTACTGTTTGTTATAGTTATTGGTTCACGTTTAAAACTATATACCCGGCATAGGAGAAGCCAGAATATCCCGAGAATATTCTGGAGCATATATTCGCCCTTCACAGGTTCAGGATCACCAGGATCAAGATAACTAATCCCTGAGCTTGTCTGGCAACTTATGTGAAACAATATGTGTGAAATATTTAATTAACACATATGCACTTCTTCAAAAGTTATGGGCTCACAAATATTTTATATTTCCGCTGATTTGGCCTTTTATGAACCAATGTCATGGTCGTCAAGACTGTCATCTTGTTGGAAATAAATGGTTTGTCAAAGTATTGATCAAGGTCAAGGTCAACAATTTTCAAACGTTGGTGAAACCAATGCATGCGTCAAATTTGAGGGAAGAATATGTAGTTATTCAAAAGTTATGATTTTCACCAACAAAAATTAATGTTCCACAAATCTTACCTTGAAAATGAAGGACAAGCTTTCTGTTTTCAAACACGTCCGGGATCTTGTTTGAAACAGTTTGTGTGTTCAACTTAAAGATAAAATATGTAGTGATGCAAAAGGTTTGGGGTTTACCATTATCTTAGATTTCGGCTGAACTGATCAAGGTCAAGTTCACTCTTCTTCTTATTCAATAAATTTCAATTCAATAGCTGAATGATATCTTTTATTTTGTAAATTTATGAATTTCAGAATAATACATCCATGCACTTGAGAAATATGCGTTTGGTTGTGTTTCACCAGTTGTGGATATATTCAAGCTCAAAGCCACTCTAATAAAGAAGGCCATGACCCAAAGTGCAATAGGCTTCATCTTCAAACCAATGAGAGTGCAAGTCCTTAATATGAAAGAAATCTGTCCATTATTTTTTTTTTACATTTATTCTCACCCTAATAACAAAAACGAGGAAACTATTATAGATGGCACAACCAGTCTCCCATACATGACAAAGCTATACAAGATCTCCTGTCAACCCGATATTTGGATCAGTTAGTTTTTTTCTGAGATATTTTATATTTTTCCGATATTGACCAAAAATGAACTTGTTTTAAAATTTAACATTTGAGACCCGTATTCACGGACTAACTGGAATAGTTTAATTTCGAATATATACGACCTCTGATGGAAGTGTGGCGCCGCATATTGTCGTTTTACATTGACACGGTCACGGCAAGACTCGCACCTTTCGTTATTAATAGAGTGCCCATTTTCTTATGATTTTAATTATTGTACACATGAAAGTTTAATGTGGAATCCGTTCAGGTGACATGAATGGCTAGCAGTCTTTGTATGTCCGATTAATACCACAAACTGCAGGGCATTTATATATAGGTAGTACTTGCATAGAGAATATCAGCCGATACGCTTGCAGGTATCCGTGACGTTGCTGTGTCGTATCTTACAAAACAAAGTAAAATTATATGACCAATCTAATACTATTTTTTCATGTTATATAATCTTGAAGAATGAGGAAACCTTAATAACGTCTGTCACATTTAAAAGCATGTATGTTACTCTTTATACAGATATAACTCTATAAGTCTATCTTTTCTCTTTCTGTCTTTAATTGATTATGTAATACATGCGTGTAAAATCGTCCGCATGTAAGAAAATCGATTTTTACCTCATACTTATTTTTTTCTTTTTCTTTTTCTTTTCATTCTAGTCCATGACATAAATGATTGAAGTATACCATTAACCTCTTCAATAGTACATTAAAATGGTTTATAAATTAATACCATCAAAAAATATATCGCGAGACGTCTTTCACATCTGGGTTTTGGCAGGCAGATCAATAATTCATGCACTTCCACAGCTTGTTTTATCTGGGATTTACTGGTAAATGTATAAACTAATAGAACAATGCTAAAGTAGATACCAAGAAGTATTGATTAATTCAGTATCTAGGGTATTTTTTCTTGAAGTCTTGTCTTTGATTCAAGAGAACAGAAATATCTAACGTGCGCATGTTTCTTCAGCGAAATGCGATCAAATTCGCGGCTTCTGTGGCTAAGGGGTAGAGCACAGGACTCAAAGCCGGGAGGTCGTGAGTTTAAATCTGAGCCGAGGGCGGTGAGATTTTCACGGTCGGCCCCGACCCAGGGTGAGCCATATGCAGGCTTAATGGAAAGGCTGTGCCCCACAGCCGTGTATCAATCACAAACGAGTGCGTCTCTGGGGGGTTCCTTGGTGTTATGACCCAGCAATAGTTTACACACCCAGGCCTGCAGGTGCGGTAGACAGCGGGTCTCGGTGACACAAGGATACAAACATAATATGAAAGGAAGCGAGTGCAGCCGTCCTGTCACGCAGTCAAAACCGATATGAAGATATATATACCTAAATTAAGAATTAGATAAGAGGGAATTTACAATGGAGGCGGTTACTTACGCAAAAAAAAATCTTAAAAAAAATACTCTTAACCTGCTTACATTAGCTGGTAAACAGACATTCAATTGATAAATTAATAACATCTATTTTGAAAAGCTTAAGAAAGAAATTATTCATTCCTGAGGAAATGATGTCATTAGTTATCACGTCTACAGGACATTGTGAGAAAACGGATTGAAAAAACGAATCAACCTTTGATAATATTTACATAGCCAGCCTTACAAATTTGTATTGTTTTTTAATGCCAGACGATCATTATATGTATCCAATAATATGAAGTATTTCTGAAGAAGGAACCTGTAATGATCGACTTATTACCAAATTCTAGTTTACATTATATTCTTAACTGTAAACATGTGTAAGCTATTCATGGTCAAAACATAGTGAAATAAGTTAACGTCTTTACTAGCCATGAAACAGGCTTTAATACCTTTTATCATATTTTATTCATTATTAAAACAGACCTGAGAAACACTTTAAAACATATATCTGTGCGATTGTTTGACGGTTAAAGCTGCTGCACGGGTATATATAATAAATAATGACCATGATAGTAACTAAGAGATTGGATAACAGCTTCACAAATACAAAACAATTTGCTTAGTTTATGTATGAAGCAATTCTGAATCACTTGTGTTACGGATGGGTACAGATATAATGTACGAAACACAAGAAAAGATCCCTGTGCAAATTCAACTATGTTTGCTTCACAAAGGAACTGCAGATTTACAGATCGCTTTCTCTTAAAAATATACCAACAGCTGCTTCTGTTTTAGTGTTGTTCTTATGAATGTACACGTGTTATTGAATGTACCATATCCTTTAATGTAACATAAACACATTATATTACACGTATATTATATAATTTATATTTAAGTTATATCGTTTTTATGTTATATAATCCGGAGATAATGCTCACATATCCAAAAGCCTGTATGATAATATTGACACAAATGTAACTTAATTATAAGCTCTCTCTCTCTCTCTATCTCTATCTCTCTCTATCTCATAGCTCATCTGTGAGCTAAAGCCGTGGTGAGGCGACCGTCGTCGTCTGACGTCTCCGTGTCTGCAGTTTGACTGTTACCACTAACAGCTTTCCTCTGCAGTGAAAGGACAGGTAGTCACAAAACTTTGAATATATGTCGATAATGTGCCAAATTTACCAGACAATAATTTATGGTTATCCCTATATTTTGGGGAGAAATTATGTGTGTCTGAGACTCATAAGAAAATGCACTATTTTGATCCCCCTGTCTAGTATGCATGATGTAAATGATAATAAATAGAAAGTACGTGTACCATTCTGACATGTATCCCTGTCGTCATACAAATGTATACGAAAATTGGTCTCACCAAATTTCAGACAAAACAGGTAGCTTTTCTTAATAAAGCCTCTAAAGATAAGGAAAAAAGTGCATTAGATCCTTTCACACTTAGTCTAGCATCTAGAAATATTATATTAAAGTAAAAGAAGGTGCATTATTTCCAGATATATTTCTGTCATTATGCTAAACTCGAGCGAAATTTAGATGATTCAGTTCTTCCTTATCATTACAGGAAACCCAAAATGGTTTTGCTGTTGTATTTATTGGTTCTGATCACATTGTTAATTTCTCAACTTATTACATCTGTTAACGTCTCAGGACATTCTCTTCATTTCACATAGATCATTTACAAACATGTTGCCTTGGAGCCTTAGCACATTGTTAATTCTTGTCAACAGCTGGAGAGTTTTCCTCAGTTTATCGCACCAGGTATTGATATGGTCTGCTAAATTTATTACACTCAGTCTTTACATTCAATAGAAATTATTATTATTATTATTACTTTATTATTGGTATTATTATCATCCTTATTATTGTTGTTGTTGTTCTTGCTGCTCCTGATGTTTTCATTATTGTTATTATTATATTTTTGTTATATACTTTTCTTGTGTTAATTTCTTATTTTATTTGAAGTTTATGTAAATGCTGTTTATGTAATAGTCCGAAATTTCCCATACAGATGCCTTCAGACCAGTTTATATATTCTGACAATAATAATATTCTATATATACTCTGTGGTTTAGGAAAACCTAGGATTTTATAAAGATTGTATTTAAAAAATTAACACAATTTACAAAATCGATATTTTACATGGATATTTTCAGACAATAGATATACAAAATATTAACTTTCAAGGGAAAACTATAGATACAAAGTTTCCGTTATGTTTGGTCCGCATTCAACAGAAAAAAATTATGAAAACTCAGAACATACATGTACTTTATTCTTGCATATTGTAGAATAATCAGAAGAAAAAATAATTTTCAGAACTCGCCATGAAATCATAATGTGAAAATTGAATACACACGTTTAAATACTGTTATGGGGTGCACATAAAAGCGGACCGAAATGGGTTCGGCCCATTATTTCCCCTGAGCAAAATGTATCCGTAAAATGTGGGGGCTTGTCCGGGATGACACCCAACTGGGCCTGGAGAACGATGGTTTGAAGTAATTGAGCAATTACCGCCACCTAGTTCACCATAAGTGTAACACCTGAATAGTTAACCTTGTTCTGAAGAAGAACGCTCTTAAGAGGGGGTGTGGTATGGGGTGCACATGAAAGCGGACCGTACTGTCTCGCTAGTAGAGCTGGCTTTCGCTAGAACCCGGGATCGGCACAATATTTTCCCCCTGAGAAAAATGTTTCCATTATATATGGGCTGTTGGGCCAAAAAAAATTAAAGGTATGGTTCTCAGGCACCGCCCGCATCAATTTTAAACCCCCGCATCAATTTTTTTTTTTAATTTTCAATAAAAAACTTTCCATTTTTGAGCTGCTGCCTCTCCGACATTTCTTTCAAGAAGATAAAACCATACAATTTCCTTTGTTTTGTAGTGCTTTTACTTATTTAGTAAAATAAAGCTGTTATTTTCATGCTTTTCCCTTATCATTTGACATTTTTATCGAAACATACCAAAAAATTTAAAATAAAAAAAAGCGCCCGCCCGCATTGATTTATGAAAAAAAGTGCCTGAGAACCATAATTTTTTTTTATTTTGGCCTTATATCGGTTATTTTATTTATTAACTCTGTATCGTGAATATTGAATATACATACTTGTGAGATTGTTCACCCACCTTAAAATTACGTCCTTTGTTTATGTGGTTTGTTTATTCTTTAAGATTGGCTTGATATTCACCTAATTTTGCTTCCATATTTTTATATATTTTCATTGTACACCTTTTCACAAGAGTCAGTACAACAATTTTTAAAAATCTCATGGGCACATTTCACAGGCGTAAAATTTGAACATTATTGGATTATAAAATGTTGAAAATTGAAGTAAATTTATCTTATTTATATTATATGAGAAGTCCCTATATAAGATGCGAATATTTCGCAGGTTGTGAAGTTAAAATAAACTCTTATAATTCAAGAAGTTACAAGTATGAAATAGAATAAATCTGACTTTTACGGTATTATCTTAGTGAAAAATTAACAGTGGATTTTTGGATCCTTGCGCCCTTTTTTTTCCTTCTTCCAGCAACTGTTTATTTTACATATGCGGTTTTAAACTGAAGAGCATGTAAAATCCGATCAATTTTTTCCCAGACTTGTTTTTCGTTTCAGTCATATCCATGGCATAGATGATTGAAATTTACCATTAACCTGCTTTTAAACGTATAATTGAATGATTTTCTTATTAATACCATCAGTTAATATACCAATACGTCAGTCACACTGAGGTTTGAAGAGGCAGAACACTTCTTACTATTAATGCACTTCTAATGCATGTACCTCCTTGGGTTTATTTGTTTGTATATAAAATTAATATCAGAATGCTAAGGTAGATGGTAAACAGGTATTGATTAATCAAATATTTAAAGTCTTAGATCTTGCGGTCCGTCCTTCATCCAAGAGAAACAGAAACCTCTAACTCCCTCATATTTCTTCACCAAAATGCGAACAAATGTGGTCAACCTGGTTACGTGTGCAGGTAAACTGACTTTAAATTGATAAATGAATAACAGGTTAGACCATTTTATTAAAGGGCTTAAGAATAAAAAATAAATACCTTAAATGATTTAATTAAGGTTCCCAGGGCGGTTTTTCAACTAGTAATGCGATATTAATGCTGATATCTTTAGATCATTATCTGTAGAAACAGGCTTGAGCTACCGTTACTGAATTTTTATGTTAAACATGTTCTCGTTTATCTTTACTTTAAAATATAACATCACAGCATCCGACTGTGCAAAGTAAAGGGAAGATAGTCGCTTCACACATAACACTTTTTTATTTCCCAGTGTGGATGAATGCCTTCGTGGTCAAAGTCTCGGGTACAAATGTGCAAAAGACCCAAGGGAATATTACACAGAATCAGTTCGTAGAACGACCATGTTACGCTAGCTGTCTTGGTATTAGTACCGACCTGAAAAGGACTCACGGTGAAATTCTTCGGTACAAAATGATACAAAGATTGACCGAGGAGCGAGAACCTTCCGGCTCCAGTTGCGGCAAGTGCCTTGTGTTCACTGGTATTTACAAAGTGAAAATAAAACGGTATCAGCAACTGAAAATATGAAACAAACAATCTAACTGTTTTAAAACATGTTTTTCATAGCTCAAAAGTTTAACCAATATCGTTTGTATTCACCCTACTCTTTGAAACGCTCTCAAAATTTACTAGATATTATGTAATAGATGCAATGATAATCATATAAAAGAGTGTGTCTTCATTGTATTTCTGATCGGTAATTCTGTTAGAAATTATAATAAAAACATAACGTGTTTAACGGAATATTTATGCCACTTTAATATCACAAGAAACATCAAGGTATTCTGATTGATTTTATGCTATTAGATAAATTAAAGATTAGTTTAAAATACAAATATAGAAATTTCATGGACAATTGAATGCCAAACCAAAATCTAGATATCGTCAGACAATCTGCATATATATATATATATATATATATATATATATATATATATATATATATACCTCGCCCCTCGACCACCTCAAAATAACGACCAATTTATATGGTCACAACCCCCTTTTTTATGAAGCTATCAGCCTTGTCCATGTTTGTTAGGTGTTTTAATTTCAGTTACTTATTCTTGACTCCAAAATGTTTTAATGTTCCAAGGATAATAAAAAGGGATCATTTTCCACCTCATGCTGTAATGAGGTACAGTGTCTAGTGTCTAATCATAATGTATTGTATCTTTCACAGAATGTCCTTCTGAGTACTCCTCATTCTTCTTCGAGGAAAAGAAACAAATTGGTTCCTGTTATCGAGCGATAATTGGAGGCATGACATGGTCCACAGCACAGGGAGCGTGCGTTCACAATGGAGGCTTCTTGGTCAGCATTGAGACAAAGAAGGAACAAGAACACATCAAGAGGAACTATCGTCAAATCACACGTAAAAATTACATTTATTTTTCTTGCAAATAATAAGTTTTGACATTTTAAATATGTTTACTCTCTCCACAATAACATAAGGTCTTATAAAGTCAAACTATCTTTGTTCAGATTAGCTGTAAAATAAAAAATTTAAATAAATTTAAGTCCGAATGGATTTTACATATTTTGAATTCTCAGAGCATCCCCTCATGGATCCGCTTTGTATGAATATATTTTATATTTATAGGTTATATATATAGGTTTATTGAACAAATAAACAAATTATTTTTGTTTTAAATTCCCTGATTTTACTTGTTTTTCAAATAAGATATCAAATAAAGAAATATTTGTTTTAGACAATATGTTTTCAAACATTTGTGCAAAATTTGTAGCTTTCTGTTTAAAATAGTCTGTGCGACATATCCCTCTGAAGATGGTGTAATCTATTGAAATACTGTTTTGAAAAAATGACTAAAAAAGTAAGAAAAAAAGTAATTTTGTCCTAGTTGACAAGTGAGAGTTGGATAGCAGGAATCCATATCATGATATGTTTTTGTTCCATTCCTCTGTTATTACTCTCAATCGCTTTTCATTTGTAATTTGTGTGTGTGTGTGTGTGTGTGATTTAAATGCTTAATATGAAGTCTGCAAGTGTCAGACTTCGCCTCCTTATCGCATATTCACAAAGGCATGGGCGGCTCATGAATATCCAGGACTCATGCCGTTTTAAGGTTTTGCCTTTATATATATATATATATATATATATATATATATATATATATATATATATATATATATATATATATATATATTGGTTGCATATAAAAGCGGTCCGAAATTTCTCGCTACTGAAGCTTGCTTTTATAGTGAAGCGGTTGGAACGCCGGACATATCCGAAATCAACAAACATTCTAATTCGGGATCGGCCTAATACTTTCCCCTGAGCAAAATGTTTACGTAATAATATGTATCACACAATCACACATGCATATTCCCATAGTATAATTTTATTTATCGCCCATACAGATTAAAACACGATCATTTATTTCAGGTGAATCCAAGGATTTCGCGTTTTGGACCAGCGGAAGAGACATCGGAAAAAAGAATGAATGGATCTGGACAGTGCCAGAAAGCCCAATGACGTACACCAACTGGGGATTTGGGGTAACTGCATTCCGAAGAAGGGATGGCGGTGTATGGCTAAATGGCAAAACCTTTAAATGGCATAAGTCCTGGATTTCCATGGGCCGCTCATGCTTATGCGAGCATCGAAGCAAGTGCATCAGGAAATAAAAGTTCGCATGGAACACAAATGGAACAAACGGTCAAGTTTACTTGATTAAGGCCTACTGATATACTGATATTCATAAATGTTTGTGTGGTTTAGAATTTAGATCATTACAGGTGATCAGTCTCATTGAGTTATGAATTGCAATGAACTTTCATAAGAAATAAAACATGTAACAACTCAGCTTTATGAATGTGATTCATTTCATACAAATAAAAATACAAATATTTATTTATATAGCGCTACTTACAATCTGTATCACATATTAAATTTATCAAATAAAACTCGCACATACATTACAGAATCTTAAGACATGATTGATACGAAGGTTTGAGCGACCATGGTTCTGATCAATAAGTTGTTTTAATATTCAGGGACAGAACCTTTGACACCCTGAAAAATAATTGTTAGCACTTTAAATTTAATTCTTTTCCTCAATCATAAGCCAATGCAATTTCTTCATGTTAGAACTAATTCTGTAAAAAAATTTCAAATGGGAAAATTACACGGCAAGCCATGTTCTGTACACGCTGTAACCTCTGTAAAACAGACTTGCTTGCACCCATCAATAAACTGGTTTAGTAGTCTGGACATAACCAAGGCTAGAGCCAATTTTTTGCAGTTTTAACTTCAAAATTTCTCCTTATTTTGGATATTTTCTTTAATAAAAGAAAAGCACTCCTGTTCAGATCATATATGTGAGGATTTCCATCCATATATGCAGGTCAATCCTAAAGCCCAAATTTCTAACATTTACACTTTGAATTAACGTACCCTGCCCAATAACAATTAATGGTTCATGTTAAATAGAGATAATATATCTTAATCCAAGTGTTTTTTCATCACTTCATTTCAACAAATTTGCTACAATCCTTTATATATATATATATATATATATATATATATATATATATATATATATATATATATCTGAAAGACAGAATTCAAGTCTGATCATTTGGTATATTATGGAAAGGAAAGATATCATGGTGATCAGCATATCCTTCCATTTGAATGCCATGTCTTTCACAGATGTCAACTTTAGGAGGTACATATAAATTAAACAAAATGGGGCCCAGGACTGAGCCCTAGGCAACCCCCCCCCCCCCCCCCCCCCCATCTTCAGTGTGACTGCCTCTGATCTTAAACCATCAAGTGAAGGATCGTTAATGACCACATGCCGTTTTATATTCAGTAAAAAACCGTTTCTGGCCAAAGATTTTACATTCAAAAGTGCTGAGTCATTGCTGTGATATTTATTGTACGCACTTTGACTGTCTTTCCTGGCTGAACAGTAAAATTATTCAACTGTTCACTAACAGCAGAAGCAAAGAGCTTGCCTATGTATGCTAAATTAGAAACAGGTCGATAAT
Organism: Sipunculus nudus; assembly: GCA_026874595.1. Classification (NCBI taxonomy): domain Eukaryota; kingdom Metazoa; phylum Annelida; class Sipuncula; order Golfingiida; family Sipunculidae; genus Sipunculus; species Sipunculus nudus. The sequence continues at coordinate 58,766,881 of CM049307.1, forward strand.
TTTTATGTATCTGTGAAAGAACAGTTTTTTTTCTTCTTGTATGCATGGTGTGGTGTTATCTGACAAAACTGAGATTTATGATGATGCAATGAAGAATTATGAATCAACTTTTATATTCAGACATATATGTTATATTGGAAATGTTTAGAAATATAAACTTATAAAAAAATTTATGTGATAAAAAAATGAGGATCTAATACCAAAAAAACTTTTTTTCATATATATATATATATATATATATATATATATATATATATATATATGCTTATATATCGTGATATCGTCGAAATTGAACTCTCACGAAACACTGCAAAAGTACAATTCGCAAACGTGAATATGAAGACAAACACAGCTGGCAATACGAAACAATACAAAAATAAGAGGGATAAATGTTGCCGGTAAAGAACATAAATTAATCCAATATGCAGATGATACTGCTCTCTTCCTCACAGGTGGGCAAGAATCAATAAAAGAAGCCATTTTAACATTTCAAAATTTTCAAAAAATATCTGGACTGAAGGTGAATTTAGATAAAACTGTTATTATGCCAGTAATAGAAAACACTAAAACTATAGGTGACAGTATGAAAAATTTAGGACTTAAGTGGTGCACAGAACCCATAAAGATTCTTGGTATATATAAACACCCAGATTGGCGAAAAATGAAAGATATCAATTACAAAGAAATATTAAGTAAAATCAAAGCCATTTAAAATATATGGGCAACAAGAACAATGTCTCTCTCAGGTAAAATTACTATTATAAAAGCCCATATCCTGTCACAATTAACTTACGCATTTCAAGTTTTACCAAATCCTTCGCTAAATTATTTAAAAGAAACTGAAGCACTCTTGTACAAGTTTATCTGGGGAGGTCAAGAAAAGATTAAAAGAACAACCTTAAATGCGCCAATGGATAAAGGGGAGCTCAATATGATACATCTAAAATCCAAAATGGAAGCATTAAAAATTGGATGGATTAAAAGATTTGTCTCGGGACAAACAGATGAGGGATGGAGACAAATAGTCAATGTTCAGTTTAAAAAATTAGGACCCCTTATATTCCAATGTAATTTAAAATCTGATGATTTTCGCCATTTTAGCAATACATGTCATCCATTTTGGAGAGAGGTACTCAACATTTGGGGGAAAAAATATAACTTTAAACATGTAAATACTTGTGACGAAATTCTAAATGAAATATTATTTTTCAACTCTCATATAAAAGTTGGTAACAAAATAGTTTATAATAAAACTTTGCATATAGCTGGAATAACAAGTATAAAAGATATCACAAAGTATAATGGAGAAAAATATGTCTTCCTGTCACACAGAGAATTAACAGATAAAACTAAAGTAAATATCAAGAAAATGCAATACGTGAGTATAGTGGATGCAATCCCATTCAGGTGGAAGAAAGAACTGGCAACAGATAAAATAACAAAAACAGTCTATAATTCAAATTTAGAAATAGTTAAGAAAATGAAAAAAGTAACAAACACAATATATAAAGAATTAATACTCAAGATATATACAGAACCTTCAAAAGTTGTAGAAAAATGGAACAGAGATATGCAAGGAGATTATCAAGAAATAGTATTTGAAGCATTTCAGAATATTAAAAAAATAACCATATCAGAAGAACTGAGAATGTTCCAGTTTAAACTACTTCATAGATGTATTGCTTTGAACCCATTTTTATTTATCATTGGAAAAAAGGAAACAACACTTTGCACCTTCTGCAATTCTGAAAAAGAAACATTGTTACATCTTTTTTTATCATTGTAGAGAAACTAAAAAGATAATATTTCAAGTAAAAAATTGGGTATCAACTCTACATAATGGGATAAATGAAGAGATGTTTGATATAAAATCTGTTATATTCAACACAACAAAAAAAGCCTGATTGATATGCTACTTCTGTTGATAAAAAAATGTATATACAATTGCAAATGCAACAAGACAATGCCAACAAACATTAGTTTCAAAATATACGTAGAACAAGTTCATAATATAGAAAGGAATATTGCAAGGAAACGCGATAAAATCAAGAGTCATATTGAAAAATGGGACAATATTCATATTATCTTTTAGAAACAAAAAAGAGTAAAAATAAATCTATTTTCTTTTCCTGTTTTATTTTTTTAGAACCCTTGTCAACACGTATATGTATGTATGCGTGTATATGTATGAACAGGAGTATATATATTTGTATATATATATATGTACCATTCTCAATTAAACACTGTAACTAAGGCCAAAATAAAAAAAAATTATGGTTCTCAGGCACTTTTTTTCATAAATCAATGCGGGCGGGCGCTTTTTTTTTATTTTAAATTTGTTTGTATGTTTCGATAAAAATGTCAAAGGATAAGGGAAAAGCATGAAAATAACAGCTTTATTTTACTAAATAAGTAAAAGCACTACAAAACAAAGGAAATTGTATGGTTTTATCTTCTTGAAAGAAATGTCGGAGAGGCAGCAGCTCAAAAATGGAAAGTTTTTATTGAAAATTAAAAAAAAAATTTTGATGCGGGGGTTTAAAATTGATGCGGGCGGTGCCTGAGAACCATACCTTTAATTTTTTTTGGCCTAACATCTGATTATAGATCTATGAGTTAAAAATATGTGATATAGAAACATACATGTTTTGCTTTATGTCCGTCTATGTGAATGTATTTTTATCTTTTCATATATGTCTATTTGTATGTTCTTTTGTATCTGTTTATAAGTTGTTTCAATAAAAAAAAACGCAGCTGGCATTTGGTGTGAAGAGCTATCACCATGCAACACCATATTTTATCTCCTCTCTCTGCCGATAGGTCAACGTATCGTGTTCAAACTGTGTCTTACAACATATCGCGTATCCCTCGGTCTAGTGCCAAAATAAATGATATCATCAAATCAACCACCTCGTGCCCTCAGGTCCTCCATCAGTGCCCCTTCGGTCAGTAGTACTTTTATTCACGTAGTACTTTTATTGACATTTGGTGGCAGGTCATTTGCAAAAGATGCGTGTTTCATATCTTGAACAAGCGCCTTTTAAATATTTGAACCATAATTTATATAAAAAATCGTTACAATACCTAGCTTTTTATGGAAGAAAGGTTGAACTATTAACTGATAATAGACTGATAATCAATTGATTTCGTTTACATTTTAAATTCATTTTATTGTTTCAATGTTTGTAAAAGATGTATGACGCCTTGACTAAACAATTATGGCAGCATACAGCCGTACACACACACGCATATATATATATATATATATATATATATATATATATATATATTAGTGGTGCCGATTAGTCGATTAAATCGATAACTGGTCGTTTTCTTTCAAAATTAGTTAAATCGATTTAATTTTTGCATTATCGATTAAAAATGATTATTAAGTATGCACATGCAAAGAATCTAATCCTGTCAGAGATACACTGACACATTATTTGAATTAGCTGGCAAAGATTCATATCAACATGTATTTTACACATTTTTGCCAACAGGCGTGCGATATTAAAACAGTGCGTAACTATTCCTCATGTGTGCCACATTCATATATATCGTGTATAAGTTAAAGGACTACAGACATACATATGTGTGTTTATATAAACGAAATCTCTGATTTGCTTTTCAAATTAATCCAGTACACTTTTAGTAATCTTTCTTTTAACCTACTTTAAATCTATATTTTACCTGATTTTACTTCAATCATTGTCATAAATGTTTAACGACACGACATTTACGCTTATTAAAATGGCATTTAGACAGATATATCACTTTTTATTGACGAGATACTTCCCCTGGATGAGATTAATTTGTGTATGTTTAAAATTAATATGAGAGCAAATGTAGAACACAGATAAGTATTGACTGATCTAATTTCTAAAGCCTAATTTCCTGAAGGTTTTACTCTTTAACCTTAGCGTTCTCAGATGATAATTGATGGCCTTAACATAGATTGTGAGCAGTGAGTAAGATGAAACCTAAATGAAAATAAGAAATTCCTAAGGATATGATACAAGGTCATATTGGAATGCTTTTCTTTATTGTGTTCTCAAGAATATATCCTTTTCAGAATATTTTCCCCGCAGAATAAGCACTGCTTCCATTAATTTATGTCTATGGCAGGTATGTAATTTAAGTTCAATCCATTTTGATAAGTAAATTGACTCGTTTTCCATTTTGTTTTGCACTTATGACTTTACCGGGCATGCCTCCAGCTCCGTAATTCTTACTCCTGAGGCATCAATAATCCAGAAATACAATTCTTTAATGTATTCGTAAACTATACTATTATAAAGAAAAGGAAAACTATAGTTAAAGTGTAAAGTGTAAATGGATGAAATCGACATGCATGGAAAATACCTGTTGGAAAAAAGTTTGCAGGCGTGCTTGGTAATATATGGCAATCAAATGATTACATACGTGATATTACAAAATGACATAAGTATAGAACAAATATCACATTTTAACTGAAACAGACACTGATAATTTACGAGAGCATGATGTAAACGTTATAAGTTTCAGTTTGCGGTGACTGCGTTATGCCAGCGTTGTCAACTTGTCTCTTGTGAAAGTTAAAACATCCAAAAAAATCACACATCAATGACACTTACCGGCGGCACACTCAGTGTCGCCTTCTACCGAACTAGATACGAAATAAATCATACACATAGAAGTATGTCTTTTTATCCTATATCTTGATAAACAAGTTGGTAGGCAAATAATAATTTATACAAGCAAGGGAAATGGCTGTGTAAGATGTTTAATGATTGTAATAAGCCGACCATATACCGTAAATCTTTTTCGTGAATAACTGTAAATATAAGCAATCTGGAATTGCACCAGAGGATGAAAGTGAACAAATGCAAGACAAATGAACCAGGTTAACAAAAAGAAACAAAGGCATGAACATTGTTGCCTATTTGGGACAGCAGCACATGTATCCCTGCCCGTTTCTCTTCCTTTGGGTTGAGTGTGAGGAGATAAGCATGGGACACAACCATTAAATCCATGCTGGCTGAAAAACACTTCCTGCTGAGGTGTCACAAGTATGTACGAATACGGTACTGCCGATTTTATAAAGAGAGATAGAGCATACATATATTAACCAATTAACTAAACTTACAATTGAAATTGAACCAATGACCCTCCTGTTATCTATTCGGCGCTTAGCTGCCAGGGAAGCCAAATTGTTATGCTTATTGGAAAATATATAGGAACTCGAGAACTAGTGTCACTGCTGGGATGTGAAAAAGTTTGTCAAACATGTGTCGCCAGGGCAAAAACTTAAATCAATACTTTTTTTACGATTACCTTACAAATGTTATAATCATGCTAATAACATATTTAATACAGTTAGTTACAGTCAATACAGTTACATTAATAAGACTTTATCCTTGCATATGTGAACATGGTATGGTCGGCATTTCAGAGAAACTGAATTACCTTATTAACATTTACCAGTCTCGAAGTATTATATTATTTGAGAATACACCAATTGCTTGCGTTTTCATTTCATTAGAAGATGTACTAACATAAATTGTTTATAATATCCTCAATCATGAATAAAAACAGAACGGCTGTAACAAGGAATGTAGATTGGAATCAGTCTATTGTGTCTTAAATAACAACACTCCTAAGAAATTTGAGAAATTAAATTTTTTACAGTTGACAAAGGTTGTTAGGATGGAATCACCAAATGGACAATTATTGTATTTGAACTAGCAATGTCCACTGTCAGTGTCGCTTTTAAAAAAAATATATTGTTTCTGACCAGCATCATATTGACAGAAAATAGAACGATTCTAGATAAATATTCTTTAAACTCAAATTTGTCAGAATAAAATGTACCTTACCCATAAACATATCATATTGAAATGACAAGCAACCAGCAATCTCGCGCCAACATCATTCAGGAATAAACTCATTTGAATTATATTTACAGGAAGAGGAGAACACAATGTTACTATTTCCAATCTCAAGAGACATATGATAGTCATTTCCCCATAGGACTGATGCATCCTCATTAATAATCAATTTTAACAATGGTCATTGTTGTATCTCATCCCTCATCTCTCTTTATATTACTATTTCAATTAAAATTGCAATTCGTTCCGTCAATTACTGCACGTTTTTGCTGTATTTTTTATTAAATAAATCCATAGATATTATACAACATATATTGTAAATGTGGTCTCAGATGAGGTCCTAATATTATCCGCGTTAGATATTAAATAGACGTAAACTGCATTAAAAGCGTAACTTATATATCTTTTTTTCAAAGACAGTGTAAAAGGTGCCAGATTTATTTTGACCATTTTATGTAGTCTGAAACTTCTGGCTTATGATTTTCGACCGATTCCAGAAAACTAAGGGTCCTACCTGTGCCAGACTCGGTTATACTTGTTGAAGTACTTAGACTTTCCTCTGACTTTGATGTCCACCCAGCTGAATTAGAATAAAACTTTCCATGATTAAAGTAAATATAGATAAAAATAAGTAAAGTGAATAATTCTCTCCCCTGTCATATGGTCTACTACTCGGCTATAACAAAAGCTCAACTCCTCTGTGTAAATGAAAACTTTAATATGAACCAACGAACCGACGTCTCAGGAGTAACGACCAATTTGACACATATATTACAAAGATAGGGTTATTTATTTCAAGGCGTAACTTCAGGGATTATTAATATATAACCTTCAAATTATTAAGTTTTTAAAGAAAGTATGAGTAGTCCTTCTCTGTTTTTTTCTTTTTTTTTCTTGGAAATAACCGCATTCTTGTCACTCACTTTTAATACAAAACGTAATCTAAGGTAATATTTGTTTTACCTACCTTTAAAGAATATCAGTAATCCTCCTCTGTCCAATGTATGTGTTGTCCTGTATGTAATAGTGTATTTGTCTTTCACTTGAAACATGTCTTCGGTAGAGCAACGCTGTATCCCATGGAAAATCTTGACCGAACAATCTACGACTTCCATTGTTAATGCAATATTTACTTGTATGTTGATTGAACAAAATCTTGAGGAAGTGTGGCCAGACCGTGGATAGTCATAGCTAGCTATATATCCTTCAGAATATGCCGTGAGGTCCAAGGTTCCGTTACATACTCTGACAAAAGTGCCAGTTGGAACACACCGGTACCTAATTAATATATATAATACTGTATCACACTTACTGAATATGCTTTTAAGTAAAGAACTGCTGATCTGACAAAGACCTTTTATCTGACGAAGGCATTCGAAATTTAGGGCTGACACGGAAATTTTCACTTGATTCTGGCAAGGGCCGTTTATGTCCCTGACAATGTCTACTGGCAATTTTAAATCAACAAACACCAGCTTGCTGTCTTTATTTCCGCATTTTCTGATAAACGAGGCCCCGATGCTAATCCATTCCTCTTCCAGACCTGAAATAAAATAAGGCATTCCTGTTATTATACGCAGACACACTCTTGTCTTAATATCTGTGTATATTAGAGAATGTGTCGATTAATGACTTTACTGACCTATGTTACTATATATATATATATATTTATTTCTCTCTCTCTCTCTCTCTCTCTCTCTCTCTCTCTCTCTCTCTCTCTCTTTGTCCATCTCCCTTTCCTCATCCCTCTCTATAGATGTCTGTGTGTCTCACTTTTTGTGACTACAAATGAAAATCGAAAAACGTTACTTCAGTACTTTAAATACATTTTATCGAAATAGAAACTGAATGTTTACCGCTTGACTACAGTTGACACTGAAAGCCCGGAAACCATTAAGAAACCGATGGTCCAGACAAAGGCAACGTCATTTATTTCCCTCCCTCTCATTGTTGGTTGTTCAAATGGCTGCACATATATACGTGAATGTTTCCTCTACAAGTGTACACGCATGCATATGTTATGCTAAACTGTTATTATTATGACAGTTGATAATCATCGAATGAGTTACATCCGGATATGTTTTTATAGACGAAAATGCTCATGAACCAGGATTGTGTGTCATTCTGCGAGAACATGTACACGAACACACACACACACACACACACACACCCTCACACACACACACACACACACACACACATATATATATATATATATATATATATAATTCTCCTTTCTGCATGCAAAGTCGCCATGTGGACACATGTAGTGGGTAGCACTTTGAACTCACTTCGCTGGTTCCCATAATAGTGTGCAAATACAAAGAAATGTTAGGTTGGCTAGAGCAAATGACCTTCAATCGGAAGGTCATGGGTACGATTCTCATCTTATATAATGTGTATCATTTTTATTCTTCTTTTTTTCACTCTCTCTCTCTCTCTCTCTCTCTCTCTCTCTCTCTCTCTCTCTCTCTCTCTCTGGTAGCCAGGCAGGCAATACAAGGAATGTACGGTTTAAAACGGCAGGAATTAAAATTTCGAACTTCTTACCTTCTTTAAAGGGATCATACTCTTTAAAATCTTCATCATGGTATGGAAACGTGGGTGACAACTTTTGAAGCTGTCGGTCAACTTCGGCAGCAAACAGACCAAAAGGCCGTTTTATATCACCCAGAAACTAGATCCAATGTATAAACTAATAAATTTTGTCATATATATAATTTGATAACCATAATTGATAAAACCTGCTGATAGAGTCTGACAGCCGAATTCTGGACGGGACTTGTCAGTATGCCGACATGAATGTCTGACCGCCACCACTCTCTCGTGGAATGTTCTTCAAGTGCCGATGTCGATCCTGGTGGAATCCTGCTTAGTAAGTCAATGCATCCTTTAATACAATTTATTAACTTGCTGTTTATTACTTCTATGTGTTCTTTTATAAATAATTAAAAAAAAATGAAAACCCAATTATTTAAAAGCACAGTAAATACATTTCTCAAACTCTATGCCGCGTTTGTCAATTTACGTGCAGTTAGACCGCGCGGAAAACTAATAAATGAAACGATGCTCTGCTTAACCATTTGCCTATCATTAAATAATCGAAACATTGCAGGGTCTGATGAATATTGACTTGATTATCGACTGTATGTAGCAAGATCTATCTACAATAAGAATGGATGTTTTGCACACCATGTAATATTCAGAAACATAATCATCACAAAGAAAAACATGAATTTAGCAAAATTTGTATATTGGTATATATGACATGATAATGTAGGTTATCCTGTGCAGACTACTATCGATGGAAGAACCGGCAAATTCTGACGCTTGGCATACACAAGAATGTATCAAACCGCGACGCGTTATATGAATGATTCATTCACGAGCAAATTGTAAATATCGCCTTCCCTTTTTGCTCACCGTTATTTACAAAAAAATGGAAATAATGTTCCTTCCTTGTTTCTTGAGCGGCAAACGTCAGTTAATAATAACAACAGGATTGAAACCAGATAAATCAACTACGATAATGGACTGGGGAGATAAATTACAGCAGACTGCATTTTGGGACGCCAGTTTGACAACACAATGAGGTCATAGCATGGTCACTGGAGCGGACCGCTCAAATAGTCTAGTCAATGAACGATTTTTATCAATTGAGGTTGGACAAAAATGTTATCAAAGGGTTTTCACCTGAAATCGAGTCATTGATGATGTCTTAGTGCACAAAAAACCCCACCCGATTCCACCAATGGAAAAGTGTCATTTTCACCCCAAAATCCAAGATGGCCGCCATTATAAGGGGTGAAATATTTAAATAGCCATAATTCCATAACTAAATGACATAGAAACACATTTAAGGTGTCATTTCCATCTAACATTAGGATGCCCGTTCATTTTGTGACACTTCTGAGGTCATAAATGGTACACTTCCGGTATAAGGTCAAGGTCAATGTCAAATTTTGCAGATAAAAAACCAAAATCGCTATGATATGGCATTTGTTTCAACCAAATGTTATAAAAACATACCTCAAGTATATTTCCCTTCGACATTAGGCTGCCCATTAATTTGGAAATACGTCTGAAGTCTAAATGATATATATCATGCTGTAAGATCAAGGTTAAACTTGGAAGAGAAAAAGCATCAATCGCCATGAGATGGCATGTTTTTCATGTAAATGACATAGGAAAGTATTTTAAATTGTCAATTCTAACTAACTGTGGATTGCCCATGCATTTGGTGGTACGGTACTTCAAAGGTCAGAAAAGGTACATACCATGCATGAAGATCAAGGTCAAAATCAAATTTCGAAGAAAAAAGTAATAATCGTCATGACAAAGCATGTGTTTTGCAGGAACGTAACATGGAAACACATTCATAGGTCATTTCCATCTTAATTTAGATTGCTCAATCTTTTGGTGATAGTTTTAAGGCCAGGAAAGTATCATATCATGCATCAAGGTCAAGGTTTTATTGAAAAACACCAGTACCGTCCATGATATGTCAAGTATTTGCAACAAAGTTACATTTAAGGTGCAACTTCTAGCTAACATCAGAATGCCCATTGATTCGATGGTCCTCATGGGGTCAGAAAAGGTACACACCATGCATCAAGGTCAAGGCCAACTTGATATGAATATGCCCATCCCCATGATTTGGTTAACATGGCACAAATCATTGAAAACATACTTGATACGTGCTTGTAACAATACCTGTGATGAATAATTTGATACGAGTCCACTATTTCATATACATGTATATCTACAACTCATGAAGTTGTTAACCTATTCATCATTTTAAATATCATCTTTATCTTCTTCATCTTCATGATCACATTCATTATCATCATTATCCGTATTGGTAACATACTGGTGAAGTATGTACAGCTCTTCCTTACGATAAGTACATGTTTATTTTATCACCTAACGCCTACAGTTGCACTTAATTATTTTGAAATATTCAGGTACTGCTTGTTGTAAAACCCTGAGAGACAAAGGACAAAGTGAAGATGGAAACCGTTCCCCCGAAGAATACATGATAAGCTTAAAAACCCTAGCGTCTATATAAGCGGCTGATTCTGCGAGGATGAGTGAGATCGTTTGCAGAAGAGATGGTCAATGCAAGTTTCTCTGTTGAGCATGTAGAAGTAGATATCCACTGCTAAATAGGACGCTGACTAAAGTTCAAAAAAGTTTTTACAGATTGTTCTGATTTATTTAAGTTACACACACCATGCTGACATCACAGGTATTAGTGTCAACCTATTCATGGTAACAACAAAACAGTCAGTTTGTATAACTACACTAAAGAAACCTCCACAAAATATCTAATTTATTTGCTTGAAAGTGGATGTGATACCCGCTCAAGGACACACAATATGCAGCACACAAAAAAGCCAGCTGCTAACTTTATGTCTCCAAATTACCTAAAATGTGAGAATGACAAGCATGTAGATCAAGAAAGCTCTACTTATGATATAGGAACCCCCCCCCCACACACACACACACACACAAACAAACCTCTCGTCTGACCAAGTTGTGAAATTTCAACCCAAAGTCTTAATTTATACAGACTATGTTCTTCCACTGCCACCAACACAAAACCCAGAGTGTCAACTTTTACATGTAAAGTTCTTCGACTTTCACCAACACAAAATGTGCATCACGATGCTTAGGCCTTAAGATATATGCGATGACTATGGAAGACTGAACTTTGTCAATGCCACATGGGCATCAGGTGGTATTGCATCTACCTTAAGAATGCAGACGGAGAAGTCATTTAATGTAGTCAAAATCTGATTACCCTTCCGTGTGATCACACAAATTGTCTGTTTTGATGTTATCATAAACAGGTTTAAACTAAATTCTTTCACCTGTGGTATCAGCATAGTGTCTGTGTGACATAAAGGCATCGGCAGCCTCTGCAACAACAGATTGGCTGTTAAGTAACAGAAATAAAGGTTTTTAAGCTGTCGTGCAGATTTGGCATTCTGAATTTTCCTTCTGCATGTTCATCAGAAATGTTTACTCTGACCTTCTCTTCTGCAAAGCATATAACTGATACCTATCATAATCTGCCATTGACTATGATTTTTTAACCGAGTCAAGAATGCATCCGGGGTAAGAACTCAGATGGATTTCCAGTGTCCTTGTCAGCGGCTTATTCTGACAGATGTAAAATAGATCCTTCTCCTGGATCTCCTAACAAATATCATCAGGTCCAAGCATTGTGTAACAATAACATCCCCTGGAGGTGTGAGGTTTGAAATTATTTCCCATTGCTCCCTTGCCTATCAGGGTTACACAACCAGCAGCACTTGAACATATCAAAATAGTAAAAGGCAACTGTAGGGGAAACCTGATATCATAAGCGTTTACCTGATGATCTGCTGTGTAAACATTATGTATGTAATGCCAAGAAATTGCTTGCATGAATGTTACACAAATTAAAAGTAGGGAAACGCTTGAAGAAGATAATGCTGAAGGTGCCCAACTTCATAGAATGTACATGAACAATGTATATATATGGTAAGATACATTCATATTACTCTTGTTATTCAACGTATCAAAACATGCGCAATTGAAATTTGTTTTCCTTTTCGATGATTGGGCATAATCAAAATAGTCACAGTGACAAGTCAATAGATCTACAAACATCTCATTACTGCCATATTTTCCCAAAATGACCTAAGCAACATCACCAAATGAGTGGGTATTCTATCGTTAGCTGGAAGTGATGCCCTTAATGTTTTTTTCTATGTCATTTTCTTGCAAAAACATGCCACATTATCGACAGTTAGCAGTTCTCCTAAGAACTTGACCTAACCCTTAACGCATGATATGAACCTTTCCTGGCCTCAGAACTATCACCACATGAAAGTCCATTCTACATTTAGATGGAAAACTTTGAATGTTTCTATGTCATTACCTTGCAAAAACATGTCACATCATAGACAGTTTGCCTGTTAGCCTAAGAACTTGAATTTGAACTTAATGCATGATAGGAACTTATAATTTTCTGGCCTCAGAACTTTCATCAAATGAAAGTCCATTCTGAAGTTAGATAGAAATGACACTGTGTATATTTTTTAGATCACTTTCTTGCAAAAACAAGCCATATTATCGACAGTTTGCAGAGAACTTGACCTTGACCTTAATGCATGATATGAACCTAACCTGACCTCAAAACTATCACCAAATGAATATGTGCGTTTTAAATATAGATGAAAATGACCCTTTGCATGTGTTTCTATGTCACTTTCCTGCAACAACATGCTATATATATAATGGCGTATGTTACTATTTCTCATCCAAGTTTGGCTTTGACCTTGACCTTATTGCTCGATAGGAACCTTTTTGGACCTTATAGTTTTTACAAATAAATGGGCATCCTCAGTATCCTAAAGTCAAGTGGAAATGACACTTAAAATATGTTTCTGTAACAAGTTAGAAAAAGTTCCAAACCCTTACGAGTGTTGCTTTTTGCTTCCAAATTTGACTTTGACCATGACCTTGATGCATGGTATATGCATTTCCAGACCTCCGAAGTGACACCAAATGAATGGGCATTCTTAAGTTAGTTAGAAATGACAACTTTAATGCATTTCTATGCAGCTTCTTGCAAAAATTATTATATTATGGCAATTATTGCTTTTTCTCTGGAAAGTATGACATTGACCTTAATGCATGATATGTACCTATTATGACTTATTATGACCTCAAAGGTAACACCAAATGAATGAGAAGCCTAATGTCGAATGAAAATATTACTTGAGATAGGTTTTTATAACATTTGGTTGAAAAAATACCATATCGTGGCGATTTTTGCTTTTTTCTTCGAAATTTGACCTTGACCTAATACCGGAAGTGTACCATTTATGACCTCAGAAGGGTCACCAAATGAACGGGCATCCTAATGTTAGATGGAAATGACACGTAAATGAGTTTCTGTGTCAGTTATTTATAGAATTATGGCCATTTAAATATTTCACCCCTTATAATGGCGGCCATCTTGGATTTGGGGTGAAAATGACACTTTGCCATGGGTGAAATCAGGTGGGGTTTTATTTGTGCACTAAGATACCATCAGTGAATCTATTTCAGGTGAGAAACCTTTGATAACATTTTTGCCCAACCTAAGTCATTCGTCGACTGGACTAAAATCAACCATCACGTCATGGATTCCTGGGCTCTTTATATATACAATTTTAACTGAAAATGTAAATTTGAAATGTAAACGAACATAACGCCACTGGTCCAGACACGATATATTTTTTATAAGTATATATAAATCGTATGGGGTACTAAATCAAATGGTTGTCACCAAATAACTTGCGTGTACTCGGGGAAGAATTGCGTCAGGTATCGGCGTGTGCATGTCTGTAGTAACGTAAATTGTTATACGCCCGTCTATAACCGGACGTATAATGGTTTTCCCATGGCCCGTTAAAATTATTCTGTTATAATTTGGCGGAAAATATGTATTTTTGCAATTGCATTTTAAAGGTAAGATTTAAAAAAAATTCATATGAAAAAAATATTACAACATTCTTAGAATGCAATAAGAATATTTCTTTCATACATTTATCACTCTAGTCTGACACAGCTGTTTGTATATGTATAATTAAAAGTAAAAGATATAATTTATTATATATTATTTTTTTTTCAACACTACAATATAACAAATTTGTCACTTTTTTAAAAATTTATATAATGATCTATTTTGTTTGAAATGTTTTGGAAATGTATTTGATGTTTTAATGGGCTGTTGAAACATCTGTGTAACGTATAGAAATATTTGTAATATGTTTCATGCTGTGTGGGTATATTCACATGTAATGTAACCAATGTCAATAGACTATTATGATTAACGAAAGCCTACAGTGCTGTGTCACTCGAGTATACGTATTCATAACGGCAACCACCAATACCCTTAAAATAATGCTAATAAACAGTAGATATTAAGCAGACCGACTGAAGATTCCGGAGGAAACTGCGACAACGGAAAAAAGGGGAAATGAACAGCTGAATTGCATATTTGACAAAGCTTGATGATAGTGTTAAATATGCAATACCAAATCACATATTTTATGAGTTTATTGGCAAAAGCAAAACGGCTATTATACATTCGAAAACAACCAAGGTATATTATTTCTCTTATAGTTGACATATTAGTGACTGTGTACGTAAAATATACTGTTGGATACATGATATTTTATTTTTCACAAGGTAAGGTAAGAAATAAAATCAACATGAAACTTATTATCAAAAACAAACTGAATTCAGAGCAACACCAAATCAAATTGGGTTATTGTGCAACAAAGAGACCAGTATATGCTGGCGTCCAGACTATTATTATTATTCTTATTAATAATATGCAGCAGATATATGTTATGCGAGTGACGCATGTAATTGACTTATATCATTAGAAATACACGAGAACAATGCTCAGACTAAGGTCCAAAGGAAACTTGGTAAATAAAACAAAAGCATGACATCCCCAGAATAAAAAATGTGTAATAAAGGCTGGTGGATAAGTTTTCACACTAAGGGTACTGCTCGAACTCCAACCAACAATGGTTTGTATTATTGACGGTATGAGAGAATTATCGAGGTGGTTGGAAATGCGGTGATTGTCTTATCTGAATGGTTTTGATATTAAGGCAAGTGTGTTACTGGGATGATCGTGTTATCGAAGAGATCACGTTACCAGATGGCCATATTACCATGTGGTTATGTTATCTTGGTGGTCCTGTTATTTGGGGTGTCACGTTTCGGGCATTGTCTGAATAACAGGAATGATCATGGTACCAGGTTGAAATGTTTCCAACGACAGCCGTATTACCCAGGCGGTGGGGGGGGTCATTATACCGATATGGCACCGAATCCGGCATGGTCATATTAATGGGGCGTTGGTAGGCAAAAATTAACATTTTGCCAGGACTGTCGTGTTGCTTTAAATGCCATGTTTCCGGTATGATAGTATGCCGGGAAGTTTATGGTACCTGTATAATCGTGTTGCCCGGATGATGGTCATGTAACCGGTATGATGTTACCCGGCAGGTCATTTAGTATGAACGGTCGTGCTTCAGGGATGGTCATGTTTTCGGAGTGGAGTTTTCAGAATGACAGTTTAATGAGAAAAATCGTGCTTTTTTCACCGAGCCGCCTGTCGTGATGATGGTATCAAAACGATTTTGTCACCGGTATAATTATATTACTGCGTGTTACCGGGACATGCTTTGAATAAAATTATAAACCATGACAGGCTTCGGCTATGTGAAAAAAAAGAGTATCCAAAAAAGACGTGTTCAGTTAAATTGTTTTTTCACGTATGCTTGTTTACGTGTGTGTGATGTTACTGTCACTGGAAATGATCGTGTTGCTAGGACGATGGTCATGTTGCCGAGTATTAAAGGTCATAATGTAGGAAGGGTCGTGTACTGGGATGGTCATGTTTTCAAGGTTGCCGTGTTACCAAAATAACAGTTTTATGAGATAGATCGTACCTCTTTTCATTGAGTCGCTGCCCATTAAGTTGTTATCAAAGTGGTAAGGGTGTTACGGGATATAACTTTTCTTTATTTTGTCCATGTAAATGACAATGTAAAACCAAATAGGCTTCTTTTATGTTAAAAAAGTAGTATCCTGTGTACAATAAAATGCAATTGCATGTGCGTGTTCTTAGTGTTTGTTGTAATGAGCTCATTATATATATAATACATAAAGTCATTCTAACACAATCAGCTTTTTATTTGCAGTTGTCACATCATTGTTATTAGGACAGAGAAAGATATCAGCAATATGGATGATTTCAGCGTTGATTATGCAGCATAAACAATTACTGCCTGTGCATTTGACGGGGGTTCATTATGTAAAACCTCGATGAATCTATGAACAGAATCTATAGCCTCACATTGTGTTCTCGCTGGATAAAAAAGCGAAGTAACCATTAGTGGTATGTGGTTATTGACTTCAATGTCTGCCTTGTATTATTCCTATTTACAGTGACGAATATTGAAGGGGTTACGAATAGCGTTACAAATTACATATAATATATATTCAACAGACTAAATCAAATTTAATTGGTGTGAAATACTGAAGGTCAGTGTTGTTTAGAACAAAAAGGGTAAAAAAACATACGAGGAGGACATAATGTCACAAAACCCCGGCGACTACAAAAATAAGGTGACATTAGTATGCACTGGTGAGCTGGCCAGTTATGGGGTATTCGTATTCAGTATTTGTATTTTAATGTATATGTATTTGAATACATAATTTTGAGTATTCGTATTCGTATTCAAATACTTCAAAGTATGTCAAATGTATTCGTTTTCCCATTCGAATTCATAGAATATGTATTTGTATTAAGTGAATACATGATGAATACTTTATTTTATCAAATTGATCGACCACTATTAATTTGGGTTGTGTTATAAACATTATAACAATAAGCAATATTTTCTTTCATTTATTTATCTGAAAAACTGTTAGTGAAAAATATGTTATCATAGTTATCGTAGTACATAGAAAAATTTGAAAACTGTTGTTGCAGCCATGTAATCATGTCAACAGTTCACACTTTACTATCCAGAGCTCAATATAGCCCATAGAGAGATTAGGTAAAATTTGAGACCATTTGTGACCTATGTAAAACTATTTGAAACAACTAATTTTACAATTTGATTTATCTGCACGGGACAGAATTGACGGTCCTTGGGTAAATTTAAATACATGGTAGCCACTGGATTGCCGTGTTCATGTTTTGCTACACTTATCGAGGCCATGCAGACAGTATATTTCCAAGTACGGGGGTAGTCAAACTGTTATAGTCCTAAATATTGCAAGATTTAAAATTTAAAGATAAAAAAACGATATACTTCAAGTTAATTTAACATTCATGGTATGACTGATTGATTAATCGACTTTACTTCTAATCCCCCCCCCCCAAAAAAAAAAATAGAATATATTTGTTTTCTGTGCAAATATAGGCTTACGATGACAATGTTTACACACTTCAAGGTTAAAATAAACACTGAAGGCATACTAGCCAAATGTAAGAGTGAGATACGTAAAGACGGAATGACCAACACTCTAGTACTGTTCGTGTAAGCGACAATTAGAGCACTTGGCCAATTTCCGTAAGGAACGAATGTAATATAACAGGACCGGGGTGAAGTGTGTCACCCTCGAATTTATGGAAGGGCCATTAATGGCTTTTGTTATTTTGGATAATATAGGATTTTAGCTTTTTGATCATGCAAAGATAATGTTTTTGTTCTGCATGCAAAGAGAAAATTTTGACATCAGATACTGTGAGAGGTGTGCCGTTTTTACATTTTGCTCCGGGAGGATCTGCCATCTTCAGACTGGGAGAGAACTAGGCTCATAGTTCTCAAATGAGTCACATGAGTTCCAAGTCCTCTGCATTTTTTAACAAAGTTTAGCATAGGTGAAGAAACCCGGGGAGGGGGATGGAAACCCCCAAAATAACCCCCATAATAAATTTGGCGGGGGCTGCCCCCCCCCCCCTATTCCTAGATGTATAGTTAGTATATTATCCTGTACAGGACTGTAATAAGCTACCCCCTCCCCTTATCATCCCCGTTAGTGCGTACATATATATATATATATATATATATATATAAATATATATAGGCAAATATGTAGGCATATACATAGGCATATTTATTATACATGTATATATATATATTTATGTTTGTCTACTATTGCCCATCCCCTAATGAATATTTAGCTTAGCCGCCTATGTGTAGTATGGTCTCTCAGACCAATGTACTGGAGGTGTCAGATGTGGCCAGTAATGCATGCAATACAGCTTTATTTGCATGATCATACATAGTGACAATTATGAGTTAGACTCGAACTCACGATCTCCCGGCTTTGAGTCCTTTGCTCTACCCCTGAGCCACAGAAGCCAGTTTCAATTTTCCGTTGTAGGTCAGTGGTTTTCTTCGCTTTCTCCGTTTCCCAAAACAGTCCAAATTTTCGTTAAAAGCTGACCTAAAATGCTAATTGTGTCAGAGGCTTAAATTTATAGTATATACCAATCACGATAATTAGGATGTTCGTTTTTAGAAATGTGCATACGCAGTATTTCTATTATCTTTAAAACCACCTCCTCTTGGAATTTGGCAAAAAGGAATACATACGTGACTAAATGGGCTCAGAGCAGATTTACTTTGGATTTAGGACATGGGTGCATGATAAACAAATATTAACCGTCATATTTGCCTCCGACAGCGAGTACATGCTTCATCCCCGTTCGTCTGTCTGTGTTGTGTTTTTGTTTGCAGATACAATAACACGTGCAATCATAATCGGAATCCCATTAATATTTTCATGGTATTCTGGTAAAAGGAGAATCGATTAGATTTTTTGTGGATCCGACACATAACCCGGATTCAGGAGCGTCACCAAGGAATATTCACAAATATATAGCACTTCTGCAATAATGAACCTGGAAATATAGACCGTATACGTTAATTCCTACATGGGGGAGGCTTCTGTTCCTTAGAATGCAGTTTTCTAGTCTTATTAATGTTTCGTTTTGAAGTACATGTATATAAAATGCGGACATATAAAAACCGAAATAAATCATTCCACCTATCCAGCGATCAGTACTCACAAATGGATTGCGTTCCTGAAGTTCATATAAGACAAGATTTATATTATAATCACGATGTTTAAGGATCATGCATACCTATGGTGCAATGATTTTCATATTTATCTTATCTTATATTCTAATTATTTTCTTGTTTTTCTCTTGTTCTGGTAGAGTTTAAGGCCAAGTATTCGCTATAACTCCATGGATCAATACCTGCCATCACAAGGCTGGACGAACTCGGCAGCTTATGCAGCGGATAATAAATATAAAGGTTCTGAAGCATGTATATTTTCACTAAATGGTCACATTTCGTAAGGTGGTCAATTTTCACTACATATCATGTTTTCTGACAAAAAGCTAATACTGTTGCCTCTGTTGAATGACAAAGTGCATGTTCTATACATCAACAAAAAACTATGAACATGCCCTTTTCAGTGTTGCTAATTGCAGGCAGCTGTGGAAAGATCCAGAGTCAACAGGAGGCCCTAAAGTTACATGTTGATGTAATTTCTGAATGTCCCCTGTGACATGCTGATCAGCTAAAAAACCTACATAAAGCTTAATCAGCACAGATATGCTGCAGTAACCACATTATACCATATTATTTGATGGACCTACATGTATTGACTATGTTTTAAAGCTATTTCCTAATCTCTAAATCATAAAAGAAAACTTCTACCCAAAAGCCCTACAAGGTGATGCTGTCCCCTTTCATTTTCGAAAATGACATGAATTTTTCAGTCTTGTTAGAGGGCTCACAATTCATAATATCGTTTAGATTTGTTCATTACACAATGCTCATAAGTTGTACTTTCTGAAAAAGTAAACATTAAATAATGTTGTTCATTGCTGGCGTACACCATCTGTCTGAATTTCGGTGAATGCTTTGAAACGCAATTAAATTTTGATAAAACTGAAGAGGGGTTAGCTGTTACTTTGCCCAAATATTGCAAAAAGTCCGGTAATTTTTGCTTTTTGGGTCCATCCCACAAATGCGCATAATTAAGCTTTAATTTGGTATATCATATGCCCTTCTACCTGTCATGCAAGTGTAAAAATCAATCTCCTGAAAATAAGTGAATGGAATGTTATAACTTATTTTCGTCTGAAAAAAAACTATACTTTTAAATCAGCATGTTACTGGATTAAGGAATTATAACTCCATTCACTCCTCAGTTATCAGAGCAGTCAATATTATAATGAGTGGCAGTGAATCTAGTGAATCTAGGATAGAGCTGTGGAGCTTAAACAAGGGCCCAAGGATCCAGTGCTCACTTGTAAACATTTGCATAGACAAAATCAGAGAAAAAAACATTCATTTTCATGTGCCATAAACGCCACTGAATTAAATATTGACCAAAAAACAATATTTTTAGAACAACCTATAAAGCCAATCATTTGTATAAATTTAATCAGAATGTGACAACTGGTCAAGGACACTCACACAAAGGTAATGAGCACTTTGTGAAATGGGTCTGGTCTTCTTCTTATTTAAGGTTTCATCTGACACTACACTTGCATTACAAAAGAATAAGCGTGATGAAATGGGATTGTTTCATTAAGGATCAGATGTTTTCATTGGGTACTACTTTGATTTCCACAGATAAATGAAATCTGGGTCAATTTGCAGGTTAAACAAAGGAGAAATGTGTATACACCATTATTTCCATTAGTACGTACTAGTAGTGCAACACCACCTAAAAAGGTCAGACCTCATTTAGGACATTACTGACCACCAAGATAAATTGAAGATATCATACCTGTACTGTTTTAGTTATATTATTTGATATGAGACCTTGCTTCATGTATATTTGTGTACTTAAAAATTGAAAATTTGAATGATTCCATGTTTTTAATTCCTTATTTACCCCTATCGATTTTTGTTGTTCGACAAAAACATGTTTCCACAAACATTGAATCTCATACCTATGAAAATTCCAATGTGGCTAAACAAATATAGAAAAAAATGTTTTCTGTTTATCCTGAAAATTTCAGTTATTTATCTTAAATTGTTCTTGAGATACATCAGTTTATTATAATGAAATACAAACCGGAGAAAAAGCATTTTGAAGTTGCAGCTTAAAGTGTGTGTCGCATGCATAATGTAAACATAATGGGACATATTCTGATTATTGCTA
This sequence comes from Sipunculus nudus, assembly GCA_026874595.1. Classification (NCBI taxonomy): domain Eukaryota; kingdom Metazoa; phylum Annelida; class Sipuncula; order Golfingiida; family Sipunculidae; genus Sipunculus; species Sipunculus nudus. The sequence goes on from CM049307.1 coordinate 58,788,510, forward strand.
CGTTTGGTATATAAAAATAATTAATTGTCATGGTTCTTTGTTATCTCTGCATGTTATCTCAACGTAATGATAATATAGTACATAATGTGTTATACACAACACATTATCATGATAATTAATGTATACCCATCATGTCAAGGATATGTACGTTATATCAGTTTCACCTGCTCATTGTTTGGTATCGCAGAACTTATTGTATGGTATCGCAGAATTATCAATTAACACTTTTAAGCTAATCTCATAATTATTAACCGCGATTCATAATGGTTTAGGGTTATGTTCTTAGCTTTCTCTAGCTAAGTCCAAAACACAGGCGCTTGACACAATGTAGTCACCAGTGAGCGATATTACAGGCGTCACAGGGCCCATCCCCCTGCCCCTTCCTACATATCGAACTTGGTTCCCTTATTTTGATCTTATAAGGAGCACGAGAGGAAGTGGTCAGGTAGGACATTGTTTTAGGCCATATTAAGTGGTGACTATATCATAATTCGGGTGACTAGGCAGTCAAAGAGAGGGAATCAAGTTTAGTTCGTGGGAAGGTTGGTGAGATAGGTCACAGGGGAAGGGCCCAGTGAGGGAGGGTATAAAAATATATATTTATAATAAAATACACTAGCACACTAGCTGATAAACTCGGTATACCGGGCTTTTTACCGAGGTTTGGGAGGTATATTTACTGAGATATTGAATGTTGGCTCATTTTTTTTATTATGAAAGTTAAAAGAAAATATAGATTTTTAGTGGGGTACTCTCGGAATACTATATTTACAAATATTTTTACGGTTATTTTGTCGCGCTGCGCTCGTGGCAAAAATCATACCCGTTATGTTTACCTTGAAGACCTGGTCAGTGATGGTTTACATTGTGAACCGGAATGGGACGCGGAGGCATAGTGTTTCGTTGATATTTGACTGGTTTCTATCGACGGACGTATAAAGAATAGGTTGATGTGAGGAACACATGTAACAGAAGCGGATCCAGGGGGGGGGGGGGGGGGTCCAGGGGGTCCGGACCCCCCCTTTTTCATCAGAAACAACGTTTTTTTAAGGGCTTCAGACAAAATTTTGCCGCCTGGACCCCCCCCTTTTTCAGACCTGAGGACCTTTTTTTTAGGGTTTTCATTAGTCCTCCTGGGTTGGACCCCCCCCTTTTCCTAAATCCTGGATCCGCCCCTGTGTAAGATTAATTATATGTACGTTGCAAGGAAACTGTTCCTGAAGAAGGAAACAGAAATATGCATACATCGTAAGTAGCAGAAGCGGACCCAGTGGGACTCCATACAGTGGGTCCATATCCGATTTTCAGCCACCGCAACCTTTTTCCTTGTATTAGACAAATTTTGAGGCCTGAAACCCCCGCCACCACCCCAGCCCTGTTCCTGAAATTGAGGCCTTGAATTAGGTTTTGTCATTAATCCTCCTGGGTTTAACTCTCCATTTCATAAAGCGAGAAACATGTGTTTTTCTCTTTTACAGACCACGCACGTGGGTCAAATCCCCTATTGAAAGCAAGCGTTATTCATATGAACAATAGTTCTTAGTGTTAGAGGTTAAGTGACCACGATGCACGCATTCCGGTGATTGCCGAAGGCAGTTCAGCTGTGCTCGGTAAAAAAAAAAACGGAAAAATCACTCAAAATTATATGTATATTAAAAAATATTTATTTTCATATCGCCTATGTCACTGCGGGGATAATAACCTTTAAAATGATGTATGGCACAATATTGTACACAACGCGGTTTTAGAGAACATTGCGGACAAACGTGAACCGAATTCCTTTTATAAGTATTAGATGTGTCTTTAAATCACATTTAATTCGAAATAGTCGGAGGTTGCTATATGGGGGCTAATTTGCCTGATATTGATGCTTGGATTATTAGGTCGCTGATCAACGGTGCTGATCAGCGAAACAGTCACTGCCAGGTGTAGGTTGCGTTTTATGTTTAAAAATTTAAAAATCTTTGAAAATATGGAATACTAATAGAAATGGTGTCTTTTAATCTTATTTAATCACACAATAGTCGAACGTTGCTTTATGGGGGCTAATTTGCCTGAAATTAATGCTTTAATTGAAAGGTCGCTGATCAGACCGCTGATCAGCGCGCTGATCAGCGAATTATACCCTCCCGCCCTGTAACGCTTGTAACATCGCTCACCGGTGAATACATTGTCACAGTGAAGCGCCTTTGGTCAAAAACAGTCATCCCAAATTGCGATTGTATACCCTCTATATTATTTTTGCAGTAACTCCGGCGAGGTACTCAATCTTCTACACATGGAAACACAAATGGTTGGATCCTGTTACGATCTCGTAATTTTACTTTAGTCCTGGAGAGAGTTAAGGAGAGAATATGAAAACGGAGGAGGCACCCTCGTTAGCATTGAGAAAAAGGAGGATCAAGCACACATCGAGATAATATATCCTCTTACGACAAGAAATTCCCCTACATATGAAAAAAGTCTCACTTAAACAGAAAAAAAAATATATATTTTTCCTTGTAACATTTAAGATAATGATGCTTAATTTACTGGATACATTTTTTTATCCGTGTTTCCTTGGTGTCACAGGTGTATCATTCTTCACAGTACCTTTAAAAGTGTACTCTCAGCATTTTTCCCATGTGAATGAAACACTCAAGAAAAGTGTATTTGACAGACTGAGGAATTTTCTGATAGCACGAGTATTAACACTGCCAGTCTATCCTGGAGGAACCAGTGATACAATGTTAGCTGTAGTAATGTAGTGGAGTCCACACCAACCGAGACCGAGTGCAAGTCCGAGTCCAGCCCACTGGAGCCCAAATCCGAGCCCGCGTCAAGAGGTTCGAGTGTAAGTCTTAATTATTTGGAACCCGAGTCCATGTACGAGTTCAGCATTAATATCATTTGAAAAGCAAGTTCAAATGGAAATTTCAGCTTAACATGTACATCTTAAATTTGTTCAATCATTCATTTCAATCATAATGGTTAATTACATTTATAACTCCCGATGCTGAGAAAAGCTTAATATATATGATGTTATTATTTTGTAATATTCTGTAAGTAAGGTTCGCACATTTACATAAAGTCTTTATAATATGTTTTCTGTTGGACTGGAGATGGACTCCCTCCAGAACAAGGCTTAGTCCTGTGCTCTAGACCACTGCTTAGCCAAAACCAGTAATTTTTTTTTTATAAACGATAAGTAGCGTTTCAGCTATGAGATATTTACCTGTTATATTGGGTAGTCTTCACCGGTGTCATGCAATTACACTGGATAACCTGGTGAGTGGCAAAACAAAGGCTGAGCCTAATAATTTTGAATGGGCCTCTACTCCGGACAATCAAATGTCCCTATGCACAATGGTAAATGATTCTTTGAATTTAAAATATATTATTGTGAATCAGATTTCTTCCAAAACTGTATATATTGGTCTTATATGGTGTCTCACCAAATCTGCTAAACACTATATGCGTAAAGCTGCTAACAGTCAGACCAACCAATAAACCAAGGGGATAACATCAAAGGAATGAGAGACAACGCTAATAAATATATGCCAGGTCAGTATTCGATAATCCATGTTCGTGTGCTCTCGCGTGTGTGTTTGTGTGGGTGTCTGTTCAAGATATAAGTCGGGCAATCATGAACGGAATCTCATTACATTTTCAAGTCATTTCTATAATGGGCCAATGAAGATTCTATTTTATTTTCGTGTGGGTCTTGTACATGATCTGGATTCACGTATTCACAAATGTAGTCTCTTATGCACAAATGAACCTTTTAATATAGGCCGAATAAGTAAATGTTGCACAAAAAGTCCTCATGTTTTCATAATATATAGCAAACCAAAAGAAAAAATTTAGGGGTGGAGATAAACAACCCACTATTACACCGGAGCGAGCCATTGAGCACACTCTCAAAAAAATATTCCTTTTGCAAACTTTGCGTGGCCACAGAGTTAAAGTATTTTTTGGTAAAATGATCCAATGTTAAACAAATTTAGAACGTTAATTTTATTGTTACAGGGTTGCTTCCAAAGTGTCTTGTAAAGTAAACTTGTTTAAGGAATTCCATATACCCATGCCAGCCAAATAAATTTCTGCTGCGCGAACTAACTGTGTCATACGTAAACGACAAATCGTATACAGCAGTATATGCAGTGCTCGCTAATGTTACATTAATCACACAACGCACTCGAAAGATATCATTTAAACGGACTTACCTTTGTTTTATTTAGGTGCTTAGTTCCTGTAAGATGGAAATTTTTGTCTTGATCATGAAACTGAAAGAGATTTCACACCGGGCCTACGTACAGTTGAGTAATGCGGCGTACTCACTACGCCGAGCATTCCCTGCAATTCGCTGTGCCTACGCTGGCCAACGTGGCAATCGCCGAGGGACGCAAAGGGATACGCGAGATTGACGCAAAAAAATTAAACCTGTTTTTTCACGTACTGTCGGCGTAGCGCATTCGACGCAGTTTTCACGCATGTGTACGCAACACTACGCTACTGCACGCCAGGCCTATGTATACATTCGCAACCCTACGCCTGTTATACGCAATCCTACGCGTAAGTATGCCTGTTGCATATGCCGTGTATGTACGCAATGCCTATACACAGGGTACAACAACCAACCGTCATTTAATGCATAACTAGCAACATTTTTTCATACTCGGTACGCCGCATACGCAACTCCAGATGTAGACTGGTACCCTGCTCTATTATGGCCCTCAGCCGAGGATAGAGACAGGCGTACAATGCCATCTCAAGTACTCCCAGTTGCAACTCCTGACTTACCTGTAGACTGGTTCCAACTCCAGTATGCACGCTCATACTGGTTGACATGGACGTGCACGCGATCCTGGTTGAGTATCCGTGAAGATTTCTTATAAAATAACTTTTAGTTATTTCTAGATTTCAAATATTGAAGAATGAGTTGTTGCACAAAAATTGAATAATGGATGTATAGATAATACGATATACTGAATCTTTGATATTCCACTGCGCGTAGCAGTGATTTATTATTAATATATATTAATCCAATCATTAATGTCACACGTAATGTGCACCCAACTTTTGGTAACTTCTCTGAGCAAACGAAATGCTTATTTTTATTATATATAATATATATATACTAGAGTTGGAATCAGTCTGCAGGGAGTACATAACATGGCGTTGTACGCCCGTCTCTATGATTGGCCTAGAGCAGCGTTGCCATAATATTGCGGGGTACCAGTCTACTCCAGATGTGAAACCCCTCATTCCTTAAGAATATCTCCCGCTCGCTCCGTATAGAAATTTATTTGTGTGGCGCCAACGTTAGTCGTATATAACACAATATAATGCGCCTGCTCTGCTGACAACAGGTAGCGCCACCATGTGATCGCATCAGATATAAAAAATGCTGGAAGAAGGCGAGCAAGCTCAATAAATAGGCGTCATATCCTTGATGTTGCTTACGATAACCCTGTCTATTGAGGCTTCAGTCACCATATCAGCAGATGTTCCTCTTCAGGGCATGATGTGGTGTCCTAAGGGGGGGGGGGCTTATTCATTTACAATTTATATTGTTGATACAGACAAAATAAATTTCATTGCAAGAAATTCCCAAATTCAGTTAAAATAGGGATTTTTTAATAATATACATTTAAACATAAAAGAATTCTATTCACATACCAAATATGTAAAATAAACTTTAAATATTGAGCGTTCTCCTTAAAATATCATGGTATCTCCCAATATTTCGTTCTAATCCCGTTTATTTTTTTTTTTTACAGTACACATGTGATACTATCAAAACTATTCGTTAAAACGTAACTATCAAAATGAGGTTAACAACACATGGCGTCAGTGATGTCCTTCTTACCACAAGATCCAGGAAAAACAGAAGGTTAAAATTATGAATGTTTGTGTTTGTAATGAGATCGATCCTATATCCCATAATACCAATTTTTTATAATGTTTAAAATTGGGGAAATGTTCGCAAATTGTCAGCTGGCACCTGTTGGTAAAATAGACTATATAGTTAACATATTTTCAACTCCTCAAACTTTGGCTTATTTCTCCAGGGTTGTAAATTGTGCCAATACAAATAGTATCAGCATAATTAAAATATATATATATACTACAATGATTCCCGCTTTTCTATTTTAGCAAACTTTATAAATAAGCTACCATTGGAGTCTCTTGTCCCAATTTTCCGCAGATGATTTTAAAATATTAAATTTTTTTTAAATAAAATATTTAACACTTTCCTGTCAGTGGCTGGGGACTTATATTAAGATTTCCTTTACAGAATCTATGAAATGTATCTTATTACGGTAGGTTATCTATAATAAAAAAAACGATATCCTTATAAAATGTTCTTTATACAAACAACTTTACCCAAATATGATTTTGTTTTCGCTGAGTTTATTGGTACCACTTAACAAGGCCAGGTAAATGGTGGCTATATTTGGGTTTAAACAAAATTTATTGCAAAATAGCAGCAGATTTTGAAAACATGGCACTTTACGATATTAATTCTTCTCCCGGTGAATATTTTGGTTATATTTTCATGTTTAATTCTAAACAATAACGTCATCGTTTACTGAGTTCATACAAGTGCGTCCAGGGACCTGAAATTAACAAATCACGCCGTGTAAATTTCAGTGTCACACCTGGTTATGAGACTGAAACTTACAAGTTTTACCAAGCTGAAGCGCACCCCTTGGAAAATAAAAAAGCCATAATGAGGTGATGGTAATATATATTCATTTACTTTCGCTCAGATGATTTACTACTTGTTTCTTTTATATCAGATGAAGGAATAATAAAAAGGTGGTTATACATTAATAACTTTCGCTTTGATGGTTAGTTTTTGTCCCTGTAAACTCAGCTTTGTCTTTTGTGTGCTGTGATTTATTTAGTCCCTCGTTACTAATGGAAACAATAAAATGGCTGTACATTCAAGGTACTTCTCATTTACTTTGATAATATAAATAACCACATACACACAATTTGTTTTAATTGTAGTTAAAGGCAGTCAGCTTTCAAGGTGAGCATATGTAAAACACCCTATGTGTCTCTTCTTCTCTCATTCACAGATTGTCTTTCTGTGGAATATTTTTATGCGGACAATGTGATGAATGAACTATGGTCCGTCCCTCCGTCCGTCAGCCACTCCGTCCGCTAACAACTTACCAGGGTTTCAAGGATTTTTATGAAATACACCATAACTAATTACCAATAGATTATCTCGCTCAGGTAAAGGCAAAATCCACGAATTGAATGAGGAAATATATCACTTGGCTACATTGTGGGGTCTTTGTGAAAACTACCAGAAATATTATGCAATTTAATGAAACTCAACAAAAATATTAACCAATTTAATATCTCGCGCAAGCCCGGTTCCCGGCAGAATCCATGTATATATAATGAGGCCAGAGATATACTATTGTGGCGCCGTGATGACTTACCAAAACACTCATTATAAATATTTACCAATAGTGTCTCTCATGTGAATTAAATTCCAAGTTATAGCCATGTTTAGCTCCTGTTATCTCATTATTCATTATGTAATTTACCTTAAGACTTTTAACCAGACTAAACGTGGCTAAATATGACTCAAATATATGATTATTAATCCATAAAGCTTATAGTTAATGTTGTTAGCTGAGCATATATATTTTTTTCTTAGGCCTAATAAGAAGTTCCGTTTACACAAATCTCTGTTTTTTTCTTTCAGATGCCTTTTCGTCATCGGTATCCCCATCCCTATGCTATGGTTTTCATGCTTTTGTACATTGGTCATCTACGCCAGGGGAAAATTCTTCAACAAGCATGGAAAGACGATTTCGGTAAAACAAAATGGCTGAACAAGGCACAAGTGAAACCAAATCACGCGAGGGAAAATATGAAAGACCGGTTGAACCAAACACCTTATGTTAGCAATACAAAGAAGCAACCAGAGAAAAAACAAGATCTGCATGACACTATAGACGGCTGTCCGCAGAACAATATATGTTCAAACATCACTTGTGTGCGAAAATGCAATATTATTAACGGGGCACCTGAGGTCATTGCTAATTGCTCTAACATTTGTGATGATGCAGTTGGAGAGATATCTAAATTACCAATTAACATTACATCATTATTGCTGTACAACACTTGTTTAACAAATATACCTGGTGGTATCTTTCGCCACCTGAAACATCTTAAGACCTTAAATTTCAGTCAGAACCACCTGATAAATGCACTTAATGACAGTGAAACATTCGATGGTCTTACAAATTTAACAACTTTAACCATGGAAGGTCTTTACTATTGTACTAAAGGAGAGCATCATTCAGTTTATATTGCCGAAAAATTTTCCATCCACTGGAGAATCTGGAATATTTAAATCTTGATAGTTGGATAGGATATATAAAAAACATCATGCGAATAATATAGAATTGGTCTTGAAGAACCTCTCCAACCAATATCTTGAGACACTTTCTCTTAATCATGTTAATGGATTCAATAGAGATGGTGTTCTTTGGATTATTCCAGAAACCCTAACGCAGCACATTAATAATACTCTGAAGCGCTTGTATATGTCACAAAACCGGATTGTTTGTATCCCGAGAGGCTTCTTAAAACGTTTGGGCGCAATAGAATATTTAGATCTTTCCAAAAACCCAATACTGGGCGGCACTTCGGATTTGGTTAGTTTCAACCTTTCATACATGGAAAATCTAATTACATTAAATATGAGTGGACAGGATTTCGTTAAATTTCCACATTCCCTGTACCCATTTGATTACGTTTTGCCAGATTTGTCATTTAGATATAGGCCTATAAACTTTGACAAGGCCATTTGCAAAACATATTTTAGTTTTCCACCACGATTAACAGTGTTGGATATAAGTAACAGACACTTGAACATACCTCAATTCGATATTCCAGACGGAACGTGTATAAACAGCAGTAATATGCTGCAACATTTAAACATGTCTCACAACTGGTTGTCACGTGACATCTTTGGGCCAGTGTGGAATTTCCCCAAGCTTGAAACGCTGAGGGTTGATGGGTCCAGGATGCTGTTTACAAACCCAACACAGTTTAGCAACCTGACGAACCTGAAAATGCTAAACTTAAGTATGTGTTCACTTAAATGGATTATTGGTTCAAATGAGACAAAATGGGATCAAATTTTATCTACCCGGAACATGCCAAATTTGACCAATGTTGAAATGTCATATAATTACTTCACACATCTGCCGAAAGGTCTTGTGAAGAATCTTACTGGACTGACACACCTCTGGTTAGATCGAAACAATTTGAACAAAATCCATTTTATCATCTCCGAGTCAAACCTGGAATATTTAGATTTAAGCTACAATCAGCTGAAAACTCTAAAAAAGCATGTCAGGAACGACTGGGGTAAGAGAGCTCACGTTGGCAATTTAACTGTGATATTGGCAGGAAATGCCTTTACCTGTGCTTGCAAAGATATAGATATGTTGAGATGGGTACAAGAAGAGAAGAAACACATTATTTTTATTGACTTCAACTGTACTAGTGAAATCCATCATGGGAAAAAGGTAAATGTACTTTCTGTGGAATTGGACAACCTCTTGGGATACTGTAACAGTTCGGACTCTACTGAACAGATCATCTTTTCCTATTGTCTTTACATTGTGTTTATCTTTGTTTGCTTCACATGTAGTGTTGCCACTCGGTTCCGCTGGCACGCGGTGTACCTGTGGTATTTCATAAAAGCCCAAGTCCACAAACGTGAAAGACAGAAAACGAATTCTAAGCATGTCTTTGATATTTTCGTTTGCTATAACTCGGGTGATCTGGACTGGATAGCATACAAGCTTGTTCCTGTGTTAGAAGAAAAATACGGGTACAGATTGTGCGTCCATGAACGAGATTTCCGTGTAGGATTGCCCATTGTTGATAATATAATGGACGCTTTTGAAAACAGCAAAAAAGTCGTCCTCGTTGTTTCTCGAAAATGTATCGGGAAAAAATTCTTCAACTTTGAACTTCGCCTCTCTCAAGTACAGAATCCGACTAAAGTGATTTGTGTGTTATTGGAAGACCCGGAGAATCTTCCTCGTGGACGGATACCAGGAGCATTACAATACCTCCTGAATACGAATACCTATATTATCTGGAAAGAGACGGAAGAACCGTTGTTCTGGTTAAGACTGAGGGATGCGATAGGAAAACCTCTAGTAAGGCAGCATATGGCAGAGAAGTGGTATGATGCGGACAAAGAAATATCAAATACTGATGTATCGTCATCGTATCCTAGAGGTCCAAATTTTCGCCTTTAAACACATCTCAATAGAATATACTGGTGGTTGTGACACTAGGCTGAAGGGGAAAGTATAGTTATATTCTCACATATATCCTTATACTTTATTTGTTTATATGACTATTAAGGTTGCCTAAATGCCTAAGTGAGATAATGCATAATATGCTTACACCCGAGTTTATTTGTAGGCTGTTTTGGGCAGGATCAAGATGTTTCTTTATATACTTTGCACGAGAAGGATATGTATTATAAAGGTAATTGTTTTCTCCCAAAAATATAGGGATGTTTCACACATTCTGTAAATAACGGATTTTCAGTAAAAGGAGTACATTTTTCATTACTGTGAAAACTTTGGAAAGACTTTGTTGCGCTTTTTATTGCACACGACTTAATCTCTATTTGTCGGCATTTTCTTGCATTTTCTTACTTTATATATCTTCCTATATAAAATATAGAATTTATACGTAAATATACTTCCGATGTATCACTGACACGCTGACGCAAGTTTTAACAATTTACAAGAAGAAAAAATCAAAGTTTTTGCATTGATAAAAAAGGTCATTTTTACTTTCAAGACTTAAGAACTACCAGCATTTTAAAGATCAGGTTCATGAAATGGGAAATTAACAAAATATCTAAGAAATATAGATTTAATAATGTTAAAGATTACTTTAATAAACAATAAATGAGGGGTTCTTTAACATTGTTAAAAAATTCAAAATGCTAAAATGTATTCTTAAAATACATGGAGAGTTGAAAGTAAGCGCATCTCTTATGTACATGTTTGCTAGTTATATATATACATAACTATATTTATCTAAACAGTCCAATGGTTCGAAGACTTCTTTCTGTGTATTTTTGTCAAAATATACATCTTCCAATGTGTATATTTTTCCATAAATAGATTCTTGTAAAAACAATATGGAATAACTACGAGAGTTGATTTGGCTGATTTGCTTGGTAAGGCAATGGAACCGATTCTCGTTACTTAAATACCCATAAAAAAATAATCCAATGGTTTGAAATTTGCTTGCTGATATCATTTGTCGACTTTCATCAGGTACCCTTTGTAAGAATAGTTGGATTTGTTTAGAGACCAAAAACCCCGATCGTTTAACCGATCTATATGATGCATTTGTACCTTTAATACAGAAAGGTATTGGTAAAGTATTATATTTCTGTATATTATTTTACATTATAATATACAACTTCAAATAAGAATACTAATCAAGCAAAATTTGAAGCTTGTTTATTCATTTTAGTAGCCTTTGGTTACCATGTACAATCTGTCACAATAAATAATTCTCTCAATTTGAATAATATTAAATATTATATCGTATATGGTATAATAACGTATCACATAATCTCAAGCCCAGGATTCTTAATTAAAAGAACGCCAGGGTGCATTTGCACAAGTAATACAGAAAACCAAAATATACAACTTCCATAATGTATAATGATCTTCAAATATACCCCTTAAAATGTTTCAACATTAACTCTGAGAGATGGTGTTGAATATTTTGCTTTTAAATCAACGTAACCGATCTCAGTTCACTTGATTAACTCATGCATGAGATGTGTCTTTCGTATTTAACGTTCAATATAGAGTTGATCATGTTGAAGAGGGAATTAATAATCTGGTAAATGAGTACGATCCACTCATTTAAGATCAGTTTATGATATAAAATATCTTTTGTATGAAATAATCTATGAATACAGGATCATTTAATGTAAGTCAGCATGTCTATTACGTGCGAAACATTTATTTATGTAAGAACAAATGATCCTATTATTACGAAATGGCAGTCCATATATATATATATATATATATATATATATATATATAGCTTGAACGTAGGCGCTCATGTGAGAGTTCTTGTAAATGTAACTAGTTTTGGAGAAGAGTTACCAGAATTAAATGGAAGAAAATTCTGTTGACATGTTGTTTTCTATTGAGCCCCAGAGACGACATAACAAAAAATACGACATGACAAAACAAAATATTGCTAAACATGGGAAAAATATTTAAGAAAGAAAAAGTCCGCTAACTCGTTCCAACGAGATACTATCTCGTGCGCACGACATACTTACACGTTCCAACGACATACTATGTCGTGCGATCGACATAATAACTGGTTCCCACGAGATACTCTCTCGTGCGCACGACTTAGCCGACCAATCAGATAAGGTCGGTATCCAAAATACTATCTCAAGCGCACGACATATTAACTCGTGGGAACGAGTTAGTAAACAATTTGTTTCTTCAATATTTTTTTTCTTCAATGTTCAGTCATATTTTTTTTTCTTACTTATGTTAATAGTCCAGAGAAATATAACAAATTAACATTTAAACATGATTTTTACTCAATTTTTAAAATGAAATGAAACATGCAATACCAGTACAGTCATGTGAACACGCCTTAAGCCGTGGTCCCAACCCGCCGTACTTCCAAGTGCGTGCTGTCTACTTGCAAAAACGTGGGCAAAACTTGAGGAACCGTACGTGGTGAGTACCGCTTCAGTACGAATTTTGGAGCACACAGACACGCCGTAGCACTTTTGGTGCAGGGGGAACTTTCGCTGCGTTCGGGCCACGGATTCACCCCCGACATCGGGCGGAAAAACTCACGTTCATCGCACTTACAAAATGCGAATGAGTAAGGGCACCGTGCGTGAGCAGCACGTGTAAGTACTGCCTCCGTACCACAACGTGGCAATCGCACGAGGATCGTACTTTACAAGCACGTTGTAAGCACTTACCACGTGCGCATCGTACGATGCACGCAACCGCTCACGGGCCACGTACTTACACCTTGCGCAACCGTGCGTTTACGTACTCCCTCCTTACTCTTGCCACTCCCTCCCCATGTTTTCAGGATAACGGTGCGGCCGTGGCCTCCCCAAAAAACGTACGGACTAAAAACACGCACGGTGGATTGTGACCGGGGCTTTAGGCTCGTAGCTGCGAAAAGAAATTTATGGGCAAGTAAAAATTCATATATGACAGGTTAAAGCTAGACGTTCGGGCAAGTGCTTTCAAAAATTAATGTCGAACCCTGCCCGTGGTGCATGACCACCTCCAATTGCTTCGCCATGTTCGTAAATTAAGGCCGGCACTCAAATTTGTCTAGCTTTAACACTAATTATATATCTATATAATTAATACGGAGTTGAGTTTTTCTAGACCACGGTTTACCTGCTTCCGTTCTGATTTGACTCTCCAAATTCGGCAGACTTATCGGTGGTGTGCTCTTCTAGTTTTATTTTGCGGAATTATGCCCTATTGAGCTGAATAATTTATAATTTTAATATATCACCATAAGTTGCCCCTTTTTCTTTTGTGCTGCAAGGTCCTCCACGCCTGTGACGCTTTCTCAGGAGGCGCCTCGGAGATTTTCACTGGCCTGTTAAGGCCGTGGCCAGAGCGCATGTCCTGCCCAAAAGGCATTTTCGTGCAATACGCGGGTCCACTTTAATTCCCATTGATCCCCCATATTCATTGTAACGCCTCTAAAAGAATTTTCTCTCTCAAAAGGAAGTAAAGGTTTTTAATCCAAAGACCACATTGCTCCGCTTTCAATGCGAGGGCTTTACAGTTTGGTCAACACTGGGCACTGAGTCCAGTGATGTTACCACCGTTTGACAATTTTTTTAGGGGTTACACACTCTTGGACATGCGCCGTAAGTTAACGGTAGTATACCGGCATCCGTCGCTGCCGGTAGTCTACCGTAGAAAAACGGTAGGCCGTAATCTGCAGATTACGGTAGGACGTAAAATAACGGTAGACTACCGTACTTTGAGAACTACGTTATCGGGTCAAATTACGGTAGAATACCGTATTTTCACGGTATTCTCTGTAATAATATTGTGGTTATTATTAATATTATAAAAAAATTTTATTTCTGGTACTATTATGATTATGTATTATTGTAATATTATATATGTATGTTTATGTATAGATGTGGGTTTGGGGGGGGGGGGCTTACACTCTACCCTTTGTCACTTTGAATTTGGATTTCACAAATGGCAGGTAGTTAGATCAGCTAAATAGGAAGGTAAATTGAAGGAATGAGAATGATACAAACAGCAAAAAAAGTATATTCAAGGGAAAACTTTATTATAAAACACAAAATTATCAATACGCATATTCACAATCAACAACTCTGAGAAAAACATGATTAAACATTCATATACGTGTATATAAATGCATCTGTTCATACACACAAACATATTTGGGCGAAATGTATTACAAACTTGCAAGGAGATACCAAGTGTTTTTAAAAGTCCTGTGCCTCGGTATTGCATTTTGCAGATTTAAATAAAAAATGCCTTTTGAGTCCCCATGTCAAACATACAGTCAGTGTGTTGATGAACTCACGTGTTTTTTTACAATCAGCCTGTTCAAATTAGACGCGAAAATACAATAAAATGTATATATCATATATATCATGATAATATATATATATATACAAGTTATTTATATATATATATATATATATATATATTGTATATAATACGTCCAAGATGCCTATATTTGGTAAGTGGTAATTCCAAGTGGTAATTCCTATTCGTCTTATTCATCTGGTCGGTGATGACTGTAATTGTTTATTTCTCTGCTTTGGGTCAAACTCATAGTCTAAAACAGAGAAAATACAAAAAGTATCAGTTACATAAACATGATTTGGGTGCCTGATATATATCATATATAAATTATGTATTGAGATTTAAATAAAAAGATTAACTTGGATATTTTCAAGACACTCAAATACTTAAACAAATATGCAGAGTGTATTTCTAAAATAATCTGAATATTCATTTAAATCACACGTAAATGGCACAAATGTATTTCCACATGAGATGAAGAATAAACAAAGTTAAAACAAGTATGTACAGCAGTGGTGTTATCATGATGATATAAAAAGGGCTGTATTTAAATTCCGAAATCATGTAAGCCAATAAGTGATATACACGCGGGTCGTACATCTGAAATATATTTAACTAACAATATATCAACACACCGTTTTACACACAATATACAAAATACACAGCACGAACAGTGATACCACCAAACCAGGGATGGTGTGATTTGAAGTAGCCAGTTTTGGTAAAAAATCTTAATTTACCAGAGAAATATATATAATACGTGCCAATTAAAGATTCCTAAAGTAGATTGCGAAACAAGGTACAAAGGTAAACTCACCGAAAACATGGGATTATTCGAGATTGTACGCCTCTGCGAGCTGCTGGAAATGTCAAATATGGCGGTGAAAAACCTGAAAACGCCCGGATGTTAACAAAGGAAACGCACGTGCTCGGGGCCCCCTGGGGTGACCAGATGTTGACAAGGCATGATAAGACCCTGTGCAGGCTCAATTCACGGTAGTCTACCGTTAATCGAGTAAAGTACGGCCGGGCCGTGAAATGACGGTACTAACGTGAAAGAAACACGGTAAACTACCGTGAAACTACAGCCATGTCTAAGGCCCCTTTTCCATGCGAGCGGAAACGCGCGCGTTTCAGCGCGCTGAAAAAAACGCGCTGAATTTAGCTTTTCCATATGCGCGGAAACGCGCGCGTTCCCGCGGAATCCCCCCTCCGCATAACGTGCTCCTATAAGGGAATCCCCATCCTAAATCGTTCCCAGTAACATGTCAAGCATGTACATGTATTTGTACATGTCACTGTACATGCATTTATAACTTTCACTGTTAAAAGTTGCACGTAAAATAACGGTGCTTTGCACCGGCAGCAAAGTTGACAGTGCAATGCACCGTTATTTTACGGTAATTTTTGACAGTGTTCGTTATATTTACAGGAACGTATAGTTTTCATTACTATTGACATTCGGAATAATACATATATATATATATATATATATATATATATATATATATATATATATATATATATATATATATATTAAATAAAGTGGACAAGCAGAGCAGCGATAAAGAAGGATTTGTCACCACGATCAATGCTGGGGCGTCTGCAAGCAGAGAGCATTCGTGTACTTGACCTCTACAAGTAGACTCACCCGCGCGCGTTTCCGCTCGCATGGAAAAGGGACACATGATAAACACTGGTGCGACTTTTCCGCGCGCGGAAACGCGCGCTGAAAAATCGCGCATCGCACGATGTCGATTTCACACGCGCGCGGAAACGCGTGCATGGAAAAGGTATATCTGATTAACACTTGCGCGATTTTTTCAACGCGCGGAAACGGCGCATGGAAAAGGCCCCTAAGAGTGCAGGTATGTTGATCCTTATACATTCAATAATACCTTTCCATGATAACCATGGTTTCAACAGTTCGGCCAAGTAGTCTTTTTTTTCAAAAAGAAGCCCCACAACTTAATCATCAATCGGGTTGGTTGGGGGTGGGGTCGGGGGGGGGGGGTCACATAAATTTGTTAAGATCCGTTGTCTGTAGGGACGGTGAAACATAGAAAAAAATATCACCAATACATCTTGGGGTCGGGGGGGGGGGGGGGTTCACGTAAATTTGTTAAGATCCGTTGTCTGTAGGGACGGTGAAACAAAGAAAAAAAATATCACCAATACATCTTTAAATTGATAACAAACTAGAATCTGTAGTCAGGGCGTACAGACCTCTACTATATTCTCCTTTAATATCAGTCATGTGTTGACGTGTATGCGTTTCATGTGTGAACACCGTCATGCTTAAGCAACACGAGTTCACCTTGCGAATATGGCAGAAAAAATAAATACGAACTAGCAAATACCCGTGCTACGCACGGTTTGGGACGACACGACAATCCGTACGGTGGTATCGGAAATCCACAGAAAATCCGGAGATACGGAAAATCACACAAATCGCATTACGATATTAATATATAGATCCATTATATGTATGGTGTTGTGGATAAATATCTTTCGGAACAGCGTTCGGAACATGTTTCGGAACAGCGTACAGTCGCACACGGTCCCCGAAGCCAGTGCTTAATATGTGGTCGGGGTCATTGACAAATAGTCACCTACACATGTACCATGTGACATGAGAAACTGATCAACAGGATTACATATATATACAAAAGAAAGCGTCCACGGAATAGACCTAAGAAGAAAATGCAAAAATCCCAGTTTTATTTGTGAAAATAGTGTCAATGATGGCCATGACTTATACGAAATAAGCATACATACTGAATGAAAGAATTAACTCTTTAAAAACAAAGAGTATTACATAAACATTATTGAAAATCAGGTGGCATATGCATGTAAAAGAAACAAATACAAGTACAAACGTATCAAATATACATTTTTACAGGAGTTACACATTTGTAACTGCATTAATGAGAAAAAAATCTCGATTTTCAAAATATTTTTAGTCAATATAATAGTTTACAACTTTGGTGGTGCCACTCCACACATGGACACATCACACTGTACCAACCAAGACGTAAATTTGGTGAATATTTGTTAAGGACCTCAATCGCATGCATGGCCCTGGACTTCGTGCGACCAAGTGCGACTGTATAAGACCAAAAAAATTAAAGGCATGGTTCTCAGGCACCGTCCGCGTCAATTGTACTCCCCCCCCCCCCATCCTCCCGCATAAAAAAAAAATATTTTGATTTTCATCTTTCAAGAAGATAAAATGATACAATTTTGATCAGTTTTCCTTTGTTATGAAGTGCTTTTGCGTGTAATAAAACAATTCTGCTATTTTCATGGTTTCCCAGATCATATGAAATTTTTATTGAAACAAACAAAACAAAGGTAAAATATCGCCCGGCCTCACAGGTTTCTGAAATAAAGTGCCTAAGAACCATACCTTTTTCTTTGGCCTATCCATCATGATTTCCTGCGACCCGGTAGATGTGCACTCAAGCATATCAGGTCACGAAGAGGGCTCCTGCAAAACAATACTTTCAAAGATCCCCCTTTTGAGAAGGGATCGCCGATGGGGATTATTTCGGGCCGGTCACCGTGAAATATAAGAAAACCCCGGATAGGGCCCCCGGAGTAAAACTCTGTCCCGCCATCACACACCCTATGGCCATTGTGTTACCGGGCCCAAAGACACAAAGAAAAGAGGCGCCCACGGGGGAGCAAATATTAAAATTATTAATTATGCAGGTAATACGCAAATATTGCAAATAAAGGGGGGCGGAATCTCTTCGTAGTTAGTTTTACAATGAAAATATATGACTGCAGAACTTTAACGCAACCTCTTTATCACGCATGATCTCTTGTACTTAAATGGAAATTTGGGTTTTGATTCCAACGGACGTCAGGCCTGCACTTGGGGGGGGGGGGGGGTTCCAGGTGTTGAATGACGCCATTGACGTCTACGACATCACCTGACGTAATGACTTCCCCGATGATGATTCCTGCAGGGACTTGTAGCGGGGGTTAGCAACTGGCCTTTGGGGCTATCTTTTGCTACAAGGCCGTTTTTGCGCACATCATTGTGTACTCGACATTCTTTTTGTGGTACTATAGAAAGATGCTCGTGTCAGGACTGTTCTCGGAGTTTATGTTTGTTCTTTTTTAACGTACCGCACAACAGGGGAAGTTTGAAATGAATGGGGCAATGGGATTTTGGAAAATATCTCTTTAACAGCCAACAACTGTTGGTTGCATGGGAAATATTCCTTTTTCATAAGATTCAGATTCATTAGAATTTCGATGTTCACGCATTCCGTTTCCGACGGAGTAATGGGTTACGTTTAGATGAGGTGTTTTTTTTTTGGTTACATAGACTGGTACCTCTTTATGGCACGGCTGCTCTATCACAGAGACGGCCGCACATTGCCATCTTCAGTACTCCAAGTTGCAACTCCTGACCTTCAGGTAGACTGGGTCCAACTCCAATTTGCACGTTCATGCCGGCTGTCATGGAGGCTCATGCGGACCTGGTTGTTTACCCGTGAGGAATTCTCACTAGTCAGTTCTAGTTTAAAATATGTAAGAGGCAGCTTTTGCACAAAAATTGAATAATGGATGTTGTCACAACGCAGGGTAGTGAATGTCCAGGTTCTTTTTAAACAGTCAAATCCACTGGGTGGCCACATACACACGTCCTTGAAGTAAAGACTCTAAGACTTGTGTAAAGAAAACAAATTGTATTAACAAAGAATGAAGTTACTTACATATGTCTGTGCAGGGGCCGATCCAGGATTTAGGAAGGGGGGGGGGGTCCAAGCCAGGAGGACTCATAAAAAAACTAAAAAAAAGTCCCCAGGTCTGAAAAGTATGGGGGTGGGGGTCCAGGCCGTAACATTTTGTCTTAAAACCTTAAAAAAGGGTTGGTCCAGACCCCCTTGACCCCTCACCTGGATCAGCTTCTGCTGTGAGGCGTACCGCCAAAAAACACTACACAGGACGTAGTCCGTGCTGACGAATCACCTGGTCACATGAATGAAGCTCTCACGTGGTCGGAGTTGTTCTACAGATACAAACAGAGTGTCCCTGGTACCATTACACGCGCACACGGAAATAAGAGGATCCTTCTAACAACTGATTCTTACAGAAGTATAACCGTTTTAACGTATGTTGTTGCACCGCTCAGGCCCTTTTGAAGAATTCTTGGTACCCGCTGCTTAAATGCGACTGCTGACGTCACAAATCCGTCTTGTTCCTTGTCCATTCATCACTTACGCCCGTAGAGATGAACTAAGTGAAAATTAACCTAAACACGTGTTAATATTTTGATGTCTATACCAAAAGTTAGTTACTATGGAAACCGCTAAACAGAGTCGCCACATTAGGATTTAAGCTGCATTGAAAGTAACATCGAAGGGAAGCAGGTGTGCCTACTGACTACTATATACTGCTTTAAAGTTGACATTAAACGAAACACGTCTTGTAACTCACTAACTTTCCGATACTAATATCTAAACATGATACTCAATGCTCATATTCAAAATAGTAGCTTAACAACCATCCCACTGTCCTTCCCACAACCAACCAACCGTCCTTCTCCCACTAGGACTTAATTATACCCCGTCATAATAAAGTTACCGTCCTCTGGTGACAGATGTATTCATAATACGATAAACTGAATAAGTATGATATTCCACTGTACATAACATTGATTCATTATTAAAATCTATTAATCTAATCATTAATGTCACATGAAATGTGAAATGTACAGCCAACTTTTGGCAACTTCCCCAAGGAAACGAAATATTTGTTGTTCTCATAAATATATATATATATATATATATATTATATATAAATATATATATATATATATATATATATATATATATATATATATATATATATGAGTTGGACCCAGTCTACCTGAAGGTCAGGAGTTGCTACTGGAAGAAGGCCTACTGAAGATTGCGTTGTGCGCTTGTCTTTACGAATGGCTCAGTGCAGCGGTGCCATAATAGACCGGGGTACCAGTCTACTTTTTACGCAGCTCTTTAGGCGTATCCTGGGAGTGGCTCGGGAATCCAGTTTGGAACGACCTTGAGAATCCACCGTCATAAATAATTGGCCATTAGGGAAAAAAGTATGGTTCACAGGCACTTTTTTTTAGAAATCAGTGCGGGCGATATTTTTTTTTTTAACCTTTTTTTGTTTGTTTCGAGATAAATGTCATATGATCAGGAAAAAGCATGCAAATAACAGAAATTTGTTTGCTTATCATTTAAAAGCACTATATAACATTGGAAATATATCAAAATGATTTATTTTAGGAAGTGGCTAAACAGCCGGCAGGATGCAGCAGTTTAGTCCATAGCCTGCCATAGGCTAAACAGCCGGCAGGAGAAATTGATCTTGCCAGCAGTCAAGCCCACTGGCTAAACTGCCGGCAAATTAATGTTAGCTCTATTTCAGTGTCATACTCTGTACTTTCCATTATTATTTGGACAATGAGCTGACAATATAGTGCTGACTTACCAAATTAACTATTTTGCTGGTCTATATATAATAAGTATGTTGATTACTGATGAGTAGGTTCTAAAAGTGCACATTTTTTATATTTACAGGTAAGTTTTATATTGATATTCTTAAAAAAATTGTAATATTTACAGGATAGTTTATAGATTTTGTGATTAAAATATACCAGAACTGTGAATGTGTGTGCAGAGACTGTTTACAGTTTATACACTAGTGTGCTTATGAGCAAACAAATAATTAGTGTGTGAAAACAAACAACTCATGATATGTCAAATAAATGGCCAAAGGATCAGCTTATTACTTGATCAAAGGTATAATCAAACAATCTTACACAACACCAAATTAAAGCTGCTGAGCCTAGCTATTGTGTTGTGAGATGATGCAAGAAATATCCATACCAAATGTTATTTCTTACAAAAACACTCTCAAAATATCTAATTTGGTAGGTCAGCACTATATTGTCAGCTCATTGTCAAAATAATAATGGAAAGTACGAAGTATCACACTGAAATGGAGTATACAATGTTACATTCATTTGCCATCAGTTCAGCCAGTGGGCTAGCCCAAACATTCAGACTCCATTCAGGAATGAAGTCAGAACACCTGTTGGTGAGAGTTTCCCCTCTTATTGGACCACAACCCCAAAAGGGTATCACAAATTAACAGGGGGATCTATGCAAATTACCTAAAACACCCAAATACGGTGGTTCCCTCATAAATCCCCCATGGATAGACCCTTCTTAGCCTTCCCAGCATGCCTTGCCAGGCTGTAAACAAATGCCGATGGAGGTAATCATTGTCTGGATTTCTTGAGAGTAAGTGCCAATAATTTAATACATACTGAACATTTAAGTTATAATTTATTTCTCAACTGAGTCAACACAGCTGTATTATGCGTAATATGCAGAGGTTCTTGCATTTCCTCCCGCTGATCGCCGAATATCATAGTCCGAACCGATTTGGTCAAATCTGACCAAGCTTTAGAGGATAAACACTCCACCTTAGGAGCTGTAACGCAAACAAGAAAGAACAAATAGAATTAAAATAGCCCTGCCGGCTGTTTAGCCACTTCCTTTATTTTATCTTATTAAGGGATAAAAATCAAATTAAAAATTTTGATGCGGGGGTTGAAATTCAGGCGGGCGGTGAACCTACCTTAGAACCATACCTTTTTATTTTTTGGGCTTTACACTTCATTTTTGTTGCCGCTTCATTGATGGAGCGTTAACGCGGAATGAGCAAAATTCGACCTATTCTTTAATAAGAGTAATACACATTGAATACAACAAGATACCGTATTGTACTCTAAATAGTAACGAAGAGAATAAAGCGTATCTGTGAACGCACACTGATGTAAAACCATTCTTTTCGAGGACTAAAAATACCCAAATATTTTAACCCATCACTTGAATGCCTCCATCTGCAGGGTAAATGTGGCAGTTAAAGTGAACATGTAGGAACCGTATTGAATTATTATAAACCTACCACTGCAGTCAGTAACCGATATCAATGTCTCACTTTGTTCATCACGTCCTTATCCGGTGAGTACAGATCCAACCAAATTATGGAACATTTGCTTTATTTGATCTGACTCACAATATATATGGCGTCGTCAGAAGAACATTGTCGTTTGAAAGGATATACGCTAACTAACATTGTCATTTGGAAGAGGGGCGGGGACCAATAGTCTGCAAGATCAGGTTAGGGTGTCGGGTGATGTATAGGCGATGTTTTAATTTTCCCCGGCGTTAAATTTACTTATCACTCGACTAGCACAAGCATCTGACCCCCCCCCCCCCCCGGAACCTCACGTCTGATTGGTACATAATGGTGGAAATATTAATCTGACATGAATCTGTCGTTTCCTCGCTTAATGGATGCACAGCAGTTCGAAAACGAGCATGCTGGCCTGGCCACTTGCAAACAAGTACCGGCCAACCTGACATCCTGGTTTAACGCTAAGTACAGGCTAGGTGCTTGTTCATAAAGCTTTTTGAACATAAATGAAGCACAATTCTATTCGAATAGGGATTCGATGGCCTGTGAATTAACATACAATTTGATATGATCTCTTAGTCATTTCGATTTATAGTATCAGTTAGATCTATATTGTTTTTCATTTCTTTTGGAAGGATGGCGTATCGAAAAAACAACAAAGTAAAACACAAAAATCAACAACAAAGAACACCAAAAGCCCATATCATCCAACAAAGGCCGCTCGAAGTAAAATGGGATCACCTCAAAAAGTAACGCCATGAGAGGAATAGATCATACGCGCTGATGACATCCGCGACATTGCTCCCTCTTCTAGCCAAATTGTTGACAATGCCACAGAGCAAATGTTGCTCCAATCCAAATTATGGGAACTGTCCAAAGAACGCTACAAGTGTCTCAAACACAACACATATGAGAAGAAAATGTTTCTGGATCGACAGAAAAGAAAGTAAAACGTGTTTTGAACTCCTCGTAGTATATGAACGACAAGAAAATTGAGCGCAATACCATCTGAAAACAGGACATGCCAATGGAATGCAATTAAAAATTATAATACTATACCATAAGAGGGGCGGTTCTTATTTATATATATATATATATATATATATATATATATATATATATATATATAATACATATAAAAGAAATTCTGTCCACCTTTGTTAGCAATGTTCTCTGAAACCGCGATGCGTATGACACTGTGCCGTCCTCATTTTAAAGGTTATTGTTCCCGCAGTGACCTCGCCGCTATGAGGATATATAGTTTGCGATGTACACATCATACCTAGGGAATTTCACGTGTTTTAACGTGTTTTATGAATTGCGTGGAGGTTACCACCGAAAAAAAAACAAACTGCCATCGGCACAGACCAGAATGCATGTTGGGCACCTCAAGGATTAACGATTTTTGTTTATATGAATAACCCCTGCTGTCAGTGACGGATTTATGCATGTTTGGCCTGACATTTGACCCAATTAAGGTAAAAAACACGTGACTCTCGCTTAAGGAAAAGGAGGGGTTCAACCCTAGAGGATTAATGACAAAACCTAAAATAAGATCCACAGGTCCAGAAAATGAAAGGAGAAGGGGTGGGGGTGTCGGGTTGATTGCCAAAGGCCTCAAACGATTACAAAAAGGCGGCCGAAAATGGGGTACGCCCCCCCCCCCCCGGACTCCCCTTGAGGTATGCTTCTACCACTAACGAGGTATACATATTTCCGTTTTTTTCTTCAGGAACAGCTTCCTTGTCTTAAAATGTACATTTTAATCATCTTTCATGTCTTCCTCACATCAACCTATTCTTTATACGTCTAACAATATTCACCATGAAAAGATCATCGAAAATTGGAATGTCCCGCTTATATTCCGGTTAGCAATGTATATCATCACTGACCATGTTTTCAAGGTATACATACAAATTTATGAATTTCTTGCCACGAGCTCAGCGTCACCAAATATATATGTAAAATGATCTGTACATATCTTATTAAGACAGTATTCCACTAAAAAGCTGTATTTTCTTTTAACTTTTAGAATAAAAAATGACCCATCATTCCTTATCTCAGTTAAAGGGGACCAATCACCTATCTGTCCTTTATAAACGTAAGGTAATTCTTATGTGCTTTTATAAACAATAGGCCAGAAAACGTGGATATCACCGCACATAGGCTGCTTGTTTTGTTTATATCAGCGTGGTCATAATATGTGGGGGCCCGCTAATATATAAACAAAGTTAGTTCAACAAGGGCATCTGGCAGCAAGTCAGATAAGCCATAGCTTTGCAAATGGCGTTTTGCAACAAGTGACCTTTCAGCCCCCACATATATACAACCTATCACTTACGTTACATGTTTTTCCCGTTTGTCAACATCGCTGTGTTTATAAATATGTTGTTGATAAACAAGTTCATACGTCCTTCACAAAGGCGTTATAAGAACTTTATCACAACCAAAATTACCCTTAGATCATTAATATATACAAAGAGGACGCTAAAAACACATAAATTCTTTTGCAAAAGGTAGGTGAATGGGCACCTTTAATATATCTTCCCAATCTCGGTAAAAAAGACCGGTATACCTGATTTATCAGTTAATATATGTATATATATATATATAGTCCATGAACATAAAAAGAAGAGAGACATCAAGCCAACATTTCAAACAATCATATTATTTGGATAACATATGCAGATTGTTGCTAAATTTTAAGCTACCCCTGTAGCCTTCGTCAAAGCGAATGACTATATATCTGTCAACAAAGCTGACAGTGAGACCCTTCGCTAGGTATAAATATATATATATATATATATATATATATATATATATATATATATATATATATATATATATATATTAATATAATAGACGTTTTTGAGAGCAGCAAGAAAGTCGTCCTCGATATTTCTGGTAAATGTATTGGAAAACATTGAACTTCGTCCGTTTCAAGAACCGAATCCGACTAAAATCATATGTCAATTATTTTTTTCACATAGAGGCCCACTCCGGAAGATTCATGGGATCAGACCTAGCGAGACCACAGTGCTCCGTTGTCCTTGAGTGAGCTGTGTTGTTTCAGACGTCGGGCTACAGGAACTATATTATGGCCGGACCTGACGTCTTAGGTTTTTTTTCATGAAACGTGTGCCGGGTTTTTATGCTTTGATGTTAGAGGGAGGCAGAGCGGGGTCAGTTTACCAGCCCAGCAGTGTATCATAAAAGCGCTTTCTAAATTTAAACAAAAATGTAAATCCATACTAAAATATAAATCGTTCCCTTGAAAAGAATATGTAGATTTTACCTCAGCTGACTGAAAGGTACATGCCTCTATTTTGTCCAGCTTACTGAAATAAACACCTGTACCAGATAGCTGAGCGGTAAAACGCTTGGCTCTCTCCGCTGGTGACCCGGGTTCGATCCCTGGCGTGGCTATGAGATCGGGTTGTAGTTGCCCGTACAAGGTATGACTCAGTCAGGCATGTCTTGATTGACACGTGTTGTGGCTCCGCTATGCACGCGGCCTCACGTGCTGTGTTTATGTTGACAACTGTGATCGCGCCCGGTCCACTGTTTTTAACACTCGTTTACAGGAGTAGGCAAACGGTTTCAAGGCAATATTTTGCCAAGTACGGATTTGATTGAAAGGGAAGAAGCTATTTTTCGTGTTAGTTCAACATATTTTATAGGTGATTTGGCCCCTTTGATATGCTTTCCTATTTCTATTTTTAACGAGCTCCATGCTTTCTTCAATATTTTAGATTGGTTACCTTGCGGATAAAGGATTTTGGAATGAGGACTCTCAAATATGGAGAAGACTGTTTGAAAAGCTGGGATTTGATAGTGCCATATATAAACCATTATAATGCAACTCGTTTCCACAAATCTGTTCAAAACGTTTTAGGTCGAAACGGAGTACAAACCACCTGTACGCGTCCCCTTCAAAAAGGTATGGTAAAGTGACCAAACTTTATGTTGTTCATGTGCATCATTTCCAGCATTAAAGCACATTTTGTATTTTTTTTCTGCGAGCTGGCAAATGTTCAACTATCTTGTCCTACCGGTAAATAAAGCAAACTCATCCGATCCTGGCTCTAGTCGTATATTTTTCCTTATTTCAGGGTAGGTAGAACAATTTAATTTTATCGTGCCCGTACCATTAAAACTGTGCATGGGGACGCAAGAAATCGCACCAGCGTTCGGGGGCTATTCCTAGCGACACCTTGTGTTTGCGTCAGAGAACACTAATGTTTCGAGTAGACCATCATCAATCACACACAAGTAGACACATAGCTGCCATGCATCTAAACATCACTTACGATTGCAAATTGTTTCATATCAAAACCTAGATAGCGTTTGTACTAAATTCTTCACGTTACACCTTTTGGTGGTGGAGGTTATGTGCATTTATTGTGGATACATGTACGCATGCCTGTTCTTAACAGATAAAAATTTCTTCTATCACATATATTTTAATCTTTAAAAAAGATGGCCCGTTTCCCGGAAAGATAAGGATTTATTCAAAAATAAAATACTTATAATTATTACATATTTAGTATACACTAAAACAGTCAAATCAATATTTAAAAAAAAAATCAACGCCAATTACTTGAGAATTTCATATTTATAATATATATAAATTAAACCTATGCTGTATATATTTTTTATTACATTAAAATATACTCTACACATACAACAGTAATTTCTCAATTTGATTAAACTTTATAAATCAACTAATATATGGGTCTATCAGATTATCCTGATTTCGCGCATATCTTATGAAATGATCCACTTTCTTTATTCTACGGTCCTTGCTTGGTGCTGTAATAAAATTTCTGATAAAATGTCTATGAAAGGCCTCATAATGAGTTTTGGTGTCTTTTTAACAGCTGTACCATCTCATACACATTTTATTCACATTAACTTCAAACAAGGTTACACGAGCATGAAAAATTGGCCTCTCAAATTCATTTTTAATGTCATTTTTTTAATTTACGAGAGTTTAGTTAAAGCAAGCTTCACCGTTTACTGAGTGCATGCAGGTGCATCGAGGGGCCTGAAACTTACAAATATAACCATGTTAGTTTCATTGTCACAGCTGGTTTTGATAAGGCCATCAAGTGCATACACAGCAATGTTAATTTCAGTTTCGATGCCCTCTTTCGTTTCATGATGAGCCACATTTCCTGACCACTCCATAAGCTCCACAACAGCATATGCATTATCAATATGTCATTACAGTTTAAAATGCTAGAAGAATTAGTGTTCTGTTGAATTTATGGGCTCAGGCTGTCCTCTCAGAATACATATGTTATTTTTATTGTTCAACAATTTAAATGGACTTACACGTAGTCGGATAAAGTGTAACATATTGGTATGCTATAGTCATTCCCACAGTGGACGCCAATTGTAATATTATATATTTTTTTTTTCTTAAATAGACAGATCAGCTGCAAAATGTAAGCTGTAATGGAGGAATGAGGCTTAGGCCTTTTTAACTAGAATGAAATCAAAACCATACCTTGCAAAATGTTTGAATGATCAAATGAAATTTGAGAAAGTAGTTTATTATTTTACCATCTATGAAGGTCGAGCTCATTGGTCATAGGCTTGCCAAATAACTCCATTCAAAAGCTGTTGAGTTTTTAGTGTCAGCAACATTCAAAAAATACAACTATCATATTGAGACTGAAGGCCAATGAGAGCCGCCATGTTGCTTAGCCTCAAGAGTGAGAAGATACTTGAAGGTTGTATAATATTTTTTTTTTTTGTTATCTTATATTTAATATAAAACATTTATTTTACATGGAATGTGTAAATAGTTATAAACTAATCAAGGCACTGTCATTTCTCAGCTGATAGCGTTCGGTAGTCTGTTGGGGTGGAGGAAACCGGAGAACCCATAGAAAAACACCGGCCTTTGACGTGCAATAGCAACCCACTCTCATAGCCACGACGGGTTTCGAACCCGGCTCACCAGCGCAGAGAGCCGAGCGTTTTACCCCTCGATTGTCCAGGCCCTACTCTTTCATCAGCTTTAGTGTGAAACTGTGTGATCATACCATAATCGTCATATTCCGTGGGTACCACAAGTGGAATAGATTTTAGCATATCATAAGTGAAAGTCCCGATATTCTGGACAAATAAAGTCTTGACAAATTTGGGTTGGATTATTCCAATATTTATGAGTGCATACAGATGTGTAACGTGTAAGCACATACAACTCACCACGTGCGGAACGTACGATGTATGCAACCGCTCACAGGCCACCTACTTACACCTTGCGCAACCGTGCGTTGACGTACTCCCTCCCTACATTTGCCACTCCCTCCCCACGTTTTCGGAAAACGTGGCGGCCGTTGCCTCCCCAAAAAACCTACGGACTAAAAACACGCGACCGTATCCCGGTTGTGACCGAGGCTTTACACACATTAAAATTTTCCGATACAAGTCCCGTATCCAGAAACCCCCTCCATATAAAGATTATTGTATGGAACTCGCCTTTGAAGTACTTGCGTTTCGATATCATAAAATTCACTTCTATAACAAATCATATATGCTTAGCTGAAAACCGTTTTGCATTTTAATATTAGATAACCTTCTGGGGGAACTTAGGTACCGAGGAACTAAGGTACGTCCCCGCTTTCGTCACGCTTGATACTTTTCGCTATAACAGCCCCTTCCTTTTAAATAATAACTGTGCCGTGTTTTCGGATAAACGAAGAATGTCTTTCACTTGTAATGACTGTTTATGCTTATTCATTCAACTCAGGTGACTGTAAGTCATCTGAGCTACAGCGATCATCTTTTGTCCGTCGTCCGTCCGGTTGAACAAGTGTATTGTAATTTACGGTAACTCCCACTTACACAGACGCACGGTTGCGCTCCGTAACCCCCAGTTTTTGGAAGAGGCTACTCCCGATTTTGCTTCTCAGCGCCATCTAGCAATCAAACGATGAACGATTTCGAAATTTAAGATATCTATATTTTCGATTAAAAGTTAACCTAAATTATATTTCACCTCAACGCAGTGAAACGTTAGATTTTCTCGTTGGCGACCCACTCAAATGGATAAGAATACACAAAGGAAATATCCAGTTTAATGCCTTACTCAAACGTCATGTTAGTAACTATATGAACACAAGATGGCGCTGATTTACAATAGCGGTTTACCGTATTTATAATGAAGACATATGGTAAGATACCCCATTTCTTTTGTGTGGCTTCACTGCAAGTCGTTAAAACACAAGTTATTGCACCTTCTCTCCTGAGGATGGACAGCGACACCTTGTGAGATGATAAAGGCTGGAAGAAGGCGAGCACGCTCAATAATAAGGCGTCACCTTTTAGATGTTGCTTACGATTACCCTGTCTAAGCAGGTTCCAGTCTTAATATCAGCAAATGTTCCTGTTCAGGGCATGAGCTTGTGTCCTAAGGGTGTGCGTGTGGAGAGGGGGGGTTAGTTTGCAATTTATATTGTTGATACACACAAAATGAATTTCATTGCAAGAAATTTCCCCTTTCAGTTAAAATAGGGATATTTTTAATATGAAACATTAAAACATTAAAAGTTCTATTCACATACCAGATATTTAATTTATACATTAAATATAAATTTCCCCTTAAAATATCATAAAATATCATAGTATCTCCCAATATTTCGTTCTAACCCCGTTTAATTTCCACTTGACACAAGGAAAAGCAGGCTTACACCTGACACGACCAGTGGCACAAAACAATCATGGCGCACACGACACCTGGTGGCCCTATTGAGCAAATCAAGGTTTTCTAGCTTCTAAACGAAGTTTGATCTGTGTATTTTTCTTTATGTTCCATCTTCTTTTTTTTAAATTGTTGCACATGTGCAAGATCGGACATGCAGTCTTGTTATGGTAAACAGTCGCACGTGGACTATATGTTTAACCACACATAGAACCATAACAACATATAATGCAGGTGAGTCCATATGCCAGAGGTTTGCTGGAGAAACTTTGTATGCAGCCAAAATGAACTCACAATTTGAGATAATACATATAGTATTGCTAATATTTATGTACATTTAACACCTTTGAACTGATATGAATTTTATTGACCAAGATATAATAAAAACATGTTACAGATCATTACAATACTTTACAAGCAAATGTATACTCGATGCCACTGATCAAAAGGGGCTATATGTATTTAAAGATGTATATGTGCCCCAGCAACTTGTTTACATCACATATTGTTCAGACACCAAACATTGTGGAAATAAATGAAAAATTGTATGAACAGTTTAATAACATTAATAATATAAAATTTAAAAAATATATATATATAATATAAAACTAATGAATTATATTTTAAGAAATTAAGTACTGTTTAACCTATTTTTGAACATTTCACTTTTAAAGTCTGTTCTACATTGGTATGCCCATTGAAATTTAGAATTTTTCATGAGGTGGCAGAGCAAGTTTTAAATTATGTTACTCTGTTTCAAAAATATTCTTTTAAATGTTACTATCAAAGTGAAGTTAACAACACATGGCGTCAGTGATGTCCTATTTACTACAGCATCCAGGAAAAACAACGATATCCTTATTAAAATGTTTTTATACAAATGACTTTAACCTAATATAATTTTGTTTTTGTTGAATTTATTGGAACCACGTAAATGGTGGCTATATTTGGGTTTTAAACATATTTAGCAGGAGAATTTGAAAAAAGGGCACTTTAAGATATTAATTCTTCTCCCGATATACATTTTGGCTATAATTACATGTTTAGTTCTATACAATAACGTCATCTCTTACTGAGTTCATACAAGTGCGACCAGGGACCTGACATTAACAAATCACGCCGTGTAAGTTTCAGTGTCACACCTGTTTATGAGACTGAAACTTACAAGTTTACCAAGCTGCAGCGCACCCCTTGGAAAATATAAAAAAGCATAATAATAAGACGATTATTTGTTCATTTACCTTAGCTCAGATGTTTTACTTTTTGTTTCTTTTAACTCAGATGAAGGATAATAAAGATGGTTATACATTTATAACTTTCGCTCAGATGATCAGGTTTTTTCTGTAAATTCAGCTTCGTCTTTTGTGTGTTGTGATTGCATTAGTTCCCCGCTACAAATGGAAACAATAAAATCTCT
Source organism: Sipunculus nudus (assembly GCA_026874595.1). NCBI lineage: Eukaryota > Metazoa > Annelida > Sipuncula > Golfingiida > Sipunculidae > Sipunculus > Sipunculus nudus. The sequence continues at coordinate 58,820,290 of CM049307.1, forward strand.
GTACAGTCAAGATACTTCTCATTTAGTTTGATAATATAAATAACCACATACATTGTAGCTGGAGGCAGTCCGCTTTCAAGGTGAGTAAATGTAAACTACCTTATGTGTCTCTTTCTCTCTCATGCACAGATTGTCTTTCTGTGGAATATTTTTATGCGGACTATGTGATGGATGTCTTATGGTCCGTCCCTCCGACCGTCCGCCAAACCGTCCGTTAACTCATAGAGTCGCCGCAACAACTTACCGGAGGTTTCATGATTTTTCATGAAAATTCACCATAATTACTTACCAATAGATTATCTCACAAAATCCATGCATTTAATTAGGAAATAGATCACTAGGATACCTTGTGGTTTCTTTGCGATAACATACCAGCAATACGGTGCACAAAATTTAACCAATTTGATATCTCGCGCAAGTCCGATTCCCGGCAGAATCCATGTATATATAATGAGACCAGAGGTCACCATACTATTGTGGCGTCGTGATGACTTACCAAAACACTCAATATAAATATTTACCAATAGTGTCTCTCACATGAATTAAATTCTCGCCAAAATTCACACATATTAAATGAGGTCTCAATACACATAACGGGCGTATTGTGCACCTTTGTGGTGCTCTTATTCTTAATTTGTTGTAAAATGTTTATCATTGATAAACTGTGGAAGGGATGTGCCGCAAAAACGGCTGGTTCGATCCCTATACTCGTGATGAAGCTGAGCCCGCAAACTGAGAGGTCACCGTGTGGGTACGAACCTTGCAGAGGTCTACTTTTGTGTGACACATCTAGCGTTCATCTTGATCTACCCTGAAAAGATGAACTTCCGCAATGTTGTTTATATTTATATATATATATATATATATATATATATATATATATATATATATATGACAACGTGCAAAGATGAACATACTCTGTCAAAGGTTTCTAAGTTTTAAGACCAATTGGGCAAAGAGAGCCATAAGAGAATTTTGACAATTAACTACACGAGGAGAACAGATTCACATTTATTTAACGAGGCATTAGCACATCTGTATTTTTCAGCATTTGAGCCGCACACCTTTAAACTGGAATTATTGTGAGACAGTACAAAAAAGAGAGTACTCTAAAAATAAATTTATTATGTATTTTACTTTTTGAAGAGTGTACCATTACTGCAATCATGGCACTTTCTCAAAGGTAGATTCTTGAGTTGGTTTCGTATGATATGATATATCATATGATATGCTAAATATGAGAATAACCTTCATGACAGAATTTTAGCTTTGGAGTCTTATGAATGAGTTTGATCATCAAAATAAAATTGTGTCCATAAATCAGACATATATTCCTGTTCATCAAGAATATAAATAAAAATTATGAAATTACGATAAAATAAGTCACATTTTCACACGAAAGCGTTACTTTGCCATTCATCTATGCTCCGATGCCCCAGAAATTTGCTATGAATGTGGATCTGAAATACATTTGTCCTTGTGTGACATCTGGGATTCCATCTAAATTTTTTGTTTAATACCTAGTTATTTTGACACTGACAAGTTATAGCCATGTTTAGCTCCTGTTATCTCAGTATTTCTCATGCAATTTACCTTAAAGACCTTAAATCACACTTAACGTGGCTAAATATGACTAATTATGTGATTATATATTCATAAAACCAATAGTTTGTGTTGATAGCTGAGCATCTAATATTATCCTTAGGCCTAATAAGAAGTTCCGTTTACACAAATCTCTTTTTTTTCTTTCAGATGCATTTTCGTCATCGGAATCCCCATCCCTATGCTATGGTTTTCATGCTTTTGTACATAGTTCATCTACGCCAGGGGAAAATTCTTCAACATACATGGAAAGACGATTTCGGTAAAACAAAATGGCTGAACATGGCACAAGTGAAACCAAATCACGCGAGGGAATATATGAGAGAGCGGTTAAACCAAACACCTTCTGTTAGCAAAACAAAGAAGCAACCAGAGAAAAAACAAGATCTGCATGACACTGTAGACGGCTGTCCGCAGAACAATATATGTTCAAACATCACTTGTGTGCGAAAATGCAATATTATTAACGGGGCACCTGAGGTCATTGCTAATTGCTCTAACATTTGTGATGGTGCAGTTGGAGAGATATCTAAATTACCAGTTAACATTACATCATTATTGCTGTACAACACTTGTTTAACAAATATACCTGGTGGTATCTTTCGCCACCTGAAACATCTTAAGACCTTAAATTTCAGTCAGAACCACCTGATAAATGCACTTAATGACAGTGAAACATTCGATGGTCTTAAAAATTTAACAACTTTAACCATGGAAGGTCTTTACTATTGTACTAAAGGAGAGCATCATTCAGTCTATATTGCCGAAACAATTTTCCATCCACTGGAGAATCTGGAATATTTGAATCTTGATAGTTGGATAGGATATGGAATACATCATGTGAATAATATAGAATTGGTCTTGCAGAACCTCTCCAACCAATATCTAGAGACACTTTCTCTTAATCATGTTAATGGATTCAATAGAAAGAGTGTTCTTTGGATTATTCCAGAAACCCTAACCCAGCACATTAATAATACTCTGAAGCGCTTGTATATGTCACAAAACCGGATTGTTAGTATCCCGAGAGGCTTCTTAAAACGTTTGGGCGCAATAGAATATTTAGATCTTTCCAGAAACCCAATACTGGGCGGCACTTCGGATTTGGTTAGTTTCAACCTTTCATACTTGGAAAATCTAATTACATTAAATATGAGTGGACAGGATTTCGTTCAATTTCCACATTCTCTTTATCCATTTGATTACGTATTGCCAGATTTGTCATTAAGACAAATGCCCACAAACTTTGACAAGGCCATTTGCAAAACATATTTTAGTTTTCCACCACGGTTAACGGTGTTGGATATTAGTAACAGACACTTGAACATACCTCAATTCGATATTCCAGACGGAACGTGTATAAACAGCAGTAATATGCTGCAACATTTAAACATGTCTCTCAACTGGTTGTCACGTGACATCTTTGGGCCAGTGTGGAATTTCCCAAAGCTTGAAACGCTGAGGGTTGATGGGTCCAGAATGCTGTTTACAACCCCAACACAGTTTAGCAACCTGACGAACCTGAAAATGCTAAACTTAAGTATGTGTTCACTCAAATGGATTATTGGTTCAAATAAGACAAAATGGGATAAAATTTTATCTACCCTGGATATGCCAAATTTGACCCATCTTGAAATGTCATACAATTACTTCACGTATCTGCCGGAAGGTCTAGTGAAAAACCTTACGGGACTGACACACCTCTGGTTGGATCGAAACAATTTGAACAAAGTCAGTTTTAACATCTCTAAGACGAAACTGGAATATTTAGATTTAAGCTACAATCAGCTGAATACTCTTATAGCGACAGTCAGGAACGACTGGGGAAAGAGAGCTCACATTGGCAATTTAACTTTGATATTGGCAGGAAATGCCTTTACCTGTGCTTGCAATGATATACATATGTTGAGATGGGTACAAGAAGTGAAGAAACACATTACTTTTATTGACTTCAACTGTACTAGCAAAATCCATCATGGGAAAAAGGTTAATGTACTTTCTGTGGAATTGGACGACCTCTTGAGATACTGTCTCAATTCGGACTTTACTGCACAGATCATCTTTTCTTATTCTCTTTACATTGTGTTTTTCTTTGTTTGCTCTATATGTAGTGTTGCAACTCGGTTCCGCTGGCACGCTGTGTATCTATGGTATTTCGTAAAAGCCCTGGTCAACAAACGTGAAAGACAGAAATCGAATTCTAAGCATGTCTTTGATATTTTCGTTTGCTACAACTCGGGTGATCTGGACTGGGTAGCATACAAGCTTGTTCCTGTGTTGGAAGGAAAATACGGGTACAGATTGTGCGTCCATGAACGAGATTTCCGTGTAGGATTGCCCATTGTTGATAATATAATGGACGCTTTTGAAAACAGCAAAAAAGTCGTCCTCGTTGTTTCTCGTAAATGTATCGGGAAAAAATTCTTCAACTTTGAACTTCGCCTCTCTCAAGTACAGAATCCGACTAAAGTGATTTGTGTGTTATTGGAAGACCCGGAGAATCTTCCTCGTGGACGGATACCAGGAGCATTACAATACCTCCTGAATACGAATACCTATATTATCGGGAAAGAGACGGAAGAACCGTTGTTCTGGTTAAGACTGAGGGATGCGATAGGAAAACCTCTAGTAAGGCAGCATATGGCAGAGAAGTGGTATGATGCGGACAAAGAAATATCAAATACTGATGTATCGTCATCGTATCCTAGAGGTCCAAATATTCGCCTTTAAACACATCTCAATAGAATATACTGGTGGTTGTGACACTAGGCTGAAGGGGAAAGTATAGTTATATTCTCACATATATCCTTATACTTTATTTGTTTATATGACTATTAAGGTTGCCTAAATGCCTCAGTGAGATAATGCATAATATGCTTACACCCGAGTTTATTTGTAGGCTGTTTTGGGCAGGATCAAGATGTTTCTTTATATACTTTGCACGAGAAGGATATGTATTATAAAGGTAATTGTTTTCTCCCATAAATATAGGGATGTTTCACACATTCTGTATATAACGGATTTTCAGTAAAAGGAGTACATTTTTCATTACTGTGAAAACTTTGGAAAGACTTTGTTGCGCTTTTTATTGCACACGACTTAATCTCTATTTGTCGGCATTTTCTTGCATTTTCTTACTTTATATATCTTCCTATATAAAATATAGAATAGCATACGTAAATATACTTCCGATGTATCACTGACACGCTGACGCAAGTTTTAACAATTTACAAGAAGAAAAAATCAAAGTTTTTGCATTGATAAAAAAGGTCATTTTTACTTTCAAGACTTAAGAACTACCAGCATTTTAAAGATCAGGTCATGAAATGGGAAATTAACAAAATATCTAAGAAATATAGATTTAATAATGTTAAAGATTACTTTAATAAACAATAAATGAGGGGTTCTTTAACATTGTTAAAAAATTCAAAATGCTAAAATGTATTCTTAAAATACATGGAGAGTTGAAAGTAAGCGCATCTATTATGTACATGTTTGCTAGTTATATATATACATAACTATATTTATCTAAACAATCCAATGGTTCGAAGACTTCTTTCTGTGTATTTTTGTCAAAATATACATCTTCCAATGTGTATATTTTTCCATAAATAGATTCTTGTAAAAACAATATGGAATAACTACGAGAGTTGATTTGGCTGATTTGCTTGGTAAGGCAATGGAACCGATTCTCGTTACTTAAATACCCATAAAAACAAATAATCCAATGGTTTGAAATTTGCTTGCTGATATCATTTGTCGGCTTTTATCAGGTACCCTTTGTAAGAATAGTTGGATTTGTTTAGAGACCAAAAACCCCGATCGTTTAACCGATCTATATGATGCATTTGTACCTTTAATACAGAAAGGTATTGGTAAAGTATTATATTTCTGTATATTATTTTACATTATAATATACAACTTCAAATAAGAATACTAATCAAGCAAAATTTGAAGCTTGTTTATTCATTTTAGTAGCCTTTGGTTACCATGTACAATCTGTCACAATAAATAATTCTTTCAATTTGAATAATATTAAATATTATATCGTATATGGTATTATAATGTATCACATAAGCTCAAGCCCAGGATTCTTAATTAAAAGAACGCCGGGGTGCATTTGCACAAGTAATACAGAAAACCAAAATATACAACTTCCATCATGTATAATGATCTTCAAATATACCCCTTAAAATGTTTCAACATTAACTCTGAGAGATGGTGTTGTTTATTTTGCTTTTAAATCAACGTAACCGATCTCAGTTCACTTGATTAACTCATGCATGAGATGTGTCTTTCGTATTTAACGCTCAATAAATAGTTGATCATGTTGAAGAGGGAATTAAAAATCTGGTAAATGAGTACGATCCACTCATTTAAGAACAGTTTATGATATAAAATATCTTTTGTATGAAATAATCTATGAAAACAGGATCATTTAATGTAAGTCAGCATGTCTATTACGTGCGAAACATTTATTTATGTAAGAACAAATGATCCTATTATTACGAAATGGCAGTCCATATATATATATATATATATATATATATATATATATATATATATATATATATATATATATATATATATAGCTTGAACGTAGGCGCTCATGTGAGAGTTCTTGTAAATGTAATTAGTTTTGGAGAAGAGTTACCAGAATTAAATGGAAGAAAATTCTGTTGACATGTTGTTTTCTATTGAGCCCCAGAGACGACATAACAAAAAATACGACATGACAAAACAAAATATTGCTAAACATGGGGAAAAATATTTAAGAAAGAAAAAGTTTGCTAACTCGTTCCTACGAGATACTATCTCGTGCGCACGACATACTTACACGTTCCAACGACATACTATGTCGTGCGATCGACATAATAACTGGTTCCCACGAGATACTCTCTCGTGCGCACGACTTAGCCGACCAATCAGATAAGGTCGGTATCCAAAATACTATCTCAAGGGCACGACATATTATCTCGTGGGAACGAGTTAGTAAACAATTTGTTTCTTCAATATTTTTTTTCTTCAATGTTCAGTCATATTTTTTTCTTACTTATGTTAATAGTCCAGAGAAATATAACAAATTAACATTTAAACATGATTTTTACTCAATTTTCAAAAATGAAATGAAACATGCAATACCAGCTAGTACAGTCATGTGAACACACCTTAAGCCGTGGTCCCAACCCGCCGTACTTCCAAGTGCGTGCTGTCTACTTGCAAAAACGTGGGCAAAACTTGAGGAACCGTACGTGGTGAGTACCGCCTCAGTACGAATTTTGGAGCACACAGACACGCCGTAGCACTTTTGGTGCAGGAGAAACTTTCGCTGCGTTCGGGCTACGGATTCACCCCCGACCACGGGCGGAAAAACTCACGTTCATCGCACTTACAACATGCGAATCAGTAAGGGCACCGTGCGTGAGCAGCACGTGTAAGTACTGCCTCCGTACCACAACGTGGCAATCGCACGAGGATCGTACTTTACAAGCACATTGTAAGCACTTACCACGTGCGCATCGTACGATGCACGCAACCGCTCACGGGCCACGTACTTACACCTTGCGCAACCGTGCGTTGACGCACTCCCTCCTTACTCTTGCCACTCCCTCCCCATGTTTTCAGGATAACGGTGCGGCCGTGGCCTCCCAAAAAAACGTACGGACTAAAAACACGCACGGTGGATTGTGACCGGGGCTTTAGGCTCGTAGCTGCGAAAAGAAATTTATGGGCAAGTAAAAATTCATATATGACAGGTTAAAGCTAGACGTTCGGGCAAGTGCTTTCAATATTAATGTCGAACCCTGCCCGTCGTGACCACCTCCAATTGCTTCGCCATGTTCGTAAATTAAGGACGGCACTCAAATTTGTCTAGCTTTAACACTAATTATATATCTATATAATTAATACGGAGTTGAGTTTTTCTAGACCACGGTTTACCTGCTTCCGTTCTGATTTGACTCTCCAAATTCGGCAGACGTATCGGTGGTGTGCTCTTCTAGGACAATATGTTTTATTTTGCGGAATTATGCCCTATTGAGCTGAATAATTTATAATTTTAATATATCACCATAAGTTGCCCCTATTTCTTTTGTGCTGCAAGGTCCTCCACGCCTGTGACGCTTTCTCAGGAGGCGCCTCGGAGATTTTCACTGCATGGCCTGTTAAGGCCGTGGCCAGAGCGCATGTCCTGCCCAAAAGGCATTTTCGTGCAATACGCGGGTCCACTTTAATTCCCATTGATCCCCCATATCCATTGTAACGCCTCTAAAAGAATTTTCTCCCTCAAAAGGAAGTAAAGGTTTTTAATCCAAAGACCACAATGCTCCGCTTTCAATGCGAGGGCTTTTCAGTTTGGTCAACACTGGGCACTGAGTCCAGTGATGTTACCACCGTTTTTACAATTTTTTAGGGGTTACAGGTATGTTGATCTTTATACATTCAATAATACCTTTCCATGATAACCATGGTTTCAACAGTTCGGCCAAGTAGTCTTTTTTTTCAAAAAGAAGCCCCACAACTTAATCATCAATCGGGTTGGTTGGGGTTGGGGTCGGGGGGGGGGGGGGGGGGGGTTCACATAAATTTGTAAAGATCCGTTGTCTGTAGGGACGGTGAAACATAGAAAAAAATATCACCAATACATCTTTAAATTGATAACAAACTAGAATCTGTAGTCAGGGCGTACAGACCTCTACTATATTCTCCTTTAATATCAGTCATGTGTTGACGTGCATGCGTTTCATGTGTGAACACCGTCATGCTTAAGCAACACGAGTTCACCTTGCGAGTATGGCAGAAAAAAAAAATACGAACTAGCAAATACCCGTGCTACGCACGGTTTGGGACGACACGACAATCCGTACGGTGGTATCGGAAATCCACAGAAAATCCGGAGATACGGAAAATCACACAAATCACAATACGATATTAATATATAGATCCATTATATGTATGGTGTTGTGGATAAATATCTTTCGGAACAGCGTTCGGAACATGTTTCGGAACAGCGTACAGTCGCACACGGTCCCCGAAGCCAGTGCTTAATATGTGGTCGGGGTCATTGACAAATAGTCATATAGGATTACATATATATACAAAAGAAAGCGTCCACGGAATAGACCTAAGAAGAAAATGCAAAAATCCCAGTTTTATTTGTGAAAATAGTGTCAATGATGGCCATGACTTATACGAAATAAGCATACATACTGAATGAAAGAATTAACTCTTTAAAAACAAAGAGTATTACATAAACATTATTGAAAATCAGGTGGCATATGCATGTAAAAGAAACAAATACCAGTACAAACGTATCAAATATACACTTTTACAGGAGTTACACATTTGTTACTGCATTAATGAGAAAAAAATCTCGATTTTCAAAATATTTTTAGTCAATATAATAGTTTACAACTTTGGTGGTGCCACTCCACACATGGACACATCACACTGTACCAACCAAGACGTAAATTTGGTGAATATTTGTTAAGGACCTCAATCGCATGCATGGCCCTGGACTTCGTGCGACCAAGTGCGACTGTATAAGACCAAAAAAATTAAAGGCATGGTTCTCAGGCACCGTCCACGTCAATTGTACTCCCCCCCCCCCCCCAATCCTCCCGCATAAAAAAAAAATATTTTGATTTTCATCTTTCAAGAAGATAAAATGATACAATTTTGATCAGTTTTCCTTTGTTATGAAGTGCTTTTGCGTGTAATAAAACAATTCTGCTATTTTCATGGTTTCCCAGATTATATGAAATTTTTATTGAAACAAACAAAACAAAGGTAAAATATCGCCCGGCCTCACAGGTTTCTGAAATAAAGTGCCTAAGAACCATACCTTTTTCTTTGGCCTATCCATCACGATTTCCTGCGACCCGGTAGATGTGCACTCAAGCATATCAGGTCACGAAGAGGGCTCCTGCAAAACAATACTTTCAAAGATCCCCCTTTTGAGAAGGGATCGCCGATGGGGATTATTTCGGGCCGGTCACCGTGAAATATAAGAAAACCCCGGATAGGGCCCCCGGAGTAAAACTCTGTCCCGCCATCACACACCCTATGGCCATTGTGTTACCGGGCCCAAAGACACAAAGAAAAGAGGCGCCCACGGGGGGAGCAAATATTAAAATTATTAATTATGCAGGTAATACGCAAATATTGCAAATAAAGGGGGCGGAATCTCTTCGGACACCACCGGAGCATATGTATGTCGAAAATCACGGCAATCCGTACGGCGGTATCAGAGGAGATACGGAAAATCACAAAAATGAATGAAGCTAACGGCGTGGTTTGAAAAGCTGAGACTTTACGAGATTACGAGATTATGCTTTGTGCGATTCGGGGCGGGGGGGGGGGGGGGGGGCGTTAGCTTCATTCTAACCACATTCACCTGATGATCGGGTCGCATCCCGTGAAACAGACTGTTGTGAATTAATGGTGTTGTTTTTCTTCAGAGTTATACCGCTCTGGCCTAGTCTGTAGATCATAGTGCTTTACATCGGAGGGTAACACTACCTTCTATATATATACTTACATAGATGTGCGCGTATATTAGCTATAGGTTACTGGCTTTTTCTGTATCGTAGCTCGACGTGTCCGTAAAGAAAGGATTGCGTCTCTAATAATGAATATTAAAAAATCAAAAAAGTCCTTTTTTAAACCAAAAATGATCTTGTACAATCAAGATTCATCTTATTTGAAGCATATCGTTCCGCATTCAACCAAAGGTCACCAGAGGTCAGGCCGAGAAGCACTCATTTGTCTTCTAAAGAAGTTCACAAAAATCCTGTCAACTTTTTCATTATACTTCTAATGGTCGTCTATTAGGTTTTGCTTGCTATGGGTCTCTTTGACAAATATGGCCCGAACCCTCACTCGCGCACACACATGAACATATTCAGATCCAACTGTCCTTTTGCAGCCTACTCCTGAGATTGAGTAGAAAAAACTTCCTGAAGTGGGATACCAATTATGTTAATGCCCCTTCCCCCTACACACAGATACAACGGCGTGAAAAGATTATGAAAATAGATACAGAATATAGATTTTTTGTAACGTTACATTACACTCTGTCCGCAAGCCCGCATGGCAAGACCGCGTTTGGAAATTTTGAGTCCACATTTTTCAACATTTTCCTATGTATAAAAGAGGGAGACACGATTGTTTTACATATACGTATGCCCGGAGAGTAATAGTCCAGCGAAAAACGCAACAACAGGAGGTACGCCGCAACATGCATTTAAAAGGTAATTTGATAGGCCGCAACACCCTTTTTTGTATACCGATCTATAATAACCAGACTATGTTGTTAATAACCTTTTTTATTAAATTATCAAACAATTCTTAGGTCAATATCATATCATTATGCTTATAATGGAATATTTAATGTTATATAGTTAGTTTTACAATGAAAATATATGACTGCAGAACTTTAACGCAACCTCTTTATCACGCATGATCTCTTGTACTTAAATGGAAATTCGGGTTTTGATTCCAACGGACGTCAGGCCTGCACTTGGGGGGGGGGGGGGGGGTTCCAGGTGTTGAATGACGCCATTGACGTCTACGACATCACCTGACGTAATGACTTCCCCGATGATGATTCCTGCAGGGACTTGTAGCGGGGGTTAGCAACTGGCCTTTGGGGCTATCTTTTGCTACAAGGCCGTTTTTGCGCACATCATTGTGTACTCGACATTCTTTTTGTGGTACTATAGAAAGATGCTCGTGTCAGGACTGTTCTCGGAGTTTATGCTTGTTCTTTTTTAACGTACCGCACAACAGGGGAAGTTTGTAATGAATGGGGCAATGGGATTTTGGAAAATATCTCTTTAACAGCCAACAACTGTTGGTTGCATGGGAAATATTCTTTTTTCATAAGATTCAGATTCATTAGAATTTCGATGTTCACGCATTCCGTTTCCGACAGAGTAATGGGTTACGTTTAGATGAGGTGTTTTTTTTTTTTTTTTTTTTGGTTACATAGACTGGTACCCCGCTCTTTAATGGCACGGCTGCTCTATCACAGAGACGGCCGCACATTGCCATCTTCAGTACTCCCAATTGCAACTCCTGACCTTCAGGTAGACTGGGTCCAACTCCAATTTGCACGTTCATGCCGGCTGTCATGGAGGCTCATGCGGACCTGGTTGTTTACCCGTGAGGAATTCTCACTAGTCAGTTCTAGTTTAAAATATGTAAGAGGCAGCTTTGCACAAAAAATTGAATAATGGATGTTGTCACAACGCAGGGTAGTGAATGTCCAGGTTCTTTTTAAACAGTCAAATCCACTGGGTGGCCACATACACACGTCCTTGAAGTAAAGACTCTAAGACTTGTGTAAAGAAAACAAATTGTATTAACAAAGAATGAAGTTACTTACATATGTCTGTGCAGGGGCCGATCCAGGATTTAGGAAGGGGGGGGGGGGTCCAAGCCAGGAGGACTCATAAAAAAACTAAAAAAAGTCCCCAGGTCTGAAAAGTATGGGGGTGGGGGTCCAGGCCGTAACATTTTGTCTTAAAACCTTAAAAAAGGGTTGGTCCAGACCCCCTTGACCCCTCACCTGGATCAGCTTCTGCTGTAAGGCGTACCGCCAAAAAACACTACACAGGACGTAGTCCGTGCTGACGAATCACCTGGTCACATGAATGAAGCTCTCACGTGGTCGGAGTTGTTCTACAGATACAAACAGAGTGTCCCTGGTACCATTACACGAGCACACGGAAATAAGAGGATCCTTCTAACAACTGATTCTTACAGAAGTATAACCGTTTTAACGTATGTTGTTGCACCGCTCAGGCCCTTTTGAAGAATTCTTGGTACCCGCTGCTTAAATGCGACTGCTGACGTCACAAATCCGTCTTGTTCCTTGTCCATTCATCACTTACGCCCGTAGAGATGAACTAAGTGAAAATTAACCTAAACACGTGTTAATATTTTGATGTCTATACCAAAAGTTAGTTACTATGGAAACCGCTAAACAGAGTCGCCACATTAGGATTTAAGCTGCATTGAAAGTAACATCGAAGGGAAGCAGGTGTGCCTACTGACTACTATATACTGCTTTAAAGTTGACATTAAACGAAACACGTCTTGTAACTCACTAACTTTCCGATACTAATATCTAAACATGATACTCAATGCTCATATTCAAAATAGTAGCTTAACAACCATCCCACTGTCCTTCCCACAACCAACCAACCGTCCTTCTCCCACTAGGACTTAATTATACCCCGTCATAATAAAGTTACCGTCCTCTGGTGACAGATGTATTCATAATACGATAAACTGAATAAGTATGATATTCCACTGTACATAACATTGATTCATTATTAAAATCTATTAATCTAATCATTAATGTCACATGAAATGTGAAATGTACAGCCAACTTTTGGCAACTTCCCCAAGGAAACGAAATATTTGTTGTTCTCATAAATATATATATATATATATATATATATATATATATATATATATATATATATATATATATATATATGAGTTGGACCCAGTCTACCTGAAGGTCAGGAGTTGCTACTGGAAGAAGGCCTACTGAAGATTGCGTTGTGCGCCTGTCTTTACGAATGGCTCAGTGCAGCGGTGCCATAATAGACCGGGGTACCAGTCTACTTTTTACGCAGCTCTTTAGGCGTATCCTGGGAGTGGCTCGGGAATCCATTTATGAACGACCTTGAGAATCCACCGTCATAAATAATTGGCCATTAGGGAAAAAAGTATGGTTCACAGGCACTTTTTTTTAGAAATCAGTGCGGGAGATATTTTTTTTTTAACCTTTTTTTGTTTGTTTCGAGATAAATGTCATATGATCAGGAAAAAGCATGCAAATAACAGAAATTTGTTTGCTTATCATTTAAAAGCACTATATAACATTGGAAATATATCAAAATGATTTATTTTAGGAAGTGGCTAAACAGCCGGCAGGATGCAGCAGTTTAGTCCATAGCCTGCCATAGGCTAAACAGCCGGCAGGAGAAATTGATCTTGCCAGCAGTCAAGCCCACTGGCTAAACTGCCGGCAAATTAATGTAAGCTCTATTTCAGTGTTATACTCTGTACTTTCCATTATTATTTGGACAATGAGCTGACAATATAGTGCTGACTTACCAAATTAACTATTTTGCTGGTCTATATATAATAAGTATGTTGATTACTGATGAGTAGGTTCTAAAAGTGCACATTTTTTATATTTACAGGTAAGTTTTATATTGATATTCTTTAAAAAATTGTAATATTTACAGGATAGTTTATAGATTTTGTGATTAAAATATACCAGAACTGTGAATGTGTGTGCAGAGACTGTTTACAGTTTATACACTAGTGTGCTTATGAGCAAACAAATAATTAGTGTGTGAAAACAAACAACTCATGATATGTCAAATAAATGGCCAAAGGATCAGCTTATTACTTGATCAAAGGTATAATCAAACAATCTTACACAACACCAAATTAAAGCTGCTGAGCCTAGCTATTGTGTTGTGAGATGATGCAGGAAATATCCATACCAAATGTTATTTCTTACAAAAACACTCTCAAAATATCTAATTTGGTAGTTCAGCACTATATTGTCAGCTCATTGTCAAAATAATAATGGAAAGTACGAAGTATCACACTGAAATGGAGTATACAATGTTATATTCATTTGCCATCAGTTCAGCCAGTGGGCTAGCCCAAACATTCAGACTCCATTCAGGAATGAAGTCAGAACACCTGTTGGTGAGAGTTTCCCCTCTTATTGGACCACAACCCCAAAAGGGTATCACAAATTAACAGGGGGATCTATGCAAATTACCTAAAACACCCAAATATGGTGGTTCCCTCATAAATCCCCCATGGATAGACCCTTCTTAGCCTTCCCAGCATGCCTTGCCAGGCTGTAAACAAATGCCGATGGAGGTAATCATTGTCTGGATTTCTTGAGAGTAAGTGCCAATAATTTAATACATACTGAACATTTAAGTAATAATTTATTTCTCAACTGAGTCAACACAGCTGTATTATGCGTAATATGCAGAGGTTCTTGCATTTCCTCCCGCTGAACGCCGAATATCATAGTCCGAACCGATTTGGTCAAATCTGACCAAGCTTTAGAGGATAAACACTCAAACCTTAGGAGCTGTAACGCAAACAAGAAAGAACAAATAGAATTAAAATAGCCCTGCCGGCTGTTTAGCCACTTCCTTTATTTTATCTTATTAAGGGATAAAAATCAAATTAAAAATTTTGATGCGGAGGGTTGAAATTCAGGCGGGCGGTGAACCTACCTTAGAACCATACCTTTTTATTTTTTGGGCTTTACACTTCATTTTTGTTGCCGCTTCATTGATGGAGCGTTAACGCCGAATGAGCAAAATTCGACCTATTCTTTAATAAGAGTAATACACATTGAATACAACAAGATACCGTATTGTACTCTTAATAGTAACGAAGAGAATAAAGCGTATCTGTGAACGCACACTGATGTAAAACCATTCTTTTCGAGGACTAAAAATACCCAAATATTTTAACCCATCACTTGAATGCCTCCATCTGCAGGGTAAATGTGGCAGTTAAAGTGAACATGTAGGAACCGTATTGAATTATTATAAACCTACCACTGCAGTCAGTAACCGATATCAATGTCTCACTTTGTTCATCACGTCCTTATCCGGTGAGTACAGATCCAACCAAATTATGGAACATTTGCTTTATTTGATCTGACTCACAATATATATGGCGTCGTCAGCAGAACATTGTCGTTTGAAAGGATATACGCTAACTAACATTGTCATTTGGAAGAGGGGCGGGGACCAATAGTCTGCAAGATCAGGTTAGGGTGTCGGGTGTTGTATAGGCGATGTTTTAATTTTCCCCGGCGTTAAATTTACTGATCACTCGACTAGCACAAGCATCTGACCCCCCCCCCCCCGGAACCTCACGTCTGATTGGTACATAATGGTGGAAATATTAATCTGACATGAATCTGTCGTTTCCTCGCTTAATGGATGCACAGCAGTTCGAAAACGAGCATGCTGGCCTGGCCACTTGCAAACAAGTACCGGCCAACCTGACATCCTGGTTTAACGCTAAGTACAGGCTAGGTGCTTGTTCATAAAGCTTTTTGAACATAAATGAAGCACAATTCTATTCGAATAGGGATTCGATGGCCTGTGAATTAACATACAATTTGATATGATCTCTTAGTCATTTCGATTTATAGTATCAGTTAGATCTATATTGTTTTTCATTTCTTTTGGAAGGATGGCGTATCGAAAAAACAACAAAGTAAAACACAAAAATCAACAACAAAGAACACCAAAAGCCCATATCATCCAACAAAGGCCGCTCGAAGTAAAATGGGATCACCTCAAAAAGTAACGCCATGAGAGGAATAGATCATACGCGCTGATGACATCCGCGACATTGCTCCCTCTTCTAGCCAAATTGTTGACAATGCCACAGAGCAAATGTTGCTCCAATCCAAATTATGGGAACTGTCCAAAGAACGCTACAAGTGTCTCAAACACAACACATATGAGAAGAAAATGTTTCTGGATCGACAGAAAAGAAAGTAAAACGTGTTTTGAACTTCTCGTAGTATATGAACGACAAGAAAATTGAGCGCAATACCATCTGAAAACAGGACATGCCAATGGAATGCAATTAAAAATTACAATACTATACCATAAGAGGGGCGGTTCTTATTTATATATATATATATATATATATATCTATATATATATATATATATATATATATATATATATATATATATAATACGTATAAAAGAAATTCTGTCCACCTTTGTTAGCAATGTTCTCTGAAACCGCGATGCGTATGACACTGTGCCGTCCTCATTTTAAAGGTTATTGTTCCCGCAGTGACCTCGCCGCTATGAGGATATATAGTTTGCGATGTACACATCATACCTAGGGAATTTCACGTGTTTTATGAATTGCGTGGAGGTTACCACCGAAAAAAAACCAAACTGCCATCGGCACAGACCAGAATGCATGTTGGGCATCTCAAGGATTAACGATTTTTGTTTATATGAATAACCCCTGCTGTCAGTGACGGATTTATGCATGTTTGGCCTGACATTTGACCCAATTAAGGTAAAAAACACGTGACTCTCGCTTAAGGAAAAGGAGGGGTTCAACCCTAGAGGATTAATGACAAAACCTAAAATAAGATCCACAGGTCCAGAAAATGAAAGGAGAAGGGGTGGGGGTGTCGGGTTGATTGCCAAAGGCCTCAAACGATTACAAAAAGGCGGCCGAAAATGGGGTACGCCCCCCCCCCCCCCCTGGACTCCCCTTGAGGTATGCTTCTACCACTAACGAGGTATACATATTTCCGTTTTTTTCTTCAGGAACAGCTTCCTTGTCTTAAAATGTACATTTTAATCATCTTTCATGTCTTCCTCACATCAACCTATTCTTTATACGTCTAACAATATCCACCATGAAAAGATCATCGAAAATTGGAATGTCCCGCTTATATTCCGGTTAGCAATGTATATCATCACTGACCATGTTTTCAAGGTATACATACAAATTTATGAATTTCTTGCCACGAGCTCAGCGTCACCAGATATATATGTAAAATGATCTGTACATATCTTATTAAGACAGTATTCCACTAAAAAGCTGTATTTTCTTTTAACATTTAGAATAAAAAATGACCCATCATTCCTTATCTCAGTTAAAGGGGACCAATCACCTATCTGTCCTTTATAAACGTAAGGTAATCCTTATGTGCTTTTATAAACAATAGGCCAGAAAACGTGGATATCACCGCACATAGGCTGCTTGTTTTGTTTATATCAGCGTGGTCATAATATGTGGGGGCCCGCTAATATATAAACAAAGTTAGTTCAACAAGGGCATCTGGCAGCAAGTCAGATAAGCCATAGCTTTGCAAATGGCGTTTTGCAACAAGTGACCTTTCAGCCCCCACATATATACAACCTATCACTTACGTTACATGTTTTTCCCGTTTGTCAACATCGCTGTGTTTATAAATATGTTGTTGATAAACAAGTTCATACGTCCTTCACAAAGGCGTTATAAGAACTTTATCACAACCAAAATTACCCTTAGATCATTAATATATACAAAGAGGACGCTAAAAACACATAAATTCTTTTGAAAAAGGTAGGTGAATGGGCACCTTTAATATATCTTCCCAATCTCGGTAAAAAAGACCGGTATACCTGGTTTATCAGTTAATATATGTATATATATATAGTCCATGAACATAAAAAGAAGAGAGACATCAAGCCAACATTTCAAACAATCATATTATTTGGATAACATATGCAGATTGTTGCTAAATTTTAAGCTACCCCTGTAGCCTTCGTCAAAGCGAATGACTATATATCTGTCAACAAAGCTGACAGTGAGACCCTTCGCTAGGTATATATATATATATATATATATATATATATATATATATATATATATATATTAATATAATAGACGTTTTTGAGAGCAGCAAGAAAGTCGTCCTCGATATTTCTGGTAAATGTATTGGAAAACATTGAACTTCGTCCGTTTCAAGAACCGAATCCGACTAAAATCATATGTCAATTATTTTTTCACATAGAGGCCCACTCCGGAAGATTCATGGGATCAGACCTAGCGAGACCACAGTGCTCCGTTGTCCTTGAGTGAGCTGTGTTGTTTCAGACGTCGGGCTACAGGAACTATATTATGGCCGGACCTGACGTCTTAGGTTTTTTTTCATGAAACGTGTGCCGGGTTTTTATGCTTTGATGTTAGAGGGAGACAGAGCGGGGTCAGTTTACCAGCCCAGCAGTGTATCATAAAAGCGCTTTCTAAATTTAAACAAAAATGTAAATCCATACTAAAATATAAATCGTTCCCTTGAAAAGAATATGTAGATTTTACCTCAGCTGACTGAAAGGTACATGCCTCTATTTTGTCAAGCTTACTGAAATAAACACCTGTACCAGACAGCTGAGCGGTAAAACGCTTGGCTCTCTCCGCTGGTGACCCGGGTTCGATCCCTGGCGTGGCTATGAGATCGGGTTGTAGTTGCCCGTACAAGGTATGACTCAGTCAGGCATGTCTTGATTGACACGTGTTGTGGCTCCGCTATGCACGCGGCCTCACGTGCTGTGTTTATGTTTACAACTGTGATCGCGCCCGGTCCACTGTTTTTAACACTCGTTTACAGGAGTAGGCAAACGGTTTCAAGGCAATATTTTGCCAAGTACGGATTTGATTGAAAGGGAAGAAGCTATTTTTCGTGTTAGCTCCTCATTATGTTATAGGTGATTTGGCCCCTTTGATATGCTTTCCTATTTCTATTTTTAACGAGCTCCATGCTTTCTTCAATATTTTAGATTGGTTACCTTGCGGATAAAGGATTTTGGAATGAGGACTCTCAAATATGGAGAAGACTGTTTGAAAAGCTGGGATTTGATAGTGCCATATATAAACCATTATAATGCAACTCGTTTCCACAAATCTGTTCAAAACGTTTTAGGTCGAAACGGAGTACAAACCACCTGTACGCGTCCCCTTCAAAAAGGTATGGTAAAGTGACCAAACTTTGTTGTTCATGTGCATCATTTCCAGCATTAAAGCACATTTTGTATTTTTTTTTCTGCGAGCTGGCAAATGTTCAACTATCTTGTCCTACCGGTAAATAAAGCAAACTCATCCGCTCCTGGCTCTAGTCGTATATCTTTCTTCATTTCAGGGTCGGTAGAACAATTTAATTTTATCGTGCCCGTACCATTAAAACTGTGCATGGGGACGCAAGAAATCGCACCAGCGTTCGGGGGCTATTCCTAGCGACACCTTGTGTTTGCGTCAGAGAACACTAATGTTTCAGGTAGACCATCATCAATCACACACAAGTAGACACATAGCTGCCATGCATCTAAACATCACTTACGATTGCAAATTGTTTCATATCAAAACCTAGATGGCGTTTGTACTAAATTCTTCACGTTACACCTTTTGGTGGTGGAGGTTATGTGCATTTATTGTGGATACATGTACGGATGCCTGTTCTTAACAGATAAAAATTTCTTCTATCACATATATTTTAATCTTTAAAAAAGATGGCCCGTTTCCCGGAAAGATAAGGATTTATTCAAAAATAAAATACTTATAATTATTACATATTAAGTATACACTAAAACAGTCAAATCAATATTTAAAAAAAAAATCAACGCCAATTACTTGAGAATTTCATATTTATAATATATATAAATTAAACCTATGTTGTATATATTTTTTATTACATTAAAATATACTCTACACATACAACAGTAATTTCTCAATTTGATTAAACTTTATAAATCAACTAATATATGGGTCTATCAGATTATCCTGATTTCGCGCATATCTAATGAAATGATCCACTTTCTTTATTATACGGTCCTTGCTTGGTGCTGTAATAAAATTTCTGATAAAATGTCTATGAAAGGCCTCATAATGAGTTTTGGTGTCTTTTTAACAGCTGTACCATCTCATACACATTTTATTCACATTAACTTCAAACAAGGTTACACGAGCATGAAAAATTGGCCTCTCAAATTCATTTTTAATGTCATTTTTTTTAATTTACGAGAGTTTAGTTAAAGCAAGCTTCACCGTTTACTGAGTGCATGCAGGTGCATCGAGGGGCCTGAAACTTACAAATATAACCATGTTAGTTTCATTGTCACAGCTGGTTTTGATAAGGCCATCAAGTGCATACACAGCAATGTTAATTTCAGTTTCGATGCCCTCTTTCGTTTCATGATGAGCCACATTTCCTGACCACTCCATAAGCTCCACAACAGCATATGCATTATCAATATGTCATTACAGTTTAAAATGCTAGAAGAATTTGTGTTCCGTTGAATTTATGGGCTCAGGCTGTCCTCTCTGAATACATATGTTATTTTTATTGTTCAACAATTTAAATGGACTTACACGTAGTCGGATAAAGTGTAACATATTGGTATGCTATAGTCATTCCCACAGTGGACGCCAATTGTAATATTATATATATTTTTTCTTAAATAGACAGATCAGCTGCAAAATGTAAGCTGTAATGGAGGAATGAGGCTTAGGCCTTTTTAACTAGAATGAAATCAAAACCATACCTTGCAAAATGTTTGAATGATCAAATGAAATTTGAGAAAGTAGTTTATTATTTTACCATCTATGAAGGTCGAGCTCATTGGTCATAGGCTTGCCAAATAACTCCATTCAAAAGCTGTTGATTTTTTAGTGTCAGCAACATTCAAAAAATACAACTATCATATTGAGACTGGAAGCCAATGAGAGCCGCCATGTTGCTTAGCCACAAGAGTTAGAAGATACTTGAAGGTTGTAAAATATTTTTTTTGGTTATCTTATATTTAATATAAAACATTTATTTTACATGGAATGTGTAAATAGTTATAAACTAATCAAGGCACTGTCATTTCTCAGCTGATAGCGTTCGGTAGTCTGTTGGGGTGGAGGAAACCGGAGAACCCATAGAAAAACACCGGCCTTGGACGGGCAACAGCAACCCACTTTCATAGCCACGACGGGTTTCGAACCCGGCTCACCAGCGCAGAGAGCCGACTGTTTTACCCCTCGATTGTCCAGGCCCTACTCTTTCATCAGCTTTAGTGTGAAACTGTGTGATCATACCATAATCGTCATATTCCGTGGGTACCACAAGTGGAATAGATTTTAGCATATCATAAGTGAAAGTCCCGATATTCTGGACAAATAAAGTCTTGACAAATTGGGGTTGGATTATTCCAATATTTATGAGTGCATACAGATGTGTAACGTGTAAGCACATACAACTCACTTACCAAGTGCGGAACGTACGATGAATGCAACCGCTCACGGGCCACGTACTTACACCTTGCGCAACCGTGCGTTGACGTACTCCCTCCCTACATTTGCAACTCCCTCCCCACGTTTTCGGAAAAACGTGGCGGCCGTTGCCTCCCCAAAAAACCTACGGACTAAAAACACGCGACCGTATCCCGGTTGTGACCGAGGCTTTACACACATTAAAATTTTCCGATACAAGTCCCGTATCCAGAAACCCCCTCCATATAAAGATTATTGTATGGAACTCGCCTTTGGAGTACTTGCGTTTCGATATCATAAAATTCACTTCTTTAACAAATAATATATGCTTAGCTGAAAACCGTTTTGCATTTAAATATTACATAACCTTCTGGGGGAACTTAGGTACCGAGGAACTAAGGTACGTCCCCGCTTTCGTCACGCTTGATACTTTTCGCTATACCAGCCCCTTCCTTTAAAATAATAATTGTGGCGTGATGTTCGGATAAACCAAGAGGTTTTTAACCAGAACTGCTTAGAATGTCTTTCACTTGTAATGACTGTTTATGCTTATTCATTTAACTCAGCTGACTGTAAGTCATCTGAGCTACAGCGATCACCTTTTGTCCGTCGTCCGTCCGGTGTACCGACTGTCCGTCCGTAACGGGGCACAAATGATACTCATTAGATATAGGTACATCTATCTGTACACCTAAGGAGGGCCTAGGCAAATCTCCTTGGAAACCTGAAATTAGGTCATGGTGACCTATATGTTGTAACCTACGGACCGAAAACATGAATTTGAGCACCCACACAGTCAGACGGGGCTCAAATTGAATACATTAGGCCTAGAATTCTCTAACATTTGGGGAGGTCCTAGGGAAATGTCCTTGGAAACTTGAAATTAGGTCACCGTGACCTATATTTTGCAACCCATAGGAAAAGATGTCATATGAGCTCCTAGCCAGTCAGACGGGACTCCAATTGTATCCATTAGGCCTAGAACTTCTGACATAAAATGAAGGGAGGTCCTAGGCAAATGTCCTTGGAAATTAAAATAAGGTCATGATGACCTATATTCTGTGACCTAGGGCCGAACAATGGTTTTGGGCACCCAGAAACTTAGACGGGGCACAAATTGAATCCCTTAAACCTAGCATCCTCTAACGTAACAATCAGGGATTTCCTGGGCAAATTTCCATGGAAACTTTAAATTAGGTCACTGTGATCTATATTTTGCGACCTTTGGACCGAAAACATGATTTTGAGCACCCTGACAGTCAGATGTGGCACAAACTATATCCATCATAGCTAGAATCTTCTGACGTAATATTCTGTAACAGCCCGGGCGAATCTCCTTGGAAACCTGAATTTAGGTCACCCTGACCTATATTCTATTCTATATAGGAAAAGGTGTCATATGAGCAGCCCCACAGTCAGAAGGGGCAAAATTGTATTCATTTGGCCTAAAGTCTTTTTAAATTAACATCCAGGGTGGTCGTGGGCAATGTCTTTTGGAAACAAGAAATTAGGTCACTGTGACCTATATTCTGCAACATATGTCATATGACACATTGTATGCATAAGGTCTAGAATTTTCTAAAGCAATCTCTAGGGAGGTTATAGGCCATTCTCTTTGAGAACCATAATTTAGGTTATGGTGCACAGGCTATATTCTGTGCGCCATGAGCCAAAAATATGAATTTGAGCATCCAGACAGACAAGCTACAAAGTGAATTTATTTTCCTTGGAACCGTCAATTGTAAAGTCTAGGGAGGTCGTTGGTAAGAGAGGTCGTTTTTCCTAAGTCTCCTTTGAATCCTGAAATAAGGTAACTTAATTCTTATAATACATCTCAAAAACAGTCAGACAGGGCACAAATTGTATCCTTAAGCCCTAAAATCTTCAAGCACAACATTCAAGTAGATCTTGGCAAATCCCACTGGAAACCTGCACGTGACAGGCCAAAAAGATTATTTGAGCAACCTTAATGTTAGATGGGTATATATTGTATGCAATAGGCCTAGGTCCTGGGCAAATCTCCTTTAAAATTCAAAATTAGGTCATGGTGACCTATATTCTAAAAGCTTCTGGTCAGAAGCATGATTATGAGCAGTCGGACTGGGCACATATTGTATCCATTAGCCCTAGACCCTTCTTACATTACATTCAGGGAGGCCCTTGGCAAATCTCTTTGAAACTTGATAATAGGTCATAGTTATATCAGCCATAGGCTTTTCTCACAGACAAAATATAACATTAGTAAAAGAAATGAGCACCCAGTCAAATTCAGCTGAGCGTCATGGTCCATGTCCTGTAGTTCATTTAATCCCTTGCTGCAAAATGAGACAATATAATTATCAAATTATACATTCTTATCACATAAATAAGCGCAAGCTAATATAATACCCACATTTCAGAAGAAGGCAGCCAGGTTTCATGGTGAGTAACATACATTGATAATAGATTTATACATGTTCTCATTCTCTTTCATCCACACCTTCTCTTTGTATAAGGGGTACGGAGTGGGTCTGTGAAGTGTTTACCATTTATGGAAATAGAGAAAATTGTTGATGGATACCATTTCTGATGGTGGAGAAGACCATTTTCTAGGGAGGCAATGGTATATATCGCCTAGGTCAATTAGTCCTGAACAGGGGCGTAAATACAAGGGGGATGGGGGTTTTTTATCCCCTCTTCTCACAGTTTAGCAAGGGGGGTGGTTAATATAATCACCTGCGCCCCTTGATATGCAGAGAATAATATTTATATATTGGGAATCAAATATATCAATACTTTTAATAACAGACCTTGGTTCCGTTTCTGAGTTTACTAATAAAATATTATATAGCTAACCCTGGTTCAGAAACATAATATCTTATTAAAAAAACCTTAATTGGCATATATCCAAACGTGTCACACTGACAATAAAAGGCATATATATACACCCCCCCCCCCCCCACAGTCACACTTGCTCAAAGTATGTTCATGTGCCCAATTACGTGAGGGACAGGGGCGACATGCCCCCCACCCAACCCCCTCCCCACTTTTTCAACCAAGGAGGTATACCATATTATATCCCTCATACACAAACACATATGGAGAAAAAAATCATTTTGCTAAAAATGATACGATCTCATTTAAATCCGAAGAAAGGTGCGAGTTATAAACTATATTTTGCCTTCGGCTTGCAAATTTCTTCATATATCAATGATATGCAGATTTTTGGATATGACTAAAATTCCAAAATTACTGATGTGTGATGATTTACAAATTTCTACGACACTGTTGTACCCAGTCATTATTCTAATTTTTATTAACAAATGTAAGTTTTAAGGAATTAAGAATTTATTGTTATTGTAAAATAATTATTGAGGGATACACCAGGGGCAAATATTAATTAATATTAATTGTTGGTTTCTAAAGCGACGATTCTTCATATCATTATCTGCCCTAATTAGTTGAAAAATACTTAGAATTTTTAGTTAAAATATTAGCAAAGTTTCCTCATCACACGAAGGGGGTACCACTATCACACACACCCCTTAGAGCGGATGTACATCTTCGACACTAAAGCTTCCCTTGTAATACTGCCCCCCCCCCCCGAATTTAATTCTTACACCACCACTTACAACAACACAACCTTATTTTTCGTGCGTGTGTGTTGAAAGTGGAGTTGGCAGAGAATCGGGGCGGGGTATGGGAAGGAGAACGAAATTTTACGAATTGTAAAATGAAATTGCGCCCTTTGTGTGTTGGGGACGGCTGGCTGTGCTTCCTCAGTATCTTTCTCATTTTCTCTATCTTCAGGCTAATAGCATCTCATTTCTTCTCCGCTATCCAAGCTCACTACAGACTGCGGTTGTCAGCAATGAATAATCCCCTTGTGATGCACAACAATGTTAACGAGCGACATATTTCGCTTGCAAACTCCACTGAGTCGATGTCGCGTTCGACAAGCTAGTCGGGATCCTGCACCAGACAACCACAAAGCAGGTCTTTTTGGTGCTCTCATCACGCAGTATTCATTCATGGTGATCCATTTCACTCACCGATGTATTTTGTCGACGTGCCCCCCCCCCCCCCCCCCCCCCACTTTTCAAATAAGGGGGACTTACCATGTTATCAAACGCTTTCTAACTCTGACTGCATAGGAGAATGTATCATAGCGATTATATGATTAAAGCCCATGCATGTCGCTGAGGTACACGAAATGACGAAGGTTACTATCAAATGGGCGTTACACTTTCACTTGTACATTCAACTGTAAGTTTCCTATGTTATTTGTTCAACCGTAGCCTAATGTTAGGATTATTAGCCATGTATTAGCAGTGATACCGTTGCAAAAAAAAAAATAATGGCCATCGTAATGCAGCTTCCGTATGATTGTGGTTAGGACTCGAAGTTTGTCCTAACAGTGCAATATAAAACCCTTGACAGACGTGTATTAAAATAGCGTAAACGTAAGTTCTTCATTATGTTTAGTAACCACGTGTTCATAAATTTTATAGATGGCATTTTAAGGGATCCCTGATTATCTTTAGGCAACGGTGTTCATTTTCTGCTCATAACTATGCTTAGAGAAGACATCAGATCAGTAATGTACGGATAGGTATTCGAAAATGTTTACAAAGTAAATCGTGTTGCTCCTACTATTTGTCCGTTTGCGTTAGGTGCGAATTGGCTATAAATATATATTTATCTAAAAAATGTTTTCATTTCAGATCATTCACATACTGGAAAGTTACGGCGTTACGTTCATAATGAGTAGGGAAAATCAGACAAACGTGCCAAGGAATGAAAACCTTCAAGATTCAGATCCGATTAGCTTAAACGTTACCGTGAATCGTGAAATCATGGTTATAGTTAAGCAAATTTATAGCAGAGAATGGTTGTTTTCTATACATGCCAGGGATATCTGAGCCCGATCCACCATTATCTGTTTATAGGCCTTTTTAATGATAGTCAGTGTGCGAAACTGTCACCGCCATGCGGCGCCAAATACACAAAGGTCCGTTGCGAGTCCCAGGTGCCGGGATGTTAAATTCCGAATGTCCTTGTTGACTATCGCTCACTTGCTCACGACTTTCTGACGATTCTTAAAAAAACATGCCCAAAACGCTTTGCTATATGCCGGTTCCTCTCACCTGTGAAGAGAATATGATTCACCCGAATGTTTTTTTTTTTCTTTCTTTCTTTATATATTTTTTTATATATTTGTACGTTTGTTGGTTTGCTTGATTGCCCATTAGCAGGTTACACAAAAACTGCTGAAAGGATATTTGTTGATGGAAAGGGTATGGGACTGGAAAGAGCTCATTAAATTTTTGGTGCTGATCTATATAAGCGGTGGATCATATTGTCTTGACTTTACGGAGGTATACGCCAAGTATAATCAAATATCATTTTAGTTTGCATTTTTTTGATAAAGAGTATCCATTTATTCTATTCTCATATTCGTTTCAGATGCATTCCCGACGTCAGTATTTCTGTACATCTGCTAAGATTGTGATGGTTTTTTACATAGCACAATTGTGCCAAGGAAGAATTCTATCAAAGGATGGTTGAAGGATGGTTCCAGGCAGACAAATTGGCTTAACATGAGACAAGTTAAAACATTTAAAAGCCGGGAAAATATCATGATAGAAGACACAGATCAAATACGTTATCCTACCTATACGAACATGCAATCAGTTGGGCAGCCAGTCTCAAACCAAGATATGCATCAGACTGAAGGCGCTTGTCCGGAAAAACATTTATGTTCAAACAAAACTTGTAATCGAAAATGCAATATTACGAATGTAGAAGCAAATGTTATTGCTGATTATTCTAATATTTGTAATGACACAGTGGAGGAGATATCTAATTAACCAAGTAACACCACTTTATTATTGCTGAACAACACTTGTTTAACTAATATATCTGGCGGTATTTTTCGCCATCTTACATCCCTTGACACCTTACATTTCAACGAAAATCATCTGACATCTGCACTTAATAACACTGAAACATTCGTAGGTCTTAGCAATTTAAATGTGCTAACTATGGAAGGGCTTCATTTGTGTACAAAACCATTACATGTCTACATCAATGAAAGGGTCTTCCATCCTCTGAAGAATCTGACAACTTTAAGTCTTAACAGATGGTTAGGCCATGGCTCACGACATCTTCATAATATAGAAAGTGTCATGGTGAATCTCCAGAATCAAAGTCTACATACACTTTCTCTAAACAATGTCAATGGATTCAGCAGAGGAAGTGTCCTTTGGAATATTAAGGGTCACTTGAATAAGAGGCTTGACGCAGGAAAACTGAAGCGCTTGTGCCTGTCTTAGAATCAGATTGTTACTATCTCAAGAGGCTTCAAAGAAAATTTGGATGCATTAGAATATTTAGATCTTTGAATGAATCTGACATTAAGCGGCGATTCGAATTTAATCAGCTACAATCCTTAATACATGGAAAATCTACAAACACTGAATCTGAGTGGACAGGATATCATTGTTTCAAGTTGCCACATTCACTGCACCCGTTTGACTATACGGACACACCACTTCTTTAGTTAAATAAAATGCATACAACCGATGATCCTTGTAAACAACATATTCATTTTCCACCCCAATTAAGAGTGCTGGATAAAAGTAACAGACACCTAAAAATACCCGAATTCGATTTTCAAGATGGAACTTGTGTAAACAGCACCAATGTGTTGCAACATTTGAATATGTCTACCAACTGGTTGTCACGTGACATCTTCGGGCGAGTGTGGAATTTCCCCAAGCCTGAAACTCTGAGGGTTGATGGGTCCAGGATGCTGTTTACAAATCCAACACAGTTTAGCAACCTTACGAACCTGAAAATGCTAAACTTAAGTATGTGTTCACTTAAATGGATTATTGGTTCAAATTTTATCTACCCTGGATATGCCAAATTTGTCCCATCTTGAAATGTCATACAATTAATTCACGTATCTGCCGGAAGGTCTTGTGAATAACCTTACGGGACTGACACACCTCTGGTTAGATCGAAACAATAGAACAAAGTCAGTTTGTACATCTCTAAGTCGAAACTGGAATATTTAGATTAAAACTACAATCAGCTGAATACTCTTAAAGCGCCATTCAGAAACGACTGCGGAATGACAGCTCAAATTGGCAATTAACTTTGATATTGGCAGGAAAAGCCTTTAGCCATGCTTGCAATGATATAGATATGTTGAGATGGGTACAAGAAGTGAAGAAACACATTACTTTTATTGACTTCAACTGTACTAGTAAAATCCATCATGAGATAAAGGTAAATGGACTTTCTGTGGAATTGGACGACCTCTTGGGATATTGTCACAGTTCAGACTTTAAAACACAGATCATCTTTTCCTATTGTCTTTACATTGTGTTCATCTTCTTGCTACTCGGTTCCGCTGGCACGCTGTGTATCTTTGGTATTTCGTTAAAGCCCTAGTCCACAAACGTGAAAGACAGAAAACGAATTCTAAGCATATATTTGTCGTTTTCGGTTGCTACAACTCGGGTGATCTGGACTGGATAGCATACAAACTTGTTCCTGTGTTGGAAGAAAAATACGGGTACAGATTGTGCGTCCATGAACGAGATTTCCGTGTAGGATTGCCCATTGTTGATAATATAATGGACGCTTTTGAAAACAACAAAAGAGTCATCCTAGTTGTTTCTCGTAAATATATCGGGAAAAATTCTTCAACTTTGAACTTCGTCTTTCTCAAGTACAGAATCCGACTAAAGTGATTTGTGTGCTATTGGAAGACCCGGAGAATCTTCCTCGTGGACGGGTACCAGGAGCATTACAGTACCTACTGAATACTAATACCTATATTATCTGGTAAGAGACGGAAGAACCGTTGTTCTGGTTAAGACTGAGGAATGCGATTGAAAAACCTCTAGAAAGACAGCATATGTCAGTGAAATGGAATGAAGAAGACAAAGAAATATCAAACTCTGATGTATCGTTATCCTATCCCAGTGATCCAATTTATCACCTTTAAAAACATCACTATAGGCATTTTTATCGGGCTGCTGAGGAAAGAATAGTTAGGTTGTCACGTATATCCTTTTACTTTATTTGTTTATATGAACCTGAGCAGTGCCTAGATGTACCATGCTTACCTAATATGCTTACACCTGAGTCTATTTGTAGGCTATTTCGAAACGCTTGCTTTAATAAAGGCACATTAAACAAAATATTCACCTTCCGATATATAATATGGGATATTATACGTAAAATTTACTTCCAGAATATCACTGACACGCTGACGCAAATGTGTGCCATTCACAAGGAAAACAGTAAAAAAAAGTTGTTTTTGGTGGTTGCGTCATAAATCGATGGAACAGGTAATGTTTACTTCCGAAACCTATAGAACCAATTAATTTTCAACGATTAGGTTCATGAGGCTAAGTTTGTAAAACAAAATATAGACATAATGATTTTAAAAGGGGAGGTTAATATACACTATATCATACAATAAAATGCACTTGTTTGAAGATACTTTTACACTGTAAGAATTTTAAAATGCATTTTTAAAATACATGGGGAATTAAATGTAGGCATATCCATTATGCTCATTTTACTTCTGATTTGTACATTTGCGCCTGTGATAAAAAAAATGATATTTTGGTGTACTTTTTTATACCATGACTTATTTCTATGTATCTTTTTACAATATATAACTTCCTTAATGAATACTGAACAAGCACAGTTTTGAAATTTGTATTTTAATTTACCGAAGGTTATCATTTACAACCTGTCACGATCATTAATTCTCTCAGTTTAAATAATATTTAATAATATTCCGTATATGATATAATTATATATCACTTATTCACTTAAGCCCCGAATTCTTAATTATAACAAGGCCAGGGTGCATTAGCACGAGTAATACAGAAAATATACAACTTTCATTAATGTATAATAATCTTCAAATATACCCTTTACTAGTTTCAACATTACCTTGGTCTTAGATGTTTTGCTTTTAAATACACGATACCGATCCCAATTCACTAACTTGCATGAGAAGTGTTTTTCAAACATTACGTTTAATATATAGTTGATCTTGTTGAACATGGAATCAATAATCTGGTAAATGAGTACAATCCACATATTTTAAGATTAGTTTACACTGTACAATAAAGTTATGGAATAATCTATAGATACAGGATCATTTATTGTAAGTCAGCATGCCTATTATGAGAGAAACATTTATTACTAAGCTTAGATTACTTTATAATACGAAATGACAGTCCATTAAATCACGCAACGGTTTGGGGCTTGTTTGTTCATTTTATTTCCGGCAATTATCAGTTACCATCTGTAATAATATGGATGAATGCATAGGTTTAATAAAATTTTAATCAGATAGTCATTGATCCACAAAACGTTATTGTAACTATTCAAGAGTACATTCGCGCAATACGCTAGATACAGAAAACCATTGAAGTGTGTGTGTGTGTGTGTGTGTGTGTGTGTGTGTGTGTGTAAGATGGTTTTGGGTGTTTTGCTTTTAAATCAATGTAACCTGTCTTTGTTTACTTTGATAACCTATGAAAAAAAACTTTTTTAAAATCAGGTTCAAGAAAAAAGCGAAAAAGAACAAACAGGTAAAAAATGAATAGCTGATTTTGAGTACATGTATGATCTAGCATTTAATAATCTATTATACACTTACAATCTTGTTTCAGTTCTAACTATAAACATAAAAAATGTATGTACAATACATTTACTTTTAAGTTAATTTTTCTGTTATGTTTTTCTGTTATCAATAGTACATTTCATGCGCAAATATGATATATTATATATCATTTATATTTATAGACTATGGTTACAGATATAGTTTAGTTAATTATACAATTATTAAAACAAAGGAATGGATTGAGGCTGACCAGTTATTATATCCTCTGTTACAATATTTTAAATTTGTAGTTTATTAATAAACATAAACATAAACACAAACCATAATAAACTACAATACGGGTAGTCGACAAGCAACTACGTGTATCCGCCAAAATCAGAGAAGGACGGGTGAAGTGAGGCATGGATTTAGTGGGGAAAGGGGAAATAGAGTTACATGTGTTACATATTAGAATGGATCTCTGCCACATAAACATGATTGTAAGTGGCGCCACCTGTTATTTGAACGAGAAACTATCCAAGATGTATACACATGCAAAATTTCATGTGGAAAAGTCAAACCACTGCAGAGATATGAGTGATTTTAACCCAAGGCAGACAAACAGATGGACGCAGTGCAAATATGGCTGCAGGTGGCGCCACCATTTTTGTGTATGTTTTAAAGCTATCCAAGGGCTACATTTGTGTAACTTTTTTATTCCTGATTGGTCAAACGAGTCCGGAGATATAAGCATTAATGTCTGCAGCGTGAACGTGAATGTAGGTGGCGCCACCTGTCATAAAATCAAGAAAGCTATCCAGGATGTATACGCATGCCGAATTACAGGTATTTGGTCAAACCACTGCAGAGATATGAGTGATTTTAACCCAAGGCAGACAAACAGATGGACGCTGTGCAAAAATGGCTGCAGGTGGCGCCACCATTTTTGTGTATATTATAAAGCTATCCAAGATTTTACCCACATTTGTGTAAAATTTCTTTCCTGATTGGTTGAACGAGTCCGGAGATATAAGCATGGATGTCTACAGCCTGAATGTGAATGTAGGTGGCGCCACCTGTCATAAAATCAAGAAAGCTATGCGGGATGTATACGCATGCCGAATTACAGGTAATTTGGTCAAACCACTGCAGAGATATGAGTGATTTTAACCCAAGGCAGATGAACAGATGGACACTGTGCAAACATGGTTGCAGGTGGCGCCACCTTTTTTGTGTATGTTATAAAGCTATCCCAGGGCTACATTTGTGTAAAAATTTTTCCTGGTCGGTCAAACGGTTCCCGAGATATATGGGTTTATGTGTGAAAACAGACGCACAAACGGACGCTGGGCAGAGAGGAAAGGTCAGAGGTCAAGGTCACTTGGTTAGGCACCAGTTCACATGTGACCCGATAATTTGTATAAGTTTCGGAAAAATCCGTCCAGTAGTCTCAGAGAAGTTCTCCGGAAACGAACGCGGCGACGGCGGAACCCGGTCAAAAACATAGTATCGTTTTGACGGATACAATTATAACCGCTTCAGGGCGCATTTGCACGTAGTGCACAGAAAGCATTGTATTTTTTTTTTTTTTTTTTTTTTGGTGGAGGTAACCGCCTGCATTTTTAGCTCAGCTGACTATAAGTCATCTGAGCTATAGTCGTGGTCCATTGTCCGTCGTCCGTCCGTCTGTCCGTCCGTCCGTCCGTCCGTCCGTCTGTCCGTCCGTCCGTCCGTCCGTAGATGTGGCACGTTTTGAAACCGTAAGACCTAGGAATCCAAAATTCAGCATAATGTTAGATGTCCCCAAGATCTCCTACCAAGCCAAAAACTGGGTCTTTGCGACTTCATTCCTTTGAGAAATTAAGGAAAAACCTCAATTTTTTATTAAAAACCTATTTTCACACTTTAGGACTGCCTAATATCAAAACCACTCATCTGTTTTTCCTCATATTTCCTATAAATAATCCTCTATATAATTCCTATGTACATGCCAGAAATTAGGTCTGTATTATTTAATTTAAAAAAGTTATGGGCCCAAACATAATGCATTTTTTAAATAATCAGGAAAGAAATTTTATCACTTAACACAAAACTTGTTAAAGCTAAGCACTTTTTTTCCAGTAATATTACTTTTATTAATCAAAATTAAATTGTATACCCAAAATTAGATCAAAATCTTTTAAATTTTTAAAAATATTAGCAAAAATAAAAAATTGGTACCTTAAATTTTGCCCAACTTTGACCATGGCACGTTTTTTTGCTGTAACTGCTGTGGATTTAATTTTCACAGCATGTTTTTGTTAGCATTTCAACTGTTAACACCAAAAATTTGAAACCAGTTGATCAAAAACTGTAGATTTTATTCAAGTTTTCAAGAACCATGTCACATATTGCTAGTGTTATGCAGTTTGCTAGAGCTCAGCTCCCGAGCTTCAGCTCTAAGTTCCTTAAATTTGGCATACAGTTAGATTTCTCCAAAATCCCCTACCATGCCAAGAATTTGGTCACTAGGACTTAATTCCTTCGAGATATCAATGAAAAATTAATTTTTCCATTAAAAACCCAATGTTACACTTTAAGACTGCCTTATATCAAAACCACTGATCTGACTTTGATCATATATAATATACATATTTTTCTATACATTCACTATGCACATGCCAGAAATGATGTCAGTATTGTGTATTTTTTTTAAGTTATGGGCCCAAACATAATGCACTTTGTAAAAAATCAAGAAATATATTTACTCCCTTAACAAGGGCATTGCTGAAGCTAGAGATTTTTTTTGTCAGGGATGTAACATTATTTAATCAAGATTCAATTGAATACCCAAAATTAGTTCTGAATTTTTCAAATTTTATAAGTTATTAGTATAAATATAAAATTAGTACCTTAAATTTTGCCCAACTGTGACCATGGCACGTTTGTTTCCCGTGAGCACTGTTGATATAATTTTCATATCTTGCACACATAAGGATTTCAGCTTTTTAGTTTAGAAAGCTGAAAGAAATTTGCCAAATATTGTAGCTTTTATTAATGTTTTTTATGAGACCCTGTCAGACTTTGGCTCTCTCAAGCCCCTCTTGAGTCGCCTGTATGTTGACCTTGTTGACCTTTCATCAAATTATGCACGCTTGAGGGGAGAATCCAGGCAGCTGATGGCCAGCCACAGTTGATCCAGGTGTTCAACCCAACTCATCTAGTAGTTTTAACCAACAACATAACAATAAACAATAAATTAATAAATTTTTATTGGTTTTTAATAACAAATTAAAGAAAAATAGAAAAGGAATTTGTTAGTTTATAATAACAGGAAATTAACTTGCAGTTACTGATGATATAAGAATCTTGTATCGATGGGTAGAATGTCACATATTCCAAATAACACCATGCAGTCACCTATGGCATTTTTCAGTTCATTTTTAATGATAAAGAAGTAAATCATATTATTCATTACTAATCATTAAGGATTATATGAAGGAAATTAATGATAGACAAAGATGCAGTTGATAATATTAATCTAGATTCCTACTGTGTCTAGTGTGTACATTGATGTGAAATTAGTCCAAAATGAATTTTTTACAGTTATTTTTTAATATAAATAAAAGCCATAAAACCAGGTACTTATGATCATTATTTAAATGTGTGAATTTTGTATATTCTGGATTCTCAACATCATTGTTTGGTGAAAACTGAATAAATACCAGACGTGGTGCGAATACTTTGTAATTGTATTTAAATACAAATATGATTATGTACTCCATTATAAAATTTCTTGCATAAAGAATGGGAATTCAGGTAAAAATGAAAGTATATGAATACTCGTGCAAATACTTTCAAAATGTATTCATGAATGCATTCATGAATATATTCTTTAATATTATTTTAATAATCATATCAGTTATATTTCATTTTAAAAAATCATATGATTCTCTTATTATTTTTAATAAAAATTATATTTGGGACAATATTTGTAATTTTTTTAATAAATAGTTAAACTCTTATATTATATGTTCTGCTTATAAGTTATATGGCCAAGTCAAAATCTGTGTGACAGTAGTACTCCATTTGTTAATAAAATAAATGAAATCAATCCTCTTCCCTGTCTCCAAAGGTACTATCAAAATCATACATAAGCTAAACAACAACAACTCATAATACAGCTTATATTTATTACCACACAAAACCAGCATGTGCCTCATTTCTAAATAATATTTTTTTATTATATATAACAGCTGAGCGTCGTGACCCATAGGTCCCTTGTTTTAATGCGGGCTAAGTATTATATACATCTGCAGAATTCCATTCCTGTTTCGGACGACGTGACAGGGGCTTACGCGCGATAATTCTGGCTTCAACCTTGCTCGGTGTATCACTCCTGCGGGTCGTGGGTGTGTGTCAGCCCTATTGCTGGGTCATGACACAAACGAACCCCCGAAAGGCGTACTCGTCTGTGAGTGAAACACGACTGTTGGGCACAGTCTCCCCATTAAGCCTGCAGGGCGCCAACCCTGGGTGGGGGCCGACCGTGAAAAATCTCAGCGCTTTGGCTAAGATTTGAACTTACGATCTCCTGGCTTTGAGTTCTGTGATCTATCCCTGAGACACAGAAGCCGGTGCTTGATAAATATTTATCCGGGGCCTTTTACATAAGTGTATTAATGTATATATATATATATATATATATATATATATATATATATATATATATACACTTGTTTTGAAATAAATTTTCAGATCTAAAGACAATATGTAAGTACACACACAATTACTATTAAATTTATGTTTATATTATGTGCAAAACAATGGTGACTATCATGTACAATTACCATATATATTAATTCAGAAAGGTTAAAAAGGTTATTTTTATAAATATTGAAACAAAGGAATTGTTTGAGGCTTGTTCTTATTTCATTTGCCGACGATTATCAGTTATTATACCGTATAGTAATATTATAAAACTACTAAAATATGGACCATCATGGCTATTCATACATCTTTCTAGATAAAATATGATGCACACCACCAAAGGCCACTTCGCTGGTTCCTATGAAGTGTGCTGATATACAGAAAGGTTGGAGATCCCTGCTAGCTCAGTGGTAGAGCAGGCGACCGGTGATCTGATTTTTTCTGTGTATTCTTGTTCTATGCAATGGACCAGCATGGCCATTCATACATCTGTCTAGATAATTTATGATGCATACCACAAAAGGCCATCAGTTCATCACTGATACATGCAAACTCACTGTTTCCACACATTTAGTATAGAGTATGTATAATACCCTTACATCACTTCGCTGTTTCTTCTGAAAGTGTGCAGATACACAGAAGGGTTGGGGACCCCTGTTAGCTCAGTGGTAGAGCAGGCGACTGGCAATCGGAGGGTCATGGCTTCGATTTCTATACGGGTTGACCCGACTTTTTCTGAGTATTCTTGCTCCATTTTTATTATAGTTATTATACATAAATTATTATTTACTCGATTTGTTTAAATAATGTAAAAATTCAGACCAAAATATCTTAATTATAATCGCTCCAGTGTGCATTTGCTCAAGTAACACCAAAAGCCATTGATAAACTAGTTAGCCTTGACCGCTTACTTATATTTATATCTGGATTCAGTAATTTTGGAAAATATATTTTCTGAATTTTATATTTCTACTTTTCGGTTAATAGTGGTAAATTTCGGTTCCCCGATTTAATTTCGGAAAACGAAATTTCGGAAAACGAGATACGGAAATTTGAGGTTCTACTATATATATATATATATATATATACATACACACACACACATATATATATATATATATATATTACGGAACATGTCTTTATCAAGGTTAATAACGGGTACAAGGGGAGGGTATGGGAGGGAGTATCTCCCTCCCATATTGAGAAATTTATTTATTATGCAATGTAAAGAGGGTATTTTCAAGCTATTTTCACCAAAAAAAATCAATATTTTCGGTTCCTGAAAATCTGCTCACTTATGTCTTTGCCTCATGAAATCAAACTGTAGAAAAATTCAACATTTAACATTTATATTTCGTCAAAATTAGGATATCAAATTTCAGTCGATTTTAATATGTTAAAATTAATATCCAATGGCGCATTTACTGTTAAAACTTGCAAAAAAATATTTTAAATGTAATGCTCGGAGTAAAATAATTGATATGTTGAAATCTTATGTTAAACATTGCATTTTACCGAGGTCCGTGGTCTTGACAGCACACAGGACTCCTAAGAGCACAGATCGCGAGTTCGTGTATACCGATATCGCCAGAGGAGCCGTGAGATTGTTCACGGTCAACCGAAAAAAGGGCCTGGTGCTCTGCAGTTGTTCTACAGCTGTTCATAAATATCATCATCCTAACCTTATGAATGTAAAAGTAATACACTGCAGATAACTTATATAAAATCTAATATATATATATATATATATATATATATATATATATATATATATATATATATATATAATAGTATAAAACTAAATATAAAATCTAATATATATATATTTATATATATATATATATATATAATAGTATAAAACTAAGTGAATTCCGAAAGACCGGCGAGTACTGGATGCGACCGGCGCGGGAGGGGGGGGCATGGCCCCCTGCGGCCCCCCCTTGGCTACGCCCCTGATTCGCGTTCTGACTGAGTCGAGTGACCAGTAAAATTAACGCCGAGGAATTTCAGTTTGGTGACACATCGCTCGTACTTCACCACCATCCCTGACCACGACCCCCTGACCTGTTCCTGTTCAGCTCAGCTTTATGAATGCGATTTATTTCTTACAAATACAATTATATAATAGTAATATACTACTCTCCCGTATATGGCTAATTCAGAAAGAAATATGACAGGACACGTGGGGTCTTGCAACTTATCAGTGCCGACTAAAGATGACGGACTAAAGCTACATCCACTTGACGATTCGAATTGATAAAAAGGTGGTCTTTGTACGTCATATGTGAACTGACGACATCATTGTTTACACCTCTTTCTAGACAGGTCAACACCCTCGGGCGTCGCAAAGTAAATATATTTATTTAATGCTTATTTAAATCATCATATGGCCACATTACTTTCTTTCATAAAATCTAATTTGTAGTGAAAACAAAATGTATTTGAAAGAAATATCACGGTATTAGGTTGACAGGGGTGTTGGAACAGAGTGTAGGAAAATATCGCCCACTCGCTTCGAATAGAATGGGGTACTTTTGAACAAGTTTATTGTAATTTACGGTTACGGTTGCGCTCCGCCAGTTTTTGGAAGAGGCTTCTCCCGAATTTGCTTCCCAGCGCCATCTAGTATTCAAACGATGAACGATTTCGAAATTTAAGATATCTTATTTTCGATTAAACGTTAACCTAAATTATATTTCAGCTCAACGCAGTGAAACGTTAGATTTTCTCGTTGGCGATCCACTCAAATGGATAAGAATACACAAAGGAAATATCCAGTTTTAATGCCTTACTCAAACGTCATGTTAGTAACTATATGAACACAAGACGGCGTTGATATACAATAGCGATTTACCGTATTAATAATGAATACATATGCTAAGGTAGCCCATTTCTTTTGTGTGGCCTCACTGCAAGTCGTTAAAACACAAGTTATTGCACCTTCTCTCCTGAGGATGGACAGCGACACCTTGTGAGATGATAAAGGCTGGAAGAAGGCGAGCACGCTCAATAATTAGGCGTCACCTTTTAGATGTTGCTTACGATTACCCTATCTAAGCAGGTTCCATCCTCCATATCAGCAAATGTTCCTGTTCAGGGCATGAGCTTGTGTCCTAAGGGTGTGTGTGTGTGGGGGGGGGGGGTTTAATTTGCAATTTATATTGTTGATACACACAAAATGAATTTCATTGCAATAAATTTCCCCTTTCAGTTAAAATAGGGATTTTTTTAATATGAAACATTAAAACATTAAAAGTTCTATTCAAATACCAGATATTTAATTTATACATTAAATATAAATTTCCCCCTTAAAATATCATAGTATCTCCCAATATTTCGTTCTAACCCCGTTTAATTACCACTTTACACAAGGAAAAGCAGGCTTACACCTGGCACGACCAGTGGCACAAAACAATCATGGCGCACACGACACCTGGTGGCCCTATTGAGCAAATCAAGGTTTTCTAGCTTCTGAACGAAGTTTGATCTGTGTAATTTTCTTTATGTTCCGTCTTCTTTTTCTGAATTGTTGCACATGTGCAAGATCGGACATGCAGTCTTGTTATGGTAAACAGTCGCACGTGGACTATATGTTTAACCACACATAGAACCATAACAACATATAATGCAGGCGAGTCCGTATGCCAGAGGTTTGTATGCAGCCAAAATGAACTCACAATTTGAGATAATACATCTATTATTGCAAATATTTATGTACATTTAACACATTTGAACTGATATGAATTTTATTGACCAAGATATATCACAAACATGTTACAGATCATTACAATACTTTACAAGCAAATGTATACTTTATGCCACTGACCAAAAGGGGCTATATGTATTTAAAGATATATATGTGCCCCAGCAACCTATTTCCATCACATATTGTTCAGACACCAAACGTGAAATTAAATGAAAAGTTGTATGAACAGTTTAATAACATTAATAATATAAAATATTAAATATATATATATATATAATATAAAACTAATGATTTATATTTTAAGAAATTAAGTACTGTTTAACCTATTTTTGAACATTTCACTTTTAAAGTCTGTTCTACATTGGGACGCCCATTCAAATTTAGAATTTTTCATGAGTTGGCAGAGCAAGTTTTAGATTGTGTTACTCTATTTTAAAAATATTCTTTTAAACGTAACCATCAAAGTGAAGTTAACAACACATGGCGTCAGTGATGTCCTATTTACTACAGCATCCAGGAAAAACAACGATATCCTTATTAAAATGTTTTTATACAGACGACTTTAACCTAATATAATTTTGTTTTTGTTGAGTTTATTGGTACCACGTAACAAGGCCAGGTAAATGGTGGCTATATTTGGGTTTTAAACATATTTAGCAGGAGAATTTGAAAATAGTACACTTTTAGATATTAATTCTTCTCCCGATATACATTTTGGCTATATTTACATGTTTAGTTCTATACAATAATGTCATCTCTTACTGAGTTTATACAAGTGCGTCCAGGGACCTGAAATTAACAAATTACGCCGTGTAAGTTTCAGTGTCACAGCTGGTTGTGAGACTGAAACTTACAAGTTTTACAAAGCTGCAGCGCACCCCTTGGAAAATATAAAAAGCATAATAATAAGACGATTATTTATTAATTTACCTTAGCTCAGATGTTTTACTTTTTGTTTCTTTTAACTCAGATGAAGGATAATAAAGATGGTTTTACATTTATAACTTTCGCTTAGATGATCAGGTTTTTTCCTGTAAATTCAGCTTCGTCTTTTGTGTGTTGTGATTGCATTAGTTCCCCGCTACAAATGGAAACAATAAAATCTCTGTACAGTCAAGATACTTCTCAATTAGTTTGATTATATAAATAACCACATACATTGTAGCTGGAGGCAGTCGGCTTTCAAGGTAGGTAAATGTAAACTACCTTATGTGTCTCTTTCTCTCTCATGCACAGATTGTCTTTCTGTGGAATATTTTTATGCGGACTATGTGATGGATGTCTTATGGTCCGTCCCTCCGACCGTCCGCCAAACCGTCCGTTAACTCTTAGAGTCGCCGCAACAACTTACCGGAGGTTTCATGATTTTTCATGAAAATTCACCATAATTACTTACCAATAGATTATCTCGCAAAATCCACGCATTTAATGAGGAAATAGATCACTAGGATACCTTGTGGTTTCTTTGCGATAACATACCAGCAATACTGTGCACAAAATTTAACCAATTTGATATCTCGCGCAAGTCCGATTCCCGGCAGAATCCATGTATATATAATGAGGCCAGAGGTCACCATACTATAGTGGCGCCGTGATGACTTACCAAAACACTCAATATAAATATTTACCAATAGTGTCTCTCACATAAATTAAATTCTTGCCAAAATTCACACATATTAAATGAGGTCTCAATAAACATGACGGGCGTATTATGCACCTTTGTGGTGCTCTTTTTCTTAATTTGTTGTAAAATGTTTATCATTGATAAACTGTGGAAGGGATGTGCCGCAAAAATGGCTGGTTCGATCCCTATATATACTCGTGATGAAGCTGACCCCGCAAACAGAGAGGTGTGAGTTCGAACCTTGCACAGGTCAACTTTTATGTGACACATCTGGCTTTCATCTTGATCTACCCTGAACAGGTGACCTTCCGCATTGTTTATATATATATATATATATATATATATATATATATATATATATATATATATATATATATATATATATGGCAAGATGCAAAGATGAACATATTCTGGCAATGGTTTCTAAGTTTTAAGACCGATGGGGCAAAGAGAGCCATGTGAGGATTTTGACAATTAGCTAAACGAGGAGAACTGATTCACATTTATTTAACGGACCATTAGCACGTCTTTAATATTTTTATAGAATTGGAGCCGAACAAATTTATATTGGAATTATTGTGAGACAGCATAAGAATGAGAGTACATTAAAATCAATTTTTTAAGTATTTTACTTATTTGAGAGTGTACCATTACTGCAATCATGGCACTTTAAATTCTTGAGTTGGTTTTGTATAATATGATATATCATATGATATGCTAAATATATGAAACAAATAACCTTCATATCAGAATTTTAGCTATGGAGTCATATGATTTGAGTTTTCATCAAAGTGAAATTGTGTCCATAAATCAGACATATATTCCTGTTCATCAAGAATATGAATAAAAATTATGAAATTACAATAAAATAAGTCACATTTTCACACGAAAGCGTCACTTTGCCTTTAATCCATGCTCCGATGCCCCTGGAATTTGCTATGAATGTGGATTTGATAGGTTTGTCCTTGTTCCATTTAAATTTTTGGTTTTTAATTACCAAGTTATTGGGACACTGACAAGTTATAGCCATGTTTAGCTCCTGTTATCTCAGTATTCCTCATGTAATTTATCTTAAAGACCTTAAATCAAACTAAACATGGCTAAATATGACTAAAATAATTGATTATGTATCCATAAAGCCAATAGTTCATATTGTTAGCCGAGCATCTAATATTTTCCCTAGGCCTAATAAGATGTTCCGTTTTCACAAATCTCTTTTGTTTTCTTTCAGATGAATTTTCGACATCGGTATCCCCATCGCTATGCTATGGTTTTCATGTTTTTGTACATAGTTCATCAATGCAAGGGCACAATTCTTCAACATGCATTGAAAGACGGTTTCGGTAAAACAAAATGGCTCAACATGGCAAAAGTGAAACCAAGTCATGGGAGGGACAATATAAGACAGCGGTCAGACCAAACACCTTATGTTAGCAATGCAAAGAAGCAACCAGAGAAAAACCAAGATCTGCATGACAGTGTAGACGGCTGTATAAAGAACAATATATGTTCAAATAACACTTGTGTGCGAAAATGCAATATTATTAACGGGGCACCTGAGGTCATTGCTAATTGCTCTAACATTTGTGATGATGCAGTTGGAGAGATATCTAAATTACCAATTAACATTACAACATTATTGCTGGACAACACTTGTTTAACAAATATATCTGGTGGTATTTTTCGCCACCTGACGTCCCTTAAGACCTTAAGTTTCAACGATAATCATCTTATATCTAAACTTAACGACAATAAAACATTCGATGGTCTTGGCAGGTTAAAGAGACTAACAATAAAATCACTTTACTCTTGCAAAAAAGGAAAACCATACTCGGTCATGGTTACCGAAACTATTTTTCATCCTCTGAAGAAATTGAAATATTTAAATCTTGACAGATGGCTAGGATATAAATTTAGCCATCTTCAAAATATAAAATGTGTCTTAAGGAATCTCTATAAACAACATCTACGTACACTTTCTCTAAACCAAGTTAATGGATTCAGAAGAGGAAGTACCCTTTGGATTCTACGAAAAAGCATGATCAAAAATTTCATTGGAAAAAAATTAAAGCACCTGTTTCTGTCCCAAAACCGGATCGTTAGTATCGAACTGGGGGTTCTCCAATGTCTGAGTGGGCTAGAAATCTTGGATCTTTCGTTAAATCCTATATTGGGCGGTGATTCGAATTTGGTCAGTTTCAACCTTTCCTTCATGGATAATCTTCAAATATTGAATCTGAGTGGGCAGAATTTTGTTAACGTTCCACATTCTCTGTACCCATTTGTTCCTGCTTTGAGAGATAAAACCCCTTTGTCGTTCAGACAAATTCCTACAAATGTTGACAAGCCCCTCTGCAAAAAATATTTTAGTTTTCCGCCACGTTTAAGAGTACTGGATATAAGTAACAGACACCTGAACATACCTGAGTTCGATATTCCAGACGGAACGTGTGTAAACAGCAACAATATGCTGCAACATTTGAACATGTCTACTAACTGGCTGTCACGAGACATCTTTGGGCCAATGTGGAATTTTCCCAAGCTTGAAACGCTGAGGGTTGATGGATCCAGGATGCTGTTTACAAATCCAACACAGTTTAGAAAACTGGTGAACCTTAGAACTCTCAATTTAAGCATGTGTTCATTGCACTGGATTATTGGTAAAAATGAAACAAAATG
Organism: Sipunculus nudus; assembly: GCA_026874595.1. Classification (NCBI taxonomy): domain Eukaryota; kingdom Metazoa; phylum Annelida; class Sipuncula; order Golfingiida; family Sipunculidae; genus Sipunculus; species Sipunculus nudus. Next base: position 58,864,053 of record CM049307.1, read on the forward strand.
GAATCAGATCTTATCTACCTTGAATATGCCAAATTTGACCCATATCGAAATGTCACACAATTACTTTACATATTTACCAAAAGCTCTTGTGATTAAACTTCCTGGACTGACACATCTATGGTTAAACCATAATAGTTTGGACAACATCAGCTTCAACATTTCTGGATCTGAATTAAGATATTTAGATTTGAGCTACAATCGATTGAATTATCTTCACCCAACCGTCAGGAATGACTGGCGTTTTGCTAAACACTTAATAATAAATTTGACTGGAAATGACTTTACATGTTCTTGCAATGACCTAGATATGTTAAGGTGGGTACCATATGTAAAAGGTCGCATCCACTTTGATGGCTTCGAATGCACCAGTGAAATCCAACATGGAAAAAAGGTAGATATTCGTACTGTCCAATTAGAAGACTTCTTGGGATACTGTCAAGGTTCTGACTTTACATCACAGATCATCTTTCCTTATTGTCTTTACGTTGTGTTCATCTTAGTTTGCTTCACATGTAGTGTTGCTACTCGGTTCCGCTGGCACGCGGTGTACCTGTGGTATTTCGTAAAAGCCCTGGTCAACAAACGTGAAAGACAGAAATCGAATTCTAAGCATATATTTGACGTTTTTGTTTGCTACAACTCGGGTGATCTGGACTGGGTAGCATACAAGCTTGTTCCTGTGTTGGAAGAAAAATACGGGTACAGATTGTGCGTCCATGAACGAGATTTCCGTGTGGGATTGCCCATTGTTGATAATATAATGGACGCTTTTGAAAAGAGCAAAAGAGTCGTCCTAGTTGTTTCTCGAAAATGTATCGGGAAAAAATTCTTCAACTTTGAACTTCGCCTCTCTCAAGTACAGAATCCGACTAAAGTGATTTGTGTGTTATTGGAAGACCCGGATAATCTTCCTCGTGGACGGATACCAGGAGCGTTACAATACCTCCTGAATACTAATACATATATTATCTGGAAAGAGACGGAAGAACCGTTGTTCTGGTTAAGACTGAGGGATGCGATAGGAAAACCTCTAGAAAGAAGGCATATGTCATTGAAGTGGATTGAAGAGGACAAAGAGATATCAAACTCTGATGTATCGTCATCCTATGCCAGTGATCCAATTTATAGCCTTTAAAGACATCACTATAGGCTTTGTGGGTTTTTTTTTTCATTTGGGTGTTGAGGAAAGAATAGTTAGATTCTCATATATATCCTTTTATTGTTTTGTTTATATGACTCATATATGACTCTTATTGCCTGAATGCCTAACTGCCTAAGACATAATGTATCATATGCTTACACCTGATTTTTTTTTGTAGGTTATTTCGCACAGGATCATGATATCTCTTTATATACTAAAGCCCAAGGAAAATATGAATAATATAGGAAATAGTTTTATCCTATAAATATATGTATGTATCACACTTTCTGTATGTAACGGATTTTCAGTAAAAGGAACAATTTTCATTACTGTGAATACTTTGGATACAATATGTGTGCTTGTAATTGCACATGACTAAATCTCTATTTTTTTTGGCATATATATACATGTACATTGGTATTGTAAAATATACAATTTTCAATATGAACACTAAAATGCAAAGTTTTGAAGCCTGTTTATTCATTTCATTAGCCGGTGAATATCATTTACAACCTGTCTCAATAATTATTTCTAGTAGTTTAAATTATACTTAATATTATATCGTATATGTTATAATAATATATCACATAGTCTCAGACCCAGAATTCTTAATTATAACAACACTATATATATATATATATATATATATATATATATATATATATATATATATATATATATAGAAGGTAGAGTTACCCTCCGTTGTAAAAAGCTCTATGGCCTACTGATGATCGGGTCACATCCCGTGAAACAGACTGTAGTGAATTTACAGTGTTGTTTTTCTTCAGAGTTATATATATATATAAATATATATATATGTATATATATATAGTAAATTGGAACCCCACCTTGCGACCACCCCAAAATTGCGACCAACCCCAAAGTTAAGACCATTTTTCTTAGTCCCGAATATATGATTCGGGTAACATAGAATTTCACAAAAACGACCACCCCACAATAACTTCTTCCCTGGGGACTGAGCAAAGTGGTCCTAAGTTGGGGGTGGTCGTGTTTGTGACATTCTTACCTTGGTCAAACTTCCTGGCTTGCATATAACACAGCGATGTTTAAAATGTATAAGTGTGTATCATTTGCATATCTTTAATGTGTATCACAACAATATATTTTACCTTGCGGAGGACCTTAATTATGAATGTTTGTAGTGTGTAGTTGAAAAGATAAGAAATTTGTTTTTAAGTATTTATTCATGACAAAAAAATAAATATACAAGGACATGTACTCATACGCAGTGCCTGAGGACTAAAAGATAATTACACTAGAGGCTATACAAAAACAATCTACTGAATACATATTAACATAACACTGAGCCAGTTGGCGCTGACTGCGGCCTGATGAAACTGCCTTGATTAACGCCACTTTCTTTCCGAGGCATGGTCACACAACAGCAAGCATTTTAAACAGCAATCTGTTTGATAAGGCAAGTTTAAGAAATAGATTTTATGGACTGCTCAGTGCTCAGTGTGAGTAAGGTATGAACACAGTCAGGATTAACCAGGTCATTAATTAGACCAATAAAGATCGAACAATATGTTATCAGTAAAAATACTAAGCTCTCGCCCCCGTGCTTAAAGCAGATGTAATAAAAGTGATTACTAGAGGGCAATTAGCATAGCGAGGTTAATACAAGAGCTCAAGACCCAAGGACAGTTAGCCAGGCAGACCGGCTAATTAATTAGACATCAGCCGAGTACCCTCTTTGATCTATCACGTACGCCTCAGTCTCGGTTCGGACACTGAGTCAGGAGCAGGACTTAATTAAAAATGGCGATTGAAAAAAGTGTTGCCCTCTGTGATCTATCAATTATGCGGCTGTGACAAGGCGCAGCCATTGACTCTTGACAAATGTAATAACATTTTTCGGAGGTGGTCGAATTAGAGGCGTCGCATTAGCGCTGGGACCAGGAAATCTGCCCATTATTCTGAATTCAATGGATGGTCATTTTGAGTCATTTGTAAACATAAATAACATTAAACATATTCGGGACCAAGTAAAGCGGTCGCAATTTGTGGGGTGGTCGTAAGACGGGGTTCCACTATATATATATATATATATATATATATATATATATATATATATATATACTTAGCTACCATGTCAAGGTACAATTCTTCAATATACAAAACTGCGATATGTGCAAGGTTTGGGGATTTTTGCTTTTCAATCAACGTAACCTCGCTTTCTTTACTTTATAACCTTATACTTTTATATGAAATCAAAAACTTTTAAAAGTGGAAATGAACAGACTAAGTGATGAATGAATAAAAGTTCACGATTAAGAGGTATTTACGATCTAGTATCTAATAATCTATTACACCCGTAATCACTTACTTTGAGCTAAGTTTCAGCTCTAAAGATAAATATTTATAATTTAAAGAACAAGACAGTTACTTTTAATAATATATTTTTTGTCTAATATTTCTAATATGTCCGAAACAATGGTTCAATGCATGCAAAATTATCAAATATATTAAACATGATGGTTAAACATATAGTTTAAATAATTATATAATTATCGATACAATTAAAGGAATGGTTTGAGGTTTATTTGTTATTTTCATTTGCCAAAATTTTCAGTAATACCCTCTGTAAAAATACATTAATCTATTAGTTTAAAAACATATAAATACATACTGAAACATCATAAATTATAACCGCTCCAGGGTGTAATTCCAAGAGTAACACAAAAAGCTATTGATGAAATATTTAGCCTTGGTCTTTTACTCTTTTTTTTTTGTATATATGTGTATATATTACTACATTTGTTAAGAGATAATTTTAAGCTAATACAGACAAAGTTTAAGCTATACAAACAAAAATTATAAGTACAAGCACAGTTACTATTAAGTTAATATTCCTATTATGCGCGAAACAATGGTTCACTTCATGTACAATTGCCATATATTTTAATATAGGATGGTTAAACGTAAAGTTTAGTTAATTTTATAAGTATCGAAACAAACTAATGGTTTGAGGCCTATTAATTTCATTTGCCGACGTTTATCAGTTATTATACCTTAGAGTTATATTATTATACTACCACAATGCATCAAATAAAATTTATTATATAATCGATTAGTTTAAATAATGTTTCAATGCAGACCGAAACATCATAATTATAATCGCTTCAGGGTGCATTTGCTCGAGTAACACAAAAGGCCATTGATGAAATATTAAGCCTTGACCTCTTACTTATATATATATATATATATATATATATATATATATATATATATAAACTTCTCCAATGTCTTACTGCATGTGTATGTACAACGCGTGCATATGCACCCTAAGATGGTTATAGTTAAGATTTGTAAAGTTGTTATTTAGTAGGAACTTATTATTTCTTCATATATACATAACCATACATACCCATGCATATGTATAGAATGGAGTCTCGTTTATACCTAGATGTGCACGTATTATAGCTTGAGGTTACGGGCTAATCCCGAAACAGAGCTAGAGGTACCCGAAAAAGAATATTTGCGTCTATAATAATGAATATTAAAAAAATTCAAAAAGTCCTCGAGTAGAAACCAAACATCCCTTTTTAGAAAACCAAAGACAATATGATGCAATTAACGTGCAATTCATTTGAAACTTGCCGATCGACATATTCACCAAACTCACCGGCGGTCAGGCTCAGAAACACTCGTGTATCTAATAAAATTGTTCATAAAAATTCTGGAGACTTTTTCATTATACTTTATAATGTTCATCTATTAGGTTTTGGTTGCTGTGGACTTCATTGTCAAATATGACCAAAACCCTCATTCACACACACACATTAAGATTCATTTGTCCTTTTGCGGCTTACTCCTGATATTGAGTGACAACATTTCCTGAAGTGTCATAGCAATTATTTAAATGTCAACACCCCATCCCCTCACCCACCAGCCATAATAGATTATGAATAAAGATACAGGATTAAGCATCTGAATGGAACATTGCATGGCACACTCTGTCCAAATGCCCGAATGTCAAGGCCGCGTTTGGGAATTTTGAGTCCATATTTTTCAACTTTTTCCTGATGTGCTATATAGCTGAAAGCGTGTGCCCAAAAAGGAGGAATACAAATTTTTTTAACAGATACGTATGCCCGGAGAATAATATCAAGCCTTTTCAGTCCCAGCGTAAAACGCAACAACAGGAGGTACGCCCTAACATGCATTGAAAAGAATCAGGTAATTTAATAGGCCGCAACACACACACACACACACACACAACATTCTGTATACGGATCTATAATAATCAGATTTTCTTGTTAATAACCTTTTATTAATTTTTATCAAAACATTCTTAAGTCAATATCAGATTATTATGCTTATAATGAAATATTAAACGTTAAAAAGTTAGTATTACAATGTAAATATATGACTGCATAACTAAAACGCAATCCCTTTATCACGCATGAACTCTTGTACTTTTATGGCAAGTTTGGGTTTTACTTCCACCGGACGTCTGGCCTGCACGTGGAGGGCTTCCAGGTTCTGGATAACGTCATTGACGTCTACGACATCACTTGACGTGATGACATAGTTCCCCGATAATGATTCTTGCAGGGACTTGTAGCGGGGGTCGGCAACTGGCCCTTGGGGCTCTCGTCTGCTACGGGGGCGTTTTTGCGCCCATCGTTGTGTGTTCGAGAGTCTTTTTGTGGTACCATAAAAAGATGCTCGTGTCGGAACATTTCTCGGAGTTGATGCTTGTTCTTTTTCAACGAACCGCACAACAGGAGAAGATTGTAATAAATGGGGCAACGGGAGTGGGGAATTTGTCCCTTTTGGGACAACGATTTTTGGTTGTGTGGGAAATATTCCACTTTTTGAAGCATCTGAGTCATTAGAATTTCGGTGTACACGTATATCTGTTTCCGACAACGATCTGGGTTCCGCTTGATGAGGGGTTTCCTTGTTACGCAGCTCTTTAGGCCTATCCCGGCATGCTGTGGGGTCGAACCGCGCGAGAAGGGCCATGCGAGCATTTGAAGAAGAACGACTAGTTGCTCGAGAATCCAGTTTGGAACGACCTTGGGAATCAACCGTCACGTCCTTGAGGAGAGTCCGGAACACGTTTGACTTTCTTTTCTGTCGATCCAGAAACATTTTCTTCTCATATGTGTTCTGACTGAGAAACTTGTAGCGTTCTTTGGACAGTTCCCATAATTTGGATTGGAGCAACCTTTGCTCTGTGACGTTGTCCGCGAGTTGACCAGAAGAACGGGCCATGTCATGACTTCGCGAATGTCCATCAGTCGCCCATGATTCTATTTCTTTCATGGCGTTACTTTTTGAGGTGATCCATTTAGACGTCGAGCGACTTTTGTTGGATGATAATTTGGTTGGGGCGCTCTTTGGTTTAGGGCGGTCCACCCTGTTGTTCCGATCTGCCATCCTTCAAAAGAAATAAAAACAAAGTAGATCTAATTAATGCTAAAGACCTTACGAACTATAACATGTCAAATTGTATATTTTTGGGATACATTACAAACCTATTCACACATATGTCTTGAATTATTCAGGAAATTTCATTAAACACATTCTTTTTTATTTGTAAAACCATCACAACGCTAATATACAACAGAAAAGTCCGATGTTTGTGCTTGTCTCCTCTGATAGGTAAGAAGATTATTTCAAACGTTGGTGGATATTCGCCAAGATACACAACTCCTATGGATCGATGATTTTATAAATGTACCCGGCTGACCTGTTGACCGTTCGCAGACGAAGACATAGTGATTTCCAGCATATACTTTAAAGTCGGAACACAACATATCAGTTAAAGACACAAAGATTCATATTTATATTTAAGTGGGTGACTTTTCGTCTGTATTGCACCTTTTATCCCAAACCCACGCAACCCCTCCCCCCCCCCCCCCAAGCCCCTTTCCTTCCCTCATAGGGGATTACTTCTCCCCTGTAGTCTAATGGCACCTCCTCCCCTTTTTCAAGTAGCAAGGCCAGTTTCCGGATACCCTTCCTAACGACGATGTATTTCTGACAACGCCATAGAACATGAGTCAGATCAAATGGAGCAAAGGTTGCAATATCCTGTATTCACCGGATAAGGGCGTGATGGGCAGAGTGAGACATTAGTTTTGATTATTGACCATAGTGGTTTAAATCGCATACGGGTCGATCAATTGTCCTTCCAAACTTATCCTATATATGACAAATAATTCATAGATTATGAACATTGTACAGTTTAAGTCCTCAAGAATAATTTGTATGTATCCGTTTTTATTCTTTCGACTGTCCGCTTGAAAGTTTGTGTAGATGCATGTCCTGCTGAGATAAATGCGGTATTTTTGCATACAAATGTTTCTTATTATCTCCAAAAAGATCAAAGCCGTACTTGAGTTAAGAACTGATACAATAGTTCAGTGTATATATTAATGAAAATTTATTGGGAATATTTTAGTGTTATTCAAACACCTGGTTTCTTCTAATCAGCACCATTATGTTGCTCCGCCAGGAGGATATGCGTTCATCCCTGCTCGTGTGTGTGTTTGCGTGTTTTTATGTGTGTGTTTGTTCACAACATATATCAAGCAATCATGATAAGAATCTCATGACTTTATCAGGGTAATTCGGGAATAACCCAGTGAAGAATCGAATAGATTTTTGTGTGAGAAAAAATCGAATTCATGAACATCATTAAAGAATATTCACAAATGTACAGCAACTTTTGCTCGAATGAACCTAGCAATATGGGCCGAATAAATGAATGCCTTCAATAGGGACACCCCCCGCCCCCACCCCATTCTCCACGTGGCGGAGACTGCTGTTCTTTAGAATGCAGATTTCTAGTTTTCATATAGTAAAAACCCCTTCTCCCTCAACATTTTAAGTTAGACCATTTTATTGACTCAATTTAACGTGTACATGTGTGGGTTGACAACAAATATCAAAACTTCGCTTTCAAAAAACAACATTGCATGTGGCGCATAAGGATTACATCCTGGCCTTGTGAGTAAAACTTATAGTTTTTCCAAGTGCTTTTTGCTTGTTAGAAGGACAAGGGTAAAGAGTACATATAAAGGTTGCGAAAGAAGTGCACGACTCTCACGTACATGGTTTATAGGTGGGTATGAACTCGTCTGCCCTTACTCGTTAGATTCTCTGCTCATTAGAACCATTTTGTCCCAATCCTACTTTATAGGCGCTTTATATTGTGACGGCAATCGCATTGCGTGCATTCATGGATCGGCTTTCTTCTCTTCCGTATTACTTAACAATACAATGTATTGTTGTACTGTACTTCAACAGAAATGATCTTAGAAGAAGCACCGGAGCGTATGAACGACTAAGCTTTTAGCGCAGTGCCATCTAAAAAACAGGTCATGTATAGAAACTCTATATAAACATGTATAGCAGGGTGGTGTAGAAAAACTTGATTTTTAGAATCAGGTCCGTCCAATCTCTGTAATGAGAACATTTAATAATTTTCTATAAATTTCGGAGAAATTAATTATGAAGGCATAAGAAAGTACGCTTTTGTGTTTTATCCACTAGTTCAAATATATATAAATATATATACTTTAAGTTTGTGTGGGCAATCCTTGGTCATTTCAATGGTTATTGGTTACCAAGTACTGCCTATTTTTTACTTAGTGACAAAGTATTATGTGCGTTTCTGTTGTAGTCCGTTTCCGATGGTAATGGGATGTTCTTTATTGAATACTCAAGACGTATTGATTCCATATTGAGGGTTTTTTGCAGAGGTATACGTATACTATTTCAATCAGACAGTCTTCCCCGATGAGCACAACACGTTGCACAAAAATACGTATAGTAGTAAAAAAGTCTGACAAAATTTGATTTCTCTACTTGTATAATTATAAAGCTCTTGTTCCTTGCAGTAAACCATTAGATTAATTTATATATATATATATATATATATATATATATATATATATATATATATATATATATATATATATATACTGAGGAACAGTAAAACATAATTATCATGTCCCGTTACAGCTTTTAAGTAATTTGCGTGCCTCCTTTACATGCCTTCAAAATTTGCAAAGGCTATGAGGTGCTTCATGTTCCTCTTACATTTTCCTTTATTCCTGCTGTATCAATATTAAGTACATGAATACCCACACACGCATTTATACACACCTGATGTATGGAAAATACTAGTACAGGTCTAATATAATAAGTATAACTGCTCCTATGATTATCCCTAAGAATTAGGGATGTACTGTACAATAGGCCCATTATTATACCTGTATGACTTAGACATACATGGTTCTCTGCATGGTGTGTGTGTGTCAGAATGACTTGATCTTCGGCGCCCATAACACCAAGCTAAAGCACAAGCTATTTATATTACATAAAGCTATGTCAAGCCACATGACATATTTATACTAGCGGTGCACCGACTGATCGATTATATCGAGCATTGGACGTTTTCTTTCGCAATCGATAAAATCGGTCGCATTTTTACATTATTGGTCACAAATGACTATGTGTGGACATGGAAAGAAGTCATGGTCACACCATTTTCATCTGCCGAAAGAAGTCTAATATTGTCAGAGATCTAAGAATTGCGAATTGCATTAAAACTGATTTAACCTTAAACCTTACGCAGCGAAAAAGTGTAAAAACCAGGCAGTTACCTTGACCTTTCAGCATGTTGTACAAACCAGCCCTAATTTACTCGTTCAATATGTTGTGTACTTTCATTTCAGCAATTACATGATAATATAGAAGATACATAAGATAATCGACGATTATTAATCGGTCATCGGTCGGGGTTTTTATTATTATGCCCCATCGAACATTACTTTACAACCAATTCTTACCATTTATATCTATATATATAAATATATATATCATAAATGTAATATGTTTGTAAAAAAAATGGTTACCGTAAATAATCCGTGAAATCGCTGGCAGCTTGTGTGCTAGGTCAAGTTTAATGTTAACTTTTGGTGCGCCAAGGTTATAATTATAGCATACACCTACCCTACTGGGGGCATGGCATTAACGACTGCGTGTGGTAGCAGGAACAATTAATTAACGCCCCCTGGTAGCACAAAACCCTGATTAGTAACAGATGTAATCAGTTCTTAGCCCTAACAGGATTAAACTCGTCTTGCGCCGAAACAACCCTCCAAATGCAAAGCAACGATCTCCTTAAAAACAGACTTAGAACACAAAGAATTAGACGAGGCCCATGACCACCAAGTAATGAACATTATTAGCTCATGTTTGTTAGTATAAGCATTGATTACCATGCATATAAGTAGAAGCAACTTAGCTATTACTATAGGTAAATACTGATTTGCAAATATTTTAAAGTATTCGGTTAAACAATGAAGAATGTCCCCTCCACCTCTGTCGGAAAATTATTTGATTATAGACCCCACAGCGACCCCGTTTGGGATTCCAATAAATTGGTAGCAACTTTACTCATACGTGTTTAATGAATTCTTGTACAAGAAAGCAAAATGAAAGAAATCCTCATTGCATCAAGCTGTTTTTGATTTACGCTGTCGCTGTAATTTAGTGACAAAAGGTCAAATATATTTCAATATTAAAAAAAATTTGTCTTCTTCAGTACAATTCTTAGTATTCAAAGACATCTGTTTTGTATATACCAAGGGTGGATCTAGGATTGCCCCCCCCCCCCCCCCCAAAAAAAAAAACTTCCTGAGGGGGTTAGCTTTAAGTTTATGAGTGAAAGTGTGTAAAATAAGTAATTTGATGCAGTAATGTAGGTTTAAACCCCCTAACCCTCACCCCACCCCGATTCGCCCCTGCATGTATACTATTGACGTACCCAGTTCGGGGCTTTGTAAAATCAGGTTAACATATGCAGTCTGTAACACAGGGGAACTTGTTTAAGAAGTGGGTTTTTTTTTCAAACAGTCCCACTTGTGCCCTTATTACGTTGATTGTGTACTAACCCCCTTCGTTAGTCTACAATTTTGTTATTGTAACGAGTTCTGACAAAATAAAGTACGAAAATATCCGAAACACGTACGGCTAATTTGTGGCGTCTGTTGGGACCGTAGTGTTACTAAATATAGATATAGTAGTACAGGTCTTTAATATAAGTTATTATATATTGTGATGTATGTGCCTGTGTTATCTTAAAGGTGCAGTTCTACTTGTACCCAATCCGCTTTTGAGTGCTTATTAACATGATTTATGTATGGAGCGTGAGTAAGATGATTAATTAAGTATGCCTATAGGAAATCGGTACTAAATGTTCAAAACCATCGATTCCGCCAAACAATTTAGGTAAATATGCGGATGGATGTGCAATTTAAACAACTGACTTGACATAAACACAAGAGGTTGAGTCTTGGTTTAAAAAAGGGGGCTTTATAAGGAATGGTAACAAGTTGAAAAAAAGATTTAAAAATCAATATATCTTCATGGGAGTTTGGATCACTTATCCGCCCCCCCTCTCTTTCTCTTTCTCTCTTCTCTCTCTCTCACACACACACACACACAATACCCGATGATTATACATCTCCCCAAGTTATTTGCTTGTGAATGTGTGTTATGTCCACCCCCTATCAATATCGTAATCATCTGTCTGCATAACTTGAAAAGACTAAGTGAAAACTTTTAAAAAATTATATGTCCGCCCGGTAAGTACATTGTGCTGTGACAGGTCAGGGATTTATGGTCGACGTCTATAATGTTTTAACCATGCAGTATATAGTCTTCATGGGTTGGACCATAGCCGATAATACACCGCTCAGTAGGTTGGTATGCCTGTACTTTGAGTCGTGACAAGTCGTAGGCGAGAACGCTCTGTAACAGCCATCCATCCTTTTGAGCCAATATCGTGGTAAACAATCGCTAAATAAAACATCAGGCTACGAGTGATGAAAAAACACACAAAAATTAAAAATCAAAGTATAAATCAGTTTCTATGGCTAAAGGTTAATTATCACAAGTTGGCTATCGCCCGGTGACCCTTGTGGAACACGCCTGTGTTCATGCGGTCAGAAATTCAACAAACATGCAGGGGGATTTTCCAATATGCTGAGTCTAAACGGACGTTTTTCTCACTCATGTTAGGTGCTGTTAGTAAGTACACAGACATATCTAACGATTGGTTTGGTTTATTTAAAGTGATAGCACACCTGTAGGCCATGAGGCGTTGTCAAAAATGACGAAAATATTTTCAGCCTCACAAAATCTTATAGTGCGGCCATCTATATACAAGGTGTAAAAACACTTTGACGCTTGTCGGAAACTATATATATTGTCAAATTGCCGAAATGGTGCTAGGTTGGACCCCCCGTCTTTTCCAGCAGCTTGATTGCCCCTGATAATACAGGTCCAAAAATTTAATATATGGATGCCATATACTAGCATGTTTGTGAGTGTATATGTTCCGTTTACATGTCTCATTAAAAAGCACTCTGGGAACGCATACCTCGGCAAACGTTTGGAATTTTAAACTATTGTTCCTAGGCCAATGACTTACGCAATTTGCACAAAAATTCACTGGTCATTTGGAAATACTGTGGATTTACGGTTCACCCAGATTCCATGAAATTCAATGAGAAAATTTTAAAATATTACATGAATAACCAGAAAAACTAACTTTTGGAGATAATCTGTGGACAACAGAAAAAAACCCAGAAAAATAGGTAAACTAATAGTTGGATTAACAACCTTAAATTATACGATCCGTCTTAAAATCATAATTACTAGTTCTTGGCGCAAGTTCAATCATTGCAGAAAATTTCACTGAAATTCACTTTGAACTTTGATATTTGTAGACAAGCAGACAGACGAATATATACCCCCCCCCCCACTTTTTAGCAAGGTCAACGTTATCAACACCCCCCCCCCCCCCGCCCCGCTATTTTCAGAAAATATATATATATATTATAAATAAAATACATGTATATGAATAATTAGAATTATAGACTTTGGTTCCACTTCTAAGTTTACTATGAAATATATATATTTAAGCCTTGTTAATAATTGACCTATACTGGAAATATAATTCAAACCAATACTTAATTGTTTTATATTTGAAATGTGTATCATAGACAATAAAAGGTATATATATATATATATATATATATATATATATATTTATATAATATATATATATTGTTGTGAATTATTTTATATTATTTGCCCTAACTTTGAATACCCTTCCACGAGTGCGAATCATCCCCGACCATTGAAGACCAATTTACGCCACTGGATGAACAAGTGACCTCGAGGGTAAATTGGATATAATTATACAAATCCGGTGCATAAATTATTATTAAGATCCATATTAAAAAAATCTGTCACGGGGTCTTCTTTAGTATACCGATTTTGACAAATTAGAATGTCCCAAAATATGAATTATATATTAAAGAATACATGTATAACAAATCAATAACCCCATATGTGATGTGGGTTTGTGTTATGCATGCAGTAAACCATTATTAAAGAAGTACATACAGTCGAGTAAACAAATTAAAAAATAACATATGACTGAGATCATAAAACGTGTGTCATCTGTATATCAATATTAATAATATCCCTCTGAAATATGTTCAATAGCGACCATATAATATTCTGTATATAACTACCTGTTACAGGAACTCACTGACGCAACTTCTATATCCATAAGAACACGTACGATGCGAGACGCCCCACATTTGACAATGCATTACGTTAATTAGAAACAAACAAACCTATATATCACTCCGGTTATATATTATACAGTGGTTACTTACAAAATAAGGCGAAGTTCCATGTTGTCAGACCCTCAAAATAAAACATACTTTAACAAAAAGATGGACCCATTTACCCAGCGTGTAGCATAGCCATTTTGTCTGGCTAAAGGAACTCGAAAGTGCTCTTCTTGTAAACTAAGATAATACCCAGGCGACAGTGCGAATCATTTTTTCAAACCTCTGAGGAGATAATTTCGAAATCGTGTTTGATTTAAGCGATTACCTGTCGTTAATCCCAGCAACACATACGAAAACAGACGCTCAAACTCACCTTCAACGGTTAAGCCCCTGATATTAACATGCATGGGGCGTCCCAGACGACAGCGATGTCCGCGTTTCTCGGCGTCTGCGAAGTGGCGCGCTGAAAGATGATTTGTCACTTGTTGGAGTATAGTTGTTTATGCTATAATCCTTCAAAGTAAATGAACACAGTTTTTGGGGTGGGTAGTTCGTTTCTCAAAGCACGGATACTAACATATAACATATGCCCCGGCATCATATGCGGGAAGTCTGTTTTCTATCACTAGGGGCTTTGTGTCGGCCACGTTTTGGTTGTTACTGTAGCCTAAATGACGAAGTCTGTGGAGCGCCGACTCTAATCGGATATACTGTAAGATATCCAGTCACTTTATAAAGCCCGCTCACAGCCAAGCGACTCAAGGCCTCCGGGGTGTAACTTATTATGCATGGATCATACGGGGCTGTGGACCCGGGTAAACCTGGTATATATGGAGGTGGTATCATTGTGTTATTAGCTGAATAAAAACTGCACATGGCTACACACATTATTGTGTATTATCCAGCCGAGCAGCTACATATATATACTGATCCTTTTGAAATGTGGCTGCATTACTTGAACGTCACAACATACTTGCAGACTGTCGACAATGCCCACGCCCGCAAGTCATGTATTATATTTTTCCAATGAGCCTTGGACTTTATGAATAAATAAGACCTTTGGTTACTCATACATTGTTTGATTCATATGGTTTGACATAAGCTTGTACACAATAGTTCATTCGGTGGATTAGTGCTAACCAAATGACCAGGCGGGGGTTCTCTCAGATCGATCACTGATGTCGCGTTTCTCCACCCGGAAATTTTACGACAATGGACAGAACCGGATTAAGTTTCCGGCAGGCCACCCTTAAACGTACAGGAACGACATGGGTATTGATCGTTACTAACTTGTTGCACTGAGTTGTACGGTCCAGTCATCATAGTTGAATGCTACCCAGCACTCTATGTGTGTACGTAATATTATTTTTATTTTCATTAAACATCGGCACGTGTAGGCGATTATCAATCACCTACTTTAGGATACTGAAACAGGAGCCACGAATTAAAGCCCTTGAGAATTTTCACTTCACACGCACACACACGCACATCTTTGTATCAGATCATATTTTCTTAATTAAAATTATATTAGACGGACCTCACCCGTACTGATTCCGTCTTATGGGTGAAGTTTGTTACTTGACCTCCGTCACCAGACCTGCGACATCCGGGTTATAGTTTGTCATGAAAATGGCGGCCCCGGGAAATATATGAGAGAAACTGGGAGAAATAAACCTGTTTGAGCCCGAAAATTAAGGGCCCGGGGATTCGACACAAAAGTACTCCCAGGACAGCGTGCAGGCGGGAATGTTCTGCGGAGAGAGCTTTGAGGCAATGAAGCCTGTATCACCTGATTTTAAAGCGGATGAACACTTTATTTTCTACCTCGCCCAAATCCCAAGTATAGTAGGATAGCATTATATTGTTGGATATATATATAATATATTTTGCAATATACTCTGTCTGTATATATACATACATATATATATATATATATATATATATATATATATATATATATCCTCAGTCCCGCCTATTACGAAAAAAGTCGGTATCCACAAGACCGTCCCACCAACAATATAGTGTCTGCCTATGTTTTACATTTAAACGTTTTGCTCTAATATATGGCGCACATGTTTTTAATATTCAGGTTGCCATTGCATTAAATCGTTATGGGATTATAGGTTTTAATTCCTTAACAGATTTTCTCATTAAAAGGTGTGCATGCATGTGTACTAGTCATATATATAGAAGTGAAAAACATCCAAAACATACAACCTTGACTCTTTACATTTAAAGTACCTGTATTTTGCCTCTACTGCGTCAATGTATAAAGGTTACAATATATTATCTTACCTCATGTACGTGTACATATACTCGGCCTGTGTAAAAGTTAATCACATCATGCGTCAAGATCCCACTTACCCTACAGCAAGGCTAATAATTCTCACCATGCGCCAAATAATTCATAAAACCTCAAGATTATACTCAATGTTCATAAAAAAAAACTTACCATTATAGCCCTTAATAAACAACTCCTTGTAAGGCATTGAAATGGCCTAAACTGAGCCGGTACGCCAGTGAGCTAGTCATATGGAAAACTACAGTTCGATGGCCATCTATCCTATTGTAGTGATTTTGATGTTCACGGCCGAACGATTATCTTTACATTAAAAATTAAGTGGGCAATTAACACTACAGAATACATGTGAATGTACAAATAAAAACGTAAGTCCCACCTTTATGGTGACCGTCATCATTTCCTGTGTCCCATACTAATCGGTTGTCAGTCACATGATTGAAATAACCTGATGTCGCTCTGAGACCTACGGGGCAAATCCTACCCGAACTAAAGGTTATGTTGTTGATGATGAAAACTAAGATTCGCTCTCAACTCGTTCAGTGCATGGAAGGGTTCTGGACAGAGCCAAACAGTCTGCATGCTGGTGGACGGGGTGTTCCGGCGTTCGTCACCGAATGGACGTGGGTGCTGCTGCTCCGCTGGATCATCTGTCTTCTCGCCTTGTCTCCGGTTCGAAGGGCGTGGGGGTGGGGATGGGGGGGGAGGGGGAGGGGGCTTAAGATGCCTTTAATCGCCTTTTTTTAAGTGATATTAGCACATATCTCAGAAGTGGTTTTAATTAATTGAGCTGAATTTGTGCATGTCCATCTTGCATACCTTCATCTCGTATACTTTCGGTGAAAATCACTCATATCTCAGGGGTGGTTCAATCTATCGGCCTGAAATTTGACTTGTCCATCATCCAGGATAACTTTCTCTTACTCTTGACAGGTGGCGCTACCTATAATCACGTATAAGTCCATGCATTTATCTCAAGAGTGGTTTGATGTATCCGTCTGAATATTTGCATGTCCATAGATCTTGGAATTGATTATCTTCTGTTATATAAAGACTGGTGACTACCTACAATCAGTTTCATCTGGTGTCCATTTGTAGGTCTGTCTTTTGATGAAAATCACACTTATCTCACGAGTAGTTCAATGGCCAGACATTTCGCATGCCCATCCATCTTGGATAGCTTTGTCATAAACAAGACAAATGGTGCCACCTAAAATCATGTATTCGTAAAATAAATTTATGCATTTATTTCAGGAGTGGTTTGACGTATCTGTCTGAGTTTTGCGTGTTCATGAGATCTAGGATGGCATTATCTTGTACTTACGACTGGTGGTGCCACCTCGATAATTTTTTTTAATTTCGTCCATCCATGCGTCTTGGGATACTTTGTCACTTCTGATGCCACAAATTACGTCAGGACACATTCCATCCCTCACTTTATCTTCATCCATGTCTCTGTGATTCGGTGGATACCTAGTACCTGTGGACTCTTGTTGACTGCCCATATTCTAGTTAAATGTGACCTGCCGTTGCCGCAGGCGCCGTCGGCGGTGTTTATATAGAAATGGTGAGTATCCGTCCGGCCGTCAGCCCATCCGTTCGTCAGAAAAATAACGTGATAGACCAGTCAATACTGGACTTCACCAGATATGGTTGTCGACTGTATACTGGTCAAAGTACATTTGTTGACAGACACTGCTGAATTGCCCTTCCGACACAAGGTTGTCCAGGTACTTTTGAGGTCTATTGCCCAAAATTCAGATTTAAGGCCAAAATAAAAAAAAATTATGGTTCTCAGGCACTTTTTTTCATAAATCAATGCGGGCGGGCGCTTTTTTTTATTTTAAATTGTTTGGTATGTTTCGATAAAAATGCCAAATGATAAGGGAAAAGCATGAAAATAACAGCTTTATTTTACTAAATAAGTAAAAGCACTACAAAACAAAGGAAATTGGATGGTTTTATCTTCTTGAAAGAAATGTCGGAGAGGCAGCAGCTCAAAAATGGAAAGTTTTTATTGAAAATTTAAAAAAAAATTTGATGCGGGGGTTAAAAAATTGATGCGGGCGGTGCCTGAGAACCATACCTTTAATTTTTTTGGCCTAAGTAGTCCCCTTATAACTACCTCCATCTCCTTATACGAGGAGACTCTAGCCACTCACTAAGTGACTTACCTACGAGCCAAAGGGTGAGGTCTACACGCTAGGCCCGCTAGCCACATAAGTGACGATGCCTAACTCTGAACGACTTGCATGTAGGGGATGTATCTATGAAGAGTATATGGAATATCCTACAACATACTACCGACAATGGTATGTTTTACAACATGAAAATTTTTTTCATGCGAGTACTCAAGTTGCCAGTTCATTTTTTCTGGTTAATGCAGTGCACTCCAAATTAGACAGACAGGCACAGAATGACAGACAGCCTAGATGAAATGAAGATTTTATGCCACTCGAATCTCTCATGTCAAAATATCAATCTATCATAAATCCCCACTACACTGAATCGGACTCACAAGAGCATCACTCTGCTGGTAAGGGTTTGTGGTCTGCAAAACCTGCCACTCACAATGCACCGGGGCTTCTAAATACACAGATGGTGTAGATATAAATGTAGTGAAGAGACCAATGTGCTCAGTTCAAGAAGATTGGATAAGAACGGTTTTTTAAGTAAATTACATGAAAATGGGTGTTTTTGTGGGAAGGGCGTTATGGCATAAATAATATTTTGTAAGGACACAGATGTGCTATGTTAATAAAAGGCGTTTCCTTGAAATGTAACAAATAATGATTTTAAAGTTTGATAGCTGAGACAAGTGGTCCCGGCCGTCCAACAATGCCCAACAGGAAGAGGTTCGTTTGAGTAGGCGGAGTGGTATCCCGAAACAAATCCGCGCCAGCGTATAGCGACATCTAACGGCAAAACAACCAGCCTCTGAGTTTCATTGAAGCACCTGCGTTTTCACATTGAAGCGAAGCATTTGTTAGTTGCAAGAACAGCCTTCACGTGGCAGTATACCAGGTACACGTGAAGAAGTACCCAAAAAAAGATTTCACAATAATAATAATGTCACTGAGGACGGCATGATAATTTTTATATTCAGTTGAATACGCGGATGGTTCAGTTTTGTGATTTTATAATTACGGCATGTTTTCACAGCATTCCGTATGTATTTTTTATATTAATTTCATATGTTGACCCAAAAAATCATATTTCACGGACTGTAAAATAATACCACTTTCAGTTCTGCTCAAGTTACTTCTTCTCTGCTTTAGTAAATGTTCTCTTGTGGTTTTTGCCTACCTCAGCCGTGCACACAAGATTCAGACAGTGCTGTCATCTGTCGACTAGAAAAGAATCGAATGAGTTGTTAAACTGTGACCGGGTGTCAGTTGCTCGAATCGTTAAGGATGGGCTTAACATGTTTGAAAACATGGTAATATAATTTTATTTATGTTTGAATGCCTAATATCTATAATAACCGCAAATGCAAGACGAGTGTTTACTCAAAAACGTCTTAATATGTTGTTTCATAACATTTTTATAACAATTTGTGCTGACTGGAATATATATTGAAGGTTTTACAGACAAATGGACTTCTACAATACGTGTGATTTTCAACGCAAGAAGGATACGCCCAAAGAAAGGGATCACTTAATGTACGCATTAATCTAATCTTCTATGGATTTTCCTCGATGTATGGTTCAGACCCGCCTGATCATTTGTAAATAACCACCCCCTCCCCTAACCCTCGAAAAAAAATCAAATAATATCGCAACGTCAGTGAATAAGGACTTTTGGATTAAAACTTCATGTACGATAAACCTCTTAGGACTAGATCTATAGATGATGCCCCCTCAGCCTTTTGCATAAAAAATTTCCAGTAGTTATGAATAAATTTAAATAAATTTAAATAACATGCATTTGTAGGAGGATGAGCCATGGTACAAAGGAACGCTTGATTAATTTAAATTTTATGTTTGGTGTTGGATCGAGTAAAATATTTACCATTCAGATAAAAACAATTAAATGAATGAAGGACGTTTCGGACACGGACATTTCGGACTAGGACATTCCGGAGTTGGACGTTTCGGACAGGCCTTTTTTTCAAGGGAGGACGTTTCAGACAGATCAGTATTATTACCATAAAATAAATTTGTTATAATATTATTTTGAATTTATCAGTGGCTCTAAAAATGGGGATTAATTAAATATGTGTATTTTATACCATTTAAATATACTTGTTGATTCACATTCGGAACACCTCGGCCGAATCCTTTGGCTTCTAACCTCGGATGTACGTGGGGGGCTGCCATGAAAAGTATTCCCGCAAGGCTAGGTCAAGGCCAGGTCAACTGCACACTTGGTTTGCATTTTGTAAGAGCAAAACAATGTGTTTTATGTTTAAGTACCGCCAGTTCTAACAGGTTTTACCTTTAAAGCTATAATACAACACTTATCCAAGAAATAGTTGGGAAAATCCCAAGTATACTGATTCGGACCGCACGAGGATAAAGTTCACGCCAGGAAGTCCACCCAAGTTGGCGATGTATGAGGCGTGATAAACTGAATTTTCTAGTTAAATTACTATTGGAACCTGGTCATATTTGATATATCAAGCCCATACAATAAACATTATAATGGCAAATTAATGTATACTTTGTTGAAACTGTGATCTTTTCTCAGACGAGTCAGCAGAAATCCCAACCCGATGGAATCCCGGCTAACTTCACAATAAATGGTGGTGTATCATTGGACCATATAGAAAAATCCGAAGCTAGACGCCAAGGTGTTCCAAATGGTGCAGATCAATATTATTACAATAAAGAACCATTTAAAATATACTTTTGACTGTATCAATGAAATCATGTCTATTTGGTTCAAAAACAGGTTGAATAATACCTCTATCTATTATAGTATTTCATTTTGTGGCATTATCATGCAAAAAGATACAGGCTTTTATGGGTAGTTTTTTTTTAGAAAGAAAACTGCGAAAAGAGTAAACCAATTACAAGAGAAAGTTTTGTTTTATAAAACTGTGAAAACTATACATAGAATTATAATAATAATACATAGATATTATTACTCAATCTCCTAAAAATCTCCATCAAAGTTCATAAATTCTGTGCTGGAGTTGTTCATGGATACCTATTTTAACAAGTTATATTTAAAAAAGTTATTTTACGATAATAATAAATTGATCTGCCCGAAACGTCCTTCCTTGCAAAAAGGCCTGTTCGAAACGCCCTATGGTCTAGAATGTCCTATTCCGGAATGTCCTAGTCCGAAATGTCCATGTCCGAAACGTCCGCGTCCACCCAGGAGAATACCGTGATCAGATTAGATATATATCTGTCCGCTATATCTTATGCATGTTAGTTGAGGAAATTGTTTTATTAGATTAGATCTTCTTTTTTATGTTGCTCATATTAATTCAATATAAAGCATAACTTCTGGTCTCTATAAATACCTTGAGAATGCATGCAGGAATATTAAGAAAATAATTATAAACCAATAGCCAGGCATTTTAGGCTTACAGTTGTGTTGTACGCGTCTAGCTTAATGCACCGTCAATATCCGGTAACCTACTGTAAATACCCGGGGACATTTATTAAAAGCGGCCAGAAAGCCATGTTT
Source organism: Sipunculus nudus (assembly GCA_026874595.1). NCBI lineage: Eukaryota > Metazoa > Annelida > Sipuncula > Golfingiida > Sipunculidae > Sipunculus > Sipunculus nudus. The sequence goes on from CM049307.1 coordinate 58,885,771, forward strand.
AAACTATCAAAGTGGTGGGGGTGAATGAACTTTTTGAAGTATTTCTTAACAAACAAACGTTTGTTTAGTCATGCGAGGCAAGGATATATATGGCTTTAGTTCAGTTGAGTACAACAGTGCCACAACTGGCAAATACTATTTGGCTACAAGCTTATCTGAACAGCTTACTGGGGTAATTAATGTACGGTGTACGGCTAATCATATACAAATTTTATATGGTCGTTCAAGCTTATCAGAATAGCTTACTGGGGTAATTAATGTACGGTGTACAGCTAATCATGTACAAATTTGACATGGGTGTTCAAGCTCTCAGCAGACGCCCGTTGCCCGGCGTGACGTTGGCACTCGAGGCGTGTCTGTGCGCGCGAGCGCCAAATGTTCAGCGTGTCGTCTGCTCAACGAAAATTCGATTCAGGTCAAAAGTCGTATTTGACATACGTTAATCTGAGCACACATCATACCATATAGCCTTTGGCTCCATAAAGACTTAAATACAGCGTGAGAGAGGATTTAAGGCCATAATTTTCATTGACGTTGCTGGGCAGAGCGCAGGCTAGGGTACTATATGTATAGAAGCAGGGTTTGTATATATACCTACGGTTATAGGTTGTCCACTGCGCGCATTGAAGCACTTTAACAAACCACTATATGAGCCGACCTTTTGTTGCTTAAACTGAACGAATTCATACGGCGCTCCTGTGTGACTGTTTGTATTTAGCGGTACACGGGCTTATTTGGTTGCTTTTTCATTTAGCTGAGTGCTCGTCTGTTATGCGGGGAGGACTTCTATAAACCTGGACAATCACTTTTGTGGCAGCCACGGGAGGTATATATAAGCCTGTAATACTTAACCTGTGTACGAATAATACCACAGATACTGCAGAGAGCGGATCGATCTTCACACTGGCAAGTATATATTATATATACACAAATGTTACAACGATAAGAGTAACAAATTAAGTATTTTAAAATAGCTTATGTAGTATTAAATAAGATATAACTGGAAAAATAAGGTTACTTAATAATTTTGTTATAGAGTTCCATAACTTTAAAATGTATATTTAATGTCAAATGTAAGACAGGGTTTCGGTACAGGTATCATATTGCAATTTTCATCAGTACTGCGCCTGTGACTTCTTTTATTATAATCATCGGCAGGCGGCCAGAGCACTAAACTGAATTCATCCACATTTTAACAGGGTTGTATAACTTTAAGGTACACAGTGTTGTTGATACGGGAGAATGCATGTGATAAGAGGCACTCTGCAAATGAATGATAAAAATCGATCGTGTCATCTAGAGCGTATATACAGTCATACATACATTTTACAAACTCAGCTATATATATACAGTAAATTAAAGGAATAATATGCTGGGCTGCAATGAAGCTTCATCTCATACAAAGTAGATTAGATTAAGAAAAAAGTGTTTATTTGTGTAAAAATGTTATTATGCTGGACCTGTATAGGTTTTAAAGTTATGGGTTTGCGTCCCGCTCTGCATGGATGTTCTCCTCTACGGCCTCTGGCCAAGGTCCTTTTCACAAGGGCCTTAGTATAAGGACATTAGTCCCGCCTTTATAAGTAAGCTTGTCTTACTGGTATTTCGCACCGTTGCATCTCCATTGTAAAAAATGAGAAGCATATGTCGTTAATAATCGTATAACAGACAAACTTTAGATTAATAGACCTTGAGCCAAAGATTGTCAAAATGGAAAGTGATATTCACAAACATAGATGGTTTGTCTACTCTATATCTAGCCCTAATGTAAAAATTATTTCCTCATTGCAAATGTTATTTTACTAATGTACATGTTATCTTCTAAGATCTTTATTGTTACTTACTTCATTTTAGGCGACCAGACACAGCACAAAGATGGCACAGGACAGCACGTCCGAGCCGAGCGTAATGGGTTTATCCAGTGTACGACTCAACACCAAACAACCCCTACCAGAGCAATGGACCCTTCCACATGAATGGAATATCGAGAAACGTCAGAAATATGATGTGCGTACTCATATTTATTACATCCCCCAATTTACAATTTTATTAACAGTTAATGAGAAATTATTTACTATAGTTATCAACGTACAAACAAAACAGAGAAATATTTCTCTAGAACAGTCTATTCTCAATACCAGTTATTGTCAAGCTTGCACTCTCAACTTTTCTTTACCATACATATTTCTAAAATTACTACTTTTCATTGAAATTGGAATGACTTTATTCGCTCCTTAATTATATGGTCTCGTTGAACGCAAGCCACCACTAGCGAACTGATTAAGTTATCACGACTTGTGGATTATCTAAGGCTATAATAAACGTTTTGTGCGTATCGATGAAATCTTTTAAAGATCCAATTGGATGGATTGCGTGTTTGAACGTGTACTCGGGAGAATGAATATTTCTCAGTTTGTTAACAATGGTTTGACCTAGCGTATATAACACCAATGCGTGGCCTTTATTAGATAATAAGTGTGAGCCATTTCGCACGAATTGGATGCACTTTCATTTGCGTGGGCATGGTATGGGCCTCAATATGCCTCAGCGGTATACATGATGCATGTATACTATGCCACCTTTGTTTTCTTGGCAGAACTTCCCAGTAAATAATTGGATTTAATAATTGCCACTGACATCTCATGAGTTTCTTTAACAGAAGTAACATGATCCGTCCATTTTCTCTTTGGAATACTACTTTGCAAACGAAAATGAAAGTTTACTGGATTTAATCCACTTAAAACAAACATACAATTCGCTAAATATTGTTTCTGGTGCAGTGTTTATAAAGTAACATGACATGGAAACAGGTCTGAATTTAAAAAAATAATGACATCCGGGATGCCTCAAGCGACTGAATAAACGTTTTGTGCGTATCGATGAAATCTTTTTAATGTTTCGATGGAAAGCATCTTACAGTTTTTGCTATTCTGGCCATTATGTGAACTGAAGCTTTAATAAAAAAAAACATATTTCCGTCTTCTAATCCTATCTTATAACAACCTTTAAAGAATATCTGCGTCAAAGGCAATTCAGGGGATGGTAAAAAACTCCTACCTATAGTGTTCATGTTGCCATCAAGGAAATGCGTGCCTACAAAATGAATATAACCACCATAACACCTTGTCAACCGCTAGAAGGTCAACCTGAATGTTATATCGTACAAACGTCAGTATTGAGATTTAATCCGCATTTTGGGTTGTACACTTACTCTTAAATCACTGCAAAACGGGTCCTACCTGTCATTGTATCGCCAGACATAGTCTGGAGATACTATGGTTTAGGCAAGGTCGCGCCGCCGCCGCCGCCGCCGCCGCAGAGATTTCTTTTGGACACAATAACTCAAAAAATATTTCACGGATCTTTACCAAACTTGGTATATGTATAGATATGGGTGAGAGGACGACGCCTATTTAAAATGAGGTCATGACCTCAACTAGGAGAGTGACCTTGAACTTGAATAGGTTTAATTTTGGGGAAAATCACACAAATTCTTAAATATCTCAAGAAAACTTGCATGGATTGATCCCAAAATCAAGTTGATCGAAGATCATGGATAGGGTTGTCATGTTCCAGAAACTGGTGGCGCCACCTATTATTCTTTACTTGTTTTCATGCCGTTTAATATCCCCAAAATTGCTACTTGACAGTACTGTGAGCATTATAAGTCAAAAACTAATGGACAGATTTCTTTCATATTATGCAAATACATAGATATGGGTTATGGGATGATGTTTATTTAAATTGAGGTCATGACCTTTCCTATGAGAGTGGCCTTGATCTTGAATATTGCCATATATGGTGAAAATCACACAAATTCATTAATTTCTCAATAAGGGATGCATGCATTGGTCCAAAAATCAACTTGACCGAAGATCTTGGATAGTAATGTCATGTACCGGAAACAGGTGGCGCCACCTGTTATTCTTTTACTTGTTTTCGTGCCGTTTAATACCCCATCATTGCCACTTAACAGTACATTTATAACCTGTGAGCATTATAAGTCAAAAACTAATGGACAGATTTCTTTCATATTATGCATATACATAGACATGGGTTATGGGATGATGTATATATAAATTGGGGTCATGACCTTTCCTATTAGAGTGGCCTTGACCTTGAATATTGCCATATATGGTGAAAATTACACAAAATCATTAATATCTCAATAAGGGATGCATGCATTGGTCCAAAAATCAACATGTTCGAAGATCTTGGAAAGTATTGTCATGTACCGGAAACAGGTGGCGCCACCTGTTATTCTTTTAATTGTTTTGTGCCGTTTAATACCCCATCATTGCCATTTATCAGTACTGTGAGCATTATAAGTAAAAAACTTATGGACAAATTTCTTTCATATTATGCATATACATAGATATGGGTTATAGGATAATGTTTATTTGAATAGGGGTCATGACCTTTCCATTGAGTGGCCTTGACCTTGAATATTGCCATATATGGTGAAAATCACACAAAATCATTGATTTCTCAGTAAGGGATGCATGCATTGGTCCAAAAATCAACTTGACCGAAGATCTTGGATAGTAATGTCATGTACCGGAAACAGGTGGCGCCACCTGTTATTCTTTTACTTGTTTTCGTGCCGTTTAATACCCCATCATTGCCACTTAACAGTACATTTATAACCTGTGAGCATTATAAGTCAAAAACTAACGGACAGATTTCTTTCATATTATGCATATACATAGACATGGGTTGTGGGATGATGTATATATAAATTGGGGTCATGACCTTTCCTATTAGAGTGGCCTTGACCTTGAATATTGCCATATATGGTGAAAATTACACAAAATCATTAATATCTCAATAAGGGATGCATGCATTGGTCCAAAAATTAACATGTTCGAAGATCTTGGAGAGTATTGTCATGTACCGGAAACAGGTGGCGCCACCTGTTATTCTTATACTTGTTTTGTGCCGTTTAATACCCCATCATTGCCATTTATCAGTACTGTGAGCATTATAAGTCAAAAACTAATGGACAAATTTCTTTCATATTATGCATATACATGGATATGGGTTATAGGATAATGTTTATTTGAAAAGGGGTCATGACCTTTCCAATGAGTGGCTTTGACCTTGAATATTGCCATATATGGTGAAAATCACACAAAATCATTAATTTCTCAATAAGGGATGCATTGATTGGTCCAAAAATCAACTTGAACGAAGATCTTGGATAGTGTTGTCAATATCTCAATAAGGCATGCATGCATTGGTCCAAAAATCAACTTGATCGAAGATCTTGGAAAGTATTGTCATGTACCGGAAACAGGTGGTGCCACCTGTTATTCTTTTACTTGTTTTCGTGCCGTTTAATACCCCATCATTGCCACTTAACAGTATTGTGAGCATTATAAGTCAAAAACTAATGGACAGATTTCTTGCATATACATAGACATGGGTTAGGGGATGATGTATATTGAAATTTGGATCATGACCTTTTCTATGAGAATGACCTTTTTCTATGAGTTTGGTCTGATATTAATTGTTGCTGAAGATGGGGGGCCTATTCTTAAAGGGGGGGGGGGATTAATTGTCTGGGGATACTATGGCACCTGCGGTGCCAAGAAATATCTAGTTTACTTTAATTTACAATTGTTCAAGGGTAGATCATATATTTACCTAATTTAGGTCTTATCATGCTATTTGTATATATCTAAAATATTAGTATGATCTGTGTTCGGCTTAGTTATGGTGATTCAATATCCTGATGGTCCCTTTTGTACTTTTAACTGTTAATTATCTTTCTTTTATTATAAAGTGTCGTTTTTCTTCATTTTCAGAACTGGAAGGTTGACGTGCAGTCTCAAATTGCAAACCTTGGTCAGAGACTGGTAAGTATAGATCTCAAGTTGAGCAGCTAACTAGGATACGGGTAGTCGACAAGCGACTACGTGTATCCGCCAAAATGAGAGTAGGACGGGTGACGTGAGGGATGGATTGAGTGGCAAGGGGAAATAGAGTTAGATGTTTTACATATAAGCATGGGTGTCTGCCACGTAAACATGAATGTAGGTGGCGCTACTTGTTATTTGAACGAGGAACTATCCAAGATGTATACACATGCAAAATTTTACGTGGAAAAGTCAAACCACTGCCGAGATATGAGTGATTTTATCCCACAGCAGAAAAACAGATGGACTGTGCAAAAACGGTTGCAGGTGGCGCCACCAGTTTCTTGTATGATAAAGAGCTATGTGAGATCTAAACACATGCAAATTTTCAGGAAGGTACGTCAAACCAGTCCTGAGATAAAAGCATGGATGTCTGCAGCATAAACATGAATGTAGGTGGCGCCATCTCTCATAAAATCAGGAAAGTTATCCAGGATGTATACGCATGCCAAATTTCAGGTGCATAAGTCAAACCACTGCCGAGATATGAGTGATTTTTACCCAAAGTCAAACGAACAGATGGACTCTGTGCAAAAATGGTTGCAAGTGGCGCCACCGGTTTTGTGTATGATAAAGAGTTATGTGAGATCTAAACACATGCAAATTTTCATGAAGATACCTCAAAACCAGTCCGTAGATATAGTAATGGATGTCTGCAGCGTGAACGTGAATGTAGGTGGCGCCACCTATCATAAAATCAAGAAAGTTATCCAGGATGTATATGCATGCCGAATTTCAGGTGAATTAGTCAAATCATCGCAGAGATATGAGTGACTTTAACCACTGGCAGATGAACAGATGGATGCTGTGCAAAAATGGCTTCAGGTGGCGGCACCATTTTTGTGTATGTTATAAAGCTACCCAAGAGCTACATTTGTGTAAAAAAAACTTCCTGATTGGTCAAACGAGTCCGAAGATATGTGGGTTAATGTGTCAAAACAGACGCACAGATGGACGCACTGAAGAGAGGAAAGGTCAGAGGTCATCACCGAAAGGTTAGGCACAAGTTCACATGTGACCTGATAATTGGTGTAAGTTTCGGAAAAAAAGGTCCAGTTAGTCTCAGAGGAGTTCTCTGGAAACAAATACGGCGGCGGCGGCGGCGGCGGCGGCGGCGGCGGAACCCGGTCAAAAATATAGTATTTGCAAAACTCTGTTTTGGCGGATACAATTTTTAATCTTTTCATATGAATAACTTAAAGGCCAGCTGGCTATGCACAGGGGCGCCTATAAGAGACAGCCGAAGATTACGCTAAAATCCAGATAGCTCGCCTGTCCAGATAGCTCGCCTGTCCTATTTTCATAATTATGAAATAATTCTAATGATAAATGATTATAATAATTTATAAGTATATTTCATTTAGCATACAAGTCAGTCAAGTTTTTCCTCTGAATAGTTAAATAAAATGAACTGTCTCAATGGATCTCCCACATAATTTTACTTAATTACTTTATAATACATGTATGTAAAGTTGAAGTTGGAAGGTTAAGTCATGGTAAGGTAGTTTTTAGTTACCGTTACTTCCCTGTTATAATATGACGTTGTACACAAAGGATGCGTAATAGTTACCTCTGACATAAGAAGCGACATAAATTTTTAAATAACCCTGAAAGGGCTTTAGTATTTATGATCGCTACTAAAATACGTAAAATAAAACGTGATTCCATGTACCGACTGATGCAACTCAGTCCCAGTTCTTATCATAAATCAGAGCCTTTAATTAGTTACATGATTTGCCGCAAGGTGCCAGTACCTGTTCTAAGTGTTGCGCTGCAGCAAGAGCTAAGTTTAATGGCTCTGTCAGCGGGAGAAATTGTAAAGTCTTAACCACTGCATCGATGGCTAGTCTAATTTTTGAAATAGTAAGAAATTATAATTTAATGTGCTTACATATTTGTCTGAATTTCTTTGCAGAACCACTCACTTCACGTGCACCCGAACAAGGACGTTGATGGGCGAGTGCTTGTTCCTCCGAGAAGACGTTAAGAGAAATACAGCACATTTCGACAAATCGCTTAATTAACCCTTGCGTTGAGTCAGAGATGAACTACTGGATAATTCAATGAAATAATACTACATGCATAAATGAACAGAACGCGCAAAATATATTTCGTAGGTGTTTTATTTAAACGAACTTATATGAACACATATGAAAAAGTTCATCGCAGTTTAGTTGTACATGTATATTATTTATTCATCATATGATACATTTACGTTTGCCTGTTGTTTGTTTGATTGGGAAATAATTGATCAGTGGAAATATGAAAATCGCTCAGCTTTTCTCGGAGGAGGTTATGTAAATATATTTTATCACATACAGTGTTTCTGGAGACTCACGTGACTCCTACGTCACATCCTGTTATGCCTTGTTGTTTCATACAAGTATTTAATTCATTAACACAAATACCGCGTGTTATTCATTTGGATAGCAGTTTTTAATGTTTGCATTTAAGATATTATATGCAAATACGCAAAACTCTGAATTTTAAATGTTGTATACATGTTTTTACTTAATACCGAACAGTATTATTATTTTTATTTGTCAAAATAAACTTGTATTCACATACATTTCCTATTCCTTTATGGTACTTATGAAAGAAATATTATATTCCCAAGAGCCCATTTTTCGTCTATTGAGTAAGAAAAGCGATTTATGTCAAATTTGGAGGGGGAACACTGTCTTGTTGAATCAATGGAGTGAATTTAAAAGAAACCAAAATTTCGACATCATGCAAAATCAAGCAACTATTAATGTTAATCAATTCATATGGGAACAAAATAAAGAAAAAAATATTGAATGTAAAGTAAAACAAGAAAAATTACAATTGCTAAAAATATAAACGAAATTTAGGCGCTTGGCCTATTTCCAATGTAATGTATAATCAGCCAATCTTAAAATTTTGCAGTTAGGTGACATTCTCATTTGCGACACTGTGACCCATTTTTGTTAACAACTTGTATTTTTCACTAAGTGCAATCAGAGCCTATATTTAATGACAACATTTCGTTAATTAGCATTTAAATTAAGTTGCAAAATGTGTCCCCTTTGTCGAAAAGTCACTATATCAGAACACTTATATAGAACGATATGTGACATATCCTGATATCCATATGTGATGGTTTATATGCATACAAGTGAAACGCAGCACTGTTGCGGTAAAGCGTAAAAGTTATTCACTCTATTCTATGTGGAATTACTTTTTGTTGCACAAATAAATCTCTCGTTGTAATCTTTAAAACTAAATTCTTATACAATCTTTCCCCACAATGCTTATAAATTTTACAACTAAATGAGAGCAAGAAAATTGTTTTGATATGTGTGAATGACTTCATTATCATGACCCCGGCCCGACTTACTAAATCCAAGTTACTATACGGTACATCTACACCGTGTCTTTAACCAGATTAAAAATACCCGACCCTCCCTGTTCACTTTTGTTATAATGTGCCAGATCTTAGAGCACACAAGCACCTTATGTGTCCTTTTCATTACGTCACCTGAAATGACTTCACAGTCAAAACTAGAAATCTACATTCTTATGTGGAATGCAGCCTCCGCCATGATTTTGCATTCACTAATTCAGTCCATATTCACAATTTCATTCCTGCATAAATTAATGTACTTTTGTGAATATTTCTTGATGACGTTTCTGAATCCGGATTATAATCAGGTCCAAACGAAAATTCAACCGAATCTTCCATGTCGTATTCCCGAAATGCTCTAAAAATCACGAGATTCCGTTCATGATTGCGTTAATTATTTTGTGAACAATACACATGCAATCACAAACGCACACAAATAAATGGGGATGAACGCATACCCTCATAACGCATATAGGCCGAGTCATGGCAGATGCTAAAAAAGCCAGCGAAAACATTTAGAATGTATGACCATGTGGTATGTTCATGGATGTTTCCCACTATGGCCATATGTGACCTTCAATCAGAAATAAGAAACACTATATAAGTTAATTAACGATAAATGACAGAGTAAGAAATATGTTTAACACGGTTACATATAATTTATACAATATGCGACACAAAGCTGCGAAAGAAGAAATGGTTGGATTTTTTATTATTACAAATTTATTGATTTTATTATTAGACAGGGTATTCGGTGATCGAATAACTAGTAAAAAGTACTATCCTATAAAATTTATGTAAATATGAATTATGTATTTTGTATTATTTGTATCAATCTGATTATTCAAGTTGCGTGCAGAAATAGATCGTTTGTACTGGCCCGGGCGGGGGCCTTCAATACAGAAAAAAATGAACATTTATTCATCCGTCTCACACAGACGCAGTATTTATGCAGGGCTGCCACCTACCGTTCAATCTGATAATTAACATAAAATTTATATTATATAATGACCTGGATAAAACAGGTCAATTTGATCGAAACCCTCCGTCCCTTCCTTACGGGACAAATTTAGACTGATCAACACCAGTCAGGGGTTTCCTGCTTCTGTATGAAGTACAATGACTTTTAAATACGTTCAACGATAGTTTAATATTACCGGAATATAATGTTCCAAGACCATTTTATACACGACACCGGAAGTTTGCACGAGAGTTGTTCTATTATCGCCCAATGTCACACGAAGAGCTGCTATCACATGTGAATGACAGAAGAAACTGAAATTGCTGTCGCAGAAATGTTTCCAAAATAATTATATTAACGGTAAGGGATATATGGAACGTGTCTAGAATTCGATCTTCGTTCTGGAACATGAAAATATAAATAAGCCTCTTCTCATTTCCTTATTTTACCTCCAATGGCAATGTTTCCTTGCAGATGTCCCTACATAATAGTACATTGCTGCAGTCTTGCAGCGCTGACATATATAGTAAACAATACAAGCGCTGCAGCCTCTGGCGGGGAGAGTCTTTACTATCTAAGTTTGTACGGATCCGTACAGACCCTCAGACACGTATATGCCTTGTGAAGCGTGAGGACACCAAACAAACCCCACATATTATAATTGTTACAGATTCTTAGACTCCGTTGGGACCAAAACTTTTGCTGAATGATCAGCATTAATAAAGTATGGGAACTTACTATGGGTGAAGTCAGATATTGCATCGTCTCCGTCTGGCCGATGGCACTTTCCTGTTGAAACAACCAATAGGAATTTAGCATCATTGACAACAAGCGATGTATGATGGGAAGGATGCTTATGAAAATATGGTCTATCCTAGTGCACGGCACTGGCATTCCTGGGAAACCCCCCCCCTGATTTCATCTTTTGCATAGATTGCCCACCTAATTTGCATAGGATTCCTTTTCCGGCGGTGTCCAGTTGGCATGCAACATCTGAACCCCGGCAGTTCAAAGGATAAAAAAAACATTTACAGGCGCATATAAAGGTGATATATCGATTTAATTTGATACATAAAAAGTTTATTTCTATATATAAATACAAGATTGTTTCTCTATCACACAACAAGCAGTGGTAATTCATGTTACAGGTCCTTCCATGAACGGCAGGGTGAACTCTCACCGCCAGACGGTCAGACTCCATATCACAGATAAATGGAGCCCGTACGTGGCGGACTAGTCCCTACACTGATGCTGCGTTCGTTACCTCTGGAACAGATGGTACGTATGAGTTTCCCAGTGGGAAATCCCGTTCGACACGTGATCCAAGTGGAACGTACCACTGGGAAACTGGGATTTGGCGGAGCACGTCGATCTGTTCCACTTAGCAACCTTCACCTTTATTCAGTGTTTTTTGAGATGTAGGAAGCAAATAAAGACACCAATAATGGCAATATTTGACTGGTTTACATAAATGTTTAAATGACAAATAAAGTTGAACAAATGTAACATGAAACATATTTTATTAATCAGTTTCTTTTTGGTTACTATACACAACCTAGACATCCGGTCAGTGGGTCTTTTGTTGGGTACCGAATGTTTGCAAGTCGTATGAACGAGCTGCCATCTGGTACATACCATCTGTACGAGCGGTAACGAACGCAGCATAATTTCACCTACTCTAACATGAACTGTCATTGAATATCAGAAGTCGCCTGATTTGGGAATTGAACCTATGATCTGTAGACCAGGAGCCCTACACATGGAGCCACTATAGAGCGCATGCTTCAGAGCGAATAAAGGATCACTCACGCACGGGTCTGCCTAAACACCCAAAACACCGGTGTTTTGGGTATGTGTGACGAAACACCACGAAACACCCTTTTAAATTCGAACTTGAAACAAAACACTGGTATCAGTTAATAAATCATCACCTGTTGGACTGTTGCATACTAGTATATTAATGCGGAATTGTGCCACTATTCTGGAAAATAAAAGAAAGCAATGGTGTTTTGTACAACTGACAAGTGCGCTGCCTGATTGCGACTTGCGCCAGTAGGGGGCAGGGTCATAGCTGGCATTAATGGCTGCAGCGGGCGCCGGTGAACCGATCACGGCACAAAACCCTCGTTTTTATCTTTATGTCATAAATTTATGAAACCAAATTGCAGATATATATCCATATGATGATTATTTATTCATTGTTGTTACGTTTTGGGTTCAGGTTTGAAGTTAAGTGGGTGTTTCGTGATGTTTAGGGGGACCGCTCACGCACTGTCTCGACAAAGTTATGAGCGTATACGGACAGACATTATGATGACAGATGTTTAGGATTTATGTAATGGAGGAGAGTGTAAGTGGCTGATAAAAATTAGTGGCAAAATTAAAATGCAAGCAGCAGTATCTTATGGATGTTGGGCTGAAGTTCCCATTCTATAGTAGTACCCTACATGCTACCAACTGAGCCATGAAGACGAGATTCCAATGGAGGCGATTTTTGGTCATTTATAGCTCTGAGTGAAGGGCCATCTATCATGTAAATGAGGAAAAATTTTATTTTTGAACAGCTGGTACAATTGCTTGATCGGGGAACCCAGGCTCTGAACCCTCCTGTTCTAATATAATAAACTCCATTCTCCAGGTATGAGCAAAATGAAATACAGATATTTTTCAGGAAAATATGATGTATCAGCCTTTCTTAGGAAAAACAATTTATGTGAAGCCTGTTTTGACTGAGCGGTCATGAAGGCCAAATTCTTAACAACTGCCAGAAAGATAAATCGTAGATATTTTGTGTGCAACTGTCTTTTGCCTTTTAATTGAGGTAAAGTTACAATTAAATAAATCCATTGTCAATGTCAATGAATACTTGTTACAGTACATGGTCAATACATGCTAAACTAGAGTAATATTGTGAGGCCACATGACATGTACACCTCCACTAGGATTACAATAAAACTCTCCCATGTACTACCCTGAAATGTGGCATAGTCAATGTGTGTTGTTTGTCACAAACATGACAAAATCTGTGTAATGTGTCACCAACAACAATGTTGTCAACATGGTATGATCACGGGTCAGCTTTGGAACAAAGGCAGTCCCATAGTCAATACTGTTGCTCTGGTCCTATGCCAGATACAAATATTGCCCTTTCTCAAAATGGTATTGGATCCTCTAAATAGAATCCAGAACATTGAGAATATTAAATAAACAAAATTACAAAAGCTGACATCCTGTCTTTCATTCCACAGACTCCTGCATGCTGATCTCCATGACATTTTGAAGTTTGAAGCTGGATCGAGATCACCAGATATATTCCAGGGCTCTACATTAACAGTAGGGCAACCAAAAGTGGCTTCCTACTTGCCTGATTGGGCAGATGGGTGCAACATAAACCTTTACACATAGGCCTGAATCTGGACTAATCTTAAGTCAGCCACTTTCTTTTTCAGGAGAAGTGAAGTAATATTGTAATACCTCTAGCTTAAATTACCTGCATGATGTTATCTGTGCAAATGCTAATAGAAATATTATTAACAAACAAACATTTGAATGTGTATTTTTGTTGCAAAAACAATCATGTGGATCAAATTTTTTTATTTTAGTGGTTGTGGAAAGGATCATTGATTTTTGTGGGACAAGTAAAAATTCATGAAGGACAAATAAAAGCTAGTCGTCACTTGCCCAGGTTGCCCTACTGGGCAAGTAATTTCAAAGTAAATGTCAAGCCCTGTATTCATTCAGATCTCATGTAAATATTTAGCATTTGATAATCACCCAACAGCAGGGTCATTTCCTCTTAGCTTTTCAAATGCTAATATATACATATGACAATAACAATAAGTATATTATGCATTTGCTAAAATTTTACAAAATTCAGCTGAGCACCATGACCCATGGGTCCCTTGTTCATAAATGTCCCCAGAGAACAAGAAATGGACCTAAGAAGAAGTCTTAGAAGTCCAAGAACATAGAACATCAACTATTAATCATGTTTATTACTGTATTCATGAACAGTTCATCTGTAATTAAAGTATCTTTGCTAATTTTCTGTTTCAGCTACACAGGTAAACCAACATGTCCGGCAGTCCTTTGCGCTGGTTTCATTGCTACAAACATGTCATCAGGAGAAATGGTTTGAACGTATCAGGAAGAATTGCAGGAAAAAATACAGCACAACAAACAAGATGCAGCCACTGTTTAGCTGCTAGTCAGGTATGTCATAGTATCTACTTGTAGCCTGACAGTTGTCCAAATCATCACTGTATTTATGGGAATAAATTACTGTGGATTCAGAAATTGTCGTTGGTTTAAAATTTCATGGTTTTGATGTGAAACACTATTCGTTGGGTTAAAACTTTTGTGGATTAATCGTTCCTAGTCATGCATTGTATCAAAATTAATATGTGAACAGACCTGAAAATAAGCCAAAGATCAGTGTTTTCTTTTTGTTAATAATCCATTGAATGTTTACATTTTTCTGACTCTTTTGATCAATTGTTAGCTTCACGCAGTCCCCTTACAGGCAATAGCATGGACGGTGACAGAGGGCCAACACGATGAGTCATAACTCAATGCACAGGGTCTACAGACTTTCAAATATTCAATTATAAACCTAATGGTCATTTGGTTTTTTATTTTGTGGATAAAGGTTACCCACAAATTCATCAAAAATAAAAACCCAACGAACAATTCTAAATCTACAGTATATAATTTACCATCAGAGATTGATGCTAACTTTATTTCATTTATTTTGCATGAAATGACCACATGACCTGAATAGTGGACACATTTCAGTTTACATCAGCTGCAGTGTTACTTTCATATAGCTTCCAGTAATTTTGCTGTAAAAATTTAAGGGATGGTTAGTTGGGTTTTTTATAATATTTTATAATATAAATTTAACACAAATTATAAACAAAAGTAATATTCTGTAATATAGAGGAGATGTATATTTTTAGAAAAATAAGGGTTTTATAATGAAAGGTGTTGTTTGAGAGTCTTGTGTCTTAAAAGTGGACATTATTGGCTAAAATTTTTATCTTCCGCCATGACTTTTATGCATGATGTTCATGGTGTTGCCAGAAAAAACAAGCTATATATAAATTCATATAATTATATATCAGATATTTTGGTTTTTAAACTTTATATGCCTTATTCTTATATAAGTATACATTTCTTCTCACTATAGAACAAAACAAAATTAGAAATAATGTGTTCAAAATTGCTAATATAGGCCTTTTTATAAAAAAAAACCCCTAAAATACACAGTTACCATTTATAAAGGGGCCTATTCCATATCTGACATCTACTGACTGAAGATAAATATTTAACTTTTTAATAAAATAGACCCAAAACTGCTGATCCCACTGCAAACAGGCTGTTTGTTTGTTTATATCCCTGTGTTTGTAATATTTTGGGGGCCTGCCAAAATAATCCAAAAACATTCATCGAGTACATCTGGCAGCAAATCAGTGATTGCTCTCATGTATACCTTGGTTGGGATTGGTTTTGGAGTGTCTGTCGGAAAATTTATAATCACCAGCTCCAAAACAAAAAAATTCCCTTTTGTTCCCAATTTATACAAAAAATTATGATATCTTCAAGGGGACAATGAAACTAAAACAAAGCCACCATGACATGTGGTGTCATCTTCAGGGGAAATAAAAACTAAAACATATCGAGAAGGCAAGCTTAAATAACAAGAGGTGGAAGCGGGGGACATAAATTCCACAAATTTGCTTGTTTATTCTATTATCACATATCTTTTCATACAAAGACATATTTAAGGTTGTCAGCGATTGCATTTATCAGATGTATGTAGTATGCAAAATGAAAAAGAGGGTGTGAAAATGAGATACCAGTAATACTGAAATGCACTATATTTATCTTTTAAAAGAATCTTTCGAAGCCAAGGGTAGAAGAACACAGGTTATGTTTTCAAAGAAACCAACAAGTCAGATGGCTGAGTGGGAAAGATGTTCTTGATGAAGGTCAAGGTCATGAAGAAGGTCAAGGTCATGAAGGTGGTCAAGGTCATTATAGTCTAAATGAGGAGTTCATCAGAAGAGACAGTAAAGCAAGAGGACAGCTTGAGAAATACAACCCAGGTTACCATCAAGGTGAGCCTTGTAATAAACAGCATGGTTTGATTTGTGCTGCCTAGGTTAAAAACATGATCATAATTTTATATAACAAGCTTAAATATTAGATGTATCATAATTAGCATTAACATTCAGTATTATAGTATATGTTAGATAAAGTTATTACCGGTATAGTCTATTATACAACTGGTGAATGTGTGTCTTTCAGTTAATTTTCTTAAAAGTCTATATTTTAAATGGTTTTATAGAAAACTGCATATGGTATTGACAAACCAATAATGATGTCACAATTTTTTTAATAAATCCCAAGTTTATGTTTGGCTACTTTGGGACTATTTCCAGTGCTCTGACAAATGAGATATGTCATTACAAGAGTAACCGTCATGTTTTAGTAGGCCATGTTTTTAAAATTTTTATATGACATCCAAGGAACAGATGTCAACTGAGGCTGATTTTGCCTTTGACCAAATACAATGACTGTCTGTTACAAGTGGGTCTGAAATGTTGTGTTAAGTGTAGACTCATATATCTGATTTTTAGCGAACCTATGAGCTTATGCGATGGCGCAGCGTCGTCCGTCCATCGTCAGCCGTCCGCCTTCCAGGGCCGGCTTTCCGCCTCCATGGCTGTAAGTCAGAAACCGTCAGAGCTAACAGCTCCAAATTACATGTAAGAATTAGTCACATGTGAAACTTGGTGCCCTGGAGCTTTTTATTGGGTATCTGCATTCATTTAGATTTTATAGAGAAAAAACTTAAAAACGTTTAAAACTCTTCTTCTCTGAAACTGTCCAGCCAAATTGTCCAAAATTTCACAGAAATGATCCCTGGAACAATTTCTCGCAAGTTTGTTCGAATGGTTCCAGTTCGGAGATTTTTGGCTGAGTTACGGGAGGTTGAACTTAGTCATCTGTCCAAAAAAGCACACTAAAATTAAAATCTCAGAAACGGCTAAAGCTATAATCACCAAATTTTATACCAATGTTTGTCACATATGGTATATGTGATTTTGAGGTATTGGTGGTGCCACCTACATTGATGTGTTTTTTACAAGCAAAAATGTAATTTTAAACTCTTCTTGCTTATACACTGATTTATGATGAAACTGTTAAGCTGATTGGTTTAAACTTTACAAGAATTATTCTATGGTAGGGTTCTGCCAGTTTTATAAGAATGGAATGGGTAAATACAGTTTTAAAAAAACATTGTAGCCAATTGAAAAAGGCTTTCTGTATTTGAAAACAGATTTGACAACATGCTGAGTTTCAGCATCCAAGTCAAGAGGTCACTCAGTACAAACAGGTGGGGTCCAGACATCACCATGGCAACTGACCTGGCTGGGGGGGGGCTGTCTAGACAATGTGTCTAGACGTCTAGACTCAGCGTCTAGACGTCTAGACACAATGTTTAGATGCAGAATTCCCATATTATTGGAACTATATCTTTCAACTGTTTGAAAAAACTTGGTTAGCATTTTAAGCGAATTGGGTTTATCATCAGCGTCCGTTTGTGCGTCTGTTTCCAAACATAAACCCTCATATCTGGGAAACCGTTTGACCGATCAGGCTAAAAAATTTGGCACAAATGTAGCCCTTTGATAGCTTTATAACATACACTAAAAATGGTGGCGCCACCTGCAACCACTTATGCACAGCGTCCATCTGTTCATCTGTCTTGGGATAAAATCACTCATATCACAACAGTGGTTTGACTTATCCACCTGCAATTTTGCAGGTTTATACATCCTGTACAACTTTCTCGATTTATGACAGGTGGCACCACCTACATTCACGTTTACTCTGCAGATATCCAAGCTCATATCTTGGGAACCGTTTGACCGATTGGGCCAAAATTTTGCATGTGTATAGATCTCACATAGCTCTTCATAATAGGCAAAACCGGTGGTACCACTTGCAACCACTTATGCACAGTGTCCATCTGTTCATCTGCCTTGGGATAAAATCACTCATATCTCAGCAGTGGTTTGACTTATCCACCTGAAATTTTGCAGGTTTAGACATCCTGGACAGCCTTCTCGATTTTATGACAGGTGGCGCCACCTACATTCACGTTTACTCTGCAGACATCCAAGCTCATATCTCGGGTATTGTTTGACTGATTGGGCCAAAATTTTGCATGTGTATAGATCTCACATAGCTCTTCATCATAAGTAAAACTGATGGCGCCACCTGCAACCACTTATGAACACCGTCCATCTGTTCATCTGCCTTGGGATAAAATTACTCATATCTCAGCAGTGGTTTGACTTATCCACCTGAAATTTTGCAGGTTTATACATCCTGGACAATTTTCTCGATTTTATGACAGGTGGCACCACGTACTTTCATGTTTACGCTGCAGACAACCATGCTATTATGCAACACACCTCGCTCTATTCCCCTTGCCACTTAATCCATGCCTCACTTCACCTGTCCCACTCTTTCTGCGGATACACATAGTCGCTTGTCGACTACCCATATTCTAGTTTTAAAATGTCCTAGTCTGAAACTTGCAGGTCTTAAATGTCCATTTTGCTGAAATCATAATGACCAAGGTAGATATGCAGGACTTAAAAGGATCAATATTAAATTTTAAAAATAAACCTCCATTCATACTCCCAAACTTTGCACAGGTTCGCATTAGGCCTGTAGACCTTGTTAAATAACTCTATCCCTCAATTATTGTGAACGGTAGGTATTTATTTCCCTGGTGAAAATTAAGTCTGACCCTTAGATTTCTCATGCCTTAGTGCTACTTGCATTTACCTAAATAAACTTCCATTTGGAAAAATATTATCCAAAAACATTCAAACACACATTTACCATTTGCAATAATGACTGAAATTAAAAATCACAGGTTGCATCATTGGCTATGGAGAGTCAAGTTTTGTTGGTTTTACCAGGTAACAAGCGAGTACAAAAGTGGTTAGTTGTGTGGCTTTCACCTTTAATTTGTGTGTCCATGTTTGCATATAATTTCATAATTTTAACATAACCATGATGTGTTATTAGAATTACTATTTGTGTATGAAGCTTGAATAAATAACCCATTTGAAAATACAGAAGAACCTAAAAATTTTTTTTCGCTAAATTTGTATTTCCAAAATTTAAAATGAGGAAATGAAATTAACCTCCATTAATTGTAGAATAGAAATACAACAAAAGAAAATATATTTTCCCCTAATTACCCAATGTGACTCCAAGGATAACTTGTTAGGTGGTGTTCACTCAACTGTGAAGAATAATAAATGGAACCTTGATATGCTCACATGTACCTCTAGTAACATAATCAGCAACTGACATCCAACTTCTGGTACATGTAATAGTATCTTATTAAAAAAATTATGTACCTCACATATCCGTAAACTCAAATATCCGAACAAATTTTATGTCCCCCAGACTATTTGGATATTTGAGGGTCTACTGTACTTGTGAATCACTGTATTAATGTACTGTAAATTTGCATGTTGGTTGATCAATAAAATATGTTCTGACACCATCCCCAGGCTCCTTGCAGTCAGAGTGGTCAACAGCAGCTGACACAGAAGATGCTGAAGAAGACTGGGCTGACCAGTTTGGTTCCCTGAGCAGCACTGGCCAGACAGAACAAACAAAGTAAGCTTTACCAGAGAAGTTATCAAACAGCAGCTGTTGCATAGTTTTCCAGTGTTTGATGATATTCACCACACAGTGTATACTGTAATATTTTGTTGTCATCTTTGTTATCATTAATCAGATTTTGTGATCATATTGAACCTTCTTTTCAGTCGGACTAACTTAATTTCCTGCAATCCCTACTGTCTTTGTGTTAAGGTCTAATCATCGTCAAACAACCTTGGTTTAATTTTGCTTTAGAATTTATATTAATAATAATTTTAGACACAGTGAAGTATATATTTTTAGAATCCTTAGAATATTCTCTATCAGATGATATATATTTAAAAAGTGTAACAGTGTCAACTTTGAAAATTTAAAACTTGAAATGATTTAAAATTATTCTTTTTTAATTGGATATATCTCAAAATTGGTATAGGGTATGTATGTGGAAATAGTATCATTTGAAACTACACACAAATATCTCCAGGCATTTTTTTGGTTATATATTTATTGTCTTTTTTTCATAATGAATTTTAAATTTAAAAAAAAATGTGTGATGTTAACAATACTTATTTCGTTTAAATAACGTATTTCTACTACACTAAAAACGATATAGGAAAAAGAAAAAAACACATTTTAGAATACTTGTTGATTTACCTTTATGCAAAATTTGAAGACTCTATATTCGATGGTTTTTGAGAAATATCGCTCTGAAGACCGTACAGTCTCCTGAAATACTGTTTTGAGAAAACGGCCAAAAACTGTTTGGGAAGAGATATTTCATTTTGAGTGGAAAACAGGGATATAAGCGCAAGTGACAGTTGTATTTTTTCACTAAATGTTCCCATGAGAATCGGTTTCAATATATAAATTATAAAATTTAATGGTTTATTAATGTTAAAAACAGGATTTTATTAGGCAACATGACAACTGGAGAACTGTCAAACTAAAGCAGGCGGAGCTTACTGGTCCCAGGGGTCTGTCATCGGTAATCAGGTCATGGGCTACCGCGCCGGGGCACACGTAAGGTGTGAAGTGACTGATAAGAACGGTCACTCTGTTTACCATGCGCTCTCATTCAGACCACAATATACCTTAATCCAATAAACAGCTTCTCTCTCCCTCTCACAATTATATATGAGACACTACATAGCTAGCAGCAACACATATCTCTCTCTCATTAGATTTATTTACACCAGTCATATACGCGTTAATCGTGCTGCGGCCGCTCTTCCTTTACCGATCGCTCTCATAGCTAAGACCTGGCGCGATTCACTTCGCAAAATTTGTTAGCAGGCGATGTGGTGGTGTAACTTGGTGCCGTGTTACTCTCACAAAATTCTTTCGTGCATCGCAGTCCCATATTGCTGCACCACCCTCGGCGTTTATCTACATCCTCCACTAACGATAAATTTCCTTCACGGCATATGGCACTGAGGCTGGAACTCCCGGTTGTACTGATTCCATGTTTTCGTTACTTGACGACTCATAATCGTCATCTCTGTGTAGTTTCATGACGGACATGGGAACCTTGTGATCAGCAGTATGTGACTGTCTCTCGTTCAAATAGCGAATTTTATCTTCGCTCATTCTACTCTATTTTCTTCGACCCATGACGTTCAGTTTGAAGATAGTTCATATTATAGAAGAAGGAATGATGTATTCGGTAATGGTTTTGGCGATGTAATGATGGACCCTGGGAGAAATGTTATAGTGTATAACAGGGTCAATATTACAGAAATAACAATCGGTAAATTCATATTTCTGGGTATATTCTTGGTGCCAGGACCATTATTGGGTGACACTAACATATTTAAGGGCAGTGACATAGACATTATTCGGCGACTGGAGGAGTACAGTTTGTACAGTTAATTCTGGGGTAGGCATATAGGGGGGACGTGTTTGTATTAATTAGTGCCAATTAGTAAGTGCCGGTAATAAAGATAAGCTCTTTCCCGGCTGACTGATCGCGGCTTCCCCACGCCTGTCAATCAACCATTTGCCTAATACCAGGAGCGCATGGTTAACCAATAAGCAACTTACATGCTGCTAACTCTTGCCGAGCTGACAGTTGGTCCTGTTTGCCCCCCACGTGGGGTTGACATCTGAATTAAAATACTTATTTTTCTAATTGTTACAATATAACCCCAGGAACGTGTTTTTGTGAAAAGATAGATATAGCAAACATCTATAAAACCAGATGCTTTCCAGAAAAATGTAATTTTCATGATTTTTGACTATGATTAGACCTTAATTAACCTATGGCAGCTAATCCCAGGTTGAACACTGTCTGCATGGTGCATCCCTTGGATGGATAACCATGTTTTACCTTAATTATGTCATCTCCAAGGACATTATACATTCTGTTGCTTGTGTCCTATGAGGTCCTCCTCCTATGGTGAGCCAAGAGGCACTAAGTCCATAAAAAAATGCTGCTTCATCAACATTTGTAGAACAGTTCAGACCAAATAACTGAGCAATGCAAGACATCTGGTTTGGTTTGAAGGCCGATAAGATCAAAAGCTATGACATAAAGATGTTCTTCAACTCACTGAAATCCATCTGTAGATCAGCCACTAGCACCTCAGCTACCTCCTTCAACTCCTCAACATTTGATGGTTAGATAGGATCCCAGTCACAATAGTCCTGAAGTGGACAGCAATCCAAATGCTGTCACCACCACAACCAAGGCCTTAGACAGATGTGTAAGTCACATCACCCGTATGCCAGATGCGTGCATTCCAAAACAACTTTCCTATGGGGAGCTGTTTAAATGCAGGTGTTCAGCTGGAGGACAGAGGAAATGTTTAAAAATGCCTGAAGGCCTCCCTTCAAAACTGACAATAAATCCTAAGAGGATCTTGCCACCAACTGGCCTGTTTGGCACCAAATAATCTCAATAGGTGCTGAATCAGCTGATGAATGCATAATTGCTATAGCTGAGAGAAAACACAGCCAGAACTACCATATTTATGTGTGTATAAGATGATCCCCAATTTTGAGCCTAAAATGTTGGTACAAATTTTTCAGCATCATGGAGCTGCCAGCTACTGAGGATCATTATGTCAGCATAATGATCACTTTAAAACTGATGATTGAAATGGGCTTTTATAATATCTGATTCTTAAAATGGTCAGTGGTCTATACCTATCAGACAAAACAAAGTTTTGTGGATACTATGTTTATTCATTTTTCTGGAGAACTCCTATGAGACCACTGTACCAATTTTTCTGAAACTTGACCAAATTTCTGGAGAAATGTCATGGTTATCTTCTTACATGATGGATGAACAACAAAAAAACCATGGTCTGTGTGCTACATTACTTGTTTACAATAGTAAGTCTACATATCATTACCATGGTCTGAGTAAATAATCTGCTTAAATTTTGTAGGTCAATAGATGATGGTGATGAGAGTGATGATGAGCCTTACCGTAGTCCCCTTCCCATGAGGCGAGGGAGAACTGCAGACTCGTATGGTAAACACATAGAGCAACTCTCCAAGCAGGGCAAGGTATGACCAGCACGATGAAACAAAGCAATACCTAATATACAAATAGTACTTATTACTGTAAACAAAAATGTTAGTTCATTAGTTCCTTCCAATTTTGTGAGAGAGATATGGAAAAGAGCTGTGAAAGAACTTAAAAATTTGTTTAAATATGAAATATGTATAATATTTATTGTATTAAATGGACATATCATAGTACATTCTGCAATTTTATGGATGGGAGATTTGAATTTGATAGTTTAAATATATGGATGATAGAAAGACTATTGATAGATATCCTAATGATAGACAGAGTGTTTAATTATAGTATTTATTTTACCCATAAAAGAACATATTCCATGTTATCTTTTAATTTGAAAGAGCTTTACCTTTTCTACTAGCATAGAAAATCACAACAAGTGAGTATCACATGGATCTGTCAAAAAGAAGTTGTAGGAAAACACAGCATTGAATATAGTAGTAAATCATAGTGTTTTTACAAAATGCAAATCATCAGACCTACTTTTAAAGCATGAACTATCAGTAAATCAATCTTATTGTGGTCTGAGGGTATGTTTGGTGCTTATTGAGGATATATCTTTAAAGGGGCCCAATGACCAATAAAGCATGTTGAATTAACATGAAAAATAGCTTCTTCCCATTAAACTAAATCTGTGCCAGGTAAAATATTGCCTTGAAATCATTTGCTTTCTCCTGTAAATGAGTGTTAAAAACAGTGGATCTGGCATGGTCACAGGTGTCAACATAAACACAGCGCTTGGAAGCTTGTGACTGACTTGGCCATAAAAATGTAATACATGTTCCTGCTGGCTGTAACACCACATGTTGTGGCTAACAATCAGACCTCCAGTCACATGGCCTCCACAGGTGGTAACTTAAACACAGCATGTTGGACCCTGTGCATCACAGGGCTACCACACATGTCAATCATGTAATACATGTTCAGGCTGGCTGAAACACTGCTTGTCTCGGCTCTCAATAGGACCGCCAGTCACTTGGCCTTGTTATGATAAATAGACACACCTTTACTGTGTTTACTAACATGCAGAGCCATAACAAGGTGTTAAACAGCTGTAGGTGAGGTACTGACACTGTGTGTTGGAATGGTTTTGCTGGGTAACTTTTGTATAAAGCAAAACTGAACTGTTTGTATGAAAAAATAGGCATATTATTGCTCCTGATTATGACTCTTCAAAAGTTTTGCATTTGAATTTAAACTTGTGTTAGGAAATTTATTGGTGGTATTCAGCATACCCTTTGTTTCTTGTAATATTTAAATGATTGGTACCACTGTTTATTGTATTATACAGATTAAGGAGTGCATTGATCTGATAGAGAAGATGCTGAAGGAAGACAGAGTGCTCCCGAATCAGTATGTGTTCACGGTGCTGATTGGTGCCCTTGGAAGAGTTGGGTACACACAGATGGCCTTCAAGTACTTTAACAAGGTATCTGATTGGTTACTTAGTGACTTCATCTGAACTAGCTGCACAGGTGTACTCTCAGGTTGTAAATCCCATAATGCATTGCAAGAACATGAGGAACACTGATTTAAAGAAAGAGGTATAAGTTATTAAGTACACTATTTTGGGGAGAGGGGAATGGAATCTGGAACTTAAGGAATAAAAAAGTGGACAGAATGGTGTAGAACATAGCTTAGTAGTAAATATAACATTTTGAAGTTAAAGTATAAAGTGGCAGCAATGCTTTACCACTGTGCTGTGCACAATCCCAAAACCATTTGATTTGGAACTCTTACACTACACAGAATTGGACTTACAAGAGTATGACTCTGCTGTTTAGGGTTTGTGGGTTACAGATTCTGACCCCCCCAAATGCACCAGCTTCTAAACACACAGATGGCACAGGTACAAATTTAGTGAAGAGCGTAATGTTTTCTGTTCATACATTGGATAGGAATTTATCAAGTCAAATTACATAAACATGGGTGTTTTTGTTTAAGGACTTCACAGAGTAAATGATATCTTGCAAGCATGCTCTTGTGAAATGTAAACCAATAGTATTTCCTTGAAAGGTGACACATTTTGATTAAAGTTCGACAGATGAGACAGAAGTAAAACAGTACCTAATAGGGCTTTAACAATGCAACAAATAATTGATGCATTTAAAAGAAGCCAGTCATTAATCAATAATTGAATTAGGCCTGAAATAATCAAATTATTAGGGCCCCGCTTGACAAGCGGATGCCCTATAGTGATCACCGTGTCAGTCCGTCCTTCCGTCCATCCGTCCTTCCGTCAGTGACACTTTCTTTCGTGTGCCATAACTCAACAACAACATACTGCAGCTTTCCCAAATTAACAGGGTTGATTGGTACCTATGAGGGCTCCAGACCTATCGAATAACAGACTTTTCCGAATTCCAATATGGCCGCCACAGCCTGAACTTTGATTTTCTTTCGCGCGCGATTACTCAACAACAACATACTGCAGCTTTTCCAAATTCACAGGAATGATTGGCACCTATGAGGGCTCCAGACCTATCGAATTACAGACTTGTCGGATTTCCAATATGGCTGCCACAGCCCAATCGCTGATTTTCTTTCTCACACGATAACTTAACAACAACATACTGCAGCTTTCCAAAATTAACAGGGTTGATTGGTACCTGTAAGGGCTCCAGACCTATCAAATTACAGACTTGTCGGAATTCCAATATGGCTGCCTCAGCCCAATCACTTATTTTCTTTCACACGTGATAACTCAACAACAACATACTGCAGCTTTCCCAAATTCACAGGCCTGATTGGTACCTATGAGGGCTCCAGACCTATCAAATAACAGACTTGTTGGAATTCCAATATGGCTGCCACAGCCGAATAGCTGATTCTCTTTTGAGCGATAACTCAACAACAACCTACTGCAGCTTTCCCAAATTCACAGGTATGATTGGTACCTATAAGGGATCCAGACCTGTTGAATTACAAACCTGTTGGAATTCCAATATGGCCACCACAGCCCCATGGCTGATTTTCTTTCGCACACAATAACTTAACAACAACCTACTGCAGCTTTCCTAAATTCACAGGGATCATTGGTGCCTATGAGAGCTCCAGACCTATTGAATTACAGACTGGCTCAAAATCAAATATGGCTAACATATTACATTAAGTGATTTTCTATTGCACACATTATTTCAGACATATCTGATTTAATATCATTTTATCCAGGATTTTTTTCCACAGGCATATGGATAAAAACCTGTTTATGTTTGTCATATTTTTCAAATTTTACTTAATTCATCCATATGTAAACTGGTCAAGCACTTGCAGAAAAGCAGGGCCCTCTGAGGACCATTGTCCAACCACATCTAGTTTCAATTATTTCATTTTCATTCATTTTCATATCTTTTCGGTCTCTAGCTCTTACCGAGGAACAGATAAACAGCATACATGATGAAGTAGCACTGTTATTTAACAAAGAAAGTCACAATATATCCTTCATTAGATGTTAGCACAATAATGGATGAGAAGATTTAAATATTACTTGGTCTACATAAATTCTCAAGATTATTAAAATCTTTATCTTATAGCATCATATCATTATGGGATAAAAACTTTTAGTAGATATACTTCTCTGACAGAATATAGTGACTATATATTATAATAAAATTGAGAATAGAAAGGCAATAATCGAGAATCAAATTGAATCAAAGACCCCTTAGCAATTCACAGGCCTAGTACCTAACAGGAAGGGATTTGTTTCGAGTAGAAACGACCTCTGGTGGAAAGGTGTGGAAGGGTGTTTGATTTTTCTACCTTTTCAGATGAAGAAGTATGGCCTGAGTCCACAAGACCCGACATACACAGCTCTCTTCAACGCATGCAGTAATTCTCCATGGAAAGCAGATGGCCTGCAGCGGGCAAACAAACTGAGAGAGCTGATGGCAGAGAAAGGCTATACTCCAAATCTGATCACGTACAAGGCAATGATCAAAGCATACGGTGTATTGGGGGAGATTGATACAGCCTTTGCCATTATGGACGAAGTGGTGGAGTCTAAGTACAGGCTGGATGCTCAGGCTTATGTGATGCTATTGATGGCTTGCTGCAGCAACAAAGAAGCAGGGCTGAAACTAGCAATAGAGGTATGTCACAAAACTGATTCTGAGATATACAGCTATCTTGTTTTTGGGTCTGTCTGTGTGTGTGTGTGTGTGTGTGTGTAAGACGTGAAATGCCTGCTAGACTGTATACCATGAGTGGGTGTTATAAGGCTGATACCTTTGTTGGGACAAGCGGGTGCTGGCATTCTGCCCGAAAGTTTTTGGGTGCACATCTCACTTCTTCAGGTTTATAGCCTTGATATGAAAATGAGTAATCAATAAAATTTAATTTTATACTCATATGCGTAAAAGTGTTTTTTTTTTCAGCAGTGACCAGAACAAAATGTTTAAAGTTTTATGCACAAATCCACAATTACAAGTGCAAATTTGCCATTTAAAGCTGCACAAAGACAGGTCAACTGCATTTTAGAGGGTCCCCTCATTTACTGCATACTTACAGTTACATACTGCATGTTATTTTTATATATTGCAGGTCTGGAGAAACATGAGAAAAAGACGCATCACCCCATCATTGTACTGCTACAACATGTTGCTGAGGGCTATCAGAGACTGTGGCCTAGGTGACCCTGAGTTTGCTAATCAGCTACTTAAGTCCAAAGGAAATGTTGCAGTCAAAGATGATATGGATACATTGTCACAGCATCCTTCAGACATGGAACCTCCCATGCTAACCCTGAATGCCATGGGGGATAATCCACATGAAGTACAGGACACAAATACTAAATTAGATTCACCCCAGTATCATTCAAATAGGAGCGTAGAAAATGTACATGAAAATAACCAAAATTCACTCACAAGCAAAGAGTGGTGGCAGACACCTTTGACACCAACAGTTTCCCCATATGGTCACCAGATGGCGTTGTCAGCAGTGGCATCTGATATGAGAAGTGTTTCAATTTGTCAGATGGCTGTGCCCAATATACTTAATCCAAGGGGAGTTTTTCAAAGTGACATGAGCCTTGGTGACCTCACAACTCCATCTGCTCGACTGCGGCTATTTGGAGGGCTTCCTGGTATACTGAGTCATATGCTTAAAGATAAGGTTGAACCTAACAATATCACGTTCGCACTTCTGCTACATTCAGTTGAACCTCAAGAAGAGAACGAACTCCTGGTTGCCATGGCAAACCATCACATCGAACCCACTGTAGATTTCTGCAACCAGCTGATCCAAAAACGGAACAAGCGCAGAGATTACCAAGGAGTGCAGGTAGACATGCTTTATGATCCATAGATATATTGAATAACGTTTGTAGCTGTGTATTATGTGGCTCACAAATACAGTAAAAACTATGTTATGTCAAAGTCTTAACTGACAAGCAGGCACAGTAAAGCCCTCAAAATAACGACCACCAACAGAGCCTTGATAGAAAGGTCGCATTTCAATGTGGTCGTCTATAAAGTGCATTTAAAAAAAGTCCAATATGGGGACGCAAACACAGCTCAGAAGATAGTGATATGGAAGTTTAATTAACCCAGTGTTATTCCTGGGAACCTATAAACTGAATATATTGAAACGCCCTGGAAATCATTGTATTGCTGTACTTGACTATAAACATATTGAACAACAACCATGCCCCCCCCCCCCTCCCCCTCCCCCCTGATGTACATTGGTTTATGAACACCTTTAAGGGAAACAGCACGTGGTGTGGCGTCATCTTCCATGATGTACCTTGGTTTACGGACAGGGAAATGGCATGAAGTGTGATGTCATTGTCGCTTGTGACATAACGGATTATGCTCGGCAATTGGCTGTATGGTCACACGCAACAAGTGCAAGTGGTAAAATGTGCTATAAAAAAACCCATAAAACACTAATTCTGGGTTATTTACGCTTGGATTTACACCAAAATTGTACTTCATCAACACTTTCAGAACACCAGCCTTAATGACAAATTCTAATAACATCTGTTATTCCATCTCCAGATATTGTCCTGACATACATACACACATACAGAGAATCAAGTCAAAACAAATCTCACTCTGTGCAAGGTTAATAAATAATCAGGACCGTGAACAAATTGTTAATATTCTGAGGTGGTCTTTAGGTTTTACTGTATATATTGTGTTTGCAAAAACTCTTGAGTTTAATACTTATATACACGAACAGTGTGCATCCAACCTAGGCAAGTTCATCTCAACTAGGTTTTACTGTTTGTTTATAATATGGTTGCTTAGTAGCTTGCATTATCATTTCATATGTCAAATGTAGTATTTGAAAAAAATAATCTTCAAAACTATTTAATTGTATGTTTAGTTCAAGGGTTTTTCAAGGGAATTTATGACAGAAACTTGAGAACCAGAGGCCTCTTATATTTTATTCCTACTTTGTGGCATAGGGTCAGCTAGTACCTAAATTATCTTGTACCCAAGTTATCTTTAACATTAAATTCTTATATGTGAAAAAGCCATGACAAGAAAGTAAAATCTGATTTTTGGTATCATTTGATCTAGATGTTGGCATATTCATTGTTTACAAGGTAATCGCTTTGTGAGTATGATAATACCTACTTCAGAAAAATTTGTTGAATATGTTATACAGGATGTGCTCTCGTATATGGCCACAATGTCAGTGATCCCAGAACTCAGAACTTACGGACACTGTGCACTTGGTTGTAACAACAAAAGACAGGCCAGTCAGCTTCTGAATGAAATGCAGGTAAGAGCATTTAAAGTATGAGAAAATATTTTAATATATATATTTTGTAAATGTACTACAGACAGAAAATTCTTGCAGATTTTATGTATCATATGTAATTTTGTGCTATGAACCTTTTGGAAAGACATTTGACCCAAACAATTTTATTACCATCTTACCAGCTTGGGAATTTTAAAACATTATTTTAAATCTGAAAAAAGTGGGTCTAAGCACTTGCTTCTCTGTTGATTAATATGAATCACTGGAATTGATTGGAATATTGCTTTTTTGATCATGGGTTTACTTGAAACCTCTAATATTCAGAGTGAAATGGTCCATACAGAAAAGCTACATTTTTTTCAGCATCAAGAACAGTGTTTAGAGGGTATGGGGTATACTTCAAGTTCTTGTTTACGTATCACCAATTCTCCAAATAGAGAAGTTTTTTAAACTCTCTAAGTATATTTTAGTTTAGATATTATCACAGAGTACAATTATATAAATATATAAATATATAAATATATATATATATATATATATATATATTTATAATTATATGGATGTGACATTTGTTAATTTATTTTACAGGATGCTGGGCTGACACCAAACATTTTGGTGTATATCGCATTCCTTAAACACTCCCCCATAGACTTCCCATACAAACAATTTCTGCTGCATCATATGAAGAAGACTGGAGTCTTGCCAAATGAAACTTTTATCAGCTTCATAGAGGCTTACGTGGAGAGAGCACGCAGGATTATTGTGGATAAGGTAACTTAATAATAATTATGACTTATTATTATCTGAATGTCAAATGCATACTTCATATGCCCTGAAACACTGATATGTCCATGTAATAACCAGACAAACTTGTATTTATATTTACAATTTTAGTAGAATGTCATCTTTCCTAATGCTTTTCTCCCCAAAAAAAGTATTTTTCCAAAATTTTTAATGGGGCACCGATAATTTATTCCTTTTACGAAATATTTTTCAAGCATATAAATATTTCACAGGTTAACGTAACCTGGCATTAACTGTGATAGCAACTTGCTGCAAGACCCCTGTGAGTTTATCCAAAAGTTTTTTTTTATGAACAAAAAGCTGGTCTCCCAAAGCTTTAGGAAAACATTTGTACAACTATATATGAAGCACTCACCTGGCACAAATTTAAGAAAAACTTCACATTGAATTGATATTAAAAGCAAGTAAGAGCTTATGTTTACTATAACGCAACATATAGACCAAAGGTGAAAATGGCTTCAAAAATGGTAACTAAACTTAGGATTCTAAGGTCAGAGTCACAGCACCTAGACAAATTTGTTAACCTTTGCAGAGAAAAACTTTAATATAATGTTGATAGGTGCATGGTAGCATGTTTGAGATATAATCATTTAAAGTTGCGTGCACTGACAAGTATTTGGACACAGATGCAGTCACTTAATTATACACTGGAAGCTAAGCACAATCATCAAAAGTATGTCCATCTGTTGAGTAGGATTAAAACATGATCTTAAAGGCCATATCCTTATAGTGACTAAAATAATTCTCTGCAATTTGTCAAATATATAAATTGCATTTAAATTCTTACAGACTGGAACAGGTGCTCAGTGAATAGAAAATCAGTGGATTTGGTAGACCAGAATGTATGTTAAGCAATGATCAAGGTCCAGTTTCAGTTACAGATGGTGGGCCTAATTGGTGGACTGCAACTTATTTTGAGATTACATTTCTCTTGTTATCAAGTTACAAATTTTTATTAGTTCTCAAGTGTCTGCATTTTATAAAGTGACACCCTTACAATGACTCACAGCCTGCATTAATTATACAGAATCCACTATGACATTACAATTGTGAAACTGCCAACATTGATTTAGTATCAAGTAAAAATTCAAATTTTAACTTGTCAGTCCCATTTATGATTTTACTTATTTGTATTTGCAGGAAAGAGGAAAGTTGGTGGACCGGCGATATGAAGGAGAGGAATTCAACCAAGAATTTGCCAAGTTCATGAAGTTTTATAAAGGCTGGCTGCTGGAGACCAAAATAGAGGTACCAGCACACCCATGGGCTCAGTACAGAACACCAGCCCAGCCGGATCAGCAGCAGGAGCAAGCTGCTTAAACAGAAATCCCTCTCACTCATTCCCCCTGGCATTGTTTATATTTAATGATTATTGGAATATTACCCACACTTGTTTTGAGACAGGTTGATCAGATTTCAGCCAGATTTATGCAGAACTGGTTTTCCATATGCTGAGTTGACATGGGCAGAGTTCACTGATATTGTTTCTGATAGATGGCGCTGTGATAACCCCTTTGGGAAATAATGTCAAATTTCTTTTACAAATTTTCCCCATTGGACATACCGTATTTATTCCAATTTGGCGATCCCTCTTATTTCTCGACCCCAAATATATTTTGAAAGCATAATTTCTAAAATGACTCTAATTTCGCGACTGCCGACGATGTTTTCTGTCGACGATGTTAAGGTGAAATGGGCACGGGCACCACAGTTTGTATCTGACTAGATTCTTATTACATTGAGCATCCACATCAAACTTGTTTCCAATAAAATTTTTGAAGATACAAAGATGCGTTTTTCAAAATACATAAACATGATAAAGCGTTCAAGATCAAAATGGGTGTCCTTGACGGAGCAAACTCGTGTACCATTCTTGGTACGCACGTGCCTCGTGTGCAATTCACGTGGGATCTTTAGCAATAATATTTAAACGTGCGGGTACCCGCAATGGAACAACAGTTGGAACTGTCATATTAAGTTTAAACGACCCCGGTTAGTTTTTGGATGGGTGACCGCACGTACCAAACAGGGCCCGATCGAGGGCACGTGAGCTAGGACCATTTCCGGTCGTATATATATTAAAGCGCCTTTACTTTCCTATATTTATTAAGTATTATGCAAATAAAAGTTATCTGATTATAGGCAGTTATTTTCTATAAAGTCTTCTTCCAACTTCCGTGCAGCTGCTTGTCCCTTTTCGGCCCGCCGATATCGCCGCCTGGTGGGTTAACTTGAAACAGCTGATAGTTACATGAGTTGCCATCTATATCAAGTGATCGTACCAATACGCGAAGTAGTGATCATTTTGTGAAGTGATTGAGCTTAGTTTGATTAATCATTTGCGGACTCCGTATAATTCATGTGACGGTTGGAAGCCTGATTGTAGGAAATACTGTTAAGCTAACAAAACAAACTGATAAACAACCAAATTATCACTCAATTCATACGACCGCTCGAGTGTCAGAGCGGCTCTGCGTCTCTACGGAAGATTATCAAACCGCATGCCTCTAAAATCTCGACCACTGCAAATTCTGCAGGAAGATAATTTTCAAATATCCTAAAATTTATCTCGACCTCTGAGAAAATTAATTATTTTTAAGTGGTCGCCAAATTAGAATAAATACGGTACTTAACATCATTCCCAACTGTTCAAGAGTAAAAACCTGGCATTTCTGAGACATGACCGCAAAGGAGTAGCTTGACAATTGTTGAGTACCACTGTTGTCTGAGTACCACCATCATCCGAGTACCACCGTCGTCTGAGTACCACTTGTCCGAGAACCACCCTTGTCTTAGTACCACCGTCGTCTGAGTTTCATAGAAATGAGAAAAGCTTTGATCTTCACAAAGTGTATGTTCCCTTCCCTGCCTCAGATATCTGAATATAAACAGCTTGAATATAGTTACATTGATCTGAAATCCACTCTCTGTGTTTGTACATAGTTGAACTGCTCATGAGAAGTCTTGATTATAAGAAATTCTTCACACAGGAAGACAAAGTTTGGTATAGTGAATTTTGTGTTTTGAACCATTGTCTTTCCAATACTTCTGCCTGTGAATACTATTGTATAAAGTATTCTTACACTTGCAGGTTTAGGAGTGCCAGGTTGTTCAGCAATCCCCCCCCCCCCCCTTTTTTTTTTCAAAGATCATGGATAAGTTTCTGTTTTCTGCACAAGTATACCGTTTTCCCTCTGATGGTTATGCAACCTAAGCCTTTAAAAGTTATATTTACAGCCCCTCTGCAGGGCTGAAAAGGGTACCTAACTTGTCCTCAAGTATTTAACAGGCATTGTAGACTCAGAATTGAGAGCTTTTACCGGAAAAAAAAATGTATAAATTTGACATGGTCAATCGCAGATTTCTTTCCCATCCCTTTCTGTGTATTTATGTATAGACTGATTTTGTACACATGTATATATAATAATAAATTTGTTTCATATTGCTTAATATGTCTCTGGTGTTTATTTCAGTATAAAAAAAACTACACAACACTTTGACACTTAACACAAAATAAACTTTATTACACTGAATATAATCTAAAATAAAAAAAAAAAGTTATTGAGCTCGTAATTTTAAATTTCCTGTCATTTTAAGAATGTACAACCACTGCAATAAAATGTTAATTTCCCCCGTCCATATATTTGAAAAAGCTTTAAAGGCCATTATCTGGGCTAGCTCCCAAGGTAGTGGGGCAAAAAAGGTCTGGTTTGGTAGTAATTAATTGATGAATTATGCAACCAAATGGCAGAGCAGCATATACTGAAATACAGGTAGGGTACAAAGCATCTTGTATCATATCACATTCATTCTAACTCTGCTTTAACAAGTGACCCATGGGTCATGATGCTCAGCTGACTCAGAAGAAATTCACAAAACAATTTTTATCATCTGAATGCCAAATTTTGTAGGTGGTATCCCCATTCAAAACAAGGGACCCACGGGTCACTGTGCTCAGCTGAAGTTGACCCTGAAGGTAAAAATCTAAAATAATATCAAATGGAGATAAAGTGTAAGAAGAAGAGGTAATAAAGGCCATGGTTGTTTTATATGACTGGTTTGTATTGATGAGTAAGAAATTGTTGCAAATAATATTTTGTGACCTGACCATGTGTTTCCTAATGCTGAAACTGAAGCATGTGAGCAGTTTGTGAACAAATGATCTGTACTATTACCATGATCATTAGTTGGCTTTTTGATTAACTGTTGACATTTAAGTAGTTTACACATTTGTTCAACTGGATCTATTTTTTTGTATACTCTATATTATAAAATATGTATTTTTTTATGAAATGTATACAGTTGAAATATAACTAATTAACAACATAAAACAGGGCAAACAAGGCCTGATCTCAAATTCTGCTGAGACAGGAAAATAATGAACAAATGTTTGTATTAAATCCCCATTTTTTTATCACATTAATTTTTTTTTAATTTAAGTTTATATTTCCAACATGTCCAATATAACATATATATCTGAATATAAAAGATTCATAATTCTCAATTGCGTCATCATAAATCTCAATCTTGTCAGATAACACCACATCATGCATACAAATGTTCATTTATTTTTTACCACAAGAATATATCTTTTAAATCTGCAAAACAATAAATATCTAAAAATAATACTTGATTTAGATTTCACAATTTTTAGTTGTGTCTTAATTTATCCATAATGTGCTTCATATTTTATAAATTTAAGCATACTGATGGGTTCAATTATATTTGTTAAAATCATTTAAAAGAAAATTGATTTCTTTAAAAATGCTACATTACAAAACATTGCATCTTCTGGATTACACCTTGAATTACTTTTTCAAGGAAAGTTTTTGCATATCGGAGTGGAAACAGCATCACAATTAAGGAGGTACAGTGAAAACAATAACAATTACTGCATAACACTTGGTGGGTTGGGTTTGCAGGGGGGGGGGAGATTAGGGTGGTGATATGAGAATAACTGTACACCTGTCACACCAGGGGATCTCCCCCAGTGACTGTAACAAATCAGAAACCCTGGCATAGCTGACTTCCAGTGACCTGGAGTGGGACCCTGTATCTATAATCTGTAATCAAAGCAAATAACTATAATAGAGCCTGAAGAAAAAAATCAATAACTAGCTTAATTTTCAAGCTTTTATTTTCAGATTTAAACAAATAAAATATTTATGTTTACATGCTGTGAAAATTAAATCAATGGTACTTACAGGAAAAAAAACATGCCATGGTCAAAGTTGGGCAAAATTTAAGGTACTGATTTTATTTTTATGCTAATAACTTAAAACATTTTCAAAATTCAGATCTAATTTAGGGTAAACAATTGAATCTTAATTAAACAAAATTAAATACTTGGGGGGGAAAATAGACTCTAGTTTCAAAATTTTTCATGTTAAGTGAGTAAATATTTTTCCTGATTTTTTACAAAGTCCATTATGTTCGGGCCCATAACTTAAAGAATTTATACTTAACAGACTTAATTTCTAGCATGTACATAGGAACTATATAGAGGAATATTTATGGTAAATATGAGGAAAAACAGATGAGTGGTTTTGATATTAGGCAGTAGTGTGAAAATAGGTTTTTAATAAAAAAAAAAATTGATATTAGCTGAAGTGTGAAAATAGGTTTTTAATAAAAAAATTGAGGTTTTTCCTTTATTTCTCAAAGGAACGGAGTTGCAAAGACCCAGTTTTTGGCTTGGTAGGAGATCTTGGGGACATCTAACATTATGCTGAATTTTGGATTCCTAGGTCTTACGGTTTCAAAACGTGCCACATCTACTGACAGACAACGGACAATGGACCATGACTATAGCTCAGATGACTTAGAGTCAGCTGAAAAAGCTTAGCTTGGAGGAAATGGGTAACAGAGACCTAAATGTCGAGTATGAAGATTCTAGGTGCAATGGTTACAATTTGTGCCCTGTTAACAGACAACCACACCTTTGAGGGTCTCAAAAATAGAGAAAAAAAATCAAGGTGGCAACACCAGTCTGCAGGAACTGATGAAACACTCTATAATGAATATGCATCCACAGAATCATGTTGATCAATGCATTAGTTGTTCAGATACTGGAGCTTTTGTAACAAATTTTTAATTATTCTGGGGTGGGGGGGGGGGGGTTCATCTGAGCCCTAAAGGTCAGAGGATATGGGTAACAGAGACCTAATATCAGGGTTCTAAGGAGATTTTTCATGGACCTCCCCAGATGTCAAAATAAAAGATTCTAAATGCAATGGTTATAATTTGTCCCCTGTTAACAGGCAACCACAATTTTGAAAGTCTCAAAAATAGAGAAAAAAATCCTAAAAAATAAAAATATACAGGTGGAGCCACTAGTCTGCAGACACTGATGAAACACCCCATGATCAATATCCATGCAAAGAATCATGGTGATAAGTGCATTATTTGTTCAGATACTTGAGCTTTTGTATCAAATTTTTAATTATTCTGAGGGACACTTCGGAGCCCCATAGCTTGAAGGATATGGTTAAACAGACCTAATTTCAGGTTTCAAAGGAGACTTTTCATGGGCCTCCCAGCATGTCAAGAAAGAAGATTTAAGGTTCAGTCTTTTCAGTTTGTGCCATGTTAACAGATGACTGCATCTTTTAAGGTCTCAAAAATAGAGAAAAAAATTGTAAAAAAATAGAAAAAATACAGGTGGCACCACCAGCCTGCAGAAACTGATGAAACACCCCATGATCAATATCCATGCAAAGAATCATGGTGATAAGTGCATTATTTGTCTAGATACTTTAGCTTTTGTATCAAATTTTCCATTATTTTGGGGGGTACTTTGGAGCCCTATAACTCAAAAGTTATGGGTAACAGAGACCTGATTTCTGGTTTCCAAGGAGATTTTTTACATGGACCTCCCTAGATTTGAAGTAAGAAGATTTCAGAGCCAGCGGTTATGATTTGTGCCTGGTTAAAGGACAGACAGACGGATGCCAAACAAAGAGTGATCGCTATAGCTCAGATGACTTTCAGTCACAGCTAAAAACAACACAAAATATGATGAAGCACCACTGGCTACTAGCATACTTTATAGGCAAACAAACAACATATGCATTCTCTCTTGGTAAACACGCTCCTTACTGAGACACTGATGCTCAGGTAGCTCTTCAATTCCCTTTTTAATTTCTACCAACTTTTGAGATAAAATTGGCACAGCCACATTTAATTAATTTTGGCTGATCAGTTATGCAGTAACAGGGTACATAGGGTGAACTCAGGGAGTTTTCAGTGTATTAAGTTTGAAAGGTGATTTTATCTATATCCTAAATCTGTTTGATTCAAGATGTAATGCCCTCTTGTAGTGAAATCCTTCAAAATAATTCAAAATAACACTGCTTAAAGGGGCCTATTCTATTATCTGACATCTGTTAACTAAAGATAATCCATTGAACCTTTTATAAAAATAGGACAGAAAACACTGGTCCCTCCACACACACACTTTTTGTTTTGTTTACATCAATGTGTTTATAATATGGGGGTCCAGCAATAATAATCCAAACACATTCAACAAGAACATCTGGCAGCAAGTCAGACAAATCAGTTTTTCAAGGGCGTTTGCAACTAGTGACCTTTCAACTTACATTTCACTGCATTTTTTCAGCACTGCTGTGTTTACTAACAGCTAGTAGATAAACAAGCTCATGCATCCATCACAGAGGCATTATAAGAACATTTCTGAAATGGAATTACCAAGACTTCATTAATACTAGTATTTAGCGAGGGTAAGCCAGAAATCAAACAAGTTCAATAGAAAGGGTAGATTAATAGCGGTCTTAAAGAAACATAGTTTAGATACAAGGTAATGTAAGAGGGTATGATTCAAGAGGAACTGACCTATCCATGAACTCTATGTGACCTTAATCACATATTTATTCAATAAATAATCATAAGCACTGGACTAACGAGCAACCAATCAGGTGACCTTAAACATTGTAAATTGTCAATCATCTGACATAAATAAAATTTTGCATAATTTGACAGAGCTCAGTCAAACAGTACATGTGTAGTCTGTAAATACTTTCAGTACCCATGTGGCATGTTTCAAGGATATTTTTATATAGAAAGGAGACAGTATAAAAAGTTCTAGTCTGAAGTTGCAGGAGACATTCCTCCGACTACGGAGTGAATATTAATGTCTTACCTGGCACTTAATTCATACGAGACAAATAATCCAAAATATTGCAAGACAGTCCATAATGACTGCGATATAGTAAACAATGGTCAGGTGATACCAGTTGATGACGTCAGTCAATATGACATCATGCATTATTGACCTTTGTGACTTCATTATTATGTTGTAAGAAGCTCTCGCTACCATGGGCATGGAAGACCTTATGTGTAGGACCTTTTTCTGGGCTCATTATAATAATAACTTAAAAGAGTGGAGCATTTGGGCTGTGGTGGATAGGTCAATTGCAGACGAGTTCAGGGGTGGTGTATTACCTTATTTATTCTCTGCAAAATCATTCAAACGCAAACAAAAAATCCAAGTTAACATAAAATAACTCGAGACTTCTCATGATTGAATAACATATTTATTTTGTTTCATACTGGGAGCACACACACCACAGTCATCATCAAATAAGTCTCCTTTCAAACACAGACTATAAAGAATGGGAGAATAAAAATAACAGATACAATATTCTCTAAATCATATGATGATATGGTTGTCACACAATTCAAAAAACAATTCTTAGCAGTTAAATGTTGCAACATTTTCTTTAAAGCAGGAATCAAATATATACAGTTGTGCACATAGTTCATCAGCAGCCCACAGGATGGCACCACCTGTCATTTGCATTCTGATTCACTTTGTTTTGTACATTTTGCAGAATTCACGTTTGAAAAAACGTGGACTTATTTCAATGTTTTTATGAAGGACACAAATCTTAATAACACTTCTGCTCGCACAGTTGATATAAAAACCTATGATTTATACCTAATATATGGTCATCTAAGATAATGCTCTCTTTGTTCAGAAATTCAATGTATGAAAAGATATGACCTTTCTGCACTTTGTAAATGTATCTTTCATTGATCCTTTTGTACTTAAAGTGATACACTGGTGGATCACTGATCCTCTGCACTTAGTCACACTGATCCTTTCATACATCAGTAGAGCGCTGATCCTTTCATACATCGTTGAATCACTGATCCTTTGCACTTAAGTGACACTGATCCTTTCATGGATCGATGGATCACTGATGTGCTGCACTCAAGTGACACACTGGTCCTTTTATAATTGGTGGATCTCTGTTCCTTTAAGTGACATACAGATCCTTTTATAATTGGTGGATCGCTGATCATTCATGTGACAAACTGATCCTTTTATAATTGGTGGATTGCTAATCCTTTAAGTGACACACTTATCCTTTTATAATTGGTGGATCACTGATCTTTTGCACTTAAGTGACACCCTGATCCTTTTAAAATTGCCGGATCACTGATCCTTTAAGTGACACACTGATCCTTTGATACACTGGGGCATCACTGACCCTTTGCACTTAAGTGACACACTGATCCTTTTAAAATTGGTGGATCACTGACCTTTTGCACTTGAGTGACACACTGATCCTTAATAACTGGTGGATGGCTGATACTTTAAATGACACACTGATCCCTTTATAATTGGTGGATCGCTGATCCTTTAAGTGACACACTGATCCTTTTATACACTGGGGCATCACTGACCCTTTGCATTTAAGTGACACATACTTTTATAATTGGTGGATCACTGACCTTTTGCACTTGAGTGACACACTGATCCTTTTATAATTGGTGGATCGCTGATCCTTTAAGTGACACACTGATCCCTTTATACATTAGAGGACCACTGATCCTTTGTACTTAAGTGATATACTGGACTGATCATCAATAATGTGACAAACTCTGATCCTTGTTATTACCTTAGTTATTTACATATCCTTGGAATCTGAGTGATACTGAGTGATTCATCAATCTGTGGGACTTTGGGAATTCAAGTGGACCCACCATCTCAAATATTTAAGTATTGTTGAAAACAAAGTATATTAACCAGTGTGACAATTTTATATACTTTTTTTATGTAACAACCACTGAACAGCAGCCTATTACAAAGCCCAATTCAAGCTAGTGTGTAATAAAAAAAGAAACAATTCCACT
Organism: Sipunculus nudus; assembly: GCA_026874595.1. Taxonomy (NCBI): domain Eukaryota; kingdom Metazoa; phylum Annelida; class Sipuncula; order Golfingiida; family Sipunculidae; genus Sipunculus; species Sipunculus nudus. Next base: position 58,926,906 of record CM049307.1, read on the forward strand.
TAGTGGAAACAATTTTCCCCCCAAGTATGTGCATATATTTATGTACATTATGAATAAATGACAAATCATAGAAACAATTATGTACTGTGGACGAAAATTGGAGGCAGGAGAATTAAAAAATACAGCATGTGTAACCCAGGAAAATGTAAAAAAAACAACCCTGGTATGGATAAAATACATCTGGCCTATACAAAATCATGAAGGAGTTGTGAGAATTCTACTGACACATGAGAAAATATATATTTCATAAGATACCTACCTTGATACAAAATAACATGGAGTACATGAAACATAACAGAAAAACAGCATTTTTTTTTTAATTAATTCCCTTTGCAACTGTGTGATGTGTTGTATTATAACAAGTGCTGCCACTTAAGCAAAATGCAATCTACATTATATCATACACTCTTGCAATATTCGAATGCTTATCTTTTTGTCACTTTTTTAGACTTTTGTGTTTGTACTGTAAAAATCAGAAAAGCATTTCTTACACACATTATGAAATTTATTTTATCTACTCCTGTCACATTTTTACTCAAAATTAATTAATGTTATTGAATTCATATACAAATAAACATACTTTAACAATTAAAATACCCTGCCTTTAGCTGTACTAGTGTTCTGTAACCTTATTATGAACTTTGACCTCATCTGTTATTCTTGACTATGCTGTAATAAATTTATACATCAACATGCTACAGGCCTCCGTATAAGTATAATAAATAAATAAACATGATTTTAAATGAACCAACATGAGTAAACATATGTTATGATTTAAAATATTTATTCAGATGTGTATCACTGAATAACAAGAAAGTTCACATAAATAGCAAGCTGAAAGAACATCAGCATATCTGTATATCTGGATTACTGGAATACTATAAGAGCATTTAGCAGTTCAAATTAAGCTAAGATTCCTTGTGTACAGGATGCAGACCCTGAAAGCGGAATGCGGATAAAGATTTTTATGGACTTAATAAAGAAGGTGTGGTTCCATATGCATGGATCCTGCTTGCAGAATGCGGATAAAGATTGGTATTGATTTAATGAATATGGGGTAATTCCTTATGCATGGATCCTGCATGCGGAATGTGGATAAAGATTGGAAATTGACTTAATGAATACGGTGTGATTCCTTATGCGTGGATCCTGCATGCGGAATGCGGATAAAGATTGGTATTGACTTAAGCTAAGATTCCTTGTGTACAGGATGCAGACCCTGAAAGCGGAATGCGGATAAAGATTTTTATGGACTTAATAAAGAAGGTGTGGTTCCATATGCATGGATCCAGCTTGCAGAATGCGGATAAAGATTGGTATTGACTTAATGAATATGGGGTAATTCCTTATGCATGGATCCTGCATGCAGAATGTGGATAAAGATTGGTATTGACTTAATGAATACGGTGTGATTCCTTATGCGTGGATCCTGCATGCGGAATGCGGATAAAGATTGGTATTGACTTAATGAATACGGTGTGATTCCTTATGCCTGGATCCTGCATGCGCAAAGCAGATAAAGATTGGTACTGACTTAATGAATACGGTGTGATTCCTTATGCGTGGATCCTGCATGCGGAATGTAGATAAAGATTGGTATTGACTTAATGAATATGGTGTGATTCCTTATGCGTGGATCCTGCATGCGGAATGCGGATAAAGATTGGTACTGACTCAATGAATACGGTGTGATTCCTTATGCGTGGATCCTGCATGCCGAATGTGGATAAAGATTGGTATTGACGTAATGAATACGGTGTGATTCCTTATGCGTGGATCCTGCATGCGGAATGTGGATAAAGATTGGTATTACCTTAATGAATACAGTGTGATTCCTTATGCATGGATCCTGCATGCGGAATGTGGATAAAGATTGGTATTGACTTAATGAATACAGTGTGATTCCTTATGCGTGGATCCTGCATGCGGAATGCAGATAAAGATTGGTATTGATTTAATGAATATGGTGTGATTCCTTATGCGTGGATCCTGCATGCGGAATGCGGATAAAGATTGGTATTGACTTAATGAATATGGTGTGATTCCTTATGCGTGGATCCTGCATGCGGATTGCGGATAAAGATTGGTACTGACTTAATGAATACGGTGTGATTCCTTATGCGTGGATCCTGCATGCGGAATGGGGATAAAGATTGGTATTGACTTAATGAATACAGTGTGATTCCTTATGCATGGATCCTGCATGCGGAATGTGGATAAAGATTGGTATTGACTTAATGAATACGGTGTGATTCCTTATGCGTGGATCCTGCATGCGGAATAAGATTGGTATTGACTTAATGAATACGGTGTGATTCCTTATGCGTGGATCCTGCATGCAGAATGCAGATAAAGATTGGTATTGACTTAATGAATATGGTGTGATTCTTTATGCATGGATCCTGCATGCGGAATGCGAATAAAGATTGGAAATTGACTTAATGAATACGGTGTGATTCCTTATGCATGGATCCTGCATGTGGAATGCGGATAAAGATTGGTTTTGACTTAATGAATATGGTGTGATTCCTTTTGCTTGGATCCTGCATGCGGAATGCGGATAAAGATTGGTATTGACTTAATGAATACGGTGTGATTCCTTATGCGTGGATCCTGCATGCGGAATGCAGATAAAGATTGGTATTGACTTAATGAATACGGTGTGATTCCTTATGCGTGGATCCTGCATGCGGAATGCGGATAAAGATTGGTATTGACTTAATGAATACAGTGTGATTCCTTAAGCGTGGATCCTGCATGGGGAATGCGGATAAAGATTGGAAATTGACTTAATGAATACGGTATGATTCCTTATGCATGGATCCTGCATGCGGAATGCGGATAAAGATTGGTATTGACTTAATGAATACGGTGTGATTCCTTATGCATGGATCCTGCATGCGGAATGCGGATAAAGATTGGTATTGACTTAATGAATACGGTGTGATTCCTTATGCGTGGATCCTGCATGCGGAATGCAGATAAAGATTGGTATTGACTTAATGAATACGGTGTGATTCCTTATGCGTGGATCCTGCATGCGGAATGCAGATAAAGATTGGTATTGACTTAATGTATATCGCGTGATTCCTTATGCCTGGATCCGGCATGCGGAATGTGGATAAAGATTGGTATTGACTTAATGAATACGGTGTGATTCCTTATGCGTGGATCCTGTGTGCGGAATGCTGATAAACATTGGTATTGACTTAATGAAAACTGTGTGATTCCTTAAGCGTGGATCCTGCATGCGGAATTCGGATAAAGATTGGTACTGACTTAATGAATATGGTGTGATTCCTCATGCGTGGATCCTGCATGCGGAATGTGGATAAAGATTGGTATTGACTTAATGAATACAGTGTGAGTCCTTATGCGTGGATCCTGCATGCGGAATGCTAATTACATGTTGCTGTGCCAGTACATATGAATCCCTAAACACACATTCCTCCTGCTGCATTCCATGCATAAAGAATCTTAGCTTTAGGATAATAATTATAAATGGAGAGATGTTACAACAAGTACAAGAGTCTTGAAATAAATAAAAGTCACCAATGTTATATACTGTTCATTTGGCACAGTGCACAAATATGTTTCTCAAAACAACCTAACAAGCAATACCACCTGTCTGTATGACAATAACATAGCAGACATATATTGTGTAATACATACTGCAAAGGCAGGTCACCCATTTTAATGTAAACCAAATATAATTCATGTCAATAACTATACACATGTACATGTATTACTGTAGTGTTCTAATGACTTCACCAGAAGTGATGTTTGGAACATAAGTCAATTCTAACATTAACTCGTGCAGACAAGCCTGTAGACTCTGATATAACTTGTACCAAGTCTTAAAACTCTGACTCTTTTATACATCAAACAAACTAATAGACTCTAATAGCTTTCAGTTATTTTTTTTTTTTTTGCATTTATAACATTGCACTGTCATGAATATTCATGAATGATATGAGCTATATGAATATTCATCATATGACACACAAAGATGAGGATGGGTGCACATGTGCAGGAGTATAACGTTTGCAAAACACTGAAATGTATTAAAACCATTAAATACAGTGCAAATCATTGTGGCAGTGATTACATACAATGTGCTATACTAAACTGAAGTAGAGGTGAATAAACTTGTCAGACTTCTATTTATCTGCACTTAACCTTGTTTAATCATAGATTTAGGAAGCACTACCTCTTTATGACACTTGGTTAACGAGGTGTGTCTTTACATGAAGGTCAGAAACAATTTCTGTACAAACCATGTGTGATGGATCCTGTTCCTCAAGATTCCATAACGTGGAATTTCCTTATTTGTTATCAATTATTATTTTTTTGGCTGTCCTGATATGGACAATCAGCCACAATAAAAAAAAATCCATAATGTTAGTAAAACTCACGCACATACACTCTTCGTAGTTTTAATTTCCGACCGTATCAATAAGCACCGTCTGCAGACCAGGATGCTTGAAAATGTTTATGAACACCAGAGAGATGACAGACAGTGCATGTGATGGGACACTGTTGAGATCCTTGAGTTGAATTCAGCTGATGTCAGGAGAAAAGTGAAAGAGGTTCAAAACATCCAGTGCCACCAAATGCCACAACCTGGACTTACAACTTCCAATGATTTACAACCATTTGTTGTCACATGATCCCTGTGGTCATGACTCAACCTCTTAGTCCTTGTCATGCATGCCAGTCCACTCACGACATGGTCAAAAGCTACAGCTACAAAAATTGTAAGTCCTACAGTTGAGTTTTACTAACGTTTATTTCATCTTCTCATGCTATATAAAGCATATCAAAACTAAAATAGGTGTTTCTGAATTGTTTTAAGGTATTTTGCATACTTCAGTGCTTGTGGTGCTAATATACAAACCATGTACAAGTAATATGTAAACTACAAACAAGAGCCTTTAAGGAGCAGGACTTCTGTCTTTTCAGTATTGTATATTTGTATATCAGTATATTTGCATTTATTTTTTAAATATAACAAGCTTACAAACAAATGTCTGCATAAAATAACAACAAACTTTCCCTCTCATTCATATTCTTGGTGCTACTATAAATAAATATTTAAATAAAATCTCTAACAAAGCATTTCATATAAAATCAATATTAGTGCAATAAGGCTACTTTCTGACTATTTGGGTAACTCATTTTTTATATATTTTTTATATAATTAATCACATTTTTAACTAATGAAAAGTACACTATGCCCTTTAATATTTCTTCATTGTGACAAGACCAAGGTAAAAGCGTAGTAAGTTTGAGAGACTTTCTGACTATTTGGGTAACTCATTTTTTATATATTTTTTATAGAATTAATCACATTTTTAACTAATGAAAAGTACACTATGCCCTTTAATATTTCTTCATTGTGACAAGACTGAGGTAAAAGCGTAGTAAGTTTGAGAGATTTCTCAGACTGACTTCCTTACAAGTTCAAAAGAGCCAATTTTTCCCTTTACTTCACCACAAGAGGGCATCACTAGCACAGGCAGGGTTAGTCGCTTACACAGACACACACTGTTACTCAGCAACTCCCATTGGGTCTGTAATTAGAAGTGATTTATTTCTCGAAACTTGAAAATTTAAAAGTCATATTTGGCATGCACAAGGAATTCCCTTCAGTGGACGGGGGCCAAGTACATATGTGTCAGGTATAACCTAGTGACAAGCAAACACAATGATCCAACTGGTTGTGACTAGCCATGTGCAGGACATTGGCTAGATGTACAATGAGGCCTAAAGCTTTAGCCAATAGGATTAATCAATATGTCTAACCAATCAGAGCCATGGTCTCATTCTCTGGTAACAAGCTCTCTTTAAGTGAACATGTGGCAGAGGCCAAAAAAGGGTAAAATTCCTCAAAATTATGTGGCAAAGCAATCTTGGCCTCAAGACAGCCACATTTACTCACACTTTACCAATGATCATTTGGGTTTTGCAGTATTAAAAAATATGAATAACAAATTGCTACAGACAACTATATATTCAGACTTGTTGGTCACTGCCTACAGTTCATGCTATAATTCATTTCACAATTTTCATTGTGTAAACATATGCATCTAGAATTCAGCATATCAACATATTACAGCATATATATGACACTATTACAATGTACATGCTCTTTAATTAAAGTGTGATGGATTTCAAATAAAATAACTGCATAAACATATAATCAGCAGAAAAAATACCAATTGTTAGAAGGAAAAGAAAAGTGTTTTCCTGATCTACCATTACAGGGTTCTGAAGCTAATATATTCAAGTGGCAGTAGGATTTGTATTGAAAATTCATCAGATCATTTTTTTCAGAAAAATTTTTATCCTTTGAGAATTATGACTTTGTGCTAAATCCTGTTTTTAAAATATTTATAACAACATCACACCCCTGTAACCCCATAATATAATAAGTTCAGTTCTCGGCTGTCCAATTAACCAGATACGCCTTTCACAAAGCAAATGCGAAAATAGTTTAAAACCATCTTCAATTGGCATTCAATAAGTATTGGGCATTCACATGGCAATCAAATGTCTCTGATTCACTTCTCCAACCCATATAAATCCACATTTGAATATGGATTAAAGCTGTTTTTAATGTAAAAAGAGCATTCACAAGGCAAATATTAGTCAAATCCATTTTTATCAAATCAAGCATGACTCCTTCTACCATGTAGGGCTGAAACGGGTACAAAATTTTGGACTCGGGTACCCGATAGGCATTACCCGACTCGGACTCGAGTACTTGTTACAATGGCAACGCTGTGAAGATAAAACGAACATCTGTTTACCAATGCAAAATATGCATAAATTTGACTTAGTGACGGCTTAACTTTATCGCAACGAAGGAATAGATATATGTCATAACAAGACCTCGATTAATTTGACTAGCATATGTTTAGAGCCCTATGCCAGGCTACGACAATGGATAAATAATCCAACAGACTGTCCTAAAATTTGCAGTAATATACATATATGCATGTACATACAAGAGTACTCGAGTCCAAATCTTGGACTCGAGTACTCGGTAAGTATTACCCGGACTCGAGTACTCGAGTACTCCTTTCAGCCCTACTACCATGTCACATACAGTTAAGGGATTATATGTGGCATACTGTCCCATACAATGTCTTGTTTTGGGGTCAAGATGCCTCATGTACTTGACATTACAGCTTTGGACGAAACGGTTTAGATTAATTGCCATGTGAAAGCAACTAACTGGTTTCTGCAATCTGCATTGGCCAATTATTATTTATAAGGTCTTCAATGTGCAATATATTTCTGATTTCAAGATAAAAATAGATGATTAATATATGAACTTTTATATAGCCAAAAATCAAATTTCATGACTCAATGACTTTTTTGTACATTGCTACTGTATCAAAAACTTAAAATATCATATGTAAAATTCATTACCATTTAAAGTGTTTTTCTGGCATTAAGAGCTGGTGATAAGAGAGTAGGGTGTGTGAGGCAGTGTTCTGTGTCCAAATTTCATGTGGACCAGCTGACATCATTAAATGGTGGAGTGGCTGTCCTAAGAGTAGATTTCTGGTTATGACTTTAAAAAAGAAATCCACACTGTGACCAATATGACAGAAATCTTACAGTAATGTTTAGGATTAAGTGTCTTTGTAATTTTATCCTTAAAAAACTCATGAAGCCTGACTCCAAGCTTAGTGGATCTTGTCCAATGCATGATAAATTTAACAAGTGATATTTTAGGATTCAGAAAATCTGGCCTTATATAAAACTTTGTAAATATGCAGGTACTTCTCACATCTCCTTACTGCCTTCAATGCCCTCTGACCTGGTCTTTAAATGAAAATTTGGGGTACACAAAATTACATATGAATCAAGTTTAACTGAAACAACTGGCTAAGATATCAATTTGCAGTTTTGTTTTTTTTTTTTGGTGCTCCTTAACCATTGGTAATATATGTTCCCCCAAAATGATCTAAGACTGAAATGTATAAATATAAATGGTATCATATATTAAACAGAGTTTGTAAACAAGAGTTTGTAAAACCCTCTGTAAAATATCTGAAAGGCTGAATTATAAGTAACCTTGCTACCACTTGCATAACACAGAGTTGACGTTATCATCAAAGCTTTTTTATTGCAAAATCACAAAAGTGTCCTAAGACCACACAGGTTTCCATAGCAACAGCATCAACACAGCCTCTGAAACCTGGAAACATCATCACCTTTCCCAAACTGGTCCCCTTGTTATCTTGGTCACAAATGCTAGTAGCCTGCACCAGGTGGGTATGCTTTCATCCCCATTAGTGTGTGTTTGAGTGTGTGTTTGTTCACAAAACAACTAATTCAATCATGAATGGAATCTCATGAAATTTTCAGGGCTAAAATCAATTAGATTTTGGTGTGAATCTGGCACATGATCCAGAGTCAGGAACAACATCAGGGAAGATTCACAAATGTACAGTCGCTGATGCATGAATGAGCCTGGGAATAAAGGCCAAATGAGTGAATGCAAAGAAGGTTTTGGGAGCAGCCCACAAAATGAAGGATTGAATTCCTAAGAATGCTGATTTCTAGTTTCAAAATGTTAAACAGGTTGCAAAGGTGTTAAAATGGTCTGTAATAAGTTAAGGGTAGGTTATTTATTTCTGTCTGTATTTGTTTCAAATACAGCAAATTACTTCCTTTTATTAGCGCTGTGAAGGAGGTCATGTTTATCACTTGTGTCTATTCGTTTGTTTGCTTGTTAGTTTGTAAATGAGCAGGATTTTACAGGAACTACTGAACCAATTTCCACAAACTCTGTAATGTTGTGGGGCATGGCTCAAGAATGGCCGTAATAATATTTCATTTTTTTGCATATCCTGGTAGACAGCTGGATCCAGTAGAAAAGTCTTGCATTGGCAGAGATGAATGCACTCTATTGAGTACCATTCTAGACTGAGCTTTTATTTGATGTCCAGCATTTGCAATTAAATTTGTACATTACTGTGCAGACTTGCATTTGAATTTTTGACCACAGAATAACTTGTCTGTTTCTGTATTTGACTCCATTGAACCTTAGCCTGAGCAAGAGCTATGATGACACATAATTTGTAGGTTATACACACCAGTAACTTAAAATACAGGAGCAACAACTCACAGTGATGAGATACTGATAAGCTTCACAAAATACACTCTCTCAGAATCTTTGGTTCAGTGGTCAGCACTGTGTGTAGAGAAGTAGCTCATCTGCTTGGAAAGTGGAATGCTCGGACATGTGACCTTGCCTGCCATATTGAAAGCCCAAGGGTAGGAGCCAGGTAGCTGGGCGAGGGTGGAGGGTAACCAAAATGATGAGAAAACCCCTTGTCATTCTTGCAGTCGTAATAATTTTCCAGAAGTTGTGTCTGTGCTGAAATGAGAAAACAATAACAAGCAATACAATACAGAAAGCTTCCAACATTATTTTCTCACTGTCTTTCTTAGCAGGCATAAGAAGAAATTTTCCAAAACCCCCTACACATAAAAATACTCAACATTAGTTCAACAGTGAAATTCTAAGAGCCGTCCCTCTTTACGATTTCTTTTGCAAGAAAAATGTCAAATTGTTTATACAAATATGAAAATATATTCAAATACAAATACCTCAAAATTTTTTCACAGAAAATAAGTTTAAATTATAAACGACCTTTGTCAACTAATGTCATTTTTACCATGAGCAGTAAGCAGGTACTTGATAAGAAAGTTTTCATGATGCATGATAAAAAGAGGTAACTAGCAGCCACCTGAACCTAACCAGTTTCATATGTCAGAATTGAGGACACTTACCAGTTGACTAAGTCAGCACCAATTATGTCATGAATATAGAACTCCATCCCCAATTTTGCCACTTTTGGTAGTTTACGGCCTTCCAGCTCCTATAATGAAGAAAATGATGCATATGTAGAACTACTCTTTAATTAATACAAAAATGTTATGATGTACTATTTTTTCTCTTGTGTGGTCCCCTGTGAACTTCATTAGAACAATGCAGGGCTTTCAGTAGGAAGAAAATTTGAAGAGTACAGGACACTTGGGCAAATATTTTTGGGAGTCATATCTGAGTTTAGAGAGTCCCAGGGTGAGACGATATGTGTCAAATTTTCAAGGGTTTTGTAAAAATTTAATCTTTTTTGTATTTTATGTAATTAACATATCATTATATGAATATATCTTGTGATTATATGAAATATAATTATATTACTGTGATAATTTTTCTGTCATGAATATTGCAGAACCGAGTGTCCATAAGAGATTTCTGGTGTGAGAGACGCTTAACCACCACCCCCCACCCCCCCCATCATCCCTGAAAGCCCTGCTTTGTCGACAATGATAAGCTGGATCTAAATGACATGTTGTTCACAAGTCAAATGAGACACATCCCTGAGTAAGTAACCTGTGACTTATTTAAGGCAAAACAGTTGTTACAATTCTACCAACTGGACTGGTACAAATTTATCTGACAAGTTGATGAAAATACTGTTGTTGGCTTTTTGATCATGAGGGTTTTAATCTGCAATATTAACCAAAGACAGATAATCACAAAAAATAAAACCTTTGTGAAAATGGCAAACTGCCAAAAAAAACTTTTCTTGTTAAGATAAAATTTCTTGGCAAGAAAATTTTTCTTCTGACAAGAAATCTTCAAGAAAATTTGTCTTAATTTTCTTAAGACAACTTGTCAGAAGAAATATTTTCTTGACCAGTGTAAGACAAAACATTCTTACCGACTCTCAAAAAATATTTTTTGTCATATGATATTTTTTAAAGAAAGAAATTTATTTTTGTTATGTGTAAGTACATGCACTATATGGATAAGTGATATTATTCCTTGCCATAAGATATCTTTTTCCAATAGCATAAAAAATTATTTCATTTGAAGAAAAATATTTTTCTAAGAAAAAGTGTCTTTTCCATAACAAAAAAAAGTTCTTGACCTGCTCCAAAGAAAAATTTTCTTGCTACAACATATTTTTTCTTATACCAGGAAATTAAAGGGAGTGGGGCAAGAAAATTGACTTTGTATTTTTGGCAGTGTGCCTCTTCTCTACAGGTGAACAGTCATTTATGCTCGAGCCTCATAGGTAATCATGTACATTATCATATCTGTAGTATCAAAAACGAAAGGCAAGGGTTTGATATTATAAAAAATAGTATATCTATTATATTATATTACTAACAGTTATGAAAAAGAATTTGATCCACTTATTCTATGCTTTGAATTCTCATCTTCTGCAAATTCTTAATTAATATATATAATAATCTATGTATTCTGTCTAAGTTATGCTGTGCTAAGAAAACGGATCTGTCACAAAACAGTGAAACAGTGGAATATTCGTGAAATATTCAACTCTATTTGAGTGCAAACAAAGAATCCATGTCAAGAGTGACTGAAACACTTTTAATTTTATATTAATTAACAACTGAATTTATACGAGAGAGGAGTTCATTTATAAATACCAACCAGAAACCAACTTTGTGATCTTCACTGCTCTCAGACTATGCAGGATTTAGAGAAGATTATAAAGGAAAATCATTCTAGGCCCTTTATAATGACAACCAACTGACAATAACAACTAACACTTACATTTAATAAAATCTCCTTGTATTTACATTTCCTTATGATCTTGAGTAACGCTGTCCTTCCTCTCATTAATGTGTTAACAAACAGGCCAGCACTGGGGACAGACAGCCACCAGCTGGCCACATCTCTCACTGCCAGAACACCACAGTTTATTAGATCTCTGAAAGATATACACAGATATTATCATCAGGAGACCAGTAGACCAGTTTATTAGGTCCCTAAACTACAAATGCTGTATATATCATTGACATAATAACAGCGTATCAATTTATTAAATCTCTAAAAAAAAAATACAGTAAAATCCTGCCTGATGACCAACCTGCTGCGACTACCACCCCTGCAAAGATGACCACTTTTTTTGGTTCTCGACTAATGCAAATCATCATAAAAACTTCCCACTAACACCACCATCCTGCTAACACCACCACTTTGGCTTGTCCTGCAGGTGGTCGTGTAAGCAACATTTCACTGTACATATATACTATTAACAACAGAACAGAACAGAGTTTATTCAGGAAAAAGGCCTCAGGCCCAAAGTTCCAAACATTTCAACAATAATTCAATCAAATAATTGCATTAGTAGAACATAAAGTAACAGTCTTATTATTCATTAATATATAATGCAACAAACACATATAACATGACTGCATACCTTAATACACAATGTATCTATATTGCCATCATCAGTGAATATGTAACACATACTTTAACCATCTATTATTCTTCGTCTCCTCAAAAAGGAATAATATACATATGCAGCAACATTCATTATCTCAATATGATTGTCTAAATTGAATAATTTAATAAAATTTTGTTCACTTGGGTAATGTAAGTCTTGTCTAAAGTATTTTATCCTCAAATCATTATATAAAATACATTCTTGCATAAAGTGAGCTTCATCCTCAACAATATTGTATCCATGATGCAAACAATATTTACAGATCCTCTCTTCACGAGATATATCATTTTGACGACCTATTTCTATAGCCAATTCATGATTGGAGCATCAAAGTTTAGCAAGTGCTATGCGATGTTTCTTATTAGGAATACAATATAAATACTTTTCAAGAGTGAGCATAGATTTGAAAGCACCATAATAATATAATTTACTACACAACTCAATATCACTATGCCAGTTTTGAATAGCCATGTCTCTTATTTTAATTTCAAATTCTTTCAAAAAATTATTCATATCTCCAACATACTGTGCCATCCAAACATATCCAAAACCAGACTCAAACAGCAATGTTCTTACATGAGATACCCAATTTGATTTACCACTGTTGTCTAAATTCATCAACAAACTGTACACTTGTTTCTGATACCTATGTTCTGGCATATACAGTAATTTAACCCAATACTTAACACAACGTAATAAACAAGTTACAAACAAAGGAAATCTGCCACAATCCCCTAATGCTGCTGCATTTGGAGTATTCTGGCCTACATTTAAAATATATTTACAAAATGTGTACTGCACTCTCTCTATAGTTTCTGATTTCTTAAAGCCCCATAATTCGCATCCATATATTAATACTGGTACTACCATTTGATCAAAAAGAAAAAAGAGATGTTTAGTACTAACATATTTACACTTTTTACTGAAATTTTTAATCATACATACAGCTTTGTTTGCTTGCAAAGCTTGCTGCTGTTGTGTTTTTGACCAGGATAATTTTGTTGAGAAAGTAATACCAAGATATCTATAGTATGGAACCACTTCTAACTGTTTACCATTTAAATACCATCTTTCAGCTTTTCGTAAAGGACCACCTTTTCTAAAAACCATAATTGTAGTTTTATCTGTATTAATTTTAAAACCATACTTTTCACAAAAATTGTGCAAGAGATTAATTTGTTGCTGAAGTCTACCTACAGTATCTGCACAATTAACCATATCATCTGCAAATAATAAAGTCATTATATTGGAAAGATTATCATTAACATATATCCCTTTACAATCACTTCTATGTAACATATTACAATACTCATTTATAAATAAGGAAAATAATAATGGACTTAACATGCAACCCTGCCTGGTATCTAATGAGCATAAGAAATAATCGGTATGACCACCGTCAGTTAATATACAAGACTGCATTTTTGAATACATTGATTTTATAACATTTAATATTTTACCATTTATACCTCGTTTCAATAAGACATACCAAAATAAATTATGTTGCACACAGTCAAAAGCTTTTGCAAAATCAATATATAAACAATAAAACCTTCCTTTTCTTTTAACTCAGTATTTCTGAACTAAAGCATGCAAGACATATGCTTGATCAATGGTAGAATACCCCTTTCTATAACCACCTTGAGACTTGGATAAAATATTCATTTCCTGCACATACTGAGAGAGCCTTTATTCAAAACTTAAGTGAATATTTTTCCTGTAACATTCAATAATGATATCCCTCTATAATTACTAGGATCATTTAAAGGACCCTTCTTGTGTAGAGGAAATATGATTGCCTTACTCCATTCACCAGGGAATGATCCCTTATTGAAAACACTGTTAAACAAAGTATGTAATAAGGGCAAAATAATTTCTAAAAGTGACTTAATAATATCAACTTGTAGCCCATCTGGTCCAGGAGATTTACCACTTTGCATCTGGTTTACTGCATGTCTTATTTCAAATATCGTTATTTCATTGTTAAGGGACCCACATACAGACCCACTGTTATAATTATTTTCGAAGTATATGTTAGCCATAATGCAAAATTCTTCTTTAACATTGTTTTTATTTTCATTAAGCAAAATACTATTAACAACATGATAATGCAATGTCATACAACTCTGGTGCAGATCTGTAAATTTTTGTGAAATATGTTTATACCAATGACACGTTCATAAGGACCATTTTTCACAGTCCCAGGTACTCTCCCAAACAGAGACTAAGCGCTTTATTTATAAAACATGGATTGTAAAAATATTTATAATGACTAAAACAGGAAGCTTCAATGACTCTAGAGGTCTAGCGTCTAGAGGTGAAGGACACCTGGAGAAAACCACCAATCTTGGATGGGCCACTAGAACCCACTCTCATAGCTACATAGGGGATCAAACCCAAGTTATCAGTGGAGGGAGGTGAGCATTTTACCCCTCAACTGTCTAGACCTGTTATTACCCAAGTGGTGATGAATACCTTTAATGTATAATTCTTAACCTGGCATAACTTCTGTTTTAAAGTCACTTCAATTCGTTGTAAAATTATGATAAGTAATGATAGTAGCACTTACGTTATTTCATGGTCCTTGAATTTGAACTTTTGCATCACAGTCTCCTTGCTGAGGCTAATATCATTACACTGTGGCAAAACAACTGATATGAACTTCTCTGTAAAATAAAGATACAAATTAAATTTCAATAATGATTAGATTAAAATAAAAAAAATGACATGAAAAACAGCACAGACTGATATGGCTAAGCTTAAAAATATGAGATACAAAGCAAAAAGCTTTTCAGCGAAGAGCAGTTCCAAGGAAGCCAAGGTGTGTATTTTTTTTTAAAAGGACAGGCCCATGTGCTGTTGGTGGCACTGTCTGATAAATGAGGATGAAAGTACAGTGAAACTCCTACTTGCGGACAACTCAGTAAGACGGACAACTCACTAATGCGGACACTAAATCTCAGTCCCTTCAATTATGCCTCTATATTATGTTTAACATAAACTCAGTAAAGCGGACAACTCACTATCCCAGACAACGGACAAACTTTCCGGTCCCGCAAGCATATTCCAGTACATATCATGACCCTCTAAAGTGGACAGATATCGTGAGCTCTATTTTGTTCATATATGGTTAACCATTGGCATGTTATATGTAAATATACAGTATCGAAATTTTTGTTTATTTATGTGAATATGTTGATAACACAATCATTATTAAATTAAGATTGGCAGGTTAATTAGGAAAAATTAAGCTTTCAAATTGAAACAGCTTTTCATTCTACGAGACCACCATCAAAGATTGCCATTGGTACTTTGATAGGCGTCCGGCCCTGGGAGCCCTAATTATAGTTTGCAACAGTTTGCACTTTGTTTTGGTGAATGCGAGGTGAAGACTATCCTTTAACAAGTAATCATGCTGTCCGGATGCTGTCAATATTCAATCTTCAATATGCCAAGTGCAACCATCCATGAACTGCAGCTTGCTTAGAAGATGAAGCATGGTACGTCAAAGTGAAACTGCCGAGATTAGTTTGCAAGGCCTAGCTGATGTTTGTCTTTTTTTTAAATAATAATATTTTATTAATTGCAAGTGTATGTTTAAGATATTTTGAAAATGATTTATATCAAATTTATGTAACCTATTTCAAATTAGGTGTACATTTAATGAAATCATAGGATATCAGAAACATTCAATGACGAATTGACGCAATATGCCAAACTCCTCTTAACAGGACGACTTACTAATACGGACAAAATCCTCCAGTCCCTTGAGTGTCTAGCTTAGGGGAGTTTCACTGTATTGCTGTGTGATCAGAATGATAAGATATCATCAAGACTTCTGGAGTTTAGGTTCTATATGCATGGGGCTACTATAAATAACCTGGAAGTTAACTTTACTAATTTTACATGGATTGTACAACTACTTACAAAGACTAATATGAAGACTCCATGGCTAAGTAGTGTTTGGTAAGCTTTGCAGGTGAAGGACTAGGAGAAAATGATATACCTTGGCAGACCACTTTTTTGTGTGGCCTTCCCAAAGATGGGGGCTGGCAGTAACCAAATTATGCCAGACTTCCCTTAAAAAGCCAGAAAAATTCTGTTGTTCCAGTACTTCATTCAAACCATTAGTAAGTGTTTTGTTGTCATCTGCCACTCACCTGTAACCTTTTCGTCCGCTGAGCATTCTTTGGCAGAACTTCTGACGTGGTCAATATAATCATCTGTGAACACT
Organism: Sipunculus nudus; assembly: GCA_026874595.1. Lineage (NCBI taxonomy): Eukaryota > Metazoa > Annelida > Sipuncula > Golfingiida > Sipunculidae > Sipunculus > Sipunculus nudus. Next base: position 58,943,427 of record CM049307.1, read on the forward strand.
ATACTGTTAACCAGGGACTCTGTACCCAGTTTGAACACCTTGATCTCTCCTCGATTCCTCAATTCGATCTGAGAGAGAAAGAAAAATATCATCAGAAAATTGAGAGTTATCAAATACATTTTACCATTTTGATCAATCTCATATTCTTGTGGCCCATACGTACCTACACAGTGCTTTACCAAAATAACCTATATTTCAAAAGTTCAAAAGCTAAGAAATGGCTCTGTCCTTATTCCAACTGAACAGTTCAGTACGACAAATCCGAATCTTTAACTAGTGACAATTTTTCCCTAATTACAAATTCATAACCAGTGTTTCTAATTTTCCTTTAGGTGCTACAAGTCAGCCAGGCCTGCATCATCGAAAAATTGCGAACAGGCCCCTGGTCAAAAGTTACAAGTCATTTATTTACATGTATTAATTTTTTTAAATATGACTATCTGCTTACTGTCTCAATTTTAAGATTTTATGGATAATAGTACATAATTTTTTTTAATTTACATAAATTAATTTTTTTAATTACCTTTTTTCCCATATAATTTGAAAAAGAAATTAATCTTTCAAAATCAACCACTGACCACACAGTTTGGACAAATTTTGAAGATAAACACAACAGTGCGGAGATCAATATTAGCCTTTAGAAAAGATTAAATGTTAAATGGTCCTCGCAGTAAAGCAGTGAATCTGCTTAACACAGAAAGTGCATCAAGGATCATGCTTTCACCACCCTTCACTGTTACGGATGTATATTTTCAATCGTAAGCGAATAGTAAATATCTAGCAATAACTAGTCATATCTAATAAGTCAGTCATGTCTGCAATTGTGACCAGAACTGTATGCCCAACACCAATGTAGCCAAACTTGGGCAGGTGCTTATTACAAATACTGTACATGACTACTCACAGGCATTTGGTAAGCCGATGTTCCTTATAAGAAATCAGTGTAATGAATTTACAAACTAGTGTTCAGTAGGTTATAAAGTTGACTTAAGATCATTCACTTAAGAAATCAAGCACCCAAGATGTTGTGTTTTTATAAAGCATGATAATTTTGTGTTTGACTGGGTAAACTTACTTACAATCTGTTTATCCACTGTGATTATAGTGACTTACAATCTGTTTGTCCACTGTGGTTCTGTAATTGACTAGGTATGACTTACGATCTGTTTATCAACTGTGGTTCTGTGTTTGACAAGGTATGACTTACGATCTGTTTGTCCACTGTGGTTCTGTGTCTGACTAGGTATGACTTAAGATCTGATCGTCCACTGTGGTTCCATGTCTGACTAGGTATGACTTACAATCTGTTTGTCCACCTTGGTTCTGTGTTTCACTAGGTATGACTAACGATCTGTTTGTCCACTGTGGTTCTGTGTTTGACTACAGTGGAACCCCACAATTATGACCACCCTGGGGACTGAGCAAAGTGGTCGTAATTTGGGGGTGGTCGTATTTGTGAAACTCTTATTGTGGTCGCATATAACACGCTGATATTTAATGGGTATCAGAGTTTATCTATTGCATATCTTTAATGTGAATTTTAACAAAATATTTTACTTAGCGGAGGACTCTTATTATGATTTTTTTTTGTGTGTAGCTGAACATATTTATTCATGATGAAAATTAATACACATGTACACATACGTAGTGACTAATGATGAACAAATAATAACACTAAGGCAATACGATTACAACCTACTGAATGCATATTGAACATAATACGTGGCTGTCATATATTTAGCCTTCCGCTTGAGTATATATTGCGTGCACTTGAGCTTTCCCGACGCTAAACTGCTGAGCCATTTGGTGCTGACTGCGTGTGGTGTTGCCGCCTTGATTAACGCTACTTTATCCTTCAAGGAGAGCTCTTTCAGAGGCATGGTTGCCTAACAGCAAGCAATTTAAATGCAAACTTAACCAGTAGAGAAATAAACTGACAACGATCTATCAGAAAAGGCAAATTAATGTGAGGGATTTTCCCCCGATGCAAGCTTTATTTATACATTTTACTGACTGCTCAATACTCAGTGTCAGTAAGGTATGAACACATTTTGGATTAACTAGGTCTTTAATTTTACCAATTAGGATCGAACAATATGTGATGAGTTGAAATATTAAGCCTGCAACCCCACACTTAGGGTAGCTGTAATAAAGGTGATCACTGAGGGGCAATTAGCATCTGACCCCAGGTCAGACCGGCTCGTTAAGTAATCAGGCCGGTGGTTACCCTCTTTGATCTATAACCTACACCTCAACGAGTCTCAGCGAAGACACCGAGTCGGGATGATATGGGGGACCAGATTAACACTCGGGTTAAGAAACCTTGTTACCCACTTTGATCTTTCGTTAAGGCGCCTGTGACAAGACGCAGCCATTGACTCGTGACAAATGTTGTTTCAGTACTTCTCGGCGGTGGTCGCATTAGCGGGGTCGCATTAGCGCTGGGGCCAGGAAATCTGGTCGTTATTCTGAATTCAGGGGTGGTCGTAATTTTGAGTCATTTTTAAACATAAATAAACTAAAAAAAATTCGGGACCAAGCAAAATGGTCGTAATTGTGGGGTGGTCGCAATTGTGGGGTGGTCGCAAGGCGGGGTTCCACTGTAGATTATAGAGCTGTTGTTGAAGGATGATAGATGGCAAGCTTTGTGTTTGACCAGGTATGACTTACAATCTGTTTGTCCACTGTGGTTCTGTGTTTGACTAGATTATAGAGCTGGTGTTGAAGGATGATAGATGGCAAGCGGCTGTTGAATTTGTCCTTTGGAAACAATCCCTTTAGGTACAAAAGAGCTGCTTTGGTATCAGAAGGAACACCATTTGTAGAATTTCCTAGAAAATGAGAAACAAGAAAGCTGTACAAATCTACAATGGAAACAATCCCTCGATGTATATATAATTGAAAATTGGACAGGACTCACTAATGAAGTGCTACACAGTGCATAAGATATATCCGATGAAATCACTCTGCATTTTTTAAAAATTAGTATTAAATATTAAAAAAAACAAGCTTAAAATGTATGGAAATTTATAAAACAATGCCAAAATGTACAACTTTTCATAAAATGTTACTTTTTGTTAAGCTTTTAGATGAGTTCCTGGGGAAAAGTATTTAGACCTGAATAAAATATTTAAAACAATAAAAAAAAACAATTACCTTTCCTGATAAAAAGCATAGTTTACAGCAATGTATTAAATATGAATATATTGCAAACAGGTATGTTCATTAAAAAAAGTATAACTGAATGTGACAACATTTGTTAGAACTTTGTATGAATCTGATTTATATTTAAAGTCAGACTTGTTTCATGTTCATCAATAGATGTTTGTTATAAGATTATAACAATTTATCAGTAGCAGTGTATCAAGCCTAAATCGTGTGTTATTTGTAATTCTATGGGTCTTTTACTTTTTTGTGATTATCATTTCTTTCACTGTTAATGAAAATATGGACCTTGAGCCTGCAAATAAACCATTATTGTTATTTTTATGTACCATGTTCATCATCTTTATCCCACTCCGTGCTTGGTCCGTCTTCCCGGTTGGCTGCTGTACATACACGCTTCTTGGCCCTGTATGCTTCTGGCAGGAATGCCCTTTTACGACTCATCATGGCCTAGGGCCTGTGTGGGAGATGCATAAATTTCTAGGAATTAATTTTTCATGGAAGTGGTACATAATATAACATCTCAAGACTCATTTTACGTTTTTTTATAGCCAAAGACAACGGTACCATTATGATAATTAATACAGAATAATTAACATGAAATATAATTGTGTGTTTCATATAGATGTGTGTGTGTGTGTGTGAGACATGTGTGTGTAATATGTAGGTTTAACAGCTCTAAATGCACAACTAGAAATGGTGAGATGTTACAAACATTACATGCACAAGTACAAAACATGTACCTTATTTAAAAAAAAGACATAATTATGAACTTTTTTCTGGTACAATCTGAACATACTGTTAGGTGCCAACATTAATAATATTTAAAACAAGTGACCCATGGGTCATGACGCTCAGCTGACAAGCATGACCTGTATTCAAAGCCTGATAGTATACCATGACCATACTTGGAAGATGGAAGGTTTGGGATGAAAAGTCTGACTTGAAATGCATCCACAACTTTTTTTCAAGAAGCTGGTCCTGTGACATTGACCTTTGACCCTAAGACCTAAATATCAAAAGGTTTGTTCCTCTATTGACATGTAAGGTTTGGAATGATTATTTTGGCTATAAGAATTAATTCTGGGAGGTGAAAACACACCCTGTAACTCAGAGAATATAGGTCACAGTGACCTAATTTCAGATCTGCAAGGAGATCTTTTTAGAACCTCTAAGACTGCATAGGGTTCATGTATCTAGCCCTTACAGTTACAATTTGTGCCCTGCTAACAGCGGGACGGCTGGCCGGACGGACAGACAGAAGGACGACAGACAAAGACCCATCGCTATAGCACAGCATGACTAAAAGTCAGCTGAGCTAAAAATCACTGAAACTGCACTGACAAACGGATTTCTAAGGTGGCTAACTGGCAGACATAATGGATTTCTGACAAGTCTGACATTTGATATCACACATCCTCCAATAAGAGACCAAACTTGTAGCAAATTCTCCAAAGGATGTTACAGTAATGAATGTCCAAAACAATTCAAAAGGCATTTTCAGGCCCTCATATTAGATTTATAGATATGCAAATGTAAAAAGTGTAAGTCCAATATTTTTTATTATCACTCTGCTTTTCAATGGGATCAGCAGGGTAGGTAAACTGCAAAACCTGAAAGAAAAAAAAAATGCAGAAAGCATGACTAAAGGTCTTGTAATAAAAAAAGCCATCCTAAATCCAGGTACACATCCACATATTATGAGAACAAACATTTGCTTTTATATCTGGTGATTTATATAAAAATATTCAGATATCTAGGAAACTAAGTTTATTGCTGATTCCATAAAATAAACTGCAAAATGTTCCCATCATCTTATAAATCAGTAGCTAAACCTTAATACTATACTCTCACAGTCTTAATGCCTGGCTGAAGCATTCCTGCAACAGTGTTTTTGTTATGCAGTAACGAGGTATTTATCACTCAGCCTTATCACTTAACAGGCTCATACAAAAGAGAGTCATATGTCATCAGCATCACTCACAATTACAGCCACACAGTGAGATGTACCATAACCAATGGTTATATGTACAAGAAAAATAGAGATGGTCTACAAAATAAGTTATTGTGAACATCCCTGACCTATGACCTTGGCCTTTTGCCCACATATCAACTGGATTCTTTCTAAATGATAGGTAACTACTAACCACTTACATCTGGCCGGGTGTAATTACTTGGCAACCAATGAGTGAATAACTTAGACCTGCAACCTTTAACCTCCTGACCAGCTGACCTCAAAATCAATTAGTTATTTCTTCATGCAAAAAGACCTATAAATATAAAGTTTGAATCACATTCAGTGGTGCATAGATGCGGCATATGTGAAAGACTGAAGGTTTGGGTTGAACAGTTTCACTTGAAATATGTTCACAAGCATTTAGAACAATATTGTGACCTTGACCTTTGACCTTTTGAACTCAACATCTATAAGCTTCTTCCCCTATTGGTAGGTAAGCCATATATGACAGAAGGAAAGTATAGATTGAAAAGTTTGCCTGAAAATGACTCCACGCAAGAAGAGGGTGCTGTGAACTTGACCTTTGACCTCAAAATCAACAAGTCTTTTCCCTGTTGGCAGAGAAGCGATATCAGTGCTGAAAGGTTTGAAATGAAAGGTCTAGCTTGAAATGTGTCCACAACCTTTTCAAAGAAGTGGATCCTGTGACCCTGACCTTTGACCTTGTGACCTCAACATCTATAGGATTCTTCTCCCACTTAGTAGATGAGCTATATGTGAGAGATCAAAGAATTGGGATGAAAGGTTTGGCTTAAAATGCATCCACAGGCTTTTCAAAGAAGTTGGTTCTGTGACCTTGACCTTTGACCTTGTGACCTCAAAATAATTATGGTTCTTCCCCTGTTGGTAGGTGAGCAGTATGTGAAAGGTGGAAGGTTTGGGATGAAAATTTTGGCTAAAAGAATTATTTCTAGGGGGTGCAAACACACCCCATAACTTCGAGAATATTGGTCACAGTGACCTAATTTCAGGTTTGCAAGGAGATCTTTTTATAACCTCTAAGACTGCATAGGGTTCATGGCCCTAGCCCCTATGGTTACGATTTGTGCCCTGCTAACGGCCGGCCGGCCGGACAGACGGAAGGACGACGGACAAAGACCCATCACTATAGCCCAGTAGACTGAAAGTCAGCTGAGCTAATAATTGTACCAATATAATAAAATCGGCACCATACATTTATTAAATGATGTGTGCAAAATATTATGCATTATTATTTAATTTATTTTTCTGGGACAGTTTGGAATTCATGAAAATTACTTCTTTGGGTTTAAACATCCGATATTTTTTTTTATATTTTAAAACCTGACTTTTTTATTTGAATCAAAACCAATTATTATCTGATGCTTGAATAAACAGAGAATCATCCTAATAATGTGTAATACAGCTTTATTGGAAGCTGCTGTATATTGTGAATTCACTTCTATTTACAGATTAAGTAAATAAAAATTATTTATTTCAAGATTATATAAAATTACAATTTATTTACAAATGACATAAAAAAAATCAAGAACTTTGAACATTTCATTTTTTGACCATTGCCATTAAATCATTCAATAGGAACATGAAAATCAATATAAGAAATATATAACCATACAAATAAGTTTATAAAGATATTTAAATTAAAAAACACACAAAGTGAGTTTTGTGCAATAAAACTGAAAGTATCATTAAAGATAAAAAAATTCCACATAATCCTGTAATAACAATTCATTAAGAATAAAACTTGAGTTAAACCAAATTCATCTTTCACCCGATTTGAATTTTGTCATAACATGTGATGATTTGCATCATAATTAATGTCATCACATGTGATGAAACATTATTATTCACGGAGTGTCATTTTGTTATGACAGGGCAAGATTTACAAAACAGTTCATTAAAACTGCCAATTTTCTAAATATAAATCAATTTAATATTTTTTTTTAATTTAATTTTTGTCATTATATGAGAATATTCCACTTTTAATCAGTATTAAATGACAACAGGACGCCAGGCATCACTCAAAAAGAAACCACTCTGGGGGTCTGAAGCCACACTGCACACGAAAACCATGGCGGCCTCCTTGTCGAACCTGTCAACATGCCCTCACTCCAGCAGACGATAACTGTCAAATCCGTCAAATAACAGATCCAAGACCCACTTGAAATGAAAGCTAGAAATCATTTTAGGACATAAATGGCCAAATGATGGTTTATTTTCCACATACCTGGTTCCTTCAGTGTATTTTTCCAGTGACGTTCAGTAGGATTTTAGCCCAAACGAGCGTTCGCCTGCGTGCTATTTCATTGGATAAAAGTGGGTGAGTTCGGCAAAACCGGCCAGCGGACACGCATGTCTCTTAACATGTCGCTCCCGTTCGGACCAAAACTTAACTGAACCAAGACCTTAAAATATGAAAAGGACAGCTTTAGATCCTGTTCTCACAGGTGAGATAAGAAAGAAAGCAAGAAATCATCACATTCCTGTCGAAGATCGTTTCGCAACAGGGCCTCTATCACGATTTACCGGTAATTTCCCCTATTATCGTCAGCCAGTTGAAGTCGGCTGCTTCTCACAAGATAAACACAGGGACTTCAAAAATGACAGCAGCCAGCTGCGACGTTACGTCAAGCCTGATGACTGTAATGATGTGCTGTTTGATCTGAGGGCGGGGTATGATTGCTTTCAGAGAAGGGACGAGTCCATAAAAGAGTACTTAGATGATTTACTCCGGTGGGTGTCATTGAACCGAGAGAAATTTCGGCCCAAAACAGACCCACCATTGAAAGAAGAAGAATTCAGGTAAAAGGTCATGAGTTACAGGGGGAGGGGTAGTTTGGTTTAACAGGTCAGTTGCACTCCTCCAAATTACTTTTGATTGAAGGACATTTTACAAAAAAATTTTCAGAGAAAGTAAAACGGATTTAAAGACAATTAAAGAAATAAATATGAAGATAAAACTAAAAAAAAAGAAAATTATTAAAATATCAATTTTCATACTTACTATATTTTTTTATTGAAATGTGATGTTTTTTTCTTGAGAATTCATGGATAACTTATCACCACATAGAGTATAAAATCTTAATCCAGACCCTTAAGATAGGAACTGTTATATTCCAGATTGCTGGTTCATATTACATCAATTTATTTATTATTAATTTAATCAGTGTGGCTAAAATAATACTAAGCCAGCCTGAGGGAGTTGGACTGATTTACTGAAGTAGAAAATCAAAGCACAGTATTTTTTTTGGCCCTGAAATATTTAGTTATACAAATTAATAAGTTTAAATTATTATCAGTGGATGTTTTATTCATTTCTTATTATAGTTCATTTTCATTTTTGTTTAAAGATAAGTGTTCTGCTTTAAAAAAATCCTAATTTTTACTATCGGAGTCAAATGTCAGGATTCCTGATATATTTATATAATATTATAATATTTACTAAAAAATATTAGAGAAAGCATATATATTTTCTTGAAATGGGTATGGATGAGATTATTAATTTAACTCTTGTCATGCAGGAGTCTGTGCACAACCAATATTCTATTTGAAAGTTTGTGTTTAATAAACATTTCTTTAATCAGAATGCTTTGTGACAAATAGTAAAAATGTACATATTACAAAGAATTGTTCAGTATATCAGAAGCAGTAATTTCTGAGAACTTTGTCAGGTTCTGTCCTTTAGACCAAATAAAGAACATTAAATGTGCATTTTACCACTGTCTAATTACATTAATTGATGTAGTGTACAGAGATGCCTACTCATCATGGCTGAGCTGTGTGTACAGTACTCCACAACACTGTACACAGATACCATACAACCTGTATAGTGGTGCTGGCAGGTGCTGCAGAGGATAATTTTGGTGCCAGGTGAACTCTTGACCAGCAGGTTACATACACTGGTCAGTGCCAGCCTAGTGCTGGTCATAGTAGGGGGGGGGGGATCTCTTATCAGTTGCAGGAGGTAGAGTGTGGTAATTAGTTAATGGTAGCCAGACCCTGTTTCACAGAGTCCTGTCAATCATCATGTCTATCATGATGATTGATTGGTTTATACAGTGATGAAGACTGTATAGACCCATTTTGATACACCTAGATTTTTTTGCAAATACTGTGACCTTTCCAGCTCGTGGCCGAGCAGCTATAATATCTGTGTGTGATTATTAAAATTATTAAGTAACCTCATAATGGAAAATACTTGATTGTTGTAATAAAAAGATTGAGAAAAATCTCAAAAATGGGGAAAAGATTTGCTTTGTAAACTGATACATGTGGCATTACTTCCAAAGTAATTTTTTTTTGTATTTGTGCCTCATAGAAAATACCTTTAATATCCTCTCTCCCCTTCTATAGTCTTTAGTTTCATCAATTAAAGTCTAAAACCGAATAGAATTATGCAAAATTAAGTGTTTCAAATATTGCTCTTTCACTTCTAAGGTTGAAAAAGTGTTTATCTGGATAACACTTACTCACCTTGTTTTACTAAAATATTTAATGTTAAAATATAGCAGATTTATTCAATTAATTATGCTTTGTAATGACAAGAGCAAGTAATTAGTTGGTGATGACATCCTAATAAATTACAAGAAAAAATTGTAACAGAAGACTTATTGCTCAGATGTATTCTCTAATATCATGAGATAATTTTGGACTTATTATTCCCTTCTGTGACTACCACACAGTTAATGGTTCATTGGTATTTGCTTATCATTTTACAGGTTACATACAGACTTTATCTCCTGGCGGGGGCTGCTGACACGTTTGTTGTGTACACCGTACGAGGGCAGGGATGGCTGGAAGATCGCTGCAACCAAACACAGGGGCACCATCTACCTGTGTGAATTTGATACAGAACAGAAAATCCAGCAGAAACAAACAGAAACAGATATGCAGAAAGAGATGACATACTGGGGGTACAAGTTTGAGCAGTATACAACAGCTGGTGAGCTATATGAAACATTAATGGCAAGCTACAGTTATCATGGCTTAAAAAGTATACAGATGGTCACCTCCTAAATATTTCTTTAAAACATTAAAGTACATGTGTTACAGGAAGATCACTAAACTTGATTGTATAAGTTTTATTCACACTTTCCTCTGAATTTGAATGCTACACATTCTTTTCAGATATAGCATATTCTTTCACAAACTTATATGGATATTTAGGCATTATTTAAATATTATTTTATGCTTTGTGAAACATGCTTATAATTACACAGTTCTTTTGATAAGTTGTTGATGCATTCTGTATTTCGGAGTTTCACAGATGCAGTGCTAAAGCCTGTAAAAAACACTTGGTCTCCAGTGTAAATATTTTCTGTGTTCATTCTCATTCTCATGAAATTAGACACGTAGAGTAACTTGAGCATTATTTTTGGTTTGTATGAACATTGGTCAGTGTTTTGAATGGTCTAGGTAATATATAATGACTGGAATATATGTATACATCCAGGTCAAATCGGTTGTTATGTACCATGTAACCTTCATAGTATAGACAATTCTTGACCCAGCTTATTGTCCATAATTGAGAGATGTCCATATCAGAGGTTAATTACCTTGGAGTATACATCTCACAAGGTGATGTCAAGTATCCATAACACAGAGGTGCCAGTAATTAAAACTTGCTCATAAGAAAAGGACATGTTGTATATTAATGCAGGCACAGCAGTACTGTCTCCCTCTGACATGTATACCTGTTTATTGTGAGTGATTTGTTTGTTTCCTACTCTTCCTCCAGAAAATAAACCAGATGCCTTACCAAAGACAGGAGAACCAGTCAACAACAATGAAGCATTCTGCTCCGTAACAAGGACCAGGTTAAAGGAACACTCATTAGGTAAATCCCATGGGAACAACTGATATTGTGATATCAACTAAACCAATAATGTTTCTCTCAGCTAATGTTCTTGTTCTGTTTTCTGTACATTCAGTTGATCTTCATCACCAATTTGAAACTAACTTTTAATATTCAGATATGATCAAACTGCAGAGACATAAATGTAGGGCCTTCATAATGTACTTATATAATAATATGACGAATATGCTTAAGAAACTGTGCTAAGTTAACTTTCCAGTGTTAGTTTTCTTAAACTGAATGCATGGTAATTGTGAGGGGCACTTTTAGCATACAGTGGAACCTCTCCGTACTGACACCTCTGTACTGAGGGCACCTTTGAAAGTAGGTCCTGAAATATATATCCTCCCTATTAAGGGCACCTCTCTGTTAGGGGGAAAATGTATGGTCCCGTTGTTGTCTGTAATTTGGAGGTTCCACTTTATATCTAAACTAGATATTTAACTTGAAAATGTATTTTACTTTTTACATTGTTCAACATGGAGTAAAATGCAACCTGTAGATTATGGGGCCTTCTTTTTGTCTGGACTCACCGGAATGTAAAGAACACAATGAGCACAATCACACATGCCTGACCTGACAAACCCACTAAAAGGAACAGTTTCCCAGAAAGCAGTCATGTTAAATGGATTCCAGTGTATAAATGTATATTTTATCAAATTTTATCTAGATGTGCAAACTTATCAAAATTATGTACTTTATTTTATTAAGAGTGACAGATGATTCAGGAAAACTATGTTTATATCATGTATTTATTTCTGATGGTTTTATTCAATGTTCTAAAATGGGCTGTGTTCAACCCTGATAGAATTATCCAAGCTTTCTTCGAAGCTTTATTAATATGCTTTGTTTTAATTTTTTTACAGTGTTTGGGGGTGAGGTGGACTGCTATGATCCAGCAGCCAAGAAAGAACCCAAGAAATGTTATATAGAACTCAAGACAAGTAGGGAAATCACACATCACAGACAAGACAGGAATTTTAAAAAGTGAGTTCTAATAAATGAGGTTGAGACTTGTACTTCAATTGGACATACAAAATTGAAACATATTCTCTGATACATGTGCCATAACAATTCTGTAACAGCATACTTGGTATGAGTGTATGGGAAAACTGTTGTTTGTAAAGTTTCTGCACTACCATATTTAATAATATAGGTGCTGTAATCTTCTAAATGCAGTACTTTGGCATTTTTGTTATTTTATTTTTATAACAGTACATGGTTAAACCCTGCATGTTGATACTAGAATTTTAAATGTTTTGATTTGTAGACCTACACAAAAGTAGGGCACCAATACACATAGCTCACTGGTTTAAATTCCTAAAAGGAGATGGGGAAAAGCCAGTATTTTACAATGAGAACTTAATAACTTTATTATAAAATAAACTTTAATGAAAAATAACATAAGGATCTGAATTAGCCCACTTTTAACAGGAAGGAATGCATTTAAGAGATATTTCTTGGTAAAGATTTTCTTTTTTTGCAGGTTCAAATTGATCAAATGGTGGGCCCAGTCATTCCTGATAGGGATACCAAAGATTGTGTGTGGTTTCCGTGACGATGAAGGTGTGGTACACAGATTACAGGATTTCATTACACAGGACATCCCTAAGGTATGTTAAATTAAATATTCAAATAAATATGTCAGTTACACAAGCAATTATGTACTGACCTGTTGGTGTATGATATTAACCTTGGGCTCTTGTGGGCTTGTCATCTGTCCAATTATCCATCCTGCCACCTCTCAGGATGAGTAACTTAAAGGAGCCTAATCATCTATAAAGCATATTGAATTAAAACAATTGGACATTTGGTAATGCAGCCTTGTTATTGTCAACAGACATGTGGAATGTGTTTACTAACATGAAGAACCATAACAAGGTGTTAAACAGCTCAAAGGGAGGTACTGAGACCATGTGCTGGGATGGTTTTGCCTGGAAACTTTAGTATGAAGCAAAAGTGAACAGATAGTGTGAAAGAATAGGCATAATATTCCTCCTGATTACTATATGTCCTTTTAAGCCATATTCATATTACAAGCAAGTCAAAATACGGTTTCTCCAACACTGAATTGGATACACTTCATGTTCTCACTACACCAGAAAAAAAGCATATTTAGTACCATTTTTTATACATAAGTAATTAATTTCTTGGGTTTCCAGATACAGCACAAATATTAACTCTGTGTTAATGTGAATACCATATTAATGATTTCTTTATTGAAACTACCTTCCAAGGTGGTTTCACCAATTCAGCTAAAAGTGAAGAGAATGTGGTTTTTGAGCCAGTAAAACAGGATTCAATACCAAATACAGTGAATACAGGTGCAGGGTGAACATGGCTTTAGTAGCTGAATCACAGGGCTAAGTAGTTTTATGGTTTTCATGATACTCCTTGTGAGTTTCAGTATTGATACATTCAAAAGAATGTTTCTGTTTTAAATAGGCCTCTGTAATCATATATCGTCACATAATACATGAAATATCAACAACTTGTACATCTCAGCTTAGTTCTTTTATCCAGCCATAGGCCTTGCACAGATAAAATCTTGCACAGGTAAAATAGTCCAGAAGCCTTCAAGGTAAATTCTGCTGTAAAGAAATTTAAGAGAGATTAAGATTGACTTTTGACATGCATAATACAAACAGATCCCACGCATCTCATGAAATCATCGAGCCTTGGGCACACTAATTAGAGAGCTTGTTCATAGGGTTGTTTAAATATATATTTTTATGAAATAGCTTTATTACATGTGTATGATGTTTTGTTAGCATAGTATACCAAACTGTTTGTCATGTGCTGGCACATAGACTTCTGGGCTGTTTTGCCCACACAAACAAGAGTCAGTCTCTGCGTTAAATTTTAAATCTTGCTGGTAATGAAACATTTCTTCTTCATTTTATGTATTTCTTATGTCATTACCAGTAACAAGAGAAAAGAAAGAGACATGAATGAATAATAGAGCGTGATATAAATGAGGAATTGCTATCCCGGGTTCAATACATCTAAATCAGTGAAACATATATGTCAGTGAAAATTATTCTAGAATTCAAGTGACAGCATGGTTATGATTTTGCAGGATGTTGATGGAGCTTGGGACCCTGTTGTGTGTTTCAACTTTCTTGATCAGTTTCTGCAGTGGGTGAAACGCGTTGTTCAAATTGATGATGGCAGGTTAGAACCTAGACTTTTCCCCAATAAACAATAAGTTAGGACCCATTATGGCAGTTCACATATATAATAAATGTGTTATATTATTAATATGGAATTAAACATAGTTATTTCCTCTTCCTCTGTCATTTCTTGTTTAATTTAAAAGACCTGCTTTAGTGTTAAATCCTGGGTGAATTGGACTGTAAAGCCTAAAACAAAGGTATGGTTCTCAGGCACTGCCGATGTCAATTTTAAACCCTGTATCAAAATTTTTATTTTGATTTTCATCTCTCAAGAAGATATAATAATACAATTTTGATAAGTTTTCCTTTGTTATGTAGTGCTTTGACGTCTTTGGCAAACAATTCTGTTATTATCATGCTGTTCCCTATCATATGACATTTTTATAGAAACAGACAAAAAAAGGTAAAACAAAAATTGCCTGTCCGCACTGATTTTTTTTAAAAAGTGCCTGAGAACCATACCATTTTTAGCTCAGCTGACTATAAGTCATCTGAGCTATAGTCATGGTCCATTGTCCGTCGTCCGTCCATCTGTCTGTCCGTCCGTCCGTCCATCCGTCTGTCTGTCTGTCCGTCTGGATGTCCGTCCGTTTCGACACCGTTGGACCTACGAATCTGAATTTCGGCATACAGTTAGATGTCCCCATAATCTCCTACCATGCCAAAAATTGGGTCAATAGGACTTCGTTCCTTTGAGATATTAAGGAAAAACCTCAATTTTTTATTAGAAATCTATTTTCACACTTCAGGACTGCCTATATCAAAACCACTCATCTGGTTTTCTTCATATTTACCATAAATATTCCTCTATATAGTTCCTATGTACATGCCAGATATAAAGTCAGTATTATATAATTAAAAAAAGTTATGGGCCCAAACATAATGGACTTTGTAAAAAAATCAGGAAGATATTTGGTCACTTAAGACCAAAAGTGTTAAAGGTAGGGACTTTTTTCCAGTAATACAACTTTAATTAATCAAAATTTAATTGTATACCAAAAATTAGATCAAAATCTGTTAAATTTTTTTAAATATTGGCAAAAATATAAAATTGGTACCTTAAATTTTGCCCAACTTTGGCCATGGCACGTTTTTTTCCTGTAAGTACTGTGGATATAATTTTCACACCATGTATACATAAGGATTTGATCTGTTAAAATCTGAAATTTGAAAATAAAAGCTGCAAAATTAGGCTAGTTATTGAATTTTTTTGGAGGCTCTTGTTGTATTCCCTTACATTGACAAGCAGTCCACTTTGATGACTGTAGGTCATTCAGTGCACATCTCTATGCTCCCCAGGCTGTTGACATAATTTAAGATGTCCCCAAAATCTCCTACCATACCGAAAATTGGGTCATTAGGACTTTGTTCCTGTGATGTCTTGGGCCTTAAACTAGTGACATCTGGTGAGCGCTTGATAGACTAAACTGCAGAATGAACCGGATGTGCAGCAAAGCTTGTTGGGAAGTTGAGAACAAGATGGTGAATAAACAAGTTTGTTAGTTTACTTGCTGAATTGCTACGTCTTGCTGCTTGCTTGTGTTTGCTCCACACGGATACATTACACGTGGCGACGAGATGGGATCCATGAAAATTCCAAGTTTCATGGAACAAGAGGAGGACTTTGATTCTTATCAGGAACGATTAGAATCGTACTTTCGAGTTGCTAAAACTGCCGACGGAGCGAAGGTTGACACTTTGATCATGGGACTGAGTGCGTGTCAGTATCAAACCCTGAAGAATTTAGTGGCTCCTGAAAAACCTTCAGCACGGTCATACGATGAACTAATCACTGTTCTGGGCGAACATTACCAGGGTAAGAGAAATCCCAGAGCTGAGCGGTCAAAATTCAGAGGTGTGGTGAGGAAAGACGGTGAGTCTATTCATGAATATGGTGTCAGACTAAAGAGTGCTGTTAGATACTGTAAATTCGGAATTGATCTTGATCAGATGCTCGTAGACCAGCTGGTTGCAGGGGTACGAAATAAGGCCATAGTTACTAAACTACTGGAAGCATCTGAGGGCCTGGACTTAACGTTTGCTAAAGCAATGGAAATTGCTTCAACCTGTCATTCAACTGAAGAAAGTACAACGATGTACCTGCAGTCTAACCAAGGCCATGTAAATGCTATTGTTAGTCAAGGTACATCTGCGGCCGCTAGGAAATACAGATCTGGTCTGACTAAGAGTTATGCATCCAGCAGTATGACTGGTAAGCTGCCTTCCTCATCAAAACCGCCAAATACTGGTGCTCACAGACGTTGTTTCCGCTGTACTGCCACTAACCACCTTGCCAACAAATGTAGGTTCAAGGATGCAAAATGTCGAAAGTGTGGCCGGGTTGGCCATTTACAGAGAGCTTGCCAGGATGGCCGAGTACCGGCATCACAACAGGCTGTTGATGTCACTCCAAGTGTTGAGGATGAGGCCGAGGAGAGGCCACCCATGCAGCCATCAAGTGAATATGGCATGTTTGGACTGTCAGTTAATGAGGAAGAATTACAAATTCTCAACAGTGTTGACGCTGATCTGTACGGAATAGCTGACGACAGGAAGTACTCGGTACCTGTGCGAGTGAATGATTCTACAGTTAATTTTGAGCTGGATATCGGTGTCGTGGTATCATGCATTGGAGAGCCTACATATAGGTCATTGGTAAAAAAGCCAAATGATGTATTGTTACCGTCTACTATCAAACTTCGTGACTATAACAAGAGAGAGTTAGATATAGTGGGCATAGCTATGGTTCAAACACAGTATGAAGGACAATGCAAGGAGCTCCCTCTAGTGGTTGTTCGGGGAGAACGGAATTCTCTTCTTGGAAGAAACTGGTTGCGCCATATTCGTCTGGATTGGGGAAAAACTGTGAACAGTATCATTCCAGAGACCAAAGACGCAGCAGTCAAAGAATTGTGTGATAGATACGCTGATGTGTTTAGTGAGGAGCTGGGCTGTTTGAAAGGACAGGAAGTGTCTATTCCTTTAAAACCAGGTGCAACTCCAGTGTATAAGCGTGCACGCACACTACCTTATCAGAAACGCAGTATGGTGGAAGAGGAATTACAACGTCTTGTAGCTACCAGAGTTATAGAACCAGTTACACATGCAGAATGGGCTAGCCCGATAGTTCTGGTGGTGAAAGCCGACGGCAAGTCTTTGAGAATTTGTGCAGATTTCAAGGAGACCATTAATCAGGCTACTGATATGGCTCAATATCCCTTGCCTACTCCGGAGGACATATTTACAACACTGACTGGGGGTGAGTCTTACACAAAACTAGACATGAGCCATGCGTACCATCAACTAAAACTTTCCCCGGATGCACAGAAGTTGATGGTGATAAATACCCACAAAGGACTATTTGCATATAAGAGGCTTCAGTTTGGTGTCCACAGTGCTGTTGGTATTTTCCAGAAAGCAATGGAAAACGTGCTACAAGGGATTCCGTATTGTGCTGTTTACCTTGATGATATAATCATCTCGGGGAAAACCCATGAAGAGCACCTTAGAACATTAGAATGTGTGCTCCGAAAGCTTTCTGAGGCAGGCCTCAGACTGAACAGAAACAAATGTGTTTTCATGCAGCCGGAAGTTAATTACTTGGGACACCGATTGTCTGCAGAGGGAATTCACCAGCTTGAGGAAAAGGTTGCTGCTATTAGAAATTTTCCAGTGCCTGAAAATAAACAAGAGTTGTCAACATTTGTGGGCATGGTGAAGTATTACCACAAATTCCTACCCCACGCTGCACAAGTGTTAGCGCCACTCTATGAACTGGAAAAGAAATCCAATACTTGAAAATGGGAGGCTACTGAACAAACAGCCTTTCAGACAGCCAAGGAGATGCTTTCTTCTGACTCGTTGCTTGTGCATTATGATGATGCCAAACCTCTAGTTTTAACGACTGATGCCAGCTCCTACGTCCTCGGAGCAGTGCTAGAGCAGGGGTTAGAGGATGGAACTTTGAAGCCTGTGTACTATGCTTCTCGCACCCTATCGGCGGCGGAACGAAATTACTCCCAAACGGAGAAAGAGGTGCTTGCGGTGGTCTGGGCTGTGAGCAAGCTATCGAAATTTCTCTTCGGCCGCAAGTTTGAAATTCGCACGGATCACAAACCCTTACTGGGCTTGCTTGGCGAAATGAAGGCTGTGCCAGTGTTGGCTTCGGGAAGGATCATTCGTTGGTCGCTAACCTTAGCAGGTTTTAACTACCATATGGTTTATAAGCCAAGTGCAAAGATTCCGAATGCGGACTGTTTATCTAGGTTCCCACTTCGTGAAATTGTGCAATCGGTTAGTGTTGGAGAGGAAGTGATGCTTCTCGAACATCTGGCTTATACTGGTGTTAGTGATTGAGACATAAGGAGGTGGACGGATCATGATCCGGTTCTTGCGCGGGTACGGTCTGCTGTACTAGCAGGCTGGAGTGATGGTGACTGCGAAACGGAGGTACTGAAACCTTTTTCTCGAAGGAAAACTGAACCCTCGGTGTTAAATGGATGTGTCTTGTGGGGTGGTAGGGTAGTTATTCCGCCCCAAGGTCGTGATAAGGTTACAGAAGAACTGCATGACATGCATCCCGGCATAGTTAAAATGAAGGCCTTAGCCAGAGGATACGTATGGTGGCCAAACATGGACAGTGATCTAGAACGTGCGGTTAGCACTTGCAAAGTGTGTCAGTCTACAAGGTCGTTTTCTGCTTATTATCACCCTTTGCACCCATGGGAATACCCAAATAACCCTTGGTCTAGACTGCGTATAGACTATGCAGGACCCATGGAGGGTCAAATGTTTCTTGTAGTCATAGATGCTCATTCTAAGTTGATGGAAATCTTCCCGACAAAAGGTAACACTTCAGCAGTTACCATCGCTAAGCTTAGAAGTGTATTTTGTGTACATGGCCTTCCAGACATAATTGTATCGGATAACGCTTCATGTTTCACCAGTGCTGAGTTTCGTGAGTTCTTGAATAGAAACGGCATCCAACATGTGACTTCCGCCCCTTACCATCCGGCCACAAATGGTCTGGCCGAAAGAGCTGTCAAACTCTTCAAGGAAAGAATGGGAAAGATGGACGGTTCCTTGGAGGAACAACTGTACCGTTTCTTGTTTGACTATCGTATCACTCCCCATTCCACAACAGGAATGGCTCCATGTGAACTGTTGATGAAACGCCGCATCATTTCACGTTTTAATCGGATGTTGCCTTCGGTTAAGTCACATGTCCAGAAAATGCAGGAAAAGCAAATGAACAATTTTAAAGGCACCAAGGCGCAGGAGTTTCATCTAGCGCCTCAGTTTGAAACTGGTGATCATATGTACTTCAGAAGTTACTCGCAGTACGGTCCTCGTAATATTCCGGGGACAGTGGAGGAGACTACTGGTCCGGTTTCATGTAAAGTGAGAGGGGATGATGGTCGACTTGTTAGAAGGCACTATGACCAAATGTTCCCACAAGTTAAGCCTACTCCAAGTGCTCATGAGAGCGTGAAACCAACTACAGGAAGTGAAGAGCGTGCTCCTCCCATTCCAGATGAGACACCGTGTGTCACTCCAAATGCGCAGCTTGAGGCTGCGCTGCCATGTGAACCAAAACCACCTGAGACTGTTTTGCGCAGATCCAGCAGAACACCGAAACCAGTGGTCAAGATGAACCTGTAAATTAACCTGTAAATTAATTAAGAACTGATTAATGTTATCTCACCTTGAAGAACGTATTTAAGTAACGTTATCGCGGTTCTAATGTTCCTTTTGTTTTGTACTCTGTTTTTGTTATTAGAACAAATGCGGGAATGCAAGTTTCCCGGGGGGGGGGCGTTAAAGGGTGTGATGTCTTGGGCCTTAAACTAGCGACATCTGGTGAGCGCTTGATAGACTAAACTGCAGAATGAACCGGATGTGCAGCAAAGCTTGTTGGGAAGTTGAGAACAAGATGGTGAATAAACAAGTTTGTTAGTTTACTTGCTGAATTGCTACGTCTTGCTGCTTGCTTGTGTTTGCTCCACACGGATACATTACAGTTCCTTCGAGATATTAAGGAGAAAAAACTCCGTTTTCCATAAAAAAAAAATATTGTTACACTTCAAGGCTGCCTAATATCAAAACCACTGATCTGTTTTTGATCGTATTTAGTATTCACATTCTTTTATACATTTTCTATGAACATACCAAAAATTAGGTCAGTATTGGGTATAATTTTGAAGTTATGGGCCAAAACATAATGCAATTTTTAAAAAAATCAGGAAATGTATTTACTCACCTTACATGAGAATTGCTGAACCTAGAGACTTTTTTTCAGGAATATAACTTTATTTAATCAAGATTCAATTGTTTACCCAAAATTAGATCTGAATTTTGCAAATTTTTCAAGTTATTAGCATAAATAAAAAATCAATACCTTAAATTTTGTCCAACTTTGGCACTGTTGATTTAATTTTCCCAGCATATATGCATAAGGATTTAATCTTTTAAAATCTGAACTTTCAAAAGAAATTGATTGGAATGAATAGCTTTTATTCATGTTTTCATACACCATGTCACGTGTTGTTTACATCTAGCCCACCTAGTAGTACAGCCTTCACTTGCATTATGTAACCCACCCCAGGCAGCTTACCTTGGCCCAGCTTGGCCACTACTAGCAGGCTTCCCCTCTGCCCTGCACTCATCCCCCCAGCTGGTGCATAAACTAGATGAATGTTATAATTTTTCTGTATTTTATTTTATTCTTGGACATGCAACATTTTAGATTTTGTATTGAACCACCAGGGTTACAATGATTAAAGTGTACATTTAATTGTGTCCACAAAGTGGTGTATTGCTGTGAAAGTGTGGATGTTCATGAGATAAGTAATTCCTTACTTCAGAAGAGTAAAAACTTCACCAGGTGTGAAATTGACTATTAATTCCAGTAATTAATTAAAACTGGGATAGAAATTAGCACAATGATATTGTTTGTCCCTCATTTAACCAACAGTGTGTATACTTTATTTGAAAAGATGTTTTATTTTATCAAATTTACTTTTATTTTATTTTGGTGAATAAAATTGCAATGTGCAAAACTTTAAATAGTGATTCAAGGAATATTCTTGTAGGTGCCATGTGGTGGCATTATTTTCTTTTAAAATTAGTTTAAACATTTATGATTTAAAAATAATAAAATATATGTGTATGCATAATATGACCCAATGTTTTTTACTCTGTATATATAATGATTGCAACTTTTGCAACAATTCTAATATTTTAACTTATATTTTCAGGTTTTTTAATTAAAAATTTATAAACCTGTTATTAAAAAAAATGATTCAGATAAAAACTTCTTAATGGAAAAAGTGGATCTGCTTAAAAAAAAAGGATTATATATAAACTTAAATGCATTATTCTCTTGAAAGTGAAATAAAGGTATTAGTCCATTCTGTCCACTTGCCTGTCCATCTGTAAATTTTCGTATGCAACACAGTATCTCAAAACTTTTACTGTTTTTCTTCATGACAGTCTTGTCAGAGTATTAGTTTGCAATCATATATTTAGAACTTTACTATAACCAAGTAGGAGGGCCCCTTTCCTCTTAGCTTTTCATATTCTTATATAAATGAAAAACATTACAATAGAATATTTCTACATCCACCTTCGTGCTGCCCTCACTTTTCCCTTCTCCGAACCCCATCCCAAAGTTAGCCTCAGTAAGCAAGAACAAGATGAATCAGATATATTCATACTTTAATATTTTGTATAACTATTCGTCCATAGGTACCTATGTACATGCCAGAAATTATGTCAATATTGTGTAATATGTAGACATATTGGGCATCACAATAATGTACCTTGTCAAGACTAAAGAGATATTGTGTCATACAGTCACATATTCATAAATCACTTCATCAGCATAGTTAATCATAACATCATATCTGTCAAATTGAACGCTTGCAGACTACCATACACTTTAGATCCTTCAACAAATAGCCTTATCATCATTCTACTACTGCTTATTACTGCTGTCATTGCATTCATATTTGCTCAAATATATCACAATTTTCAACCCCTCCTAAATAAATAAAAAATAAACCACTTTATTTGACTCTATTAATCCATCAGTCAGGTAATTTCATTTATCATTTACTCACATATTACATTACATTCCTTTATAATAGCCCAACATGTACAGGATATTCATAAGCTTTATCGACTAGATATAGTATCACAGTGGAGAAACATTTATAGTCCAATCACGATCAGCTGAGCGCCGTGACCCATGGGTCCCTTGTTTTGGCCTAATACTCCCTATTCCACAAAATTACCAGGAATTAATATCACAGAATAAAGTATAATTATCTTAGTTGATTACCATACATAAGATTTATCAGTGATTTAACTCTTGATATTGTAAAGCACAGGTAATCAGTAAATGCAAATCATGAATGATGAATAGTGTATTATGTCACCTGACAGGTCTGTCTACCTGTTTGAGTGTCAGCCAAGACAAGCTGTGACGGTCACACACCATCCTCCAGGCTCTGAGTATGAGTTTATACCAGAGTGGTACAAGGAAGGAAAACCATTTCCTGAGCCAGGTAAAACATGATCATCCCCCGTGACATCATGTGTGGTGTAAGACATCCCAATGATGGCCCATCATTCACAGTGGCTGCTGGGAAAGATTCTCTGTGGAGTTTACAAGTACGTTGCTGAAGAGTATGAATGGTTCCACAAATGAGAATTAACCATGTCTTTGTAGAGAGGATAAAACGTCTTTGGTGTCATCACACTAAAAGATGCATTACCATGACGAGAAATCAAACACAGACTTTTGCTGCTGGATATGATACCGTTTGTGATTTATGAATGAGAGTAAAGTTATGTATTAAAGGATATGTTTTGCTGGCATCCAAGTGATATTGCTAAAGAGATTAATAATGTGTTAAAACATATTGATATGATGAGAAACCGAAATGAATGATGGAAACAGATTTACATCAGGAAGGATGTGTTTCTTTTTGGACATTAGTGTTTGCCACATGCAGAGTATCTTTCTCATATTACCACACCGGGATGAATTTTCATCCTTTTAATAAAAATAGACTGCCATCTGTTGGAAAATTTCAGTATATAGACATGGGAAGATGTATTGCTACATATGGAATTTTCCTTGATAACATGTTAATAAACATATTAATCTGGAACAATTATGTCTGTCCTGGCATAAAAATAATAATTATTTATTCATTTATAAAGCGCAATCATACATAAGTTTCAATGCCCTGTACAGCACTAATAAATGTTAATGTTTGGACTTCAAAATACTGAATGAGAGCAAACATTGTCAGGGTGGAAGGATTTTCTATGAAGGTATAAAAGTTATTTGCTTCAGGGAAGGATATACATTTATTAGAATGGGAGAGAAAGGTACAACTGTGCAAAAGAGATGTTCTGTGCTGGTATATTGGTATAAATGATTTAACAGTCAGATTTTATAATAATTAAAAAATCAAATGGAAGAGGTAGCAAGAAGTAAATGTGAAGTGAAAGAGCAGTTCTCTTAATGTATCATAGAATATTTTAATATGCTGTATGAGCTACAAATGTGACATGTTAGACTGTATTGAGAACTAAATAAATGCAAACCTTGTTTTATCTTTTGTACTACAAGACATTTAGAAAAGAATATTTTGTTTTCATTTAGGTCTAGCTTTTTTAGCTCAGCTGACTTAAAGTCATTTGAGCTATAGGCATGGTCCATTGTCCGTCCATCCATTAGACTGGAATGTTTGAAACCATTTGATTGACGAATAAAAAATTGGGCATGCTGTTAGATGTCCTCAAGATCTCCTACCAAACCGAAAAAATGGGTCACTAGGACTTCGTTCCTTTGAGAAATTAAGTAAAAACCTCAGTTTTCCATTAAAAACCTATTATCACACATCAGGACTGCCTAATATCAAAACCACTCATCTGTTTTTCTTCATATTTATCATAAATATTCCACTATATAGTTCCTATGTACATGCCAGAAATTAGGTCAGTATTTCTTAATTTTAAAAATTTATAGGCCCAGCATAATGCACTTTGTAAAAAAATCAGGAAAGATATTTACTCACACTCAAATTAGATCTGAATTTTGTAAATTTTTTTAAGTTATTAGCATAATTATAAAATCAGTACCTTAATTTTTACCCTACTTTGACCATGGCACATTTTTTTCATGCAACATTTGATTTAATTTTCACAGCAGATACCCATGATTTAATTTGTCAAATCCTGAAATTTGAAAATAAAAGCTAAAAATTAGGTAGTTATTGCAATTTTTTTCAAAGGCTCTTATTGTATTTATTTGCATTGTCAGGCTCCAGGCCCCTCACTTCTGGTCACTACAGCTCTGCCTGGATAACCTTATTAGTGATGCAGTTATACTCATGTCACCCCCCCCCCCCCATCCCCAACAGCCACCACGTGTATTCCAATAATTGTATCCCCAGACAAAGTCATGGGATGTATGGTTTAGGCGTAGTCACATTGCAGCCGCTGCAAAGATTTCTTACAGGCTAGATAACAAAAAAATGTTCCACTGATCTTTAACAAAATTGATGTGCATTGATATGGGTGAGAGGACAAAGCTTATTTAATATGGGGTTATGACCTCTACTAGGAGTGACCTTGACCTTAGGGTCCATTTTGGGGGGAAAATCACACATATTCTTAAATATCTCAAGAAGTCTTGTATGGATTGATCCAAAAATCAAATTGAAGATCTTGAATGGTGTTGTCATGTACCTGAAACTGGTGGTGACACCTGTTACCGTTTTTCCTGTTTTTGTACTGTTTAATACCCCAATCATTGCCACTTAACAGTACTGTGAGCATTAAAAGTCAACAAGTGACCCATGGGTCATGACGCTCAGCTGACTTGGAAGAGATTTGCAAAAGGAAATTTTATCATCTGAATGGTAGTATATACCCATTCAACTGAAGCATCAAACAGATTAACCAACAGGCTGAGATTGTGTCTGTATTAATATATCTAAAAAATAGAAAAAAAAATTAAAAAAAAATACAGGTGGCTCCACTAGTCTGCAGAAACTAATAAAAACACTTAATGTTCAATATCCATGCAAAGAAGCATGGTGGTCTCTGGATTAGTTGTTCAGATATTTCAGCTTTCGTATCAATTTTTCCATTATTCTGAGGGATACTTTGCAGTCCTATAGCTTGGAGGATATGGGTAACAGAGACCTAATTTCAGGTTTCCACAGACACTTCATGGGCCTCCTTGCATGACAAGAATGAAGATTCTAGGTCCAGTTGTTACAATTTGTACCCCATTGACAGATAACCACATCTTTAAAGGTCTCAAAAATAAAAAAATAAAAATGGTAAAAATTTGAAAAAAAAATAGAGGTGGCGCACCCAGTCTGCTGAAATTGATTGAACATGTCATGATCAATATGTATGCCAAAAATCATGAGCATCAGTGTTGTAGTTATTGAGATACTGGAGTTTTTGTATCAATTTTTCATTATTCTGGGGGGGTACTTTTGGAGCCATAGAACTTAATGGATATGGGTAACAGAGACCTAATTTCAGGTTTCCATGGAGATTTTTCATGGGTCTCCCTGTGTGTAAAGAATGAAGATTCTAGGTCCAGTTGTTATGATATGTGCCCTGTTAACAGATGTTCATATCTTAAAAGGTCTCAAAAATTGAGAAAAAAATTCATAAAAAATGGAAAAATACAGGTGGCACCACCAGTCTGCAGGACCTGATGGAACACTCCATGATCAATATGTATGCCAAAAATCATGACCATCAGTGATGTAGTTAATGAGATCTTGAAGTTTTTGTATGAAATTTTTTAATATTCTAGGAAAAATCTCCTAGGAAACCAGAAATTAGGTCTCTGTTACCCATATCCTTTGAGCTATGGGGCCCCAAAGTACCCCCCAGAATAGTAAAAAATTTCATACAAAAACTTCAATATCTCAATAACTACAACACTGATGGTAATGATTTTTGGCATACATATTGATCATGAGATGTTCCATAAGTTCCTGCAGACTGGTGGCGCCACCTGTATTTTTCGATTTTTTACAATTTTTCCTCTATTTTTGAGACGTTTAAAGATGCTGTCATCTGTTAACGTGGCACAAATCGTAACCGCTGGACCTAGAATCTTCATTCTCGACACACTGAGAAACCTATTAAAAGTCTCCGTGGAAACCATAAATTAGATCTCTGTTACCCATATCCTTCGAGCTATGGGGCCCCAAAGTACCCCCCAGAAAAGTCAAAAAAATTCATACAAAAACTTCAATATCTCATTAACTATTTGACTGATGGTCATGATTTTTGGCATACGTATTGATCATGAGATGTTCCATCACTTCCTGCAGACTGGTGGCGTCACCTGAATTTAAAAATGTGAACAGCTGTTAACAGGGCACAAATCATAAAGACTGGACCTAGAATCTTCATTCTTGACACACTGAGAGGTCCATAAAAAGTCTGCATGGAAACCTGAAATAAGGTCTCTGTTACCCATATCCTTTGAGCTATGGGGGGCTCCCAATAACCCCCCAGAATAATGGAAAATTTGATAAAAACAAACTGCAACATCTCAATAACTACAACACTGATGGTCATGATTTTTGGCATACATATTGATCAAGAGGTGTTTCATCAGTACCTGCAGACTGGTGGTAACACCTGTATTTTTTCAAATTTTCACAATTTTTTTTTTCTCTATTTTCGAGACCTTTCAGGATGTAGTTATCTGTCAACAGGGCACAAATCATTAAAACTGGACCTAGAATCTTCATTCTTGACACACAGTGAGACCCATGAAAAGTCTCCATGGAAACCTGAAATTAGGTCTCTGTTACCCATATTCTTTAAGCTGTATGGCTCCAAATTACCCCCCAGAATAATGGAAAATTTGATACAAAAACTGCAGTATCTCAATAACTACCACACTGATGGTCATGATTTTCGGCATACATATTGACCATGACCTGTTCCATCAGTTTCTGCAGACTGGGTGCGCCACCTCTATTTATTTTCAAATTTTTACGATTTTTTTTCTCTTTTTTTGATACCTTTAAAGATGTGGTTATCTGTCAACAGGGTACAAATCGCAACAACTGGACCTAGAATCTTCATTCTTGTCATGCAAGAAGGCCCATGAAAAGTGCCTGTGGAAACCTAAAATTAGGTCTCTGTTACCCATATCCTTCAAGCTATAGGACTCAGAAGTATCCCTCAGAATAATGGACAATTTGATACAAAAGCTGAAGTATCTGAACAACTAATGGGGAGATCACCATGATTCTTTGCATGGATATTGATGTTTGTAAGTGTTTTTATTAGTTTCTGCAGACTGGTGGAGCCACCTGTATTTTTGTACCCGCCAAAACGAAGTTTTGTCGATACTATGTTTTTGACCGGGTTCCTCCGCCGTTGCCGTGTTCGTTTCCAGAGAGCTCCTCTGGGACTTGATTTTATCAGCTTTCCAAGCTCATATCTCGGGAACCGTTTGACTGATCAGGAAATAAAATTTATACTAATGTAGCCCTTGGATAGCTCTATAACATACACAAAAAATGGTGGCGCCACCTGTAACCATGTTTGCACAGTGTCCATCTGTTCATCTGCCTTTGGTTAAAATCACTCATATCTCTGCAGTGAATTGACTAATTCACCTGAAATTTGGCATGCGTATACATCCTGGATAGCTTTCTTGATTTTATGACAGGTGGCGCCACCTACATTCTCATTCACGCTGATGACATCCAAGCTCATATTTCGGGAACCGTTTGACCGATCAGGCCAAAATTTTGCATGTATATAGATCTAACATAGCTCTTTATCATACGCTAAACTGGTGGCGCCACCTGCAACCATTTTTGCACAGCGTCTGTCTGTTTGTCTGCCGTGCAATAATGTCACACATATCTCGGCAGTGGTTTGACATATCTGCCTAAAATTTTGCATTTTTATACATCCTGGATAGCTTTCTTGATTTTATGACAGGTGGCACCACCTACATTCATGTTCACGCTGATGACATCCAAGCTCATATCTCGGGAACCGTTTGACTGATCGGGCCAAAATTTTGCATGTGTATAGATCTAACATAGCTCTTTATCATACACAAAACTGGTGGCACCACCTGCAACCATTTATGCACAGTGTCTGTCTGTTTGTCTGCCGTGCAATAAAGTCACTCACATCTTGGCAGTGGTTTGACATATCTGCCTAAAATTTTGCAGTTTTATACATCCTGGATAGCTTTCTTGATTTTATGACAGGTGGCGCCACCTTTATTCTAGTTTATGCTGCAGACATCCAAGTTCATATCTCGGAAACCGTTTGAATGATTGGGCCAAAATTTTGCATGTGTATAGATCTCACATAGGTCTTTATCATACACAAAACTGGAGGGGCCACCTGCAACCATTTTTGCACATTTTGCACAGCGTCTGTTGGTCTGCCGTGGCCTAAAATCACTCATTTCTCTGTAGTGGTTTGACATAACTGCCTAAAATTTTGCATTTTTATACATACTGGATAGCTTTCTTGATTTTATGACAGGTGGCGCCACCTACATTCTAGTTAACGCTGCACACATCCATGCTAATATGCAACATACCTCACTCTGTTTCCCCTTGCCACTCAATCCATGCCTCACTTCACTAAGATTTTGGCAGATACACGTAGTCACTTGTCGGCTACCCGTATTCTAGTTTTTAAAGTTTACACATTTTTTCTCTATTTTTCAGATATATAAATACAGACTAAATCTTGGCCTGTTGGTTAATCTGTTTGATGCTTCAGTTGAATGCATATCTACCATTCTGATGATAAAATTTCCTTTTGTGAATCTCTTCCCAGTCAGCTGAGCATCATGACCCATGTCAGATATATAAATACAGACTAAATCTTGGCCTGTTGGTTAATCTGTTTGATGCTTCAGTTGAATGGATATCTACCATTCTGATGATAAAATTTCCTTTTGTGAATCTCTTCCCAGTCAGCTGAGCATCATGACCCATGGGTCACTTGTATTTTTTTGTATATATAAACAGGTGCTGTAACTCCCCATCATTATCCATCATTTGGCAATACAAATTCATCATTTGCCCCTGATTTTATGGATCTATCAGGCTTATTTTGGCAATACAAGTGCATCATTTGTCCCAGATTTTATGTACTTGTCAGGCTGATTTGGCAATACAAGTGAATCATTGGCCTCTTGATTTTGTGGACCTATCACACTGATTTGGCAATATAAGCAAAGCATTGGCCTCTTGGTTTTATGGACTTAGCGATGTATTTGACCATAATAGTGCACCCTTGGCTGTTTGATTATACCAATTTGGCAATACAGGTCTATCATTTACACTAATTTGGCAATGCAGTTGCAGAGGTCTCCGATTCTTAACTTTTCACCTTGGCAAAAAAGCACATGCTTGAAGTCATTTTAGGCAAATTCAGAAAAAAAATGATTAACTTGGGTGTAGTATGCAAGGGTCTCTGTCGCTTGTGCTGAAGGTCTCATGGGAAGTGCTACTTTCACACGTGGCCCAACTGCCATGAATGGACAATGCAAACACCTATCCAAGATTTCATATTAGCAAATATATAAGCAAATATTGCATTACAGGCTTGAAGCACTTTGCTTGGTTGAAGCTTGTCTGTAGTTGAAAGTATAAAATGATTAAATTTAATTATAAATTTTCAGGTTTGTACAAAAATGCCTAAGCCTCTTGAAATGTTCAATTTACCATCATAATTTGTCATTTTTGTTCAGGCTCTTTGAAGGTCAGCTTTCTGAAGTCCAGTTTATGCAGTATTGTCTCATGATTTGTGAGACAGAACTGCTCTGTAAACAAGCTTCTTAGCAAGGTTTGAAAAAAAAATTAGACTGGCCCAGTTGGTAAGCCTATTGTTGCTGTACAGCTACACCTATCCTAAGACGGGTACTGATCGATAATTCTTGGACAGACATGCTTACAATATATGAGCCAGCAGGTGTTTTGGGGTCTGTTATGTCATTATCAAGGCATGGAATTGTTTTATTTTCAAATTTTAGTGGAAGACATTACTGATTTGCAGGTCTAGAAGGATGTGTTCCTGTGGTCCCCCCCCCCCCCCCCCCCACAAGCTGTGAAGCCAACAATTCAGCTAACGGATTAAATTCTATCTATGTCATCATGCAAGCAAGGAGAAACTGCCACTGATCAGACAACTTACAAAAAGGTGCAAATTTACAAAAGTTGTGCATATATATATGTGCTGTTTGTTCCCTGTGCTATTCAGCAGTCTTTATAAAGCAATTTTGTTGATAAAAACTTTATTAAAAATATGTACAAGTTGTTATTGCACAATACACATGATCTGATTTACATTTATGCAATTATTTTGTATCATAGTCACCACAGTATTTATTATTGTACGTCAACTGACAAACTGACATGCATGTTTAATGGATATTTGTAGCAGCAGGGCTCTTTTATCAAATATAACAAAATTTCATCCAGGTGTAACTGTACTTCAAATGATTTAGAGATAGAATTAGGATAAAAAGCATATGTAAAAAGCTACATGAAAAAGCAAAATTAACCTAAGGATTAATAAATAATTACAATAATAATAAATTACCAATTGTTCAGTGAATTGGTGATATTATAATACCAAATATGCCTGGATCCCAACCCCTGTGAAAACACTGCAGGGTTTAAATTAAAGGCCAGGTCAGAAACAAAATGGAGATCAAGGGCACAAATGCGCCCCAATAGTTTCTTCTCTCAACCTTTCAGTGTTTTTTGGAGGGTTTCAATGACAGTGATTAACGGTTGATGACCAGGGTCACTGCCAGATGTACTTGCTACTGTTCTCCACAAGGCTTTTAATGTTTTGTCCATGTTGAAGTTCCAAATGAATGCATTCCTACCACAATAGTAATATAAATTTAAGTTTCACGAAAATTTGTCAATAAATAAACATTAACCAAAAGCACAGTTGAGTCAATATGTTCAGGAGCATTTCT
This sequence comes from Sipunculus nudus, assembly GCA_026874595.1. Classification (NCBI taxonomy): domain Eukaryota; kingdom Metazoa; phylum Annelida; class Sipuncula; order Golfingiida; family Sipunculidae; genus Sipunculus; species Sipunculus nudus. The sequence continues at coordinate 58,974,653 of CM049307.1, forward strand.
ATATTATTTTTGCACTTGGCCAAAGCCCAACTCCAAGATATTAAGGAAGACAAAGTTAACAATGAACAATACATTATGGCTGAATATATGTAGAGATGTTTTGTAGAAACAAGAAACACCAGTCTCTCTTGCACTGGCAGCTGCCTTTCTTTATTGTTATACTAGGGAAAAGAAGCATCTATGAAAATTCCCCAGGAATCTTACTGAAAGTTGTGTGCAATTGGACAAAACATACAATTTAAACCACCTGTAAACAATATTTAAGTAACAACTCTTGTGACTGGGATTGAGCCTTCAAGGCGAGGCATGACGAAATGAAAATTTATTGTATGAAGTGTAATTACAAATATTGTCCATGAAAAAATAATCATCCACACTATGTAGTCCTATATTTTATTTTGTGTTCTCTCCTCCAAACCTGTGGGAGTCACCAGTGGGGAACAAACCTTGAACCGCAGAAACTCTAGTCTGTACACGATCAAGTTTTACAACAATTTACATGAAGGTACAGGTCTAAGGTTCCACACTGGTAACCCCCAGAATGACAAAGATTTACACTTGAAACATGATCCTATTTGATATAACAAGCTATGCAGGTCCTAGAGTCTTGGATTACTACTACAATAACAAGCTGTACAGTTCTGGGGCATAGCCTTTTCCCCCCACTACACTTTGGGTAACAAATATAGAAAAAAAGTGCAGCTATGAATTTCAAATTTTGTAGACTTTTTGGAATGTTCCAAGGCAAATCTTGGTTTGGTGGAGTTTTGTGAAGTAAATAAAATCAGTGTATGTGCTCTTGATGCTTGCTTGCAGCAGGTCTAGCTTGAAGGGGGTTGAGCCCTTCAAATGTTCCCCGTCATCCTCCTAACCCCAGCCCCACCCAAATTAGTTTGCTACTTTGCAACTTTTACTAGGCTGAGAGTTGAAGCAGGAAAAAAATGCACAAAAACACACAAGTAATCTGTTTGTACACAAGATATAAAAATTACCCCATGTATTAAATATCTGTAACGGTTCTTCACCAGGAACATTTATCATATTATATTTATTATAATTATTATATATAAACTCCTGTATGTATACTCCTCGCTTGCTGGCTGCAGTGTTATTTCCTAGAATACAGCTGAAGCAAGGCAGATAGCCACCGTCGTCCACATGAACGTTTATCTTTTTTACTCCGATGCATGTACCAGCATGTTCACGATTTCCTAGCGGTTTACAAAAACACTGCCAAAAACAGGAGGGGACAGCAGGATGCAAGACCTACTATGGAATCAAAAATTAATTGTAAACAGGAAAATATGACACAAACCATGCACTATTTGAGTAAGTTGTTGCAGTCCCTGAATTGATGCCTACAGTAAAGAAACATTGTGGCAGTGGCATACCATAGGCTTAACACAGACACTTCTCCCCTCCCCCTACCCCCCTTAATTGGTTATCACCCCATCAGTTCAATGCCCTCCCTCACAGTTCCCTCGTACTGCACAATGATTGTAGTCCTTTGATCCATTTTTAACATGCCCTTGCATAGCATGATGGCTACATAGCTTGGTGGTAAGTGCTTGCTCAAGGTATTGATCTCCATCACCCTCCTTCGTCCTGCGAGGCAAGCTTTTGTGTGATTTCTTTGCACTATCCACTGTGGCTGCTCTCACCCCTACACCAGCCCTTCCCAGTCTGCCTGTGTTCTGAACCTAGTGGTAACGATCGGAGACCCTGGCATCCATTATAGCGGAGTCTCTATGTCATTGCAAAGTACATGAACACACGGATCCTAGGCTGTTTGTACAACGCAACTAGAAAATACACAATTCATTTTACATATGAGAAGGAAAGAAAACGTACAAACAAAACAATAATTTAACTGCTATAATATAAATGTACCAGCTACACAATTGGGCGAGACCCGTTCTGGTTCCACAGTCACGAGTCTCATCTGTAGGTGTGTATGTACAGGTGAGAATGAAAGATATCACTGGTTTCACCAATATGTGGATAACATGTCGCTGCTAAGAGGAATGACACAAAACACGCACACACGGTAGTAAAGTCTTAGCGAGATGTTTGCTTTTATAGTTTTTCCTTGGCAAGTAGTTTTCCTCTACACACTGTGAATTAAAGCTCAGTGTCAATTTGCTGGGCAAAAGAGCCTCTGCGAGTCATGTTGGTCTAAAATCACAGCTCATTGAGAAGTCTAGAACACAGTTTGCATTAACTAGTGGCCATGCTGTTTCAAGTTCTTCACATTAAGTCCACGGTAATAGCCAAACTGTGTCCACTCAAGAAGGTCAGGTTTTTTTTGGGATATTACTATTTTTTAATGTATGGCTCCAACTCTTGAATTGCATACTTCCACTCCAAGAAAGCACCGAATCGTCCTCAGTTTCGTGTTAGCGTCGTGGTACTCCGAATCCTCCTCTTCCTCCAGGGGGTCCTCTGTTGTCCCCACGTCCTCCTCCTGGTCCTCCACCTCTCATTCCACCCCGACCTGGGGGACCCATTCCTCCGCGCCCTGCTCCGAGTGGTCCCCCACGCCCTCCTAGCCTGGTACCGCTTCCAGGTCTCCCGCCTTCCATTCTCTGTTTCTTCTCTTCTACATTTAGTCTATGCTCACCCACATCATCCTTCAGCATTATAGGCTACAAAACAAAGTCGCACTAATCAGGTGAATACTCAGGATAATACATTATACAGTTCTTAACTGTTATGATAAGTTTGTGTTCAAGCCACAATGGTTAATGGTATTCAATCATTCTGTTGTTGAATAAATACCTGTTTGTTACTTCACAGTGTGAGGAAAAAGCTAACAGAGAAAATACAACAAATATAAAGTGTTTTCTGAAAGATGCATCCAAAATTTTCAAAATCCAGGCTCAGCTTGAGCCAGAATTTCTGCATTTAATAAAACATTACTGCAAATTATTCTTACTGCATTTCAAATTTACCATACACCCTAACAGTCTCTAATTTAAGATCCAAAACTTAAGTCAATATATCATAATCAAGAGTCAACATACTACATAGATTCTATAGTATAAGACTAACTCCTAAAAGCCCACCTCTACAACTGATCCAACCATTTACCAACCTTTGACATTCAGAGATGGATGTGACAACAAATTTTAACTAGAATACGGGTAGTCGACAAGCGACTACGTGTATCCGCCAAAATCAGAGAAGGACGGGTGAAGTGAGGCATGGATTGAGTGGCAAGGGGATATAGAGTTACATATGTAAAATATTAGTATTGGATCTCTGCCACATAAACATGATTGTAGGTGGCGCCACCTGTTATTTGAACGAGAAACTATCCAAGATATATACACATGCAAAATTTCAAGTGGAAAAGTCAAACCACTGCAGAGATATGAGTGATTTTATCCCACAGCAGACAAACAGATGGACGCTGTGCAAACATGGTTGCAGGTGGCGCCACCTTTTGTTGTGTATGTAATAAAGCTATCCCAGGGCTACATTTGTGTAAAAAATTTTTCCGGATCGGTCAAACGGTTCCCGAGATATGAGCTTGGATGTCTGCAGCGTTAACATGAATGTAGGTGGCGCCACCTGTCATAAAATCAAGGAAGCTATCTAGGATGTATACGCATGCGGAATTTTAGGTGAATTAGTCAAACCATTGCAGAGATATGAGTGATTTTAACCCCAGGCAGATGAACAAATGGACACTGTGCAAACATGGTTGCAGGTGGCGCCATCTTTTGTTGTGTATGTTATAAAGCTATCCCAGGGCTACATTTGTGTAAAAATTTTTTTCCGGATCGGTCAAACGGTTCCCGAGATTTATGGGTTTATGTGTGGAGCGTTAACGTGAATGTAGGTGGCACAACCTGTCATAAAATCAAGAAAGCTATCTAGGATGTATATGCATGCCGATTTTTAGGTGAATTAGTCAAACCACTGCAGAGATATGAGTGATTTTAACCCAAGGCAGATGAACAAATGGACACCGTGCAAACATGGTTGCAGGTGGCGCCACCTTTTGTTGTGTATGTTATAAAGCTATCCCAGGGCTACATTTGTGTAAAATTTTTTTCCGGATCGGTCAAACGGTTCCCGAGATATATGGGTTTATGTGTTGAGCGTTAACATGAATGTAGGTGGCGCCACCTGTCATAAAATTGAGAAAGCTATCTAGGATGTATATGCATGCCAAATTTTAGGTGAATTAGTCAAACCACTGCAGAGATATGAGTGATTTTAACCCCAGGCAGATGAACAGATGGACACTGTGCAAACATGGTTGCAGGTGGCGCCACCTTTTGTTGTGTATGTTATAAAGCTATTCCAGGGCTACATTTGTTTAAAAAAAATTTCCGGATCGGTCAAACGGTTCCCGAGATATACGGGTTTATGTGTGTAAACAGACGCACAAACGGACGCTGGGCAGAGACGAAAGGTCAGAGGTCAAGGTCACTTGGTTAGGCACCAGTTCACATGTGACCCGATAATTTGTGTAAGTTTCGGAAAAATCTGTCCAGTAGTCTCAGAGGAGTTCTCCGGAAACGAACGCGGCGGCGGCGGAACCCGGTCAAAAACATAGTATCCGCAAAACTTCGTTTTGGCGGATACAATTACAATACACAATAGCTTCATAAATGAATTACCCTGACGAATGCTATCATAGCCATATTGTCACCCCAGTCTGAATGAAGAGGAAAAGTTACATTAGTGAACTGTTAATTTGGCTCAGTTTGAGTACAATGGAACTCTTCTCAGCATGGTATATAAGAGAGGGCAAGTTCCTATCATCACAGCCAATGTCAAACAAATGTGCATGTCAACACTCATTTCCCAGGGACAAGGTAAAAGCAGCAGATAAAAAGCGTACCTTCTTTTCATTGAGAATTTTTTGAACTGGTTCTTTACTGTCGAACACCACAAAACCAAAATTCTGAAAAATAAAAGACAAGCAATATTAAAACAAATCTCCTACAAAAGCAAAACAATGACCAGACAAATATTTTCAACTTATTCAATCCATCAAATTCCTTAATAGAAATGTGAATCACATTACCTAAAAGTTTATCTCAACCCATCATGTTCAGAAACCAGTATATAAACTGAACATTCACTATGTATAAACTCAACATTTGCAGTTTAACCTCTTCATCTTAAACTGTAAATCCTACTTTCTAAGTTATGATGTATATATCCACTGCAGGGAGTCATTGAAGAAATTAAGCAAATATTCATTTCGACATTCATAAGTAAACTGTAAATTTGGCTCAGTTTGAGTACAATGGAACTCTTATCAGCATGGTATATAAGAGAGGGCAAGTTCCTATCATCACAACCAATTTCAAACAAATGTGCGTGTCAATACTCATTTCTGATCTTCAAGCAAACAAGACTTTGCAGTTATTTAAATTCTATTATTCCTTCAATATACTATCTCTGTAAATCAATCTTCATTTCATGGCATGTTGAGACTTACGAAGGGTCATTAATCAAGATCATATCAATTACAAAAAAGTTATGGGTCATTTATTTGTACAATATTTGTAGTCATTTTATTAACTAATGTGAAGTATTTTGAAATTTCAACGAAGGATAAATGTTCACAAAAAATTCTTAACATTTATCAAGTTATCCCTATCAAACTGATTTATACTTACAGGTACTTTTTCACCACCTTTCTTCTGATTAATTCTACATTCCATGACATGACCATATTCTGAAACAAGACAAAACTATATGTTATAACAGTCAACCATAACCTTCAATACACCCATCAGTATGTTACACTTGCTCAGATTGAGTAGGAAATGCCTCAGCAGATTAATGTAAGAGAGGGCAAGTTCCAATCATCATGGCTTGTGTTGCATCATCAGAATTCAAACACATGAATATTATATCCCATCAGGAAACCAGAGTACTCCTGCATGTTTGGGACAGAATGGTATGAGGGCAGTGCACGAGAAGTTTCAGCAGTATGGAAATATGGCCAGAAACACAAAGGATTCATTAATACGGAAATGAAATTATGGCACAGAAAATATGTATCAACTGATACTTTAGAACAGACATTTCTTGACCTGGTCCATATATAAACAGTGAATTTGTATATTTAGAATTCACACTGAATCATTCAATGCCAATCATCGAGTACACCCTTTGCAAACAGAGGTGCTGTAAAACTGACTCATGCTCAGGTCATGAAGTTGCCAATTAATTTAACTTTACCCACTTTCCTTTTTACAGTGTTATGCTAAAGGGTAAACTAATTCTTAAACAGCATTAAACAGAAAGCTGTCATTGTCTTAAAAATCAACCCAAGATCATGGCAACAGGCAAAGTTGGCCAGGCCTGTACCAAATGAGAAGTTTTACTTTAACAGACTTCAAGGCTCTGATATCAAGAAAAGTATATTGTATTTTGTGCACACAATATAATATACTTAGAAAACTATAGAAAATGGTCTATAAATTTTTGAGAATCATCTCTGCATATCTAGTAGATCCTTTAAATTGAATACAATGCATCTTTGTCAAACTTGAAAATTATTAATCAAAATCAGTTGCATAACTTACTTTCAAAGAATTTTTTAAGTTCTGGTTCATAAATATGTTGTGGTAAATTTCCGACAAAGACCTGCTGACTGTCTGGGTAACGGGACAGTCGCCTGCCTCCCTCCTCCGGCCCCTCACCCTGCCTGCTACCGTCACGCTCCCTCTGAGGACCTCTGTCACCTCTGGGTGGCCTGCAATAATTAAAATATAGTATAATCCAAAAATCTGAACAACCACAAAGTATCTGTGATGAAGCTACAGTCCCTAATTTTGAGTACATTAATCTTCATACTACCAAGTTTGTGATATGACTATGCATTCACAGACCTTGATTCGGTGACCCTCTCTGGCATTTATTTCATGAACAATGAAGTAGACAAGTGAATTAATCTAATGATTTGCATTATTCTTGCCGGGAAGGCATCCAGAATCAAACAAAAGCAAATCAGCCTGTCCCGTTTTTGGTACATCTGTTTTTGTTCTGAAAGAGTGTGAACTATGTATTGCTTACATTATATTGGATGAGTTTGACTGACAGGTGTGATTCAGGCTTGAACAATTGCTGTCTTGTTCATTATTCATATAATAAGATGCAGAGAGGGTTGTGGAATCAAGGTCTGTGAATGTGTTGTGCACAAATATGTGGTATTCCGAAGGAGTTTGTCTAAAAGTATTGGATTGCATATCAAATGCTGTACAGTGCCATTTCAAAATGTCATTCTTTACTATCATCTGTATCGCAACCTCCATGCCTTGGACTTGGGTACACTCACAATTCATGGCATAATGCAAAAAGTGATTTGCAGCACAAGGAAGATATGATACTATCAGATGTTAGATTGTTAAATGGGGTAATAAGACAGAGGTGAACTGTAAATTTGGCTCAGTTTGAGTACAATGGAACTCTTCTCAGCATGGTATATAAGAGAGGGCAAGTTCCTATCATCACCGCCAAAAGTCATCTTGCTCCAAACACGTTTGTGGAACATGAACAAACAGGGACAGGGTTTTACTTCTTTAATGAATTTAAGTTGCTCACATACATGACAGATTAAGGAATCTTCATGAAATGGAAGTGGTTTCTTGTGCAGGTTCTTTCTTCAATATACCCTACTGTTGTTAACTATGGTCTTACCACTTATTTGAGAATAATCTAAACAAGGCTATTTACACACCGCTGATGAGTAATGCATTGAACAACACTGACAGAGAAAATTACATCATTGTACAAGATAAGTCATATGCATAATGAGAAAAGTCTGATATGAACAGCAAAAGTATGTTGGATAAGTTACCCTGTGCAGCTGATGCAAATCAATATATAATTTTGTTAGTATATGTGGCAAAGATGAATGAAAAGAATTCTGACTGTTAATGTTTTTGTCAAGGTATTCAAGATGTTAGCAAATTTGGAAGCAACTGGTTGAAGAAATTTAGCACGGTTTGTAACGGCTGTATTTAAAAGTGATCTGTTGTTCCTTTTTTCTATTACACTATAGACTGTCCATGGCTTGGCAGGGTGCATGCTTTCTCTGAGTGATGTAGAGAACCATACCTTGGGGCCCTCTGTGGTTGCGGTGCCCCGTCCTGTTTCGGGGGCTCTGACTTGACGCCACTAGCTGGCCTACCAAACGTGCTCTGGGGTACCGGTACAGGCTGTGGTGCTGGTGCAGGTGCTGACACTCCACCCTGCGCTGACCGCTTACTGATCATGGCAGCCCACGTTGATGGCTTCGTGGCCTCCTCTGTTATAACAAAGCATGGCCTATGAGATAACTTATCCACAGAACATTAAATACTGGCCATTGCTAAGAACCAACCACTAAATGGTACAGATAACCCAATATTAGAAAAATTCAGGCAAAACTATACATTCTTCGTGCCTGCTACAGATAACTCCAAAATTAAAGTTTCTAATAATTTTTCTTATATGAAAATTATCTCAAAACTGGTGCTTGCTCAGATCGTCGTAGTTCAAAAGAACCATCACAAAGGTTCAGCAAAAAATATTTCCTCATTGCAAGCCAGGTACAGAATGTAACACTTTCAGTTAAAAGGACACGGCAAAATTCTATTTACATATATGAGCAAAATTACATGTTTTGAGAATTGTTTTCTCAGTGGCACGACTGTTTTCCCAGTGGCATGGAAATTCAGATAATTTTGCAATGTACAGCAGCTAACAGTCATCTGTGAAAAAGGAAGTTCAAAACCAGGGCAGTTAAAGCACTGATCAGCGAGTGGCATCTAACTATCCCTATACACGTTACTACTGTATTACCTTTTTAAGAAGGCACCATAAAGCAGTTTTGTATACCTTGTGGTTGTGGCTCCGGCTCCGGTTCAGGAGTCTTGTCCGCGACCATCTGCGGTTCCTCTTCACCCCATTCCACACTGGGTTCAGGCTCAGGTGCTGGTGGCTCCTCAACCTTTGGGGTGGGGGATTCTGTATGCTCAACCATATGAGCATCACCATTACTGGAAGTAAAATGCACAAACCAAATACAACAAATGGAATTTCTTGCATAGTAGTAGAAAGTAATTTGAGACTAAGCATGTGGTGAAACATTTTTAAAGCTTTTATTGGAAATATCAGCTGAATAAAATGTCTCCATACAGAAATCCAACCAATTTGCATACTACACAATATCCCACAGGTAACAATTCTTAGCCTCATCAGTAATTTACATCATGCCTTGTATTAAAACAAAGCAGCCAAAGATTTACTAATAAAATTTGATAAGATTTTTAAATTTCAAACTAAGCAATTTAACAAGAAATACAATGACATGACATAACAGACAATTAAAGGTAGCGTAGAACATTTATACAGTTAACCACAAATCCAACATTTTTAAACGACAGCTGGTAATAAGCATCATTACCTCTCAGAAAAAAAATTTTTTTTACCTGAGTGGCGGCGGAGCGGCCACAGGTGGGGGACCTTGGTCGAAGTAAGTTGTGACAGTGGGATCCTGGACCTGCTCAGGCTGACCAGGACTCTCCACTGTCTCAGGCTCCGACTCTGTGTCAATCAAAGCTACAAATAAGTGGCCTGATCACTGCTTACTCACATAGCAACAACATATCATCAGCAAACACTGACTTTACATACTACCGCATAATCACAATAATATCCCAGCATGCAACAGACAAGAAACAAATACGTACATACATGTTCTCTCAGGGATCTTGTAATATAATAGGTGCTTTTGCTACTGTATGATGGCTCTAATGCCGGAATTGTTTTTTCATATTTTTCATTTACGATAAAGGTCCCTATAATCTTAGTCCAGTCAATTGTTCAGTAAATTTGTGTGTATTCCTATATTAATTATAGAGAGACTTCAGTTAATTGACACACTGGACCATAAATCCCTTTCTGTTTTAAAATTGATCAAAAGAGGAATACTAATGTCTCCTGAAACCAGGCATTACAACAGAAACATCACTGCCAAAACAAGCCAAACACAAGGTAGGAAAATAAACTGCATAAATCATGAATGATGGATGCAACTGGAGATTGTACTGATTATCTGACAATTATAATAAATATGTTTAACATGAAATCAAGACCGCAACTCACCCACAGCCTCCTCCTGCGTATCAGTGTCAGTGTCGTTATCGTGAAACACCTCATCCTGGTACCGGAAGATGTCATTGTGCACGTAATACTTCTTCGGTGACTGAGGGGCCAACACAAACGTCTGCATGAAGCGGCGCATGGGCTGTCCGTTGTTGGACAACTCTCCAGTTACCTGTAGAAACAGGCGATATCAGCATTTGTTCCAAAAGATTCCAACACCACAAATTTCATCCTTATAACAAAGTGGCAAGGTATACTTGAAAGATGACAAATAAAATGAAATCATAATGAGACAATGCCTAGTTTGTCAAGCACAGAACATCTCTGTCAATTGAGTTTATTTTCAAAGAATTTGTCAACTAAGTCAGCACTAAAGACTCATCTATTTAAACTTGTGAGATATAGCAAGGTGGTCAAGCATAGAAGATGTGTCAGATCGCTGCCAACTGAAGTTATTTTCAAAGTTAGTTTTCAACTGTTCTTTTCAATTCAACTCCAATGATTATTAATTGCCTTTGGCTATTACAGTAAAAAAAAGTGCTTTATATTAAGTGATACTTGACGTTGTAACTGTAACTGAAAATAGATGAGCATTAACATAAGCAGCTGCATGAAAAGTTATTGATTTATATATACCTTTAAATAGCTGGAAAACTCACACGAGCATGGGAAGTTTGAGGCCACATCCAATACATAATGTAAAGACTGTTGTATCTGCCGTGTGCATCCATTGATTTTTCTATAGGTTTTATCTAACTACATCAAATATTAACCAGACTCGCACAATACCTCACCATTAAATATTAGGTTTACTGTGTTAAATCATTTGAGACATGACAAAATAGGATTTTTTTTAAATAATACTTAATAAATTGGACCCAAGCAGTCAGTGTCTTTTGTCACAGACAAATGTAAGAAGTAGTGTGGTCGTAGAGGTCTATTAATTACATTCTGCTTCACCAGTTATGTTTACTATGAAGTGTCTTTATATTATTTTCCTTTTCATCCTTCCCAGAACCTACCTGCACAACAACAGCACTGCCCACAGTAGCCTGGCTATCAACCTGACGAATCTTCGCATGGCAATCACGGAAATTCAATGACATGATCTTCTTGTGAATCTCCTGTAATCACAACCCCATAACATTTATGAGCCATGTTACATAATGATCTAAATTAATCTTAAACTTAAGCTAGATGCTCTCTCAGCTCGTCGTAGTTCAAAAGAACCATCACAAAGGTTCAGTTTGAAAATTTTCATCCTTGAAAGCATATCCCTTAAGTGTAGAAATATGTTGGGTAATTCTTAAAGATGAAAATAACTTGTTTCATGAATATTCTACTAACTAATAAGATGAAACCAACCAAACAACTGATCTGTAGAAATACCTGTCAATACTTAAAACAGGAAGAATACAAGAATTTGAATTATAAAGAAATCTGCCAATTTAAATGTCCACCTGGACAGTATTACTGTAAATCATAGCCTTGGGAATTGGTTGTAATTTCATGATCCAACATTAGTAACAATTGTTTTCCATCTACCAACTGATAATTGGAAATAATTGGTTGTTTAGAAGTATGAATTTTTGGACCACATTACATCATACGGCTGGTACATCATGTCAACTGATATGTAGTCCCACATGCAGGCTTATAATGTCCTAATTCTATAGCCTACACGTCCATTTAAAAACTTGGGAATTAAGTGTTTTTAGTAAATGCAGACTTATCTCTAGTCTGCTTACATGATGTATATGAAAACACATTTCCTTATCACAAAGCTGATGTTAAAAGCAAAATTTGCAATCAATTATGATAGCCCAAGTATCATCATCAGATCATTTGCATCAACCCAATAGATCATGGATTATAATGGATCATCAGCCCATCACTAGTTAATCATATTTGCTTAGTGTATGTATGCCCTTACCGCTTGACCCATGACAGGAGGCTGTTCTTCGCCAGGTTTCTCTACTCCACCGTGCACAAAGCTGGAGTTGTTGCTGTAGAACCTGTAATATACAGACAAAAATATGAATCACTGTTGTTGACAAGAACCTTCATTTAAGTTTCTCCATCATCAGGACTTAAAATCCTCAGTCAGATGACTTCAAGAGCGTAAGGTTCTAAATCCATCCAATATTTATAATAAATATAATACTATTTATTTAAAATTCTTACTCTACAGTTTATGCTGATAAAAAAAACCCTGATTCCAGGTTTCAACAGTTATGTAAGTATGCGAGTAGAACAAACTGATCACAGAGTCATTGGCCGAGGCACTACACCCACTGTATCATGTGATCAATAACATTACAATAAGCCATCCAGTAACTTCCCCAATATTATGTCAAAAGCAGCTATCTAGTTTCAACCCAGAACTGTTCTCTATAGTGTCCAGAAACAATTACTTTCACTCATTAGAACCTTTAAATAAACCAAGTTCAAGTATAAATATATCCCACATAATACAAGTTGACCTGTGCCAGAGTCATATGTGGCTTAAGCAATAGTGTGTTTTACATGAGTTAACCTTTGAACATTTCACAATTCATGATTACTTCCTGCCCTAGGATATCAACAATCACTTCTTTGATGATCCCTTGAACAGACACATTACAATCAATGATTGCTTCCTGATACATATAACATGAGCAACTTGATCTCCCAAGAGCCGAGCTGTTGCATACATCTATAGTCTTTACCAACTGTAAATGATATTCCACTTTTCTAAATGCAATAGTATGATGAGCTTTAACCATTTAAACTAATGGGAGCCTGCCTTAATCTTTCTGACCAAATTACAGTCCCAATATTACAAGCAAGTAAATATTTGTTTTTTTTTTTTACCTATGGGCCACTGGATGATGCTGGAACTTTAGCCCTAAAATGCCAATGGTTAATCACATAATAGCACTTAAAAGTCACAAATAAAACCAGACCAAGTACAAAATACAAATATGAGCTTGTTTAGTTCTAGCTCTGACTGTAACGTGTAAATAAAGACCATGATATTGTTAGTACAACCACAGATTTTCTGTGCTATATATGGGCTGTAACAGTTCCTATTTATGTACGTGTTGACATATTCCATGCCAGAATATAAAAGGATTTCCTGTGTTACAGGTGCTTTAGAGATCCTATTGATACTCAGCTTGGTATCATAAATTGGGACTGTCTCATAAAACATGAGAATTTAGGCTTCTGTTGAACAACTTATTAATAAGGCAAATTCACTGAGAGAAAACCTACATTTCACTATTAACCATTTCATGAGATCTTAATAAATAAGATAAATATCACAAGAAAGACAATCCCAATTTCCCCCCAATATTCACATCACACACATGGGTTCTTACTTGCAACTCACACCAGCTTCCCAAAACTTGTTTTCTCAAATTTGGTCAATCAATCATGCAACACTTTAAGATCAAACTTCATTAGCACAGCTGATGTGATAAACTGTTTTCAAACTGTTCTCGGTCCTCCTACAATCTTATCTCTATATATTATTCAGCAAAGGTTTGCATACATGGTGACATAAAACCAAAGGCTTCTTAATGTGTATACCATGATTGTAACTTGTTGCATATTGTCAACACCAGAAGGGTACTGCAAATCCTTTAAGCCTATAAAGTGTAAAGGAAGAAAACATTAACAAGTAAGATAAATAATTGAAGGTAGTCTCAAATTCAAGAGCGATAGTATGTCCATGTCCTTGTTATCATGTGCCTGTATCAAACAATCACACCCCAGACAATGTCACGTGTTTGCAATCAGTATGAATCTATGATACATTTTATCCTATTTCTTTTTTTAAAGCAAACACCAATTGTCAGTGCTGAAAACCGGATAGAAGCTGACCTTCTGACAAGTTAAACATTCCTTTAGACAAAGAACACTGATAACACTTTATGGCTTCTTGTATCAGTAAACACAGGTTAACCTTTGAAACCACTCAGTTTTCTCTACAAGGCTCCTGTTAAGCTGAATACCTTAACTGTTTATCTACTGATATTTAGCAAGGCCCAGTACCCAGTAAAGTAACATATCTATTACTATTAGTATTATAGACCCATCAGTTTCAAGAAATACAGACAGCCCAGGTATTCTATCTTTATTATAATTTAATATTTGTACACCGAGTGTACAGTTCAACCATTTTAATCTGGCATTTGACATAAACAAACATATTCCTTGATAAAGGATTTCCCTCCATTATACTTTAGTCCATAAGTCCTAATCCAACATTTTGCTTTATGCGGCTCTGGCACCATTGCTGATTACGATAAACTGTATCCGCCCAATCTGACACACCTCTGTGACCTCCCTGCCAATAAACATAAAAAGGCTCATTGCTGCCCATGCGAGAGTCCCCTGTCAGGGAGAACAAACTAGACTCGGGGTTTTGTAATGACAATCTAACTATTTAGCCATGACTTAATTTAGTTTGGTTGGCCGCCCCGAGACAAACCTCAACCTTCTACCAAACAGCTACCCTGAGTCCCTGCCAGATACTATTGAGCTATCCCGCATTGTGGCACAGCTGCCTATCTAAAACATGCAGACTGCAGGTAATTATCACACCATAGATGCGTGGTGACCACAGGTGACATGCTGAGTGACATATTAGATATTTTAGATCTTGTGTCAGAGAGGAAAAAAAAAGACCAAGATGATGAAGATTCAAGAAGAGTGTGACCTGAACATGGACGAAGAGCCCTGGCCTACAGCTTAAAAACACAAGACAGGGTCTGCACTATCTGGTCCTGTAGTTGTACCCAGAGACATATACCAAGAAATTCAGCAAGCACAATTTGTTCCTGTGCCATATGTTCTCAAAGTTTTACTTGTTCATGACAACAAGCTGAGCACTCTGGACAGGTTCTTCGGCGCCATTTACCTCAATTGCTATTTACCCCTGTGTGAACCACTTAATAAATATATAACATTAATACTATGTTCATATAATTCTTGTGTTTCACCTTATTTACATGCTGCTATATTCTGGTGAAACTTTGTAGTTGAACAAAGTATATTTTGCACAATTTTTGATGGTTTTGATTTACTTTCCTCCTTTTTTCTTTTATGCCTATTTTTTTCAATAAAATAATTTTAAATTACATGTTTAAGGTACAGCAGGCATTGCTCTTCCCTGGGTTGTCTAGAGTGTATTCTGCTGGGGATGTCCTTGATACATAAACTGCCAAATGTGTAATCCATCAAATTTCTTAATCTGTGATGGTGCCGGATTAAAGGAGTTAGACTGTATACATATTGCCTGCTGCTTTTTGTTTTTACAGCAATATACACATGATAACCATAAAAAGGTCCAAAAGGCCCAATGCTCAAGGGAGGCTGTTGAGCATTTGACAATCTCATAAAAGGAACTCATTACTTTATCTGCTGAGATATTTTTATATAAACAAGCAAATTCGTGAAATTCATGTCCCCCACTTCTGCCTCTTGTTATTTTAGCTTCCTCAATGTTTTAGTTTTAATTTTCCCCTGAAGATGTCTCCACATGTAATAGTGCCTGTGTTTTAGTTTTTATTGTCCCCTGAAGATGTCTATACGTCATAATTTTTGTTGTGCATTGGAAACAAAACAGAATTTTTTGTTTGTTATGGAGCTGGTCATATCACTGACCTAAATTTGAATGAAACTGGATAATAGCACTGAAACAAAACCTCATGGATGGACCAACAGCCAAACCCAAATCAATGCCCCCCCCCCCCCCCCATTCCGCAGAAGCGGGGGACAAGAAATAAAACAAGGGACCTATGGGTCACTGTGCTCAGCTGACGTTAACCTTGAAGGTAAAAAATCTAAAATATAACTAATGGAGATAAAGTGTAAGAGGAAGAGGTAATAAAGGCCATGGTTGGTTTATATGATTGGTTTGAATTGATGAGCAATAAATGGTTGCAAAAAATATTTTGTGACCTGACCATGTGTTTCCTAATGTTGAAACTAAAGCATGTGAGCAGTTTGTGAACAAATGATCTGTACTATTACCATGATCATTAGTTGGTTTTTTCGATTAACTGTTGACATTTCAGTAGTTTACACATTTGTTCAATTGAATCTATTTTTTTGTATAATATATATTATTAAATATATATGTATTTTTTTTATGAAATGTATACAGTTAAAATATAGCTAATTAACAACATAAAACAGGGCAAACAAAGCCTGATCTCAAATTCTGCTGAGGCAGGAAAATAATGAACAAACGTTTGTATTAAATCCTGATTTTTTATCACATCAATTATTTTCTAATTTAAGTTTATATTTCTATAAATTTCCAATATAACATATATATCTGAATATAAAAGTTGATTCATTATTCTCAATTGCATCATCATAAAATCTCAATCTTGTCAGATAACACCACATCATGCATACAAATGTTTATTTATTTTTTACCACAAAAATATATCTTTTAAATCTGTAAAACAATAAATATCTAAAAATAATACTTGATTTAGATTTCACAATTTTTAATTGTGTCTTTATTTATCCATAATGTGCTTCATATTTTATAATAATTTAAGCATACTGATGGGTTCATTTATATTTGTTAAAATCATTTAAAAGAAAATTGATTTCTTTAAAAATGCTACATTACACAACATTGCATCTTCTGGATTACACCTTGAATTATTTTTTCAAGGAATGTTTTTGCATATCGGAGTGGAAACAGCATTACAATTAAGGAGATACAGTGAAAACAATAACAATTACTGCATAACACTTGGTGGGTTTGCCGGGGGGGGGGGGGGGGGGGGGGGGGGGGTGATATGAGAATAACTGTACACCTGTCACAGCAGGGGATCTCCCCCAGTGACTGTAACAAATCAGAAACCCTGGCATAGCTGACTTCCAGTGACCTGGAGTGGGACCCTGCATCTGTAATCAAAGCAAGTGACTACAGAAAAAAATCAATAACTAGCTTAATTTTCAAGCTTTTATTTTCAAATTTCAGATTTAGACAAACTAAATATTTATGTTTACATGCTGTGAAAATTAAATTAATGGTGCTTACAGGAAAAAAACGTGCCATGGTCAAAGTTGGGCAAAATTTAAGGTACTGATTTTTTTATGCTAATAACTTAAAAAATTTACAAAATTCAGATCTAATTTCGGGTAAACAATTGAATCTTAATTAAACATAGTTATATACTTGATAAAATAGACTAGTTTCAAAATTTTTCATGTTAAGTGAGTTATTATTTTTCCTGATTTTTTACAAAGTCCATTATGTTTGGGCCCATAACTTAAAAGAATTTATACTTTACAGACTTAATTTCTGGCATGTACATAGGAACTATATAGAGGAATATTTATGGTAAATATGAGGAAAAACAGATAAGTGGTTTTGATATTAGGCAGTCCTGAAGTGTGAAAATAGGATTTTAATAAAAAATTGAGGTTTTTCCTTAATTTCTCAAAGGAACGAAGTCGCAAAGACCCCGTTTTTGGCTTGGTAGGAGATCTTGGGGACATCTAACATTATGCTGAATTTTGGATTCCTAAGTCTTACAGTTTCAAAACGTGCCTAATCTACGGACGGACAGACGGACGGACGGACGGACAGACGGACGGACGGAGGACAATGGACCACGACTATAGCTCAGATGACTTATAGTCAGCTGAGCTAACAATAGACCTTTTCCATCTAACTATTGACACCTTTCTGCGGTACCTGACATGCATGGTTCAGGGGGCTGGTAGCCTACGTGTGAGGCAGTCAATGCAGCTGCATTTTTGGGCCCTTTTCAATTAACACAACTCAAATCCTGATATCAAGAAGTAGCAAAAAAGGCAGGCTGAGGCATGGTCATTAGACAACTCATGAGAGGTTAGCAGACTAACTGTGCAGACCTAAACCCCGCTCAAATATGTGCAATGCCCAAAGGTCTATTCAGAAATGAATCTTTTGTTAGTTTGTAATTTTGCCCATGAGACTATGTAAGATTACATGTATCTGTCCCTAATTCTGAGTCAGACTTAGCCTGGGAAAATCAACACTTTTCTTTTCAGAAGGTATGAAAGATGTCAGTGTATTGGGATAATGTCAAGAAAAATTCAAAACAGCAAAACATGAACAACTAGATGTGTCCGAACGACACGAATGCCCCCGCCTTGGGCAAATTAGAAACATTTGTTAAATTTTGAAAAATTTCTTAAGTTCAGGAGATGTCATATGGTCAACAGTAGGTCAACAAGGGCAAAATGCAAACTATCTGTTACGGGTCATTATCTGCCCACACATAAAAAATGAGGGTGGTATCTGCAGGCACTGAGGAAAAAAAGTCGGTACATATGCATTTGTTATGAAAATTTCTATTTTTCATGAAACTTTCTATGTTCAGGAGCAGTCAAATGGTCAGAAGTAGGTCAACTGAGACAAAACAAGAACTTGATCTGTAACTGGTCATTATCTGCCTATCAGGCCTGTATCTGCAGGCATTGCGAAAAAAGTCTGTACATGTGCGTTTTTTTATGAAATTTTCTATGTTAGAGCATCTTCAAATGGTCAAAAGTAGGTCAACTGGGACAAAACATGAACTCTATCTGTAACTGGTCATTACCTGCCCACACACCAAAAATCAGGCCAATATCTGCAGGTAGTGCAAAAAAAAGTCAGTACATATGTATTTGTCATGAAAATTTATATTTTTCATGAAATTTTCTATGTTCAGGAGCCATAAAACAGTCAAAAGTAAGTCAACTGGGAAGAAACGCGAACTCGATCTGTAACTGGTCAATATCTGCCCACACACCAAAAATCAGGCCAATATCTGCAGGCATTGCGAAAAAAAGTCCATACATGTGTATTTGTCATGAAAAAATCTATTTTTCATGAAATTTTCTAAGTTTAGGAGATGTAAAACGGTCAAAACTAGGTCAACCGGAACGAAATGCGAACTCAATCTGTAACTGGTCATTATCTGCCCACACACCAAAAATCAGGCCAATATCTGCGGGCATTGGGAAAAAAAAAACAGTACATGTGTATTTGTCATGAAAATTTCTATTTTTCATGAAATTTTCTAAGTTTAGGAGCCGTAAAACGGTCAAAAAGTAGGTAAACTGGGACGAAACGCACACTCGATCTGTAACTGGTCATTATCTGCCAACACACCAAAAATCAGGCCAATATCTGCAGGCATTGCGAAAAAAAGTCCATACATGTGTATTTGTCATGAAAATTTCTATTTTTCATGAAATTTTCTAAGTTTAGGAGATGTAAAACGGTCAAAACTAGGTCAACCGGGACGAAATGCGAACTCAATCTGTAACTGGTCATTATCTGCCCACACACCAAAAATCAGGCCAATATCTGCAGGCATTGGGAAAAAAAGTCAGTACATGTGTATTTGTCATGAAAATTTCTATTTTTCATGAAATTTTCTAAGTTTAGGAGCCGTAAAACGGTCAAAAAGTAGGTAAACTGGGCGGAAACGCGAACTAGATATGTAACTGGTCATTATCTGCCAACACACCAAAAATCAGGCCAATATCTGCAAGCATTGCGAAAAAAAGTCCGTACAACTGTTTTATAACGGAAGGACGGACATGGGTAAAACTATATGCCCTGGCCACTTTGTGGCAGGGGCATAAAAAAAATAAATCTTCAAAATACATGTAGTACAGTACTACTAAATTTTTCAAATGCTGTACTTTGCCCAACATATACACACACAAAAATTTCATAAAAATCTTAACCACCCATTGTTTGTTAAAGTGGCTAATGGCATGCACATTGATAGGCAAGTCTCATGAGCTTTTATATTGCACTGCAGCAATGTCATAAACTTTTAAACAATGTAATACACGACTATGAAAGTATTGATGGCCGATATTTGGTGGTATCCTAAATGTTCACCATCAACATGTAGGGCAAGACACTGACTTTTATTCTCTAGGGCAGCGAACGATAAAATTCACCTGCCCAAAAGTGTCTGTCACCTGCCCGAACCTTTTTTTTCATTAGAGTATTAATTCATTTACACTTGTTCAGTTCATTACTTGTTCCCAAACACTTTTGTCCATTCAACCAAAGGGCACTGCTGCACTGATAGATTATATTTAGAAGTTTATTCCAAGAGTTCATGGAAACTGAAGAACTAAATTCTCTTGCAATTTATGTGATAAAAACCAGTATCACTGATGCTGAAAATTTTAAAACCATAATTTATTATATGCAAAAGAGTAAATTTTCATCAAGTTGGCAATTTACAGTTACCATAAAATTTACCAGTTCCCCTTTTGACAAAACTGTAAATCTGCCATTTTTAATCAAATATATTTGAGCTTGAGACATTTCTCAACATAACAGGTTCCACATTATATCAGGACAATCATCTTTCTGCACGTCTTACCTGTGAAGGTGGAGTGGCGCTTCATGCAGCATTGTGTAGTATTGCCGCACAAATTCACGGCCAACGCATTGTGGGCCTGGAGTTTCCATGACCATGACTTTGGACTACTTTAGGGCAATCTGAAATCATAACAAAAGGTACATGTTTATCAAATCTGAATTAAATATCACCTATTATAAATGTAAAATTATACAAATTCCAAAGTATTTAATACTAAACAAGGCCTACAGGCTTAATGCGAACCTGTGCAATGAGATTACACCAGGTATAATGCTTCAATGCTGGACCATTACTTTCCAAGAACATGTGCAACATAAATATGAACAATGCAAGTACTAAACACTTAGAACAAAAAACAATTAAACAAACATCACTGCTGAAATTCTGGCATGGGTGCACACAACACAAAACCCCAGACGGGTAGTCAACAAGCAACTACGTGTATCCGCCAAAATCAGAGTGGGAAGGGTGAAGTGAGGCATGGATTGAGTGGCAAGGGGAAATGTGTATGTAGGTTGTGCCACCTATCACAAAATCAAGAAAGCTATCCAAGTTGTATACAAATGCAAAATTTTAGACAGATAAGTCAAACCACTACTGAGATATGAGTGATTATAGCCCACAGCAGACAAACAGACGGATGCTGTGCAAAAATGAAGGAAGGTGGTGCCCCCAATTTGGGTATGATTATAAGCTATGTGAGATCAGGGGGATATGTCAAACAACTCCTGAGATATAAGCCTGAATGTCTTCAGCATTTACAAATATGTAGGTGGCACCACCTGTCATAAAATCAAGAAAGCTGTCCAGGATGTATACACATGCAAAATTTCAGGAGGATAAGTCCAATCAATGCAGAGTTACGAGTGATTTTATCCCAAGGCAGATGAACAGCTGGACACTGTGCAAAAATGGTTGCAGGTGGCGTTTTTAAGTGTATGTTATAAAGCTATCCAAGGGGTACATTTGTGCAAAATTTTTACCCTAATCTGTCAAACAGTTCCCGAGATATGTGGGTTTATGTGTGGAAACAGAGGCACAAATGGAGGCTGGGCAGAGAGGAAAGGTTAGAGGTCAACCAAAATGAGGGCGCAGCAGTTCGCAAGTGACCCGATCATAATTCTGAATTTCAAAAAAATTTTGCCCAGTGGTTACGGAGGAGTTCTCTGGAAACCTATGCAGCAGTGGCAGTGGCCTCCGACTGAAAAGATAGTATCTGCAAAACTTTGTTTTGGCGGATACAATGATTGTAGCTGGCACAAGTCTTGTATACAACGAAGAGATACATACATATGTCCAATGTCAGACTGATAGGTCAAACTGCTCCTGTGAAATAAGTGCCACCAGTCTTGTACACTATAAAGCTACCCGATCTGTATAAACATGCCCAATTTTGGGCTGATGTATCAAATTCCTTTGTAGAAATAAGCAGGCGCATACACTGCAAAAGTCAAAGTAGGTGGCACCACCTGTCTTGTAAATGAGAATACCATCAAAGACGCATAGACAGGTCAAAATATCAGGCCAATACATCAAACTTCCCCAGAGTTTGATGCACTGGGCTGACAAGGCTTATGTGAGCAAGGCATTTTCCCACAAGTGAACTATGAAAAATTGCTGCCTCAAGCTACTGCAATGAGTGAACTCTTGACCTGCACCTGGCTAGACTGAGTGAACTTTTGACCTGTACTTGGCTGCACTGAGAGAACTCTTGACCTGTTACAGAATCCGACACAGTTGGCAGTCTGCCAAAGCCATAAATAGATCCAGGCTGAACTTTGGTGCCAAAGCTGATGCAGTGAGCAGTCTGCCAAAGCTATAAATACTAGAATGCAGCTACTGCACTGAATGAACTCTTGACCTATACTTGGCTGCACTTCTTCCAATCCTGGTACTGTGCCAAAACTATTTATAGAGCTTACATCATCTTGGCTAATGGCCAACATCAATGCACTTGCAATCTGCTAATGGTAAACCAAGTGCTGCCATCTGTACACAAAAGTGGTCCCTCCTTGAAATAACTTGAAATTAATTTTCCCAATACAAAATGCTTTTCAGCTGACTTTAAAAAAAATATCAGGAATATATGTAAAATTATTACAGATGCATACTTAATGCAAAATTAAAACATAGATATGTCTCATTTATGGCAAATTCTTGAATTAAGTTGAGTAGGGATACCAATAATTTATAATCCATGTACAATTGTCTTTATATAGCCACAGAGAGCTGTATATCCATGATTGTAACATTGCCTGGTATGATGAATAACTTAAATCATAACTCTAATTTTTAAAAGCTTTTAAATACACTTTCTTTTCAATATTATCCAAAGATAACCTGAAATCTAAATGTCTAGTGGCACGATGTAATAGATGCTGATAAACTGGTGCCAGGCTAGATGTAACAGCATATCACAGCTAACATATATGGTAAAATGACTCAATTCAATCTCCATAATTCAGCCAAAAATCAGTCTTGTGGAACCAATAATGCCAATTATTATAAAAATTATTGTAGGGATTATTTGTAAAATATTTAACAAACTGGCTTCAGTGGCATCAGTCGAAAAACGTTTCGCAGGTTAATAACTCATATGGGAAGATTTAGCAAACTAGCTAAGTTCAGCTTCCTGTAACTCAGCCAAAAAGCACTGAAACAAAACCATTTTAACAGAATTGAATTATCAACATCTGAGGATAATTAATGTGTGAGATTTAAGAAATTGGCCCAGTGGTTTTTGAGAAGATCTTTCTAGCCACTGAGCTAAAATGGCCTTTTATGGCATATGACTAAATTTAGCTTCCAATAACTTAGCCAAAAGTCAGTGAACAGAGACCATTTGAACAAACTTCAGAAAGCAGCATCTTCAAGGACACATCATGATCTTAAAAAATTAGACCCCCAACTGTGCACTTTCTTCCTAGGGCCTTAAAAAATATCCAGGCTGATACCTTAAGATAGTCAAACCTAAACCTGCTGTTTGTCTGATCTACCTTATGAGAAAACATTCATTGAAAGAAGAAAAAAATATAACAAAGGAAAAAAACACCCACTCAGACAACTTGAATTCCTGCAACAAGAAATGTTGAGTTCTATAGCATTCTTTCAATGCAACTGAATTCCAACAATGCCAATAGTCCAAAGCTGATATAATAGTTGTGGGATGATTACATTGTTCTTCTTTTGCTTAAACCAAGCACTCAGTCACCAAAGGCAACTATTGATGACACCATGCCAAATATAAACATGTGCTCTTCCATGCTGCTTTT
Source organism: Sipunculus nudus (assembly GCA_026874595.1). Taxonomy (NCBI): domain Eukaryota; kingdom Metazoa; phylum Annelida; class Sipuncula; order Golfingiida; family Sipunculidae; genus Sipunculus; species Sipunculus nudus. The sequence goes on from CM049307.1 coordinate 58,998,441, forward strand.
ATACATGTTATAAACCAAAGCTGATTCTTCCATACTTTTGTAATAATCTACTGGGTGAACATAATATCATCTGTATTTGCTCTGGAGTGGCTGAAATAAGAGGCCTGAATGTTGTAACAGTTCAATGGAGCAGGTTCATAGAGGGATGGGACATATGGGCATGTGGTTTGTTGACAGAAACTTATTAACCAGCATGCAGGGCTACAGAAGTGTGCTGCAGCAATTAGCCCATACTGCCATCTGCATGTCCAGTGCCATTACAGCCCACTGCCACCAGAGTCTAGGATCAGCGTCATTCAGAGTTCCTTTACATCTTGAATCAAGGATTTCAATGCAACACTAGACAATATAAAAAAATTTTGTTGTCATTATGGAGCCCCCTTATAGCCCACAGGTACACAGTCACTTGATATTTAGAAACCAGTATAGTTTTTAACTTCACCTGTGAGAAAAATAAAGACTAACTCCCCCTGGTGGTGGTGTAATGGTAAAATGAGGTGCCGGGCTCATGACAAAGGTCGTGGCTTCTGATCCCAGTCAGACCCTCACAGTGCCAAGACCAGGGATGTGCTCAGAATAATTTGAGTGGCGGGAGGGCGGGCCATGCACGTGCAATGGGGGGAGGGGGGGCACGGGTTATTTAAAGTTATACTTTTATTTTATATAGACGTGATTTGTGATATTTCAGCTGCATGAATAATTAAATCATTAGTAATATTAAAATGTATTATTGATTCCCAATATGCCGACAGCAATGCCACCACAACTAGCAAATTTGATTGTAAAACACCGTGGTGAACTCATCTGTCAGTTCAGATTCTGTCGGTCAGGATTTGTTGAAAGATTACTTCCATATAATATGGGTATTAGGAAGGACCATATCCAGTTTTTCGCGCTTAAAACCTGATACCAAACATCACATTTCACATTTTTACGGCAGTTTGGCCTCATTAGGAACTGTGAACATTCAAATATATTTGAATATTTACGTTGATTATCAATTAGTCAATCAAATAATGTTTGGCGCGTCATATGATTTCATAGCTGATATCAGCATTAGTCTTTCATACAGATCCAAGGTGGCACTACCATAGCAGCTACGTTCACTTCTTTCGTACCAAATTTTATTCATCAACATTCACTGAAAACGGGACATTGTGAAAGAGTACCTTCTATTAAATATTAATTTTGGGTGCCACTGGATGTCATCTAGTGTGGCAGACATGCACTAAGATATATCCGACAGGGGTCACTAATTGTAATACCAGTAAAACTCTGCGAGGTAAGCTTACATGTGTGTATTTTTGTTCATGGCTTAAACAATTTGAAAAATATCACTGCTGGGCGGGCATTGACACTTTCAAGTCAAGTGCCGGGTGGCAGGAAAGACTCCCGGCGTGGGCACATCCCTGCAAGACCCTTGGGCAAGGGTGCCTCTGTCCAACCAGCAGTAGAAATGGGTACCAGCGATGGACTAGCATCATATCCAGGAGTGTGCAACTCCTATGTCGCTTCACGCAACAGAAACTGGGATAAGCTCCAGCCTGATAAGCCAGTTAGCTCAGGTGTAAAAGCCTAATATTCTTTACCCAACTCCCCCTGCATGCTTGTTGAAGTTCTGACTGCTGGAATACTAGTCCTGCATTGATTTAAGTACTTACAGCTGCTACTAAAATGCCTTTTAAAAAAGTGATTCCATATACCAATAGATTTGACTCTCTTCATCTCTTCTCACTATAGCCCTGTTATGTCTGTATGGTTAATCCCGGATTTTGCGTATTAAGGCATCACAAAGCTTTTTGAGAACCTGATGAAACCCTCCCATATGCATACCAGACCTTGATGCCTCATGTGAATGGCATCATTGCTATGACAACACCAACAGCAGTCAGGCAAAAGACAGCTTGACCTGCTTGGTAACATACACACTGAAATCATGTATTCAGGTTGTCAATACATGGACCTTCATGTCCTATGATATCTCTGCTGTATGAACATTACATTCAATTGGCCAAATGTCAGAGCTTTGTAGACACTATCGCAATGTTCCCTCTGTCCAGATGACAGCAGCAGCTTCTGTGTGAACCTGTGTACTGGTTCCCTAAGCAACGTCTAATTTGCCAATACGCGAATCAGCCAGCATTTACATGCAATGCATTTTGACCGCGTTCTTTGATGTACACCTGAATATCTCATGCTGACTGGCTGAGCCAGCGTTAGCTCGAATTTGGTTAAACAGGTCCACTTCGAAGAGCAATGGTCTGATAAACAGTAACACTGAGGCTAAGTAAGGGTTAATATGTTAAAAAGTCTCACTGAATTCAACATAGGCATGGGGGTTGGGGTAAAAATATTAAGACTACCCTGCAATAGGCCATGACTGAATGAAAAATGTTGGTTTTGAAAAATAATTTCTGGGCAAGACCACCAATCACTACTTAAGTCACTAGAAAGACCTTAGTTCAATAAGGCGGTGATGTGTGGCGCTGACCATCCCATAACTGGTGGAGTTTACCAGTCAATAAAATAGTGGGCCACAGAGCCCTAACTTAGAACATGCACTTTAATAAATAGCTATAGAAGTATAACATATATTTTTTTATAAAGGCATGAAAGATGGATAGTTGATATTCCATGTTTATAGAGAATAACAGTGTTAGCAGTATACATTAAAGCTTTACTACTATCTTGCCACTGAAGTTTGCTTTACTGGCAAAGTGGTAGAATGTGCCATTTGTGTTCCACCAGAATATGGTTGTATAAATTTCAGTTTTGGCTGGTCAGTCAGCCTCACCTTTTGACAAATGGTACCCAATGTGAAATCTGGTGTGTTTGCCTCCCAAGTTCACTGATCAATGATGTGACCCAGGTAGAATACCCATGTTCTTTTGAAAGAATATCACAAGACTGGAGTCACAACCCTGCTACCTTGCCCATGAAGATTGGGGATACCAGTCGATTCGTCACCACAGTCATTTTGTCACCAAGTTACATGCGGTACCAAATGGTCAATTCGTCACCAATATTTTGTATGATAAAATGTTATCTATTACAACTAAAATTAAAACACACAATGATACCTATACTGAAAAGTTTGTTTGGTTGTTGATTCTTTTAATTAACGGCTCAGGATACACCATGCAAGGAGTGGATTACATATAAATACAAACATTGCACAGCATGGCCAACTGGCCGCCAATGGTATTCAGGGCTATTTATGTCACTGCTCACCGCAAACGATTCCCTCACAGCATGCCCGCTTGAAATGTTCTTTTATTTCACACACGCAGATGTTTTCATTAAATAAAATCCACGTCCACAATTGACACAAAGAAACAAGTCACCAAAAGAACTTTCTAAAATCTTAAACGGCCTTTGCAGAGTATAAAAGTTTTTTTTTTGCAGTAACTATATTTCCCCAGCCATATTTCATTCTTCTGTCAATCAATATTCTGTTCTTGTCATTCCCGATGCATTTGAATTGCTGATTTTAAGAACGTGCCCGGCCAAGTCCAGCCTGTTGCATTTTGACGGTCACTTCGTCACCAATTTCCGTTGGTGATGAAATGACTGTGGTGACGAAACGACTTGTTCCCATGTTTGGTATGGTGGCAATTGGTAGGCAGAATGCGCAATTCATGTGCAACTACTCTATTTCATGGGCGGCCATGTGTTCCATTCCCTCACTGTTCTCCTCTATTTGACCAATAAATTGCCACATATTTCATTCCCTCACTGTTCCCCTTCAAATGACCAATGAAATGACGCAAAATTGCTACACAGTCATGTTCACCTGTGAACATGAGGAAGCAATACTGAGGAAGTGGAACATGACCACTATTTAGAGAGTTCTAAAAAACACAGATACAATACCAAGATGTGGCCATCATTTATTCTCACCTGTGATCTCTGTTAATAAATGAAATATTCAAATAAAAATCAAAATATGTACAAGATATATGAACAAGGAAACCTTCATGTATCCATTCTACTCCTCTTTCTTGAAACAATTTCAGAAGCCTTGTGTCCAGGAGTTCAATAAAATTTAGAAAACAAAAAACCAAAGGAATGGCAAATCACACCATTATTCCATTAACAAGCACCAGATAAACTGGTTGACATGGTAACAGGGTAAGATGAAGCGAATCAGATATAAATTATCACGTGACAAATACAAATTTTCTTTCCCATCCGAACTGCAGCAAAGACAGTTCAAACAAAGAAATTTCACTGTTTTTTTCACACCTGTTGAACCGTCTTGCCCACCGAGCAGCAAGACAAAAGACCGGGCTTACTGCGTCATGTTGACTAAAGGAATGATAAAAATTGCTTGTGACAGGAGACCCCTACTACCATGACATCAGCAACTGCCATGACAAATTTTACGACATCCGTGAACAAGAAAAAAAAAATCTGCTAGTTTTCAAATTACTAACCGTATGACTACAGAACAGGAATATGCATCCTAACCTGGTTAAAAGAACAAAAAAGCGACAAATATAAATCTACAAAATGAACTACTCTTCGCGCTTTCTGAGAACATGCTTGGGCGATATACAAAACAAGGCTTATCGCTCCCGCTAAATTTGGATATTCTACCGGAAATATACCATCATGCTGGCGAGCCTGATATTCCTCACAAACTATTACAATGAATTATTTGTTCAAAATTTAATACCTAACTGTATAAAGAGGGAAAAACGTGGATTACAAAAGCCTGTTCTTTCAGTCACTCCGGTGGGCGAAGATAGAAACGTTCTCGAATCTGGGTCAGAATGAAAATGAATGGGTGGAATAAAGAGCAACTGCGCAGATTTTTAACCATAAGTTAGAAGCACTTTTAATGCTTAAATTAACCTGCCACTGTAACTGCTATTCTAACCACTCATTTTCATGTAAAAAATCAAAGCCTTCCCGGAAATTTTCTACAAGAATTATGCCCTTCGCCGACACCATGCGGGATCCATGCGCAGACAAGGGGAATGCCGGCGATCGTGGTCTTCCGAGTCACAATAAAATTATAATTCTCAGGTCACGGACTTGACTCCTACCTTGAAGTGGACTTGGTAGTTTCTTGGAAGGTTGGGGTACTTAATTCATCAGAGCGGAGCCTTTGTGCTGTCCAAAATTAAGAAAAATATAGAAAATGCGCTGAGTCCTTTTCCTCAGCACATGCAATGCGCAGATGTGTATCAATTTCCACGAGGCTTTGCGCATATTTGGATGCCATGCACACAAAGCTGGGACCCCCAATGTTGCCCCCGGCCCCTACCCATGCATATCTATTTGCATTACAATAAAAAAGCAAGTAGAATTTTGTTTTTCAATCAATTCGTGCAAATATTTGGACTTGTATGATATCCAAATACCGATTTTAAAAGTTGGCTGATAAGGCAAATTTATGTAAGGCATAAATGTTTTTTTTATAAAGATATTCTTATAGTGTGCTGTGTAGAAAGGCATGGGCGATCATCCCGGTCACTTTTTACAGCGGAAAGAAGAATTTTCCGGCAACTTGACAGTAACATATGTTTTTGAAAATCGAATTGAAAATGCATATTATGAAATGTTCAGCCTTTAAGATAAATTTCAAGGATTGATTTTACGAATAGCTTTGCGGCTATAATTAGTCACATGGGCAGCCCGGAAGTTTTCCAAGCCAGCGCTCACTACGCTTGCGCACGGTTGTCATAGGAACCTCTGCACGCTATATACTGTGGGACAGGACCTTGGAACTTTTGGGGCGAGCACTTGTTATTCAAATATTTTTATAGCCGACATCCAGCAAAAATAAACATGTGCGACTGGGCTTATCACCACGAAGCTTTGCGGAAGGCAAGAGTTATTGAGAGAAAATTACATGCATCAGCTAGATTAGCCCAACAGCAAGTAAGTTTTTAATGAATAATTTATATTTAATAAATTAATAATTATTAAATTAATGTGAATAGTATACTATTTATTTTTAAATCATAAATTTAGTTTAACAGTACTACAGTTTATTTTCAAATCTTGGCATAATTTGTGAATACATAATAATCTGTTACCCAGTGCCCAGGCAGTGGGTTCTTATAATTGAATTATTAATTGTTGATATTGTTAAATAATAATAATATTCTTAATAAATAATATTTATTATTTAATTTTGGTCTGTTTAATTCTGAAAATATATTATTTTGTGTGAATTATTGTTCCAACTCATAATTCATAATACATGGTAATGCCTGACCCTTTTATAGCTAGCACATTTAAGTTGCCATAACATAAGACCAAAAACATTGAGAGGCAGATCACAGGCCTTGCCTATCCCACTGTAAAATGCTGAAAATTGTGAAATGTCATAAATCTAGAGGTATGGTGTAGCTTATTGGTTATGTGTATTACTGGTGGAGTTAAAGGTACCTGGTTCTGTCCTAGCCGCCGACAGGGGTCCATCTAAATACCCAAAACACCGGTGTTTTGGGTAGGTGTGTCGTCATGAAACACCAGGAAACACCCTTTAAAATTCAAATTTGAAGCAAAACACTGGCAACATTTAATAAATTATCACCTGTTTGCAAATGTCAATGCTGAATTGTGCCACTATTTAGTAATAAATACAGAAAGCTATATTTTTTTGTACAAATGACAAGTGATCTACAATTGACAAGTGATCTGCTTGATTGCGACTTGCACCACTAGATGGCAACGTTATAGCTGGTGACCCGACTACCGCACGAAACCCTCGTTTTATCATTATGTCATAAATATGACACAATATTGCAGAAATATATTCATCAGATTATTTATCGATTGGTGTTATGTTTTGGTGTCTGATATGAAGTTAACCGGGTGTTTCGTGCTGTTTCGTCACATTTACCCAAAACACCAGTGTTTTGGGTGTTTAGTGGGACTGGCCGACAGCGCCACAACAGATTTCTAAGTCTGTTGCTCTGCCATAGTACAAAGTATAGTACAAAACAATCTGTTACTCCTAGTGGTGGGAGTCGGTTCATTTTTCATAATCGATCATCGGTTTGAGCAAACTGATTGATGATCGATTATTAATCGGTTCAGACAAATATATGCAATTATCAAAGAAATATGCAATTATCTGTGAAATTGTACCTGCGTTTCCCCGGCAGGTATTCTCCTCTCCGCACGAGTGTAACGATCCTTCCACACATAAAGACACAATTAGACAAATTTTAAGGATAAAATTTAGCGATCGGCAACGTCGGGTAATATCTCTCATTATGGGAATTTAGAGCATCTAAGAATGTTAGGCCTAAAGAGGGGCTGTTTTTCTAGCACATGAAGGCAGATTTTATGGGACCAGGTGCGCTAGGGGCAGATCATCCAAAATAAAATTGCAGACTTGTCCAAAAAAAATTCCAGCCGAAATCAAAATACTTGACCGGCCGGGTAGCCCCAACAATGGATTTTTTTAGGACGACCTAAAACCTGGCATTGGTTAAATAGATTATTTCTAAGAGAATCTCGCTAAATTGGCATAGACCTGGAGAATTTATGGAGTATTTTTTAGGCCATCCCGCCCATATTTTCCAATGTAGGCCTACATCTAGTTAGAAAACTCTCCGCTAATTCTGCAGCTCCCTACGAGTTCAAAGATAATAAGTTGATAAATCCCCCGCTCTGGCATCTACCGTGTCATACTCAGTTACATACGGACGTTGTTTGGGAACACAGACTCATTATATGAAGCACAGAATGTGGTAAAAAATGGAAGAATACTTTTTGCCTATAACATAAAGGCAATTTTCGTGAAAGAAATTCATTATTATGATGTAATCGATAGTTGCTTTTGGTAATCGAGCGCTTGAAAGTGGCAGCAAACCGACTGACTTTCGATAAAACTCGATGATCGGCCCATCGCTAGTTACTCTTAGAAAGGAAAATGAATATAAATATTTCCTATTGTTGTAACATACCAGAGTTCACATTGTATGTTGAAAGGCCTGTAATCTAAAATAACCAATCCGGAAAGCACTAAGCATTTGTAACATCAATAACTGATTCATTTAATGTCAAAAGAGAATTGAAGCATAAACAATCAGCGGTAGACATCTTGCATTTGGCACAGTCCAGTATAATATGCATCAGGTCTATGTACTATAATGTACATAGTTTCACTTCCTTGGTGCAAAATTAGGCTATAAATAGGACAGTAATAATATTTTTCAATGGTCAAAATACCCAATATTAAATACACACAGATGTACTGAACATTAAACAATGGAAATATGTTCATTCACACAATTGTGTATGGAGTGTTTTAATCATAGGGAACTGCAGGGGCAATCTATGGACTCCACATTGTGTCAGTCACTAAGAAAACAATTGAGGAGTCCATTTTTACGGGCTTGTTCCATCTCTGCCAGAGACTTAGAGGTTATGTTGTGATCTCCATAGAATCTCAGAGTGCAGCTCTGATTCACAGGATATAGACTCTGGATTATATATACCACCCATGCGGGTAAAACCTGAAACCAGAGTGCTTAATAATACAATGTTATTCTTATCATGGTAATCAACAGACTGTACTGCCAACAAGTCAATGTACTTTTAAAGGAAACAAATACATGTGGGCTTTATTTTAAACCATTGAATCATAAACAAGAACTAGGATTTCTGGGATTCAAGTTATAGATTCATAGATGTGCATGTTGTTAGATCATTAAACACTGAACCAACAGGGTGAAAATCTTAACTGCCCAGTAAAAAGATAGGTCCAGATTTTCCTTTTTGTCCAGTTTACTTGTGTTCATTGGCCAGGTGGAGGAGTAAAAAATTAAAAACCTTTTCCCACTTGTTACTAGTTTGCAAAGGTGCTCAAAATATGGCACCAGAATTTCTTTTTTTTTTTGTCTGGTTTACTTGTGTTCTTTGGCCAAGTGGGAGAGTAAAAAAACTTCTTCCCATTTGATACATTGGTTTCACAGATTCTCAACAGATGGCGCCAAATATCAGGTACATGTATCTATTGCAAATGGATTACTTTGTCCTGTTCACATTTCAGTCTTTGTACATTTCTGTAACATTTTAAAGGAACTGAGGATTACAAGGACCATGCATATACATCCTCAGATAATTCTGTTGCGAGCCCTTTTCATGGTCAAATTAAAAATAAAAATGTTTGTAACCATATGGATAAGTTTCCATTATCAGCCAAAGTTTAGTTGTTACTCTTATTTGGTTATGAAGTTAAATATTGATTCTGTTAAATTATAATGCATTATTTGTTTTGTAAGTTTTGTTGATTGAAATTTTTGTTATCTAGAGTTAATACACCAAATAATTTGATAAATATTTACATATGAAAAAAATTAATCAAGCCCATATAAATATTTTTCAGTAATTACCTAAATATGAACCTTTGGTTCAAATCTCTTCAATATATACAACTGTGATATTTAAAAGGATAAAATAAGCATACATGTAGCATAAATTGGGGGGAGGAAACAAATGTTCATTCATACCATTACCTCATGATAAAGTTAATGATACATGGGTAATTGCATGCAGCATTGATGCAGGATTAAGTATCATGCCTAGTGCAAAAGGAAAGGGCCTTTTGACAGTCTGGTTGTTAATTAGGTTAATTAACAAATTGTCCAAATCAAGCCTGAAACAGGTAATCACATTTCTAGTGAGGTGTGATAAGTCTTTTGAGCAGATGCCAGTCATCACAGATGATGTGCACGTGTGTGTTAATGCATGGTGTAAATTAACATGGTAACATCCCCTTTGGCATGTTATCCTGGAGACCTGCACAATGGGTGCACTAGTGACCTGATATTTAATTGCTAATGAGGGTTCAGGTCCCATTATATTTTGAATGCATCTGAGGTTCACAAGTTTAAATCCAGATTAGTATATTTGTCATGATTTGGGAAGCAGTTGACAGGTTTCCTCACTCTGGCTAGTCCTAACCAAGGAGAAAATAATACTCATTATTGGTGGTTGATATTTAAAGATAGCCCATAATTAAAAAAATTAATTAAATTCTGCTGATCGGCAAATTTGACAATTTGGGTTTTCTTGCTGCAGTGTAACTTCACCATTTCAACTCAATTTTCAGCTCAGCTGACTGAAAGTCATCTTAGATATATTGCGATCACTCTTTGTCAGTCTCTCCTCTGTCTGTACGTTCACAGGGCACAGATCGAAACCACTGGACCTATAAACTTCTTACTGAAAACCCATAGAGATCCATATAAAATCTCCATGGAAACCTGAAATTAGGTCACTATGATCTGTATCCTCTGAGCTATGGGGCTCAAAATTACCCCGAGAAAAATTAACTAGAGACCCAGGGGGTCTCAACGCTCAGTTGTTTTTGTCTATAAGGAAATTTTGAAGAAATTTTTCAGAATGATGGTCCTGTGACCTTCACCTTTGACCTCTGGACCCTGAAAATCAAAATATTTCTAACTTAAGTGATGGGTCATTAATAGATCAAGTTTGAAGCCAATCCGTCTAGCCAATTGATGCAGAATTATCATAGATCTATAAACTAAATAACTTTGTGAATGGATAAGCCCAGTGACATTGATCTTTGACCCTAAATCGAAAAAAATTCTTCCCCTATTGGCAGGTGAGTAATATCTTGAAGATGGAAGGTTTGTGCTGAAAAGTTTGGCTTGAAATGCAAACACATTCCTTTTAAAGGGTCTGTAACCTTGACCTTTGACCTTTGGACACCAAAATTGACAGGGTTCTTACTTTAGTTGTGAGCCAAATATATAAATTAAGTTTGAAACCAATATGTCAAACTAAACTGGAGTTATCATCTGGAAACTAACTTTTGAACAGATGGCCCCTGTGACCTTGACCTTTGGATCCCAAATTAATATATGCTCTTCCCATACTGGCAAGTCCGCTAAATGTGCAAGATGGATATTTTGGGATGAAAAGCTTGGCTTAAAATGCAGCCATAATCTTTTTAAATAAGTAAGTCTTGTGACCCTGACCTTTGACCTCATGACTCAAAAATCATACAGATTATTTCTTTAGTGGTGGACCATTTGTAAGTCGTGTTTGAAATCCATATGTCAATCCAAACTGGAGTTATCATCTGGAAACAAATTTGTGTGGATAAATGGATGGACAGACAGACAAATAGACAGACGATGATTACTATAGGGCATCCACTTGTGATCAATAAACACACCAGGTTTTGGGACACTAGATGGAATGACAGCTGAGAAACTGACATGATTGTTGTCATTTTATAGAAAAAAAATAAAAAAATATTCATGAAATAAGAAAAATACAGGTGGCGCCACAACTTTTCGGGAACTGACAAAACTAGTCATGGTCAATATTCAAGGCAAATTTCATGACAATCCATGCATTAATTATCAAGTTATTGGAGGTTTTGTATCAAATTTTTTATTATTCTGGGGGGAGGGGTTACTTACAAGCCCCATAGCTCAGAGGATATAGGTCGCAGTAACCTAATTTCAGGTACCCAAGGAGATTTTTTGTGGACCTTCCTAGGTTTTTAGTTACACGCTTCTAGGTTAGTGGTTACGATTTGTGCCCTGCTTACGGACAGCCCGACGGACAACAGACAAAGTGCCATACCTATACCTCAGATCACTTACAGTCAGCTGATATGAAAGCTCCAGTATCTGAATAACTGTTGCATTGATTACCAATATTCCTTCCATGCATATGGATCATGGAGTATTTCATCATTTCCTGAAGATTGGTGGCGCCATCTTTTTTTATACACCCGTCTTATGACAGGAGTATAAAGGTTTACCCACCATCCATCCTTTAACTTTTAGTGTTGCTGCATTAACCTACCAGGGTTTTGATGGATTTTTGCAAAACTCACCATAGGTATATATTTACCACCAGATTATCTCGCCCAAGTTTGATTTTGAGCAATGTCCAAACATATAAGGTTACAGGTCACTTGGTTACTTTGTAGGGTAGCCGCAATAACTTAATAATAAAGAATGTAGAAGATTTTTTATTTAACTTATTAGAAATGTTTATCAATAAATTATCTCGCCTAAGTTCGTATTCCAGTGATATCCATGACCTATATTTTGTGAAATACAGGCTGAAAACATGAATTCGAGCACCCAGTCAGACGGAGCACAAATTTTATCTGCTAGGCCTAGAATCTTACATGACATTCAGACAGGTCCTCAGTAAATCTGCATAGAAACATGAAATTAGGTCATGGTGACCTATATTTTGCATGCTACTGGCAAAAACATCTGGGCAGTCTCCATGGAAACCTGAAATTAAGTCATGGTGACCTATATATCTGGCAAAAACATTTAAGCACCTAGACAGTCAGACAGTGTACAAAAATTAACTTTACTGTTGGACCTAGAATCATCTGTCTTGACATCCAGGGACATCCTTCAAAAATGTGCATGGTCATTTTTTAGCTCAGCTGACTGCATACATAAAAGGCTAGATTTCATGGGAATGGCTAGACATATGATCATGAAAATTTTTTGACTTGATACCATCTACAAAATTTGGCATTCAGATGATAAAATTCCTTTTGTGAATGTCTTCCTGTAGTCAGCTGAGCATCATGACCCATGTGTCATTAGTTACATAAGTACAGGTCAGTTCTATGTACATTTTTTATTAATTTTTAAAACAATTATAGTATCATACTATTTTCAATTGAATCTGTATATCTTTTCATAGTTCAGTTCTGCACTTGCATCAAGCCAATTTCATAATATAGAATACTTTATGGGCCTTGGGATTCCATCAATCATTAAAATAATTTGTACATGCTTGTGTTGCAGGTACCTTTATCAAGCAATCATTTTTTTTTTAATTCAGCTTATGGCATGTACATATTCATCAGTTTATTTTAGAATTATGGTGACCATTCATGCATACAACATTCCATGCAAATACATACTGACTAATTTTCTAATATATACATTGTATATTCTATACATATTTTATAACCACATTCACAAATAAATCATCACATGTGAATGAAACAAACTTGTTGTATCTTATAGGGATGTGAAGATGACACACATGATAAATACAGATCAGCAGACCATAGAGACCGCAGTGTACAAGATATCAGCCAGTACTACGCAAATCAACAGAGGTTTGTAATATTGAATTTTCACCTTGTTCATGATTAACTGCTTCATTCAAACTGTTAACACTTCATATTTTTTTTTATTTTCTAAAGCTGATACACTGAAAAACAAAAAGGTCAGGTACAGTACTTACAGTATGACATTATTTAATTATTATTGCATGAAATTTTTTGTTGACATGTTGTGAAGCACAAACCGAAATTATAAAGATATTGTTTGCAAACCTTTTGGTATAATTTATTGTTCATTATTGAGTTGACTTCTTGTGAAGCCTTATGTAATGAATTGTGATTGCAACTGTTATTTAATACTGCATTTTCAAGATTATTTAATCATAAATTTCACACGCATTTTCTTAATATATCAGATTTATGATATTTCATACAAGGAGCTTGATTCATTTAGATTGTTATATGCTAAGCAGAATTTTGTTGTACATCAGTGGTGGTCCTATTGAATTTCTATATCATATGCAGAGGAAAAATCACTGTTAAGCTATGAGTTTCTTACTTAAACCAAATGCACATAAAAATTATGCTTGGCACAAGTACCTTTGCTATCTGCTTTACTGGATGATCTACAAAATCATCAAGCCAAGATATACTCACCACATCCTAGATTCAGCTTTTTATTGTCTTGCTTGCCACTATAAATAGTCATTAACTCATTTCTTTATTAATGCACACTGTCCCCAAATACAATCAATATGAAGAGTGATGACATTGTTTTTATGAAAATAAAGATTAAAACATAAGTGTGTAAATGTTGCCATTGAAAACTTCATACAATACATCTTCAGAAAAAAGCAGGTGAAAAGCTGCACATTTCTGCTTTGCATATCTGCATATTACCAAGCTATAGAAAATCAAATGGTTCCTAAAACCAACATTTTCAACACCATTATTAATTTCATCATACTTTTTAAACATCAGTTAAAAATTGGTAATTTTAATCATGCAGTTTCCTCCTTAATGTCCTTGCACTAATTGGGCATTCAGGCAGCAATTTGATTGAGCTATTTTTTATGAATGCCCGGTAGGTCCCAAGAAATTGTCTGACATCATCCAAATACAACAACTCAAAAGAGTTATTACAATTACATGTATTTAATTTTAAAAAACCTCATCTCTTCTCAGCAACTCAATGGTGTTTTCTGTAATCTTTTAAATGAATAAACTCATAATTAACCATCATATGTATGAGAAAGGAACAAGAAATCAAACAAATGAGATTTTAGTGAGAAGCCACTGAATAAAAAATATATCAAATTTGATCAAATTTGTGCATCAGAATTTTTAATAAGTAACGAAAAAATCTTGCTTTAAATAATAAAATTAATATCCTATAGCTGCATAATTTTCAAAATAATGAAATTGAGATTATAGCAAATTTATTAGCAATCCCACTGAGAATTAAAAGTTTAAATGTCTGTATGACAGGACAAAAAAATTAACTAACATTACTGTATTATGATGAATGTAAATATTGAAATTTACATTCACACAGTGTAGTAATTTTCTAGTTACATACTGCAATAGTTAGGCACTCCACCATATCATAATATAGAGAATGTAAATACTGGAATTTACATTCAGTTTGTTATCATAATCCAGTTAGCTTCACACCAGTAGATCCAGGAGTTAACTGAGTCTTTGAAATTATTAAAATTTCTGCATGTTTAGTCATTAGATATTTTTAATACGATAACATTTTATTATTTTTGTTATTGTGAAGAGATCTTTAGCCCTGATGCCCGTCTCTGCCTGTTCCAGGCAAGGCCTGACACGGTTCCGTGTGAACGAAGATGGCTTCAAAAATCGCTACAGACAAGGAGAAGAACAGCTCCCTCACACAGACACAATCTACCCTGTCATATACCCATCAACAGACAATTCTGATTACACCGCAGACCCAAATCGCACAAATAGGAGAGAGAATGTTAATGTTTCAAAATATGACGCTAGACGCAGAGTTAATGGCGATTTCGATATCAAAGTATTACAAGCAATGCGGGATTAAACTGATGGTTAAAATTACCTGATGCTAAAAAGCCTTTCATATTCACTACTGGTCATTGTTTCAATATCTATATTTTTTTCCTTAGTAATTTTATGTTCATTACTGTCTAACAGTTTCAGGTATTTTAAGTCTTATACCATGAACTAAGCATCTGCCTGCATTATAAACCATTATTAAAAATGGAAAGTATTAAACTTTCAGTTAAATCCCCACAGCTCCAGTGTACTTTTCACTTTTTAGGTGCATGTGTTGATGTATGCAATCTTCAAGTTTTCATTGCAAAAAAGTACAAGCTTAAACCAAAAAAAAATGTTAGGAATATAGATTTCTCAGAGTATTAATTAACTTGTACTAAATAATATATTCAAGATAGAACAATTTCTAAATATAATCACTCAAGTACCTGCTTTTTATTCTGGCTCATCTGTGATAGCAATCATGTCATTTTTTCCTAAGTTTTTTTTTTTGTATCCACACTGCACAAACCTTCCTATTAAAATGAACAAAAATTGACAAATACGAAATCAATCATATCACTGCTTGTATAAAATCCTGGACATTAAACATTTCATATGTCAAGTTGTTAGAAGAGGTTTTCACCAATTTAGTTTCAAACCATAAACACAAAATTAACACCTGTCTCTGCAACAAAATATCATTCCTCATTATAAATAGGTTCCTTATGCTTAATATCTATCAGCAAGACCTGAGCTACACTTTGTTGAACCTGCAAAAAACAACCTGAGTGCTCCATTGCACCAGTGATTGCTTTATTTCAGACTTGACTATATGATGCACTCAGGTGATCTGTACCCCCAGCACCCGGTTAAACACCGCAAAGTTGATAACAACCCCTTTGATCAAGTGGCAGTGCTCATGCAAACGCCTAAGACACGACCACCAACCCATGAAGTCAAACCAAGGAAGCCACATTTCAAAGTCTGACACTGGAGCCTTCAGCTCTTATCTTTCCAGGATGCAATATCAGACCAACTCCTTTGATTCTTAATAATTTTGTATAGAGCAAGGCAAATGGTGCAGTAATATTTAGGGAAATATGATTTAGTATATTCAAAATATCAGCAACAAAAATCGTATGAGGGATATCTCCATGTGTATTTATCATATCATGTATGCAAAAAATGCTGCCTTTTATTTGACAATATCCAGAGAAGGGCATTCACTGAAATACATGTATCATCTTTAAGCATTATATTCAGTTTACAAAGGTGTTGTATTACAATTTGTAAATAAGTCTTGTGTCTGGCAGGTCAGTGCACCAAGTTTACAGTCAGAGGGTTGTAATAAGTTTGGTCATCCATGAGCAGATGAGAGGATTTAATAGGGTGACAGGATCTGACACAGGACAAATACTGATCATGATACTGATGAATCATTTTGCAACAATCTTTAATATGATAAGCAGAAGCGGATCCAGGGGGGGGGGGGTCCAGAGGGTCTGGACCCCCCCCCCCCTTTTTCATCAGAAACAACGTTATTTTAAGGGGTTCAGACAAAATTTTGCTGCCTGGACCCCCCCTTTTTCAGACCTGAGGACCTTTTTTTTAGGGTTTTCATTTGTCCTCCTGGGTTGGACCCCCCCCCCCCTTTTCCTTAATCGTGGATCCGACCCTAATAAGGGAATGAACTTTTCTATATCAGGTACTGAAGAATTTCGCCTCCATCCAAAATTTGTCAGAGGAATAATTCAGCTTGTTTACTCTTTACTTAAGCAGTGTGTAATGTATTGTTATTCTAGGTATTCCAATGAGTATCACCCTGCATACCCTGCTAACCAACCCTCCGGTGGAAAGCCAACATGGTGGCAAATCGAGAAAGACCTTCAACAGCGAGCCAAAGTGTTGCGCGACCATAATTTGGTAATGGGCCCAGTAAGTGCCTTCCGAGACCTTGAGCGTACTGGGACAGTCTGGAAGTAAAACTCCCAGAGTCATCTTGTTTTGTTTGTGCTTTTGATTTATTGAACGGCCGCAAACAAGCAAAGTCAATATAGTACACAGCGTCACTGTGTGTAATTTTTTTTTCATGATCAGTATTGTGTCCTGTTGCACAGAATTCTGTGGTGCTCTGCATGTAACAGTGGTGTGGCGTGATGTATTAGTAGACAACTGGTGCATCTTTACTTAAACTCTTAAACTGCCTTTCAGTATCACTGTACTGTCTTAGGATATTAAAGCATTAAAAAGATCATATATATGGATTCCAAACTGCCTTGAGGCCTTAACACAGTCAACTGACATAAGAGAGTGTTAAGAGATTAAAATCAGACACATTGTGTTCTTTTTTATATGCAAAGCAGAGCTAGGTTATTGACAGAAATTTAAAAAAAAAACATCAATCTGGAAAGGCAGTTTAAGAGTAGTGTTAAGCTTGTTGGTGGTAGATTTAAGCCATCTTATCTTGCTAGTTAGCAGAGAGGCTTAATAGTGGTCAACTGAAGCAATGGGAGAATTATGGATATTCTGCTTACATTCAACCTTATTGATATTAATAGGTAAGATCTCATGTATTTGCCAGATGTTTCAGAAAGTGAAACACTTGTGTATTTTATGTATGAGCTGTATATGTAGCAGTAGATGAAGATCATAGTTTCTTTGATGGAGCATACCTGATTTTAAATAATACAAACTGAAAGATTTCTCAGAAAGCAAATGCTGTCAAGTGGTTGCATGGAACTAAAATGAAATTGTATATTAGCACTTCTATATGTACCAGCTTTATGAGAAAGCAAAATGGAAGGTCGTTATGATGTATCCATTATTTTAAGCCTTCACTTTACCTATCCATGTCTTCTGAGAACAGCAGAAATTTTTTTAGAAATCAAAGCAGGCAGTACATGTACAATTGTATAACATAGAAATATCTGTAGGTATTAGTTTCTGTATAATGTTTAGGATGAAAAGCATACATAGCTTGTCAAGAAATAGGAAAAGCCCAAGATGGATACTGTAATGCTCTTTTCACAAACATGTCAGCATTTCATAAAATGAACATCATGTAAGATATTTCATTCCATGTGTGGTCATTTTGTCTGTATCTGATTCAAATATTATAATGCACAGTAAAGGGGCAACAGTTTTTCTTTGTGTGCTTTGTAAGTGTATAAACAGGTTGTGTATAACACGCAGAGAGCACACAGCTTTTTTTCACCATGTGTATATATTTTATTGCAGAAATAAAGCAAACTGCATTTCTAAAACTCATGTGCAAAATTAAATGCTATAAGGTTGTAAGGAGTTCATTATTTTTAATAAGAAAACCGCACTCTTGGAAGATGTAAGGATTAATTTCATTTTGTAATTTCTTCATTTAAAACATAAAGTAGCTATTCTTACAGATATATATATATATATATATATATATATATATATACATATATATATATGAATACTCTAGTCTGCCTGAAGGACACATGAGTTAAAGCCATGTACAATTTGGTGATCGTGATTTTCATGCTTATATGCACACGTTGGGTTTAACCTTCACTTATGATGCACACTGACTGTATCTGGATACATTTAGCTGCTGACTATATAAAGTTGCACAAGTAGCACTCAATGAGCAGTAAATGAATGTGATATTACGTGTCTACACTCTGCATTTATCATTTTCATTATCTCACAATTATAACTTCATTTATATAAATATGCTAGGGCCATATAGTGTCTTTGACAGGCAAAGTATAGTGAAAGGTCTATGAAAATATTAGGTTATCATGAATTATAGTGATAAGATATATATATATATATATATATATTGTATATGACCATTGTCTTCTTTTGGATATTTTACTTTTTTTATCCATTAGAGCATGATTGTTTTTTATTTGGTAATATTACGTACAATCTATTGACTTAACTGTAAACATTAAACAATTCACTGTCGCTTATAATTTTTACAATGTTGTTTTATTTACCCAGTATTTTATCCTCTCTTCCATTTTTTTTTCAAATTGAATGAAAATTATAATATAACTGAAGGATAAAATTACTCATCTGTCTGTGATTAAATGTCCTTTGTTATTGCACAGGACATTTTGGGTGAGCAAGCAATAAAAATGAAATGTAATAATTTTATGGATTTTTATCAGAATTTGAAATTAATATTTTAGGGAACAGTTTTAATTATGATGATGCATGATAGTAAATGGAAAATTGTATATGCAGAGCAGGAAGATTTACAACACTATAACATCAAAGGCACTTTGTAAATAAATGTATCTTTATTATAGGTATACCCAAAAATGTTATTTTCAATGTGATTTATAAATTATTTAAAGAACAATGAATGCACCGCTGAACATTTTACACCAGTGTGTATTGTGAACAGTATTACTTAAAATTCCTTGTAACAGTATTCTTTTTTTTTTTGTGAATTTATTCAGTTTTACCCAGTTTTATCGGCAACACTGTAGTCACTGTTGGTGTTTGAAATAAAATGATACACAAAGTAATGTGTCTTTTTTTTATACGACGATGGCGTGCTTGTCTGTGGTTATTTGTGACACCATATCCAGCTGGTTTTGATACTCATCATTAATGTATTTATTGAATATGTCTGGATTCTAAATGGCCCAAGGGATGGGCTATTTAACAGTTGCATATAGCGTCGCTTCTGTTAAAATGATTTCTCCAATGTCGGCATTAAACTGAGCAAGAGTGCAAACCACATGATTGCAAAATTGGCCAGTCTTCGTTTTTGAGTAAAATCCAACCACCCTATAGTTATCAAGATTGTGCCCTAACTAAGATATCTCCAAATACACTAAATGGCCTCCTAGGGCACGCGTTCATTTCTGTTCGCGTGTGCGTTCATTGACAACAACTGGCGCAATCGCGAAATGGAATCTCATTAAATTTTCAGGGCATTTCAGGTACGGGCTTACCTGGAGAATCAATCAGATTTTGTTGTGGATCCGGCACATGGTCCGGATTTAGAAACATTAAGGAATATACGGGTTGGGGAGAATCCCACAACAGGAACTCCCCCCCCCACACACACATGGTAAAGACTTGCATTCTAAGGAATGCAGATTTCTAGTTAATATATTTAAAAAATATACAATCTTATAATTTCAAAACGTTATTTTCCTTTTTGAACCATAAGATTCGAGTTAATCATGGTCAATCTTAGTGATTTTTCCTTTGGTGTGTGCATTTATTCTAAATACCCTTCCTACCAAAATCAGTCTTCCTGGTCGTGTATACGCCAGACAAATAACAATCGTTTTTTGCTCGTTATCATTTTGCCCTTCCCTGACATTCGATACTTTAAAATAAATAATTCCGCCCCCCCCCCCCCTGAGCAGTAACATCTCTCATTTTATATATTTATTTTCTCAATTATTCTTTATTCGTAATTTTTTCATATATCTTTTTTTTTATTCCCTAGCGATAAGATTATTAAGTTATCCACAGTTTATTTTTTGTAATTCATGAATTGAGCATAATAATGAATAGCTCTGTCATTTGCTCAATTAATTATGATAACACCCAAATATTACTGTTCCAAGAGAGATGGTCTGTTCGTCATTACAGCAGCCAATTTTTCATAGGCTAAAATATATTACGTAATAATAATAATAATAATAGTAGATGTATATAAATGATATTGCATATCTAATATACTATGTAGGGACATACATATATAGGCCTAGATAAAAAAAAAACATGCACAGTTTAAGAACTTATTTTCTTAATACCATTAACCGCTAATCTAGTATTAGCGCCCCCCTGTTCACGAATATCTGGATCCGTCACTGACTTCTGTGTTCGCGTATCGCAAAAGTATTCACGGGCACTGTGGGCATGTCCGGCTGTGAACGCGGTGCCCTCCCAAGTAGCCTCATGTATACACTGGAATGACGTTGCACGAATGTTTTAGGCCGTTCTGTCCGATGCACACGCTCCTGCCGGCGAGCCTTGTTTACAAACCTGGTGGTCGCTTGTCCGGGGCTGCGCTCTGTCCACCACAGGAAAAACTATGAAAAGTAAAAAACATTTCGTTCTTTAGAACATAAAAGTTTCATACAATTGAAAGGATCTGGATTATGTACAAGTGACCACTGGAGGAGGATGTAAAAGCCGATAAAAGTGTTTTTATCTGGTGAAGTCCCTTTCGTTCACATAAAATAGAACGTACGTATGACTGAGCCGATATTTTTAATGTTAAAAAAGACTATACTTGCAAATTATTGGTGTGATGCACAAATTTACTCCTTATAATAAAAATGTCCTTTCTTTAACATAAATTCCCTTCCATATGCCTTAGGGATCGCATTTGACCCTGGTATAAAACCTATTTTACCCAACTCAATGGGTAAAACCTGTGTTAAAGTATTTTGTACCAAGGGTTTGGCCCAGCATATTACCCAAGCTTTTCCTTATGTTAATTTGCTTTTATTAAGCAATATCCAAGCTTAGTTTCTTTTCTTTTTTTTCTTTTCTTTTTTATTGTCGTCATGTATCGCTTTGTCGCTCATTTACCTAATTTAAACGGTTTCCACGAACGGCCTTCCGAACCATATTTCCGTTTCGAGAATATTCTTTAAATACATGGCTATAAGAGCAGCCTGTGGCATTGGTGACACAAACTACGGTACACGAAATAACTTATGCGAAAACTGATCGCAAACAAGTCAGGCAGGCTGATGACGTCAGTCAATTGAAGGTAATACGCGACCGATCATTGTGACGTCTTTGTGACGTCACTGTTGTCCAACAAGCACCACACGCAGCCTTAAGAGGCATAGACATGGAAAGTGTACTATGGAACCATGTACCATCCAGCAGTGCCGGGAAGACGCCATCCACGGTCCATTAGCATAAATAACACAAAAGAGTTGCAAAGTAAATACTATAACATTATTAATTACAACTTTACCAAAAATCGGCGGAATATCTGTATATCTACGTTAGGCCAAAGGGCATTTTTAAAGAATATTCTTAAAATAATTATCGCGAAAAACATGTGGATAAAGTATAGTCCGTCCTAGTCCATACATGGACCTCTATGTCCCATGATACTTCTGCTGGACGGACATCACGTAATGTCCGTCCAACAGAAGTATCATAGGACATAGAGGTCCATGTATGGACTAAGTCCGTCCCACCACCCCTGTCCACCTGTTTTGTCGCGATTATTTTTAGGGAGTTAAAGAGAGCCAAAACCTTTTGCCCCTAGGACAGGAAGAGGAAAATGCGTAATTAACTATTATGGAAATAATGACCTACGTTATACTATTTTCCTGGAAACAATTTAAACCATTTTATGACACAGGGGCCTCATGAACCACGGATATATATGAGACATGTTAACCAGGCCATAAAGTGAATAATATTATTTATGTCATAAACAGGTAGGGTACCAAAATTATTGCATTTTCCACTCTCTGCCTTTGGTGCAAGTTTTGTTTGGCAAGTTTGTCTTGTGTGGATATAATCGCGAAAAATCAGGTGGTCAGGGGTGCATGGTGGAACGGACTAGGCCTATCGTTTTCTTTTTTTTAAACACAATTTGACTTCTACAGTAGGCCTAAGTACTAAAGCTATGATACCTTTTACGCGGTTGCGGCCGCGTTATGCGGATGCGGCAAGACCGGTTCGCTTTATGCGGTCGTGGTTGTGACTAAAATGTGTTTGTAGATGTAATATACATAATTTGTACAAATCCCTACATTATAATATAGTATACATGTGAAATTTGGCAGTAAAAGCTTTAAAAAAACCATGCAGCTGCTTAATCGAAACAGATCGCTCACCAGTGAATGACAGGCATATGTTTCACATATTTAGGCCTACAATGATTTAAAGGGACATAATCAGGAACAATATTATGACTATTCTTTCACAGTATCAGTTCAGTTTTGCTTTATACGAAAGTATCCCAGCAAAGCCATCCCAACCAACCTCAGTACCTCGCATACGGCTGTTTAAAAACATTCCACGTTTTAACACAGTCCACGTGCGTATGTTTACCATAACAAGGCCGCGTGACCGAAGGTAAGATTGTTAGCCGCAAAACGCGGTATTTCAGCCAACGGGAACATGTATTAGATTTTGTTTTGGGCCAAGTCAGTCAGGCCATCTCCTGATAGACACGTGTTGTGGCTCCGCGATGCACACGGCCCCTCCAGCTGTGTTTATGTTTTCATCTGTGATCGCGCCCGGTCCACTGTTTTTAACACTCGTTTACAGGTATAAGCATACGGTTTCAACGCAATATTTTAGCAGGTACAGATTTATTTTAAAGGGAAGCAGCTATTTTTCATATTCAATAAACATGCGTTTTAGGTGTTTTGACCCCTTTAAATCGATGTTTCCCGGGAGAGAACTTTTTTGCTCGTTGTTTATACTGATAAACAGGGGGAAACCCCAATGTGACGTATGCAATTCAGTGGGATTCCTCGTCCAAACCTATCCATTTAAATTTTTTTGTCGGATCGAGCGCTACATGAAATTTTGTCGGATGACAGGTCGGATACGTACCACGACCGCAACCGCATAAAAGGAACCAGTCCTTCATATAATATCAGATGTTCGACTCTATCCGCGACCGTACCGCGGCCGCAACCGCTTAAAAGGAACCGTAGCTTTAGGGTTCCCCGCCATTTCATTCCGAGAAATGTATTGATAAACACAATGATATATATATATATAGAAGGCGGGTGTGGGAGGGGTATCCCCCATAGTTTTAGAACAAAAATTGATTTCAGATTTGACAATGGCGTGTTTGATTGATATCTCGGCGCTAATTTGATCAGATGGAAAATGATTTTCCTTTGATATCGTTTTGACAGACCTTGAGTTGGTCTTCACATGAAATGTATGATCTCAACTGATATGAGCTTTACTTTGCTGCAAGCATGATGGACAGACAACGTTCAGATAAAAATTGTCATTACGCCTATACTTTTTTTTTAGCTGGATGACGTTCTTTTTTATATCTCTTTTTAATCTTTTATTCTTTTATATAATTTCGCCCTGTACTTATAGTGAAAATGAATGATTTTATTGTTTAATTATTAGCGTTCTCATTACTGTGTCGCCGTATATTTAAAATACTTTATAGGCGAAACGTCGTTGAAACAATTCTTGTCTAAATTATGGAGCGACGTCGCGCGTGCCTGTGACGTCACGTCGCGCGCACGAGGGATGACGTCAGAGGAGTCGTTACAGGAGGGGGGATAGAGAAGGCTGCAGTTCGTGATATGTTGAATTGTCACCAGTATTGGTATATCTTCATGGAGTAGCCTGTGAGGTGTAATATATTAATAACGGAACACATATTCTGTGGACGTTTATTTAAATAGGTCAGATATTGAGATTAATCATAAACTGTACAGCAAGATGGACGATCGTCAATAAATCGTTATAAAACACATATATATCGGGTCCTTTTTTTCTCCTGGGGCCTGTTGCAATAACATTTTACTGGACTTAAGCCCAGTTGGGGGCCTAAATACCATGGTTACAATTGTGACGTCATAATGGTTACCATGGTGACACACAGATGCCCCTGGGCTTAAGTCACCTACATGACTTATAAGCTTAGTCACCTTATTGCAACACACCCCTTAGGCCTACTCTTCGTTTGTTTAATCTTGCATGTTAACCGAGCCGTATTTTACATTTGAAAATATTGCACATCGACCTCAATAACTTTTAACAAGGGAAAAGTTGATCTGTGGAACAGATCGAGTATTTCCCCGCGTGTTTTGGGAATAGCCGAAAAAACGTTGTGAATACATGTATAAAATTTGAGATGGGTCAATGTCACACACCAAGATTACCTCTGTGAGTTACATTGCGTTAACATCATTTTAGCATTATCGCCACTGTGACCTTGAAAAATATATCAAGGTCATCCATGTTCGAACTTGACCTCGTCCATAATAAGGTGCATCAATGCTGCAAGTTTGCTGACTATACCTCAAATTCTTTTCGAGTTATTGCGTTAACATCATTTTGGCATTATCGCCACTGTGACCTTGAAAAATGCGTCAAGGCCATCCATGTTCGAAATTGACCTAGCCATTGATAAGTTGCATCAATAGTCAAGTTTGGTGACTGTTATCTCAAATTCTTTTCGAGTTATTGTGTTAACAAATGTGTGACGGAAAGATGGACGGACGGACGCTCACCATTTCTATGTCCCCCGCAGTTTGCGCCTTCGGCGACGGCGGGGGACAATAACGATACATGTTTGACTGGGAAAAACTTGGGAATAATCTGGATACCAGCACTTTTTCTCCTTAGAACCTAGCAACCGTGGGAGAGAAACGTCCTAGATTGATCGGGGAAAATACACATTACCGGTCTAGAAAAAGTTTGCGGTAACCTTATTATAACCGTCAAACCCATGACCTACAACTTCCATTGAATTAAACTGATCATGTATTGTAATAGTTGTAAAGGTAGAATAAGGTGTCATAGTAGGTACCTAGACTACTAAGTAATATCATGTTAGTATTAAAAGTATAAACCCTGAAATCAAACATTTGACACTAAAATAGCCTGAACTATCTACCAATGCTGCTTCGAGATTATTGGGCATGACAGTGGCGTCAATTTTTATTTAAGGGTTGGGGGATGACTCGCAACTTTTTTTTCAAACACACATCAACACACGTGTATGTATTTATATGAATATATATATATATGTATATATACATTTTATTGCCTGTATGAAAAATTTCAAAAATAATAAAAGTATAAAGTTTTAAAATATAAAGGTATGTTTCCAGTATATGTTAATTCTTAATCAGGTTAAGATTTATAATATTTCATATTAAACTCATAAATGTAACCAGAGTCTATACTTCTAGTTATTAATATACTTCATCTCAATATATAAATATTATTCTCTGAATATCAGGGGGGATGATAACATTGACCATCCCCCCCCCCCCCCTTGCTTAAAAGTAGGGGGTATATATACCCCCTATCCACCCCCACCCCCCTGTATTGACGCCCCTGTGGCATGAGCGGAGGTGCTGCGGAAAAACTTGAGTCCTTCTCTACCAAAGTTCAACTAACCTTATAGCCACTTCCGTTACACTAGTGCTTGTAATGAAGCCATACGGGTATTGATCTCCAACTTATGAGAATATTTTCATCATTAATTTATTTCATTATATTAAATAATTTAGGATTTTATCAATATTTTCTATTAAAACCAAAACCATACGGAACCGGTTTCCCCAGTATACCGAAACCTGATTAGAATTTTCTAGTGGGCCCTGTAGTATACTATTCTGGGTTTAAGGATATTCCTAAATTAACGACAGGCGGCGCTGTCTTGGCCTTGATACGTGTGCTGTTCCAGGTTATAAAGACCTGTTAATTTTCAAGCTTGTGTTTAACTCGGGCTTCGAATGAGACGGCGTTCTCGATTGGTGGCGCCACCTCCAGGCTCAATGTTTCTGACGCATCCATTCCCTGTTCATCATTCTCCGGACCGTCCATGCAGCTGTGAAGAAAATAAGATCCCTTTAATGTTTTATAATAATTTATTTTATATGAGCGAGCATTGACGTAGCCCGTTAGGTAATTCTGATTTAGTTGAAAATGTTCCCTACATTAGAAAAATAAAATAAAACCTAATAAAAACATTTTACACATATTAGGCGGATTTAGACTGTGTGTGTTGCTATGAATAATGGATATATAGAACAAGATCCATACCTGTTACTGCATGATGCTGGAGGTTAGAAACGGCCATTCAACTTCGCAGGTATTGGACGTCAGGACAAGACAACGAAAGTCCGACTTGCGGACTGTGCCACAGGTTTCCTGAACTTCGAAATAGCCGGTGAATGTTTTATCTGAAATATTCAATAATATCAATATGTAAGAAAGTACGCAAACTTACAGATATCCGTATATAGACACTCTCTGCACGATTGAAACGTTACTTTATCATCAGCTATATGGAAAAAAAATAAGGAACGCGAAATATTTTGCTCTTTTAGTCCATTCAATAACCGGATAGCACATGCATGTAACTGATTAAATGCAATAACAAATATAACGGTGCACGACTATTTATCGGTACAACATGTAACTATAGTTACACGTACAAGCATATTGGCGCATGCAGAGTAAATGGTACGGGTCTAATTACCAGTATAATATGTAACTATATATATATGTGTGTCGGTGTGTGTGTGGAAGTATATTTGTTAAGTTTTCTTTTATATGGTACTTCTCGGGGACATGAGAAGATTTTTTTTCCTTCCTCACTTTTCCGCAGATCCAAGCTGGCGGTGACAGTGCCATCTTCTTGGTCGTAAGAGCATTCATGTCGCTCGGTCTGCTCCCCGTGTCTCTGGACAAAGTAGAATATCTAGTTGGTATTGTGGCGCCAGTATGGCATACGGACGGTAACTCCATTGGCTCCCCCATTTCGGAGGCGAGGGTTGGTTCTGTAAATAGTAATGACAAATTATAATTTATGTATATATCATACGAAGGGATAATTTATAAAATCAGCCGTGACATATGAAACCTTTCGATTTTCGTCGAATAAATTTTAAGAATAAATATACATTATTGTTACTTTGCATTAACAAGCGGCAGATACAGATTGATTGTTGAAGGCTTATTAATTAAATCCTTTAATGGCAAGACAAAGACATTTTTACCGCGTTTCGTCCACGGAATATTGCGGATCGTCGAAGGATAAGGAGACTATCGTTTCTCTGGTCTATGCATGCAGACAAGACGATCTCTCTGTCAGCGACAGCGTCCTCCCAGCGCACAGATCCGTCGCTTGTGACGGCGACAACTTTGAATTCCGTTTTACCTGTGGGCAAACGGGATTCCCCCACCCACTGCGGGGAGCCTCGCGAGACATTTTCCAGTCGCAGCCCGTCTGCTACCGCCCAACTTCCCAGACAGGCATGAGATCCAACCACGAATATCTTTTCATCCCCGCTGTTGGTCGGGAAATGCAGGAGAGAGCACACGGTCATTTGAACAAAAGATATACCGAAATAGTTTAAATTAATAAATAAATTTACATATGATTTCTTTATGTATTTTTTTATTATTTTGCAATAATTGTAAAACGACTCTTGCATTAAGATTTATAAATATATCAAAGCCAATTTCCGTAGCACTGACAGTGGCCAAGAGAGAGACAGTTCTAAGGAAAATTTCAGGAATTTCGCAAATGAAAGTTTGAGATTATCGTACTGTGGATTATTAGAAAATGAATTAAAAGAAACTTACCGGAGTCAGTGATGCTGCTTTAGGATACGGTTTCCAGTGAAAAAAGTCGTTCTAGTATAACAAATTGGTTTCGCAGGTCGATGACACGTCTTTCTCCGGCGAAAACGTAAAGCTGTATGATATGTTTTACGACTTAACGACCACTGTCAAGGCGACGTACTAGACTTGGGATCGAGTGACGTCATCAATTATATTGAAAACGTTCGGTTGCTTTTAGCTTAAGATGAACTGTAATGAAAGCAATTAATGCCCGAATTGTGGTGACTGTAGTATTCTGGCCCAGCAAGATGAACATTACACCGGCATGAAAATGCCCCCTGTTTATCAAGTGTGTTATGTTGGTAAACTATGCCTGTTAGCTGTGTTCATCTGGTGTTTTGATAATTATGGCAATTGGCGAATTAGGCAGTTTATTATTTTTTTTATTCTGTAGAGTATTCTTGGTTTTAGGATATTCCTAAATTAACAACAGGCGGCGCTGACTTGGCCTCGAGACGGGTGCTGTTACAGGTTATAAAGACCTGTTAATTTTCAAGCTTGTGTTTAACTCTGCCTTTCCTGTAATACGCATTGTAAAATAATTTTGTAAAACGATTTATTATATGTAATTATTCATTAACTCTTAACCCAATAATAAGGACAATATCATTGACTATATGCACTTTGTTTTAGTGTCGATATAATATTCTACAGAACAACTCGTTTTAAAAAATCTTTCGTACCATACAGTAATAAACATTTTAACTCACAACCCTCTTAGATATTTTATGTTTTGAATATGTGTTTTACCTGCAGAATTATCTGTTTTATCATTTTTACATGCTTATTTTTACAGGTATAGTCAATATGTTATGTGTGATTTTTTTATGTATTTTTATGTATTTATCTATTTACTTATTTATTTTTAATGTAATGAATTACAAGTCAACTACAAATTCCTGGAACTGAAGGCTAATAAATGTTTTCTTATCTTATCTTATCTTATCTTATAGTCTGTGTCTGTAAGTTTGATCTGGTACTGAGAGGCTACTGTGAAACCATTTGTGGAGAACAACATACACACAAATACGCAAACACACGTGGACCTAGATGATAAAGTTAGAAAATTTTTGAAAAAAAACCCATAAAATATGCAATTTAAATATTTTTACCAATTTCCTACTTTATATCACATGTTGCACCACAAAACAAATTACCAACTATTAGGCCAAAAAATTTAAAATAAATTTTAACCCCATTGCATTCAAAATTGTTATTTTGATTTTCATCTTTCAAGAAGATGAAATAATACAATTTTGATAAGTTTTCCTTTGTTATATAGTGCTTTTCCCTGATCATATGACATTTTTATCGAAACATACAAAAAAGATATAAAAACCCGCACGCGCACTGATTTCTGAAAAAAAGTGCCTGAGAACCATACTTTTTTTTTTGCCTTTTGTAACTCAATCGTTTTGATGCAACTCCGCTGTGGCTGGGCCTCGGAGTGTCGGGAATGCGCTGCCCAACGTAGACTTTCGATGCAGTGGGAAAGTTTTAATTCCTCCCCCTGACAAAGACCCAAACTTGTTCTGGCTGTGTCGCAACGCTCAGCATAGGTACTGCCAACTCGCGGCAAATTATATAACTGAAAGAGCTGGGACTTCGTTCAGTCTATCGCATGTGCGGAGGAACCCGGGTGGGGATGGGGTGGGGCGATTAACACCCCCACCGACACACACATTAAAGTTGGGAACGGGGTTATGGTATAGTTCCCCAAACCCAATATTTTTTCCAGTCCTAAAGCTAAATAGAGTAACTGAAACATTTATATTTACCCGTAAACATTAAGTATTGGTTATTGGCCTCAAAGGTATAAAAAATTGCCTATTTACAAAATGATTTTTTTTTTTTAATTTCACAATCGTGGGAAGGGGCCAATTTTTCCCACCGTGGGAGAGGGCGTCCTAGGATTTCCTATTAGCGTACAAGGGGTGCATGTTTGTCAGTGTGTGTATATATATATATATATATATATATATATATATATATATATATATATATATATTGTTACAGGTGCTCTTTTTATTGTGTGACGCGGGCGTAACTCGTGTTGTTGTTACATGTTATGTTTAATCCGTACTGGTTGGACTCTCGTTGTCATGTGAGCCTTGAACTTTCACGCCTGGTTGTGGGTCACGTGATGAGCCTGGTATGTGTAGATACACAGCGATGTCTTTCTAGAGAATTCCTGAAACGCGTGTTTACTATATGGAGTAGGGTCCTTATAGACTGTTCGAGAAGTGGAAAATTCCCGGCTTGGGGTGTGAAGGTATATAAAGGGGGTGTTGTTTAGAACCAGAGGGCAGACAGCAGAGCAGACACCAGCGGACGCAGAAGCGTGTGTCAGATTCTAAGAACTTATCCGAAGAATGCGGCAATTATACATTTTCAAAGATTTTCTCCTGGATTTTATACATTTGGACTTCAGTTTAGACTAGAAAAAGAAAAAGAAATTGAGTTAAAACGACTGGAGTTAGAAAGACTTAAAGTAGAACATAGTCTACGTGCTGCCCCAACTCAGAGTTTTGATGTTACTAAACACATTAGACTTGTCCCACCATTTCAAGAAAGAGGTTGATAAATATTTCTTACATTTTGAGAAGGTAGCTGAAAATTTGAAATGGCCTAAGGAAAATTGGACTATGCTGTTACAAAGTGTATTGACTGGCAAGGCCAGAGAAATTTATACAGAGCTTTCAGTAGAAGCTGCTGCTGACTATGACCTGGTAAAACGGTTAATCCTAAAAGGTTATGAGTTAGTCCCAGAGGCTTACCGCCAGAAATTCAGAAATTGGGAAAGCGCAAAGAACAGACCTACGTCGAATTTGCTTAGTCAAAAGAGCTGTTGTTTGATCGCTGGTGTAGTTCTAAAAATGTAATGAAAGATTATGACAATTTGCGCCAGTTGATTTTGCTTGAAGAATTTAAGCGCTGCATTAACGCAGATGTTTCAAACTTTCTTGATGAGGAAATTCCTGAAACACTTGACATTGCTGCTTAATTAGCTGATGATTATTCATTGACACACAAAATGTCCTTTACTAGCAAATCATTCACAAATAAGAATGTAAAACAGTATGGTCAAAAGAAGTTTACAGCGCAGTCACCCAGTACTAGTAGTCCTAATATTTCAGCAAAGCCCATAGCTACACCACGTCCACTGTGTCTAAGTCCAACAAAGACCAGTCATTTTCAAAGAAAATCTGTAATTACTGCAAGAAGGAAGGTCATCTAATATCTGAATGCTGGAAACTTGCGAATAAACCAAATAGCAAACCTTCTGGTTTTGTTTCAAAATCTATGCACAGCATTGTACAAGAGCCAGCCTCTTTTCATGTAAATAAGGGGTACAACTCCTTTGTTGACTCAAATAAAGAGTTTGGTGCTACGGAGGCCGATGTGCCGTCTAAATCCAAAGAAGAATCCGTAGACTGCGGGGTAAAAACCTCAGTTGATTCCTGCCAGGCATTAAATAAGGCTAGGTCCTTTCAAGACTCCTGCGAGGAGTATTCTCTAAATGAGGCTAAGTCCTTTTATGACTCTTGCGAGAGTATTTCAGATGAGGCCAGGTCCTCTTATGACAAACAAAAGTTTGTTTCTGCTGAGGAAAATTCCTCTGTTGACTCCCATGGGGAGTTTGATAAGGATATAGATTCCTTAGATGACTCTGAAACAGAGTTTATGACTAAAATGGAGTTATTTGAGCCATTCATACATGATGGTTTTGTATCACTTTCAAGTGATTTTTAAGATTCTACCCCTATTAGAATTTTGAGGGACACTGGTTCAGGCAAGACTCTCATGTTAGCAAACACTTTGCCATTTTCTAATAGGTCCTTTACTGGTGCGCATGCACTTGTTCGTGGTGTGTTTTCAGACAGGCACAGTTCAGTTCCGCTTCACAGTATCCATTTAAAGTCAGATTTGATTTCTGGGAGTATTACTGTGGGTATAAGAACTACTTTACCCTTTAAGGGAATTCAGTTGCTACTAGGCAATGATGTTGCAGGTGACAAAGTACAGCCTGTACCAATAGTGACAGAAAAGCCGTCACTAGATCAGGACACTGATCTGGAAAGTCAGGAAATTCCTGGTTTGTATCCTTCATGTGCTTTAACTGGATCTATGGCCAAGAAAACACACATGAGGATAATGATCCAGATAATAACACTCTGGGAGTCACTAGTGACTCGTCTAATGACTCGCCCGTACAGGATGCAACATTCTCAAGGTCAGAACTTATCGCGGAACAGCATAAGGACCCTGATATTTCATGTTTGTTTCCCAGGGCAGTTTCTAAAGATGAACTGTCACAGAACACAGTTTGTTTCTATGTCAAAAATGGAGTGCTTATGCGTAAATGGCGACCACCTGATGTATGCGCTGATGAAGGGTGGGCCATTAAACATAAAATAGTAATGCCAAAAAGCTTTCGCAGTGAAGTTCTAAGCATGGCACATGAGGCTCCTTTGTCTAGTGACTCGTCTAATGACTCGCCCGTACAGGATGCAACATTCTCAAGGTCAGAACTTATCGCGGAACAGCATAAGGACCCTGATATTTCATGTTTGTTTCCCAGGGCAGTTTCTAAAGATGAACTGTCACAGAACACAGTTTGTTTCTATGTCAAAAATGGAGTGCTTATGCGTGAATGGCGACCACCTGATGTATGCGCTGATGATGGGTGGGCCATTAAACATAAAATAGTAATGCCAAAAAGCTTTCGCAGTGAAGTTCTAAGCATGGCACATGAGGCTCCTTTGTCTAGTGACTCGTCTAATGACTCGCCCGTACAGGATGCAACATTCTCAAGGTCAGAACTTATCGCGGAACAGCATAAGGACCCTGATATTTCATGTTTGTTTCCCAGGGCAGTTTCTAAAGATGAACTGTCACAGAACACAGTTTGTTTCTATGTCAAAAATGGAGTGCTTATGCGTAAATGGCGACCACCTGATGTATGCGCTGATGAAGGGTGGGCCATTAAACATAAAATAGTAATGCCAAAAAGCTTTCGCAGTGAAGTTCTAAGCATGGCACATGAGGCTCCTTTGTCTGGCCATTTAGGTATAAATAAAACTTATCAGAAAGTTAGTACACACTTTTATTGGCCTAACCTCAGGAAAGATGTTGTACAATATTGTAAATCATGCCATACATGCATGATGGTAGGCAAGCCCAATCAGAATCCTCCTAAGGCCCCACTTAGGCCTATTCCTGCTTTCGAGGAACCATTCAGTAGGATTATTGTTGATTGTATTGGACAACTGCCCAAAAAAAAATCTGGACATGAATACTTGCTGACAATCATGTGCGCATCTACCAGGTTCCCTGAGGCAATACCATTACGCAAAATTAATGCCAAATCTGTTGTCAAAGCTCTGACCAAGTTTTTTACAACTTTTAGATTACCAAAATCCGTCCAGTCTGACCAAGGGTCTAATTTTATGTCTGGCTTATTCCAACAAGTTATGCTTGAGCTGGGAATAAAACAGTACAGCTCTTCGCCATACCATCCTGAAAGTCAGGGCGCCCTCGAGCGTTTTCACCAGACATAAAAAACATGATCAGAACTTATTGCTATGACACACAGAAAGACTGGGACGAAGGAATCCACCTATTGTTGTTTGCTGTCAGAGAATCCTTTCAAGAGTCCTTGGGTTTCAGTCCCTTTGAACTAGTTTTTGGACACTCCATTCGAGGACCATTGAAACTGCTTAAAGAAAAACTCTTGTGTGAAAATCCTGATTCTCTTAGTTTACTGCAGTATGTCTCAGACACAATGCTTGTGAGATTGCAAAGTCAAATCTAAAATCTGCACAAAGTAAAATGAAAACAAAGTATGACAAGCACACTGTAAGTAGGACGTTTGAGCCTGGTGAAAAGGTCCTTGCCTTACTTCCCATCCCTAGCAGACCTCTGCAAGCTAGGTATTTTGGTCCTTACATTGTTGACAAGAAAGTCAGTGATTTAAATTACATACTGTTGACACCAGATAGACGTAAGAAGAAACAACTGTGCCATGTTAACATGTTGAAACCATATTATGACAGAAAAAGCACATCAGATGTTGTACATAATGTTACTGCTGTAAATTGTGTAAACACTGACCCTGACCCAGTTAAAGTAGATACTGATTGTAAGTGTGATGTAAACATTCAGTGTGGTACAGTACCATTAAAAACTCAGACGTGCTTAAAAACCTGGATGCCAAACTGGCACACCTTACCGCACAACAACAACAAGACCTGAAGAACCTGCTGCGGAATTATGAACATTTGTTTAGTGACATTCCAACGCGAACTAACATGTTGTGCCATGACGTCGACGTTGGTGAGGCAAGCGCAGTCAAGCAACATCCATATAGACTGAATCCAGAAAAGCAAAGGCATCTACAGGATGAGATACAATATTTGCTGGACAATGTTTTTTTAAACCTAGTAACAGTGACTGGAGTACACCTTGTATTCTTGTGCCAAAACCTGATGGAAGTTACCGTATGTGCACAGATTATCAAAAACTGAACTCTGTCACCAAGACTGACACGTTCCCGATCCCTAGGATCGATGAATGTATTGAAAGAGTCGGTAGCTCCAGGTATGTTTCCAAGTTTGACTTGTTAAAAGGATTCTGGCAAGTTCCGCTGACAGAACGAGCGAAAGAAGTGTCCGCATTTGTGACGCCGCAAGGACTGTACCAGTATAAAGTTATGCCGTTTGGCATGAAGAACTCGCCAGCCACGTTCCTGCGCCTGATCCATGTGATTGTCAAGGACATTCAGGGCTGCGATGCATATATTGATGACCTTATCGTGTACAGCGACACCTTGGAGAAACATCTGCAAATTCTTCGCAACCTCTTCGAAAGACTCAGTGAAGCACGTCTGACCATCAACTTAGTAAAATCTTAGTTTTGTCATGCACAAGTAACAATTTTGGGACATATTGTAGGACAGGGTCAGGTATAACTTGTTGATGCTAAGATAAGTGCTATTTCTGCATTTCCTAGACCAGAAAACAAAAAGCAAATAATGCGTTTTCTTGGCATGGTTGGGTACTACAGGAAGTTTTGTCCAAATTTTGCTGCTGTAGCTGAACCTTTCACTAATTTGTTAAAGAAGAAACAAAAGTTTGTATGGAATGTTCAGTGTGAAAATGGATTTCAGAATTTGAAAGCCATTCTGCAAAATTCACCAGTATTAGCAGCTCCAGACTTTCCAGTACCTTTTAAATTAGCTGTAGATGCTAGTGATACTGCTACTGGTGCTGTTTTGTTACAAGAAGGCAATGATGGCATAGATTTTTTATTTCTCAAGAAAGTTTGATACAAACCAGAAAAACTACTCCACTATTGAAAAAGAATGTTTGGCTTTGATTTTGGCGTTGCAGCATTTTGAAGTTTATGTTACCTCATCAGTCAGGCCTATCATTGTCTTCAGTGATCACAATCCCCTCACGTCCATGAACAAGTTGAAGTGTAAAAATCAAAGATTGTTGAGATTGAGTTTGTTCTTACAGGATTACAATCTTAATATAATACACATTAAAGGGAAAGACAATGTACTTGCTGATTGCTTATCGAGATGTCTATGAAATGTTGTTAACAAGATGTTTATGTAATGTTGTAGATAAGATGATTTTGAAATGTTGTAAAAATTTTAGTGATTGTGATCGCAAAAAGAAAGTTTTCCGTGAAAACTTTCTTTTTTCTTACTGGAGGGGGAGTGTTACAGGTGCTCTTTTTATTGTGTGACGCGGACGTAACTCGTGTTGTTGTTACATTTTAAGTTTAATCCGTACTGGTTGGACTCTCGTTGTCATGTGAGCCTTGAGCTTTCACGCCTGGCCGTGGGTCACGTGATGAGTCTGGTATGTGTAGATACACAGCGATGTCTTTCTAGAGAATTCCTGAAACGCATGTTTACTGTGGAGTAGGGTCCTTATAGACTGTTCGAGAAGTGGAAAATTCCCGGCTTGGGGTGTGAAAGTATATAAAGGGGCTGTTGTTTAGAACCAGAGGGCAGACAGCAGAGCAGATACCAGCGGACGCAGAAGCGTGTGTCAGATTCTAAGACCTTATCCGACGAATGCGGCAATTATACATTTTCAAAGATTTTCTCCTGGATTTTATACATTTGGACTTCAGTTTACTTTCTGTGTTGTTGCAAGAACTATCCACTGGACTGTCATTCTCCGAGATTTTACATTCAAAGGACTTACCGTAGTGACAGTGTTGGTATCGAGGTACTGTACCATTATTTTCTGTGTGATTGTATTGACTTGTTGCTATAACGCTGTTTTACTGTATAATTGTATTGATTAAGTGTATTGTATTGTTAGGGTTGTTTTAGGAATAAATTACAGTTATTTGTTAACAAAAAAAGACACTGACTTCTTTATTCATTCCCCTAGACATTTCCCGCTGCCCACTGCTAAAGAATCTGATTTTTTTTTCTCCGTTACAGAATTTGTGTTCATCACGCATACGTGATCTGTTTATATTAGGTTCCGTAACAATATATATATATATATATATATATATATATATATATAGAGAGAGAGAGAGAGAGAGAGAGATGGAGAGAGAGATTTAACAAGAATACACAGAAATGTCGGTTCACAGCCGATGTGAATCGATTTTTCTGTGTATTCTATTTACATCTCTATACAATGAACCAGGTATATTGCTATTTATAAATCTCTCATTCTCTCTCTCTTTCTCTCTCTCTCAATATATATATATATATATATATATATATATATATATATATATATATAATAACTGACGTGTATCTAATTCAATATACTGATTGGGCCCCGTTTCAGGTATTCCGTGCATTATTAGTTGAACAATAATCAAATGAATCGCAGATCTATGGTCTTTTTACGCAGGTTACGAAGGAAGCAATAAAACAATATATGTTTTTACAATGTCAGAACGTCATTCTGACCAATCCTTGTGGGAAATTGAAAAAAAAAAAGCAGTCGAAATGAATTCACTTTCCTTGTTATGTATTAAGATTGACCACCCCTGCATGAATTAACCAATATATTGAAAAGACCTTAAACCATGCACAAAAATGACTCTTGCGCATTTCTCAATGTTCATACAATAGTCACATTCAAAAACAAAGTGTTGCACTCTCCTGGAAACAGAAAGGACTACCTGAATTACTACTTCTTCTTTATATGTACTACTGGTGATTAAATCTGGTGTTTATATGACCTGATCATAAAGTGAATAACCCCTATCTTTCACCCAGATCTATATATTATGTATTTTATATATATCTTTAAAGTGACAAATGTGATTGTAAGTAAAATATGTCTAATATAAACGTATAGATTGGTGGAGGAGGAGGCCACTTAGCCGCAGTGTCACACGTTCTTTATACGTATCAAGTATCAGTTCTAATTTGAGAGTTCAAAACTGTACTATTTTATATTTGCCTGTACTCTTACTGCGTTATAAACATCCTTGTTTTAATTAAGTTAGAATGATCGTTGGGTTTTCATTAGCAAACAGGTATTTTTTTCATTCATGTGGGGTGAAGAAAATGTGCATTCGTTGAATTACATGATATATTTGTTTTGTCTACAAAATATGTACAACAACAAAAAATTGACCAAGGATGTTTTCATAAGCTACTTTTTAGAGGAGTTGCAAATTCTATGACCGCCCCGGGTGGCACAAACACAAGGTACACCACTGACAAACTTTCCAGCAATATTCCTCATGGTTATGAGTTTCAAATATCCACTGTATATTCATTTCCTTTCTTTCTTTTTTATTTCTACTGACACATTGCACAAGTGTAAAAATAATGTGCGTCCCAATTATTTGATTTTGTTCGTAAATGATAAAATTATATAATGTGAGGTATGTAGACACCTATAGATTAATTAACGATAATTGGTGATTATATCTTTTTATCAGACAATTTACTACCAATGTGAGCTCCAGTTTAAAAGATTAAATCAATTCTGTATTAGGTAGGCCTATAAATAGCAACACGTTGTGGCGGCAAAGCATGAGCTCTGCGGTACATAGCGACACCTCGTGGTAAATGCGTTAACCATCCTGAGATTTGATTGGGATGGAATCCCTGGGGCTCAATCTGAGGTTTGCACTTTGTCCCATATCATATAAATATTTGTTTTACTGTGTCGGGATATCCCAAGCGACGGAACTTCCGTGTACAGCTTGGCCGGGTTCTGCTACCTTGCTCAAGCGTGTAATTCCGGAAGAATTAATAATACACTTCGTCATGGCAACGGGTCAGAGGTGATTCATTAACCTGCGGCTTACAGGTAAGCAACTCATCACATATTGTAACAGACGGATGTATCAGTTCAACACGGAGGGTTGTTTCCGCACGGTATGTTCAATTATTCCACCAATTCTGAAAACCTCATAGGTCGAAAAAAATACATTTAATGTATCTTTAGCATTTAGCGTAACATACATATATAGCCTAAATGATATATTAGTTATTACTATATTTTTTATAGGTGACAAGTCAGATGTTGGCAAAATATTTTGTCAGCTTTTTAATATTATTTCCGCAAAGGTCTATATGGTAAGATACCCCAAATGACAGTTCACATACAGCATATACATTTATCACTAGCTTATACATGGGATGAGACAAGGTCATGGAATAAAAAGTCTCGGAAATACAGGTGTAAATGTCCGGAAGTCAATGAGGGCTGAAACACCAAACGCGGGAGAAGGCATCCTTGTTGATAAGTAACACGTGCTCTTGTGACCTTTGACCTGGTGTGACTGACAGGGTTTCCCTGGTCGGGTGTTTTGTGTGTACTGTACAGGACCCGTGGTAAGCTTGAACGTTTCCCGTTTATCCACGGCTGTGCTGCTGTTGACACGCTGTCACTGCTGCCTAAAACGACGGAGCAGTGCTGCACAGTCGTGAGGGTTAGGATAGGCCGGTGAGTTGTGATTTTGTATCACTTAAATTTAAAAAATCTTGGACGTAGGTACACGGTTCGCTTGGCAGTCTTGGGCACACGGTTCAGAGCCCTCGAATGTCATAATCATATATTGAAGTAACATTATACGCGATGTTCACACCCGTAATTCTGGATGGTGGATCTTTTATTACAGACCTAATTTCATGTGTCATTCAATGTCAGTACTGATTACCAAGCCAAATGTACCTTTCATTAAAGGCTTGATTATGTAGTGTTAGCAGTTTACTGTTTAGTGTTTTGAGAGTTTAGAGGGTTCAAAGGCTATACCACAAAACATAAAAAAAAAACTCTACAGTTGCTGATCAGAGTCAAGTTGACTCTATCTTTCTACACTTGCAGATCTGTGTCATTGTAGATCTTCCTAAAGATCTTCTTTAAGATGTAGTAACTGAATTGCTCTACATTGACTGATAATACGTACGTATGTACCTGCTATCATATACTACCATTAAATGTGATAATAGTGCAGCTCAAATCTTTTTAGTAATTGTACATGATTATTTACGTAATATGATTTTCATTTCCTGCTGTATCATATATCCCCAGCTCTGTTTATTTATTGTTGTCTATGCTATCCATAATCAAATCTGATGATACTCTTCATGTACACAATACACAGGCCCTGTGAGACAAGGGGTTTCCTGGCCGGCCAGGAATGTCCACATAATTAGAAAAAAAAAATTTCATCAGTTTCATACACTGATTATTTCGTACATTCTTTTATATTAAATAAGACCTCCATAATGGCATGGAGATTATCATTGCAGAGAAAGAATATGCATTTGAACACACTAAAGTACACAGTCTCAAATAAAAAAAAATATTGAAGCTTGCATTCCTGTGCATCCCTCCCCTATAAAAAATTTTCGGTTTTCGGCCTTAAATTAAGTACACAATTGATTGAACCCATATAGCTGGGGTGGGGGGGGGGGGGGGAGAGGGGGCCCTGGAACCTTTTTTTCTTCCACCCCATGTGAGACACCCATCCCACATTTTCCTTGTCCCAGGAAGTTAGTCTTGTCTTGTGAAGCATGAAGTCACTTGTCCAGGGGTTTGGACATATGTGACATATGACTGGCCACATTGACGTTCAGCTATTTTAAGATACATACAGACAAGAGTAATATACCTGTAATGATATGATACTTTGAGAAACACATTGCAAATATTAGGGGTGTAACAATTCATTGAAGAATTAATGCATTGAATTGCATGCCCTTGATTAAATTGTACTCGATTTTTTACCTCCAAATCAATTCATTTTGATTATTTTTTTTTTGCATGTTCCATCCCAAAGTCCTCTGTGACTTCTAGACTGAGCAGTTTGCAATGTCGAAACCTTTTATCTTGTATTAACCCTGAATCTATTTTAATCATTAGCTGGTGGACCACTCCACTCATAAATATGCATTGACAAACAGACAGGGAGCTACATTTTTCTTATATTATCTGAAGTACTGTGGTTGCCTTTTTGTTTGCCAGGGTTTTTCTTTCACGATATTCGCGAATTGAAAATAGCCACAAACAGAAACCCCCGGGAATAAGATGCCTCGTACACTTATATGAACAAGAGGGGAAGATGCATTTGCACAAATGGATTATTGTCACACCTTTGGAAACATGGTTCGTTAATCAGCAACCTAGTCTGTGCATGGTATTGGTACCTGCCCATGCAAACACGCTTTAATAATTATTATAATATAAAGTCTGTAACAGAAATAAATGAGATAGTGTGGGATTTATTCATATAATATAATAAATACAAACACTGATGTACTGAGATGTAAGTTTTTTATGGTGCGATCGTGAAAATGTAACCCTCACGAAAAGTTCAAAATGAAGAAATCTCATTCAGCCTCGCAAAAATGAAGCCAACCACAGTATACTAACATTCATTGAAGTAAACTTGTTTATTTTTTTTAAAGGCTGAAATTTACTACTTGAGTAAGAATTGAGTGGACAGTAGAATCGAAGGTAAAGAATCAGTAAGGCCAAAATAAAAAAAAGGTATGGTTCTCAGGTACTTTTTTTCAGATATCATTGCGGGCGGGCGCTTTTTTCATTTTAAATTTTTTGGTATGTTTCGATAAAAATGTCAAATGATAAGGGAAAAGCATAAAAATAACAGTTTTATTTTGCTAAATAAGTAAAAGCCTTACAAAACAAAGCAAATTGTATGGTTTTCAATCTTCTTGAAAGAAATGTTGGAGCGGCAGCAGATCAAAATTGGAAAGATTTTATTGAAAATCAAAATAAAAAGTTTTGATGCGGGGTTTTAAAATTGAGGCGGGCGGTGCCTGAGAACCATACCTTCAATTTTTTGGCCTAATTGAATGGATTCTATAAGGGCCCTTACAATTCACAGGTAGATGCACAGACTACAATAATATAATTATATGCAGCTTGGAGTAATACACATGACAGATATTGCAGGTAATATATATGTATATAAATCATTTTCAGTTATGTGTATACACTGCAGATTTACAATACTGTCTTAGTGATGTCAGGTTTTGTATATGGTACATATACACTAACCAGATTGGAAAGGGTGATTTCATTACATTAAGTCATGTCCTTTTCATCTGCACAACCCCATAGCTGATCAGTATGTAGTATGTCTGTCACATAAGGCCGAGGGTTTTATGTATGGAATTTATTAGGAAGTGCCTGGCATTCTCCCAAATCATAATTGGCCTGCTGGTATATCATCGTCCTTATCCTGTATGTCCTCCCTGTTTTTGTCACATAAACAAAGAAATCTGATATACAACTTACAGTGGATTAAGTATGCTTGTATGGTGACATGCTTGTATGAAGATATTCAAGAATCCAGTTTGGTTTCTCTGTGTTATGTTCTATGCAGGATTGTCTAGAAATGGGAAAAAAATTGTATTTTGTTTTATGGCTGACAGGAATAGAATCTGATCTGGACCAGATTATGGCCTTGGTAGGGGCATGCAGTGCAGCGTATGAAGGATATAGGGGTGGGACATAGCCCAATGGTTAAAGCATTGGGCTACTGGGCGGAAGGTCCTGGCTCAAACCCTGCTGAAGCCAACTGACAACACGACTCAGTAGGCAATGATTATTGAGCTGGTAAGCCTACTTGAGTTGTGATACAAGCAATATCAAGGAATTGAAAGTCATTGAAATCATTGAAAGTATATATTAAGTACAGGTATATATCAATAGGAAGAGAAAGTGAAGAATCTTGGATGCTCAGGACAAAATTTAGTCCATCTCATTGCAATATGGTGCTTCCTGCTGGGAGGTAATCTGTGTCAAATAAGAAGGGTTATGTAAAACTGTAGGTCATTATAATTTTATATCATGATAAGATATGATGTCATCATATAAGTGAAATCCATGGGTCTGTTGTCAGCACTGACTCTTTTTTTCAGGTAGTTGAAAATAGTGACTACTGCAAGAGCCTCTCTTTCCAACAGGTATACTTTTTGGAAGTTTTCACGCATCTGGTTGGATGCTTTTACACCAAGAACCAAGAATACATGTGAGATTGAGCACATCACAGACACTTACCCCCACATTCCTGAAAGCCCTGTATATAAGAAAAATCTTCACACAAAACGTTTATGACATTACCATGTGAGCTTTTCTTGTACTGTCATTACCATTTTAGCTATTAAATACTGTGTGCTGTATACATTATCACTTCAGCTGGAGACATTTTGTTGGTTTCTTAATCTGTTCTGGTGGAATGATTACAAAGAAACTTAAATATGGTACCTTTTCTTGAATACAGTGAATTGTCATGACACTTATGAGAGGAATGGCATTGACCTTCATTGTTTATCATGCCTTGGAGATGATTAGTCTTTGCATGTAGAGTATGAATTATGTATTCCATTCCTCAACTAGATATATGCATTCTCAGGAATGCAGGCTGGTCCTTAATATGGGGTACTCTGCAACCTGTGTTTTTCTTCACTTATTGGCCCACATTCCCAGGTTCATTGGTGCATATATGTTCTCCAACAAGTGTTTGTATTCACTTATTTGACACTTATTCCAATGTTCAATCAGCATTCAGAAGACCTCGTCCAAGTACAGCTGATCAGGCCACGGATGTATGTATGGCAAAATTATACACCACCAACTATGGTACAGTTAGCCTGAAATCAACCAGGTTGCCATTTCTACTGACTCGTCTATGAAAAGATCACAGTCTCCACAAAGAATACATTTATATGCCATAATAATGTGGATTATATTGGCTTGATTTTTGCTAATCAACAAATTTGACCAGGTCTAGAAAAGTTCAATTAATCACAAATGCCTCCTACGTCCTGACTGGGGGTGGACTCCCTTGCATGAACTGTATCCCTATCCAGTCCAAATCAGAATATCCTGGATTTGACCTCCCTTTATTTGAGGATTGGGAGTATCTATACAAAAAATACATTGTTTTGCTCTTACAAAGCACACAACAGGTGTGCAGTGTACCTGGCCTTGCTGGAATACTTAACATGAACCCCTCCCCCCCCCCCCCCATATGTAGATCCGAGGTTAAAGGCCAACGGTTTCAGACAAGGTGTTCCAAATGATTCAATCAGGCAGATGTGACTACATATTAGTGAATATTTGGTTGAAATCCTTTAGGTCCATACCAAAATCTAGTACATTGTTAAGGAGCCCTGAAAATTTCATGAGATTCCACCCATGATTACTTCAGTTATGTTGTGAACAACCGCAAAGACACACACACACCAAGGAAGAGGGGTGAAGCATAACCCCCTGGTGGAGGCAATTATTATTACTTTATAGCCCTCCTTGAACTGTACATTAAATCAGCTGTTCTTACCGTACAGCAGCTTATATCTAGCAGAACTTGTGCCCATCACATCAGCCAACACCTGTAATATTTGTAAACCATAGGTTAAAAAAAAATACCTATTTTTGTGACTGGATATTATTAATATTATTATTTCAAGTGTATTGGACAAAAACTTAGCA
Organism: Sipunculus nudus; assembly: GCA_026874595.1. NCBI lineage: Eukaryota > Metazoa > Annelida > Sipuncula > Golfingiida > Sipunculidae > Sipunculus > Sipunculus nudus. Next base: position 59,042,826 of record CM049307.1, read on the forward strand.
GTGGTGTCTATGTTTAAAAATAGGTGTTGTGCAGTTACATTTCCATCAATAATTAATAATAAATACCAATCATATTGACTATTCATTCTTGTGTAAATAAGGGACTATGGTTTGCAGTTTGGTTGACCACACCTGAGCAAAAGTAAACACTGGCACAGTTTTGTATCCTAGTCAGTACATGAAGATAAACAGCCATTAACATGTTATCATCAATAATTAATATAATCTCATGGTGGTTATATGTATAAGTAATTAGAAATAAATGCTCGTGTGACAATTGGAATGTACCAGGGAGCCACAAAGTACACAGCACAATGAACGTCTAGGGAGAAGACTGTCAGGGATATTATTAATTTTGTCAAATGCAATTAAGTCATTAAGAAAATGTGGTATAAATATAGTCATATATGTTGTATTATATTGCTAGTTATGATCTTTCTGATTTTCATAGAGACTATTGTTAAGGAAGGAATGGTCACATAAGTTATTATGTCTCCTGTCACCCCACTCCAGGATTTGGGAGGGGGGGTAGGATAAGTTGTAGTTGTTGAGCTCCTCTCATCATTATAGTCATCTTATTGTTCTAAAGTAACTTATTGAATTGTGAATGTGATAATGTCCCATTCACACTGTGGTTGCCTATTATATTTTTTTCCACAAATTTGATACAATAATAGTTTCGGACAAGTTTCTGGAAAAATTTGAAACTGATTGCCCTGGTTTTGATTTTCAAGAAATTTAGAATTTATTGTGAATGTACATGATTTATAACTTAATGAGGGCAGCTAATTTTTCATCAAATTTGAAACAAAAATTGTTTTATCCATGTACCAGTAGGTTTGAAAGTTACTAGTGACCTTTACATTTATCTTTTATGTCAGATCTGCCAAAATAATTCATCTGATCTTCCAGGTGAAATCTGTGGAAATCCCTGCTTTATATTGCCTCATGAAAACAATTATTGCATATTTTTGTAGCTTGGCTTGTGCTTGGATATGTATGAAGATATGTCATTTCATCAGGTAAATAGCTTATTGAGTGGTGAATTTGGTAAAAATGTACAGGTACATATGTTATTTTGTATGTAGTTCACATATATTTGGGCATATGTTAGCTCTCACTGGGGTATGTGGGCACATTAGCATTGCAAAAACAAACATACGAGCATATAGCTTCCTGAAGGTATATTTGTTTGCTCAGTCACCTGGGAGCTTTTACTATTGCATAGTGTTCATCATATGTAATTGGTCTGTCCATAATATTACCATGAGAAGCTTTTCTCAATGGTGATTTAACAGATTCTCAAATAATTTTGTTCAAAGATACATGTTAGTCCAAGTATGGGAACCAACACTTATTATTTATGTGCCAACAAATATTACCGGTGTGCAGTTAATGGATTATATTGATTATTGGTTGTTTTCTTTGATAAATAATTAATTTGGTTGCATTTTTGCATAATTGATCAGAAACAATTATGTATGTGTCAAGGGAAGAATGAGAATCTGGGAAGATCCAGAATCTTCCCAAGAAAAATGAGAATTCTCATTCTTCTCGGGAAAAATGAGAAACAAGAGATGATTTGAAAATGAATTGATTCCCGTTCTTCCTTGGAAAAATCAGAATTCTCATTTATCCCGTTAAAAACAGGAATTATTTAAGGCAATTTTTAACTCTTTTTTTTCTTTTTTTTTTATTTTATACGTTTTCTTTTTTTTCAGAGAGAAACTTTGATTTTATTTCTTTCACATTAATTCTGAACTGTTCAAGGAATTAAAAGAATAAATATACACTCACATATAATGAATTTTGTGAATATCATTTGAATTTTACTATATCAAGTTGAGATAAGTGATATATATGTATTTATAACAAGTTTCTTTTATTGTATATTGTTATGATTATAGCAAAAAAAATTCTTGGTACTAAGTAGTCAGAAAATTAGAAGCTGGGAAAAATGATAATTCCCATTCTTCCTGGGAAAAAATCCAGAATTCTCAATTGTCACTGGAAAAATGAGAATCACATGATAGTATGAATTGATTCATATTCTTCCTTGGAAAATGAGAATTCTCATTCTTCCGGGAAAAAAAGGAGAATTCTCATTTTGGCCGGGAAGAACCAGAATTCCCATTCTTCCTGCGAAGATTCTGGACCTTCCCAGATTCTCATTCTTCCCTCAACATATGCATGCACAAAGAAGTAAAAAAATTTTCTTATCCTCTAAGAGATGTAAGAAGACGGAAAACAAAGTTTCAAATAAATAAGCATTAAAACAGGACCATTTGCAGGAAACGTGTGAACTATCTAGCTGCTTTGCCTTGACCATTCAGTGTGATGTATAAATCAGACAGAATTCACTGTCAAAAATGTAGGTTTCATTCTATACAGCAGATTTCACATATAAGTAAAGTTATATAAAATGTTAGAGAAATGATCGTCTGTCATTTTATTAGATATCAGTCATCAAACATGAGTTAAAAGTAAAACCAATTACTAACACTTACAAAGTGTAAACTAAGGTGAATTAATCTAAATAATTGGTTACTTATTATAACTGTCAAGTCCATTCCTTATGTAGTTGGATTTGGTTCAAATGTTTAGCTCCTGTTTTGTTGATAAAAATATTTGATGCAAGTTTATATGACAGAAGGATTCTCCAGTTGCTTAAAAATCTCTGTTCCCATGACGTGGGTGTTTTTTTCATCTTACTTAGTTCATATCCTCTTGTAATCCTTGTGTCTGAAATATAAGTCATGACAGTTCAACCTGAATGCTATTTTCATAACCTGGTGTGGCAACAGGATATGTGGCGTTGGTAATATATGTTGTCATTTTCAACATTTTTTTTTCATTTTCAAGTACGTTTGTAGGAGCCATGACACAGCTGATCCCAAGGTGCTGCTGTGTGTGTAAACAACAGCTTACTTGCATCCGATGTACAGACATGGCACACCCATGCATTATTTGGCCAGTTTAGCACTTTGGGCCCAAACAGGTTGGGCAAAGGGAGTACTTTTTAGATCTCAAGTGTTTTGTGACAGCTTCGTTGGTTAGTAAATCTTTACCCAACTAGATTTATCTTCTTGAAATGACAGTGTTGTGATTGATAGGACAATTAATAATTAATAGTATATGGTTTAACAAGTACATTACATAGTTTAATATACCAGATACACGTGATGGGTGCGATAACTAGATGATAAATACCTATGTAGCACCTAACAGTCACGTCACACTTCATGGGTACGTGGGAATTCAGTCATGCATGACAGAGGATGCACTCAAGAAGGTCGTTTATTACAGGATTCTGCTTGGCACTGCATCCGAATAGGAATTTCCTTCAGTGTATTAGAACATTACCAGTTTTCCAGATGATTCATAGCAGTGTGAGAGTCATCAATTAATATGAAGTCTTGGAAGTACCACTCTAGGAAACACAATACATACAGGATTTCATGAGTGGATTCAGCAATTTGGCATGTAGGTATCAGAACTTAGTTTTACAGTTTTATCATTACGTGTGGTTGAATAATTCAGAAGAGATAACACTGTACTTTCTGTAGTGTTTGCAAATACTGGTAATTGACAGATACTCATAAAATTGTATTATGTTCCCTGCAAAAATAATTTAAATGTTATTTTGGTTTGTCAAGAATATTATTTAGTTGATGTCTGTTGTTGACATTAGGTACTTAAGTTTACATAGAGATAACTGATAAAGATTGTATTGGGCTCTTATAAGACACAGCTGTCACATAGATTGTATTGTTTCAGTTTGAAGTAATAAATATATTGAAAATCAAGTTAGTAAAGGGGCTGTCGTCAAGTTTTATTAGAACTTGTTGTGGTTCTTTCTGTTTCAACCACTCAGATACCAGAGACAGATGTCAATTACATCACAATTAAGTGTCTGCAGTGACCCAACAAACAAAAAAAATCACCCATGTCGGAGAATTTTGATGACATTCTTCTGAAATTTCTGAGCTACAGTATAACCTTGTATTTCCATATCTCTTTTTTTCCGAAAATTTGTTTTTCTGAAATTGAAATTGAAATGTAGAAATAAGACATTCCTGTAATAATAACCAGCTGAGTATACGTATTGAAAAAATGATGTACCTTGTATATCTGTAAGCTTAAATATCAAAACATATTTTATGTCCCCTGTGTTTTTTCTGATATTCGAGGTTCAGAATGAGCTTGATAAATTAATTACTAAAATTAGTGGAGAGATTTAGGTGAGCTTAAGGTAGCATATATACCGGTATATGGACATAAACAGTTAAGATAGCATATATATGGACAAAGCAGAATGATAACACTCCAAATATATCCATTATCACAGATCAATTCATGTAATATTTATACACAGTTGCTTGAATCCTTATTTTGTCAGAAATGGAAAGCAATGGAGCATAGGACAAATGCTGTTTTGAGCACCTCTTTAATGATACACATGTACACTATCTCTGTGGGAATATGAAAGGAACAACTATATACTCATTTAATGCTCATACAAATACATAAGGCACAACAATATACCCATTTATTGCACACTTTGTCCATTTTCTGTATTTAAAATCACATTCACAAAATCACATTCACAAAACAATTTTATTTGAACTGAACATAACCAAATCATTTGATTGGTTTGCTCAAACCAGTATTTGCCTATGAAATTGCAACTGACACCTCCTACTACTTTGAATCAGGCTTATTTTGTATTTCAATAGCAGCAAAATATGATGTTGTAATCTTGAAGTCATCATCTTGTTTATCCCTGTAATAATATGAGACACCTGGGGTTCCAAGATGCAACAAAGGTCTATTGAAAGAGTCACCTGCAAATACAACAAGTAAATACCATGGTGAAGTCAGCTCCATACACTGCCAAATATGTCTAGTTTGAGCCTGTCATCATCAGGTGTCAGCAATATGGAGCACCACAATGGACTGTTTTGTCATATTTTATTTTGAATTGATCATCAGGAAAACATACAACTTACAAGGGAGAGCATTACTTTGCTTATAGTTAATCACCATCCATTTCCGCTCTGCTTCTTGGACAGAAAAGAGTCAGCCTTAATATAATAATAATCGTAATAACAATATAATGATAACAATAATAATGCAAGCCTCTGCCATGTGGGGGTCCCTATTGTGCGTGTTTGCATTCACTTTTTTGGCCCAGGTTCATTTGTGCATATAAAGTGACTGTACATTTGTGAATATTCCTTGATGTATTTCTGAACCTGGAGGATGTGCTGGATCCACACTAAAATCTAATTGATTCTTCATTGGCCCATTCACTAAATGCGCTGAAAATTTCATAACACTCCATTCATGACTGTGTGAGTTATGATGTTGTGAACTTGTGAACAAACACACAGATGGGGACAATTGCATACCTTACTGGCAGAGGCAAAGTTTACATATCTATGGACAGGGGTAGCTGAACAGGGTAGAAGTTACAGGTAAAAATTCTGTGTTGAGGCTGTCCAACTTGTATCTAAAGTCCATTATAGGTTCTGGTCAGTGATCACTAGTGAGTGGAGCTACTTAACCTCACATTGTGTATGTGTTGTAAAGAGCTGAGTGGTGATTTATTTCCCATCATGACTGATAAGCTGTCAGCCACCTTGTATCATGCTGGGAGGCGGTATAATGTCTATGATTTAAAAGTGTATAGGGTGTTCTCATTGTTAAAGAGGAATGCCTAAGATGAAGTGTCCCATGTGTTAATATTATAAATAGACATCTTTCGTGATTGGTGTAGCATGATTTTGTTCTGCCGTGCCCAGGTAAATAGCTGTAAATTTTCTTGGTACAATTGCAGGGACACACCCCCTTTATAGCTGAGCTGCCTGGTCTGCCGAGCTTTAGCAATACCCCTTCATTAATCACCTGCTTGTTGTTCATTAACTTTTGAGTTTTCTGTGCTTCTTGTTTCCACAGAATTTTAGGATACAAACAGGCATGTTATGCTGACTGTTTAGAATAACCATCCACAAGTGATTTAATGTGTTGCTTCTTGCCAGAAAATAAAAAATATAAATTATATTTAGTGATTTTTACAAGGCAAAGGCTAAAATATCTTTAATAAACAGTTTGTCTGCAAAAGAAATATATGTAGAGAAGTTTTATAGAAAGCTGTCATTCTTATTCTAGATGCAAATGCTCGAATACCAAAACAAACTATACATTATAAAATAAAGCTTAAAAAGAAAGGCTATCTGAAATTACTTTTTAAAAAAATCACCCCGATTCAAAGATTTTTTTCCTGAAAACTCTTAGCAATCAACTTGAAGTTAAGCCCAAAATTTAGCATTTTGTTTCAGATGAGGTTTAGATAGAAAACTGTGGATGGTACAATATTGAAACACCCCAAAACATTCCAGTTTCACAGATAATGGAATATTTAGCTAAAAAATATCAGTAATCAGTCATTGATGAGTTTTCTCAGATATTAATAAACTGATTTTGTATGAAAAAAGAACTGATTCCCATCTTTTGGTCCTGCTGTGCCCACTCTATACTTTAATAAATGTGTAATGAAGCAGTATATATATGACTCCATAGATATGGTACAGAGTGATTAAAACATGATACAACCAGGTAGTTATACACGCACAAGCACCTACTTGGAAAACACACAAATAGGTCAAACAATACAAATCATTTTTGTGTGTGCTATGTGGGAACCTTACCAATAGGTGATGATCTGTCAATAGCCTTCATTTGTTTTACACTTGTGAATGGACATGATTTCAAGATATATCTTGACAAGTTGTGACTTGCTGTTCAGTACAGATTCACAGTCTAGGTCCAAAGAGTTATACCTTTTGGATCATATGTGATGCATAATTACCAATTATATCTTGTATAATCTGACTCCATATATATATATATATATATATATATATATATATATATATATGTCAGTCCCAAATTTTCAGCAGAGAATAATAATAACAGGCATTACTAGATCTTAGTTTTGATAAAATTCAGTCCATGATGTCACACGTGTATCAGCCAATCAAATCAGGACAAAGTCTGGGATCTGGATGAAATCCTCCCATCACACAACAAACGCACATGCAATAGGTTTACTTAACCAAAAGGTTCGGGGTAGATTACGATGGTAAATTAAAGGGATCTTCTCCCCCAGTCCTTTAACCTTAAAGGCAGCTATTCACCTACCTTTACTTTAGGATTTATGTCATTTCTGGCTTACTGTGCCTACATATAAAAGAACTCTTAGGTAATTCCTGATGAGACGAGTTGTCAAAATGCCTCTGTGATGGAATTAGAAATTGTTTATTGAGAGCTGTTATACACTCTTTACACAGCACTTTACATATAGGCCTACTACCTATATTGTAAGTGCTGTTTGGTTTGACCTTGTATCCTGAATCTCTACACCAGAGGAGACTGTATTTTGGTCCAATCAGATGAGACCCTATGCTTGAAGACAAAACGGTTTACCAGCCAAGCGAGGAATACACGGAGCCAATGTTGTTCATTTCATTTTGAGGGACAGCTCATTGCCCTGGCAACCGTTTGAACAGGCCACAGGCTCAGAGAGAAAGGTCCAACCTGTGGTTTTCACAGGTTCTTGTGCACATAGGATGCCCGGACAGTGAGTTGAAATTCAAACGAAATGAAACAACATAGGTTCCGTGCACACCCCTGCTGGCTGGTTTTGGCTTGCAAAGGGGTACATGGATATGCTAACATAGTCGTAATGTCATAATCAAATTGGTCGATGATGTGAGAATGTAGAGGGAGCAATTAAAATTTTTTACTAAGAGTAACCACTTGTGTGCACTTGAAGTGCACTTTAAGCGCAGCTATAGGCGGAGCCATGATGCCTGTTGAGTGTTTTTTAACTGGAATTTGGTTGGCTGCCAGACTACGACCCACCATCTAGTGTCTAAATGTATAAGAATAAGAAACTAAGCACTAATGTCCAGTGAGACTGTTAAGGAGCAGAGTGGAAATGTAAAATCTGATGAAAAGCTACATTAGGATTCCATGTTCAGTACATAAGATGAAAATTAATACTCCCAAATGATGTATTTGCTGGAGCGTGACTTTTACACATAATTTATGTATCATGACCATATGTAATAAACTGATAATTGATCACCAAGAAATTCCTTCCAGCTAGACTTCACATATTTATGACAGTCCATGTGTAGCTGTTGTGCCAACCCTATGATGCTTGTTTGTTGTATGCATTAATTTAAATTGTCATGTTCAATAGTTTGTGTTTGCAAAACATATATAAGTTTTTCCGTGTTGTTCATGATTCTTGAGCAAATGACATTCACTTTGTGTTCATGAAAGGCTCACGCATATCTGCCTGTATGTAATATCTATCCACTTAGGGGGTTGCCTGAAAGTCTTGAACCCTTGGTTTACCTGTCTTCTCCATTTGGATAAGTTATGGTATATTTTTATTGTGGAGTGTTTAAGGTAAAGGTGGACCACCACTGTGATAGCATACATTTACCAAAATGTAGAACTGTTGTGATCTGATACAAAAAAAATATCATCTTTAAGATTAGGCATGGAGTTGGGAAAATTTGCTGAAAAAAAAGCTGAGTGTCAATACAAAATGCAGTCCCTGCTTGGAAGTGTATTCATTAGATATCAGTGTCAAATAGAATGCGTATTTTACATGTTACTGTTAGTGGTGTGCCAGTTAATTGATTATATCAGTTATTGGCTGTTTTCTTACATAATTGATTAAACACAAACGATTATGTGTGTACAATCAAGGAAGTCATATTGACCAGAAAAAAATATCCTTACTCAGAGAGATAAGCCAGTAAGGATACAAAGTAGCAAACAGCATTGAAAATTAACCTTGTGCAGCAAATAAGTACCATTACTTTGAAATTTCTGCATGATGTACAATTCTGACTGAATTTACTATGTCAGCATTTAGGTTTAATTCTATACAGCAGAATTTACAGTAACATAGAACGTACATAAAATGAATGAATACCCTCTTTGCAGAGGCAATAAAGTTCAACAAATGTCAGATATTGGAATAGGCCCCTTTAAAGGTGCCCATTCACCTACCTTTTGAAAAAGAATTGATGTGATTTTTGGCTTCCTCTCTGTATATATTAATGATCTCAGGGTAATTCTGGTTATGAAAAATTCTTATAAGGCCTCCGTGAAGGATTTATGAACTTGTTTATCAACAACATGTTTGTAAACACAGCAATGTTGACAAACAGGAAAAACATGTAACCTAGGGTGGTAGGTTGCATATGTGCCGAGGTAGAAAGATCACTTGTTGCAAAACTGCCATTTGCAAAGCTCTGGCTTATCTGATTTGCCTGCAGATGCCCTTGTGTAATTTGTTTTGATAATTTTGGCTGGCCACCACATTATAAACACATTGATATAAACAAAACAAGCAGCCTGTGTGAGGTGAGATCCACATTTTCTGGCCTATTTTTATAAAAGCTCCAAGGGATTACCTTTAGTTTATAAAGGTCAAATAGGTGATTGGGCCCCTTTAACTAAATATTAGACCTCCACAGTAAAGTGTCATTGATACACGGGCTGTGTAACCTAACATATATCAGTGGTGGTTTTACTGTGTGCAGGTCAGTTGTGATGTATAATGTACAAGGATGATTAGTGTTAATGTGTGTGTACTCTATCAGCTGCATTGGTTTCTGTGTACAAGGATGGCAGGTAACCTATTTCAGGCTACACCAGTCAGATTTTAGGTCTAGTGGTTAGGTGGGGTTGGGGCAATAACGATGTTGATAAGCCTTGGCACTTGTCCTTTTTTTGTACAGATTTACACACTCATACATAGAATAGGCTCAACCAATCATTCTGTCTGGAGAGCTGCTATACTGCTAAAATATTTGTCTATGTACAGGCCGTTGGAGTTTAATATCTACATCAGTCATGACAGTGATTATAATATGTCTGTACATTGATCTTATTTTAACAAAGGCTAATGGATAGTTTATATGTCAAAGCTTGCATGCCTTGCTGTTAATAATGTAATACCTATTGAATGGGCAGGTTTCACTTTTTCAGTCAAGGATGTGGTTTTCACATGTGTTTGTTTTATTTCTGATGGTTCATTGATTTGGTTGCCTGTTACCAACAATGCACAAAAACTACTTCAACCATTTTCACTTAATTTTCAAATATCTGGTTAAAGGGGCAGGTCCAAAAGAAGAGGTTTTATTTTAAGAGATATGTGCTCTCTGCTTAGTGCCATTCAGGTTTTTTCAGATCTAGTTGAAGATTGAAGGGGTTTAACGCTACCCCCCTCGCTTCGGCAAGAAATTTCTACTGTATTATAAATCTATCTAAGAGAGGTCATACTATGGTCTGGGCAGTGTCCATCCTTGAACTTTTAGTGTCTACAGGGTAACTTGCGAGATATCATATGGATTTTCATGAAACTCAATAACTGTTTACACGCACACCATTTACCAGGAGCTGTGGACCTTTTTCAGGCCATTAATCCCTCAATGTAACAAACAGTAAACCAACTCCAAAATTCCTGGATTTATCCCAGATATATGTGCAACCTACAAGTACCAGACATCTACTAGGTTTTACTGACATGCAGCCAAGTTCTTTAATGTATCACCTTTCTCTGTGTATATATGTTCCTCTGTACCTATTTCTCTGTTCATAAAATTCTTGCACTGAAAGAAGCAGACGTAGAAATGATGAGCATCTGTCCATCTTTCCTTGCGGCCATCCACCTGTTGTCCGTGCCGTCTGTCCGTTACATATATAATATTAACGCAATAACTCAAAAAGAATTTAGAGGTACAGTCAACAAACTTTTGCAGCATTTATGCACCTTATCAAGGGCTGGGTCAAGTTCAAACATGGATGACTTTGATACATTTTTCAAGGTCACAGCAGGAATAATGCTAAAATGATGTTAACACAATAACTCGAAAAGAATTTGGTTTAGGTAACTTTGACACATTTTTTCAGGGTCACATAAGCCATAATCTTAAAATGCTGTTGACACAGTAACCAAAAAAAAATTTGAGGCCAGGTCGTCAAACTTGCAGCATTGATGCAGCTCATGAAGGGCTAGGTCAAGTTCAAACATGGATGACCTTGACATATTTTCAAGGTCACATAAGCAATAATGCTAAAATGATGTTCACGCCATAACTCGAAAAGAATTTGAGGCGTGGTAACCAGACTTACAGCTTTGATGCACCTCATTAAGTGCTAGGTCAAGTTCAAATATGGATGCCCTTGGTGCAGTTTTAAAAGTCACAGGGGTGATCTTTGTGTGTGACATTGACCCATTTCAAATTTCAATACAGGTATTCACTTTTTCCAGCTATTCCCTCAACAGGCGGGGGACATACTAGGTCTGTTCCACAGATCAACTTTCCCTTGTATAATTTTGGTACATAAATAGCTCTCACATGACATACACAGTGAAACGTGTGTTTTAGGACCACCCATGGGACTCACAGGTGGTCTTATTGGATAGATCAGTTTTAACCAGTGCGAGTGTGATCAGTTCCCTCAAGGGTGCATGCACCCACGATGTTTTTTGTTTTCAAAGAGCTATATTTGGAATACTTAGCAGAAAATACATATATACAAACAAATTTAACATTAATTAAGATCCAGTCAGAAAAACCAAGAAATGTAAAAACAATGTTGTGCCAAAGACAGAAATGACTGACTCATCAAGTAAACTACCATGTTTTCCTTGGTACTTGGGTATTTATGATGCAGGTACTTCATTCCCAGGATGGTTAATAGAGCATAGACATCAAATAATGACAAATAAATAGAGGCAGTGGAGTAAATAAAATACTCATAACCTCAGCAAATCTGTAGGGTGACTATTGCCCAACGACAGCAGATATTTTATGTCTTGATATCATCTTGCAGGGGTACTGTGTGTAAGTTTACAAAATGAGTACAAATTACCTATAAATTTAATGTTATTGTTATATGATCATTATGATGTTTAGAAATCATCCTATTCTTTGTTATTAGGTATTCCATTAAACTTCTGTTTCATTTTGTGAACTAAATGTAGCAAAATGGTACACATGGTTTGTTAAATGTTTTAATATATATTGTTATTGGCTTCATGTTTGCATGGTTAAATTTTTTGTTATTTTCACATTATCATTGTTTTACAAGGGTTCTGTTTTCACAGTTTGCCCATAGTGTGGACTACTCTATTATAATATGAATCAGTCTGAATCAGTCTGAAAATAATCTGAATGCAAATCGTAAAAATTAGATTATGACTCAAGGTAGCATCCAGCAAGGGGAAATTCTTGTTCATTTTCAGCAGATTATTTGAAAAATTTGATATTGTTTATTTTAGCAGTCTTTGAAAAATAGCTAAAATAAACAATATCATGCTAAATAGTCACAAGATCTATTATCATTCAAATATTGATATTTTGCTTTACAAATTCCCTTTGACGATGAGTATTTTTATTCATAGGGATTTTATTTTTTGTTAAAAATTTCCCTTTTGCAAATATTGCAGATTTGTGACCCTGGCAAACAAAAAGGCAACCACAGTATATATCATCACAACATTGAGAACATCAGTGTTTGTTATAGTAATACACCATTGAATTTATTCTGTAAATAATGATGATTTTTTTGTTGTTTTAATTATAAAATAACCATTTGATAAAAGCTACCACATAAACCTGTACATTCAAAACCAGGATGAAAGCTTTCATTGCCTTAAAGGAAGAAAAATATGCAAATTTTAATTTTGAAAGAATGTGTGGGTCCTTCAGCCTGAATTTGTTATGTAAACATTTTAATAATCATATATTTTCACTATATCTCTGACACCTGCAGTACATCAGTGAGTCGTGATTATATATTTATAAATATTTACACAGCTAGACCTTAAGCCTGTTAGCTTGGCTGTGAACAGTGAACTGCTTCCTTGAATAATTGGGAAAGAAGCTTGATTTGAATATCAGAAAGTGGACACACATACAGGGTACATGCAGAGTCAGTTCCAGAATTAAATATCAATTATCATTCAACTACCTTTTAATAGTGTTGGGCCAATCATCGAGTTTTATCGAAAGTCAGTTGGTTTGCTGCCACTTTCAAGCTCTCGATTACCAAAAAAACTATCCATTACATCATAATCATGATAATGAGTCTTTGTTTCCAAATAACTTCCGTATGTAACTGAGTTTACCGCGGTAGATGCAAGAACGGAGGACGGAATAAACCTCTGTGAACTGGCAGAGTTGCAGAAAAAGTGGGGAGAATTATAACATTGCACAACATAGGCGGTATGGCGTTAAAATGCTCCATAAATTCTCTGTGTCTATGCAGCAAGTAGATGTCCTGGATTGTGGTTAAATTCTTGATTATTATAAATAATTAAAATGAAACTTTTAAAAGCATATTTTACTAATGATAGGAAAATATAAAAAGTGCAAAAACTTCTTTTCTTAAGGTAGAATTACTAAGACATATGGGCTTGGTTAAGAAAGTACAGTTTCACAGAAAACTGCATGTTTCATTATATTTGCCGTAACCGATTATTAATTGATCATAGATCGGTTTGCTCAAACGATGATCGATTATGAAAAAGGAACCAACTCCCACCACTACCTATTAATGACATTGACTTTATGTTATCAGTAGTGTTAGGTTTGATTATTAGTAAGTTAGCCAGATACCATATATGAGGTAAGTAACATCCCATATATTAAGTAATCTTTCTAGTGTCTAAAGCATTGATGAAGAAATTATAATTGTTACTTCCCTGTAAGTTATATCATGTATTATAATATTTATGTCATATATTATAATAATTATGTCATGTATTATAATTACAGAAATCAAATGACATAATCATCATCAAACTGTATGATATTATATAAAGTAATATTTTGATATATTGTAATTGTAATTAAGTATATTCTATTGAAATATTAATTAATAAACAGTAAAACTTCGAAATAACAACCACCAGTTGGACCACAATAAATTGAGGTCTTATATAAAGAACAAAAAAGAATTGGGCCATTGATCAAGTGATTGTTATTTTGAGGTGGTCGCTAAACATAGGTGGTCATTAGGTAAAATTTTTCTGTAATATATTGGTAGGAACAAAAGCAGTTAGGTATATTTTTAATTTTCCTTGCGTAATGGTGTGAAATTAATATATTCTTACACAAGTGCGTAGGTCCTAACCTGGCAAGGTACTTAATCATCAGCCGAAAAAAACTTCCAGGGGGTCTAACTGAAGGGGAAGCAAAATCATAATCAATGTCATGAGTACCAGCGATCGGTTGACTTTGAACCAGGAACTTACTCACTTGCACTCTTGGTATGGTTCGAATATGCTGACAGTTCATACTGTGTTTGTATGTTTATCATGGATTCTGTTTGTTCTGAAAGGGAAGTGTTAATATTGACTCACAGTAATCAACACATTCTAGGGATTGAAGTTGTATTGTTTTTACTGGCCACTAAAGGATAAAGGAGATATGCTATGATATAGTCTTCCTTTAACTCTCAGTTAACAATGTGCCGTTCTAAGTGAGCATTTATTTTCAAAAGCGTTTGTGGTATTAAATATAGTGAATTAAATATGCTTAAAGGTGAATTTGGATGTTGATAACAAGTGATTAATTGAAAACATTTTATAATTGCTAAAAATTTCAAAAATTAAAATATTTTAAAAACATTTACTGCTTAGTCATACTTAGACATTTGTTATTGATATATAATTATATAAATATATAAAAAATTGATATACAAAAATATGCAGCTTAAAAAACTTACATTGGGTCCATTTTGTGATACTTTTTTTTGTGAGAAATATTGGTACATTGAGATCCATAGTTTCTTCATACAGAAGTCAGTTTTTTCCTCTGCAAAGGGAGCTATGCAGTCACCTATATTTGTTTGTTTGTATGTAAGCAGAATTTTGTTGAAACTCCTGAACCAACTTCCATGAAACTTTGTGGAATGGTAGGACATGGCCCATGGAAGATCACATTTTCATGAATCCAGATCAAGGGACAGATCCATTCATATTGTTTTGGCTTGTTGATAACTGAATTAATGTTGCAGATGGATTGATAAAGCAGATTTTGACATTTGAAAGTGTAAAACTAAGGTTCCTTATGTATGGAATGCAGCATGCAGAATGCAGGATGCGGAATGTGTGTTGAGAGATTTCCTAAGTACCGGCACAGCAGTATGCATGTTTTCTATGTGTTGCTCCTGGATACCATGCTGAACCGGCAAAAATTGCTACATGTAGCAATTTGTTTTGCCGGATATGCATTCCGCATTCTTGACCTGCACATAAGGAATTTTACCTTATTTATTTAGTTAATACTGATTTTTATATGCATACCTCATTCTGCATGATGCATTCTGCATTTCTTACATAATGAATCTCAAGTTAAGGCATTAAGGTAGGTCAGGGAAGATTCCAAATTAAGGTTCAGATTCAGCAAGATTGGCAGAGTTATGTGTTTTACCGAGGCCCTTTGTAGTGTGACAGAATATATTGAGCATGTATTTGCTACCAATGTTCTTTGTGAATTGCAGACCCTTGTTTCGAAACTGGCAAGTGATGTATTAAGTGTCTGTTCATATGGTAAGGTATCAGACCTCACTTAGTCTGAGAAATGATTCACTACAAAGTGACCCCAGGCTCAGTAAGTGGTGTTTTAGGTATAGTTGTGTGTTAGTGATCCTGTTGACCTGAATCCCAGAGATAAGCAAGGTGTATTTATCATACTGAAGAGATCTAAGGTGATTGAACGGTCATGCTTCTATCAGTTCTGTACATGTATTAATATTATGCTTTAAAAAGTCAGTGTTTCTTATTATGTATGATCATATAAATAATACATTTAAAGGTGCCCATTCACCTACCTTTCGAAAAAGAATTAATGTAATTTCTGGCTTCCTCTGTGTATATATCAATGATCTTAGGGTAATTTTGGTTGTGAAAGTTCTTATAATGCTTTCTTGAAGGCTGTATTAACTTTTTTATCATCAATATATTTGTAAACACAGCAGTTTTGACAAACAGGAAAAACATGAAACTCAGGGTGGTACCAGTAGGTTGTATATATGGGGAGGTAGAAAGGTCACTTGTTGCAAAATCTCATATGCAAAGCTCTGGCTTATCTGACATGCTGCCAAATCCCCTTGTATTTGTTTTATTTTTTACAACCCCTACATATTATAAGCACATTGATATAAACAAAACAAGGAGCCCGTGTGTGGTGATATCCACATTTTCTGGCCGATTTTGTAAAATCCCTAAAGGATTACCTTTAGTTTATAAGGGTCAGATAGGTGATTGGGCCCCTTTAATATTAATAGATTATTAAATGCTTTAACAACCGCTGTTTTTGACACATACACTTTACCTCTATCGACTGTCATGTAGTAGTATGTCATACATGGAGTTTCTCATGCAAAATTCTGAAATGGGAGTGTTCAAATTAGTACCAAGTAGAGTCACTTCATAGGCCTAATTGAATATTATGAATATTACAAGTTTGTACACTCTGGTAGGACAAACAGTATATTTGTATAATAATTAAATTATTCAGAATGGCCTAGTCAATGCAATGGTTAAAACATAATTCCTCCGACTAACAGAGCCATCAAACATACTTTGCTGTGCCACAAAGCTTAGAACAGGTACTGCCACCTCATGGAAAATTATATAACTAAATTACAGCTCTCTGGCCAACTATTTCATGGAGTGGTAAATTCCACTGGTTATGGGATGGTCAGCACCACACATCACCGACTCGCAGAACTAAGGTCTTTTCCAGTGATGTCAGCAGTAATTGGTGGTCTTTCCAAGAATAATTTTCAAAACCAACATGGTTCATTCAGTCATTGCCTATTGCGGTCTTCCTGTTGGCTACTAATATTCCCACTAAATCAGCCTTAATATTTTTAGGCCCTTGCCTATGTTTAGTTCAGCGAGACTTTAAACACTATAACCCTCAGCCTCAGTGTTACCTATCAGACCATCAGTCTTCAGTGTGAGCCTGTTCAAACAAAAAGTAACAAACACCAGCTTACACAGTTAGTGTGAGAAAATCAGGTGTACACATGACAAATACAGTCAAAATGTAATACATGTACCCGCTTGCTGAAACGATCACCATGATTTGTGTGTTGACAAATTGGCAGTGGCTTAGGGAACCAATACATGGGTTCACACTAAAGATGCTAGCTTCTCCTGTCATCTGGACAGAGGGAATGTTGCTGTAGTGTATACAATGCACTTACTTTTGTCGCATGGATCATAATGTTCATACAACAGATATATCATTGGACACGTGGTCAGTGTATGGAGTGATATATCACAAGGTAAGTGTATCGAGTACCTGAATACATGATTTCTGTGCAAATGTTACCAAGCGGGTTGAGCTCTCTATTGCATATACTGATGGGACCACTGTTGGTGTTCTCATTGAAAAGACTGCCATTCATGTGAGGCCTTATTTGCAAATGCAGGGGAATCGTCAGGTCCTCAAAAAGCCTTGTGACACCCTAATATGCAAATATCAGGGGTTCACCATAAGGAATTTACAGGGCTTTTGTGATAAGAGGTGGCATAGAGTTACGTCTGTCAGTACATGGAATTGTGTCTTATTTTAAGCATTATAGCAGTAAAAATACATAGGCCCTGGCAGGGCTATAAATTATAAAGGGTGTTTGTAAACATTGGTACTTGGGCTTGCTGTTGAGGGTACTATAGTAAAGGTAAAACAAACATGTATACACTTACTTTATATACCTTTACTATAGTATAAATATACTACTGCTGTTTTCTCCTATTTTAAAGTATAGATGATTCAAAGTCCATACCTGTAACATCTGTAATATAATATGAAATATCCTGTAATTAATACTAACTCAACTTCATGTTTATTATAATGAATGTGCCAAAACTCAGCTTACAACTTTAAATATTTATATGATAAATTATACAAAAACTGACATATTACCATGTCTATTGGAATATTTTAATAATAACAAAATATAAGTTTTAGATATTTTTGATCCTATTAGAAATAATAGTGTATATGCATGAGCTTAAAAACCTTTTAAGTTATGTGACTACCTGCTAAGCAATATGACAGCAAACTGTGTCATACAAACACACTCACAGGGGGGTCAACTGTACAAACATTTTACAGATACAGGGGTCATTGGTGAGATGCCCAACTGTGAACACTGGCTGAGGGCCTGCTGATCACAGCATGGTTACTAATTTAAATCCATGAAAATATCAAACATGTATATACTAACTTTATATACCTTTACAATACCGCTTTTATTTGCTGCTCATATATTGTAATGGAATACCTGAGCTTGCAAAAAATTATGGGATATTTGTGGGAAACATTACTGGTTCCCATGAGAAATCCTGTATTTTGCCAGGGTTGGCTGTTTGCATGTATATAGCTGCAAGATTTGCAATTTGTGGGATTACTCTCCCAGCTAGCCGCTTAAATCTGTTTGAGTGAGCATTATGAATAGAGTCCAAATGATTCCAGCTTCTACCATATCTGCTACTGTTGTACTGTTAATCCCACTAGTGAACCGGAAATTGCACTTGCCTCACCTTCAACAAAAACTGCTCCATTGAACATTTAAGAATTAAACTGGGCAGCACCAGCTTAACTAAGGGTGTTCAACACCTTTAAGCTCTGCTTGTCTAGCCCCATTCTTCTGGTGAAAATGGATCTAGTAGCTATTTCCAGTTGCTTTGGATCAGTTGAGAAACATGACATGCCCATAACCCTTAGCTAATCCCAACAAAGCTGTAAACAATTTACTTTACTCATTTGTAGCAGTAGCTTTTGATGAAATTTGGTGGAGAGAACTGGTCAGGACAGAGATCTGATCATGAAGCTAAGTCTCTGCCCTGGTGGGAAATGATGGACATGAAATATGATTACTTAAGAGTCTTTTAAGAGTTCAGGGTAGACATTCTAAAAAACAGGTAGTATGGCTCACACAGGTCCTGAAAAACTAAGGAAGTCCAAAAATTTGAAACCACAGAATTTAAAAGACATTAATATCCTTTACCAGTTGAAAGTCATTAGAGCTATATTTAACCATAGCTAATAATCTTTTACCCATCAGTCTGCAGTCGATTCACTGGTCATTTGCAGTTCACATTTTATGTTCAATAAACAGGTTTAAAATCTCCTGCCAAACCTGCAGTTAGGTAACTTTGTCCTCCCTGGTGTGATGTACTTAACAAATGCAGTATTCTCCTTTACAAGCTGTATACATGTATGCTTATTGAGGTTCAAAAGGAAGTTCACATTATGTCACTCCTATTATACCAGACAGGATGGGAAAATAAACAGTTGGTAACTGGTTGTCAGTGGATAAGAGAAGCATTAGGATGTATGATGAAGTTAATATGATGTGACACTGACGGGTCAGCACATACCATACAGCATGGCCTGTATATAAAGTGGCAAATTAATGATGCATTTAATAACTAAAGCAGTACAGGACAAATATAGATAAAAGTAGCTAAGTTTAGAAAGGATATTATTTACTATTACTGAGTTGTTAATCCATTAAATCTATATGATTTTGGATACTTGCTGCAATTTATTTTACATAATCATGCCCTACGGAAAGCTTGTTAAGGCATTTATAAAACATGTCACATATTCCAGGAATTGATAAAGTTTGGTACTGTGGACTGGTCTATGCTTTATCACATTGCTCTATTTGCTCCCAGGAATGCTTAGGGCAAAGGATAATAGCATATTATTGTCAGTTAGTTTATAATTCCTCCACCAGGGGGTGAGGTATTTTGTTTCTTCCTTGCTTTGTTTGTTAAAATCTAACCATAATTTCGTTCATCTTTATATGATTTTAATTCAGTTTTCTATACCATTGTGAGATTGGGTAATTTCTTTGTCCCAGCTGAGAGCCAGGGCCATTCATTGTTATTTTGTTGCCATTGATGCCAGACCATTGAGTTGATGAAATAGGATACTGTAGCACAGAGCAGTGTTTGAGTAAGATCCAGATATGGTATATATATATATATATATATAAATATAAGCTCAGACTTCTGTTCTAGTTAGGCCAAACAAAACAAAGGTATGGTTCTCAGGCACCGCCTGCATCAATTTTAAACCCCCGCATCAAAAATTTTTATTTTGATTTTCAAAAGAAACTAACCAATTTTGAGCTCCAGCCGCTTTCAAGAAGATAAAATCATACAATTTTGATCAAATTTCCTTTCTTTATGTAGTACTTTTGCTTGTTTCGCTAATGAAATCTGTTAATATCATGCTTTTCCTTTTATCATTTGACTTTTTTATCGATACATACAAAAAATTAAAAATAAATAAAACGCACGCTTGCATTGATTTATGAAAAAAAATGCCTGAGAACCAAACTGTATTTTTTTGTTTGCTCTATGTATAATATTTTTCATAAAAGTTAGATAGTGAGGTCCATGGATAGAGCACAGGATAAAGCTGGGAGACTAAGTTTGAATCTCAGCCGAGATTTTTCACGGCCTGCCCTTGCCTCCAGAGGGTGAACACTTTGTGGGCTTAATGGGAAAGCCATGCCCCATGGGTGTGTATTACTTCCAAAGGAGCAAGCCTTTCAGTAGTTTCTATGTATTATGACCAAGCAGTCTGGATGGAAATTAAAACACCCATGACCCATAGGTGTGGTACACCAAGCCTGGTTGATGCCAGGATAAACGTGTTCCCACCATGTCACAAAGTCCTGAACTTAAGTAAAAAATTGATAGTGGATACCTTTTTTAGCTCAGCTGACTATAAGTCATAGTTAGACTATAAGTCAATGTTAGATGTCCCCAAGATCTCCTACCAAGCCGAAAACTGGGTCTTTGTGACTTCATTCCTTTGAGAAATTAAGGAAAAACCTCAATTTTTTATTAAAAACCTATTTTCACACTTCAGGACTGCCTAATATCAAAACCACTCATCTGTTTTTCCTCATATTTAATATAAATAATCCTCTATATAATTCCTATGTACATGCCAGAAATTAGGTCTGTATTAAGTAATTTAAAAAAGTTATGGGCCCAAACATAATGCATTTTGTAAATAATCAGGAAAGAAATTATTGCACTTAACACAAAACTTTTTAAAGCTAAGCACTTTTTTTCCAGTAATATTACTTTTATTAATCAAAATTAAATTGTATACCCAAAATAAGATCAAAATCTTTTAAATTTTTTAAAATATTAGCAAAAATAAAAAATTGGTACCTTAAATTTTGCCCAAATTTGACCATGGCACGTTTTTTTGCTGTAACTGCTGTGGATTTAATTTTTACAACATGTTTTTGTTAGCATTTCAACTGTTAACACCAAAAATTTGAAACCAGTTGATTAAAAACTGTAGATTTTATTCAAGTTTTCAAGCACCATGTCACATATTGCTAGTGTTATGCAGTTTGCTAGAGCTCAGCTCCCGAGCTTAAATTTGGCATACAGTTGGATTTCTCCAAAATCCCCTATCATGCCAAGAATTTGGTCACTAGGACTTAATTCCTTCGAGATATCAATGAAAAACTTCATTTTTCCATTAAAAAAACCCATTGTTACACTTTAAGACTGCCTCATATCAAAACCACTGATCTGACTTTGATCATATATAATATACATATTTTTCTATACATTCGCTATGCACATGCCAGAAATGATGTCAGTATTGTGTATTTTTTTTAAGTTATGGGCCCAAACATAATGCACTTTTTTAAAAATCAAGAAATATATTTACTCACCTTAGATGAGAATTGCTGAAGCTGGAGACTTTTTGTCAAGAATATAACTTTATTTAATCAAGATTCGATTGTTTACCCAAAATTAGATCTGAATTTTGCAAATTTTTCAAGTTATTAGCTTAAATAAAAAATCAATACCCTAAATTTTGTCCAACTTTGGCAATGGCATGTTTTTTTTCTGTAAGCACTGTTGATTTAATTTTCACAGCATATATACATAAGGATTTAATCTTTTAAAATCTGTAATTTCAAAGGAATTGATGGAAAAGAGTAGCTTTTATTCAAGTTTTCATACACCATGTCAAGTGTTGTTTACATCTAGCCCACCTAGTAGTAAAGCCTTCACTTGCATTATGTAACCCACCCCAGGCAGCTTGTCTTGGCTCAGCTGGGCCACTACTAGCAGGCTTCTTCTCTGCCCTGCACACCCTCCCCCCCCCCCCCCCAGATGATGCATTAACTAGATGAATGTTATAATTTTCTGTATTTCATTTTATTCTTGGCTATGCTACATTTTAGATTTTGTATTTACCACCAGGGTTACAATGATTAAAGTGCACATTTAATTGTGTCCACAAAGTGGTGTA
Organism: Sipunculus nudus; assembly: GCA_026874595.1. NCBI lineage: Eukaryota > Metazoa > Annelida > Sipuncula > Golfingiida > Sipunculidae > Sipunculus > Sipunculus nudus. Next base: position 59,065,247 of record CM049307.1, read on the forward strand.
TTGCTATGAAAGTGTGGATGTTCATCAGATAAGTAATTCCTTCCTTGAGAAGAGTAAAAACTTCACAAGGTGTGAAATTGACTATTAATTCCAGGAATAAATTAAAGCTTAGATTGTAATTAGCATAATGATATTGTTTGTCCCTCATTCAACCAACAGTGTGTATACTTTATTTGAAAAGATGTTTTTATTTTACCAAATTTACAGAATCTTATTTTATTTTGGTGAATAAGATTAAGCATGTACTGAAAACTCCAATGTGCAAAACTTTTTAATAGTGATTCAAGGAATAATCTTGCAGATGCCATGTTGTGGCATTATTTTCTTTTAAATTCAGTTTAAAAATTTGTGATTTAAAAATAATAAAAATATATGTGTATGCATAATATGACCCAATACGAGCTACACTCTGGATGTATAATGATTGCAACTAAGAATTCTAATATTTTAACTTATATTTTCAGTGTTTTTTTAATACAAATTTATAAAACTTGTAAATAAAAAAAATTAATCAGATAAAAACTATTTTAATGGAAAAAGTGGATATGCTTAAATAATATATAAACTTAAATGTATTATTCCCTTGAATGTGAAATAAAGGTATTAGTCCAGACCTAGGAATCCAAAATTTGGCATAATGTTAGATGTCCCCAAGATCTCCTACCAAGCCGAAAACTGGGTCTTTGCAACTTCGTTCCTTTGAGAAATTAAGGAAAAACCTCAATTTTTTATTTAAAACCTATTTTCACACTTCAGGACTGCCTAATATCAAAACCACTTATCTGTTTTTCCTCATATTTACCATTAATATTCCTCTATATAGTTCCTATATACATGCCAGAAATTATGTCTGTATTATTTAATTTAAAAAAGTTATGGGCCCAAACATGATGCATTTTGTAAAAAATCAGGAAAGATATTTGATCACTTAACACAAAAAACGTTAAAGCAATGGACCTTTTTTCCAGTAATATAATTTTAATTAATCAAAATTAAATTGTATACCCAAAATTAGATGAAAATCTTTTAAATTTTTTAAAATATTAATAAAAATAAAAAATTGGTACCTTAAATTTTGCCCAACTTTTTTTTAACTGTAAGTACTGTGGATTTAATTTTCACAGCATGTTTTTGTTAGCATTTCAACTGTTAACACCAAAATTTGAAACCAGTTGATCAAAAACTGTAGATTTTAATCAAGTTTTCAAGCACCATGTAACATATTGTTTACATCAAGCTAGTGTTATGCAGTTTGCAAGAGCTCAGCTCCCCAGCTTCAGCTCTAAGTTCCTTAAATTCGGCATACAGTTAGATGTCTCCAAAATCCCCTGCCATGCCAAGAATTTGGTCACTAGGACTTAATACCTTTGAGATATTAATGAAAAACTTCATTTTTCCATTAAAAACCCATTGTTACACTTCAAGACTGCCTAATATCAAAACCACTGATCTGACTTTTATCATAAATAATATACATATTTTTCATTCTCTATGCACATGCCAGAATGATGTCAGTATTGCGTAATTGTTTTAAGTTATGGGCCCAAACATAATCCCCTTTTAAAAAAATCAAGAAATATATTTACTCCCTTAACAAGGGCATTGCTGAAGCTAGAGATTTTTTTGTCAGGGATGTAACATTATTTAATCAAGATTCAATTGAATAACCAAAATTAGTTCTGAATTTTTCAAATTTTATAAGTTATTAGAATTAATATAAAATTAGTACCTTAAATTTTGCCCAACTGTGACCATGGCACGTTTGTTTCCCGTGAGCACTGTTGATATAATTTTCATATCATGCACACATAAGGATTTCAGCTTTTTAGTTTAGAAAGCTGAAAGAAATTGGCCAAATATTGTAGCTTTTATTAATGTTTTTTTTGAGACCCTGTCAGACTTTGGCTCTCTCCAGCCCCTCTTGAGTCACCACTTTGTTGACCTTGTTGACCTTTCATCAAATTATGCACGCTTGAGACGAGAATCCAGGCAGCTTATGGCCAGCCACAGTTGATCCAGGTGTCCAACCCAACTCATCTAGTAGTTTTAACCAACAACATAACAATAAACAATAAATTAATAAATTTTTATTGGTTTTTAATAACAAATTAAAGAAAAATAGAAAAGGAATTTGTTAGTTTATAATAACAGGAAATTAACTTGCAGTTACTGATGATATAAGAATCTTGTATCGATGGGTAGAATGTCACATATTCCAAATAACACCATGCAGTCACCTATGGCATTTTTCAGTTCAATTTTAATGATAAAGAAGTAAATCATATTATTCATTACTAATCATTAGGGATTATATGAAGGAAATTAATGATAGACAAAGATGCAGTTGATAATATTAATCTAGATTCCTACTGTGTCTAGTGTGTACATTGATGTGAAATTAGTCCAAAATGAATTTTTTACAGTTATTTTTTAATATAAATAAAGGCCATAAAACCAGGTACTTATGATCATTATTTAAATGTGTGAATTTTGTATATTCTGGATTCTCAACATCTTTGTTTGGTGAAAACTGAATAAATACCAGACATGGTGCGAATACTTTGTAATTGTATTTAAATACGAATATGATTATGTACACCATTATAAAATTTCTTGCATAAAGAATGGGAATTCAGGTAAAAATGAAAGTATATGAATACTCGTGCAAATACTTTTAAAATGTATTCATGAATGCATTCATGAATATATTCTTTAATATTATTTTAATAATCATATCAGTTATATTTCATTTTAAAAAATCATATGATTCTCTTATTATTTTTAATAAAAATTATATTTGGGACAATATTTGTAATTTTTAGCTCAGCTGACTATAAGTCATCTGAGCTATAGTCGTGGTCCATTGTCCGTCGTCCGTCCGTCTGTCCGTCCGTCCGTCCGTCCGTCCGTCCGTAGATGTGGCACGTTTTGAAACCGTAAGACCTAGGAATCCAAAATTCAGCATAATGTTAGATGTCCCCAAGATCTCCTACCAAGCCGAAAACTGGGTCTTTGCGACTTCATTCCTTTGAGAAATTAAGGAAAAACCTCAATTTTTTATTAAAAACCTATATTCACACTTCAGGACTGCCTAATATCAAAACCACTCATCTGTTTTTCCTCATATTTCCTATAAATAATCCTCTATATAATTCCTATGTACATGCCAGAAATTAGGTCTGTATTATATAATTTAAAAAAGTTATGGGCCCAAACATAATGCATTTTGTAAATAATCAGGAAAGAAATTTTATCACTTAACACAAAACTTGTTAAAGCTAAGCACTTTTTTTCCAGTAATATTACTTTTATTAATCAAAATTAAATTGTATACCCAAAATTAGATCAAAATCTTTTAAATTTTTTAAAATATTAGCAAAAATAAAAAATTGGTACCTTAAATTTTGCCCAACTTTGACCATGGCACGTTTTTTTGCTGTAACTGCTGTGGATTTAATTTTCACAGCATGTTTTTGTTAGCATTTCAACTGTTAACACAAAAAATTTGAAACCAGTTGATCAAAAACTGTAAATTTTATTCAAGTTTTCAAGCACCATGTCACATATTGCTAGTGTTATGCAGTTTGCTAGAGCTCAGCTCCCGAGCTTCAGCTCTAAGTTCCTTAAATTTGGCATACAGTTAGATTTCTCAAAAAATCCCATACCATGCCAAGAATTTGGTCACTAGGACTTAATTCCTTCGAGATATCAATGAAAAACCTCATCTTTCCATTAAAAACCCATTGTTACACTTTAAGACTGCCTAATATCAAAACCACGGATCTGACTTTAATCATAAATAATATACATATTTTTCTATACATTCGCTATGCACATGCCAGAATGATGTCAGTATTGCATAATTGTTTTAAGTTATGGGCCCAAACATAATGCACTATGTAAAAAATCAAGAAATATATTTACTCCCTTAACAAGGGCATTGCTGAAGCTAGAGATATTTTTGTCAGGGATGTAACATTATTTAATCAAGATTCAATTGAATACCCAAAATTAGTTCTGAATTTTTCATATTTTATAAGTTATTAGTATAAATATAAAATTAGTACCTTAAATTTTGCCCAACTGTGACCATGGCACGTTTGTTTCCCGTGAGCACTGTTGATATAATTTTCATATCATGCACACATAAGGATTTCAGCTTTTTAGTTTAGAAAGCTTAAAGAAATTGGCCAAATGTTGTAGCTTTTATTAATGTTTTTTAGGAGACCCTGTCAGACTTTGGCTCTCTCCAGCCCCTCCTGAGTCACCTGTATGTTGACCTTGTTGACCTTTCATCAAAATATGCACGCTTGAGGCGAGAATCCAGGCAGCTTATGGCCAGCCACAGTTGATCCAGGTGTCCAACCCAACTCATCTAGTAGTTTTAACCAACAACATAACAATAAACAATAAATTAATAAATTTTTATTGGTTTTTAATAACAAATTAAAGAAAAATAGAAAAGGAATTTGTTAGTTTATAATAACAGGAAATTAACTTGCAGTTACTGATGATATAAGAATCTTGTATCGATGGGTAGAATGTCACATATTCCAAATAACACCATGCAGTCACCTATGGCATTTTCAGTTCAATTTTAATGATAAAGAAGTAAATCATATTATTCATTACTAATCATTAGGGATTATATGAAGGAAATTAATGATAGACAAAGATGCAGTTGATAATATTAATCTAGATTCCTACTGTGTCTAGTGTGTACATTGATGTGAAATAAGTCCAGAATGTATTTTTACAGTTATTTTTTAATATAAATAAAAGCCATAAAACCAGGTACTTATGATCATTATTTAAATGTGTGAATTTTGTATATTCTGGATTCTCAACATCATTGTTTGGTGAAAACTGAATAAATACCAGACATGGTGCGAATACTTTGTAATTGTATTTAAATACGAATATGATTATGTACTCCATTAAATTTCTTGCATAAAGAATGGGAATTCAGGTAAAAATGAAAGTATATGAATACTCGTGCAAATACTTTCAAAATGTATTCATGAATGCATTCATGAATATATTCTTTAATATTATTTTAATAATCATATCAGTTATATTTCATTTTAAAAAATCATACGATTCTCTTATTATTTTTAATAAAAATTATATTTGGGACAATATTTGTAATTTTTTTAATAAATAGTTAAACTCTTATATTATATGTTCTGCTTATAAGTTATATGGCCAAGTCAAAATCTGTGTGACAGTAGTACTCCATTTGTTAATAAAATAAATGAAATCAGTCCTCTTCCCTGTCTCCAAAGGTACTATCAAAATCATACATAAGCTAAACAACAACAACTCATAATACAGCTTTTAATTATTACCACACAAAACCAGCATGTGCCTCATTTCTAAATAATATTTTTTTAATCATATATAACAGCTGAGCGTCGTGACCCATAGGTCCCTTGTTTTAATAAATAGTTAAACTCTTATATTATATGTTCTGCTTATAAGTTATATGGCCAAGTCAAAATCTGTGTGACAGTAGTACTCCATTTGTTAATAAAATAAATGAAATCAATCCTCTTCCCTGTCTCCAAAGGTACTATCAAAATCATACATAAGCTAAACAACAACAACTCATAATACAGCTTATATTTATTACCACACAAAACCAGCATGTGCCTCATTTCTAAATAATATTTTTTTATCATATATAACAGCTGAGCGTCGTGACCCATAGGTCCCTTGTTTTAAATATGTTTCATGCTTCATTTAAAACAAGAAATTTTTATCACTAAAACACACTGGCCTTATCAAACTTGTCAATAAGAAGAAGAAAAAAAAATGGGAAAATTTATTTTTTTGTGTGTGTATAGGGAAGTGTTTATTCAATAAAGCTTCCATACCTGTCATGTTATGTCCAGTATCATATTGTACATATACCTGCTAAACAACAGACAGGGATGTCAAGTGCACTCCCTGGCAAGGTTATCAAAACCTCTTTTCTTTGCTCACATGCTCATGTTTTGATTTATGCCAAGATCACTGTACTTATATGCAATCTTCGTTTTATTTATTAACAAACCCAGCTAATAGAGCACTTACAAAAGACTTCCTTGATAGTGAGGTATGCATTAGATATTAATTTATTATTGGAAAAAATTTTTTTAGACAATAGAAAACCATATTTGCACCCATCTGCCAGAGATTGTTTCTGCTCAAAGCAAACCTCTTCCTGGTTGGCCGGGACTACTTGTCTCAGGTTTCAAACTTTAAAATACTATTGAGAGACAAATAGTGATTCATAAAGGGAAACTTGTTCAGAATAATTTATTATGGAACAGATTAAATAGCTTTCTGAGTGTAGATGATTGATTATAAATGTTACTCTACTCTGCATGATAAAAATATCATATATTGAACTCTTGTTGTAGGAATATACTATTATGTATCTTGTCTGTGTTGCAGTGCCATTTGTTGTTGTTTTTTTGTACTCTATCATTACATGTTTTTACGTATCTGTATCGCTTTGAAAAAAAAAACTTTAGAATAAAAATTTGTTAAAATTCAAGGAATTACTTTCTGTTTACTTTCATATGTGTATGCTTACATTTATCACTTATTCTGTGAAGTCCTTACCTCAAATACCCCCAATGTTTATGTAATATACCTTGAAACAATTCTTGTCCAACATATTTGAATGGACTTAATTACCCTTTAGAAGCCCCGCTGTTTTGCAGATGCCAGATTTTTTATGCCCACAAACCCTAACCAGACTCTTGTGTGTCTTATTCTGCAATGTGTGCCATATTTGCTATGGAATATTAACCAACTTTGTTATAAAAAGGTAACTTCACATTTCCCTGAGGAGCAATAGGTTGAGACACTGGTGCCTCAGAGGCAAAAGTGGTTAACAGGGCTCGACATAAACAGTTAACCACTTGCCAGGGGCAAGTTAAAGTTCTAGAAAATGATGGTAAGGCAACCAAAAAAGGATTCCTACTTGCCCGACTGGACAAGTGGGTGCAACATTAACCTTAACACAAGGGCCTGAATCTTGACTAATCTTAAGTCAGCCACTTTCTTTTCAGGAGAAGTGAAACCATATTGTAATACTTGTGCAGATATAACCTGAAATCCAAACATAAACTTTTAGGAATGCAAGCCTTCGCCTGAGTGGGGGGTCCTTATTGTGAGATTGTTCCGAAACCTTTTACGCATTCACTTATTTTGCCCATATTCCCAGGTTCATCCATGAACGACAACAAAAATCTTATTGTTTCTTCATTGGCTCATACCTGAATTGTATTGAAAATTTCATGAGATTCTGTTCATGATTGCTAGAGTTAAGTTAGGAATACACACACACACACACACATGAACTCAGATGGATGCATACCCTCTTGGAAGAGGCAAAAATATAAACCAGGAATTTTTAAATTCTTGCAATTTCTTTCCAGTTATATTTGACCAGTACTTTCGGTGGTATGACCTTGACCTTTAATTGCAGTCTCATTTATTTTTTAGGAGCGTGAACCATGTTGCAGCAGATCCTTAGTGATGGCTTCATCGATCCAGAGCTGCTGGCTGAGCTGGATGAAGAACAAAAACAAATCCTCTTCTGTAAGATGAGAGAGGTAAGTGCCTCAATATAACATCATAAACAACATCTCGCTTTATTGTATCTGCCAAAACAAAGTTTTGTGGTTACTATGTTTTTGACCGGGTTCTGCGGCCACTGTGTTCGTTTCCGAAACTTGACACCATTAAGGGTCACATATGAACTGGTGCCAAAATATTTTGCGTTGACCTCTGATCTTTGCTCTTCGAGGTGCGTCCATCTTTGTGTCTGTTTTGACACATTGACCCACATATCTTTGGACTTGATTGACCAATCAGGCTGAAATTTTGCACAAATGTAGCTCCTGGATAGCTTTATAACATGGTGGTGCCACCTGCAACCATGTTTACACAGTGTCCATCTGTTCATCTGCCTTGTGTTAAAATTACTCATATCTCTACAGTGGTTGGACCAGTCCACCTGAAATGTTGCAAGTGTATACATCCTGGATAGCTTTCTTGATTTAATGACAGGTGGCGCCACCTACATTCAAGTTCAAGCTGCAGACATCAATGTTAATATCTCTGAACTGGTTTTTCTTCATTAAAATTTTTGTATGTGTATAGATCTCATATAGCTTGTTATCATACAAAAAATTGGTGGGGCCACCTGCAACCAGTTTGTCACAGCGTCCATCTGTTCTTCTGCCTTGGGTTAAAATCACTTATATCTCTGCTGTGTTTTTTTTTTTTTTTTTAATTTTACATGCTTATACATCCTGGATGACTTTCCTGATTTTATGACAGGTGGTGCCACCTACATTCACTTTCACACTGCATTCAGCCATGCTTATATCTCTTGTTTGACTTATCCACCTGGAATGTTGCATATGTATACATCTTAGATAGTGTGTCTTTCAAAAAAAAAGGTGGCGCCACCTACAATCATGTTTACGTGGCAGACATCCATGCTGATATCCAACACATCTCACTCTCTATTTCCCCTTGCCACTCAATCCATGCCTCACTTCACCCATCTTACTCTGATTTAGGCAGATACATGTAGTCGCTTGTTGACTACCCGTCTTCTAGTTTACCTGCCAGTTGTAAACAGGACTCATTCACTCTGAATGAGGAGGAAGCACTCATTTGGCAGAGAACTTGGCCTTGGTTTTTTGCACTGAGGACAAGATACAACCCACAAATCAATTACAAGTCCAGCTCTCCAGCCATAAACAGTTGCAATTGAGCGTAAAAAATGATTGATCTAAATGGACTCACATTCCAAATTTGTCTATTTGTAAGCTAACTGTGCTGGTACACTGAGAAATTAGAGATATCATATTTCTCATTTAAAACTTCTCTGCTTTTTCACTTTCAGGCACAAGTCAGGAAATGGGAAGAAAATGAAAAGAAACTAGAGAAACTAGAAAAACAGAAACCAAACAAGCCTAAGGTGCCAAGGAAACCAGGTACTTGTTAAGATTATGGGGGTCTTTGTAAAGTTTCCATGGTGATAAATATCCCTGTGACTCATTTTCCTGTTGTAAGGTCACTTTCATTTAAACATACATGTGACTTTTGTACTATATTTCTTTAAATACTTAACATAAAGAAATGTTCAGATGTGGAAGTAACATTGTTGGAGGTGTTGAGACCGGTTTTGGTCTCAATGCCTGTCTCAAGACTGGCTTCCATTGAGATTTTTTACTGTTGCTCATACATATAAATTAATGGTATTACAGACATTAAATCTAGCACGTAGACCTCTTTAGCTAAAACCTTTAGAATAAAGCCTGCATATTATGACCCTTGGTATGGCATATTTCCCAACCATTCAGCTGAAGAAATTCAAACTTTACCTGGTACCAGGTTCTTGTGAAATCTCAGGACTAGGAAATCATAAACAAGGTCACTGTGACCCATGTTCCTGTTATTTTTATTCACACCAGGTGCTAAGTCGGTCAGATTCCTGGAGGGAATTGACAAAAACCCCTGGGTGTGGGTGATGGGAGAGCACAAAGATGACAAAACTATAGAACAGATACTTGAGGAGGAGGCAAGAGAGAAGGCCAGAGAACTTGCTGAGAAAGAAGCTGAGGAACTCAGGTCAGTGGCATCATGCATCTGACAGATTAACCTGTAGCTTTTATATCTGTAAAGGTAATTTACCTTTAATAATGTTGCAAAATCAGTATGTTGTTGCAGTAAAGTCGATTCAGAGTTTGTATTAGTTTGTATTAACTCCTGTTTAATGATACATGTCTCTTTTCTTGAAAGTCACCTCACTTGCATACTCCAGGTGACTACAACCAAAACTTTATTAAAAAAGAATAGCTGCATGATCTCACGGGATGTCCCTTATTTTTAGAATGCGGGATTTCCAGAAAAAAGGAGTTCACAAGAGCTTTGAAACCATTAGAAAGGCCATGTTGTTTTGAATATAAAGCATATTGGCTGTTTTTGTTTTCTAAGATTTTATTTCTGAAAATCATAATATATACAGTGAAACCGCTTTGTGTCGAACTGGCTTAAGTTGAATACCCTGCTCCAAGTTACAGACTCGATATTGCGGACATCTCTGAATGAATTATTACCAAATTAAACCCGCTTGTGTCGAACCTCTGATGTGTCGAAGTATTCTGAAGGTCCTTCGACTTTGACAGAAAGAGGTTTCACTGTATAATTATCTATGTATATATATATATGAAATGATTTGTTTAATTTCATTTCCCTACTTTCCAGTCACCTGTAGATTTTACCTTTGTCCCAGTATTATATTACTGCTATTGTATGATTTATAAATTTTTGTTTTACATAATTAAAAAAATTCATGGAAAATTTATCTGTTTCTTGATTTTCTTTACAGGAAACAGGAAGAAGAAGAAGAAGCCAGGAGGTTAAAGGAAGAGCAGGAACGTCTGGAGGAGGAGAAGCGACAGAGGATGGAAAAGCTCAGGTGAGGGATGTCTCCAAGAACAACTGTCTCACTCTAAAAAATTCTGTTGCTTCAAGATGTCTATAAGCTCACCATTCTATCTTTCTACACAAAAAAATGTTAACATAAATGTGCAGTCCAGTTCTGTGGCAGTTCTATGGATTCTTCCTGTTGAAAGATGTACAAATCTGAAAAAGAAAAAAAAGCAAAAAAAAAATGGGGCCTTATCCATCTGAAATGCTCATATCTGTAAGGGAGGTCATACATGTCAGTTTGACCTTGCCAGCACTAGGATATGTAGCAAGTTTATTTATTCAGCTAGAAAAAGAGTTTGTGCTGTTACTTAACAAGTGCCACAAAGTGAAAGTCACTTCTCACATGCTTATGATTTCAAATGCTTATGGTGGGTCATGTTTAGTGTTCAGTTTATCAGTTTCATTGGAAATTTTCATCTTTGTGAGTATAACATTTTCATATCATGTGTTTCCATACAAACACATACAGAACTACACAGATTGATATATGTGCATGTATATTATTTAGCGGTCGCATTCATTTTGATGACTTGGTATAAAATTGCTTATAGGTGGAAAATTAATTTGCTTTATTCCCAATGCAATTTTTGGTGAGATGTGTGATATGTTTACTCTATTTCTGTGTTTTCATTTATTTTTTTGGTCAATCATCTCAGAATGTTTCAAGATTACTTTCTGGGATTTCTAGATATCAGTATATCTGACTTGGTCTGCGATGCTGTAGAGGATAGTTTTACCCTGCTGATAATGTTGTTGATATGTTTGGATCTAAAGTAAATTAAAACATTCCAGAAAGATAGCTCATGACAAACCGTGATAATTCTGTGTTTTTCTCCTAGCTGGAAGCTGCAAAGCATAATTAAAGAACCTGTAATTTATCGATTGGAAATTAATATGCATTATTATTTGAAGTTAATTGCCTATAAGTTGAACTTAGCATATTTTCAGAGGCAGTATTTTTTTTGGTGTTATTGATATTGCAGGCTTGACCTATATTTTTATGGTTACATAACCTTCACAAAAGTTAACTAAAATCTGTTGGAAAATCAGAAAAAAGGCCTTTTAATAGATGAGTAAAATCTGGATTCAGATATCTGTGAGCTCAAACATGAGGGTTATTTGTCTGTCTCTGCAGATGAATAAACCATACAATTTCGAGCTTAATCAGATTCTGTGTGTGGCATATAAATATTTGTAACCAAGTTAGGTAAAAAGTACTTTAATGGCCTTTGGGTAAATGGGTTACACAAGTAAGAATGAAAGCATGAAAATGCTAATATAAAAGAGCAAGGAACCTGAACAAACAATCAGTGATATGGACATTGAATCAAAACAGGTTCAAGAAAACCAGACTTTTATACTGTACATATATTTGATAAATATGACCAAAATTAAGGCCCCGCTTGAAAAGCGGGTGCCCTATAGTAATCGACCTGTCTGTCTGTCTGTCTGTCTGTCGTGCTGTCTGTTCACCTGTCCGTCTGTCCATCCGCAAATTCTTTTCCGGATGATAACTCAAGTTAGGATTGACAGATTGAGTTCAAACCTGAAATATGTATTAACCATCAATTATGGAAGATCCCTTTCGATTTTGGGGTCCAGAGGTCAAAGGTCAAAAAAGTTATTCACAGTTTGGTGTTAAATTTTAGGACCCTCTTTCAGCAGGGCAGAAATCATAATTGTAACCATAATTGTTTGTTCCACCTTAACAGTAGGACAGGTCCTCATGTGAACAGCAACGAGGCTAATATATAGTCATAGTCAGCCAATTTTCTATAAGTTATGCGGTAAAAACCATTATTGAACACCTAGTAAGGTTGCGCTCTCTTAGCAAATATGCATGCAAAAGGACATACATTGTTAACACAATAACTCATAAAAAGTATTTCATATACCGTTTTCCCCCGTGGATAATCCGCTACCGTAGATAATCCGCACCCCTATTAAGAGCAACAATTTCTGAGGAAAAACATATGACCCTGTGTATAATACGCAGTCTGCTTCTGGCCAAAATTGTGAATGCTACAATTTGTATTTGCCGTAGTCATCAAATGTTCACTGGCTCCATGGGGGTAAACTTTGCCAGTCAGACCGACAAGTCTCTTAGAAGAAGATAGTTACACTTAAAATAGCAAAAAGGTTATTCTCCTTTAGCTGTCGAGTGTAAAAAAAGGTGCTGTCAAGTGTGCAATACTGACACGTACCTGTTTTAAGTAAGATATAATTTACTGGACAACCACCTGTAAAATGCGGGCATATTACGCCCACTTTATATTATATCAGTCCCTTTCCAAACTCCTTTATATTATCAATATATAATTGCTGTGAAATACGACCACCTGGCTATTACAGATTACAAGTTTTTTTTCTGACCAAATTGTTATATTACTATTAAATTGACCTGCCTAATACCGGCACTCGTGCTAATCAAGCGCTGACCCGGTTGATTGCCCATGGGTGAAGTCGCGGCCACCTGTTTGGGCTCACTGTTTGTTCTATTGTTGTGTGCATGTACCGACTACTGAACCCTGGCTGGTGGTTTCAACGGCACCCGGGGCCGACCCTAGATTTCCCCTGACCACGTGACAGACTCACACGACCTGCTAATCAGCGTAAGTGGAGGTGCCCCGAAGTTAATCGTGATGACATTAATTTGTACAACTGATCAATCTGACCATGACGATGTACACAATAGGGTAACTAATTAACAAAGAAAACCACTAGGCAATTATTCCTCCCTTGGCTCAAGTTGTTTAGAAAGTAATTAAGTGTATCACGGATAATTTCCTAAGAGAATCAATGACCCGGCATAACAACCCCAGTGTTGGTGCCCACGGCGCCATCTACCAACTGACAATGACATTGAATGAGGACAGCCAGACCATGCATTGTCATGCATATTTCAGTTCACAAATCATCAATGTTCTTCAGCTGTAAGCTACATTTATGGTATATTTTTAGTATTTGAAATTATGACTGTAAATAAAACCTATTATTATGTTTTCTTATGCCTAATTTGATAAAGTTCAGTGTGTATACACTTCGTTTGCATAAAATCCTTTATTATCACTCACTGTCTGCCCACCAAACGATGTCCAGTGTGATGGGGAAAATAGTTTGGAATTATGCTTCCATGTATAATACGCACCAATGTTCTTTATTTCTATTTCATGGAGAAAAAGTGCGGATTATCCACGGGGGAAAACGGTAAGGTCCCCAGACTCATGGCAGTGATGGACCTTTTGATGGGCTACATCATGTTTGAAGATGGGTGACCTTGATGGATTTTCAAGGTCACAGAGGTGATAATGCTAAAATGATGTTAACCAAATAGCTTGCAAACAATTTGACTACCACTCACTGAACTTACACCAGTAATGTTTGTTATGAAGGGGATAGGTCAAGATCGTGGATGGATAACCTGGACAGAGGCGATAATTCTCAAATGATGTTAATGCAATAACTCGCAAAGAATTTGATGAACAATCAAATTCGTTTCTGCATAATAACTCCCCTATCATATGATGGATAGGATTCAAACATAAGATGTATCACCCGTGGCCTAAGGGAGAAGCTTATTGATATTTGGGTCAGAAGGAAAAAAAATAAGTAATACACAGTTTGGTGTTCAGTTGCTAGTGTCTCCTTCAGCAGGCCAGAAATGGATGAATCTTTTTCGAGTCACTTGTGTACAGCAGCATTACATTTTTACAGCATATTTTGTACAGACAATTTGAAGATTCCCCAGAAAAGGATACACTGGCCAAAGGCACCACAGTGGCTCTCATTTAGACCATGTTTGGACAAAGCTATCTCCACTTCCAACATCTCAAGGAATTTGGACCTATTATAGTGACCATCAACAAATTTACATTGATATTCATATGTAGCCTTTCTACACATCACAGCGCATCTGTAGATATTAAGACCAATTCAACATACACATACTGGAAAAATATTTGACACAGCCCAGTCAAGACTTAAACCAAGAATTACTGGCACAGGTGATACAGAAATACAGAAACTAAAATTGCATGCAGTTCTTTTATATCATTATTTTGATAGCTTTGAACATTTCACTTTACCATATCTTTTCTTTCAGTTTATACATGTCAGCTGTTCTTTACAAGTTCTTTAATTTTCAGATATCACTCTATCAGCCCATGCTACGAAAATACACCAAATTCACAGTACTTCAATTTATAATGACTGCATCTTTTGTGGGGCTCTTACTGACCTGTCAGTTTTTGAGTTTTTTATGAAATACCATACAAGTGCTTAATATTAATATGTGTTGAAAATATGTTTATGTTTTTTTTTTACAGGAAAGAAGCAGAAGAGAAAAGAATAGCAAAAGAAAAGCTAGAAGAAGAAAGGAGAAGACAGGAAGAAGAGAAGACAAAAACACTGAAAGCAATAAAGGTATTTACAAGTATTCAGTTTTAAGATATCTAACATTTTCCAGAACGTCCACTTAGCAATATATATCTCTTAACAGACCCCACATGATCAGTATCAAGACTGAGATACACAGAAAATTTACTTTTAAGAATTGACCTCACCATGAACATTACGTGACCTTAATAGCATATTCATTTAATGAATAATCATGAGACTAACTATTCCATGCAGCCAAACAGGTCACCAATATTACTGTAAACTGTGAGTCACTTTACCATAATATAATCTGCATAATTTGGGAGACCTCTCCCAAAGAGAACACATGTAGTCTGTACCAGTACCCTTGATGGCATGTTTTCCTGGATGTTTTTCATACAAATTAGACAGTATAAAAAGTTCTAGGCAAAAGATTGCAGGGGCCATTCCTCCGACTACCAGGTGAATAATAATGTCTTACCTGCATGGCACATAATTTGTACGAGACAAATAATCCAAAATAAGGCAAGATGGTTCACAGTGACTGCAAGATACTCATCAGTGCAGTGATTCCAGTCGATGACGTCAGTCATTGCAACGTCTGTGTCATCTACCTTTATGACGTCATTATTGCCTTGTTAAAAGCTGTCACAAGTAAGACCTTCTTAGTAGGAGTGTTTTGGGGGCTCATTTTAATAATTAGGTGAAAAAGGCAGGGCATAAGGGCTCTGGTGGTGAGGTCAGTATGTTCCATGAATTTTTTGCCCCAAGAATGGTGATGTAGGACTGGAGTCCAGGCTTAGACTTGTTTCCAGACTCAAGTTCTCTTTATTAGGGAATCAGAAATTGACTCGTGGGTCCTGGACTCAAATTTGTTCTCGAACATGGAGGCAAGGACAAAAGAAACTAGGTTGAGTCCATCTCAAGTCCAATAGAAATAAATTCTGTTACATATTATAGAGATTTGTGTATGTGTGCAAACTACTGACAGAATATTACAAAAAAATAGCACCATATATATCAAGCTTTGCTCAGCCTGGAGAGCTATAAATGAAATTAACCATTATAGTAAAAGCATATGAGAACTAACTTAAAATTTGTTCTTTATAATCTGAAAATTTCCATTTTAGACTGCTTTTTCTGGATATTTGTATAGGACTTGGACTTGGGTTCCAAATGACTCAGACTCAAAGATGGTGGACTTGGACTCAAACCTCTTGGACTTGGACTCGATTGGCCTGGACTCTGACTTGCACTCAGATATTGTGGAATGGGCTACATCACTGCCCGAAAACCTCTGTACTGAGATGGCAGTTCAAATCTGACAAATCTGGACCAACATCCATACAGTCCTAAATATATATTCAGAGGTTGGGCTTGACTAGCCTGACTTTTGGATGAACATGATTTGGCCACAGAAAAAATGGTGATGACAGACTCGATATTCATGGCTGGGAAGAGCCTTTTAAAACTAGGGTGGAAGAACTGTTACTCTGAATAATGAAGACCACTTCACAGATTATTTTGGAAAAATGACAATTTTTACAGCATTCACACTATACATTAAGAGAGATGGTTGTGCCTCTTTTTATTAAACGCCCATCTAAGATGTGCTGTATTATTATGGTATGGGCAATGTCTGTCTTGCCCATTTACTTTCAGTGTTGCTGCGATAACTTACCAGTGATTTGATGGATTTCCACAAAAAATCACTATAGTTACAGAGGATTATCTCACCTGAGTTTGATTCAAGGCAAATTCCGTGCATATTTAATGAGGTCAAAGGTAGTTGTGACACAACAACTCAGTATAGGCATTTATATTGGGCTGCTGAACTCACAACCAAAACTGAAACTCTGTCTTCATGGTAACGAGGTGGTTTCCTGTATTGCGTTGTAAATTGTCTGTGTCCAGTAAGCCATGCTTGTATTTATGCATTTAAAAAATCAACAAACATGCTGAAGGAATTACCAATATGCTGAGTTAAACCAGGATTTTCTTGCTCATATTAGGTGTTGTTAGAAAGTAAACTAAAAATGCTGAAGAATGGTCTTGTTTATGTCAAGTTACAGCGTACTTATAGGCCACGAGGAGTTGTCAAAAATGACAAAAATATTTGCATACTCATTATGTCACCCTAAAGTGCATTTCTTGCTGATGGATGTAACAGCACTCTGACAGCCAGTAAGCTGGACATAGATGTCAGAGGGCCCAATGTTTAACCATTAAAATAAATTCCCCCTAGGTTCAGTTGTCTTCAAAATCTATGCATATTTAATAAGGTCAAAGGTCACAAGAAACACGACCGGCATATTATGCATTCTTGTGGTGCTCTTGTTTTTATTGCCTTTTGTCTTATATTTCATTGTAGTCAAGTGCAGGAGGTTGTGGTGTGGCCCAGTTGTACAAGGACTGTCTCCCAGTTGTACACTGTATTTTATATGTCCTTCTTTCAGAGAGATCAACCTGATCAAGGTCACGAGTCCAAGGTCGTACTTGTATGTAACATAATTTAGCATGATCAACCCTGCCTGAAGAATAACTGCTTACTAACAGTCATGTTGAATGATGCCAGCTGATATTTGCATAGTTCTTGCATTAAAGTTGGAATGTTTTATAAAACCAAATATTGGATGTTACAATGTAAAGTAGCTCTTTTTTTTCTTTTTTTAAATTTCTTTAAAATGTTTAATCTTAAATTATCATATAGATTATGTGCCAAAGAAATAGGTTTTGATAGGCACTTTTGGTTTTACCTACAATACAAACCACTGTGTAAAAAGAGTTTAGAAGTGATATTGATGAAATGGTTTTAGAAACATGCTCCCTTATAACAGATACCAAGATTTGATCAGTTCCCATAAAAAAGAAATATATAGCAGTGACTACTGCCACTTGATCCTTTGTATGAAAGTTAATTTTATATTCCATTCTAAGTTGAGTCTATAATACTTTCCTTTACTTTTTCCTCAATAATGATCTTCAGCATGATGATTTTAGGCGATTTGAACTCATTTAGGACACTGAGAGATATGCTTTGTCAGAGGTTAACACAACATAAATGTGCTCTTGCAGAACCATGACAAAATGCCTGAAAAGAAGCTTTACCTTGGAGTCCTTAGCCATAACCATTATATAATATAGATAAATTGTAGATATCTTTTCAGGAAATTTGTTTGCAACCATCACATACATAACCATGTGATTAAAACATGGTATATTATGGTACATTGTTCATAATTTTCATACATTTTAGATTATTCTTATATTTGTTTCTTCAAAAGGTTTTGATAAAGATCTGTAAAATTCCAGAGTAGTAGCACTGAGTTTATTAAATTGTTCAGCTGCTGATTGGATGACGTCATGTAAACACTTAAAAAAATGACCAGCTAAAACAAAGATGGCAACTTATGGAAGAACACATCATAATCTGCCAAATCATGGTGAAGAGACTATAATGTTGTGACACATAAACAGGGGATTTATTGTAAAATTCTTAATTGCCATATTAGGTTGTCACTTCCATATGTTGTTTTCTTGGAAATTATTGAAAAAATATAAACTTTTAAGGAAATCTTCTACAAAAAAAAACAGGTGGACAGCAGGTGGTGAAACGGACTATAGAATAAATGCTTGGGCTGCATGCTGCCCCCTGTGGTGATGATTAGGCCCAAGGTGAAGTCAGAACCACTTATTTTTATAAATGCATGTGGGGTAACAGAAAAATAGGAGTTTGGGAAAAGGGTGCAGGGTTAGTAAATTCTGATAAACAAATGAACTATTAACTTAGGAAAATATAATATTATAATGAATGAAAACACTGAGATGGACTTCAACATAAGTTAGTTATAACCGGGAGAAAAAGAGTAGAAAACGTCTATTATTTGTAGAAGGTTATTAATATTTCAGCAAACTTGGTAACTGGCTGTTGTTCTCAGCTTCACATCTCTCATTGGAAACACTAATGTGTCTGTCATGTAAAGACAAATACTTTATTAATATCTGATCACACTTTCCTTGATCTGCATCTTACCCTTGAACAGTTTATCTGTTTGTTCCTAACTACATCACATTTGAGCCTGAAACTCTGGAGCCATTATACGGACAACATCAGCAAGTCACATCAGGTGATTGTTATTACAGACATTATAACAAATCTCCAAGAAAAAAAATTGTCTCTAGGAAAAAAATGAGAACTTTAAATCAGCTAATAAAAAATGAAAAATTATTAAGTCTTGGGCGACATGTTGGGAATCAGTCAGTTTTTTCATCAGATAAAATTTGTTATATTGTTTATGAATGGAACTAAAAGCGTATTTATTTTGCCACCGAGTGAAAGGGATAGTTTTATTTTCATTTAAATTAATAGTTTGCTTTTTATTTGATGAAACTAAGGATATTTTTGAGCACATTAACTTCCTGCATGGCTGGGAATGCTAAACTTTCTGAATGGCAGCATTTGTTTCAGCAGTTTGCATGTGTTATACAGGTCACATTATACAGTCCTATATAAAAGGATTGTCAAGTTTGAGTGAAATAGTGAGATGAGGTGAGAAAAAGTCATGATTCAGATAAATGTGTTGATATGTCTGAAGTCATTCATAAACAAGAGTGCTGTAATGTAAGATTTTGCACAACTCAAACCATGATGGAGCGCCAATTACTGCATGATGGTCCCATACAGGAGATCCGACTCAAGTTGTTATTTTGGTAATTATGAACTACTGGTAATTAGATTTTTATGTCTTAGGACATATTATGATATACTGTGGAGATGGTTTTGTTAACAGGGTTTTAATTTTTGCGCTTTTAGCGGGAGCTAGATTTGCACTAAAATAAGAACACGCGTAAATTCAATGCAATTATTCAGAAGGTTACAGCATTCTTGCCTGACACACAGTCATGTGGGCCTGGTAATCCCTCAATGCATGATCACTTGAGTTGAGGCTTCTTCAACCAGAATGTTAAAGGATTCATGTTGTCATAAGAGTTTATAGCAAGTGATTTCTAGAGAAAGACCCCTCTCATTTATAGTAATTTGTGGAAACAACTGTAAAACAATAAGTAGCCTTTTAAGACACCCCTAGCCCTTCCCATAGCTTTGAAGTATGACTGAGCATAGAGCGACCTACGAATATTGTCAGTTCCATTTGTTGTTTGGACATGGTTGGCTGCTTCTAGTTAGTAAAATCACAGTTGTTATTGTAAAGAAATTCTACAATTTACTCAGATGTCAAACAACATAGATGGTTGCAGTACCATTGCATCATCAAAAGTGATAAGTCCTGATTAATAACGTATTGTTCACACCTTGCAGTTACAGTACTCGACCAGTTGTCGAGCGGTCACCCGAGATTGTAAGGTGGGGTGTAAGTTACGTTACAAACCTGTCTTTTATAAATATTGTAATTATTTGATACACAATTTTTTACCGAACATACGGATTTGCGTGAAAATTCGAACTGCGCTAATGCTATAAAATGAAAAATGTGCGAAACTTTAGACACGCCAAATTAACCACTTCAAGAGTACCCACTGTCCATCCGCCTATCCGGCTGTAAACATTCAGTGTTGCCGTGATAACTTCCTAAGGCCTTGATGGATTTTTCACAAACTAACCGTAACTACTTATGAATAGATCATCCGGCCCAAGTTCCATCATAGGCAAATTTCACACAAATTTAAGTCAGAGGTCATCAGGCTACTATGTGGTGCTGCCACAATAACTTGCCAGAAATATGCCAGATTTTTAATGAAATTCAACACAAATATTAACCGACATTTGATTCATGGCAAAATCCATGCATATCTAATGAGGTCAGAGGTCAAAAGAGATTCAACAGGCATTTTTATGCACCCTTGTGGTGCGCTTGTTCCCTTTGTGTAACCTACTACAGTAGTAATGCACCGTGTCTTTCATTGATGGTCAGGTTTATCCTCTAGTCATTGCACCATCAGCTGACTGAGAAACTCAAGGTATCAGTATAAAGACGAAGTAATTTTCCCAGTTTTTCTGAACATATTACTCTCATTAAATTATAGGTCTTATTACACCACTTTGTTTCCGCTTCAACAACCTATTATGACATTACAACTATTTTATCATAGCCATGTATCTGTTTACAGCAAAATTGGAAAGGGTGACAAGTGGGCCCGGTTAGGACTGCCCTATAGCCAGTATTGTAACATTTTGTTTAAATACTGACCACACATGGGGCTGGCATCCTGTGTGCATAGGCATATGTATATGTGCATGCAGGTGTTGAACTAAATGTAACAATACTGGCACTAGGGCAGTCCAGGCTGGACCCACTGGTAACCCTTTCGTGTTTCGCTTGAAATCGATGCATGGCTATGATAAAATAGTCTTAGTATCATTAAAGGTTGATGAAGTGGGAACAAAGAGGAACTGTGTTATAACCTTTTATATAATAAGAGTACTTTTCACTTAAACTCAGAAAACATGCAAAAGTGACTTCCTTTAATGTCTCCCAGTCTTTCAGCACCCAGCATGTCAAAAAATTTAGATCAGTTTTGCATGATGAATTTAGATATCTCTTTAGTGTAGCACAATTCTGATATATTCATGATTATGGTAATATTGGCTGTTTTATGAAGCTGTGAATGGATCATTGAAAGAAAAGATGTTCTGTGGAGAGAGAGAATGAAGTTACTTGAATACAATAGAATGTCATTTTTCCGAATGTCATTTTCCTAAAACTCATTTTTCCTGAATTTTAAATGAAAAACCAGAAATACATCAGTTTTTTACAAAATATTTTCTAGCATATAATTTTTTACATGCATGTTTGCAATATGATTTACTAGGGTATGCAGCTAGGTGCTTAAGCCTAGTGGTGACCCTTATTAATTAGTTCCACCACTGTTCTTCCCCAGGCAACTAAACAGTTTCTTGTATGAGCATCAGTGTGGAATCAATCATAGATTGTTTGTACTCTAGCAGTTTGGTATTCAAAACACTTAAACCACATCAGATATGAAATTTTTAAGATGCATTTAAAGATGTTAGATTTTTCAAAATTCTGTTGCTGGTCAAAGGTCACAAGTGTCCTGCCCTGGCACCACCTGTAGGCTAGGACAGAAACTAACTGCTCGTCACATATGTCAGTATCAGTTGACTTCAGCCCCCTTTAAGTTTATTAAAAGAAGGACATTTATGCTTCATATTTTGACTATCATTATTACTAAAAGCAGGTACGAAAACATTTTACTGTTGAAGATTGTTCATTACGTATGGAAAATCAGTTTTCCACAAGCAAAGTGGCATTAGCTCTCCTACCAACTCCATGCAAGACCGATGATTTTTAACTCGAACGATTGTTATTTCTAACAAAGAACTTGATTGCTGTTGTTTCTGAAAAATGACATTCCACTTTATCTTGACAGGGATGTGTGTACTAGATGTGGTAAATGTGTCATTTATGAATTTGTCATCACCAGTTCTTTATTATTATGTTTTCAGAGATTAAGATTATAAGCACCACTGAATTTGAACAGCTTAAAGTTTCCTGGTTTCCTCAAAGTTCCATATTTTAATGTATGTTTTAACTATATTTGTTTTCAGGTATATTTCACTGCTGTCACAAGAGCTAAAAAGTCTGAGTTCTTTCACAACCTAAGAATCAGTCGAAGTCATTGTATTTCTTACTTGTCATTTTTTTACACTTTTTCTTTACCTTAACAATGTTTAATGCATGGTTATTTGACCCTGCAGAAATAACATCAGTACAGCAATGTAAATAGTACAGATGTCTGTGTTTGCTTTCAGAGGAAAAGTGAACTATCCCGCAGAGCCAGTGTCCAGCGTATTTCAAACCTTCAGAAGAAACGAACCAATGAGCTTTGTAATTCATTCCGAGAAGCACGCAAGAAGATCCTGCATCTTGCAGAGGAGCAGAGCTCTGAGGTTGAACAACACTGGAGGGAATCTGGTAACAAATATAATGCAGAGCTCCCACAGACTCTTATTATTCCTATATTTTCCTATATATTTCTATGAAAAAATTGTCTTCTGTAATTTCCTTTATTTTCCTATATATTCCTATGAAAAAATTGTCTCCTGTAATTTCCTGTATTTTTGCATATATTCCTATGAAAAAGTTGTCTCCTGGAATTTCCTATATTTTTTTAGAAATTAGGCAGAAATTTACTGTATTTTCCTTTAATTTTTTCAATGATCAATCATACTTCCGATATAATTGTTTTACTGAATAAATATTGTTATATAAACCTTTTATTATTGAAAACATGCGGTTCATTTGTATGTTAGTGGTGCAGTCATTCAAATGCAGCCATCTAAACCAGTTAAACAGACCTTTCAGAAACTGCTTTGGGAATAGATGGTCATGTTAACTTACCATGCAAACCAGCAGGGTTCCTGTGGGGCCTTAAAAAGTCTTATTTCTGATTTTGCATTTTAAGGCCTTGAAAAGGCATGTATAAATAAGAGTTTTCTGATGAATAAAAATCCAAATCCTATTGCTAACCCTGTATCCAGCAGGAATCCATCATGTCACATGTCAACAGTGAAAAAACACAGAATAACTGTGACAGCAGCTTTAATAAACCAAATAACAGCACTGTATTTAAAAGAAAAATACAATGTCAGAGTAGAAAACTTTCATGTAGACGTAGGTTACAGTATAAAATGTATGGAAAGCACTGCAAAAAACAGGTAATTTCCCCTGAATACCCCTTTGGATCTGCCCCTGCCGTGGTTAAATTGGTACATTTGTGTATGTGACACACCCAAAACCAAGAGTATGAACCAGGAATAATATTTGATATTTTACAGAGAAAAAGGCCAAACAAGCAGATGAGAGACGGCGGAGTATCGCCAGGGACGCCCGTCAGGAGTACAGGAACTCGCTGAAGGCGGTCATGAATGTGGCCTTCCTGGTCGGCCCAGCAATACATCAGCTCAAGAAAACAAGACCTCAACCTCCTCCAAGGTCAGTCAGTACCTTGATGACCTTGAACTTATGAACTCTAGTTTCATGACTTTGAACTTATGAAGTTTTGAACTTTGACCCTTTCCAAAAGAGGCTTCACATATATATAAAACAAATGAAGAACCCTGTCATGCTTTCAAGTTTAAATTTGATTTACATCTGCATTGAATTGCTATGGCAGTAATTGCAGATTTTTCTAGATTAAGAATTTTAAGACCATGCAGCATTTTCAGGAGAATGCTGTTAGATTATTATTAATGCAATCATTTTGTAGCTGACCAGTTGTTGGACACTGGGTCCCAATGTCACATGTGATAGTCACATGACTGGATATTTGCATATGATCATGTGATATTTAATATTTAAATAACTAGTATGGAGGAATTGCTATGTGACCTTTGGTTCTGTGAGCACAAAGTTCAGAGCTTTTGAAATGAGTACAGCAAAACAGGTTTCTTTCAAACTCAACTGTATATATATATTCATATTTAATTACATGTAATCACATTTTTGGTTATCATTTACTCTGATTATTTAACAGAAATTATGGAAAATATTAGCACCCCCATATCAGGTTATTAGGATGCACACACAAAATTCAGCACTTCAGTTATACAATTTTACATTTTTAATTCCAGTTAGGTTAAGAGAATGCAATAGTATTGAGGTTTGCATTCCAATTATTTCAGGGAATCCATGGTCCTCAGTGAATGGTTTGTATCCACTTGATTGGTCAATAATTGTTTTTCCATGGTGTCAATGTGCTAATATTGTCATTTCTTCATGTTTACTTAAGTATTGTGCGTATATGACCTTTCTAATCTTTCTATAATAGTCTAATACCTTAATAAGCCACTTTTAACATAACTCAGTTTTTTTGTGAAACTTTTAACGTTCATATTTAAGCAAATCTAGAGAAGAAAAATATATAAACTTGGTATCATGTCATTGTAATTTTTCTTTCCATTATAATAATCTGGTATTTATGTGAAACATCTGCATTCTGACTGTAAAATATTATAGTTTATATTTTTTTCTTTCAATGATAATCTTATAATATCTGTGGTGATATTAATGATTACATATTGGACACAAGTAGTTTTAGACCTACATGTCATCAGCTTGATGTTAGAATTTCAGCATACAGGTTGCACTTAGCTGTGGTACAGAGGACACAGTGCTTATAAAAGGCCTAGAGCTATTCCGTATGAAACGTTTAACTTTTTAGAGAGTAAATTATTATGTTTATCTAATGTTATAGTAGCTAATGTAGATTTATTCATGAACTCGAAAAGGTCCTATTTAAATCTAATATCAGTAAGGGCTAGAATATCTAATTATGACTTCAAAAGCAGTGATGTTTATGATGTTAACCAAGGTGGGAACTGACTTACCTATTCCAGTCTGTCTATGTCTTATATAATATTAAATATCTTATCTAACTGGCAGATACCTATAACAGATAACCTGATACTTGCTTATATTTCAGGGTTCCACCTAGGTAATAAAATCACAAATACCTTGAACCCATACAATTATAACTGATCATTTTGGGATTTACTGATAATGGCATTATTATGATAATTCACAAATGAATTTGATTTTAATCATCTTCAAAATTTGCTGGTTATATATGGAATGATATTTTAATGATATATATACATATATCAAGGTTAATCATTGTTAAATTGCTACCATAGCATGGGGTAAGGAAACCTTCCTCTTTCTGTACACGAAGGGAACTTATTACATAGTGACCTGGTTATATCTGATACTATTTACAATTCTTGTAATACTTCCATTTTACTCTGCATGACAGATCAGCTTAGCAACTTATAAGAGACCCTTGAATGGTGCTTGTTATAATTTATAATTCAATTTGTCTGAATAATTGGAATAATTTTTCAGTTTTCCTGAAGCCAGTGTTTGTATCAAAATCAACACTCCTATTATAAATTTTCTTGAGATAATTTGCTGATTCTGACCAATCATACTTGCAGCATTGCTTTTTATTTGCTTGACAATTTATCTTATCTAACAAAAACTGTAGGAACCTATGCCTCATTTATTCAGTCTTGAATAAAAATGAACATTTAACACAATGGAATAATTGCTTGACAGATTCCTTTTTAATATAAATAATCATATACCATGATTTCCTGCTTTTTCTCTTCACAGTTTAGGCCTTGCTTACTTGGTGCACTTTGTAAAACTAGTGTTCACAGCAATTACAGTATAAATGGTGTTTTAGGATTAAGTTTTTGCGTTTTACAATATCTATTTTACCAGGTGTTTCAGCCATTGTAATGTGTAAGAGGTCCACTTTAATACATGTGATTTCTATTGAACCCTCATACCAGAAATATATCTAAAAATTATGTTTGTATTGTAATCATTCATGTTAACAAAGACATTCCTAGGGATATGGATAGTAATTCAGACATACTTGCAAAACAAAATGAGTTGCTGTACTTAATTGTATCTTCAAGATGAAATCATATTGTTAGTGTTGTTGAATCATCAGACTCCTACAACTATATACATATTGTCAGGTTATTTTATCAATCATTTAAATCAGTGTAAATGAAAATGACCAGGACAGGTTTTGGTATCCTGTGGTTGACTGTTTGTTCCTGAGACTTTTAACTTTGTGATATTCACGAATGGGAAAAAAATTAGATAAAGAAGCCCTTGGGAATTAAATGTCTCATACACTTAAATCAACAAGAGGGAATGATGCATCTGGACAAACAGATTAGTTACCTCTGTAAATATGGTTCGTTATTCAGCAACCTAATCTGTGCATGGTATAAGAACTGGTCCATCCAAACACATTAATTATTATAAATATACAGTGACTCTAACAGATATTGTGGCATTTAATCATGTCATATGAAAAATACAGATACTGGTGTACTTAAATTATATATTTTTTTTTCTGATGCAATCATGAAAATGAAACCCTCAAGAAATGTGCAAAATGAAGAAAACGTGAAACTTCAGCCTCACAAATAGGAAGCCACCCACAGCTCCAACTGTTGTACCTTAGAGTACCTGCTGCCCCCTGTTGACAGATCTCAGAACTAGAATGACAAATTTGTTTCTGATATGGGACATTGGCACTCCTCTGTGTTTTAAATATGTGTGTTATATAATAACTCAAGGTCAAAAAAATAAATATTCACTATTGTTTTGGTTGACACATTTTGTGGTGGAATTTAGAAAGGTATGTGGATCCTGAAAAGGAAGTGTTTAGCATAAGTGTCATGGCTTTCTTCAGTACATGTATTTAAAAAGAGGATAAGACTCACTGTAGCCCTTCACCTAGAAAAGCACTAGTAGCAGGATGCATAAAAACTTATTGATGCAACTACACTGAGTGCCTAAAAATATCTTTTAAATTTGGATTTTGATGAGCAGGATATACATATATACTTTTAAAAGTTTTCTGGAAATATAAATATGGTTTTACAAAGTATAGAATATTCTCTATGGACATTCAAAATAGATAACATTATAATCATAGAATCATTGATTTTATAAACACAGTTACTTTGGTCATTCTTGAACTTTCAATTTTTATTTCAACTGTTATGTTGATCACAGAAATGAATTTTATAAATATAAAAGCTCTGCTTATCTAAGACATGGCTTTAAAAAGCATGCTGTTTAAAACTGGCTCAATGCCATGGCTTTTAGGTTCTTTAAAAAATATGTTGTATTCATGTAATTTTGAATATTTGTGTTTTTTTCAGGACCAAACATGTGATACCCAAGAATCTTTCAACAAGGCCGCGGAATCGAGAGGCAGTTGTCAGCTGGTTCAGGGAGGTGGAACGACAGAAGGGAGTAGGCAAAGAGGGTGAGAAGATGGCTCCATGGTTCCATGGTATGTATAAATAAGCCATGTTCAGTTCACACTATGCAGGTATTGACTTAATACAGTATCAAATAACATTTTACTGCCTCTAAGTCTAGGTTCTGTCCACACCAAACCCATATTCATTTGTGTAAATTCAATACAGAGAAACTTCAAAATTACGACCAACAAAGAGACCTCAATGGAGTGGTTGCATTTTTGAGGTGGTCATCTAAGCAAGGTTTGATATAAAGAGCTATAAGGAATTACGACCATGAAAAAAATGGTTGTGATTTTGAGGTGGTCACCTAAAGAAGATAGTCGTTAGGAGAGGTTTTACAGTAGTTTGGCACTATAGTCCGTTCTTGTACCCCTGTCCACCTGATTTTTCACGATTATCTCTACATAAGACAAATTTGGCAAACAAAATTTGCACCATTGGCATAAAGAGGCAAAAGCGTAATTTTTGGTACCTTACCTACTTAAGATATAAATATTATTTGCTTTACGGCCTGGTTGACATGTCTCATACCGGTATATATCCGTGGTTCATGGTGTCCCTAATATGCGCCATTGTTTATCCTCCTTGGATTTGGATATAAAGTAATGTGACGTAACAGTGAAGCGCGTGCACGCAAAGAATACAATTCTCGCTGTAAACAGAGGTCAGCAGCTCTTGATTATTGGTACCGTGAATGTTGGTGCCTCTTTAGTACGTTATGTCTATTATGACGTCATCACTATCCCCTGATATGCCCATGTAACAGATTAGTGGCAAGATGTTGCTAAAGAATAGACTAGTTACTCATAAAATGGTTTTAAATTGTTTACAGGAAAATTACATAAGGTAGGCTATTATTTCCATAATAGTTAATTACGCTTTTTCCTCTTTTTTCTTCCCCAAGGTCAAACAGTTTTGGCGTTCTTTGGTTCACAAATAAATAATCGCGAAAAAACAGGTGGACAGGGGTACTGGAACGGACTATGGTTGCTTTTCAGTTGTCATCATGTGTTCAAATGTTTATTATAAAGTCATGTGATAATGAGGAAAATAATAAATGATTACAATCAATTGTTGACAGAAAAAAATAATTTCAGTTGTAATAATTGTAATAATTTGTCCACTGATAATGATATTTTTTATCTGCTGAATCATTTTCTTTTTAAAGTGATCAAAATAATCCAGTGTTCTTGAATCATAATAATAATCATATATTTAAATAATATATCATTTAATATTTCTAATTAATAAACAATATCATAACCATAATTATTATAGATATTATTATGATATAATACTGAAATAATAATACTAAAACTGACCAGTGCATTTCCTACAGTGTCTTATATTTCCACAGGTATAATTAGCAGACAGGCAGCTGAGGAGTTGCTAGAAACTTGTCCTAAAGGGTCATTCCTGGTGCGATTGAGTGAGAAGGTGTGGGGGTATGCCGTATCATATCGAGCTGAAGATCGGTGCAAGCACTACTTAATAGATGCTTCAGATAACAATTATGTGTTTTTTGGAACCAATCAAATTGCTCATCCATCTCTGGCTGATCTTGTTAAATACCACCAGGTAAGAGCTGCAAAACTTTTAAATAGTACATCAGCTTATATGGTGTAAACTGTCCAAAACAGTGATTATGTGTTACAGTCACGCGGTGTGACATTGGTTTAAAATTTTTAGATGCATAATGCAATATCCACTTTCACTGGTTGGATGAATCTTGGCCCTGTGCCAGTGCCTGGTGATGAAACCCAGCAAACTACGCTTAAATAAGCAACAGTTGATATGGAGGGTATTTTGCTTGTCTCTTTATAATTTAAAACTCTGGAATCATATTTATTATATATCACAGTGTATTAATGCAAATTCCTCCACCAAATGTTGCCATATGAAGGACTATCTGGTGGAAGTATATGTTCAAACAAATATAATGATAATTCTACGTCCACATCATGATTTGGATCAAGACAAGATTTCATTGACTTATTCTTGTTACTTGGTTCACGTCACAGATTTTCTACTAAAAATCATTAAAGAAATCCATGGATATCTTGTACAAAGATACAAAAGACATAGATGGGAAATTATAAGGACGTATCCGCACTTAGTTCGCAACTAAACCGGATTATATTAAACCGGTTTACTTTAGTCTAGAAGTAGTCCGCTTTGCGTCCGCACTGTAGTTCGCTTTACAAAAGCCTAAACCGGTTTATTAAACACAATTTGAGTTTGTTATCCGCACTTAGTTCGTATTCCGATTCAGGCCTGCAAATGAGCGCTCCCTTGTGCAACGCATGCTGGGGCAACATCACGGCTAGCGATCAAGGCTGTTCGCTGAAACTGGACTCATTCGGAGTAGAAATGGGTTTGCCTGTTCGCACTAGAAACCGGTTTACTGTAAACTGGACTACTGTAGACCGCCTTTCAAGCGGACTACAGTAAACTGAACTGATGCGGATTAGTGGCCTAGTGCAGACAGAGTAAACCGATTCACGATCCGGATTATTTGCAAGTGCGGACACGGCACAAGTTGTGAACACAACTTACCGTATTAACAAGATGAGATCATTTTTAGCTCAGCTGACTATAAGTCATCTGAGCTATAGTCGTGGTCCATTGTCCGTCGTCCGTCCGTCCGTCTGTCGTGCCGTCCGTCCGTCCCTGATGTGGCACATTTTGAAACCGTAAGACCTAGAAATCCAAAATTTGGCATAATGTTAGATGTCCCCAAGATCTCCTACCAAGCCGAAAACTGGGTCTTTGCGACTTTTGTTCCTTTGAGAATAAAGGAAAAACCTCAATTTTTTATTAAAAACCTATTTTCACACTTCAGGACTGCCTAATATCGAAACCACTCATCTGTTTTTCCTCATATTTACCATAAATATTCCTCTATATAGTTCCTATGTACATCCCAAAAATTAGGTCTGTATTATATAATTTAAAAAAGTTATGGGCCCAAACATAATGCATTTTGTAAAAAATCAGGAAAGATATTTGATCACTTAACACAAAACATGTTAAAGCTATGGACTTTTTTTCCAGTACTATAACTTTAATTAATCAAAATTAAATTGCATACCCAAAATTAGATCAAAATCTGTTAAATTTTTTAAATATTAACAAAAATAAAAAATTGGTACCTTAAATTTTGACCATGGCACGTTTTTTTCCTGTAAGTACTGTGGATCTAGTTTTCACAACATGTACAAATAAGGATTTAATCTGTTAAAATCTGAAATTTGAAAATAAAAGCTGCAAAATTAGGTTAGTTATTGAATTTTTTTGGAGGCTCTTGTTGTATTCCCTTACATTGTCAAGCAGTCCACTGTGGTCACTGTTGGTCATTCAGTGCAACTCTTTATGCTCCCAAGGTTGTTATGTAATCCCATCACTCGGGCAAGCCCTCTCTCTTGTTGAGCTTGATCAGGCTGCCAGCATAAATACCACAGGGAGCCTTTCTCTCCCCCCCCCCCCAACCCCATTCTGTTGACAGACCTGTACTTTAAACAAGATGAATCTTATCATTTCACATTTTTTCAGCGATGAACAGTAACAACAGAGACCCCTCCCTGACCCACTGCTTTGATACACAGGACTAATATACAAGACAAAGCTTATAATTTTAATGTTAAAAAAATTCTTTTTGTTGAGACTTGGACAATTTTGTTTTTTTAAAAGAAAAAAATGTTCAGGAATTTAATCCTAATATTTAAATATGGTAAAATATTTGGACCTAATGTAAGTGCTAACTGACAAGATTGAAGAAGATATAAATACTTGGTAGCATTTCATTCATATCTCTTAAAGTTGGCAGGGCCTAGGTGTGAATAACACTGTTAAACCTAGTTTTTAAAATTAGGAATATTGGTCAAACTTAGTGGGATTAATTTTTAACTCATATGGCCATATATTTAACTTTTGAAAACTTAATTACCTTCACACTTTATTTGTTTATGAAATGGAATTTTTATATGACACTTACCGTAGGCCCATTTTTTCCCTTGGTGCAAACACTAAATGGTTTCAGGCCAAAGGTTTCATTTATTACACAGTCCATATGCTTTAGCTCATGTCCATTATTCTATAATTTACAGAGTTTCATTTAAGCTGGGCCATTTTCTCTTAGCTTTTCAAATGGTAATATACATGGAAAAGCCATAAGAAATAAAAATATTTTGCAGTTACTAATATTTTCCAAAATTCAGCTGAGCGACGTGACCCATGGGTCCCTTGTTTATGTTTCAACAGACTACTTGTTACTGTTTATGTGACCATCAGCAGTTCTATATCATCACAGCATGTTCATACTTTTTATTATGGTACAGCATGAGATAACATGTATATAATTACATATTGCTAATCTTTATATATTAAGAGATTATGCACTCTTTTCAGACCGAGCCAATCACTTTCATGGGACAGGAGAAGTTACAGATACCTTGCCCACAGTCGTCAGACCCTCCGGATTACTGTGAACTCTTCCACGACACCACAGATGAAGTCTCATATTTATAGCTAAAACTGCACTTATATAACTTAAACACTCTAGTCTGACTTTATTCAACATAACTTTATAAAATGCTTTTGTCTCATGTGATTAGGCTTCTTGGAGGGCATGCATGATATAATGTTAGCTGTTATGATACTATATCATTGAGGTTAAAGTTTATATTACTGTGGATTTAGCAATATTTGTGGGATTAAAATCTTGTGTTTTGTCTTTAAAGGATCTTGTGTTATCAAACTAATAGAAAACCAGAATAATACAAGAGGTCAGACATTGGGTAACACTAGATATGTGCTCAATTTAGCACTTAACCTCAAGAAAGGCAAACCAATCCTGTTGCATGGTCCACATAAAAAATAAATGGATTCAGATATACACAAAAAATTAATATACAGAATCTTCCCTAGCATCATAATCTCACAAAAAAATTATGTTGAAATGGCTCTAGTGTTTTCTGGGTTATTTTGCTGACAGACAAACAAAGATGGATGAAAACATAACTTCCTTGGCAGAGGTAACTGAGCTTTCAGTAAGACTGCTGGAATATGTATAATCTTATAGAGAAGCTAGTAAATGCAAGCTATTTTATGATTATTCAGTGTATTTAATAAATCATTGAGAAGTTTAATTAATTAAATTTGCCAAAAAAATTGCTATTTATTTCTAAATTTGTTTGTGCTAATAAAGGCATAAACAAAGAACATTTGTAAGAGTCAAAAATTAAAAGATGTGTTAATAATGGCATAATTTTTAATTTTTACCTCTTACAAATGCTCGTTGAGTTCTTAATTTTTTTAAATTGATAGCCCATAAAATTACTAACTCAAAAAACACTCACAAATATTTCTGAATCCACAAATTTTATACCTCTGCGGCTGTGCCAAGCTAATGCATATTTAAAAAAATCAGGGATCTGTACTTCCATCATGGCTAGATTTCAGAACAGTTGATTTTTGTATGGCATAAAAGCAGCATTACGTGTATTTTGAATGTATCTTTGTTTATCATTGTATAACAGTTATAAAATCTAAACTACATGTACTTCTGATGAACTGGCAAGAAATTGAGTAAGTTAATGATTTCTTTAGGACATGCTGTAACCTGCTGAAAGAAAAATGCAAATAGATTGGAATTTTCCCGAAGAAACCTGCAGTTAAATATCTGCCCACCAGGGGTCTATACTACACTCAGTCACACTGCAGAACCAGACTGGCATGTGTACAACTCAACTAGTTATGGCTTGTGTGTGTCACATTCTAAACCCCACAATGCACCACGGCTTCTTAATACACAGATGGCATAGGTATAGATGAAGTGAAGAGGGTAAGGCCAAAAAAAAATAAAAGGTATGGTACTCAGGCACCGCCATCAATTCTCACCTCCCCCCCCCCCCCCCCATATCAAAAATTTTTATTTTTATTTCAATATAGAAACTTACTAATTTAGAGCTCCAGCCCCTCAGGCATTTCTTTCAAGAGAATAAAATAATACAGTTTTGATAACATTTCATGCTTTTACCTGTTTAGCTAAAAATATCTGTTATTATCATGTATTTCCCTGACCATATGACATTTTTATCAAAACATACAGGAAAGGTAAAAAAAAATTGTCCTCCCGCATTGATTTCTGAAAAAAAACTGCCTGAAAAGCAAAACTTATTTTTTGGGGCCTAATGTAGTCTGTTACAAGTGCATTGGATAGGAATTGTTTCAAGGCAAATTACATAAACATGGGTATTTTTGTGGTAAGGACTTCACAGAAGAGGTTATATTTTGCAAGCAAGCACATGTGCAATGTTACAGAGGGGGTTTCTGTTAATTGTAACAAATTTTGATTTTAAATTTTGACAGTTGAGACAAGTAGTCCTGAATGTCCCACAGTGCCTTACAGGAAGAGGTTCGTTTTGATTAGAAACTACCTCTGACGGAAGGCTATACAAAACACTGTACAGAATGTTCAAAATGTAATCCAATACCTTATTAATTCTTTATGTTTGTCTAAAAACGGCCAAGTATTATATAGACATGGCATTGACAGCATTTTAGAACTGTTCAAACAAGGCATAATTATATGCATTAACTTGCATGCTTTATTTTGCCAATAAAGTGTGGTACATAACTAACTAGGGAAACTATCCAGAAAGGTCATTTGGTACGTGATCCATTGAGCTTCCAAATAATGACTGACCTCTGGTGGAAGTTACTGGTACTGATGTATGTGTTAAAAATATTCATGTTTGGTGTTCTGGTCAAAAAAGACACTTTTATTTTGAGAACAGCTGTGCAAGGTTCTTATGAATATTATAATTAATTTAATAAAGTTATACAAGTTTCATAAAAGGACCTCAAGATGCAGTTCCCACTGTATGTATGGCTCTTTTATTACAAATAAGTGAAATGACTTTACTAAAATGAATAGAGATCGATATACTTATTATTATTTGATACTTTAATTCTATCTTTTCTAAATTTGTGGATGGTCTTGTCGATGATTCATGGAATGTGTGATTCAATTCTTGTATGTTTAAAATATATCCACTGGTTTATCACTGACATGTACATGTTAAAACATTAACATGTTAATCATGTTTGGCATTCATTATGATAGAGAACAGGAATACCTGACATGAGCTCTGATTCCAAATGCAGATCTGGGTAACAAAATGCGGTAAAAAATAAACATGAAATATAGAAATAAAGTGAGATTCCATATGCGAATATCCACCGAGTGGAATGTATATCCAGCAAAACAAATTCTACATGTAGTAAATTTTGCAGGTTCTGCATGGTATACAGGATAGAAAATATAACATGCTACTGTAGCATTATGTACACAAAATCTTTCAACATGCAAGTCCTATTCTGCATGCCACATTCCATTTAATTATGCAATTGTGGTTTTAAATGTATAATCCATGGAGAGCCTTTGCTCTGGTAGTTCATGGGCTCGATAAAAGGGGGCAGCAGCATCTGTGGTAAAACCCAGTGAAGGACCAGTCAGTGCAAGTCAGTTATTGGACTGCCAGACAAGTTACGTAATGTCCAGATTACAGTCCTGTTACATGCAACCAAACTGACTCCTTTGCACTGTGTATGACTGTTTTAAAATTATTTTTGAAGACTGCTGATAATGCAAAAGCTCAACGCCTCAGCTGCTATCACATGGTGCAGGTCTTCAAGGCAGCATTTAAAATGTTTTAATGTTATAAATGATATTTCATAATAGCAAAAATTTATCATAGACCTTTCATAATTTCGCATGTCAGCTGGTTTCCGTAGTTACCATGATGATTTAACTGTAATCCTGTGTTCCCTCTATATTTAGCACAACCTGATATATATTATCGTAAAATTGTATTTTTGGGTAGCTATGTATTAATCAAATCAACTTTTCAATGGTAATTGAAATTTGTAATGAATAACTTAAAAATTGACAGCTCTAAAATAATAATTTAATATTTTTGTAAGCATATGTATCAGTAGATGCAAACAGTTTTGATACCATGATTTAGCTGCGCTCCAGTGGCAGATCAAAATCAATACAAGGTGGTGTAAAATTCAGGCAGATGTATTAAATATAGTGACTTGTAACAAAGGATGTGGAGCTGAATAGATATTGATATGATTACAGAAGATTTAAAAGAAGAAAGCAGTTGTTAAATGAAAACTAAGATTTTTTTGTAATTGTGAATCATATTTGACTGTGTCATATAAAAAATATTTTGAATTATGGAAGGATGTCTGGA
Source organism: Sipunculus nudus (assembly GCA_026874595.1). NCBI lineage: Eukaryota > Metazoa > Annelida > Sipuncula > Golfingiida > Sipunculidae > Sipunculus > Sipunculus nudus. The sequence goes on from CM049307.1 coordinate 59,101,223, forward strand.
CATATTAAAGAGCACAAAAGTCAGGTGTGTACAATGGTAATTTGTTTCTGACTGGGGGGGGGGACTTCCCAAATTTGGGCAGAGTGGCAAGTAAAATTAATGAAAAGCAAAAAGAATAAATTCTAATAGAGAAAGCAAAAGATTGTTAAATTAAAAATAATAGAAAATTGCTGGCTAACAGTCTCTAAATTCTAGATAATATAACCTTAAATTTTGTTAGTTAATGTATGTTCAGAAGTACAAGAACTAATTTAATTCTCCAGCTGAACTCTCCACTTTATTCTGATAATAGGAGTTTATCACAACTAGTGTCTGTTCTGCTGTCATGGTTACAAAGGTCATACAACAATATCTAGGGTTTCTTCTCTGTATAATTGTCAATGTAATCATTTACATCTACTGTAATATCAATGACCAGTAAAACCATTGTATTCAGTTTTAAGCTTGTATTCACAATTCCCGTTTGAAATGCCAATTGAAAAATGTACTTTTTCAAACTGGGAGTTGTGCTGACCTGTGTAATCCCTGTGCCTCTCTTAATTAAAAGTTGCACGCACTAATAACAACAATAAGTTCTGCTTGTATTTAATGTTTGGAAGAATAAACAATAATGGTTTCTGTGGAGGGGTAAATAATTAAGTGAAAAGGTCTTTAAACTTTCAGAAATCACGTCTCATGATCATGACTGCAAATCAGATTTAAGGATCTCGCAGATTATTTCATAGATCTGTAAAATTATTGTGATGTGTGTATTGCCAAATGTGATCAGATTAGTATTGCTATAGATCTATCATAATCTTTAATTATTTATCTCAAGATTTTATCTTTCATCTATAGATGTAGCATGGAAATTATTAGATTGATTTTTTTTCCTCTAGTTGTTTCTGGTATAATTTCTAGTCAGTGAGACCGAATCTATCTTTCTGTCACAATATAAAGTATTACCTCTTTACACAGACTTTTCTTTTAAAAAGTGTAGTAAAACTGTGTCTTTTTTACCCAAGGTTCGCATGCATTAGGGTATTGCCGGAAGAGTATACCACAGAAATTTGAAGCTAATGTTGTTGTTGGCCAGACAGAATTTATCCATATGGGTGATATTTAACTCCAGAATGGTAAAGCACTGGTGAAAAGGCAACACCTACCAATAGGTAATGTGATTATGTAACTAATCATGATAAGTGATATCTTAATAATCAATGGTGCTATATATTACTGATTGTAATCTACAGGAGCTTACATAGTAGCGTCTTATATGTGTGCACTGTATTTCATTGTCTTGAATGAACGGCAGATATACCTGTTGCGCAATAAGTGTAGATTTGTGCTGCAACTGTTCTGATGTAATTTTGTTGATGCATGAAAATAAATGGTCTATTTCTTTACACGCCTTTACATACTTTATTGAAGTATACTGTTTACACCTCTAGGGTAGTTCTTAGAATATTATAAAATTACTGGTTAATTGTAAAACTTGAAAACTGGCAGATCATATAGATTCCACTTTACTTGATCATTGATCATACTTATACTCCTATTAATGGCAAATCATAAATGGTTTCAAACAGTTTTCAATCCACATTTAAACCGCATTCAGATGGCTAACAAAAGTGTATTGAATCCCTTTTTGCCAAACATTTCAGTTTTCAAGCTGGACTGAGCTTTCACATGGCTATGAAATTTGAATCAAATCATTTTTCGGTCAAAATGAATGTGACATAACTCGTGGTTAATGGTTTCATATGACGCTCTTGATTTGGGAGGCATGACGTGTGCATGTGACATAGACGCATTTGCCCAGACCATGTTGATTCATTTGCCATTTGGAAGCACCAAGCCGATTTCTGCATTCCGCATTGGCCAAATGGCATTGGCGTAGTTGCCACGTGAAAGGGGTATAAATTGATTTACTGGGGTCTGTGTATATATGTATGTGCATGACACATTTTTCAATGTGATAAATAACTTTATCAGCTGGACCAAATGTAGGACTTAGTATCACAATGTTGATTGGTTCGTAAAATACATTAATACAATAAAGGAAAACTAGGTATACAATCGCAGCCAATTAATTGATATATATGGACTGTCAATATATTGATTTAAGTAATAAACATTAATTATCATTAGTAGCAACCAAACTAAGAAGTTGCCAATTTTCATCAGCGTCCATAAGTGTATGTTGACAATTGGATACTTTCTGTCTACCTTACTGATGCTGTGATAGTCTCATATTTTCTTGGTAATAATTATTACATTACCAGTAGACGTATTCTTGTATTAAAAAACCAGTGTTTTATTACTGAATTCAGATGTATCATTCGCGTCAAGACAAGCACATTATCATGTCATTGCAGTAGGATATGCATGTCATTGTCAAATGATATTTGTATACATGAATATCATGTGATATATTTTCGTACATGATAATAAGTGGTTATTGTGTTCTGTATATATCACTCTCCTGCTGAACCTCGACTGTTTTAGGATTAATGATATAATGCAATATTAATAGCAATAAATCACTTATCATCATTGATGTTATTTTTAGCTGGAAACTAAGGTATATAGAGTTGATATGGATTTTACAAAGTCAGATGGGAGAATGTAATGTTGCACTTCAGCACCCCCTGTTGATCAGATATTGAACTAATATCTTAATTACATTCATTTAAACAGTTTTACAGCAGTTTATTCCTATTTTACAACAAATTCACTTTATCATTACAAATGTTTTATTTTTCCTACTTAACTTCGATTGTAACAACTTGATAAATAAGATAATTAAAAATAGCTGGTTTCTTAATTTGCCACCTCTTATGATCATTGTGTAAGCAAAATTTGTAGTGAATGGAATTGCAGACCAGTACTATGTGACTTCACTGCTTCATGCAGGATTATGTCCCACATTTTATACGACTAAATGTAATGTAGAAAATCATAAAATTGATTAAATTTCTAGTATGAAAACAGAATGTGAAGATTTGGCATAAAGACTTTTGTAATTCTGTACAGAGTTCATGGAACCTCAGATAAGTAACGTTACATGTATTTAGAAATCTGCACTAATGTGAGCAAGTACCCCTCAATAAAAAGTGCAAGCTACTGCTCAATTATCAAATTAATCCTGAATTTAAAGTATTCCTTAAAATTTTAAGTCATTCTGTCATTTAGAGTTCATGCAGTTTAGAGTTCATGGACGTCTGATCACAAAATGAACCAGAATCCACAATCTGTGACACTTTTTGAAATTATAGAAATCAATCAGAACACAAGCAACAGTCGTAACATTATTTTATTATGCAAAATTGTTTCATATCTACAACAGACAACCCATTCAAATCTGTACACCATGTAACTGTACATATTTTAATTCACAATTAATATTCAAAGGTGGTCAAAACATAGCTATGCCATGTCTCAATACAACTTTAATACTTCCAATTATGTGTGTACACATCATGAATAAACTTTCTTTTATAACAAAACAGCATTATTTAAACAAATATGAATATGAATTTATCATACAGTGGTAGGTATACAACCAGTTGAGCTATATTTAAAAATGATTATTGAATAAATAAACTGTATTTTTACATTTCTAAGAAAGTATGTGTATATTCCTTGCATGAGAATGTCACACAAGAAAGAAAGCAGAAGTTGCCTTGATGCAGTACAAAGCCATATCCTCTTCATATAAATCCAAAAGGGAAAGAAGAAAATGTGCTTGTTTAATATCATATTGAGAATTCAAGATAATACTTTATAACCCAGCACTGAGTGTGCTTACAAATACTGATCCATTAGGCCAAAAAAAGTAAAAGGTATGGTTCTCAGGCACCGCCCATGTAAATTTTAACCCACTGCATCAACAGTTTTAATTTTGATTCATCTTACAAGAAGATAAAACAATTTTGATCAGATTTCCTTTGTTATGTAGTGCTTTTACCTATTAAGCAAAAATATCTCATTTTCAGGCTTTTCTTTAATCATATGACATTTTTATCGAAACATACAAAAAAGATAAAAAAAATATTGCCCACACTGATTTCTGAAAAAATGAGCCTGAGAACCACCCTTTTTTTTGCCTTATAAACCTCATAACCTGACAGTATTGTGCCTTAATTCCAAATCAGAAGTCCATAAAGGTAATACTTTGTCAACCTGCAATGAGAAATACTGTTTCATTAAAAACTTCACTCTTTTTATCTTTTGTGACCAAACCCTACCCCTTTTGAGGAAACATCACAAGGCGGGCCAGGGTATGTGCTGCAGATAATTTGGCTGTATATTTGTCTTTGCAGGTTTAACATCCCTTGTATGACTTTCACATATGCAAAAAATAATGGGATCAAATACAAAATGTTTTGGTACCTAATACTGAAGTAACTTGATATATTGTCCATGTAAAACTTGTCACTAAAAAACATTTTACAGCCAGACTCGTCTTGAAAATCTTTCCAATTATACACAAGCCAAGGTTTCATTTTACCTTCTCAGCCTTTGTCTAGTAACATACTATAAATTCAGTAAAGTACTGCCAACTTGACAATACCAACCTTTTCCCACCTGGAATTAAACCAGGCTTGGCAGGTCAGTTAATAACAGTGTAATCAGGCTGATTGGGAATTTTCTAACTAAGGATACTGAATGATGCAGTGTCAAATTAGTGCATATTTTTCTCAGTTATGAATGCATGGTTTATAAGCTCAGTTATTTATTTAGCATCTGGTGGTTTTTAATTTAAAAAAAGGAGGATAATCTCCAACTTGTTCAAATTACCAGCATTACATGTTAATTATCATGAAAAACAGGATGACTTGGTGCTATTCTAAATATTTTAATGGGGCACTTAAAGAAGTCATGAACTAAAACAAATTTTGCCTCTTCCTAGGCTAGTCAGATTGACTGATACTTCAGTTGATATGTGAGGAACTAAAATATTATAATGTTACCTCTTGAAAACAGCTTATCCGTAACACTGTTTTAAAACTCGCACAATGTTGTCTTGTTTACCCAATACTGGTAATGAAAATACCCCCCCCCCCAAAAAAAAATCTGTCGATCACAAAATGTTTCCAGCTTGGAAAATCACAGCTAAATTTCCTTCATGAACAGGTGCAACTGACGTATATACACTTGTGAGGAATGAAGAGGTTCTTTTAGGATTTGGGCAAATGCTATATTATAAACATCCAATAACTGTTATGATACTTGTGGAGGTTATGTAATCACAAAAGTTTGTACTTTGACATAATACTGATAACTACATCACTGAGGCAGTGCACTAATATACAGTGTTTTCATCAGCCGAGCAAGGAGATGATAAAATAAACCAAGTAAGCAGGAAATATCATTACATCAGACCTGCTGAAATTTGAGGAATGAATAACATGACCAATTCCTCTTATCATGGAATGTCACAAAAGTCACATTCAAATTAAATATGATTTCAATTATTTTAAAAATCGAGAGTATGGTTACAGCAATTCTAACCATGTAATACAAGAATTTTTTTAAACTTGAAAACACTGTAACCAGCTGAAAATAACTTAATCATATAAAACATATTTACAAACATTATAAAATATCAAAATGCTCAAGCATTTACATTTTCTACTTGTACATCCTTGGAACAATTGAACTCCAGACCATCACAGACTATGTGCAGTACAGGCTGGAGAGACCCCTAGTGAGTGATTACTACATTAATACTGAATGGTTATCAAACTGCACACACGCATATTTTCAAACATGCATACACACACTACAACAAGGCGTTTTGGATACTCTGGTTGTGCTAAGCAAACACTAATTGTATCATTCCCGTAGCTTGACAAAGCCTTGTCAAGATATTCAGAAAGTTACATAATTCCTAAGGAATGATACTTTAAATATTATATAACAGCATTTAGTTATGTATGAATCGTTCAAATGAAAGATTTTCTTCCAATTTACTCAGTGTTCTGATGAGACCATAATCACAATGGATTATGACATAAATGTAAATGAAAGTACTTAAAAAGTGAAAATGCTTTTATGATATGTTTTAATTTTTCTGTGTGTTTGTGTGTGGAGTGTAAGATATGTTAATGTTTCAACAGTACAAAAATGTGATAATGAAAATGACCAACATACCATGGTAACAGTAGAATACCATGGCAACTAGAGATCTGGACCTGGCACTTTACAGGTTTTCTTCCTCACAAAATATGTGAAAAAGCAATAATACTTTTTGGTAAATCATAGTTTCTGAAATTCTTCATAAGCATTTGGCCTCTTGCCTTGTGGAATGAAATATGCAGGATGTTATTGTGTATCACAGATTATATTAAATATGGCCAATAATAAAACACCTTTCGGTCCTTATCTTTTTTTGACATCAAGAAAATGACGTGCATACCCATGTCAAAAGGTAATATCATAAAAATGCTGAGAATATATCTTTATGGCAGAACAATACTTTGGCATTAAATTTAACAAATTATCTTCCAGTGTGACCTTACATGCTTTCTTGCCAGATAACAAGTGAAATACTGTCAAGTTTAGACCATATATACTAAGGTATTTTTATGATTTAATGTTTCGGTTATTAAAAATGCAAGCGATCTTTAATGTTACAGATTTACAGATTTATAAATCGAGCACAATAGAGACTTTCATTTTAAAAAATCAGACCACGTGAAAAACCTCAAAATACATAACTGTATTATTATTATTATTAAAATTATTATCCACAAAAATGTGAATGAACAGAAGAATGGAAACAACAAATTCCTTATGGACTATTAATAAACACCAAACATTGTCAAATGAATTTCCAATATAAGGTATCTAGAGATAATATTATGGATTATTAAATGTTTGCATTGAGTGAAACTGATGAAGCTGAAATAATACTGGCAAAGGATGCTGCATACCAAGCTGTTACATGTGGGCATCCTGTCATACAGATGGTAAGTTGTCTTCTTTTTGTTCCTGGAGGCTGGCCTGAAAAAAATGGGAAGGAGGGCTATATATAAATATACATGGTCCATATACATAACATATACTGTTCAATTATATCAGTTTTAACATGCGGTGTTCCAATCAATATCCTCAGTGATTGGTCATTTTCTTTTTAAAATCAAACTGATAGCATTATTGCATATTAATTGATCACAAATAAACAATTATGCATGTACATAAAAAGAAGTCATATAAAGCAGAACTAGAATATCAGCAGAAGCTGACAAAAGCCCTCAGCCAAAAGAACAGTGTTTATAGGTGGTAACAGTAATAAGTACAAAATATTTGTTCTCTCATGGATGTACATCTGTATATGTCTCAGTTATAAATTTAAACTGGAGAGGTATGTACAATGTTTCATAACAATCCACCATATGCTTTTAGAAGATATTCTGCTCACAAGGCCAAAGTTGATAAATCCGATAAAAATTCATTAAAATCAGAAATTGTAGGTAGTGCCCCCAAACTTGTGCAGCAGGTACAGACCATCAGTCCCAAAGATCATAGTAAGTTTTGTGAAAATCCACCGATTGGTCTGAGAATTAAGCTTCTAAGGGTTTTTCTATATTGAGCTCTAAAACGTAGAAAAATAGGTCAAGGTCACCCATCTTCGAACTTGACTGAGATATTGTCGATATAAATCTTCACTGATGAAATAAAATTCCCATGGTGAATCCTTTTAGAGATATCCCGCTCACAAGGCCAAAGTTGAAAAAATCCAATAAAAATTCATTAAAAATCAGAAATTGTAGGTGGCACCACCAAACTTGTGCAGCAGACAGAGACCATCAGTCCCAATTATCATAGTAAGTTTGTGAAAATCCACCCAATGGTCTCTGAGAATTAAGCTTCTAAGTGTTTTTCTATAATAAGCTCTCAAACGTAGAAAAATGGGTCAAGGTCACCCATCTTTGAACTTGACCAAGATTTTGTCAATATATATTTTCATCGAAGAAATAAAATTCCTACAGTGAATCCTTTAAGAGATATCCCACTCACAAGACCAAAGTTGAAAAATCCAATAAAAATTCATTAAAAATCAGAAATTGTAGGTGGCGCCACCAAACTTGTGCAGCAGGTACAGACTATCAGTCCCAATGACCACAGTAAGTTTTGTGAAAATCCACCGAATGGTTCCTGAGAAATAAACTTCAAAGTGTTTTTCTATAATCAGCTCTAAAATGTAGAAAAATAGGTCAAGGTCACCCATTTTCGAACTTGACCGAGATTTTGTCGATATACATCTTCAGCAAAGAAATCAAATTAATTCCTATGGTGAATCCTTTTAGAGATATCCCGCTCACAAGGTAAAAGTTTACGGACGCCGGATGGACGGACAGCTTGGGTAATGACAATACCCCATCAGCCTAAGGGGCTGAGGGCTACAAAAAGATAAGGTTCTCGGGCACTTTTTTTTTTCAAAAATCAGTGTGGGCGGGCATTATTTTATTTTTGTACTTCTTTTTGTATGTTACAATAAAACTATCATATGATCATAGCATGAAATTACAGAATTTTTTTGCTAAACAGGATTAAGCACTACATAACAAAGGATATTTGATCAAAATTGTATTATTTAATCTTCTTGAAGATGAAAATCCAAATAAAAATTTTTGATGCGGGGGGTTAAAATTGATGTGGGCAATGCCTGAGAACCATACCTTTTAATTTTTCGGGTCTTGTCCCAATAAAATGTTTTAATTTGAAAAACAGCGAACAGACTAATAACCTTGTGCAACGATTATGTGTTAACAACCCGGCCGTAACCTTGACTCTTCTGTGTGATTTACAAGTCAGACTGAATTTACTCCGTCAATATTTTAGCTACAATTTTATTCAGCATATTTAACGTTAATATTGATGTATGTAAAATAACTGATTAATAATTGATCAATTGTTATTTTTATCTTTCAATCATCAAATATGATTTTACAACTGATTCCTACCACTGGTTTAAGCATGTGCATTTTGCAATGCTCCAATCAATTAGTCAAATAATTTTAAGTACATATTTTTCAACTGGTCAAATGTTGAAAATAGCAAAACAAGAGGCTGGGGGCGCCACTGAAAAACACCATTGTTGGAAATACAATGGCTTACAATGGCTTTTAAGAAATGTGGGACCATTTTGGAAATAACACACATATGCCTGTATAATAGCTGACAATGTACATACCTGAGAATCCTGAAAGGGGTCAATATTAGTAATGTGAGGTATGGCAGCCATGTAGGTCTTCTTTGGTTTGCTTTTATTGGGATTGGCTGAAATTAATAAAAGAATTATACAAATCACTGGTCACACTAAGTGGGATATATTACAACATGTTTCATGTAACTGTTCATACCCTGATTATTTAATAGCACAATTCATAAAAAGAATAATTCACATGAATTGTTTCAGTTATTTAGCAACATACAACAGGATGAGTTGGGCGCCACAATAATTTTAACAACCATGCATTTAAATGAAGAATGGTTCTAAGTATGAACATCAAATGGCATTGATAGGCAACTGATGTATTACTATAAATGATATTATCATGAATTGAAATCAAAGTAAAAAATGAGGTTGGTGCGAAATGAATATCCTATCAATCTAAATGTTACTGCTACAACAAGGCATAACTTAAGGTATGACTGATAAAAATATGACCATTCTAAATTCCTCTACAGACAAGCCACTTCATAAGATTTAATACCTTAACAACATAGTTTATGCCAGGATTTCAGGAACACAGACTTAACCGTAAGTATCTCCAGCACTCCACACTGGTATGAGATGCTCAGGTCTGAAAACCTGAACATCCAATATTTTTATTTCTTGCTTGATCATAACTTGTTGCAAATGCACAACTAATGTAGTATAATGCATCAACAGGCACACTGATGTTCATTAACTTGAACTAAGCACATATCTACAAGCTGATGGTGTGTTATGGGATTAAAAATATTTGTGTTCTTCTGAATTTGACATATACACTGGATTGCACCAAAATACCAAAGGATAATAAAATAATTTGCTAGAGAGTCCTGGACTCTCCAAAGTTTTGCCTATTGAAGGACTTTATGGTATATACGGTATAATCACAGTTTAATCTACTAGAACATGAACTGGATGTCATATTGACCTACCTTCAGCACCCTTGACCTCAGGCAAGCTTAATCCTTCTTTGTCTTTGCTTTTGCGCAACTTTGCATTAGATCCCTTGTCATAAGCAAGAGGCTTTTCATGCAAGATCGTTCTCTCTGTCTGCAAAGTGGGTGGCGGAGTCATGGTGGTACTATGGTGTGTCGTGTGTTGCTTCTTCGCATACAGATTTAACGGGCCTTTCTTCAATTTTTCATTTGTCCTGTCATACAAAAGACTCAATGAGTACTTGTATGTGGATTATTAGAAACAGAAATCTAATATTAAAAGAAAGAAATATCACACTGGTCTGCATTCCATCAAGGCACTCCGTTAAACATACCAAAAGCTAGGAACTTGCAAGTGTATAAGCATTAAGATACAGTAAAGCCAGTAGCACAGACATCAGCATAGCACTTGATGAAATATATGCACGATAACTGACACTCCAGGCAAATACAAACTCATGATAAAGCACAACATCAAACTGATACTGTAATTGCTCCCACTCAAAACCAAACTTCAATCAACATGTGACAATAAGTGCTCTTAACAGAATCTTGATCATGCAGTTAACATGTTTCTGTAAAATAGTTAGCTACACCATGCTAGCAGTAATTGCTCCATGTAAGAGCTAATTTAACAATGTACTGGTACTAACATATTATTTAAATAAACTCCTTCACAAATTTGTCACTTAAAACACAATTTAATGTATTACTGTCTACAATGTTCCTCAAAAGCAAAACTGTAACAGCTGTTCTGATTTCTGCCATGCAGATGAAAATACAAATTTAATTAATGATGACTATGACGAAAATTTTTTTTATAATCATTTAACTACACCTAGTAGCAGTGAAAAAGAAATGGATCAAGCTAAAGCTATGGTAAATCAGACTGTTATCTAAAAGGCAGTAGTGGTTAGACTTGATCATTTAGTTAAGGCATTTTCATCTCAAATAAATTGTTGGTCCTTCATTTAAAGCCAGGCTTTTATATAGACCACCAAGGTAAATATTTTTATGAAGATTTTCCAATTCCAATGATGATGGATCATCACTAATTACCTTTGTGGAGATTTGTTAATTGCATGAACTTAACAATTTTATTTGACAGTGCTAGTCAAGACTCAAAGTCATACATTTGATTTGGTCAACCTCTGAATTTGACTCCCATTGTTTATTAAATAGATTTTCATCATCATGTCTATTTCCATAAATCTGTAATGTATCCAAACAAATAACTAAACTGTTCAAACACATCCTGTTTCAGAGGGATATTTTAGGATTAGTAGACACTGCCATGTGTACAGAAAATACAACTGTGAATAATCTCTACTGTACATCCAAAATGTTGTTTCATCCTCTAACTGGCCTGAAAAGGTATAACTCATATATATAGGGAAATGCATGGGACACCCTTCAAATATATTCATCCAAACTTTATTTGGTGAGCGAGGCATCCTCTTATTAAAATCACTTAATTTCCAATATTATTCATGAGGCTCATGATGCTATAATATACTCTGTGTGTATGAGAGAAGCTAGTGCGATAACATGCCTCAAACCAACAGAAAACTTAGTCTACACTCTATAGTAAAGGTTTCTATTTCTGTTACTTTTTTAGAGAGACTATATATATCAGGGTACATCCTGTCAAATGACCAGTGTTATTATTAGGCCAACTAAGAAACCATATAGGGGCACAAATAAAAAATAATCAATCCAGCAAGCATTGTATTGATAATACTACTTAAAAGAGCTACATTTAATTTATAGACAAAAAGCTATGATGAATTACGCTGGGCGGTGTACTGTGGGCAATATGACAAACTACTGATGAAATACGGTAAAAAAGTACTCCTATGGTTATTCATGTGTTATGTTATACAAATCCTGGTCCAATTGTACAGAGGGATACACAGGACAGTGTGGTTTAAAGGAAACACCACAAGAAGGCCCTGTGGTTGGTTCAAAGGCTTTGCTCTCCAGAGGTTAAACCACAAGGCTCAGTGATGTAGAAAACTTATTACTGATTCCCTTTTCTACAGATTAGGTAGTGCTAGCTTTAGTGGTATTGTTATTGTTAGTAATAAGTAAACTGGTCTACTGTGAAATCTTCTATCTGGTTTCACTGTGTGTTGCTACAGGAAGTATAATCATGCAAGACATGTTGAACAAATAACAAGCCTACAGTACACTGGCAAGTACAAACAGCATGAAAATAATACCAAGCCCAGCACCAGTTAAGAACAGCAGGATATACAGCAGTACACATGCATAATGCTTAATAGGCAGCAAAAACCTTTCTGTCTGTTTTTTTTTAGTCAAAACATGAAGAAACAAGCATGTATTATCTGTATGTATTTAATGTCTGATATTTTGACGTGATACAATGTGTTTTAGCTGAATGTGCAGATGTGCCAAATGATTTCAAAATATGTCAGGGTGTTACACTACCAACTTGAATAAATCAAAATAAAATCAAGAATTTCAGTCCCCCCCCCCAAAAAAAAAAGGCAAATTTGTGAGAATCACCTTCAGTCATGACATGAAAACATAAATGCAAACCATGCCATAAAATTGTTAATTTAATACATTAATTGAAACAATCTGTATTTTTTTCCAATAAAGAAGATTTTGAAGTTTCTAGTCATACGTGGAATCTTTATGTATACGTGCATTATGTACTCTACTGTTGTAATGCTGGTGTGATGTGATGAAACACTGAATGAATGAATGTTATATAGTGACTGAAGTTTGTGGACTGCTACAAAGGGAATTAGAAAACTGAAGAGTGTTATGATCTGCACTGCTCAATAAACAGATGTACTTCTTTATAATGCTTGTTTATGGCCGAGCTGCTGAAGAGGTGGTGTTACTGGCAGTCACTGTCAAAGTCTGTACCATCACCTGTACTGGTCATTCAATTAACCTCTGCCATTACTATGTACCAAATGTGTCCTGTCCCATACCACTGCTGTTTAAGGCAATATTAACTAGCCCACAACCAACCCTAAACATTTAAATCAATGACCAAACACACAACAGGCCTAAACTGAATGAGTATTATGACTTTTATGTTTCCTTAGTTTTCAATGGCTTATCTTCCCCAGTTCATCAAAATTATGAAAAACATGTAGACTAGTACTTGTCTACATCACAATCAACATAATACTAGACTGTAAAATCAAAAGGGCAATGCCATTACAAACACCCTAAAGCCTGTATCTCACTGGGCTGCGACAGCTTTGCTACAAATTGTGAATGCATTCGCAAGAGAGTCTCAAAAGTGTCTTGGAACATTTGCGGCGGTTCTCAATTTCCTCGCATGATTCGCAAAGTGTCACTTACTTGTCGCACAAATTTTGAACATGTTAAAAAAATTTGCAAAACAATATTTCTTGCAAAACAGTCACAGAGGTGTCACTGGTGTCTCAAACATGTCTCTAACTACTCTCAAGTCAGTTTCCGCGAGTCAGGAAGTGCGAGAACTGCAAGACAACTTTGAGAGGGGTTTGTTACCTATGCAACTACACTGCAAATAATTGGAGATAAAAATGAAAATCTGACATTCTGGTCGTGAATTGTCATACAAATATTTCACAAATGTGGTGCAATTGTCTTGGGAACATCGCACAACATTCGCACGAAGGGTATACAAACTCCACACTCATGTCGTGCAATTATCTTGTGAACATTGCAAAACATTCGCACGATGGGTATACAAACTCCACGATGTGCAGAAACGTGTCGTAAGTACTATTAAGTGTGATTGCAAGTGAAAATTGTTGCTAATATGTGTATTTTCTTGAAATTGTAGTGTCTCTAACCAGTCGCAAGCTGTCGCAGCCCAGTGAGATACTACCTTAAGCATGCACAGGTATGATGACAGTAAAAACCAAAACAAGCTGTAATAATATGGGTATTTTGGTTTGATTAGATGGTAAGATTTCTCATAACCTCAGCCAAGGAGGTTACTGTGGATTCAGAAAATACTGTTGGTTTAAAATTGTGTGGTTTTGAAATGAAACACTATTCGTGAGGTTAAAGCTTTCATTGATTAATTGCTTCAAGTTAGGCCTTGTATCAAAATAAATACGTGAACAGATCTGAAAATAAGCCAAATATATCATTATTCATTTACATGAAATGCACTGAAATTCACTGAACTTTCCATTATCTACTCAGTAAATTAAATCTCAATTTCACGCAAATCTGATGTAAACTTGTGGTAGGCTTTATGACACAACAACTACAAAAATCTGCTCACTTATCTGAAAAGAGGGTGATTGTTTGGATATATCTCTATATTTCTCTAAATGATTATGGGGTTTTTAATTTCATGGATAAAAGCTGCTTATTAATTCCATAAAAATAAAAACCAAACAAACAATTCTGAATCCACAGTATATTTACAGATGTGTCTGTTTATTGGTTTGTTTGTCAGCAGGACTGTGCAAAAATTACTGGACAAATTTCCATTAAAACTTTGGGGAGGGGCCAGGAAAGGAACAATTCAATTTCAGTGAAGATCTGGTGAAAGGGTGAATAAGGTTAGATTATTATTACTTGGCTGAGAAAAGCATTCTACTGAGTCTAATTCAAGTTTTATATTTGACAATTACCACCATTACTGTAATGACAGATAAGATAAATCTGAATGACCAGTGCTACCAGAAATATACTGAAATATAGGCAGAGTCAGTCAGGAATATTAGGCGAGGACCACTAAACACGCGACATCAACACCTATAGTACCTGTGGCCCTGTGGTCCTGACTGAGACATTGGGGACGTTGACCCAAATGAGGAGGGCGAGGCAAACGAGAGAATGCTGATTGGTGTGTAATGCTGCAGCGTTGAGCTGGAATCGGTGCTGCTCAGTGAACTATAGCTAAAATTCAACAGGCAAGAATTGTGCATCAGCCACCTGAGCTGTGTATAAAACAAACTTTGTTAACTCTACAGCCTATCTTTCACAGTAAATGATTATAACTATACTGAAAATAAAAGAAATACTAGAATTTTCTGCTATACTCAAAAACAACATTTACCCTATGATGAAAACACGTTTTTGCCGTTGTTTTCTCAAGAGGCTACAGTTTCAAGAAAATGTAATATTAGGTCAATCATTTTTATTTTAGTTGTCTCTCCCTTCAGACAACTCCGAGACAGAAAGGTTACATTTTTTTTCTCACAGTATTCAGTATGTATATATCTATATATATGAACAGTATGACACAAAAGATGTTCTCTCTGATTTATATGGAACTGGTTTTATCAAAGAACACAACTCGGATCTCAGTATACAAGAATGGAATGTTTCAACTGGTTAATCCAAACCACGAGAAGGCAATATATATTTTTTTCTTGAAGATAAACATATGATTTACAAACAAAATACAACTGTGCATGGTTCACTTCAACACAATCATCAGGTGAGCAACTGCAAATCGGATCACACTGCACTAAAATCATACACACTTTTACAATTATCATTCAATTTACTGACATTATACATGGCTTACAATATGCACTTTAACTAGTCATTTAATCATTTAACTGTACACTTATTATGATGGAAGAAGATGTTTTTACAGTGATTCTATTTTAGGACTTGTTTATCAGAAGTTGAAGGATAAGGTATGTATGATAGCTTATAAGGAGTAGAAACATCTGGGTAGTTATAGATAGCATTTTGGGAAATTTGCTAATTGTAGTTTTTGTGATGTCATAAAAGGTTTGAAACTCTATTAATAAATAACTGAGCAAAACATCCATAACTAAATATCATATGATATGCCCTGCATTTCTAATGTGGTCAGACATTAAAATTAAATGAGTTAGATTTTTAATTTTGTATATAAAACTTCAACAAATAATGTGAAAGTAAAAACATAACTTATCTACAAGTCCATGCCTGTCTTACTTCTAATAAAGTGTGTACCCAAGTATATTACATGCCCATGAAATTGAGATTCTTGATTTATTCAAAAATATATTTACAATGATCATGTATTTTAAATCCTCCTAAATATATAAAGTTCAGCCCAACATTGGAAGCCATGTAATAGTATATAATTTCATGCAAAAAAAACTTTCTTTTCAATTCTACAAAGACAATTAAATGTGAGTCACTTACCTAGCAATGGAGGGATGGCCACTGCTCGGCTGAATTGGGGGCATGCTACTAGGTGACGGGGAATCCGTTTCATCAGAAGGAGGGGCTTTTGAACATGAAGTCACCGTCTGGCTGGTAGCGGGCTGTGGTGGGGATGCCTTTTTATGGAATTTGTCTGGATCTGGAAGTTTTCTCCTTGGTTTCTCATCTGTACCATTTTCTTTCGCCTCCTGCTTATATGAAAACTACATGGGAATTGCTAATGTCTGTGCTTAGGGGAATAAAACCTGAAGTTATACAAGAAATGGGGCATTTAAAACATATTACACCTCCTGAGCGTTTGTTCTCTCCTTCCATAATGATAATTTTTTTTTTATTAAATAACAAATCCATCCACAAAATTCTGATTAAGCTCTAATTATAACTACAGGAACTGAAATGTTTGAGAAATGCTTGCAGCAGTCTTCTGTATGATTTAGATGTAGGGTCTTTTCAGAGTCTTATTCTCATAAAGTAGTGGCTGAACACTTAAGATACACCTAGCTATTAATCAAAACACTTAATATAATTCCTATCAAGTTAAAAGAAGATTAAAATTCAATGATCATAACACTATTCTAAATAAAATATGTATTTAGGTCACTGAGAACTTCTTTTTTCTCTTTAAACTTCTTACACAAAATCATGATTGATTAGGTTTTGATGCAAAAATAGCCTTCAACCACACGATTTATGTGTTACAACAGATAGTAAAATATTTCTTAGATCTGACAGAGCAGGCTGAAGGTCAAGACAGCTCTGCAACAATAGGTTAAAGTTCACACCAAAACATGCAGCAAGTTCATTTTTTGTACATTAAATAGGACATGATTAATTGAAGTACAGTGTTATGAACTGTTATTAATCACTGTGGAACAAACCTTTTCCCTTTTATCCTTATCTTTCTTTTTCCTGCGATTATCATTGTTACTATCAGTGGTGCCCTGTGCTTGAGATTGCAACAAGGGGTGGTGGCCTTCTCTCTGTATCTTTGACTTCAGCTCCTGAGCAAACTTCATTGCAAACCCATCATGGGTAAAGAACTCATGCTTCAACATCTGTGAACAGGTCGGCCTGTCATTCGCATCCAGGCGGAGACATTGCTGTAAAGATTAAAGATTAACCTCAGAATATTCAGCAGGGCCTGTTAAGTAAGCTGTCATTAAGGACTGAAGATCATAAATATGCATGATCTTATAAATCCCAAAACATCTTTCAAATTTCAGTGGCAAGTGGTGCTGATTTTTTTTGCTTTAATGTCTTTGTATGTCAAAATAACTGTAACTGTTTGCATTTTAAATACATCATGAATGTGTATTTTGCAAGTTATCCTAATTTTAGGCCATGAAACTCTAAAATCATAATGACATCAACAAGTACTTTCCTGAGATTTCATCCAATTGGTAAAAAATTCATAAAAGAGAATTATGGTGTTTTCCCAATATCTACCCTGTATAGTACTATGTCGTGGTGACATATCTGATTAAGCAATCTGACCAACCACTGCTATTGCTATGGCAAATACACAATGGTGCTTTGTATTTATCTGTTCTCTTACACACAGAACAGGAGCAAGGTGGCTTAATTAGACCAGACATTTCGTACATGAAACACTGAGTACATAAGATAATTAAGAATAAATTAAACTTAAAATTCATTACAGATATTAAGGACCTTTGAGGAGATTTCACAGGGCTATAAATGGCTGAACAATACCTATAGACTGGACAATATGTTTAGATTAAGGAAGTATACAGAAAATTTGTATTATGACCAGTGGCATAAAAATGTTGTTAAAGCAGCATTTGTCTAAATAAGGATAAAAAATTCTTATTCTTCTTCAAAATCCCACACATTCAGTCACATGTATATATTATAAGCAATTTTATTCACCCAATGAATCTAGACCTAAATAGTATGCTATATTTTTTAAATATTGAACATGAAATTTGAACTTAAATCTCTGTATCTGATGCTGCATTCACTAAATGGAAATATTATGTCCATATCCTCTCAGCTGGGGGTTCCTTTTACCTTTACTCAAAGAACAATAGAATAATTTTCCTGTAATGAATTCCTCTATGTTCATCAAGCTGTACATGATGTTAATCAATTATGACATTCCAACGATCACCATAAACGAAAGTAAATTTCATTCCCATGAACTCACTAAATAAGGTTTCATATGAATTCATGGTGAGCGCATGTAGCCATTGACTCTGTGTAAAGACTTAGTTTGGTGTTATTAATGAACCCAGGGTGATTTTACACTTGGATGTGCGCAAGTGGAATATCACATAACTACATAAACTTGCCAATATATCACCCTAATCATCTGTACAATACTGCTTCACATAAGCAATGAAGAAAAAATAATTATATGATATTAACCTATGAGCAGAATAAACAAAGACACCACTGCAGTTGTATAGACATGATTTACAGGGATTATGTCAGCAGTGTTGACTTGTCCCAACACATTAAACCAGTTATTCTTCACCCAGTGAATGCTGCACAACATTAATTTATGATCAAACCCACCATGACAAAATATCTTCCGCATTACTAAGTTAACATGGCCCTCACCAATATAACAGTATTTAAGCCTCGCTTGGCATAAATTAATTACAATAAGTCCCCAATAGTACCATTACAGGTGATTCTAGATAAACGAATTAAATTTTATTCTGATCCTGCTGACCTGCAAATGCCATGAGGTTTATCTGTGAATAAATGCACAGCCACAGAGGTTAAAGCAATACTGTTTACAAGAGACTAATGTAAACTGCAGTGAGGAAGACATACATCAGGGAAGACATTACTTGTATATACATGCCTGCCATGTGTCCAGAGAGCATATTTTGGTCAATTTATCACACAACTCTTTCTGTTTTCACCATAACAATAATCAGGTATACACAGATATGATATTATATTTCTTTAAAACAAAATGGGAAGTTAAGTCAGGATATAAAGCCTCCCTCTAGTCATTTTTTATTTAGTCGTCCCATGCTGTCCCTTAAGTCAGGTGGGTCAATATTTAATATCGATACAGATAACCTTTTTAACCTAGACAGCAAATGAACTATCACAATTTGTCCTTAATAGCAAGGTATCCATATTAGGGTTTTCTGCATGTATACAATAATAAAAGTATAAAATACTAAAATGTATAAATTAAATTTCACTGTGCAAAAAAATTACACTGCCCAAAATGTTTTTTTTCTTACATGATTTAATAAGTACTGTATTATAAGTTAAAAGTTTACTTTCATGCATATATAATGGAATTGCACTATTTGGAACAAACATTGCTCTAAGGTCATGGCTTAAGAAAATAAATTGTGTCTATCAACCCAACGCCACATGGTGCTTCAGTGTCTGTGGTTACAAAGTCACAATGTACCATTGGTACTGTGACCTATGTATTTCATTTTGAAACAAAAAATATGGATATATAGAGAGAAAATAGAGAGATTGAGGCTTTCAACTTAAATTTAAATTTGATTTTTTTACTTTTGCAAATGGAAAAAAACATACTTCGAAGTCAGTGCACTTAAACACATGAAAGGCAGGGAACTTTTGAAAATGTCAGCTGTGAAACATGACACTGTCAGCCATGAAGGAACTGCCCATCCCCGGGGCCAGCAGAGCTTGTTAATACATCACAACCCAAAAGCAAGCACACTACCTGTAATTAAATTATAAGCCATTAATAACATAAAAGGGGGTACATTTAGGTGAACATAAATAGCCTCTCTTGTTGCCATGGATGAGAGTTCAAAGTGTTCTACTGGGTGTGTCAGATGATAGTTCACATGACTCGCAAGTTGTGTCCTTATTTTTCAAGTTAATACACGTACATGTTTTACACAGGTTTGAGCTTAACTCAACTGTCTCAACTCAACAAGTCTGCTTTATGGGAGGTAGCTCCCTAACCATTATTATCTTTTACATAACATTTAAAGAAATGTCAAAGGAATTATATATTATGTCCAGTACTGCCAGTTGTCTGCTTAAAGAGGGGTGTTCGCTTGACCAGGTTTCACAGTACCAATAATACTGATGAAAATGAAAACATACTTCAGTGTATCAGATCAAGCAAAAGAGTAAACTAGGTACCCTGATGGAAGTTACTGGCAATTCAAAATGAAGATACTTACCTTCATTAAATCTAAGGCAAGTGGTGTTAGTCTAGGAAATTTCTTCTCCAGAGGTTCTACTTCCCTTACTTCTGGTATCCTCATACCAACAAACAGTGGGTTCTTGTAGAAAATTTCTCGATGGCGAGGTGTGAGATTACCTGTAACAAGACAGATCCAATGTGAAACTGAGACAGATGCTGAATATTTTTAATATATATTCATACCAACAAGTAGAGGGCTCTTGCAGAAGATTTCTCTATAGCAGGGGGTGAGATTTCCTGTTACAAGAAAGATCCAATGTAAACTTAACGTTAAAATAATCCATATATCCTGATAACTGCAAATAGATGGTTCTTGTAGATGATTTCTCTGTGGGGAGGTGTGAAATTTCCTGCAACAAAGATATCCATTATAGATTTTACTAAAAGGCAAATATGTACATTACTATTTCTAAACTTCAAAAATAAGTAAATTCCTAAATTAGCCTTCAGGTTTGGTCAATTTTAGGGTTGTTTGACCGTTTGCTGTGAAAATTAGCTGACATGACACACTGTCAAAGCAAGCACTTGATTAAAAGTACTGTGCAGTTTTTATTTGATCTAGCATTATCACTCCTGCCTACCTAGTCTCTTGCAAATAAGATTAAAAAAGTGAAAAATATTTATCTAAAAATTGTCTAACCCTGGAATATCCATGTAATAATACATAGTTTGTAAATTATTTTCCCATGCATTATCTAAACTTGGCTTTTCATTTAACTATTGCACATTTCCTGTTTAAAATTAAATGTGGATGAACCCCGGTCTTGCTCTCCCATGTTGTCACTGCTTGAGGAAGACACAGGGCACCTGCATATTAAATGCCAACTATATGGCATTTGTCAGCAAAACTATAACCTCTTTTCTTTTGGGGCTTTACAAGCCTAACAGAAGGGTCACGGCCATACAAACAAAGCATTCACCAGAGCCAAAGTCAGAGCACACATCACGTCAATGCTACCTTTGAATGTGTGTCATGGCACCTTTTAGGTGCGTACAACATTGAAAATACATGTTTGTTAGGCCAAAATAAAAAAAAGGTATGGTTCTCAGGCACTTTTTTTCAGAAATCAATGCGGGCGGGCGCTTTTTTTATTTTAAATTTTTTGGTATTTTTCGATAAAAATGAAACGCATGATAAAGGAAAAGCATAAAAATAACAGTTTTATTTTGCTAAATAAGTAAAAGCACTACAAAACAAAGGAAATTGTATGGTTTTATCTTCTTGAAAGAAATGTAGGAGCGGCAGCAGCTCAAAATTGGAAAGTTTTTATTGAAAATCAAAATAAAAATTTTTGATGCAGGGGTTTAAAATTTATGCGGGCGGTGCCTGAGAACCATACCTTTAATTTTTTTTTTCCTTAATAATTGTTTTTGTTAGTGGAAATTTACTTCTGGGCGTACTATTGCCTCTGCTAGGAGGGTATGTATTCATCCTGTTTGTGTCTGTTTGTGTGTTTGCTCACAACATAACTCACGCAATCATTTTTCAACAGAATCTCATGAAATTTTCAGGGCATTTCATGAATGGGCAAATGAAGAATCGTTTACAATTTTGTATCTGGGTTCAGGAACATCATAAAGGAATATTCACATATGTTTAACAACAAGAAACTGGATAAAATAAAAAATATATAATTATAACCAGAGGTTTATTGTAGGCATATTTATATCCAGCAAACCTATATCACATTTATCTTAAAAACAGACGTCCGAATCATCTGAGTATTTAAAGATAATATTAATTCTAAAATATGTTAATCTGTTGACATTTCTTGCCACATATGCTGTTTTATGAAGTCCCAAACTAAACAGTAAATGGAACAGTAAGTGTGGTGGTGACTCTATAAAACATGACAGTTTGTGTCCAACAGGCACAGGTTAGGTCCACTGGCCCACTTGATTGATGCCATAAATTTTGTGTTTTGATGACTGGCACTTACTGCTCATCATGTTACTAGGCACAGACTGCATGCATACCATGCGGCTTCCACAGTGACCCATAAAAAGCGTCCTTTACATATTCCTAAAGCTCTTCAAACAATCTCATTATAAGGACTTATCTATCATGAGCGACCAGCATCTTGTATTATACCCTTCATCTCAATTGCCTCTGCTACTCAAGGAACAGAGTGTCATTAAGTGTTCCTGATACGGGTCATTATCCAGAGAATAACAGTTCTTAGCGACAGTTTGTAACTATCACACTGTCACGTTGGATCACTTACTCAACATAAGATATTAAACAGTGTGTGATTTTTTTTAACCTATCCTTCTAATTAACAGGGAGAAATTGATATCCTTATTATGTAGAAAGGTATGGGTGTTTGTTTGTTTGCCTGAGGGTACACAAGCAGCGAATGGTACATCTTTAATCTATGGATAACCCAACTCGTATCTGATTACAAAGACTCATGTGTCACTGTAGCCACAGAAAATCATAGGCTTACAGCAATAGACCTCAGATCTTGAATCACCCAGACCTCTATCTTTACCACTATTAAATGATAGATTCAAAGTACATTCTTGATTTTTCTTTCAGCAAAACTTTGAAGGAAAAATTATTTGCTATGTACTTCATATGCTGCAGCATCCATACAGGAGAAAACATGAAACTGAAGCAGCAAAAACCTTTAGGTTATAATGTAATAAATTTAACCTTTAGAATGCAAATTTTTGTCAAAGGATATAGAAATCAATGGCCTGTTGATGACACTATCTTTTGAATGTGATTATGTGGATAGAGGTAAACTAATGATTTATAAGCATGTTATGTTATGATTCCAAGTTTTATGCACATGGAGCTAGGTATAAAAAAGAAGTAATATTGTAATTAATTCATAACAATTAGGTTCTAATAAGACTGAACCAGGGACCTTCAGCTCTTGACAGTCCAGCACTTTAACCACCAGGTTAAATCCTTCCTAATGTTTTGAATATGTATGTTACAAACATCAAAAGAGTACTGAAATCAGTATACCATGTCACAAGCATGGTGATAAAAACAACAAGAAGTTTAAAGAGAGCCATGCACCTGCCTGACCTGTGAAATGTATGAGATTCCTAGCTTAATCTGGGTAAATTTAATTGGATAATTCCTGCTGAGAAAAATTTATAAATCCCATTTAATGGATGCAAATCCCTGCTTACCTTCGAAATTTGTAAACACAGTTCACATGCTCAGGTGATAAACTTGAAAAGTCACTTGCTATTGTTGGTGAGAGCCAGTAAAGCAATGAAATATTTTGTCATTTGCAAACTTTGTTTCATCTGTTCGCTGCCAGGTGTTGTTTTTGGACATGTTAGGGTAATAATCGGCAGATAGTTAAGTGCTTCATATGTTCAACATGTATATATAAACAAAACAGACAACCTGTGCATCAAGGAATCAGTATTTTTTGGCTTAATTTATAAAATGTTAAGAAATTGTTTTTATTTAATACATGCCTAATTATGGAATGGGCCCCTTTAATTTTGGCACAGCAGGGGTCAGGAGTATTTTCACTTTGTGTGAGGATGTCAGCCGCATGTCCTCTGTATCAATAGCACCAGCCATAGTCCACTGCTGATTCTTACCCTGGGTAATATGTGATAAATCCCCATGTAATGACTTTTTGAAAGAATCACTGCTATGCTACAAACTAGCACTAGTGTATCTGTGATACCTTTAACAAGGCCAGACCCTTTCCAAGATTCCTTAGTAACAGGTAACACTGGTATGGCAGCCTTTTACGTTCTATACACAACACTGAGACAGCCTTTTTTCCCATAACATGGCTACCTCCTATTTCATTTTGCCCCAATCTGTCCCTGAAATACTGCTCTTGAATACAGCATGTAGAATAAAGGATCACCATATTTCATCTCTATAAATATAGAGATAACAATGAACGTCACTATCATAGTGCCTACTTTTACTGACTGTTGGAATTTCAGAGTCTTTGTTTTTGTTTGGACTGAAGGACCTTTCATATAAAATAATCGAGTCCTTTACTTCAGTCATTTTAATCAAGCATTCAGTGATTTGACACTGTGACCTATGACTTAGCAATGAAAAATTTGGCAGTAACGCTGAACTATTTAGTTCTTGTGTGCCTTTTTTATCTCATGTTTGGTTAGCCCAGTGCTAGTGGCAGTATGGAAGAATATATTATTTATGCTTTCTGGGGTATTCCAGACTTTGTAATTTAACAAGTGACCCAGGGGTCATGACGCTCAGCTGACCAGGAAGACATTGACAAAAGTAATTTTATCATCTGAATGTCAAATTTGAATGAAATACTTTTTCCAAACTTGACCTTTTGTATAAAATCATCCAATATTCATTGGGGTACTATGGAGCTCTGTAGCATGAAGGATATGGGTAACAGACACCTATTTTCAAGGTTTACAAGATGACTTTTCAGGGGTCTCCCAGCATGTCAAAAAATAAAATTCTAGGTCCAGTTATTATGATTTGTGCCCTGTTAACAAATCTAAATGTTTATTCTGGGGGGTATTTCAAAGCCGCATAGGATGAAGGATATGGGTAACAGAGATGTAATTTCAGGTGCACAAGGAGACTTTTCAGGGGCCTCCCAGCATATCAAGAAAGGAGATTCTAGGTCAAGTCATTATAATTTGTGCTCTGTTAACAGATGACCAAATCTTTATTCTGGGGAGTACTTCGGAGCCCCAGAGCATGAAGGATATGGGTAACAGGGACCTTATTTCGGGTTTCCATGTAGACCTTTTATGGGCTTCCATGGAGGTGAGGACAGAAGATTCTAGGTCCAGTCATTATAATTTGTGCCCTGTTAATATATGACCAAATCTTTATTCTGGGGGGTACTTCAGAGCCCCATGGCTCACAGAATATGGGTAACAGGGACCTTATTTTGGGTTTCCATGTAGACCTTTTATAGGCTTCCCTGGAGGTGAGGACAGAAGATTCTAGGTCCAGTCATTATGATTTGTGCCCTGTTTACAGATGACCAAATGTTTAAAGATCACAAAAGTAGAGAAAAAAAATCTTAAAAAATAAAAAAAATATAGGTGGCGCCACCAATCTCCAGAAATTGATGAAACACTCCATGATCAATATCCATGCAACGAATCATGGTGATTAATGCATTAGTTGTTCAGATACTTGAGCTTTTGTATTAAATTTTGCATTATTCTGGGGGGTACTTCAGAACCCCATAGCTCGAAGAATATAGGTCACAGTGACCTAATTTCAGGTTTAAAAGGAGAATTTCCATAGACCTCCCAGGATTTCAAGTAAGAAGATTCCTGGTCTAGCGCTTACGATTTGTGCCCTGTTAACAAACAGACGCCTGGATGGCCGGACGGACGACGGACAAAAGGTGATCCCTACAGCTCAGATGACTTTCAGTCAGCTGAGCTAAAAATTGAAAAAATACAGGTGGCGCCACCAGAATGCAGAAACTGATGAAACATTTCAAGATCAATATCCATGCAAAGAATCATGGTGATCAATATAATAATTGTTCAGATACTTGAGCTTTTGTATCAAATTTTCCATTATTCTGGGGGGTACTTCGGAGCCCTATAGCTCAGAGGTTATGGGTAACAGAGACCTAATTTCAAGTTTTTAAGGAAACTTTTCATGGGCCTCTCAGCATGTCAAGAGAGAAGATTCTAGGTCCAGTTGTTACGATTTGTGCCATGTTAACAGATGACCGAATCTTATGAGGTCTCAAAAATAGAGAAAAAAATTCGTAAAAATAAAAAAAATACAGGTGGGGCCACCATACTGCAGAAACTGATGACACATTCCGTGATCAATATCCATGCAAAGAATCATGGTGATCACTGCAATAGTTGTTTAGATACTTGAGCTTTTGTATCAAATTGTCCATTATTCTGAGGGATACTTCAGATGACTTACAGTCAGCTGAGCTAAAAACACTTAATGGTCAATATCCATGCAAAGAATCATGATGATCTCCGAATTAGTTGTTCAGATACTTCAGCTTTTGTATCAAATTGTCCATTATTCTGAGGGATACTTCAGAGACCTATAGCTTGAAGGATATGGGTAACAGAGACCTAATTTCAAGTTTCCACAGGCACTCTTCATGGGCCTCCTTGCATGACAAGAATGAAGTTTCTAGGTCCAGTTGTTGCAATTTGTACCCTCTTGATAGATAACATAGGTGGCGCCACCAGTCTGCAGGAACTGATGGAACATCTCATAATCAATATGTATGCCAAAAATCATGACCATCAGTGATGTAGTTATTGAGATATTGAAGTTTTTGTATGAAATTTTTGACTACTCTGGGGGGGTACTTTGGGGCCCCATAGCTTGAAGGATATGGGTAACAGAGACCTAATTTCTGGTTTCCATGGGGACTTTTCATAGGTCTTCTAGTGTGTTGAGAATGAAGATTCTAGGTCCAGTCGTTACTATTTGTGCCATGCTAACAGATGACAGCATCCTTAAAGGTCTCAAAAATAGAGGAAAGAATCGTAAAAAATCGAACGATACAGGTGGCGCCACCAGTCTGCAGGAACAGATGACACA
This sequence comes from Sipunculus nudus, assembly GCA_026874595.1. Taxonomy (NCBI): domain Eukaryota; kingdom Metazoa; phylum Annelida; class Sipuncula; order Golfingiida; family Sipunculidae; genus Sipunculus; species Sipunculus nudus. Next base: position 59,128,231 of record CM049307.1, read on the forward strand.
TCTCATGATCAATAGTTATGCCACAAATCATGACCATCATTCAAGTAGTTAATGAGATATTGAAGTTTTTGTATGAAATTTTTTACTTTTCTTGGGGGTACTTTGGGGCCCCATAGCTCGAAGAATATGGGTAACAGAGACCTAATTTTGGTTTCCATGGAGACTTTTCATAGGTCTCTCAGTGTGTTGAGAATGAAGATTCTAGGTCCAGTCGTTATATTTTGTGCCACGTTAACAGATGACAGCATCCTTAAAGGTCTCAAAAATAGAGGAAAAAATCGTAAAAAATCAAACAATACAGGTGGCGCCACAAGTCTGCAGGAACTGATGGAACATTTCATAATCAATATGTATGCCAAAAATCATGACCATCAGTGATGTAGTTATTGAGATATTGAAGTTTTTGTATGAAATTTTTGACTACTCGGGGGGGGGGGGGGGGGGGTACTTTGGGGCCCCATAGCTCGAGGATATGGTTAACAGAGACCTAATTTCTGGTTTCCAAGGATATTTTTCATGGACCTCTCAGTGTGTCAAGAATGAAGATTCTAGGTCCAGTCGTTACGATTTGTGCCATGCTAACAGATGACAGCATCCTTAAAGGTCTCAAAAATAGAGGAAAAAATCGTAAAAAATCAAACAATACAGGTGGCGCCACAAGTCTGCAGGAACTGATGGAACATTTCATAATCAATATGTATGCCAAAAATCATGACCATCAGTGATGTAGTTATTGAGATATTGAAGTTTTTGTATGAAATTTTTGACTACTCGGGGGGGGGGGGGGTACTTTGGGGCCCCATAGCTCGAGGATATGGTTAACAGAGACCTAATTTCTGGTTTCCAAGGATATTTTTCATGGACCTCTCAGTGTGTCAAGAATGAAGATTCTAGGTCCAGTCGTTACGATTTGTGCCATGCTAACAGATGACAGCATCCTTAAAGGTCTCAAAAATAGAGGAAAAAATCGTAAAAAATCGAACAATAAAGGTGGCACCACCAGTCTGCAGGAAGTGATGACACATCTCATGATCAATATGTATGATAAAAATCATGACCATCAGTCAAGTATTTAATGAGATATTGAAGTTTTTGTTTGAAATTTTTTAATTTTCTGGGGGGTACTTTGGGGCCCCATAGCTCGAAGGATATGGGTAACAGAGACCTAATTTCTGGTTTCCATGCAGACTTTTCATAGGTCTCTCAGTGTGTCGAGAATGAAGATTCTAAGTCCAGTCATTACGATTTGTGCCTTGTTAACAGATGTTCACATTTTTAAAGGTCTCAAAAATAGAGAAAAAAATTCGTAAAAAATTAAAATATACAGGTGGCGCCACCAGTCTTCAGGAACTGATGGAACCTCTCATGATCAATATGTATGCCAAAAATCATGACCATCAGTCAAGTAGTTAATGAGATATTGAAGTTTTTGTATGAAATTTTGGACTTTTCTCGGGGGTACTTTGGGGCCCCATAGCTTGAAGGATATGGGTAACAGAGACCTAATTTCTGGTTTCCAAGGAGATTTTTCATGGACCTCCCAGGATGTCAAGTAAGAAGATTCCAGTTATAGCGGTTATGATTTGTGCCTGGTTAACGGACAGATGGACAGACAGACAGACGGACAGACAGACGGACGACGGACAAAGAGTGATCGCTATAGCTCAGATGACTTTCAGTCAGCTGAGCTAAAAATGACATCACCCAGGTTTTTAACTGATCTGCAATTGTTTGTTTGTCACCAGTATATGTTCAGGATACATAAGATCACCCATTATACTGTATATATTTATATATATTATATATTTATATAACAGTTACAACTACAACAGCTTTACTAAGAACTAGATATTTCTTGGCACCGCAGGTGCCATAGTATCCCCAGACAATTAATCCCCCCCCCCCTTTAAAAATAGGCCCCACATCTTCAACAACAATTAATATCAGACCACACTCATAGAAAAGGTCACTCTCACAGAAAAGGTCATGACCAAAATTTCAATATACATCATCCCCTAACCCATGTCTATGTATATGCATAATATGAAAGAAATCTGTCCATTAATCTTTTCACTTATAATGCTCACAGTACTGTTAAGTGGCAATGATGGGGTATTAAACGGCACCAAAACAAGTAAAAGAATAACAGGTGGCGCTATAAGTTTCCGGTACATGACAACATTATCCAAGATCTTCTGTCAAGTTGATTTTTGGACCAATCAATGCATCCCTTATTGAGATATTAATGATTTTGTGTGATTTTCACCATATATGGCAATATTCAAGGTCAAGGCCACTCTCATTGGAAAGGTCATGACCCCAATTTAAATAAACATCATCCCATAACCCATATCTATATATATGCATAATATAAAAGAAATCTGTCTGTTAGTTTTTGCCTTATAATGCTCACAGTACTGTCAAGTAGCAATTTTGGGGTATTAAACGGCATGAAAACAAGTAAAGAATAATAAGTGGCACCACCAGTTTCTGGAACATGACATCCCTATCCATGATCTTCCATCAACTTGATTTTGGGATCAATCCATGGAAGATTTCTTGAGATATTTAAGAATTTGTGTGATTTTTCCCAAAATTGGAGAAAGATCTGAATTATAAACCAAATCAGGAGAACAGCCTTACAGTTACAGTTCCAGAACTATGTTATGCACTTGAGCCTTAAAGAACATAAATTACATTATTTGAACTCTCATCTTCTATCAAGCATAGGAAGCTATATGAATGCATACATGCATACATGTATTTGATGAGTCAACATTAAAATACATTGCCACTTAAATAGTTAAAAAGTTTAAATATAGTTAAATATTAATCAATAGTTAAATTCATGTGCAATGTTTAGAGTCTGGTGGACATTGGTCTTTCATTGCAATTAACATTAACATTATAAATGAGATATGACAATAACTATTTATCATCTTCCTGCAAAGCTAAATTCCATCTTTTGACCTATCTGTCACATCATTTGTCCATCATTATTGATTAACCAAGACTATGTGGGGTAGAACAAAGTTATATTTAGACACTGATACTGCCTGCACAACTGAGTGAAGTGAAAAAAAAGACAAACATGCGATCTGGGGATCAATACATGGACTGAGAGCTGGGGCGCTGTCATAATACTATGGGCCCACTTGAAAATGCTGGCACCTGCCAATTGACCCTTTAAACTAAGGCCATCAACCGTTATTATCTAATAGCTTTTTTAGAGGACGTAAATGTTAAACATAGTACATCATTTTAAGTTCTTGAATTAATTTTCTCACTGTAATTTTGCAATTCTCACAAACTTTACATAATGCACAGAGAATTTTGCATGAGTGGCTTTACCATCATTTATTCATCTTAAATAACCAGTTTCGATCTCCAGTGTTGCCATGAGAGGGGTGCATGTAATTGCCCATCCAAGGTCCATGACTTAGTCCGGGTTCTCTGGTTTCCTCCACCCCTACAGACTACCAAACGCTATCATCTGAGCCATGGAGAGTGCCTTGATTAGTTCAATAACTATTTGTACAATGCATGTAAAATAAATAAGTTTATACTAAAGTTATGTTAGCTCAAAAAAATATATATAATTATAATGCACAGAGTCTTGCAAGAGTAGCCATACTATGATCCCACCAATGCTCTCCTACTGTTCAGTTAAACATATTCTCATGCGGTCACATCATTCTTGTGTGAAAACATAAAAAGAAAAAAAATTTACTGCAAGGAAATTTAGTCAGTTTATGAAACATTTACATTAATTAATTTTTATAGGCTCATGTTATATGTGATAAGATGATGGGATTTGGATAATGTTTGCTTAACCTTCTACTGCATGACCACTACCAGTAGTAGCTAGTAATTCCAGCTAGTGAACACAAGGCATGTGTTTGAATAATGGGAAGCATATTAAAAGAACTGTTGCACTTAATATTTTAATAACAGTAAACATGTTAAAAAAATACAATTTCTGATGAAAAGAAACCTTTTAATAGATAGTCTGCATGTTCTTGCATAAATCTGGTGATTAAAGAATTCTGGCTTGTGCCCACCATGACAACATTATTACACCCCTGGTTTACACCTGTATGAAAGCAGTAACAAGCTATTAGCAATTCATATGCATACATATTTCTGCTAGGCCCCACATTCAATACAACAAGCAGAGTAATATAGGGGCTATATGGCTATAAGGATTAACATGGGCATAGGTCAGCAGTCCTAACTTTTGTCCCTAGTCTTAACATTTAGTGACAGAATCGTCACCGATTTTACATACCTATCAATTAAGTCCTTGTGCTTAACATGGGCTCTGGTTTCCTTAACTGATCTCATTAAAGCGCTATTTGCTAACCAGAAATATACACATATTCTGACTGCAAACTTGCAAACTCTCAGATTTTTATCTGACATCGCTTATGGCTTTATGTTGGTTAACATTTAAGAAACATATTTTCACACACATGACTAATAACTAGACACCATAGGTTGACTGCACATGTATATTTTTAATTCTTCACCATATTTAGGAAGTATCTAATAAAGTGCATTAAATCAAAATTGTGTTCTATCTGCAAAACTGTTCTAAAACAGGTAGAATTATATTCTATGGTATATATAAATGTCACAGTTTTTCTTTGCATCCATATGACCATTGTTAAACTACCTCATAGGTGGATTATATGGAACCTTTGTATAAAACAACACTAACTGTGGCCTGTCAAAATGCACCATGACTCTGTGGCGCACCAGCGTATCCTTATGCTATTTTATAGATGCAAATTCCAATTTTAAATATAATTTGTTCTAGTAGGGTCAAAAGTGGAGTCATGTGTCATTTGCTCAAACATTCATTACTGAATATTATCCAAATTCCAACAGTTGCTCATAGAGCGTGCACAGCAAGATTAACTGTTCTGAAATTTTGTAAAAAAAAAAAAATACATACCTTTACTACTCACATACAGCTGTATGACCCATAAAGCCTTACATATAAGCCTCAGAAATATTATCATAATACATAAACAAACATTTATAAAACTCTGGCTCTGGGATATCAGAACTAAGCAAGCCTGGGCAGCAGTAACCTGCAGGTTATGTCCTAACATACATACCAAACAAACCACGATATTACAATAAAAAGTAGACATAACAAATAAAGCCCTGTGACCTATTAGTATTGGGCTTCCAATCCGGGGTTCTTAATGCACTATATATAAGTACCCTTTGTGCATGTCACATATTTCTGTGGTTCTAATTAATAAGTAACAAACCTAAATATCACATACCACTGGTCTACGTTACTCCATGTGGAACCTAAATACATTTTAATTTGCTTTTACTGCTCTACACAGCACTATGCATACCATTTACATTTATCATGGTCTGACAATTTATTAGTGACTATGTAATCAAACTAGATATAATAACCGTATTTACAATTCTACAGACATGTTTGACTATACTTAAATTATGTATGAAAACTTAAGTCAATTTATCTACACTGTAATAACATAATTCACAGTGAAATAGGCAAAAAACACTTTATGTATGGATTTTCATGGTTGGCCTTTATAAGTGGATTAACATAACACATATCACAGCACTTTTAAAGTAACCCAATTCTGTCACTCTGCTGCCAAGATATACAATTAAAAGTGTCATTTTTAATTTGGCAGAATATGTCAAGCAGAAGAGGATTTTGGCTTAACATTAGTGCTGGTCTTATTCATATAAACCTATCCTCACACAACACTTTATACAAAATAAATTTGAGTAAAAAATGATAATAATAATGTCTTATGTAACTTAATTTGTAAGATCAATTTGTCCATGGGGAATGATATTAACTGTAACATCATCCACCTGGTGTGCAAGGAAACAGATCCCAGTTAATATTCGTTCAAACATACGGTTTACAAAATTATCTGAACACTGTGTAGTGTGTACTGAAACAATGAGTCATTCTGTTTACTTTTGGATTGACTGGTGGGGTATTTCAGTTTCTGGACACTACAGCCTGGATTTTTCTCTGTACATGACTTTAACAGGCTGACATGAGATTTAATCAGAAATATGAAACAGAATATTCAAATTCTATTGGTTAGTAAATGTAATATATTCTAGCTACTATCTAAGGGGTCCACTTTTGAAACTAAAACTTGAACTTGTGATCTCTACTAGTTATACTTTAACAAAGACTGGTATGATATATTGTTCTTGAACACATATCTGTGTTTGAACTAGATCATTTTCACCTCTGCAAAGGAGGTTATATTTTCACCTGGGTTTGTTTGTTATCTATATTCCACAAATATAGAGGAGGAGAAGGGGGGGGGGGGGGGGAGGAAGACCCAATTAATTTTTTGTGTGGACTTGCATAAAGAGACAGAACCAGTAGTAATTGTTTGACCTTGGCACAGATAAACACTCTACTGTCTACTATTTTAATTAAAAGTTCTGATTTAAAAAATGCAAGTTCAATTTCACCTGTGCATATAATTATGACTAAGAAAGCTTCTTAAATTTTTATATTTTACAAAGTTATACAGTCAGGCTAAGAGAAATGAGGTCAAACAGAACATGCTTCATAGAGTCTGGACTTAAAAATAAATATCATCAACGGACTTGACGCTAAGTATTCCCATAAGGGATTAAACTATGTGTCAGTAGAAGATACAAGGTCTCCATTTGAGTCAAGTTTTTTACAGACACATGTCACACATGTTACGGCATCTCATTTATAAAGGAAGTATTTCTCATTTTTCTGCCAGGTACAACAAAACTAAGTAAACACCTCCAGACACCTACAATTTTCACTTTGGCTACATCAATGTTCTCCTGAGTGGTGCAATATCATAAGGAAGTTTGCATTGTGGCTTGTATTGAGTCATATTTTTCATGTGATACACTGTTTCCAAGTCACTGAGACTTGAGTGCCACTAATGTGTACAAAACTACATGTGAGACACTGTGAATGACGTCATCAACCACTCTTGTGTAAGGCATGACAGTAACCGTTGGCAACCGGTTAGAAAAGATTCTTGTCTATCTTCCGAATAAATATCCTGAACAACACATAAACGTTTACTGCTGCCATAAAAAATACTCAAATACCTTTAACTTACCTGTCAAAACATACCCACTAATACCAGCATTTATGGACCAAGAACTGGGCTCAATTACTAGCTGGCACATTAATCTCTTGTATGTATCAAATGAACAAAAGAAGCAATAAAGCAATGGCAACAAAGCCAAAATCATTAGTTACACTTTCCTGTCAGAAAGCACAACAGGTAAGACCAACATGTTCGATCCTGAAACAAAATTTTGTGGTAGCAACATACATGAAATGGACAGGCAATGTTGGTATTGAGAGGTGAGAAGGCAAGAGACCAGAGCTGAATAGAAGACTACTCTGCTGTTATAAAAAGATGAGAAACATATTCATACCTTCTTCTTGAAAATTAAATTATAAACCAGATGTGGTCGGACAATGGTCCTCAGAGGGCCCCGCATTTCCGGTAGTGGTGGGCTAGTTTACATTTGGGTTAAAAGTTAAGTTTATAGTTTCAAAATATGACAAACTGAAACAGGTTTTTATCAATATGCATGAGGGAAAAAAATTGCTACTGGTTCAAACCATATTAAAGAAGATATGTTTGATATATAATGTCTGTAATACAAAATCTCTGATTGTGGTCTGGCTGCCACATGGAATTTTTGGCGGGTGTGTAATTAAATGGGGATGAAGCCTTTATAGGTATTAATTATCCAAGTAAATTTGAGAAAGATCAATCATGTTGTTTTTAAAATATAGCGCGTGAAAGAAAGCGTCACTTACAGAAGGATGGATGGACCGAAGGACGGAAGTAAGGCCCAACTGACACAGTGAACACTATAAGGCACCGCTTGTCAAGCAGGGCCCTAATAGGGATGTTCTCAGGTGCAAAGTCTGACGACACAGAGTTGAACAAAAAGATGCCTGTTGTGTATCAATCATTACGCTAACATAAACACTGACTAAGTGAGAATACAAAGTATTGTTCTCATTAAAAAACAAACTGTACATAATTGAGAACAAAGCATTAGACTTACCAAAGCATTTGACTATGTGGTATAGCTGGTCAATATCAGAGTCACCGGGAAACAACGGTTCACCTGTCAACATTTCTGCTGTTAAACAACCTACTGCCCAGATATCAACTGCCCTGAAAGCAAAAACAGAGACACATAACCCAATGTGGCTATGGTGATATACTATTCCATATCCCTTCTGCAGAATCTTCAGATTTTAATTTGTAATATTTCTGGTGGTTATATAAACTGCAAAATCCCTGTTTTTTTTACTACATATTGTTCCACTGATTACCTAATCCCAAGAAAACATACTGTCTAACCAGGGAATTCAGTATTGTGATTAAGTACCTTATCAAATTGATATTATCATTTACAGTGGAACCTGTCTGAAATACCATCCATCTAATAAGACCACTGTGTGTTAAGACCACCCTTTAGTGAAACGAAAGCATTCACATTGGTTAAAACTGACCTGCCTAATAAGACTACCTGTGAATAAAGACCCTTTTGGCCAGTCCTGTTGGTGGTCTTATAACACAGGTTTCACTATATATATCTTGTAACTTCATGAGTATAAGCATTATTACTTATGTGCAATGTGCCTTTTCAAATATCAGGCAAACATGCTATTGTCAAGAAAGTGTTAACATTAGCACCTGGTGTATATTCAAACTTATCATACCTGTATAGTCTATCACAGTCTCTATCTAATCTACCTTTAGGTCTCCACCTACGTACATTGGATTAACCTTGGTGATTAGCTGTACTATCAATACATTATTTGGGGGATTAACAGATCTCGGATGTCCAAGGCCTGCCTTATCTGAAGGAATGAGTAATATCACTTTATATACATATTATGAAACAAATACAGTGTCAATCACAGGATCCTCAAACGGAGTAGGCTTTTGTGCTACTTGAAGCTATAGGTGTTCTAGCACAGACCAATGGGCCTATTGACTACCAGTTCTATCAGAACTTTATGAAAAACTGTTTATACAATCTATCATATTGGGTTTTTCAGCAAATTATACTACTCAAGATACTGATACAATTCTTACTAAGTCTATGGGGGCACAATTGAACCATGTGCTAACAGAAGTGACTTCAGAAGGGATGGTCCAGCTCAATAATGAATGATCAGATGTGAACCTGGAATCAGTCTACTGATATATCACATCTGTAGAACTAAAAAAAAACAGTTTTGAGCTTGTGCCTGGCATAAAAGATCTGTGATTAATTGTATAATCAATCTTTTACATTTCCAATGTAGACAATATATTCATGAATAACATAAATGAAATGCAAACGAGGCCACATATTCATGAAGGTATTACTTAGTGATAATTTCCCTTTTGCAAATGTCACAGAATTGAAACCCTCATGAACAAAATGCCAACCACAGTATCATTACAATGATATCCTATAATGAATGAAAATAAAATGGGAGGCAAGGTAATTTTTACAAAAATTATATGAGTAATGAGGCCTGGTGTCAGGTAAGTAAATCTGGCAGCTTATGGTGTCTTACAATTTGTTCCGATTATAATTATCCTCCTGCAGTCATATTTTGTTACAATATTGATGCTAATGGACCACTGTTGGAACAAGAAAACTGTGGTATCATGAACTAATTTAAAGGGTAGCTATGGCCTGGCAGGAGCAGTACAGATGATCACACATCTTGTCTGGCCAGGCTGATTCTTAATAAATTTATACAAACAGGATGCCTTCCCTCCAGCCACTTGATTCTTAACATAGTCATACTTTGAAAATGATCATAAGGTATTTATTTATAAGCTCCTTTGTTAAGATTGGTGAGCAAGGATTTCAATGGTGATTTTTAATTTTGAAACAAGGGATAAATGAACATCATACTCCTGCACATAAAAGACTACACTTATTGAGCCTCAAGTTTGTGTCAGGAATCAATACAAGAATGTTCCTGATAGCATTGCTCAGTAAAAACATTGTCTGCCATACTGGTAATACATAAAATTGCCAGTACTATATCAGTAAATGTAATATACCAGACCAGGGCTATGAAAGTATATAAATTAAAGAAAAAGCACATCAAAATAAATTCTGTGCCAGCAAACATCTCCCCCTTGAATAAAACTGAATAAATGTTTTCAATAATTTTTCAAATGTTCAACCTAAATTAAGTACAATATCACTGACACTGGTCTCTTTTGAGCTTCAGGAATAAAATTTTTCCACCTGCGACTGGCAAGTTTTTAGCAAAGTCAACTAGATCTATGCCCAATGATCCATCATTCAGATGTTTTTATTATAAAAACCTGCTCAAATGCTTTTAAGACAACTGCTTACAAACATAAAAGGTCACACACCTGTTAGAAAACATTCCCTCTTTATAACTAAGTGCCTGAAGGTTAAAATACTCATGTACAAACATGCTCATCACAAACTGCAAGGGCGGATCCAGGATTTAAGAAAGGGGGAGGGGGTCCAACCAAGAAGGACTAAAGAAACCCCCTTAAAAAGATCCCCAGTCCGGAAAAGTGGGGTAGAGGCAACAAAATTTTGTCTGAGCCCCTTGAGAAAAGGTTGCTGCAGATGAAAATGGCAGGGTCCAGACTGATGGTTGTATTAGACAGGTCATGCATTTATAACCAATGTGATTGCTTTCAGTTCACTCAAGGTTGGTCTTAATAGACAAGTGGTCTTATAAGACAGGTTTCACTGTATTTTTATTGTTTCCCAACTAAGACACCCGCTTGTGATTCCATAATCAGTTCATGGCATGACGCCTTGTCATATATATAGTATACAACAGTCAGACCTACCTGCCATATTTTGTATCTCCTACAAGCAGCTCTGGAGCACGATACCACCTTGTGGCTACATAATCTGTGTATGCCTCTCCAGGCTGGGCAAGAGTCCGTGCAAAACCAAAATCACACAATTTCACCACTCCTGTTTTGCTTACTAAAATATTTTCCGGTTTAACATCCCTGTGTATAATCTGAAACAAAACAAAGATGTGCAAGTTATGTTTGGGTGACTAAAAAAGGTGAAATATCTAAAGGTATAAAGCATATATAAAAAATATATTTTACAAAAATACAATGGAAGACCAAGGAATTTATATGAATAACAAATCACATACCTTGAACTTTAAAATATATCCAGAATGACAAAATATGGCAGCTCTCAAAGAGGATATTTATGAAAAAAAAGGGGATATCAACTTCAATCAAGCAGACTTGCAGTTGTATGTGTTGTGTGTGACATTAAGCATTTATCATGTGTGACAGTCTCTTGTATGAAGACAAAAAAAAATAATTAATTTTACAGATTTTCAAACTGATGACTGTATGCTACAGTAACTTCCTGATGTGCAACATGTGGAAGAATACATAGTACACAAGTCTGGTGTCTACAGGCGCATATAATATATATCATGTTAACATGTTTTTATATTTCATGATCATACAGTTCTCAGTTTTGAAATAAAGATAACATTATTACAGTAAGCACCTGCATGTGGTCAGCAAGCATTGTTGCTGTACAAACAATGAAAATCTTAAAACTCCCCCCTTTTTTGTTGTCTTTGGCTTCAAATACTCAACTACATGTACTGGTGCTATCAATAACAAATTCAAACAAAAACACACCCTTGCTGAAATACCAAGAATAAACAGGATATCTAAATAAATTCTAAGAAAGTGTCATGGGCAATAATGATTTTCACTGACAGTTCCTTGGTAAGAACACAGTAGGTGGCCAAAAACAGCCTTTAGACATTTGCTCATACTGTTTACACCCTGAAGCTAAACCCAGAGCATTATAAAATCAATCAAAGTCCGCAAGGGCACTGGTGGCACTATCATGGTGTCTTAACACAAATTCCTGCTTTACATCAAAGGGGAGAGCAGTCATTAGTGCTACTGGCCACAAGAATAACATGGACTTCTGCATGGCTGCATTATTAGGTGGATCAACTGACCACCACTGTTTGTGTGCATTTGAGCCAATGACAGCTGTATTCAGCTTTGTGAGCCACTGTGGCTCAATGAATATATCCCTTGGTGACAACTCAATGTCTCATTGTGCAAAAGACAGAACAAAACAGAAATCAATGGACAGACCATGTTCCCAGATTCTGCCTCCCTCTCTACATGTATTATTGAAAAGACTGTTGTGCGGTCAATTTGATCAAAGGGTGTATCCATGTACCGGCAGATAGTACAAAACATATTGACATAGCTTTGCCATTTTATATGTCAATACAATCCAGAAATTTTTGGAAATGCTTATTCAATACAGATGACAGAATAAAATGTTTCTATTTTAAATGGCTGATTATCACATGATGTCTAAATCTTTATTGCATAAAATGACATGACTTTTTTGCACTTACTTATTGCCTCCGTCAGGCGGGTTTGCGATTTTCCCAATCTGACAAGTATGAGTTTTTATGTTTGTTCATAACTTAACTCACACAATCATGAACATAATCTCAGAATGAAATTTTCAGGGCATTTCAGGAATGGGTGAATGAAGAATCAATTAGACTTTTGTATGGATCCGGCACATGATCCAGTCAAAGTTCATGAATGTCATCAAGGAATATTCGCAAATGTACAGTCACTTAAGCACGAATATACCTAGCTGGGAATATGTGTCGAATAATTTGATGAAACACACAGATATCCCACAATAGGGACTTGAACATGGCGGACACTCACATTCCTTGGAATGCAGCTTTCTAGTTGATTTTGTTTGCTGCCTTACAAGAATAAAAGTAACTAACACCAATGAATTTTATCATTCTGTGGTATAATGGAGAACATTATTAATCAGGCCTACATGATGTATTTAAATATAATGAAAGACAGGTGCACTTCCACATTTACTGATGGTTTCAACACAAACTGAAACCATAAAATACATATCAGATTCCTAATCTAGTTCAACAGAAAGGACAAATGTGGCAACAGTTTCCTAATTTTGTTCAACAGAAAAGACAAATGTAGTGGACTGGCAGCATCATGCTAAAGTTCAGCTATATAACCACATAAAATGAGAATAACTGTTTATATTCAATAATGATAACTTCATAAACTGCCCTCACTATTTATCATAACTGTTTACATTCCATAATGATAACTTCCTAAAACACCCTCACTATTTATTATACTTCCACCAGTTGGCAAGTTCTGTTTTTTCCCTTGGTTGGCTGATTGTCAGCAATTTTTCTCAAAAAAGTTATGAACAGATTTGGATAAAATTTTGTGAAAGGTTACAGTAACACCCAAAGAACTATATCCATAACATCTTGGGAGGTAATCTGGATCACCATAATACATTTTTAATTTGATGGATTCTTTTCCACTGTGAGATTTCTTATTCTGCTGAGGCCTTGGGCTGTTAATTGGTACATGGGCTGGGCAACTTTTGTTCTAAAGCTCACATGCATGTGAACCCTCATCCTGTGTAAAACACCAGTTGGAAAGTATGATTTGGAGACCCAGTATACATGTAGGCACATGAGGCTGTAGTTCTTGTTTTGTTAAACATTTTTACAACAATCTTTTATGAAAACCGGGGCCCAGAGGCACAAATAGTCCCCCACCATATGTTTACCAAGCAAATTAAGTGTTGCATTAGTGATACCTAAACTTTCAGAAACCTTGGCAAGAACCCTTTATTTTAATATAAAACTTGCAAAATACAGTGTGGATTTAAAAATGAAAATGCATTATTAGGTTTTTAGTTATTCAGATGACCATGTTTTAACTGGTAGCAAAGGGGGATGTAATTTATAAACAGGACAGATTTGAACAAATAGATACCTGTCATGGTTGTGGCCCAGAAATATGGCTGTAAAATTTTATTAAGAAAATTGTTAAACAGAGGTGGTGCCACCTGCAGGTTTAAACACTTATTGAGGGGACTCCACAAAGTAGCCTAGTGACCTGTGACCTTATTGAATATGCGTGGATGTTGTCCATATTCGAACTCAGGGCAGATAATCTGTTGGTAAGTATTTATGGTGAGTTTCGTGGAAAAAATCCATCAAAGCCCTGGTAAGTTATCGTGGTGCCATAAAAAGTTAATGGATGGATGAACAGACAGACGGTGGGTATACCATAATACTCCCGTCATATAAAAATGACCTTGCTTAGGAACAAGAGCTCCAACAGGAAAGCGTTATGAGCATCTAAAGAACCCAAGAATTACACAAAACTACTGAACCAATTTTAGCAAAGCTTCAGCCATTTTGACACTGTAAGCATGTTGAATACTGTTTTCCCCATTATTTATTACACTTATGCTTCTTCTGTGTCAGAAAAGCATATTTAGGGCCACAATCAATAAGGTATTCGATTCACTTCTCACAATACACTCTGCAGTTACGGCACATATGCATAAATATTAAATATTCTTACTATTGTACATGCATTGCAGAAGCAGTAATCAAAATATATATGCAAACTTTTAGTGTGTTCAGACTTTTTGATTCACACTGCATATTAATGAATCTGGCATGAAAACCCCCCATGTGGTTTCACAAATGCAGATCAAAACGTGAATGGATAAGGCTGTCGTGTTAACAGAATGCGGATTCGGAGGAAAAAAAGGGTATTTGATACTTTATTTTGTGAATATCAGTGAAGTGTGAACACAGCTTTAGTAAAGGTGTGGACACGGATTAAATTCTGCTAAATAACAGATTCCGTTATCCTCTCTACTATGTGCAATTCAAGTTTGCCCTATTTTCATTACATGTATGATGTTGGTCATATTTTTACAACAGTGAAGGGTGGTATCCACTTCTAACATTGGCCCTACTGAGTCCCACTAAAAATACACTCCATGAACCAATACCAGGAAATGTACTTGATGACTGGCATGCTGTAAAACTGTTGAACATACAGGAGCTAATGATGTATGCAGAACTATATGATTACTGCTCAGGCCTTTTGTCATGTGTAGATGGCATGCAACATTAAGCCATTCAGATATGCCAGGTGAATGCAAACACAGCTCTTATTAAAGCCTTGTCAAGTGTTCACCAAGTTAAAACCCTCACAATGCAAAATAATAAAGGTGATATGGGTGTGTTCATATTTGGTCAATACAGAAACACTGTCATTAAAACAGCCTGCTTTGAAAACTGAAGTAGTTACATTGTAACTCAGTTATTTGTTTTAGCAGAAACAACCTATGCCTACCTGAAGACATGTACATATATGATTTACCATGTATTCCATTTATAAATACCCACACACATGTTCAACAAATAAATTCTATTTAATTTTTATATTTCACGTGATTTAAATGATGAAAGATATCTTTTAATTTTGTCAACTCACAATCTTACCTCTTGAAGATCCACACTCATATAATCCAAACATTTTACTGTCCCAGGTAACCAATATGCATTAAAGATTAAAGATTAAAGAATTTTGAATACTTACATTATGTTGATGGCAGAACTCTACTCCTCTGAGAACTTGCCATAGTACTCTCCTAACTGTATGTTCATCTAGTCCATTAGGACATCGTTCTAAGTCATCTAAAACTGTATGGTCTACAAATTCAAAAACTAAATAGAGTCTCTTCTTGCGGCGAAACACTTCTATGAGATTGACTAGGTTTTCATGTCGAAGTTGCTGCAAAGAAAACAAAGGAGTATAAGTTACTTCATCAAAACCTTGTAGGAACAAGTAATAGAAAACAAAGCAGACTTAGAATAAAATACACATGCAAACACACACAACATACATTTTGTGGACCTTGCTTGTTTAGAATATGCATCAAAAACATCAGTTAGGGTTCGTAAGGAATATCAACAGATCATTTGAACATTTGTTTCCACTTATGTGAAATTCAACTTAAAAGAAAAGTGCAACCTTGATGCCTCAAACTTTTAAGGACCACCTTGATGCCTTACACTTAAAAGGACCATCTTGATACGGCAAGGTTTAAAGGGCCACTTTGATGCCTAAAAGTTTAACTTTAAAGGACCACCTTGATACCTACAAGTTTAAAGTAACACCTTGATGCCTCAAGGTTTAAAGGAACCCCTTGATGCCTTAGAGTTTTAAGTACCACCTTTATGCCTAAAAATTTAACTTTAAAGACCACCTTGATACTTACAAGTTTAAAGCACCACCTTGATGCCTCACCACAAGCAGGGTTTAATATTTGATAAGTTAACTACATTTAGCAAGTACCATAACTTTACACCTTGAGTCTGACACAAGCAGATTATTTAACTTTAGCAAGTTTGCCAAATAAGACTACACTGTGTATTAATCTCTTAGTATAAACCTAAATTTCATTTTTGATCTGCTATCATGAAATGTATTTGTACCTTTTACTTGACAGTGTCCCTTCACTTGATAATGTTGGACCATTGATTAAAAATTTTTTTCATATGATTACTGTCACCAGGCTTTTCTATATCCCATCTTAAGTCCCTTCATACATGTACAGAATTACAGAGATGTAAGGTATTTTTAAATCCTGCAAGAACAATTTTAAACCAAGAATCACAATGTAAACATGTTGTTACAATATTACTAATGACCAGCATATAAACAAAAATTAATATTAATTGTCCTTATTTTGAATGTGTGTTAGAATACTACTTATTTTTGTTAATAAATATTGATTATATATTATATATTGATTATCAAATAAATGATGCATATACATTCATACTGAAAACCACCCACAGAAAGTCTCAGTAATTGATAAAACTGCTAATGCTGGTATAGTTTTCCAATCAGAATCCTATTTGTTTGTGTTTCGAGTACCATACATAGAGAATATACCAAATATACAAGCAACAGACATTGTCTTATTCAGGCATGGAGAAAAAAATGGAATGCACTTGTGTAGATGCAAGACCTGTACGTTTTGCCTCAGGATGAGAAACTTGTAGCTTCATTTATATACAGGGTTGGAGATTATTTACATATTTGCCCTAGGCTGCCTTTGCATGGTATCATTCAGCACTGGCCCATTTGTAAAGCAATTTGAATATAAATGGTTATGGAAAGAACACTGAGTGATCATATCTTTGATAACAATAAATAATAATATGAGGTTTTGAGTAGTTAATCCACTTTCTGGCTATTCAGAAGGGACCTATAAACCACTTGTGTCACCCACACATGGTCAGCACAAACATATAAACTCCATAAAGATCACAATAAACACCTTCAAAGCAAACTAAAAATGGTTTCAGCCACAGATAATAACCAGAACAAGTACAATGTTTTTATGTAGGTCAGAGGTCGAGTTATTTCCTCTAACACAGGTAAATGATACTATTGTAAGGTATGTATAATTTACATCATTTTAGGGATAAGAAACGATTACATGTCCTGTATGAGGGTGTAACAAGATGTGGCAAGGCCAAGGTTCCAACACCCACTTGGTAGATAATAACGTCTGAAGTGGGTGGACTTTTACCCAGCTCTTAACATTGAGTCGCCTCAACAGACATCTGACCTTGCATCCATTAAGCCTGAGTATCCTCTGATGACACGGTTAGTAACATTACATCTGAGGAACTCCTACTTTATCACAGGCTCACTCATTGCTATATACAGCAGTGTATGTATTTTTGTATTCTGATGTATCATGTCTTAATCCATTCACATCTTTCCTGTACTTATTTTTAAAGCCCAGAACAGACTGGTTTACTTGGCTTACGGGAATAAAGATGAATGTGGGTATACAGAGGTGCTGGGAAAAAATACAGCCCCTCAAGTAAACCCCCCCCCCCCCCAACAACCAACCAACCAATAAACATCCCCTCCCCTCTGACAAAAAGTTGCCCCCTCTTAATGCTTAATATGGAAACATCTCCATCTTGAATTTTAGTTTACATTTAATGGTTCAGTTTTTCCTGTATTTCACAAAATTATGGAGATAGCTTGCTACAGCTAAATGGCTTTATCATTCATAAGTCACATAACATTCAGTAATAAACCAAGTAAATGAAGTTAATATTCAGATAATTGTGTTTAAATATATTCCTGTAGTATCTTCATACCTCTGTAAATCAGGAAATTATGAAAATAACCATCAGCACTTTAAGCATGATACAGAACATTCAAAGTAAAACAGGTTTATTAAATTCCTTAATATTTGTGTATTTAATCCCAAAGTGAGGAGCAAAATAAGGGGTATCTTGGTCAGTTTAAGGTAGGTCTGGTAAGTGAAGGGTTAATGCTGAATGCTGATAGAATAAATCAGTCATGAACCTTAAACATGACCTCATCAGATGAATGCAGCATTTCAAAACTGAAAGGAACAAAGATACAACGAAGGTCTGCCTGTGTTTGTACAGACTTATATGTTATGCAAGGTTAAATAATCATATGGAAAAAGGGCAATAGATGCCTTTTCCTCATAATTATTTAACCAGGCATAATGTATGATACTTGAAAGTTTTAGCAAGCCAGGTGCTGGTGATATCCATTTGATCAAGTCATTATTTACTGTCCTCAGTGGTTACTGGGATGTCCTCAAGTCCTGTGGTCAGTTTGGTCTGCCCAAGGTGAGGACCTAGTCCTTGCATTGTCATAAAATGGAGGACCAGATCAACAATGTTTGACTTGCTGTTCAGGATCTCTCACTGTGCCACCCTATTAAATGTTCTGTCCATTTCAGCTTTTGTCCACCTCTTTGCCTCTGTCTCAACAAAACTGACCACCTCCTACAGACTATGACTTTACTTTGGACAGCTAGGTCATTGGCCTTTTGTCTTGAATCTGACTCGTCTATATGCATTAGTGAAAACTGACCTGTTATCCTATAAGATGAATGTTAAAAGCAATTATTAACCTGCACTAAGTATATTCAATACCATCTGTATAGCTTGTCTTGCAGCTTACAGTTAACTTACTTAGGGATAAAAATACCTAACCTGGTAGGATATGTGATCCTGCCTGGCTGATTATAGTATCAGCTATACCGATCAAAGGCACTGGTCAACAAGCATACCTTGAAGGTAGAGTTACATGGTGAGATTAGTAAGAATATTCATGCAGCTAAACACCTACGGGTGGGGTATGTTGCAGTAAAAAATGCAAGTCATGCTTTTGGCTAAGGTTCATGAATTAATTGTAATTGAGAATTACCACTGTGACCATTATGATATCACAAATGTTATCATGGAATTTGGATGGCTTTAATCTTGAAATACTGATGCTATACAGTGACAGATTCTTAACATCAGAAAATATATTGACAACTTTTGTTAAATTTACGGGTAAAGGTGTATGAATTAATGATCTGTGTTTCAGTTTTGAAGCTGACAGCCTGGGTAGATTCTACTTTCAAAAGAACAGTTATGAGATATATATCAATCACGACAAATAATAAATGTCAAAAAGAATGTGTAGAATTCTGTCCAATTTCACTGCTTCTTATAATTACAAATCCCATGATATATAATCATTCTCATAAAACATTATCATGCAGATGAAGAAATAAATATTCCACTGATAGATCAACAATGAAAATAGAAATTTCTTGGCACCGCAGGTGCCATAGTATCCCCAGACAACCCCCCCCCCCCCCCTCCCCCCAGCCTCGAAGAATAGGATCCCATCTTGAATTCAGATGCAGAGACTGACACTTGGCAAGCCACCATGGTTTCTTTTCAAATTTGACCTAGCCGCTGATAAGATGCATCAAACTTGTGGGTTTGGTGACTGTACCTCAAATTCTTACAAAGTTTTTACGTTTAAACATCATTTTAGCAAGAAAACAACATAAGGCGGCACCACCTGTCTTCTGCAGAAAACAATATGCTATCAAAGATCTTATGTCAATTTGATTTTTGGACCAATCCATGCATCCCTCAGTGAGATATTAAAGTTAACATCATTTCAGCTTTATCGCCTCTGTGACCTTGAAAAATGCATCAAGGTCATCCATATTCATACTTGGCCTAGCACTTGATAAGATGCATCTAAACTGTAGGTTTGGTGACTGTACCACAAATTCTTTTTGAGTTATTGCCCTTATATCATTTTAATATAATCGCTGCTGTGACCTTGAAAAAATGCATCAAGGTCATTCCCTTCGAAATTGACCTAGCCTTTGATAAGATGCATCAAACCTGTGGGTTTGGTGACCGTACCTTAAATTCTTACAAAGTTATTGCATTAACATCATTTAAACAAGAAAACGACACAAGGTGGTGCCACCTGTCTTCTGCAAAAGACAAAGCTATCAAAGATCTTTGGTCAATACGATTTTTGGATCATTCTATGTATCCCTTACTGGAATATTAAAGATTATGTGTGAATTTCACCAAATATTGGAATATTCAAGGTCAAGGCCACTCTCATCGGAAAGGTCATAACCCCAATTTACATAAACATCATCCCATAACCCATATCTAAGTATATGCATCTAATATTAAAGAAATCTGTCCATTAGTTTTTAACTTATAATGCTCACAGTACTGTCAAGTGGCAATTTTGGGGGTATTAAAAGGCACAAAAACAAGTAAAGAATAATAGGTGGCACCACCAGTTTCCGGAACATGACAACCCTATCCATGATCTTCGATCAACTTGATTTTGGGATCAATCCATGCAAGCTTTCTTGAGATATTTAAGAATTTGTGTGATTTTCCCAAAGATTGGACCTATTCAAGGTCAAGGACACTCTCCTAGTCAAGGTCATGACCTCATTTTAAATAGGCGTCGTCCTCTCACCCATATCTATACACATACCAAGTTTGGTAAAGATCAGTGAAATATTTTTTGAGTTATTGTGCCAACAAGATTTATATGCGGCGGCTGGGGGACCAGTATGAAAACATTGTATCCCCCGACTTTGTCTGGGAATACAACTAATTAGGACCCCCCTTGAAAAGCGGTAACCAAAAGTGATTGCCTTGTTTGTTTTAATTGTAGACTTTCCTCTTTATTATACTAATCCGGCAAGATTAAATTAAATATAAACTCATTAACATACAAAGATCAAAGTGGGAAATCTCTGGTAAATGCAAACATACAGAAAACAATTTGACTACCTAGTAATGACATCAGATGAGGAAGCCCACTAAATTTTATTTATTAACACAATTATTAAGAAACTGAGGGCCACTGGAGCATGTCCTGGACACTGTTGGTATTTCTAGATAACACAGGATTAACAATAACATCATCAACTACAGCAACAAGATTATGTTACTCTGGTGAGTAAGCTAGTGTTGGCTCCGTAAGCAGGAATAATCCCTTAATACCTGTAAAGACATACTTGATCAGTCCTACAGTGTATAAAGATCACTGAACAAGCCAATACACTGACACTGATCCCATGTTAAATAAAGGTATAACGTCCTGTGAATGATGGCAAGGTCCAACCTACGTGTTGATTAATCAAAGTTTTTTGGGGACTCTTCTTTGAAAAAAAAAATAACAAGCCAAAGGCACCTGCAATGATATATACAACATAATTTATTCTCCTATAAATCTCAAGCTTGATGTGCTGGGGAATAACAGGTCTGTGATAATGTGTTACCTTATGTAATTCACAGATCTGTGTCAAATTCCTGCTCTTTAGTGATCAATACTTTATTGGAAGGAAAACGGGCTCTTCTGCTTAATCAATACACATCCTAAGTAGCCTGGTCTCTTTCTACAGGTCACTGAACTGATTATAAAATTAATGCTACAAGTACCTTGAAATTTTATTGATATGTGTACACAGTAGACATTTTTTTCAATCCAGTGTTCGCCTTTAATCCTTTTAGACTAATTTTAGAGAAACACATTCAAACAAAACAGGGTCTCAAAGGCAAGAGATCTGCAAACTTACAAATTTCATGAGGGAATTTCAAAGTAAACAAATTTACAGTAGTAGTTTCATAAAATTCCTAATAATGATACATGTAACATGTTTGTTTTGACCTGAGAAAGTCAATCAAAATTAGGGAGTTGTAGGTGTCAATATTAGAATTAAAGGAAATCTGGGCTGTAAAGAGTTAATTAACCCTGCACGGATGCCATTTTTATTTTTCAAATTTAATTTTTTTCTGCCTACAGACAAAACGATGAAGCACCAAACGATTAATCACCACTAACAAACATGTTATGTTGGGCGTTGCCAGGGTGAACATGTTTCCTGAATATAATCGAAGAAATATTTCTTCTTTATAATAAACCCATTGTACATATATTAAGAAAGATCCATACAAAAATATTATCTCACCTTGAGCATTCTAATTTCTCTCATGGCAATCTTTTTAACAGTTTTGTCATCTTCACTCTCGATGAATTTTTTAATGGCCACATATTGTCCTGTGTCCTTGTGTTTGCACTTGAGTACCATACCGTAACTGCCCTCTCCTACCAGGCCCAGGTTTTCATATTTTTCCATAGCTCGCTTCTGGGCCTCCTGGCTGTGCCCACATTTACTCTGTAAATAAAAAAGAAGCACCATAAAAATACTGTGTAAAGAAGACCCTCTTAACATGTAAAGATATAAATACTAATGTTTTATTTTTTGGATATCCACAAGATTTTTTATGACTATTTGATGATAATGTTAAGTGCAAGTGTGTTAAGTGTATTTCATACTTTGTTTCTCCTAGAAATTAAAAATATTTTTTTTAATGAATGTTTGAAGATGAAACACGCAAACATGTTAAGTGTGTTTAATGAAAGTTTCTTAAATTATAGTTTGAAACTTAAATAAAAGATCTATATACATCTACACCAATTGTAACTGGGCTAAACCTTCCTTGCATCAATATTTACTGAAGTCAATAACGTTTTGGATCATTCTATTTATTATAACTGACAATAATAAATTATTCAATATACTGATATACATAAAGAAGGAAGACCATATAATAAATTCTTCTTTTATTACACCTATGCCCAAACCATACAAATATTTTAACCATCCTGGGATAAATACTTCAAATATATCTACTAGTAGTCACCAATCACAAAAAGACCCTTTAAATGTTCATGGATGAATTGAAACAAAGAACTCCACATCGCATAGGCCTTCATCCATCCAGAAACTAAAGTTATTTTTAAATGTGAGAGCTATTTATATACTTACCAGTATGTATTCAAGCAAAAGTAACATGAAATCACACAGTGTAACTGCACTACACAAACCAGAGCATGTTCACATCAAAACTCCGACTAATTATATTTGGGAGTACAGCAGATGCACATTTTATCAAATGTGGCACTTAGCTTTTCATAACCTTATTAAGACAGCTCATTGTTAATGAGCAAGGGGATCCTTTGGAGAGAAACCATATTAATTTTCAGCGGCCTAAAATCGAGTTGGTGCTTGTAAATGAAAAGGTTTACTTTGAGCCTGATTGATGAGGTGGTCAGGTCCAAACAAGGTGATTTAATTATACTGTGTACCTTGGCAATCAATGTTGTCAATGACAGCCATACAAAAAACTACTCAAACCCTTATTCAGTCTGTTAAGTGGACTGGTTATCGGAAAGTTTGCATTAGTGTAATTTTTTGTTCCTTTTTTCTGCATGAGCTGTACAGAAATGAATGGCAAAACAAAGACATCTCTGCTTTTTCCAAGGATACTTTTCTGTAATCAATACAGCTTACAATATTATGTTTCTGTGATAATAAGACATTTTACAATTTAGTGACCAGCAAAGACATGCTGTTGGTTAATCTCACTGCAAGTGTTTATGGTAGCTTTGACTTAATAAAATTACAATTGATGTTTAAAAGCCCATCTGTTACAACAAACCCTGTGCTTCTGAGTAAAATTTTATAACTTAAACATACATCATTTCTTGATCATTCTTCCAAATATATTAGAGGAGTATATTGTTGAGGAACATAGCAACCAAGTTATGGAGGTTAGGTTACAGCACTTACATCCATAACATCCAGGAAAGTGTGTTAACTTTTTTTACATATCAACAGCTTATTTGGTGCTAGCTACCAGGCAAAATATTAATATAATCAACCTCAGTTGAGCAATCAATCAGCAATAAAATAAGGACTAACTCTTGGAAGAAATTATATTATAGTACTGGTTTACCAGTATCAGCCAACTTGTGGAAGACAACAATTGGTAAAATTTTATTATTTCAATGACAAGCATAAGTCCAAATTTTATTTCTATAACCACACCTATCAGAAATGAAGCTGACAACATAAGAAGTATCTTACTTAACTCAAAGCAAATACCAGAATTTCCACTGACAATAATTTGCCCTTTCACATGCTGATTGACTCTTTCACAATCTTTAATGCAATATCTGCTCTGTTTTAAACCTTTCTGTCTTATCAGTTTGTAAAATATGTATTAAAATTTCTATTTTGATTCTGTGAAGATCCATCTTTATTAATGATCACATGGTTTCTAATCAAAGCCACTGATGATAATATTACCAGTAGTCCTTTTACATCAATAAACATGTATATCAATATATCAGGGCATCCCTAATTTAAATGTTTTATAAAGAGGCAGAAAGCATGATTTCATTTATTCTGATTTGCTTTGACCTACTCTGAAATTCTGCAACTGGATCCCATGGAATATTAAAATGGTATAAGTAAAGTTTAGTTTATTGTACTAAGAATTGCACTGAAAAATCCTTCATAAATGGTTGAATATAAGTTAGAACATGTTGACGATTTAGAAGAACTGATTCTATTGTCTGAAAGAAATTGTTTAAGACCTGAATTCTCTTAGCTTCATAACTGACAGACCTACCAGTTACTGTCAAATTAAATAGTGAATGCTGGCAACACAAACTGTTTTAAAGCTACTTTCACTTTAGCCTAAAAGAATGAATGGAAAGTGTAGGCGTTCAGTACACATTTACTTTATATAATTGGAAGGCTTCTGAATCATTCAGGACATCCAAGACTGGAAGTAATAAAGTAAGCCCTATTTTGTTTGTTACCTGGAGTGCAGAGCCAAAGGAAATGATTAACCAGAATAATACCAAAACAAAAGACTGAATCATTCGTTATTGTGATCCACTGGCAGCGTACATACATACATGTAATGCTAAGAATGAGATGCCAAACTCTGACCTCAAGAGACGTCAAGACTAATTAATGTCTAAAAACACCCACTGAGGAGCCCGGAAGCAATACTGAAGTCACTGCTGACCCAAAAGAAATATCAATTACTTGTTTAGATTACATATAGTTAAGGATTGGAGCGATGACTTGGATAAGCACATTTGCATTAACATCTCATGACATATTGTGTTGTGCAGAGCTTGGCTCAAGAGCCAAAAGGAAGTGCTTTGTCCCTAAAAGGGCACTCAAGCTGAGGCATTAAGAGCAATGTGATCCAAAAAACAATGATTTACAGTAAACAACTGTTAGCTTAACTTTCCCCACTTGGACTTTTTCAACTCCCCCCTCAAAGGGGATTTAGTACAAGTACGTAAATAATTAAACAAAAGGCCCAACATAAGTGGCTTGTCACAAGAAAGTAAATCATTTATGTTTACCTGATAATGGTGAATCAAAAACATTACTTTTATTTCTTTGGCATATTAATTATATAGTAAATTCAAACAAATGGACAAAGTGTTTTCAAAGGAGTACTATATTTAAGGTATGCAATGGAAAAAGCATAATTCAGCAGAATCATAAGTGCCATGAATAAAATATTATATCTAGTCACTACTAAATAAACATTTCCAATTTGCGCTCAATTTAGTCATATGTTGCTAATTATATAGGTGTAGATATAAGTAAATATTTTTATTAAATACCAGCCTCAGAATTGGCACTGGTAGCAAAATATATACATAAACTGTGATTACAAGAACTTGCAATTTTATTGACAAAATGGTGTTCTGAAAACAGTAAATACAATGGAAGAGATAAATGAACTGACTAGACCTAATTATTTTGAGGTTCTAAGACTTGGCATTCATTCATCCTTTATCCCACAAGGAGGAAAAGAATACCTTGACACATAGGAATTTAAGAAAATATGAAAGAGTATATAAATATTACATTCATGAAATTATGTACAGGGGGCAAGTATAACAACATTAAAGAAATAATGAAAAAGCACGCCTGCTTGAAGATAGACCTAATTCCTATAAATACAGGGGCAGCTCCAGGATTTAATTGGGAAAAGAGTGGGGGGGGGGGGGTCCAAACCAGGAGGACTGATGAGCTAACCCGAAAAAGGTATTCAGGTCTAGGAAAAGGGAAGGTCTAGGCTGCAAAAATTAGTTTTTTACCACTTAAAAAATGTTGCAGCAGCTGAAAAATGGTGGGTCAAGGCCTCCTTGGACCCTCGGTCTGGCCAACTACTTAAATATTAATTATCAGTATCTTACCTGTATCCCAATTTAAACAATGTCATATTCTCCTTTGTCCATTTTTGGATTGTGGTTACAAGTCTTAAAACTAAATATAGCACATTCTGGTTGATTTGGCACTAAATATAGATGGAGTAATGGTAAACGATGCCCTGGTGCCGTGACTGCTTACCGTACAAAACACTCCGAGCTACATCTATGAACGCAACTGGTCCCAAGGGTTAGTAATAATTCAACTAGCAGTTTCCGGGATTAATCCATGAACTGATCCCAACCATATACTGAGTCAAGGATTAACCATGAATGATTAAACACTATCAAGACTGACACATACCATCATTATCATGAATGGTGCAGATGTTCAGATACATCTATAATTAGTATAATAATTACACCTGGGATATAAGAACATACAACAGATATCTCATTTCTTTGCCATGTGCTATACACATTAATTTAAGAAACAATAATCACAGTAAACACTTGATCATTTGCCGCCTGTTAAGTTGCCAAATTCACCTGATACCAAATATGACAAAGCACTATATGCTTTGGTTTCCACTATTTTTACTTAAAGATTGTTTGCCAACTTTCATCTGCCAACAATCAAGTGGTGTGTTAAACATTCAAGTGGTGTACTAATAACATATATAACCGAGTAATTTTCTGGCAGAAATAAACAGTAATCATCATTACTGGTACTATAAAGCCATCACGTATAATAGTGTATAAGCCATGTACCAACGTTAACTCTGTTAACCTTTTCCACATCTGATACCTTCAATAATCTGCCATCTTCACTTACCACCAAAAATTCCTATCAAACAGAATTTGACATGACAGTGAGGCTGTACTGTACCATATATGGTACATGCACATAAATGCGCACCTGTGCTCTGATAAACCCAACCAACCAAGCATCATTGTGAATTGTAGCAGAGATGTATAGGAATGTGACAAACTGTACAACAAACATACATTCTTCTCAAAACTGAGGGATCTTAAAGGGGTCTATTCCAATATCTGACGTCTATTTACTAAAGCTAATCCCTTGAACCATTTAAAAAAATAGGCCAGAAAACTCTGACCCCACTCTTTGTTTAGGCTCTTTGTTTGCTTATATCCAATTGTTTATAATATGTGGGGCACCTGCCAAAATAATTTTAAACTCATTAGTTTTTATTATCCCAGTTGCAAAACCTTTTCCTAACTTGAAATTTTATTAATATGTAATCAGACTAAGCCAGGAACCACATAAACTTTAAAGCAAAGGTAGGTTAATAGCTGGCTTAAAGATTAGTTGTGCAGTTGCCATCCATCCATGCCATCCAAAGACCATCCATCAGCCAACAGGTTGCACCATGTTTGGGAGATTATACCAATCATCAAGAAAACCCTCAAATCTGACCGTTAACAAAAGGCAACTTCATACAGCTCAGCAAAGTCTGTGTGTCTAACAGTAATCAGTGAATGAATCTATTTGTGTATGACCAATCCCAGTTATTAACAAAATAGCATCATGGCATGGCTTGGTTCTCATTGGTATCTATTCCTACAACAATAGTACGTCATAGATCTTGGTCTGTTCCGTCTGCACAGGTTACAGCAGGGAAAGATCAATGATCAGCTAACAGTACTCCACATTGATACACTCCCTGTATTTACCAATGGGCAGAGGAAGCACCGGTTCCACCATGTGCCTGAAGAAAAGGGAAGCATTGATATGTGGATGACACAATGGTAGCATTGTCAACAAAATCCCTGTTCCTTATTGAATCTCCTAATAAAAGTACATCAGATGTGGGGAGGAGACAGGGCATATACCACACAACAATATTTAAGTGCCCTTCATTTAACAGCCAGTCCAAATACATCCATACTGTGGTCTGAGTTTTACTAACTACAAAACATAGTTCTAGTGACGTTCTCTGGTTTATAAGGGTCTGTATGTGAACCCAGGGTAACAGTTACTGCCTCTGAGAATCAATTTGAAGGGAGAATCAAAATCAGTGCTGTGGGGTTGTGGAATTGTATTCTTTGTGTTTGATAAGGATGCACTGTTGATAACATTCAGTTATTCACTTAATTTGCTGAAAAAAGTATGTAAGCTCTACTTTATTCCCCATGGTTCACCTGTTTCATATACAGGCATATATTAAAGTCTACTTTTATGACATGCTGGATCGTGGCAAAATACCTCCTCACCCATGTGGCTCTTTATTTCAAATTTTAAATGAATATGCTGCATTTCAGTCAGCAACCAATCAGTTACAATAAAAGCTTTTAAGCAATAAAATGTGATCAGTGTCCTTATATGTCAATGTTGTATCATAATCTTTCTTATTCATAACCTGCATGTAAGGGATGTCATTTGATATTGTTTTCTTGTTTCAAAATTATGTAAGCACCAATTTTAAAATTGAAACTTAAATCTAGCCAACAACATTTCTAAATACATGTGAAGTAATGTTCACAGAAACAGCCAGGGTATGGTGACAATGCAATTATCTAAATTATAACAATAATGTGGGCAAAGAAAAACATTAAAGGACAAAACAATTTTACTGCATAAAGAACAGTGGAAACAAGAAATGACAAAATTATGAAGACTAAGATTGGCAATACTATCCTATTATGTTAAAGTAAGGAACCATTAGAAAATCTAAATGTATTCAGATGTCCAAAGCAGCTAGTTTGTATAAATAAACTCAAGTTTAATATTAACGGGTCCAAAATGTCTACACATGGACATCATATCAGTTCAAAGAGTTAACACAATGATGTTTTAAAGCTTACAAAAACATGACAATACAAATTTGACTCAGAATTGCAAAATCAATGAAAAAGAAGTATGATATATATACAGAAGATGCAGTCAGGATAAGAACAGATTTTTCTGCTTAGATGTCAAAATATAGTACATGTACAACAGTACATATGGAATGAATATAGTACCATATCAATAACTAAATAAACCTGACACTATATAAAATGAGGCTTCTCTGTCAGGTCAACATATATTATTCATACGTTAAATAAACCCAACCGTCTATAATATACAGACTCCCTGTCAGAGCATCTTGCATTATTTATCAGTTAAACTAAAAGAACAACTAGAATACGGGTAGTCGACAAACGACTACGTGTATCCGCCTAAATCAGAGTGGAACGGGTGAAGTGAGGCATGGATTGAGTGGCAAGGGAAAATTGAGTGTTGCATATTAGCATGGATGTCTGCAGCCAAATTGTGTATGTAGGTTGCCCCCCATGCCATAAAATCCAGAAAGCGGTCCAAGTTGTATACATATGAAAAATTTAAGGCAGATAAGTCAAACCACTACATGTATATGAGTGATTTTAGCCCGTGGCAGACAAACAGATGGACGCTGAGCAAAAATGGTTGCACGTGACGCCACCAGTTTTGCGTATGATAAAGAGCTATGTGAGAACTATACACATGCAAAACTTTGGCCCAATCGGTCAAACGGTTCCCAAGATATGAGCTTGGATGTCTGCTGCATAAACTAGAATGCAGGTGGCGCCACCTGTCATAAAATAAAGAGAGCTGTCGGGGATGTATAAACCTGCAAAATTTTAGGCAGATATGTCAAACCACTGCCGAGATATGAGTGATTTTATCCAATGGCAGACAAACAGACAGGAGCTGTGCAAAAATGGCTGCAGGTGGCGCCACCAGTTTTGCGTATGATGAAGAGCTATGTGAGATCTATACACATGCAAAATTTTGGCCCAATCGGTCAATCGGTTCCCGAGATATGAGCTTGGATGTCTGCAGTGTAAACATGAATGTAGGTGGCGCCACCAGTCATAAAATCAGAAAAGCTATCCAGGATGTTTAGGCATGCTGAATTTCAGGTGAATTAGTCTAGTCACTGCAGAGATAGGAGTGATTTTAACCCAAGGCAGACGAACAGATGGACACTGTGCAAACATGGTTGCAGGTGGCGCCACCATTTTTTGTGTATGTTATAAAGCTCTCCAAGGGCTACATTTGTGCAAAAAAATTTTTCCTGATCGGTCAAACGGTTCCCGAGATATGAGCTTGGATGTTTGCAGCGTAAACGTGAATGTAGGTGGCGCCACCTGTCATAAAATCAGAAAAGCTATCCAGGATGTGTAAGCATGCCGAATTTCAGGTGAATAAATCAAGTCACTGCAGAGATATGAGTGATTTTAACCCAAGGCAGACGAACAGATGGACACTGTGCAAACATGGTTGCAGGTGGTGCCACCATTTTTTGTGTATGTTATAAAGCTCTCCAAGGGCTACATTTGTGCAAAAAAATTTTCCTGATCGATCAAACGGTTCCGAGATATGAGCTTGGATGTCTGCAGCTTAAACGTGAATGTAGGTGGCGCCACCTGTCATAAAATCAAAAAAGCTATCCAGGATGTGTATGCATGCCGAATTTCAGGTGAATTAGTCAAGTCACTGCAGAGATATGAGTGATTTTAACCCAAGGCAGACTAAGAGATGGACACTGTGCAAACATGGTTGCAGGTGGCGCCACCATTTTTTGTGTATGTTATAAAGCTCTCCAAGGGCTACTTTTGTGTAAAAAAATTTTCCTGGACGGTCAAACGGTTCCTGAGATATGTGGGTTTATGTGTGGAAACAGACGAACAAACGGACGCAGAGCGCAGAGGAAAGGTCAGAGGTCAAAACAAAATTGGGGCGCAGCAGTTCACATGTGACCCGAACATAATCCTGGGTTTTGTAAAATTCCACCCAGCGGTTACGGAGGAGTTCTCCGGACACCTACGCCGCGGCGGCGGCGGCGGCGTGCAGCTGAAAACATAGTATCCGCAAAACTCTGTTTTTGCGGATACAATGAGAGGTTATTTGTTGAACAGAATATGAACAATATATTCCACATGTACACCTGGAATAGCCATCAAATATGTCATTTATTACACCTGAGCATGATCCATATGTCAATCCAGTAACCAAAGGAGATACACTGAAATTATTAATTAATTGAAATTATTATCAGTCATGGGAATGAGGTATTTGTCAATGTAGTTACCAAAGGAGATAAATTGAAATTATTAATAAAATAAAATTATCACCCATGGGTATGACATATGTGTCAATATAGTAACATTAGGAGATACACTGAAATGATTAATTATTTGAAATTATTATCAGTAATGGGTATTCATAACTTGTTTGTCAATATAGTAACAAAAGGAGATATATTGAAATTATTAATTAATTGAAATTAGTATTACTTATGGGCATTCATGACTTATGTGTCAATATAGTAACAAAAGGAGATACATTGAAATCATTAAAGATACAAACTTATGTGCCACAGATGCTAATATTATTTGTATGATTGACATTTTGGTGCAAGTGCTTGGAGACAGCATGAGCCATTACTAGCACTGGGCAATGCAATGGCAGCACGCCAGATTGTGACCCAGACCCTCCTTGGAGATAATCTTTAGCAACACGCTCTGGGAGGTCTGGGCATGTGTAGCGACATTGATCATAATGGTGGACAGCCAGAGATCCAAGAGATGAACATGCCCGTCATAACCTGCAGTATGTCCCAACACACCAATGTACAGTTAATTACAGGTGGCTTTGTACCTGCAGTATGTAATACAGTACTGTAATAGACCACACACCATAGTCGAACATACCCCTGCAAATATGGCTGAAATCTATAACTTATAGTATAAGGACTAATATTGAACATGCTATACAGGTCTTAGATTTTCCTTACATATGTGACACTATGAGATAATAGTTAAGTCAGCAGTTTTTGCCATGAACATTTAAAACTATAAAAAAATGTTAAATTTGTCTGAACTGTTTTGTTTTTAAAAATACCCAATAATTTTATCTAAATCACATTTAGGTGTGTAATAAAAAAAAATTTGTTAAAAGAATCGCCAATTTTATAATATGCAGGCAAAGTACCAATTAACACACATGGAATTTGACTAATTAACAGTTTCAAGTCAATGGATTTATACACCCTGAATTAAACCTTTCAAATCCTAATGAAAAACATGATCTTGTTCTGCATTCCGATTTGCTAATGTTAAAGCATTACAACAGTTTCCTTTAAAAAGATTTCCATTACTGTGACTCAGCTAAATATGTGTGACACCTCATGTTCAATCTGTAAACAAGTCTTGAACATTACGGTATAAATTTCATAATATGACTGTTATCATTATTTGCAATATGAGCTTAAATAACTGTTCTCTGTGTGCATGTTCATTGCTCTCTTAGTGACACTTTCAAATAGTAATCTACAGACATATAATTCTAGTTAACATTCGAAAAACATTATTGAGACATGGTATGTGTAAAGACTGAGTATACTCCACTTTACTTGGTATTTGTGCTTTTTTCCAGCAACTCTCTAAATCAAGGGTTAAGTATATGGTACCATCTTGAGATAATTAAATGTAAATAATATCAACTGATTTAATACATTCATGTGTAAATTTTGAGAACTTCAAAGACACAACACATAAGGCCATAATAACATATATGGAAAAGAAAACTCAAGATCATGGAATTATTGTTATCAGAAGACAAATGCAAGTCCTGTTTGAAATGAAAAAGAACTTGAGTGAGGATGGCATGGAATGTGCCAAGTGGATGGTCATTTGGCTGGTATGATCAATAAACAATATGCTTTTTCCAGGTAGCAGTTCAGTTGTCAGGTAATACTACATGACTTCAGCATGTAGATCAAACCAAACAACACATAGCCCTGTGATGAGACAAATGGAACTATGATAATTCTTACCTGTCTGAAAGGCTGAGCAAGCGTACGCACAGACATGGTCAATATTTACTTCCACACTTTCAAATGAAAAATTTCTTGTGTGGTCATAACACCCAGACAGCAGGTATCCACAAGTGATCGGTCATATGTCCACTTAATGCGTAAAGATCATAAACCCATTACATGTTACCACCAGTATTACCGATCGTCCTTAAATGACCAGCGTTTCACAGTCTCGCCTGGCAAATTAGGTGGCGTAAATTGTCACACACACTGTTGAGCATGCATACTTCCAGAATCCGGCTTAGCAGGTTTGCTCAACCAGACTTGTGTTAAGCCACCAAGGTGATAATCAATGGCTTCACCCCGGCCATTTTACCTGCCTGGTCAACAGTTGTATAAAGACTAACGGTGGTAAGGGCTCTACTGCATTTATCCCCAAGTGAATCATTAGTGGCCCCGATTTGTAGTCTGTCCATAACAACCTATGGTAGCCTCGATGTAAAACATGGGTAAACAGAAACTCTAATTCTCCCCATGTGAGCTCCAATGGGAGATCACCAGGGCCTAGATTACAGGGGGTCCCACCACAATACCTGTCAGGTGCAAAAAACATTACCACCTTGTCTACAAGGCTTCTAAAGCCCCTTAAAGTAAAACAAACTCACCAGTTGCTCAGGGCTGCATCATTTGATGTCAGCTCTGAGTAGATTAACGTGATGGTTTCCTGGTTTCAGGATTTATTCTGCTGTATAATCTGCTTCTTGATTTAAGCTATCCATAATGCCATCATTTGTTCAGCAAAATGGTTTTTTTTTCTCTTAAACAAATATCTCTTTGAAGTGATAAGCAAGTCACAAATAAGCCTTTAACACAAATAACATTCATCAATTATTAATCAAGGGACATTAAATATTCCTTACCTCTTGAGAATAAAAAAAAAAAAGCTTTAATTATGCCAATAACTAAATATCTCTGCAACAATATATATACCACAGGATTTCAGTCAAATCAGAAAAAAGAGTAATTTACACCTGCTTTTCCTGATGAACACATTAACTAACATACTGTTCTGTACAAAACATAGTATTACAATATAATAAGGAACTAGACAGCATGAACTCAATAGGATAAAGAAGGTAGCTGTCAGTGTGGCAGAAATTCAAGAATTATTTATAATATATTTATAGTAATTGGATAGACAAATATATATCTGTAGCACTCTTTATACTGATATTCTATGCAGGGTGACATTATTCATGTAGCTTATCACAATTATATCTCAAGTTCTAAGGTTTTATTACAAATATGATAATTTGTTTGAAGATGGGCTGTATTGGCTGGATATAAATCCATTGTTAATTAATATAACACTTACGTTTTGGGGTTCGGTAAGTACTTCTCAGTAATATAAGAGCTGAGTATCACTGGCAGAAGATAACTGATGAAACATTGTCATTTTTTTATAACAAGTCTGTGAGATTTATATTAACCACTGCTCTAGGCTGCAATATGACCATAGTAAAGCAATAACAGTAGAAACAAAGTACTGTCTTGATGAATAAAGCTTAAAGCACAATTTTACTGATTTTGCCTTGAAATACCTTGACAGAATCTCAAAATCTTTGCAACAAAGTTTCTTGTGTGACAAGGGCAGTGCAAAGCAGAGCATCCCCTTGCACCAAAGCATTATTACTGGGTGTATTTCACATTTTGAAAATGAAGAGGGGCCGCTCTGTGACCTTGTCATTTGACCCTAAGACCTCAAATCAATAGATTTCTTTATCCGTGGGTAACTGAGCCATATGTGCAAGTAAAAAAGGTTTCGGTCAAATAGTTTGGCTTAAAATTGGTCCACAAGCTTTTTCAAGAAGTTAGTCCTGTGGCCTTGACCTTTGCCTTTGTGAACTCAAAATAAATAGGGTGGGTAGGCCATATGTGCAAGATGAAAGGTTTCAGTCAAACAGTTTAGCTTTAAATGGGTCAACAAACTTTTTTAAGCCGGAAGTGGGTCCTGTGGCCTTGACCTTTGACCCTGTGACCTCAAAATTGATAGGGTTCTTTATCTGTGGGTGGGTAAGCCATATGTGCAAGGTGAAAGGTTTCTGTCAAAGGCTTTGGCCTAAAATGGGTCCACAAGCCAATTCCGGGCAGACAGACAGACGGACAGATGCACAGATGGATGGACGCACAAACCGAGGCATAACTAATTCCCCTCTTGCAACTTTGTTGCGAGGAAAATAATCCTAAAGCTTGATAATTTTGCTGTAATTGCTTAAGAAAAATGTATTGAATTTGTAACCAATTCTTGTCTAAGCCATCAATAATCTTTTATTAGATCTTGCTTGGAACATCAATAATCACACTGCCTTTGTATGACACCACTAAAAATTAACAGATATAACAAATATGGTAGAATTCATTGTACAGACCCTAACCTTTAATTCTTTTATTTCAGTATAGCATTATATAAATAAGGAAAGATAATCAGAAGCTTTTAATAAGCATTACTGCACTTATGCTTTGGAATGGTTAAGTGTTTTTGGTGATTAAATGATAAACATTTACCATGAAATCAATAGGCTGGTGTGCAAGGAATAAAACTGCTTTTATACTTTAGCTACAAACTTTTATTGTTTTAGTGCAGATATATTACAGGTGTATGAAAACAGTCCTGTTTTTCTGACAACTGAAGCAAGCCCAGATATTGCCAAAGAAAAGTTTACAAACTGGTACAGTGAACTTTTGATACAAGAGAGCCTAATTTAGATTGTCAAGTACATACTGTAATGTACTGCCAAGCTAAATGCACAGGCAAATATTGGGATGTGTATATATCAGGCATGTGAGCAGGATATTATTATATGAAGCCGATTGTACACTACATTAAACCTGCTTCTGCTGGCTTTGTTAAGTACCAGTAAAGCTGAAATTCATTAGCCTATATGGTTATCAGACAAGGCGGAGCAATTCCTCAGTAAGTGTACCAATAAGAACCAGAGATTGGCAGCAGGTGATATATGTACACTAATCAGAACAGTTTTTTTACTGTGTGTACAAGTACATCATAAACACTCCCTGCTGAGAAATTAAACCTAAAACAGTTACAAGTATAAGTCTAAGGGTGCTTTTCCATGTACGCGTTTTGCGAGCGTTTGCCGTGCGGCTGCTGCGCGGCGAAAATCCAACCAGTTTAAAAGTCATGTGCTATTTCCATGTATGCGATTGCCTCGTGGCAAACGCACGCGTCAGTTTTGGAATCCAGCAGTGCTGGATTTCTGCATTTGCCACGTGGCAAAAGCATGGGAATTCCACTTAAATGACGTCACATGTGGGGTTTCCCTGTACTCTTTGTTTAATTCAATTCAGCTGTGTAAGGAAGGCATGCAAACGTATACAAAACGCTCTCATGGAAAAGGACTGGCCCCGCAGCAAATGCATGCGTTTGACGCGCGGCAGTTTCTGCCGCGCACATGGAAAAGCGCCCTAAACCTTTCATTAAAAGCCAAGAAAGGTCTCTCTTTTTCATGAATAGCAGACAGATATATCATGATGTATTAAGTCACTCAAGGAATTAAGTCCTAAGGAAAATGTAAATATATTATATATCAGCTCAAAGCT
This sequence comes from Sipunculus nudus, assembly GCA_026874595.1. NCBI lineage: Eukaryota > Metazoa > Annelida > Sipuncula > Golfingiida > Sipunculidae > Sipunculus > Sipunculus nudus. Next base: position 59,165,024 of record CM049307.1, read on the forward strand.
CAACACAGAGGAGCACCGCAAACGTGCATAATATGCCAGTTGTGTATCTGGTGACCTATGACCTCATTAAATATGAATGAATTTTTATTAGAAGTTAATTCAGGTGAAAAACTATATTGGTAAATATGTATAATGAGTTTCATGAAAATCCTTAGTCACTAAGGTGCCTCCAAAGTGCGATGACCTCTGACCTCATGAAATATGCATGGATTTTGCTGGAAACCAAACTTAGGCAAGATATTTTATTGATTAACATTTCTGAAGAGTTTTATCAAAATCCTTTATATTCTTTGCAAGTTATTCTGGCCACACCACAAAGTAGCCTAGTGACCCGTGACCTTATTAAATATATGTGGATGTTGCCCATAATCAAACTCAGGTGCGATAATCTGTTGGTAAGTAGATATGGTGAGTTTCAAGAAAATCCATCAAAGCCCCGGTAAGTTATTTCAGCCACATTAAAAGTTAACGAACAGACAGACAGACAGACGGACGATGGGTATACCATAATACTCCCGTCATATGACGGGTGTATAAAAACTTGGACTCTGAAATATCATGGAACCAAGAGAACATCCTTATATGGTGGTAAACTCACGGGTGACCACAATCTGTGACATTATAAGACCTTATATGAAGTGAGAACTTTAGTCCTGAGAGAATGTATACAAACAATTATTATTATTACCACATATGCAGCACAAACTGAATTTCCTGAAAGAAATCTAAAACTATATCTATACCTGGTAGACCAATTCTGTAATTCCCAACTGGGTCCAAGAGAGTTCTGAGAAAAGTCTCTGTTATTTATCAGTCTGAAAATATTGTTACAATTATGAGCAAAATGAAGGAACTAACGGTGGCACCATAGGTCTGACATCTACAACTTTTTTTATTACAAGGGATAAAAATATGCAAGATTAACATACAAAGCCAATTTCAAGGCAATTCATGCAACCATTAATTAATGAAAATCAGCTGACCTTTTGGATGAACATTTATTAATAATTGGACCAATCATGGTGAAAATCTAACTTTTTAATCTGTTTAAAATTGCCTTTTTTTTTTGGACATTGTCTTAATTATGACAGGGTTATTGGCATGACTAAGAAAACTATTTCAATTTTATAACCCAGTCCAAAATATATCATTGCTGAGCTTAATCTGTGACATGATGGCATGATTTTAAGTCAGCTGAGATGAACACTGTGCATTGTATGCTTCACTGAAGACTTACAATATTGTACTACAATCTACCAGTGCTATTAAATACAAAACTTGTGTATTAAATGGTACTAGCCGATGAGAGTACTATACTATGAAACTTAAGCCACGATGGACCTCAGTGACAACTTTCAGGAAAGGTAAAACTGTCTAAAATGAAATCATCCAAGGAAACATCTGGCAAATGTAGCCCCACTGCCTTAAAGTGAACTTTAACTTAAACACACAAACTTCTACACTACAGATGATTTTACCACTATACTCAGTGAAACAAAGGATCAGTGACAAAACTAGATATGTCTGGCATTGGAGATGCTGTAGCCCTGCTTAGGCATTAGTATTTACGTTTGCCACTAAAATTCCTAAAACAAAACGTGATCCCATGTACCAATAGACATAGTTCCCACTACCCAGATGACAGAAGCAGCTAGCAGCATTTGTGTGAACTCGTGTATTGGTTCCCTCAGCCACTGCAAAGTTGCCAACTTGCGAATAGTCATGATCGTTTCAGCCAGCGGGTACATGTATTACGTTTTGACTGCATTCATCACATGTACACCTTAATATCTCCCCCTGACTGGCTGAGCCAGTTTTTTACATTTTGTTTAAACAGGCCCACTCTGAAGAGCGATGGTCTGATAAAAGGTATCTTTGAGGCTGGGAGTTATAGTGTTGAAAGTCTCACTGAACACAACATAAGCCAGGCCAAAAAAATATAAAGACTGATTAAATGGGAATATTAGTAGCCAACTGGAAGCCTACAATAAATGATGGCTGAATGAACCATGTTGGCTTTGAAAAAAAAAATTGGGAAAGACCACAAATTACTGCTGTTACTGGAAAAGAGAACTTAGTTCAGCGAGGTGGTGATGTGTGGCCCTGACCGTCCCATTTCCAGTGGAGTTTACCAGTCAACAGCACTAGTCCTCCATACAAGATGAAGCTATCCAAAATCTTTGGTCAACCTGGTTTTCTGACAAATGCATGCAGCCTTTTTTGAGATATTTAAGTTTTGTGTGATTTTCAACAAAAATTGACCTATTAAAGAACAAGGTGACTCTCCTAGTTAAGGTTATGACTCAATTTCAAAATGGCTTCTTCCTTACACCCATATTTTATATATATCTGAGAAAGATCTGTTAAATATTTTTTCAATTATCCTGGTTGAAAGGATATACTCTGCAGGCAGCAGAGTGACCTTGCTTAAACCCTTGTTATGTATCCAGGGCATTCAGTCTGGGGATACAATATTGATTATTAATTGATATTTATAAACAACTTATATAATCAATATGAATGTGAAGGTTAACAGAATACAGAAGAGATAGGCACAGCACTTCAGATGAGTTTGGAAATAAAAAATATGTTACTCCGTACATACCTGCTCTACATGTGATTCTGAAATAAATACTGGTGTCCTGTGGGTGTATTCTGTTAACCTTTCAGTGCTCTGAGAATGACAAGTTAATGCCAATGTTTACACCAGCAGTGAACTTTGGCCTGCAGAATCACAGGTGTTTCTCTGTTACCTCTTTAGATCATGTCCTTCTCTTTGGAGTGTAAATGCTAGGATTATTAAAATACACAACATGAGAGGATACCTGCTGTAGCCTGGGCTTCTCTGGCCACAAGAATTTTACCATGGCTTTGTATATGGCACTGAAACATGCTACAGGTTTGAAAACACAACACAATTTCTTTATCACCAAATCCAAGCTTTCTCTATTACTGTTCTAACTTCTCATTTGCTATCAAAAATGTTTTGTGTCTCAGATACCAAGAAGTTTATAAATGTAATGTCCTGAATAATACAAACAAATGATAAAGATAATAAAATAGGAAGCACACAGGGCTTATAAGTAAATACCAGAATTGGGTAGATAAGCTGCATGGAGTACCATTGTTCATTGTTGTTAATTTTACAATTATATAAGAAATCTAGTTGCACTATCATTTCCCATCAATTCATTTTGTATTTATTTGATGTATTGACAGTCACTGATTTATGCTGCAGACAAGGGAGGTGTGCAGGGCAATTATATATGTTAGTTGTCTGCTGTGGCCTCAGTTATAAACCCTTTGTCCATCCTCCAAAATCTGACCATCAAGGATGGGAGAATGAACAATTTTTCCTGCCCTGCTTTAATCTTTAACAAGAGCTGACAAGTCCAAGTTGGATTATTTCTGTGTAGAGCAATCTGTTTTTTTTAAATACCCAGTAACAGGAGATTGTGTTTAAAATAAACAGAAACTTGTCTGCACAAAGTGGAATAATTTTGACTCTGTAAAAATCATTCATGAAGAAAATCATTTATCTATTATTTCACAGCCCTGAAAACTTTTTGTTTTTAAACTTTCTATATATATATATATATATATATGACACCAACCAAACCTAAGGCAAATGTTAAATAATGGTGCACTTATTCAGGGTTTGATTTTGGTCAATATCAGGGAAGGCAATCGATCTTAATATCAGGGGATCAAATACAACCCATGCTCCCAATGAAAGCACTCCAGAATAATTTATTAAGATATGAGAAATTTCAAGGACTAGCACTTATTCCTTCCCTCTCTCCCCCTCAAAACAAAGTCTGCAGTATTTTTAAGGATAGGCCCATTGAAAGTTGGTGGCAGTGTCTGTTGAATTAGGATCAAGGTAACCATAAAACCTGCTCAAAAATCCAACACTATAACCACTAAGACAACATCCTGTGCCTGAGACTGCAGTTTTAGAGCCCCCCCCCCCCCCCTTCCCTTGAGTGAGATAACAACCAGTATCAGATTTGAACTCAAAAACCTTTGAGCAGCTTAAAGAGAAACACAAGCTCATCTATGTTTCATGTGAAGAATATGGAGACCTGAAATAATATTCATATATCAGTTCATAGCCCATCAACTGCTGGCGCACACTGGTGCATTAAACTGTGGTAGCAAAGTTAGGTATCAACATATTTAATTTGTTGTTTATAATCACATACTGTAAACATTGTCAATTGCCTAAGTTTTCCTTGCTATCTGTTTGTACATTTGGATAAAAATATCTTGTTCAATATTACAATACATCAGCCAATATTTAAAGTGGTAAACCCTCAAGCCAAGTCATACAAAGACATGCAAGCCTTGGACCACCGATTACCATACAATACAGGTACAAGGGTTCTGCATTCAGGACCAATAACTGAAAAGTACAATTCATATGTTGATACAGCCGGCTGAAGCACCAGCAAACAAGGTTGCTGAATTTAATTGTACTATTACAATGCGGTATGACCTGGCTCACTGAATAAGAAAAGCTAGAGTGCTGTAGAAATTCTAACGCCCTGATCTGATGAATACAACAGGCTACACCTGATGCAGTATCCCACCTCCCCTAGTGTCACTATAAAAAGCATATACAGTACCTATTTGTCAATGAATTAACAGAAACTTTGACAGATATCAATCCACACACAAGTCAGGACTTGGATAAATAATCTAGTACGAGGTATTACTGCCTAAAGGAATCCAGATATATTTCAATAAGTTCTGGCATAGGTGAATGGACATTTTGTCACCACTTTTTCCCGTATGGTGTTGAAATCCCCCTGGGCAAGGCAGATTTTGTGCCAGCCCATTAATACTAAACAAGGCATGTGCTGTACATATAGGCTGTACTCCAAGCCGTGGGTGGTGCAATCTGTATAAAGCAAAAGTCTAGCATATGCCTCAAACCACTCAGTCACCTGGAAATAATGCACAATATGTCACTTAGTATCGCACAAGAAACTCTGTACATTATGTGATTTATAATATAGGTTCTTTGTTAGCATCAGTACTCAACAAAAAGTACATGCGCTTACAATGAGTGAAGTGTCTGCTCTGTGCTTAGTATCTCCAATTTATAAACATTTTTTGGTTAAATACATTCAGTATTGACTGTATATGACACCAGACACTCAGTGTTGTAGATTTTTCTGGGTGAAACAGCTTTTGCGCTGGTTAGCGTGAAACCATAAGGAAAACTTGCGGTATCCAGTTAAACTTTATGTTAAACTAGTGAAATGAGGAAGAACTTTGACAGTGTAACAATGTAAAGATACAGCTGTTCTTAAGTAAGGTATAACATAAAAGAGCAAAAAATGTTTGGCTTAAAATGTGTCTATAAGCTTTCTAACATGTTTATACTGTGACTGTGACCTTTGACCATGTGACCTCAAAATCAATAGGGTTCTTTCCCTATTAGTATATTTTTTTCTAATTTTTTTGTTGGAGGTAACTGCCTCCATTTTTTTTTATGCTAGCTTAACTAAGTATATGTACATCTGCAGATTTCCATTCCAGTTTCAGACTACTTGACAGAGCAGTATCACACGCTTCCTCTCATTTTATATCTATATATATATTTTATATGGCTTAAAATGGGGCCACATATGCAAACTTTTTCAGTAAGTGGGTACTGTGACCTTGACCTCAAAATTAACAGTATACTTCACCGATTGGTGGGAGCCAGATTTGTGAAGGATAGAAGGTTTGGGATGAGACTTTATTAGCTTAAAAAATAACCATAAACTTTTTAAAGTAGCAGGTTTTGTGACCTTGACCTTAATCTGACCTCAAAATAAATCAGGTTCTTCCCTTATTGGTAGATGCAAAAAAAACATTTAGCTTAAAATGTGTCTATTTATGTAAGCTTTATCAGAAAGTGAGTTCTGTGCCTTTGACCTTTGACCTTGTGACCTCAAAATTAATAATTGCTTCCCTTATTGGTAGGTGCCCAATTTATGAAAGATGGAACTTGAAAGGTTTGCAGGAAAGCTTTTACTTAACAAGAGCACCGCAAATGGTGCATTATACGTGTGTTGCATATTTTCTGACCTCTAACCACATCAAATATGTGCGAGTTTGCTGAGAATGTTATTCAGGTGAGAAACTGTATTGGTTAATACTCATCATGAGTTATACAAAAATCCATCCAATTTTTGGTAAGTCAGGGTGGTGCCACCAAAGTGTGGAGACCACTGACCTCATTAAATATTCATGGATTTTGTTTGAAACAGAACTTATAGAGATATTATATCGATTCATATTTCTGTTGAGTTTGGTCAAATTCCATGATATTTCTTGTATATACCAGAACAAATTGAACTGGAATCTATTGGTAAGTAGTAATGATGAGTTTGGTGAAAATCCATCAAAGCCCCGGTAAGTTTTCGCGTTACACAAAAGTTAACGGACGGACGGATGGTTGGTATACCATAATATGTCCCGTCATAGATGAGTGTATGAAAAGCATCTATAATCTTATCAAGAAATAGGTCCTGTGGCATTGACCTCTGACAATGTGGTCTAAAATTTGATTGGGTTCTTCCTCTTGACTTCATAAATTTTTTTTTTGTTAACTTGCTCTACAGAAGTGGCCATTGCAGCAGCTACTTAACCATGCTTAAAACAATTGTTATCCAGACCTTGTAGTGTGGGATTATAAGATTTGTAGGCAAAACTCATGCTGGTTTATCTGTTTAATATAAGATGCAAATGAAATAAATATGAGTTTAAAAATACATGAATCATTAATGGATTCTTCAACATGTATTCAATTTTTGGCATTACATGCTACAAAAGTAGATAAATTTTGTGCAGATTTGGAAAATATTATACTTAATATTTTATTTTAGTAAATTAAGGGTTACTTAATTCAAAATATTATCAATATTACTGAACTTTTTACTGATGGTTTTTTTAACAGAAACGGATCCAGGGGTCCGGACTCCCCATCCCCCTTTTCAGCCACCACAACCTTTTTTGAAGGATTTCAGACCAATTTTGAGGCCTGGACGCTGCCTTTTCCATTCCAGGGGACCTTTTTTAGGTCTTGTCATTAGTCCTCCTGGGTTGGACCCCTCCTTTTCCTAAATCCTTGATCCCCCCCCCCCCCCCCCAATTAATGTGGTACATGTATTCTGTATCCATAAATGAGCCAAGACTTGTCTCATGTAAAGAAATTCAGAGGTAACACTGAAATAATGCCAGGCACATAACCAGGAGCAGTCAGACAGACATTCAGCATGAAAAATATACTTGCAGAGAGAGTGAGGGATACACAGCTGTGACCTGGTGCACAAGGGGCATTTAAACTGTGAAGTGTTTCTTATGGTAAGTGCGTGATACATACTAAGATGACCCCAGGTTAATATAAGGTCTCTTGGAATAATGAAAATGCAAGGAACTTGCATGTGTCCACATAACATAAATGGTTATGCATACATCTCTGGGTAACAAAATTCTAATTAAACAATTTTTATTTTACTTGATTCCAGTGTGTGTATACTGGTACAACTGACACTGATATATGTCACAATCTCACATGGTACTACCTATTCTTAAATGAGAAATAAAAGCATAAAAATAACCAAAAAAAATTAACATGCCATTCAAAGCTAGTTTACTTGGGTTGATAAGGGTTACCCTGAATATGAGCTCACAGTCGCAGTATATAATGTTAACTCGTTATGTTTTATTCATATTTTTGGAGGGGGTATAGGGGGCATGTATAAATAAACTGACTCATGCAGCAATTTTCATGAAAAGAGTATATATTTCTATAATTTTTTTTATTACTCTCTTGATATTGCCACATTCACATTCACTAGGATTATGAATATTAATGGCCTGAGGTACACGTACATCTGTGATCATTAGTTATGCAGGTCACAGACAATGAAGTGACAGGAGCAAGCGCCACCTGGTGTTTAACCTGGTTGATCACTACAGTATTTCTGCCCCCTGATACTCTCCCCAGGGAGATAATGAATAAACTTTAAAAAAAAAACACGAAAAATAAGCATGCATATTAATACACAATAAATGTAATAAATTAATATATTCCTCTGAAATAGTTAGGACCAATCACACAATGCATTTGCTATGCACACCATGTGGCAATGCTAATAGGGTTTTCTTTGTAGATTTTACCATTTCAACCAATTGTTTTTGAACTTGTCTAGTTGGTGGTATCTAATAATTGTAAAGAGTAACTGCAATCAGGTGAATAACTGATTAAAGGCACTTACATAGGTACCAGCACAGTTACTGCTTAATTGTAAAGCGTTGCCCAAGGACAATAATAAAGGACAATAAAACAACTTAATGACAGAGACAATAAGAAAAGGTATGACTAAAGTTTACTGATACTGGACTCCACACAAGTTTTCTATTAATAGAACTTTTTATTCAGATCTATTTTTACTACTGAATAAGGTTTGGATTAATAGCAACTTATCTGACCTATTACAGCATTCTGAAGTCTGTTAAGGATGAAAAAGTACTTTTTTCTTATTATTTACCGAACTATACAAACATTTTATGTCATGAGGTCATATAAAGCTGTATTATAATAAATAATTTGACAGGGATTATAGTTACAGCTGTCGCATAATGTCTTCTGAAGTCTGTTTAGATTTATCATTAAATTCTAGTTGTTTTTCATAAATTTTTTTCATCAGTTATAAAGAAGTTTATTCATTTAAGGGTGTCAGGGTCATGTGATTCACTTTAAATGAAAAACTGAATTATTGTATCTTATTTCAACTTGTTTTATCCAAACCAAGACTGTGCTTTATACACTAGCATAACAAAAAAACCATTGTTCTCCTAAATACCAAACTTGAATAAAATCAGTTGTATACTGTACTCCTATTTACAGTTCTGATAGATTACCCTATAATTACACTATGCAGCTGCAGTGTATGCCAAGGTCACAATAGTACTACAGTATTTCTGGGGGGAAGTTAATATATTTCAATATTAACAGATCAAAAACAATTGTGGGTCAATAATGCAAAGTCTAATGAATCTACACTGCCACCAGGGTTTATTACTTCACCCACTCTGTGTAATCTTTAGATTGTGTGACAAGCCTTGAGAGACTGCAATGCTTCCTTTATCTTGAACTGATCAGATTGTCTTTGAGTTTAAAAAAAAGCTGCAACATGCAACATTTATTCAGTTGTGAAAATCCCAAGGTAGAAATGAACAGTGCTGCGCTTGATCTGTACTAATAGATTCCGCTTCATGTATTTGGCTCACACCTCAGGACACACATATGCCCTATGGGACCACCTACACACTTACATAACACTGGCCTGTAGAAACTGGACCTGCTGTGGGGGTCAACAGGAACTCTTTGTGCCCTTGATTACAGGTGTAGCAGGGCCGCCTGTCCTTGGATACCTCAGTTCTACACATGTATAAACCTGATTGGCCTGGGCCTGCGATAAATAATTAGACAGATTCTGTTGCCAGAGAGAGCTGTCTCTGACCAATAAAACCTTTAGCACTGATGTCAGCTGTAAACGTAGCACTTACTGACAAGGCCTGTTCAAACCAGGTAATGCTACTCCCACAAAATCAGCACAGTCAACTGGTGCATCACACTAAAACTCAGCACATATAAAACCCTATTTTTCTTAAGTCTGACAAGCTCACTGATAAAAATACACACAGAGCCAAGCTCAATCTATGTAGCATCATGTTTTCTGAACCTACAAAGCCTTTTACAAATACAAATATACAGTCCTGAAGTAAAATATGCAGTGTGGAACTGGAAACTCTCATTCTGAATTATACAACACAAGGACTTTCTCTGAATACCTGGCAACTAAATGAAACCACAGAGATAACATGGACCTTGGAAACATGAATCAGCATACTGATTGAGTGTCATCACCAATTACCTTGGTGACCCAATAAAGATGACATTTCAATCAAACTGAGATGATTACTCAAGATGGCCAAGCCAGTGAGAGGGCAACATAGGCATTGCAAAAATGCTACTTATACTCTTTTCATGAATGTATGATTTCTTAAATTAAGTCTAGTGGTACTCAAGATTATAAAATAAAGGATGAAACTGGTGCCTTGTTTTTTTAACAACCTATTTAAGTATCATTTAACCCTATTAGTTGAGGTGTCAATATATCTATGCACTGTAAGTTTTACTACTATGCTAGTATTTTTTTTTTTTTGCTTAAATCAAACGCAAAGAGATAAATATCTTGTTCATCACCTTGTTAATGAAGTAAACATATTTTTATGTTAACCTGAAGAAAAAAAAGATAAATGAAAGATGAACTGAATATCAAACAGTTTCAATGAAGTTAAACTTAAAGCATATATCATATTTGAACAGGAGTTAATGACTTTTAATATTTGCAAATTTATTGGTGACATGTATGCATACTCAACTAGACATTTCTTGGCACCGCTGGTGCCATAGTATCGCCAGACAAATGAGGTTTTGTGGTATTGATACAATGGTGGGGTTGGGGAGATGTCCCCACACTGTATCACAAGCAGTTGCTGATGCGCGTGGCAGACAATGTTCCAAGACCAGTTTGATGACAGAAGTCTTTATTCAATAGCAAGAGGTCTGGGACAGTCTCTCTCTCTGGGAGAGCCGCCCAGCCTCCCTGACTCACTCTCCAAAACGCGCACCATGCAAGACTTTTTGATACAGAGTTTGGATTGACATTATCAATGTATATTCATTTACCCGCAGTTACATCACTGATAAAAGCTGCTATTGGATCAGATGGTAATGGTGACCTGACATTTGACATAATTATGCATGTCATCATTTTACGTAAGATTATATTGACCTGATACAGATCCAGTTATAGACTGACCTACACTGCTATTTCCAAACTCTATAAACATAATCTGCCTGCCTCATCATAGAAACCAATTTAGAGCTAATTTTTGAGAGTACATTTAGGCTCTAAAAACATACTGAATAACCATTAGATACTTGGTCGTCTGATGACCATTAATAATTCTTTGGCTCTGTCTGAATATCAGAACAGACTGAAACCGTAATTGATTTTTATTGTTTCTGAATGATTTTAGATCTTAATTAATGAAATATTGAAATATTCCTTTAAATATGTGTTAAGTCACAAATATGCACTTTCCTACTCCATAACATATCCCTCTGGTATTCAGAATGAGGCTCCGGCCTCATCGGCTAAGTCGGAGAAAAATTTAGTTATTTCAAGAAGGATAACTGGAATGTAGATGACAGAAATACATTATGTGTAAGGATCAAGATATACTGATTAAGTCTGTATTTACTGCAAGATCAGGTGCCATAATAGTGTATAGAACTATATATTAAGCTAGCACTAGTGAAAATGTGATGGATATATGTCGGTAGAGAGTAAAGTATTACATCACTGATGTACCGGTAGGTTGTGATGGAATTACACAGATCAATATAGATGTGAATTACATGATCATGTCACATTTCCAGATGTAACGGTGTAAGGAATAAGGTACTGCCAGTTTTAAATTTTTAGGAATACAACAACAATGCCTAAGCTATCCTAAATAAGCTGAGAACAACATATATAAATCTATAGCTATACATACATGTTCTAAAGACTTTTTTTTTGTGAATGGACAATCCTAAACAATATCTAGAAGATAAAATGCTGATGTATAAGGAATCAGGAACAACATCGCAACCATGATGACATTATTTGACATCCTAATATAAGCATTAAACTTTAGATTAAATAAGTATGGCAGTATCTAAATAGAATTAATAAATAAATATCTTGATAGATATGATTATAGCATCATACACAGATTATACAAGTACTGTGCATACTGAATAAGCAATGGAATAAGTCAAAGTATGTGAACCATTTGAACATACAGTAAGTGATGTCACATAAAGATGTTCTGTCGAACAGCAATATGCATTACCAATTATAACAAGTGAATTAGCAATGCCTGTAGCTAAACATACAATTCCTATGGGAAAAGTGATCATGAATTCTTAATCTGACAAAGTGTATATACTCTGTGCCTACTAAGAGTTTAACATATACACATGTACATGACTATCTGCCCTTTGTGTTGATCAGTACCAATGTTTCAAAATACATCTTGGCTTTCATACTTGCCATTGGGACAAGTTGAATTGTGAATAATGGAAGGTTGATTTGCTACTCCTTTAGCATAACACAACTGGTGTACCTTACCAGCGGATAAGTACATGACAGAATGATGTCATTCCTAACGACAGAGGAATGTTGTACATATATTCCCATTGATTACCAATTTTTGTGCATAAACAAGGCGAAATGTGTGAAAACATGATGATAATGAAAATAATTCTCTGACAGGTGCATGTATCGATCTAGACCATATGGATTTTGATGGTAATTTTATTGTGAGCTCATGTGTAAGATCAAACATACATCTGTAGAGTGATGATTTAAAATTAAAAGAATAATGTTAATGATCGAAATCCTTGTCACTCCACATCTTGGTTTATGGGTTATCAATATCATGAATGCAGCAACCAGAATGCATGTGCTCATGAAACATGTCTGTCATAGTACGCGTGAATGTGAATTCCTATGAGAAGAATTCCTGTGCTAACCTACATATCTTGCCTGGCATGTCCAGCTATTAATGAGGTTAACCAAATCAAACCCATATTTAGGGCAATAATGTGACCACAGGTCAGTGCATTATTGACTTTTGGAGTCATCACACTCCCCAGTTTGTCCAATTCCCTATATATTGGGGGGCTTCCCATGAACCCGTGTTTTAGGACCAAACTGTAACAATTGAAAATAAGCATCGCATTGTGTTTTGGTGACACAATGGGCTACCATTCCATTAAATTTATAGCCAAGAGAGCATTATGATAACCATTGATTTGGTATGGAACAACACATGAGAAAATCTCAGTATAAATGAATGCTAACATGCTGATGGCTTTGCATATTGCTCTACTCTAGGAATTCTTTAATGTGAATCAATACAGTCATTTTGGTGACATTACATGTAAACATCTTAGATAGACATTATTACATCAAATCTAACATTGACAGTTCTACACTGTTTAATGTGTTTTTTTGTAACAATTATTCCTAACCATATCAATTAGATAGAGACACTATAAATTATATCATTTTACAATTATGACACATCAATAAGAGAAAGTTATATTGTACTACATACATATTTTTTTTGTTTACAACATATACATGCAAAATATTATGAAATGCCCCAAATTTACATTGGGCATGTAAAATTCAGAGTCTCTGGTTTTGTTTTCATTACCTCAGGAAATCTGTCGTCTTTGGGTCTTCTGTGGTCTTCTCTGCTGACTTGGCGTCTTTTTTCTTGCTGGAGTCATGGTATGGGAGGTTGTGCAGAAGATAGCGGTAGAACGGCGAATCTGCTTCTAGTAGTTGCAGGAACATAGCGAGGACTTGTTGTCACACAAAACACAGTGCACGTGGTATTGCCAGTATTATTGTTGACATAGGCCCGAAGCTGGCTTGTCCCGATATTGATTTTTTTTTGTGGCTGGTCCAAACAATGATGATCTCAGGTTGAGATATCACAGCACTTTTTTTTAGCGAAAAATGTCATTTTTGCAACTTGAAGTCACGGTTAAAGCAATATGCTGATTTACAGTGTCCTTTTGGTTTAAAGATACAGGGAGAGTCTTTGATCTTCTCAAGCAGAGCACTGAGAAACTGCAGCCAAGTTAAAGTTTGAAGAGAGAGTTCTTAGCAAAAGTGTGATACCTTCAGCAGCAGAGATGACATTCTTGATGTTAGGCTGTGATTCTGCAGACATCTAGGTCGAAGTTCCAGTACAGTTGTTAGATATGGGAGACCAGTCAATGGCACCTGTGGTTGTGAGGGGGGGGGGGATCTTCTGTCATCACTCCAACTGGCAGCACTGTTATCGTTTCTGGTGTTGATGTGCTGGAAGTGAATCCTGGTTCATCCACCAAAATGATAAGAGACCCGGTCTCCACCATAATGATACAATGTGGGGTTGGGGATGCCCCATATGTATCACATACGGTTGCTGATGTTGGTAGCTGACAATGTTCCAAGACCAGTTTGATGACAGAAGTCTTTATTCAATAGCAAGAGGTCTGGGACAGTCTCTCTCTCTGGGAGAGCCGCCCAGCCTCCCTGACTCACTCTCCAAAACGCGCACCATGCAAGACTTTTTGATACAGAGTTTGGATTGACATTATCAATGTATATTCATTTACCCGCAGTTACATCACTGATAAAAGCTGCTATTGGATCAGATGGTAATGGTGACCTGACATTTGACATAATTATGCATGTCATCATTTTACGTAAGATTATATTGACCTGATACAGATCCAGTTATAGACTGACCTACACTGCTATTTCCAAACTCTATAAACATAATCTGCCTGCCTCATCATAGAAACCAATTTAGAGCTAATTTTTGAGAGTACATTTAGGCTCTAAAAACATACTGAATAACCATTAGATACTTGGTCGTCTGATGACCATTAATAATTCTTTGGCTCTGTCTGAATATCAGAACAGACTGAAACCGTAATTGATTTTTATTGTTTCTGAATGATTTTAGATCTTAATTAATGAAATATTGAAATATTCCTTTAAATATGTGTTAAGTCACAAATATGCACTTTCCTACTCCATAACAGTATTTTGTTGATATAATGTGATGTATTTGTATTTTAGCAATGAATGTGAACGGTAAATGGTAAACTTGTAAACGGTACATGAACCAAGCACATGCAGTTTGACAAGTTAGTGTTTTGATAGCAGCTAACAAATATAACTTTATATTGTTATAAAAGGAACATAACGAATGATTGTGTGCAGGCAAGCAATTGTTACTATTATTTTAACTCATTATTATTAGAGATTTGTGACATGTTGGTATTGGTAATGTTAACACTACATTAACCAAACAAATTTTATATATTTTATTGTTTTGATACCTGCAAATATTACATGATATTGTGGTCCACTGTTAGTACTTAGAAAACAGGCAAGTCTTCATGACATTTGAATGTGATTTATAAATATTATTTATAACTAATGTGTCACATGAAAAATGTATTAGCTTACACATTTTACAAACATATGTCACAATCCTTTATGTTCTTTAAAAGTTCAAGAGATACAAATGGAAGTATTGCTATTATATATGTGATTAATGGTATAAATCTGTATTATATTTAATAACTAGCAATAATTATATGAAAAGACAAAACAAATCTCAAACACTGTTATAAAAAACTCAAGTAAGTAATTGTAACAGTAATATCATGTTATCAGACATAAGCAAAGATTTGAGTAATTCTACACACATCAATATGTAAGTGAGGTATATTGTCTGAGAATGAAATAATAATATCTGTTATATTTTGTTTCACATCATATTTTGTTCTTGTTAATAAATTGTTATATTGTCATAAAAATTGTCATTTGTTCCTTATCAATAGCATAAATTGTGGAAAAACAAGAAAATAGAGTAGGGGGTGCCATCATGCAGTTCCCAGCAAATGACTCATCACATTACCCATATCTATCTATATGCATAATATGAAAGATATCTGCCAATAAGTTTCCAGCACATGACAACACTATCCAACAACTTTTTAATTTTTATTTTATAATGCTGACAATACTGTCAAGACCCATATAGGCAACATTCATGAGCCATTTTAAATAGTCTTCGTCCAAAGGTCAAGACCACTCTCAAAGGAAAATGATCCAGTTGTGACTCTGTGGTACACCCAGTGCACTAATTCATTTATCACTGACCATCATATCTATTTATAGAATCTGACCATGGCCCAGAACTGCTGATGTTTGGGCAAAACATGATGCAACACCATGTGCAGACCACTAGCTGAAGCAATCCCCCAGGTTCACTGGAGATTTTCATGATTGTTGGTGATTTTTACCATATATGGCAATATTTAAAGTCAAGTCCACTCTCATATGCAAGGTCAGGACCCAAATTTACATATATCTCATCCCATAATCCAAATCTATGTATATGCATAATATAAAAGAAATCTGTCCATTAGTTTTTGACTTATAATGCTCACAGTGCTGTCAAGTGGCCCTTTTTAAGATATTCATGATTTTATGTTTTTCACCAAATATGGGAATATTCAAGGTCAAGGTCACTCTCATAGTCACGGTCATGACCCCAAATCAATAAACTGCATTCCAAAATATCCAACATTTAAAAAAAAAAAAATTAAATTAAAAAAAAAATAATTTAAATTAAATTAAATTTTAAAATTAAATTTAAAATTAAATATACCTCATTCCATAAACCATATCTATATACATGCATAACATGAAAGAAATCTGTCCATTACTCTTTGACTTATAATGCTCACAGTATATACTGTCAAGTGGCAATGATGGGGTATTCAAAGGCACAAAAAACAAGAAAAGGACAACAGGTGGCACCACCTATCTTGTGCAAAAGACAAAACTATCCAAGATCTTCCGTCAACTTGATTTTTGGACCAATCCATGCATCCCTTTTTAAGATATTCATGATTTTATGTGATTTTCACCATATATGGTAATATTCAAGGTCAAAGCCACTCTCAAAGGAAAGGTCATGACCCCAATTTTAATATACATCATCCCATAACCCATACCTATGTACATGCATAATATTAAAGAAATCTGTCAATCAGTTTTTGACTTGTGATGCTAAAAGTACTGTCAAGTGGCAATGATGGGGGTATTAAACGGCACAAAAACAAGAAAAGGATACTAGGTGGCACCGCCAGTTTCCGGTACATGACATCACTATCCAAGATCTTTGTCCAACTTGATTTTTGGATAAATCCATGAAAGATTTCTTGAGATATTTAAGAATTTGTGATTTTCCCCAAAAATGGATCTATTCAAGGTCAAGGTCACTCCTAGTTGAGGTCATGACCCCATTTTAAATAGGCTTCGTCCTCTCACCTATATATCTATAAATGTGTCAAGTTTGAAAAAGATCCTTGAAATATTTTTTGAGTTATTGTGTCCAAAAGAAATCTCTGCGGCGGCGGCGGCGGCGCAACCGTGCCTAAACCATAGTATCTCCAGACTATGTCTGGCAATACAATTAAGTTAAAATATAATGCCCCTCAGTTCATGTAAAATATTAAGACAGATAATGGATAACATGTTCAATATATATATATTCATATCTGGTATATATCCAACTGACTGCTGAAAATATTCCTGTAGCCATGATTCAATGTAATTAGCATTTAAAAATCTTTCAGTTAAATAAGGAATACTGGAAAGGGCAACATATTTAACCATTACACAAGAATAAGTTTTCCACCAAATAACAGTTACAATGTTGTCACTCTGTTAATTTTTCATAAAATCCCACAATGTAGTTTTCATTATTAATTACATAAAATATGCAGATCTTATGGAAAATCTTCTATGGTAAACATATTTTAATAATATGTTAAATATTCAAACAACTTACACAAAAACTGTCTATGTAAAAATGTCAGTCTTTTCACATTAGAATTATTCTATTTTAGTATTCAGGTGCCATTAAAAATAAAGATTGATTGAGCAAAGACAAGCAGATAACTTTTACACAGGATATTGGCCTGTGCCACATTTAATTTACAGGGTTTATGTCTTAAAGCAGGGAACTGATAGCTGCTCTTTAAAATGTTATTTTTATATTAAATTAAAAGAAAATCTAGTTTTAAATAAATGTCCTTCAACTTTTTCTGCATGTTAATACTATGATCAGAAAACATGACAAACAGTCTTGAGCTGTATATATAAGAAGGACAAGGTAAAGATAATAACATTTTTATACATTAAAGGGATGGCTATCATGTGAAATATTAATCATTAAATTAACCACCTTAATTTGCTGATTAATAATAAATTGTATGACTACCTTTCAAATCAAATATATATTGAAAGAAATGTTAATATTGATTATTTTCCTGGGTTCAGTGATGAAAATATAATAACAAGCAGGGACTGCATGCATGAGAATCTGGGGAACTTTGGGTCATTTTTTTATGTATATACAATATGGTACTTATATTAGATTTGGTTATCAGTAGAACTGTTAATAATGATCATCAGTCTTGCTTTGGTGATCGATTATCAATAAACAAGAACTGGACATCAGCAGAAATATGAACATAAATTATTGGCACAGGATTGGCAATGAATTATTAATAAAAAATTGATATATAAATATCTGAGGACAAAGAAGTCTGTAAACTTTAGTTTATGAACCACGCCTGGGAGGAAGTAGTCAGAGTTGAGAGATTAGAGAGTAACTGCACCCTCAAAGTTTCAACTGCACTTATAATTATGGTAATATACATGGAAAAACCATAAGAAACAAAAATATTTTGCAGTTACTAATATTTTCCAAAATTCAGCTGAGCGACATGACCCCTAGGTCCCTTGTTTAATTTATTCTTATTCAGTGAAACAAGAAAGCATAGCAGTGAAGGTGGTGTGAGTCTATCACATTATTGAAGGCAAATTTGAAAAGCTAAGAGAAAATGGCCCAGCTTAAATGAAACTCTGTAAATTATAGAATAATGGACATGAGCTAAAGCATATGGACTGTGTAATAAATGAAACCTTTGGCCTGAAACCATTTAGTGATGCACCAAGGGAAAAAATGGGCTTACGGTAAGTGTCATATAAAAGTTCCATTTCATAAACAAATAATGTGTGAAGGTAATTAATTTTTCAAAAGTTAAATATATGGCCATATGAGTTAAAAATTAATCCCACAAAGTTTGACCAATATTTTTAATTTTAAAAACTAGATAACTAGGCCCCACCAACTTTAAGAGATATAAACGAAATGCTACAAAGTATTTATGACTTCTTAAATCTTGTCAGTTAGCACTTTCATTAGGTCGTAATATTTTACCATATATGAATATTAGGATTAAATTCCTGAACATTTTTTTCTTTTAAAAAAATCAAAATTGTCCAAGTCTCAACAAAAAGAATTTTTAACATTAAAATTATCAGCTTTTTCTTGTATATTAGTCCTGTGTATCGAAGCGGTGGGTTCAGTGAGGGGTCTCTGTTGTTACTGTTCATCGCTGAAATTATAAGATTCATCTTGTTTAGAGTACAGGTCTGTCAACAGAATGGGGTGGGGGGGGGGGGGGGGGGGGGAGAGAGAAAGGCTCCCTGTGGTATTTATGCTGGCAGCCTGATCAAGCTCAACAAGAGAGAGGGCTTGTCCGAGTGATGGGATTACATAACAGCCTGGGGAGCATAGAGAGTTGCATTGAATGACCTAGAGTGACCTCAGTGGACTGCTTGACAATGTAAGGGAATACAACAAGAGCCTCAAAACAAATTCAATAACTAGCCTAATTTTGCAGCTTTTATTTTTCATATTTAAGATTTTAACAGATTTAATCCTTATGTGTACATGCTGTGAAAATAACATCCACAGTACTTACAGGAAAAAATTGTACCGTGGCCAAAGTTGGGCAAAATTTAAGGTACTGATTTTATATTTATGCTAATAACTTTAAAAAAATTGCAAATTTCAGATCTAATTTTCCGTATTCAATTGAATCTTGATTAAATGATGTTATATTCCTGATAAAAAGTCTCAGCCATTCTTATGTTAAGTGAGTAAATATATATCCTGATTTTTTACAAAGTGCATTATGTTTGGGCCTATAACTTTCAACAAATTATGCAATACTGACCTAAATTTTGGTATGTACATAGGAAATGTATGGAAGAATATGAATATTTACAATTACATCTAACATTATGCCAATTTTTGGATTACCTGGTAAACAAAAGTAGGGTCATGATGCTAGAAAAGACAAATACATTAAGTCTTCTAAAAAACTTCAATAGCTAGACTATTTTTTAAGCTTATACTTTCAAATTCAAAATTCATCAGATTAAATCCATATGTAAACTGGCTGTGAAAATTAAATCAAATGTACTTATAAGAAAAAACCGTGCCATGGTCAAATTAAGGCAAAATTTAAGGTACCAATTTTTTATTTTTGCTAATATTTTTAAAAATTTAACAGATTTTGATCTAATTTTGGGTATACAATTTAATTTTGATTAATTAAAGATATATTACTGGAAAAAAGTCCATAGCTTTAAAATATTTTGTGTTAAGTGATCAAATATCTTTCCTGATTTTTTACAAAATGCATTATGTTTGAGCCCATAACTTTTTTTAAATCATGTAATACAGACCTAATTTACATGTACATAGGAACTATATAGAGGAATATTTATGGTAAATATGAGGGAAAACAGGTGAGTGGTTTCGTAGTTAGGCTGTCCTGAAATGTGAAAATAGGTTTTTAATAAAAGATTGAGGTTTTTCCTTAATTTCTCAAAGGAATAAAGTTGCAAAGACCCGGTTTTTGGCTTGGTAGGAGATCTTGGGGACATCTAACATTATGCCAACAACCTTGGGAGCATACAAAGCTGCACTGAATGACCAACAGTGACCACAGTGGACTGCTTGACAATGTGAGGGAATACAACAAAGGCCTCCAAAAAAATTCAATAACTAGCCCAATTTTGCAGCTTTTATTTTCAAATTTCAGATTTTAACAGATATTATTTGTACATGCTGTGAAAATTAGATCAACAGTACTTACAGGAAAAAAACGTGCCTTGGTCAAAATTGGGCAAAATTTAAGGTACCAATTTTTTATTTTTGTTAATATTTTAAAAAATTTGAAAGATTTTGATCTAATTTTGGGTATACAATTTAATTTTGATTAATTAAAGTTATATTACTGGGAAAAAAGTCCATAGCTTTAACATGTTTTGTGTTAAGTGTTCAAATATCTTTCCTGATTTCTTACAAAATGCATTATGTTTGGGTCCATAACTTTTTTAAATTATATAATACAGACCTAATTTCTGGCATGTACATAGGAACTATATAGAGGAATATTTATGGTAAATATGAGGAAAAACAGATGAGTGGTTTTGATAATAGGCAGTCCTGAAGTGTAAAAATAGGTTTTTAATAAAAAATTGAGGTTTTTCCTTAATTTCTCAAAGGAACGAAGTTGCAAAGACCCAGTTTTCGGCTTGGTAGGAGATCTTGGGGTCATCTAACATTATGCCGAATTTTGGATTCCTAGGTCTTACGGTTTCAAAACGTGCCACATCTACGGATGGACGGACGGACAGACGGACGGACGACGGACAATGGACCACGACTATAGCTCAGATGACTTAATAGTCAGCTGAGCTAAAAACAATCTGTCAGTGTTATCAAGTTTATGTGGTATTTATTATTTCTTATAAATTAATTAAATTGATAGTGCAATCATAACCCTATTTCTTGTTAAATTTCTTCTCAAAAATCATATCAGGGAGTCTTCTTGCCATTTTGCATCAACTGATATATTGATGAATCAACATATAACTAAGCATTTTATTGCAGCTGACCTTAACAGAACTTTGTGCAATTAATTCTTCAGAGGTTTCAGCCAGATATAACCAAACCCCAAATGAAACATTTCAAATGAACCACAATAAACAACTTTAGAACACTGAAGCCTTTACAGATATTGTATTGAATGGTTGCAGCACATTTGGATACTACAGGTTTTACTTATTTGTACATGTGACTGATGGGCTGACATTTATGGACAAAATGATGAATCCCCATTTACTTTAATCTAATATCAGGTGCCCTTTATTTTTAAACCAGGACAACAAGTAGCCAAAGAGCCCCTCCTTTATTAATGTGTGAGTTAATAATATTTATTCATATTAATCATTCGTTATACAATGTTGATTCAGAAAATGTTGTTGGTCTAAAATTTCATGTTTGTTTAAAACATCCATGGATTAACCTTTCCTTAGTTGTCTCTTATGTTGTTTGCTGACATTACTCATAATATTACTCTGACCTATGTTTAAACAAGACAAACACTACCTTTTAGCATAATAATATAACAGCAAGATCAAGTCCATGTTTACCAGTGCAAGTGCAGACGTACTTTAAGGGAAACAATTGAGTTGAAGGTCCGTCACTGCTGAATTCGTTTAAGATTCACTCAACCCCTGATACAATTGAAAACCTTTTCCACAAAAGATTATAGGTTATATCCAAAATGAATAGGTTATATCACTTTGATGCTATTTAGTACACCTTGTCAATAGGTTACACTAAATGATGGAGTTATTTCATTTCTTGGGAAAAAAAAGTTACCCCACAATACTACAAAAATAAGACCCCCATAAACAATTCAAAATCCAGAGTGATGAGGAAGCCCAGGCACAAGTCAGTCCACTTTTTTTTAAGTGTAGGTTCACCAAACAGTGTGTGATAAGACAGAACTTAATTGATTCAGGACTGGATGATGCATGAAGGGTATAGATTTCCTCTAACATATTAAGCTTTGTGAAAAAAGTTTTGCAATAAATTCCTTTCAAGTCCATTTAGTTACAAAATCAAAACCAGCAGACAAAGAGGACAAAATATACAGAATTTTTTTATACCAGAGCAAATTAAAATGTAGAGAATAAATATAGTATTTAGTAACAATGTGCCGCCTCATGCTTATACTTCAAAGGTCTCTGAAAGTGTGGTCACAGAGTCACCATGTTACAGAGTGATGTTCAAGTGAACATCAGTGGTCTACAGAGTGATGTTCAAGACACCAGGCAATCATTCCCTCAGTACAATAGACATTATATTTAACAGGATGCTATTAATTCTCCAATGTTATGATCACAGCTTTGGCAACTTAATAAAGAATATTGAGACCTTTGAACACCTTTCTCACATTTTACCTTTTAGCTTCCTTTACTTGTTCACTTAAGCATTCCTCCCCCCCCCCCCCCCCAAGTGAATTTTAATCAATTTTGATTTTATGTTAGCAGTTCATTAATCTGTTTAGTCAATCAGTCTTTCAACGCAACTCCATACCTAGTAATATTTATTATATGTTTGTGTGATGTTAATAATTAAATGTTATAGGCTTTATCAGTATTATGATGGTTCAATTGCGTTTAAAATGGTAAATATCAGATTTCACCTGTATTATTTAAGTACTGCGCACGAAGTTAGTATTATGCATGCTCATGTTTGTTCTTAATTTTTTATATATACAAATGTAAATATTAAAGGCTCATATATCATATATAATGATATCACTGCGAGATTATTTATGGTATCAGTGAAACAAATTTTTCACCAAACATTTCTCACAGAAGACCATATATATGGGAAAGGTTTGGTAATACTCTAATAACTAATGGGTAATTTGCTTTCCTCAGCAACTTTTATGTGTATTTTTATTATTTTCCATGGGAATAATATGGTTTAAATTAAAGTTCTATCCCGCTGGGAAATTAAACGCTCAAATAAAAATACACAAGTATAATTAAACAGCACTTATTCAGACTTCAGTAATAGGGCCAAACTCACCTTAACAATATGTTGGCACTTTAAATGGCTGTTTGCAGAGTTACAGCCTAGAAGCGATGATATCATTAGGTGTGTGATCAATGGCTACTCATGGCCATCACAGTTGCCGCACGGCTTTCGGCAGTTGGTCCCTAGAAGCAGACGATCTCGTGAGCAGACGATCCAAACAACCGCGCAGTGGATCAGTCTACCAAATTCAGCGTTTGACAGGATTTCGTAATAAAACCGTGTGATATTATGTAAATCATTTACACTTCAATGTATATTTTTCAACTAATGAACAATTTTCATTCATTTGTAATGGTAAATTCTTGACAGAAGCCGCCCTGGATCTGGAGAAACTTTGTCAATTTGACGCAAGGCGATTGTCGTGAAGTTATCAGCTTGTACACGCGTTTCACCTATGACACTTGTATCTGTAAAGGGTCCTTGACCCGCACAAGTCACTTCGCATGGATGATGTTTACTTTTCTTTGGCTTGTACAAATAAT
Organism: Sipunculus nudus; assembly: GCA_026874595.1. Classification (NCBI taxonomy): domain Eukaryota; kingdom Metazoa; phylum Annelida; class Sipuncula; order Golfingiida; family Sipunculidae; genus Sipunculus; species Sipunculus nudus. The sequence continues at coordinate 59,189,032 of CM049307.1, forward strand.
ATTACCAAGTAGGCGCGTCAAACGTCTCGCGAAGTCGTGATAGAAGTCCAGAACGGAACTTGTATCCACTGACAACAAACATAGCTTGGCTGTTCCAGCGGTCATTTGACCCCCCTACTTACACGCATTTGACTTCGTGAGTTTTTAGGGTTGTACATAAACTGAAACTTTATTCCAAAAGAATGAAAGATTGATTCAAGCTGTATTGATTCTAATTTGTTTTGAAATTCGAACGGTTTTTTTGTTTAGCACGAATTTTAGTGGAATGAATGAATACCTGGGGTTTAAGCCCTGGGGAGGGTCGACATTTGCCACCTTGGCTCAGCAGGGGATTCCGTCACACGCGGTTTTGCCGGCGGAAGCCAAGCTTTGTTTTGAGGTGGGGCGTCCCCTGCCGGGGAAACGTAATGCTGCTCGAGCTGATCATGATCCAGCTCAGTAAACCTTCGTAGGTTTTCGCCCACACCCTATATAGTTAATATTTGTTAGCAAACCGGGTTTCTATTTCCAGCTCCCATGGAGTGTCATCTAAACTAAATATTTACACATTTAGAATTCTGATTGTGAAAGTATTAATATTATAGGCCTATTTATTTGCATGCATTGTCTTTATTATTTAACAAAGAACATCCCGGACAATTTTAATAAATGAGACAAGGCAAGGCGCAACACATCACACTTTTTTGGGCAGAGAGCTTCAAACCCAACGTTCTTGTTTAAAGCCTAGCTGTAGATGCACAGGGCTTTAATATTTTATGTAGGCCTATACATTTTTTATACGAAACCTGCGTCAGAAAAGGTGCATTAAAGTCATTTATAACAGATCTTGACATAATTTTATATGCTTTAAATTTATTTTGCAATATTAAAAAAAAAAATAAAACGCGAGGGCAGACTGCGGCTAATTAATTCAGCTGTGTAAAACAACTCATGCAGAACTAACTCTAGAGCTCTATCGTAGCGCTTCTGTATTGAATGCACAACAAAACATTGTTTATCAAAATTAACAGAACATAGTCACGGCACCGACTGACGTCTTGTTGTTCACAGAACCTGGTTAATACGCGCACGTGGCACCCCGTCTCTTCCCGCCAAACGGTATGCTTACAGCGCCACCTGCCGAGCTTTCAAACAATTACCACTGCCGTGCGTCTGCGAAAAGTTAACCTGTGAAAGTTAAGTCCAGCCTCTCAGCCCATCTTTACTCTTAGTTCGTGTTTTGTTGACTAGATCATCCTCTGCTACGGGGTATTTGTATAAGAAGGGACTCCATTCACTTTTAACCTCTTTTATGTATCTTTTTTCTCGGACGTGGCCAAAATATCATAGACAATGTCATTTTTTATATCTTTCACACCATCAAGTCTAATCATAATTTTAAAAAAAAGTCCACCAAATTTTTTCATTTCTTAAACCCGTTCTTCATGCTATAGGACTTTGGGGCAAGGTATTTTGTAGTGCACATCTTATATTTGTATATTTAAATGCGCATTTTCAAGTTGCTACTTACCTTTTGCGCCATCGCAGGTGTGAAGGGGATATGAAAGTGGGAAGGTCTCAAGGTACTGTAACTATGTAGTTCTTCATAATAACCTATTTTTGTGGAGGAGATTCTCTTTTCACAGACCACCTACATGGAATAATTTTTCATTGAATAATTTACTTAAACCAAATTGGTGATTGTAACTTATAAGTATTGCAAAATGATTAGCAGTGTATATGACTAACAGTTTTAAAAGGTGCTGGCTTTATTTGAGCCTTTTAAATGTTGTGACTTGCTTTCAAGATCTGCTTCACTGAATCATAAAAATGCATACAGCCAACTTACTGCAAAGGCTTTGTAAAAAAATATAAACCATTTGTCATGGCAACACAATATTGTTGTAAGCAGCAAGCCCTAGGAATACCATGCAAGGACTAGAATTCTGTCAATTCATGATATATTCAGTTCAAACAGTCCTTTTATGCTTTTCTCAAATGCATTCATTTTCCTTGAAGGAAATGCCTCCTTATCTAAATCATGATTAGCAGTCATAGCAAATTAAAACAGGCAAATGATTTAGCACTTGGCAAAATTTGATTAGTGAACAGCAAACGGGAATCTAGGGAAATTATCCATTGTTTAACCATATGTACAGGTAAAACAAATTTAATGTAAAATAGGGCTTGGTTTGATACCCTAAACATCTGATTGGTGAAGGGTCTGGCAATGATGAAAGAATTAACTTTCTCATCTGTATCTAGAAATGGTCTAAATTTTGTTGTAAAACATGTATTTCCACCATAAAATACAATTTCCATTCATACACATCAAGCAATACTGATATAATGTAAAAGACTATAATGTTATGTACAGACAGGTTTTATTTTTGTACGAGACTCAACTGCTGCAAAATATTTATACATGTATTTGTATATAATAAAGAGACGCTCACAAACTTGGTATTTACAAAACTTCATATTTCCTGTTTACAATTCACTCATTTGAACATATACAGATACAATAATAAAAGAACAATATAATTTTATTTCCTCCCCTTCCCTCTCTGTTTATGCTTTTTGCGTGCAAGTTTCCTACTGGCACGTTTCTTGTCCATTAGATGACTAAAGTTAGTGTGTCTTTGTTTCTTTTTCTTTTTCTTCTTCGTTTTTTCCCCCGTTTTCTCAGATCTGAAGGATAACAGAAAATGATGATAAAATAATCACATTTAAATTTGGCAAAATTATTATGACAAACATAAAGGGAAATATTAGGCCCCCCCCCAAAGGTATGGTTCTCAGGCACTTTTTTCAGAAATCAGTGCATGAGGGCAAATTTTTTTTTTTGGTACTGTCTGATAAAAATGTGTGATCAGGGAAAAGTATGGTTTTTTTACATAATTGTTTTGCTTAACAGGGAAAAGCACTACATAACGAAGGAAATCTTATCAAAATTGTATTAATTTATTATCTTGAAAGAAATGTCTGAACGGCTGGAGCTCAAAATTGGTAAGTTTCTACTGAAAATCAAAATGAAAAGTTTTGATGCGGTGAGTTAAAATTGATGCACGCAGTGCCCGAGAACCATACCTTATTTTCTTTGTCAAAATATTGTTCGACGGTTTTTGTCTTGGATCATTTAAATTTTTTTTATCAAAACATGACCATTTCCTTGGTAATGTTGCTAATTTGTGCTATGGCACTAATTGCTTCAATCATTCTTAAAGGTATGGACAATGGACTAAATTTAGTTGAGACCATATATACAGTTTCATGAACTGGAGCAAATGTGTGTATTTTTAGGCAAGATGAAAAATTTCCACATACTAAGTCTAAGCTGTTAAAGAAAAAATAATCTGCTTGTACCATGTTTTTGTCTTCCAAGAATCCATAGAACAATAATTTTTTTGTACGGCCTCATTTTGCAAGCTCATGAAATTATTATTATATAAATATATTTTATAAAAAACAGATAAGGTAAAAATATTCTTAATTCTAACTTGAACAAGCAAATTCACAGAATGTATGTCCTCCGCTTCTTCCTCTTGTTATTTTAGCTTCCTGTGATTTTCATGCTTGTCTTCTCAATATGTTTCAGTTTTTATTTCCCCCTGAAGATGTTTCCAGATGTCATAGTGCCTGTTCTTTAGTTTTCATTGTCCCCTGAAGATGTCACCACATTTCATAATGTTTTTGTGAATTGGGAGTAAAAGGGGAAATTTTTTATTGTTTTGGTGCTGGTGATAACAAATTTTCAGACAGACACTCCAAAACCAATCCCAACCAAGGTATGCATGAGGGCAATCACTGACTCCAATGTGAATGAAATTGGATAATATTTAGGAAAGTTATCACATGGAAATGAAAACCTGACAGATGGACAGGCAGAGGCATAGACAGCGAGACAGATCAAACCAAATCAATGTCCCCCACTTTTGCGGAAGGGGGGACAATAATGTATTAAATGAAGGAGTTATTACAGCCTGTTATTTGGAAGTCTACAGCCCCGTTTTCTGAAGATCTAGAACCCCCCACCCCCATGCACAAGATCTGGGACAAACGCACCAGATTTGGGAAGGAGGAAATTTTTATGTTTTACCAAATATTGGCATTTAAACCTGAACAACTTAGTGCAATTCAGTATTTCATTAATCACCCCTTCATGTAGAAAAGAATGTGAAGATTAAGCATCCCTTACTTCTCTTTGGCAGTTTCTTCCTCATCATCTTTTTCTTCCTCTTCCTCAGATTCAGCTTTGTTTTCCATCTGCTCCTTAAAGCAAAGTATATCTGGTGTATGAAAGAGTTTGCAATAATATTTAAATGGAAACTCGTTAATATGAAGAAGATAAACCATTGAATTACAATGTTCTTACTCCTTATTATATTTTGACTGACTATACACAAAATTTTAATAGGTTTTGTTTTGACACTTTTGTAAACCAACAATAATTTTGTTATCTCTGAGCTAAGAAGATATTAACAAGAGCACCGCAAATGTGCTTTATACACCCATCTTAAGTCTTATGACCCTACCTCATTAAATATGCATTAAATCTGCTTAGGAATTTTATTGAGATGAGAAACTATTGGTAAATATGTATACTGAATTATATGAAAATCCATAGGATTTTGTTAAGTAACCACGGTACCTCCAAAGTGCGGTGACTTCTGACCTCAAATAATATGTATGGATTTTGCTGGAAATCAAACTTAGGCCAGATATTTTATTGATAAACATTTCTGATGAGTTTGATCAAAATCCATCATTTTCTTCGTAAATTATCTCAGCGACACCGTAAAGTAGCCTAGTGACATGTTACCTTATTAAATATGCTTGGATTTTGCCCATAATTGAACTTGGGTGAGTTAATCAGTTGGTAAGTAATTATGGTGAGATTGGTGCAAATCCATCAAAGCCCCATAAGTTATCGCAGAGACACTAAAAGTTAACGGATGGGCTGACGGAGGGATGATGGGTATACCATAATACTCCTGTTATATGACAGGCATATAATAAAAAGGATAAAAATTTCTATTACAATAAGATCAGTTTATGTTAAAATTACAAATTTGTATACCATGAACAAAACCGTTAAAGTTCACCATTAGTTCTAAAAAGATTCAGAGGATAATGAGATACTGCCCTGAAGACCTGCCAGGCCAAATGGACTGACTGAGTGTTTTGAACATTCACAATTATTGGTATTAAATGGCAGGACTAATACAGTGAAATCTCAATAACAGAACTACCTGCAGGTGCTGCGAAATTGGTCCTGTTAGCAGGGTGGTCGTGTTAGTGGGAGGATTTTATGATGATTAACATTAGTCAAGGACCAAAATAAGTAGTCATCTAACGGGGTGGTCATGAAAGTGGGGTGGTCTTTAGGCCAGACTTCACTGTACTTCATCAAATCTTACTTCTTCCTCCTCTTCTTGGTTTTCTTCAGCATTGTTGGATCCCAGCATCATCCCTGAGCTGCCAACAAAGTCAACATCAGCAATATCTGTGATCGTCACGGTGTGGTCAGGAAGATCGTACGTCTCAGGGTCAGCTAATAAATGTTCAACTTCTGGAACACTGGGTTGATTTTCTAGCTGCTTTTTCATCTTCTCTCTTTTCTGTGGGAAATATAATTCAAGAGTCTTAAAATAAAACTCCTGTACATGATATTGGCACTACATGTTAGACAGGTCTTGTCCCAATTACACACTTTGTACAAAATGGAGACATATCTAATAAGATATCTATTATGATCCTTTCAGTTTAAGGTAATTTTCACCTCTAGAAACCCATCATATGGCAATGTTTACTCAGCCTTTGCCCACATGTCATTCTAATATTAATTTAAGTGTCCATGACATTTGTCAGGTTTACATAAAGTCCCTAAATATAGTACAGACATAGAACTGACAAAATCAATTATTATGAGTCAATTAGTACAGGGATGGAAGAGGAAGCTATAATAACTTCATAAAAGCCCTTGCTGTGAAAGAGCCTCTGTTGTGTTAAAGGTGAATGGAAAAGGGCATTAACCAATGTGTCTGACATGGTTCTAAAAAACTGGTGGAGCCAATTTTCTTAAAAATTTGCATGATGACAGGGATATACACCAGGTTGATGCTCATACTTTCATTTTTTATCAGTTACACCATGACGGTATAATACTTTTAACAGGACACAATGTTAAACAAGTGGCCAATGGGCCATGACGCTCAGCTGAACTTGAAAATATGTGTACAAAGAGTGTATTTTAAGATGTATTTGAAATATAATTAACATCAAATTTTTAATTATTCTGAGGGGTACTTCTGAGCCCCATAGCTCGGAGAATATGGGTAACAGAGATATTTTCATAAACCTCCTTTGATGTCAAGTAAGAAAATTCCAGGTTCAGCGGTTAGAAATTGTGCTATGTTAACAGTTGACAGTTTCATTGCAGGTCTAAAAAAAAACAAAACAAAAAAATATCATAAAAAATGGAAAAAATACAGGTGGCACCACCAGTCTGCAGGAAGTGATAGAACACCCCATGATCAATGTTCATGTACATAATCATGGTGATCAATGCAGTAGTTATTCAGGTACTTGAGCTTTTGTATCAAAATTTTGATTATTCTGGGGGGGGGGGGTACTTCACAGCCCCATAGCTCAAAGAATTGGTAACAGAGACTAATTTCTGGTTTCCAAGGAGATTATTTATGGACCTTCCTAGATTTGAAGTGAGAAGATTCAAGGTCCAGTGGTTACGATTTGTGCCCTGTTAACAGATGACAGTTTCATTGCAGGTCTGAAAAAAGAGAAAAAAATTCGTACAAATTGGAAAAAATACAGGTGGTTCCACCAGTCTGCAGGAAGTGATGGAACATCCAATGATCAATATTCATGCAGAGAATCATGGTGATCAATTCAGTGGTTATGCAAATACTTGAGCTTTTGTATCAAATTTTGCATTATTCTTGGGGGTACTTCGGAGCCCCATAGCTCGAAGAATATGGGTAACAGACACATAATTTCAGGTTTCCAAGGAGATTTTTCATGGACCTCCTAGGATGTCAACTTTGAAGATTCCAGATCCAGTGGTTATGATTTGTGCCCTGTTAATGGATGGCCAGACAACCAGACAGACTAAGTACAAAGGGTGATCACTATCTAGCTCAGATGACTTTCAGTCAGCTTAGCTAAAACATGCAATTTCTTGTGGGCCTATAACACACAAATATGCACACAAAATCACCATTTTTAGGTATGTATCCTACTTGGTCCATTTTAAACTTAAATTAAAAATTTCAGGAGTATCTGTCTAGGCATTGCTGAGAAAAGCTGCTAACCTTAACAGACAGACACCAGACAACAGACGGATGCTGCACCATGGCTACAGCTCACAAGTGAGCTAAAACTTACATCGCCTACACAGACAGGCTCATATACAGATATTAAAACAGTAAAAATGTTCAACCATTGACCCAGTACAGCATTAGGAGTTAAAGTAACACTGACCTCTTGTCTGACTCTCTTCTTCTCTTCTTTGAACTCCTGTAACAATTGCTCTTGTGCCTTTTTCTGTCTGGCTTTCTTCCTCTTGCTAAATCCTGTGAGATAATCACTGAAAATAAAACATTTTATCAATATAATATATATATATATATATATAGTGTAATCTGTGTAATATGACCACCATTGGGACTGACAAAAAGTGGTCTCAATTCACAGGTGGTCTTATCAGACAGGTGTGTTATAACCAGTGTGAATGTTTTCAGTTCACTCAAGGGTGGTCTTAATAGACAGGTGGTCTTAGTAGACAGGTGGTCTTAGTAATAAGGTGGTCTTTCAGACATGTTCCAATTATATATAATGGACAGAGCATCTGAAACTGCAGCACACTTGCGTGACCCTGCATGTTGGGTGTCTGTCCCAGTGAGCTGTCCACTGGTTACATGCCTGATTGTTTTGTTTTTTTTTTTTTGGAGGGGGGGGGTGCAGGATTTCAGCGGTGATCATATAATACATGCACACCACAGGCTGATACAATGGGGTGTAACCTGAGGCCAGATCACTGGGACAGGTACCCAACACATGGGGTCACTTCAGTGCTTCACAGCAGTTTCTTGCACTCTGTTTACTAGATAAATAAAGTTTTAAGTCTATGACTTTGTGCAAACTACAGTTGCTCCCCAACTTGGGCTATGAAAATTTGATGACACAATATTTGTCACCTTATAGCAATATAAAGGTCAAAGCTTTATTGTTACAACCAATAGTAGTAGCACTGATAGTAATAATATTGGAGTGCTTCATATACAGTGGTCTGACTTTCGATCTAGTGTGCTTACACTGTACACCCAAAATGTGCCATGACAGTTCGATATGTACCATAAACAAAGAGGTCAATCATACAAGTCAAGCTTAACTGATGGAATTAAAAACCTTAATATGACCAGTGATGAAAAGAATAAGAAAGTGTTACACATATAATCACAATGCCCGTTCCTATTCCCTTGGACCTGGTAGAGTGTATATTACCATAACTATGATCCAAGACCCTGACACATGAAGCAGGCCCTTCCTGCAACTGCTTGGAGGCAGAGAGGTCTCTCTAGTACACTGGAATATGTGTGTTTGCAGGGGGGAAGGGGGTGCAGGAAGGACGGCCTTTGTCATTGTAAAATCAGCAGAGATGCAAAGAATTCTCTGAAAGTTTCATTTGAACAGATAGGCTATTAAACATAGATTTAGATAAGTTTTTACCTGCAAACATGATGAGATTGGGTAGGTATTATGAATATTTTGTCATCTAAATCACAGATAAATTCTTACGCAAAGCTGTATTTTATGGCCAATATAAAAATAATCGTCAAATCCCCATTTGTCCATTAATTCTCAAGGTTTTAGAAGGTCTGTGTTGTCTACTGATAAAGTCGGAAATGATACCACATTGGCGTTTAAGAATTGACAGCCTCTCCTGCTGAAATGCCACATACAAATAGTGTAGACACTGAAGGCTTATCCGTCCAATCATACAAACTGAAAACTTAAGTGAAGGAAGTTGACATTTATTATTTAAGTTAGTACTCTTCTGTTTAAATATTAAAATTTACTTTAATTTTTTATAATCTAATATTTAAAATATATTATTATTATTATTATTATTATAAATAAACATGTAAAATATATTGTACCCTTATATGGAATAAATATTTCCCATGATAAAACTTGAAATACTCAATAATTTGTCAACTTAACAAAAAATAGAGAAAAAAGGAGTGGCCAGAGCCAATGTTGCTACATTTCCTTTTGATTGACAAGCTACCCGGCCAAACAACCTTTGTGCATTGGCCATATACCCGCATGCACAGGGCTTTGTGCATATTTATGTTGCCAGGCTGGTTAGCTGTTTAATCAAAAAGAAATGTAACAGCATTGGCTCTGGGCATTCATCTCTGGGCTTGTACCCATTGTTCTTGCAATGGATACATGGCTACAATAAAATAGTCTTTATGTCATAATAGATCTATGAAGCGGGAACAAAGTGGAAGTGTAATGACCTTGTATTTAATAGATGTCCTTCCTACAAGGGGGGGGGGGGGGGGGGTCACAAGAAGAAGCGTCCTTCCTGCAACCCCCCCCCCCCCCCACGTGACCAGTGATGCTTCAGCAACCAACTGGGGTACCTGCCCTTGGTCACAGAAAGGGGTCTACTTTGTGCGATGGTGGCCTAGGATCCTAGTTAATTAATACTAAATACTACACATTGAACATAGAAATATAGAACAGGCAGAGTAAACAAACACTCAAACAAATATTTGAAACCACTGTCGTGGTTATCTTCAATATTCTCACTTGGTATAAGTCAGTAGCAAACCTTTGCCTTTATGACCGCCTCAATATTTGTGTTTAACTGTTTGCCTTACTTGATGAAGGTTAAGAAAGCAACCCTGGAGGTAAGACCTCATCATATAAGGCAAGAGCAGATAAATTAGGGACTGCCTAAAATGTGTGCACGCATGCGTGCACGCCTACGCGCACGCAGTTTCGACTGCTTTAACAAATGCCTAAACCGCGTGCGGCCCGATTTGTGGACAACAACATCTGGACAGAAAATAGTTATTTTTTTTTTTGGGGGGGGGGGGGGGGAGAGGGGGGGTTTGTTAATTTGTCTGAGGGAACTTTATATAATTTATGCGGGGAATAACATGAATATTTTTTTTACTTTTAATATGAAGATTACAGCTGTACATCACAAGCATGAAGGATAGCCGCGAGGCGGGGAGTAACGGCGACGTAACACTGCATGGTGCAACAGGTTTACTTGGGGGAAAAAAGCTGTTGAGGAGTCCATTTTTTAAATTGAATGGCAAAGAGGGCGGACGGAAAGATAAATATGTAACAATTATGTTTGAAAATGACTATACTTGGAGGCAATGATCCAGTAAGTATATGCGTTGCAAATATCGTTTTGTAATAACATACTACGTATTATTTACCCCATTAATAATTTATTATGACACCTTGTGTCTTCTTTATTACTCACAAAGTTCCATGGCTTTTTACAACTTCAACGTCATGCATTCAATACTTGTAGAATAAAAGATGTAAAAACTAAAAGACAAACATTACCATTTTGAAAGTGCCTGTTTATAGTTAAAAGCAATGGCCCAATTTATATATCTATTAATAATAGCCTACCGATTTTGACAGGAATATATATATATATATATATATATATATATATATATATATATATATATATATATATATTAATAAAGTGACCTGCAAAATAACTGAACTGTAATATATTGCTTAATTAAAATGTAAAAATTTATATATAAAATTAGCTTAATCTGGGATAGTGATCTTAGATTTTACACTTATAAAAAGTTTTAGTTATTGTTTCCATTTGGGTACAACTAACTGACGGTATATCTGAAATGGTTCAATGTGACAGTTGTGATAAATGGTTTCTTTTTTCATGTAATCTTGGATATCTAGAACTTAGTAGAAATGGTGGATTTGTCACATATGTAAATAGGGTAAAATGTTATAAGAATATATATTTCACATTCAAGTTCTTGGTTGTTACATTTTTATTTTTAAAGCCATATTAATTATTCTAGAATGGCTAGTGTTTTAGTTGGATTGGTATACTTGGTATATGTCTCAGTAACTTGTTTTTCATAATATATTTCACTTTGTGCTTATTTTTTGCCTGTTATAACAGTAATGATATTCTGTACATATTTATTGTATCACATATCTCTGTATATGTTGTGTTTGTTGTGAATAATTTTGTTGTAACCAGTATGTGGCTTCAGTTCACTTCCTCAGAATAAAGACAACCAAGAAATATTATTAGTGATAACTGAATTCTCAATATGAATTTAATAATCAAATTCGGTCTTTTATTATAATTTAAATCAAATGACTAATAATAGTTAATTCTTTTATAATTTCTCACATATGAACAGTGAAAAAATATTCATGATGAATACTGTTTATGTTAATACCCACATAAATTATATGAATATAATATAAACATAAATCATATGTATATAATAATAATAAGTTAAATCAGACAAATTATCAAAACACATCCCACAATAACTTTTTTCAGGTCAGATGTTGTCCACAAAATCCGGCCGCACACGATTTAGGCACTTGCTAAGGCAGTCCCAACTGCGTGCACGCCTATGTGCACGCAGGCGTTCACGCGTTTTAGGCAGTCCCGATAAATTACTCTACACTGGAAGTCAGACCCCTGTCGCATAAGCACTCCATTATTTAGTAGTAGTATTAGTCGGAACTAGTATACATGCAGTGAATCAACAGTGTTCTGGTGTGGCTGGAGTAGTTATGCCAAAGGGAAAATACTCTTCCACATTCCGAGGGAGTGACAAAGACATAAGTGGGCGCATTGATACCCCGTATCGATAAATTGACCATCGTGACACACTCACAGTTGACCATGCCTGCTGGGCGATAATAGGACATCTCTCATGGAAACTCGCTTTTCTTTATTTAATTTTTTCACTTACGTGCGTGCTTGTTCATCAAAAATGAGATGTCTCTTGGTCTGTCTGTTTTTCGGCCGTTTCTGCTTCTTGGAGCCTGGTATGTCTTTTTTAAATGGTTTTCCCATCTTGTGAAAAGAGTATGAGCGAGCCTGAAACTACGAAATAACTCGCCTTTTTTTGTAGAAAAATATAATGGCCATTATTTAACGAATGTACCAGTTAGAACCCGAGCAGTGCGTTTTCAATTGTATTATTTATAATATATATATATATATATATATATATATATATATATATATATATATATATATATATATATATATATATATATATATATTCTTGGTCACAAAACTGTGTCCTATACGAGACTTGGATTTTATTTACGAAACATGGATATACGGTCATTCAAAGGTTTCTGAAAAAAAATTGCATTTGAGCACAGTGCAAAAATAATGATAAAATTTTGTAACTTGAAGTAATTCTTTTACACGACGAATTTACATAAATATAAGCGTGGAAGACTAATCTAAGTATATAACCTTTCTTACGATTTACTTATCTAAGTAAACTTTAAACAAACAAAAAGTTAAACATATTTCCTTTTTCCTTATCGATTTGCTTCTAGCTTATCATACAACAAGTTTGGCCATGGAAATATTGAACGCTCAATATCGATTACGAATTTTTGAGTTACAACCACATCTCTGTTCTTAACAGCATCAGGATAAAACGTTGTTAAGGCAAACAAATATACAATAAAGTTTTGGTATCTCAGGCACTGTGCACGTCAAGTTTTATCTCTCGTACACAAAAATTATTTTCAGGTTAAAAATTAACCTATTTAGAGCTCCAACCGCTGGGACATTTCTCTTTCTCTCTCTAAAAAACAAAAACAATAAAATTTCCATTAGTTATGATGTGCTCTTCTTCAAAGCAATTTTCATTTTACGCACATGACCACGTGGGACAGTTCATCTTAGGCAACAGGTTAGCTCCTAGTGCGCGCCGTGGCGCAGGGGTGGGTTTAGGGGGACGGATGCAGGGGCGCGGACCTCTTTTTGTTGACCCACAAAATTGAGAAATAGAAGAATACGCACTTAAAATCCCCACATTCCACCATTACAGTTTATTTTTCGCTTTAAATCTACAGTGAAGGGCAATTCCCTCCTTTATATTCGATACATCCGTTGGCGCTTGCGCCTTGCCGGCCGATAGATAATAGTTTGGTAGAGTCGCCGTATATATATATATATATATATATATATATATATATATATATATTTATATATATATATATATATATATATATATATATTTATATATATATATATATATATATATATATTTATATATATATATATATACATGCATCCCCCGTATTTTAAATTTCTTTGTCCACCTTGGCCTTCGTGTGAACTTTTTCTCGTCCTCTTGGTTTGTGCGCGCATGCCTTTTCATTTTATCTAATACCAATAATTATATAAATGTACTCCTCCACGGAATGCATACTTATATACTTTCTAATTAAAAAAAAAAACAAAAAAAATCTTCTTTCTGGTTTACTGGGGTGGGAATCAGGCCCTGAAAATTTGAATCAAAGTGCCGTAATTTAAATGTCATCGTCCAATGCATAGACATACGTATTTTTGTTCATACCTTTAGCCCACTGGGATCAGTACTTTGTTTTTGCCATCCAGTTTCGCAAATTCTTCATGTATAACAAATGCTATTTCAATGCTACCCTGGAGAATACTTAAACTGATATCACAATCCCTTGAAAACAAGATGCGAGACACACCCGAAAAGAAACAATATGTATATATGCGGGTATTTCTGTTGAAAATGGTTAGTGGAGTGTCAATAAATCGATTTTATCGATGATTAAATCGATTGCATTTTGGATAATCGATGTATGCACATTCAAAGTTTTATTATCCCGATAAAATATTCTTAATCCTTTATGTACACATATAAGAAAGACAGCGAACAACATTAAAACTTAGCCTGCGCAATAAGTGTGTCATGTCAATATTTCAGGTAAATTCTGTACGACATATATCATTCACGATTACATAAATAATACATATAATAACCGATTAATAATCAATCATCGGTCGTTTTATATCTTTCGTTCATCGCATATCATTTCACAACCCATTTCTAATGGTGTATGGGTTTAAAGGGTGCTGCTCACGGCGCCTGTAATATAAGACTGGGTAAAGATGACGGATTCAGCTGTACCACGTATAAAATAGGTAAAGGCAACACAAAAGAATATATATATATATATATATATATATATATATATATATATATATATATATATATATATATATATATATGAAGGAATTATGCATTGGACATAACTATGTTTAAATGTTGGAGGCGTAATTAAAGCATATCGCTCTCATGTTTATAAAATAAGCAAACAGTAAGTTATATATAGGTCTGGTCTATATAAAAAGGTAAGAATCGTTTGCTCATTGCATATTATTTAATAATACCAGGGAGGGAAGTTGTAGAACAACTAATACTTTTCTTGCCACACACCAGGAAATCTGTGAAACCAAAACAATGGCCTTCATATCAAGGGTCATGAATGACACAACACATCCCCTACATTCAGAGTTCCCTTTTTTACCTTCAGCTAAACGCCTAGATACGATATTCTGCAGAACAACTCGTTTTAAAAAGTCTCTCGTGCCATATAGTATTAAATTTTTTAACTCGCAACTCTCTTAGATATTTCATGTTTTGAACTTTGTGTTTTACCTGCAGAATTATCTGTTTTATCATTTTACATGCTTATTTTTACATGCATAGTCAATATGTGTTATTTTTTATGTATTTTATGGATCTGTCTATTTACTTATTTAGTTTTATGTAATGAATTGCAAGTCAACGACAAATTTCTGGAACTGAAGGCTAATAAATGTTATCTTATCTTATCTTATATTGTGAAGACACAGTTGAAACGAAGGGGTAAAAAAGTGCTTTTCATAGTTTCCGTATTGGCATGCATAAACATGCATAATTATTATAGTCCAATCTCTAGTTCTGTGGGAAATGGGTGCGACACTTTTACGTGGTGCGAAACAGATGCACAAGAATGACGTGAATGGTGAGACTAAGTCCTGGAGATCGTTGAAACTTTATATCATCTGAATAAAGGTCCCATCAAGCACAGCCACCATGACGAAAGACCTTTTTTCGACCGCTAGGAAGGGGGAAAAATTGAAGGATACATCTTGAATTTCCGTAATTTCTTCAAGTGTTCCAAAATGATTTAACTAAAAAATCATCTTAATAGAGCACACATTTTACTTTGCTTTTCTCGAGGCAGTTAAAACCAAAAGTACCGTTAATATCACTCCCCCTTCAATTCAGGGCTAACAAGTACACATGAACATCTCACCTTATATTCCTGTATAAACATGTACCTTAATTTCAAGGGGTGACAAAATAAGATAAAGGTGTAAACAATGGAGGGCACACTATATATATATATAAAACCAAAACAAACACATATTTACCCAGATAGAAAAGTGCTTTGGATCAATATATATATATATATATATATATATATATATATATATATATTATCCCTGACTGGACAGAGAGGGAAGTTGAACTAGAGGCCAATGGATCTCGACGCTCAGCTAATTTGTCTATAAGGATATGTTAATGAGCTTTTTGTCAAAATAGGGGTCCAGTGATCAGTTTAAAGCCAACCTGTCTACCCAAACTGGAGTTATCACCCATTGACTAATTGGTGAATGGATGATCCCTGTGATTTTTACCTTTGACCTTGTCACCCCAAAATCAAAAGGAACCTTCCCCTATTGGCTGGTGTCCCACATGGGAGACGGAAGGTTTAGGATGAAAAGTTTGGCTTAAAATTCATCCTGTGGGTCCTGTGACCTTGCCCTTTGACCTCATGACCCAAAAATCAATAGAGTTCTTACATTAGAGGTGGGCCATATATGACTGAAGTTTGAAATCCATATTTCAATCCAAACTGAAGTTATCATCAGGAAACATATTTGACAGACATACAGAAAGACAAACAGACAAACATATGGACAGCTAGGGTGATTAATATATAAGGCATCTACTAATTCAAGTAGGGCCCTAATAAATACACAAGGTTTCAGGACACAGATGAAACCACAGCTGTGAATCTGATATCAATATAATTTTGCAGTCACAAAATAAAGGAAGAATAATGAAAAAATAGAAAAATACAGGTGGTGCCACCAGTCTTCAGGAACTGAAGAAACTAGTCATGATCAATATTCAAAGCAAGATTCATGGCAATGTGTGCATTATTTATCAAGATACTGGAGGTTTTGTATCAAATGTTTAATTATTCTTGGGGGTACTTGCACGTAGCCCCATAGCTTGGAGGATAAAGGTCACAGTGACCTAATTTCAGGTATCCAAGGAGATTTTTTATTGACCTTCCTGGATGTACACTTAGAAGTGCCAATGGACAAAGCCCCATACCTGTACCTAAGTTGACTTTCAGTCTACTGAGCTAATAAAACTCATACAAGTCAGTGCAGATTTATCATTTTGGAAAAGTCTGAGTCCATTATGTATGAAATTCCATTAGGAAATCTGGACTGTGCTTTGAAGTTTAAGAGTAAAATTCTGATGTTTCCATATTAAGTGTACTGCAGCAACCACAAAATTGAATACATGGAAGAAATACGAGAAATGATATCATTGTGATAATATATCCACAATGTTTAAGGAGACTTTTAAAAGATTTTTCACATTCAGTGAATCACCAGTTGTGGAAGAAGTGGCAGTTTATGATATCTGTAAGTTCCTGGTCTTTGATTCATTTTATTCCACTCAGCTGAATTTGTAAAATAGTAACTTTTAAACAAAATTTGTGAATATACAGTGAGACCTGTGTTAAAAGGCCACCTGTGGGACTGGCCAAAAGTGGTCTTAATTTACAGGTGGTCTTAGTAGACAGGTCAGTTATAACAAGTGTGAATTCTTATAGTTCACTCAAGAGTGGTCTTAATAAAGAGGCGATCTTACTAGGCAGGTGGCCTGTCGGACAGGTTCTACTGCAGGCCAAACTTAGTCTGACTTACAGTTTAACCATTGTCTTAAGTGACAACATTAAAAATATATATTTAAATGTATCCAACATATATTCAGGAAAAATCTAAAGGTATAGAGACAGGCAAAAGAAGAAGACCTACTTGCACATTTTTTACATATTTTATTCCATCTCATATACAAATTGTGGCATCCAGTGGAAGATTTGGCAAGCATGAGCGTACTGAAAACTTAACTTTAACATAAAGCCATATATTTCTCACAATTTATGGCAGCTAATACAGGTGGAAAAATTATGGTAATTTCATAGACATATACAGCTGGGCTGCTTGTACCACATGTGTATATTTGTTATCATTGATGGGTTATGGTAACAGTCATGATGTCACATGACACCAAACATATATTGTTGCAAAATTCTTATAATAATTTTAAACACTATTAAAATTACCATGTGTTCTGATATCCAAGTGAACCTTTGGGATTCCTTTTAAGGAGTTACTCTGCAACTTTTTCAAAAACACTTTTGATGAGCTCCAGAACTCTATGCAGAGAAATATTCATATGCCCATTTATAAATAGGAGAAAGGAAAGAAAAATTTGCATTTATATATTAACAGCCACCTGAAATACCACCTGATAAGTAAAACAAACTGTGATTTGTACAGCTGTTCCTTGATATATTTGCATTTAGTTTGGCACCGAGATCACCAAAGAATGCTCCTCGCACCTTCTACCACAGAGGACAGTACTGAGACATACACAGGTACAAACGAATGTATACTGGAAACGGCATGATACATATTTAACAAACATTCTACAATGTGGAGTAGTGAAAAATTTGTTCTTTTTCAATAACAGATTCTCTAATAGGATCAATTACAAAAATTGCTGCTAGCTCTTCAACACTAGTAATATCAGAAACAATTTATTCCACTTGTCCTTGATTAACAATAAACAGCTTTACAAAAAACAGTAATGTGACCGCAAATATTATTTTGTTAATACTGGCTGAAGGAAAGGCAATGTATTTCTATCCAATCGCATTTTCTAAACTTCACCTTTGAACAGGTGAATCCCTGATCTGACATAAGTAAATGCAACAACTGCACCTTGAGACTTCTGAAGCCATATGCAGTTATCATTCATCTTACCATGATTTGCACATCACTCCATGGGGATAAAAAGAACTGGTAGTAACAGATTAAAGCAACTCGGCTAGCAGGCCTTGTGCAGCCCAAATTTAATACCATCTGATCATGACACACAAAAACTTGCTGTCATCTTATTAATTTACTAAATGTAAGTAATACAGTATTTACTGCCTTCATATTAACAAAGGCCTTGTGAAGCCCAAATCTAATACCAATTAATAAAGACAAACAAAAACTTGCTGTCTTCTTAATTTACTAGTGAAAGTTAAAGATTGTTTACTTTCTAAATATTAACACAGATAAAAGGTATTTCATGTACTAAGTGCCTGCCTTAAATCAGTTGCTTTGTTTAATATTACTTAGCTAATGGAGCTAGGAGCTAAAATCAGTGTTGAGCCCATTCACCAGTCCCATCTATGTGATCTTGAATATTAGCTTGTATTTACACATCACTGTTACATATTGCTCTTGCCTCATTAATTTAATCATGGAAGGATATTGTTTTTAATTTTTGTTTTGCTTAGGTTGCCGCCCACTCAGCCTATGTAAATCTGGCACTGTCCCAGGCCAGATGATATATTTTTTTTTCAGGTATGGGATTAATACTCTACCAGCTGTCAGCCGAGTGGTCCAGCACAAAAATGTTATCAACTTGTCTTTGCCTCAAGACTCTACCTCTCCATGAAATATCTTTAATATCCCTACATAACAAAGAGTTAACCGACCAATGTAAATAGTTAAACAAACTGACTGAGGTGAATACATAACCTCCCTCTCATAACTCTATTCTCTGTAACTTTGTCATACTGGAAACATTAAGCATTACTCAAAGTCCAAAGAAAGAAACATGATTAAAAAAAAACAGATGAATATTGCAATGATTCACCAAGTCTGTAAAAACTGGCTATGAGTTGTATAACAGTCTCCAAGGAACGAAGCACAAAGCATAGCACAAAGCATAGTATAATCTTCAAATCAGAGGCCAACAGATAGCCTTCAGTTATTGTTTGTGTAAAATGCCTTAGTTGGCCATATAATAATACAAATTCATTCAATACTGATTGGTATACTATCAATAAATGTACAGAATTGTATTGCTTGATGGTGACTTTTGAGACCATGGAAAATGAAGTCTTATTGATACAATGATTAAAATATATCAGGTGAAATAAACATTGTGTAACCATCAAGCCACTAACAAAAGTACTGAAAATCTTTGTTACCAAATATTAAAATAAGCAGCTTAGGCCAAAAAATAAATAAAAGGTATAGTTTTCAGGCACTGTGTCAATTTTATCCCCCCGCATAAAAATTTTTTATTTGATTCTCTTTCTTTCAAGATGATAAATAATACAATTTCATGTAGTGTTTATGCCTGTTTAGCAAAACAATTATGTTATTTTCATGCTTGTCCCTGATCATATGACATTTTTATCGAAACATACAAAAAAAGGTAAAAAATTAAATACCGACCGCACAAATATTTGAAAAATATTCTCTGAGAACCATACCTTTTTTTGGCCTTAGAATGTTTAATATTACTAAGATACTGACTGTTATAGAAGCTAAGAAAGTGTTTATATTTAAGAAAATCGATCATACTGACTTTTACCAGAGTTGTACACTACAATACAACGAAAATATTATATCCTGTTATGCTTTCACAAGATATCAGTACAACATACATTCTGACATAAACTTTACATTGTAAATGAGAGCTCTGTACAATTATAGTACACAGGTGATAAAATCAAGATATGATCAAGTTTGAATGAGCAAAATCACAACCTCTTATATATACAAGCACCAGCAATGCAGTAATAGTCCATATGTAAAATGAGGGCAAATGTATTCTAGCAGAGTTGCAAAGTGGTACTGGGAGATATTTCTGTGTGATACAAAATTAAAATGTCATGACAACTGGCAGTGTTTATCAAACCTGTGTCAATGAAAATATATGAAATATGTTTTGAAAATTAAATGGTGCCTTGCACTATGGAAATGAAAATATACTTCTTGTAATGGCAATATCACCAACAGGTATTTATTTTGTTTCATGTATTACACATTGTACATGATAAATAAGATTGTAGCATTCTTAATTACTAAATAGTTGATAGATTATACACAAAGTTAATTAAAATAATAGCAATCAGTAAGGCTGCAATATTGGGAGATATTGTGACCTGGGCAGGGAAGGTACTTCTATATGCAGAAACTTTGTTACACATTCAGACAACCCTAATTACACATTGGGTATGCAAAAGTTTGAAACAACAAAATGGTGAAACACTGTTTTTTTTCATGAAAATACAAACAAGGTAGTTGTAAACATCATTTGCCCTGCAAACAATATTGAATTGTAGAAATGTCCAACATTATAGCATCACCATTTGGTTATTGTAGTTATATGCCTAAAATCCTGTTTATTGGTGTAGTAGTGATAGGAGCACTAAGTTTATACAGCCAAATTCATTAGAAGCATTCCTCGAGTAAAAACTAAGGATTTCCAGTACTTAAATATGTCAACTTATAAATACAAATTTATGTTGATATTTATCACTGAGTGTGATTCTAATTCAGCCAATGATAATTAGGCATGTTTACACATGCATCCCATAATGTTATTAGAATTATTACTATGCATCTTTGTTATTTGAAATATATTCCTATGTATTATGTCTTAATGGTTTTCAGTACTAAAGATAGCCATGAAAATGGCTCGCAAATAAATTGATGGGGCTTGGGACATTAAATATCAATGTTTGTGTGGCAAACTTCTGCCATTCCAAAAGTGGAATGGGATAATTACTACCAATCAGGTCCTCTTGCCTAATATGCATTACCCGTTTAAGATCTGCAATGTCATAGCTAAGATCGAAATGACACACCAGTCAATGAATAGTGTGTCAAATGCAGGTGTATATACAAATCATGCCTACAGCATACGAGTGCTTCTTGGTTCGAGATCATGAGCACCGTGATGACCAAAAAGTCTGCAATATTTCTATGATAAGTACCCTGTACCTGTGATGAATTATATATCTGTCACCAAATACAAAATTAAAAGTTTATTTAAAATACACACAGTAAAACAATAAACTACAGTTCTTAAAGAAGTAGTGTCAGTTTAACTGTTGAAGGTGAAAACACTGACTCAATACTGACATTTCATGAAAATACATCAGTGAAAGAGATATAAACACATATTCTTTCCTCACTTTACTGTGAAAATTCTAAGGCCAGAAATAAAGGTATAGTGCTCAAGCACCGGCTGTGTCATTTTTAACCCCCACATAAAAATTTTTTATATTTTTTTCATCTTTCAGTAAGATAAAAATTATAAAATAATACAATTTTGATCAGATTTCCTTTGTTATGTAGTGCTTTTACCTGTTTAGCAAAAAAAATCTGTTATTTTCATGCTTTTCCCTGATCATATGACATTTTTATTGAAACAAATGAAAAAAAAGGAAAAAAAATTGCCCTCCCGCACTGATTTTTAAAAAAAAAGTGCCTGAGAACCATATGTTTTTTTTTTTTGCCTAATACATCTCCCTCTCATGAGAAGGCCTGGTATCCAATACAAATATCAAAACAAAACAAAGGAAGAATTATAAAATGTTCTTATTTACCTTTTATCAGCCCAAACTTTTAATGCCTTGAGACTTAAATGCAAATCACTATAAGCTATCAAGTACAGTGCCCAACGGATCAACATCCGAGGGGTCCTGCCATATAATGAACTGACAGCTAGATATCCACCAAGTAGGCCTAGCTTTCTTTCCAAATGCAAGTATCATACCATCAGGATAGCCACACTGGTATATTATTTTCATAGGACCTTCACACTTATGAGCAATTCAAGTATTTTATTTAAGTTGTCAGATGCATGTACGCTGTTATATATCAATCTTATCTAATCATCAACATTCAACAATAATTCATGTACCTTTTCATTGTCTGCATACACACTGGTACAAATTAAGTCACAGCTGAAAGCTATATGATCTGAAGATCAAACCTCACCTAACAATCTCCCCAGTTTAGCGACCACCTCAAAATAACAACCACTTGATCAAGGTCCCGATTCTTTTTGCTCTTTATATAAGACCTCGCTTAGATGACCATCTTAAAAATGTGACCACCTTGTCAAGGTCCCACTGATGATCATAATTTTATGGTTTTACTTTATTTTAATATTTTAGTATACTGTAATATATCATACATATTATATTCACAAGGCACAAGAACCTTGAAATGCCTTTCAGTGTGAAATGACAGAGATTTGTTCAGACTGATAAAATACCTCACACAACAACCTGATAATAGACAATAATTCCCTAGTAGTGTTTCTTGGATCAAACATTACTGAAAATAATGAGTGATTTCATACTTGTCACAAATGCACAATACATCATATCAAAGGCTGATACAGTCAAACTATATAGGTTCATTAATGCTGTGAAATTAAAATTGTTAATGTTATGTAATGTTTCACAAATTGCCTTGAAATGGTTTTAAATCCATTTTTAATGCAAAAAATACAGTCATCCCTCTGTTTCAAGGTTCAATCATTAATCCCCATAAATGGGAAATGTAATTACAGCATTGTTTATAATATAACAATGCATGTCAAAACAGACTTCTGCAGATACAAAGAAACCATTTAGTCATGTTTAAATATCTAGGCGTTATTTTCATACAATATCTATGCCCATCAAAACACATTCATGAAGCTAACAGGTCTTGTGTGAAAATGAACATATATATTTGATAACCAAAAAATTTAACATTCAAATCACTGCTAAAGATTGTAAGTATAACCAATATTTCTGTATATTCATACTTCAACTCTCATTACATGAAATGTGTAGATTCAGAGAAATATTGCTGGTTTTAAATTGTGTAGTTTTAAAAAGCATTTTGTGGCATCATTGGACATGTTATGCTCCTAACACGGTTGTAATACACAGTAGTCATCCTGGATATCATCTTGTGTAATCACTGTACAGCAAGAGTTTTGGGTTCAAACACCAGAGGGCGCACAGAGCAAAGAGTTGTAATTGAACCAATGAGAATGTGGTATCGAATTTTGTATCCAGCTCCACATTTTAAACATTCAAACAAAAAATCAAAGTATCTATAGACATGCAGGGTAAGATGTTTGACTTTGGAGCTAATGGTCTTCAGTTGATTCACTGCCCACTCCCTAAAGGCAAAATGGTTAAACCCAAATTGATTTTCAGAGATTGCTCTAAAACCTCAAGCATATGTAAGAGCAGGTTAGGACTTCTAGATTATTCCTAGCTTCTGCACGAGAGCATGAGAAACATTAAACCAAGAGGGCTTAACAATCATATGTCATTCTTCACATATGGTTACCTCTTTCTTAATTCAATACGGTGCCACCACAAGCGAGAGAAATGTTGCTGGAAAGAAATCTATAAGTCAGCACGGCCATAAAAATATCTTTACCAGTACTTAAAATACCCTAATACAGCATGTGTCTAGTATAAATGTACTTCTATTTGTGTATGTATTAATACCATCTAGAAAATATTATTCATACAGTTGAAAAAAATACAAAGCTATATATTATACAAAACTAGGTATTTTAATCTGAATATAAGACTTGCAATATGGTACATCTGTCATGGTAAAAATAACACAGAGGATAAAAAGAGTCTAGTGTCATTCATTTATATATTATGAATGGATTAAAATAAAACTCTGGATATAATGTTAAAGGTGCCCATTCACCTACCTTTTGAAAAAGAATTTATGTGATTTCTGGCTTCCTCTGTTTACATATTAATGATCTAAGGGTATTTTTGGTTTTTGAAAGTTCTTATAATGCATTTGTGAAGGATGTATAAACTTGTTTATCAACAACATGTTTGTAAACACAGTAATGTTGACAAACGGGGAAAACCTGTAACCTAAGGTGGTAGGTTGCATATATACAGAGGTAGAAAGGTCACTGGTTACAAAATGTCATTTGCAAAGCTCTGGCTTATCTGACTTGCTGCCAGATGCCCTTGTTGACTTTGTTTTGGTTATTTGGCAGGCCCCCACTTATTATAAACATGTTTATATAAACAAAACAAGCAGCCTGCGTGCGGTGATATTCATATTTTCTGGCCTATTTTTATAAAAGCTCAAAGGGATTACCTTTAGTTGATTAAGGTCAGATAGGTGATTGGGCCCCTTTACTGAAACTTGGATGCACTGGCCACATGAGCTTTTGATAACTATCCATGCATTTGTAAAACAAAAACATTAGCTGACATATAAAGGTTTATAAATGTACATCATGTAAGAAAACACTACATGATGGCTCAAACAACACAAACCAAGCATCAGACAGAGGATTTGTCTTTATGATGTCAGAACATCTTTATAATATACTTTCTTTATTAGCTACATTCAAATCAAGGAACTGACACCAAAACAGTCAATATTTCTGCAAAATGAGAATCTTTGTGACCATGAACACAAATGGAATGTTTAGCATAAACAAGATTGCTTCCTATAAATACTCACCTCAGGTTCAAACTATAAACTAATGGCTTCAAAAATATTTGCTTCATGTGTGCATGAATATATGCTTAATTTGGTGAGCTCCAGCAGGACTTCTATAAATATGGTAAAGATAATTTCCAATGTTGCAGATAATCTATACTTTCACATACAGTTACACAGTATTTGGCAAATTTGTGCACTCAAAAATGATCTACTATCTCCAAATAATGTTCACACTGTAATACTGATAAAAAGTTACCGCTACAGCATCGCTGACAGTAAAGCACCGCAGCATGTGGTAAGGTACACTTGACAATATAGGGGCTCTGTTAATGTAGGTATGCATGAATATAATTACACCAATTAAGTGTTAATTTCTTTCATGATTTTGAATCATACAATCT
The DNA here is from genome assembly GCA_026874595.1 of Sipunculus nudus. Classification (NCBI taxonomy): domain Eukaryota; kingdom Metazoa; phylum Annelida; class Sipuncula; order Golfingiida; family Sipunculidae; genus Sipunculus; species Sipunculus nudus. Next base: position 59,214,184 of record CM049307.1, read on the forward strand.
TCAAACCCATCTATCATCAAATACTTTCAAAAGTTCAAATGTCATGACTCATGACCTTCTATTTCTTTACTGAATTTATATTATAACCAGGGTTCTCTGCTAAACTTGTCTGCGAAGAGCTAGCTGTAGTGCTGTAAAAATGTAATTCCGTATTTCCTTGGTCATCTGTAATTATTCAGACCATCAAATTATAGCGTTCACAGATATATTATTGTGCACCTTATTATCCAGTAAAGCATATCAGCATTCCCTGTTTATAATTTTATCAATTCTTCAAATGATACATATGACCATATGCCATAATAACCCTCTACCAGGAGCTCGTATGGTCTTGGTGTGGCAAACAGAGTCAGCATGTCCTGTACCGGTAATTTTTGTCAGGAATTTCATGTAAGCAGAAGCGATAATGGTGCCAAAAATGATGAATATGTTTCCTAGAACATGTTCTGTCCCATATGGCCAAAAAACATAAATTTCATGAGCTGCCAAGCATTATTTTTTCTGTAGCTACTCAGGCAGTACTCAAATGGAAGTATGTTACTCATCTGTACTCATCAGAAAGAGGTATATAATAGGAGTATATGATTAAATTACCGGTACAGGACATTCTGACTCTGTTTGCCACACCAAGACCATACGAGCTCCTGGTAGAGGGTTATTATGGCATATGGTCATATGTATCATTTGAAGAAGTGATAAAATAATAAACAGGGTATGATCTATTATAGTTGGAGATCAAGATTAATTTCTCTTTCAGTGTCTCTGTGAAGATGTAGTTTAGCAGTGGTTTTATTTTTGACAGACATTTTTCACAGGAATGTACTTATTTTTTAGATAATATATTTATTTTGCATGATAGAGGAAGACCTTATGTATAAAAAATAAGGGCTCTACTTGGAATAATATCTTTTTGATAGGAAACAGCGAAATTTCTGTTTATGATAGTAACAAATTATGCTACATTATGAATGTGATTGTTGAAAATCAAATACTATAGCAATTAAGACCATACCATTTTAGCACCCCCTATGAACTAAACATTTACATTTAGTTCACATACAACCCTTATTTTTTGTACATGTATAGACCTCTTTAATATAGCGATTTTAATGTTCACAGTATGATTGTGAAAAGGGCCTCAAGAAAACACCTGCTACACTAAAACTGTACTACCGTAAAATCTCCACTTAAAACCGCGGTTTAATCAAGAAATTCAAAATCTTGAAATCAGGTTGATTTCCTGAAAACACTGTGCGGTTTATACTAGAAGGGTTTCCTGAATATCTTCCTAACAGACATCGTTTTGGGGCCGGCGAGTGGGCGATAATATTGCAACTTTCGTAGGCCGTTCTTAGCAGCAGTCTCGCATGCATGGGAGCCGTGTATAAAAGTATTATTTACGATTATTTGTTATTTATAAATTAAATATTGCTGATTAGTTTTCGTGTGATATATAACTCGTTATAAAATTTTGGTAATTGTCGCCAAATAATACGTTTACAACAACCCTGCTGTAACACACAGCGGCCCACTTCGTTGGGCATGGTCAAGCAAAATGAAATAAAAGCCTACTTTAAACCCATTTGCGGCATTATTTAGCAATGATTATTTGTTTAAAACGTAAAATGAATAAAAAGCTGACATCCTAAAGAGTCACACAATGGCAGACGATCGTTTTAAAATCAAGTTTGAGTGCCGCCATGTGCTGAAACGCCCTGGTATTCTGCTAAGAATATTTTGAACGGCTGTACGCGGTGGGTGGTAAACAGAACAGCCACCTATTTCGTCCCAGCGTGCCTTGCGTGAACACTGCCTTGACAAAATGGCTCCCACACGGAAACTTTCTTCAGGAAAAAACTTGCTTACCCCGACTGGCCACTTTAATTTTACCTTAAAATCACTCGTTATCAAGCGTCATGTTTCCTATACGTGCGTATCTCGACAAGGTAACTTCAGTTACTTTGATATTTAGTTAAATTGACCAGCGATGTTTTCAAACGCGCCAGCAAATTGTGACATGGAGCGATGTCAACGTACGATGTGACGATGATAATACCGAAGTAACCGGTATGAAAATGATTTGAATCTTCCGAGTAATTCCAGAAAATGGAATTTTCATCAAAAATTTTTAGAATTAAAATATACAGTGACTTGAAATGGATCAGCAGAATATATTTTTTTTCAAAATATAATGACAAATCGGTAGCAAACAAGAATACGGCACGGAATATAAAATCTGTATAAACAGGCAGAGGTACATCGGCCCTTACGTCTTCCCAAACTTCTTGCTTGAGTGACCCTGCAAAAAGTGTTATGATGTGTTTAAATAAAATGCCCAAGGAATTTAAAAGTGGACAGAAATGGCCGAGTCGCAACCTACGCGTGTTCATTTCTAGATGATAGCTTGATTGTGTCTTTTGTTAAATCATTCAGTAGCGAAAGTTGGTGCGGTTTTAAAGGGGGGTTCTTAGTATTTGAGACCCTCGCGATGTCTCACCTGGAATTTCGGCGAAGTCTGGGTGCGGTTTTAATCGGAAGTGCGGTTTTAAGTGGAGATTTTACGGTAGTGTCTCTGCATGTACAGTTTTTATGCATGTAAATGGAAATAAAAAACATCTTTAAATGATAAAACATGTTAGGCAGTGGAACCTGATAACACAGGAAGCATACCATTTATACAGTGAGATCTGACTAGGTATGTGATAGTGTATTACAACACTCCTCCATTCATCTTCAGTCTGGTTTGCTCTCCTTTCGCTGTAACGATAGGTTCGTGAAGTCTTGCAGCAGACCACTGATTTCGTCCATCTCTTCACGAGTAGACGTATTCTGTAGTCGCTGGCAAAGCTCACTCAGCTGATCCATGTCGTTATGGCAACCAGATAGCTTCAGGTATTCCCGCATCATATCAACTATCTAGAAAAAGTAAACAAAATTTATGAGCTTTACTAATGAATAGCTCAAGATTTGGTCACATTTTATAACGAGTCAACTTCATGATAAATACCACTTTTTAACTACTCTGAGACAAGTGCACCTGTTAATAATATGAATTTTGAAATAATTAATCTGAGGATCATTCACTTCTGCATTTGCATACTATCCATTTTAAATTGAGTTGATTCAATACCACTGGCCACTAGGTAGTGCTAAGGTTGTAACAAGTCATACAGACATGGCAGGTTGTGATGTCCCAATGCCTTCTTAAGTTGACAGCACCACTCGCGATATCTCTACAACTCACTACCTGCACACATCAACATCAGGCACTGACCATTTAAGCTGAAATTCCCTGGTCCAATTCCTGTCAATGCCACAATGACAAACTGATAAAAATATTTAAAATTGTCTCTGGTTAGCTTTAGAATACATTGTTATATCTTATGTTAGAGGTCATATATACCTGGGCAACTTCCGATTTGAGCTGGTTGGAGCTGTAGGAATGGTTGTCATGGAGAAGCCGTAAACGTGATCTGGCAACATGCAGTGGGGTTCGACCACTGTTATCTATAGCTTGTAGGTCAGTTCCTGTAACACAAGAATTCAAGTGTACCTAAGTTTTATTCCTACAAATATTGTATAAAAGCAAAAGGAACATTTTATCCAAACATATATATGGGCCTTTACATTTTAAGAACAGATAAGCCTTTCATTGATTCAGCAAAAAGAAATCTGTTGATCATGCTTGGGTGAAATTCCAAGTCAATAATAAGATCATATTTATTTATTTCATCAAAATTTCTTTATTTAATTTGATTAAATAAAAAAAAATCAAATAAAATACACAAAAACATACCAATGTAGGCAGAAAATGTACCTGAAATAAGCAAACTGACACGCATCTGTAATGAAACCATGGTCATCATAATCTTGATATCTTGAAATTGGAGATTATGCAGATGAATAAAAGTCCAAAAATGTACTATACAGGAGCAAAACAGGGCAAGATTCAAAAGTGATAATAAGTGATTTACATGATTCAATGGAGGATGTGATTAAAAAATTAGTAACTATACATAGTGAAAATATTGATAACCAAAAGAAGAATGAAAAAGAATAGCTTTGTTTTCTCACTTTGCATATGTTTGTATTTGTATGTGTGTATTACTGTAACAGTATCAATCAGCTCACTGATAATACAAATTGATACAAAATGTAGCTGCGAATTGCAACCATAACCACATGAATGAAATCAGCATTTCAGCATACCATGATTGAAACTAGGTAAAACAAACTGTTGATCAACTATTTTTCTTGCTACATACATCAACACTACTTATAGGTTAGTAGCAGATCCAGACAGCCCAGATTTTCTGTACCATCTTGACTCAACCACAATACAATACAACCACATTTTGTGCCCTTACTGATAGAAAATATATGGTGTTGCCAATAAGGATAGAACATATAAATGGCTTTGTCTACACTGGTAGAACATATAAGGCTTTGCCAACAAGGACAGAACATATATGGCTTTGCCCACAATGCTAGAACATATATTCCTTTGCCCACAAATCTTAAACATATAAGTCTTTGCCCACAATGATATAAAATATATGACTTTGCCAACAATGCTTGAACATATATGGCTTTGCCCACAATGATAAAACACAGATGGCTTTGATCACAATGCTAGAATATATATGGCTTTGCCCACAATGATAGAACGTATATGGTTTGCCCACAATACTAGAACAGACATTAGGTTTGCCCACAATGCTAGAACATATGGCTTTGCCCACAATGCTAGAACATATATGGCTTTTCCAACAATGCTTGAAAATATATGGCTTTGCCAAAAATGCAAGAACATATATCGCTTTGCCCACAATGATAGAACATATATGGCTTTAACTACACCCAAAGAACATACAGGCCATGCATGTTTGAGAAAGAAATGAAAATGAAGATAATTTATTAAGTAACTATACGAAGCTTCTATAGATAGCATATCCTGGCTATATTGTTCCAACAAGGGGTGCCCATTCCTTTTTTGGAGATCATTAAGTAAAATTTGATAGAAAGCAAACTATTTTGTCACAACATTGACTGAAGTGACTAGAAAAAGGACACCTTGTGACAGAAGTTGGTACCATAAATATCATAGAAAACATTAATACAACATTGGTGAACTAGTACCATCCAGAACTGTTGCTTCGTGAGGAAGTGTCCATAATGTTGTAAAGTATAAGGTTGGATAAGTAAGTTTCAATTAACATGTAGTTCTTTCTCCAGTGCAGATACAATGTAAGATACCAAACACATATATGAACATTTCATAATTATTGCCAAAACTGATGGGCACCTCATGGTGAAAGAAATCAGGCAAACCTCACATATCGGTAAGAAATTTAAAGTCCACAATTTTATATTATGAAATACTAAGAATACAAAGAAAATAATAAATAAAACCTGGCATACCTGCTCTGAGCAAGAGGGTGACAACTCTGATCTGACTGGTACAAGCAGCTGAAATCATCACAACACAACAACATCAGGTCCAGATGCTTACATCAAACACCAACACATGCTGGTAAATAATGGGCCACCTCAGGGAGAAATAACACAGTTAAAGCAGCACAAGTATCACAGCATTTATAGCTGGGAAAATGAGGTACTGCAACATAATTAAATATTTATGGTATAATTAGAATAGATGGATGGTTGTTTATGAAAAAATATTCATTACATAGACTTATCTGAAACTACAATTTTTACTTTTGGTCAGCCTTCTTTAATTGGGACTTAAATGAAAATTATTTTTAAACAATCTCACATAAGTAAGCTACATTAAATTATTTAATAAAAGCCAATCATTTGTAGGAAAATAGGCTTTAGTATGTGATTTTGAAGTGATTATATCCAATTTAAACTTAAAATATAAAACTTAAAATATCTTAAAGAATCACTTACAAAAGATTTAATCTTGATTCAGTATAAACAACACTGAAGCTGCACATACACACAAACAAACTAACAACACCTTAAGTCATGGAGGTAGCCTTATAGGGTTATTATTAAAAACTCCTTAATATTTGTCCTCATCAAGTTATCATCAGATAATCATTCAGCTCTTTACTAAATTTTTCATGTGAAGCAACATATATAAGTACATAAGAACACTTTTACAGCAGACTCACCTAAATGTAATGGGGTATTTCCCACAGTGTCCTTTTTATTGGGGTTAGCACCAGAATCTAACAGCAGGTTCACTAAAATAAAGATTACATAAAATCAGTAATCATCAGGTATTCCCTAAAGAACCAGCTGAAAAGAAATTACGGTATTGCTTTCAAAATGTATGCCCCTCAAACAATGTATCAGTTTCATCTTCAACCCTGTTTTTAACTCAAGTGCTGCCATCTTTTGTTTCCCCTACAAATTAATTTCTACAAAACCACAAATATGGGAATATGGGTTTAAGCTAATACCGAAACTCATGGAGGCAGTAAATGACTGCCTGCTTGAAAAACTGCAGCCAAACAAATAGTGCCCATATAGTGTCCAGCCTGACCAGCCAATTCATTCAATAAGCAGTATGGGCACTGGACATTTTTTTATTGCCCATCATCCTAATAGATATTATTCATTATATTTATTATGCTGTGTTAAAATATAGTCCTTGAATATGTCATACATTCTGGTACCAAACAACTCTAACGGTTTAACCACTTATTTATTCAATGATCATATTAATTAATTAGAGACCGTACCATATATAAGCTAACAAAGTGGTGACTGTCAGTTTTGTCCATGCTAATGAGTGTCTGGCTGAATCACGCTTGCCTGCACATACAGGCTTCCGGCTGCCCCAGCCAGTCTTTTATTTTCTCCATCTATACGATAAGCTGCTTGAGTGATATCCTGTATTATATTGTGCTCTCCAAAACCATATAAGGTACTAAGTCATATTGGTAGTATCAGAGGACAGAAGGAAGAGTTAAAGCTCTTCTTGTCTATATGAAACAAAACTATATTTTGAAAATGATGTTTTACTTTGTAAATTGGCTTCAACTGCTTCCTGTATATTCATATTAAAGAAGAAAATTGAAAACTTTAAAAATGACTTTCACTACTTACATAAAATTTTAATGGCAAATTAAATTTTCATTGAATAATAGTTTTGTGTATAATATGCTTTTAGATAATACAAAGCTGTTACCAATTTATAATTTAAAATTTAAAAATGTGAATTACAGGAGTCCTGATGGACATCCACAAAAGTTATGCACAAATACATCTACATAAAGTTTAAAATTGTCTATGATTACTGTATCTTAGTCTATCATGTTTTACCACTGACCCATAGTTTCATTTCCTTTGGCAGCAGCAAAATGTAGAGGAGTTCGCTGTTTATCGTCTGAAGCACTGGGATCCACACCACTCTCAAGCAGCTGCTGAGCTGAAACATAAAATGTATGATAAACTCAGTCAAAGGCTCAGGATAAAATGTATGATAAACTCAGTCAAAGGCTCAGGATAAAATGTATGATAAACTCAGTCAAAGGCTCAGGATAAAATGTATGATAAACTCAGTCAAAGGCTCAGGATAAAATGTATGATAAACTCAGTCAAAGGCTCAGGAGGGCTGGCTGGTAATATTACATATATTTTATTTGTTTAAACATGTTTATACAGAGTAACCTGTTCAGATAAGATTGTTCGATCTGCCACATGGCCCTGTTGGTTAAAGATCTTACTCAGCTATGTTGAGCTGAAACATAATAAATGAGATGAAAACTAACACTTAGTTTATGTACATACTAGTGGCATACCCATAATTTTAACATGCAATGACACCCAGGTTTCAGCATGTGTACCCAATACACCTGTCAGGGTTTGATAAGGACGTCAGGATGTGACATGAAACTACTCTGAGAACAGCTTTCAGGTGAGAATCTATCTACAGAGAGATTTAATGGCAAGTGGACATGTATCAACAAAGTTTATAATGGAATTTAACACTTTTTTGGATCACACTTAAATCCTCAAATTATAGTAGGATGAACCAATGGTAGCTGACCAGCTGTTAAAAGAGCATCTTAATGGTTGTGCTAAGGAAGCATAAAAATCAAAATACTTAGTTTGGAAATTATTTTTACATTCCTTGTACCAGCTCTCCTATGTATATTTCTGGACAGATATCAATTTCATCACATCTTGGGACTTAAACAGGAATATGAATGAAGATGTAATTGTCGAATGTCTCTTTTTTTCACATTTAATACTTGTTTTCCTTTTGAAAATGTGACTGTCTTTTTGACAGTTTTATACATACCTGAATTATAATCATCTTCATTCACTGCCTGTCTCAGCCTCTTCTCATCTATAAAATAAAACACTGTTAAAGGCTGTAGAGAACAATACTGGAATATCAAGCACAAAAACTCATGCATACTCGAGCAAACCTTAATAATAATGTTGTTTTTATAGAAAATGAGGTATTTTCATGTGAAATACTTTAATACAGACAAGTAGTCATTTGCATATTATACTTATGGGAGTGATACACTTCAAGTTTCTTGTGTGCAGTTCATAGGTATTTTATAAATACTTTTAATACTGCAATATGTCAAACACTTCATGTGAAACAGAAGGTTTTGTTATAATTTTATGAAAATATCCAGCCTTTTCTGAGGGAAAAATATTTCAAATATTCATAAATATTTCATTGAATGCAAGCCTAGATATTTTATTTCAATAATACAAGATGATCCTAAATTATAATCAAGGAATCTAATATACCTATTTTGTGTCTTGGTTAACAAGTGACAGCTACAACTGCTGTATATGCCATGTCCAAAACTAAATGAGCAGTTCACAAAAAAGACTTTATAACCTGAGTCCTACCGTGTATGTCTCTCCCGATAGTTGCTCCTCTGCTGAACTCTCGTCTTCTTGTTTTTCTGTGTGTGGCTGAGACCCTGACCTTCCCTCTGTGTTCAGACTGCTGGTTTCCAACTTCATATCCATTAGAACCAAGGGGGATGAGACTAAGAAAGGCCACACCCCCTGAGACTTCAGGGTCCCAGCCAGATAAGTCAAAACAGGGGACATCAATATCTGGCAGCTGTGGAGAAAGAAAAACATGTGTGCAGATAATGACAGATGTAAGGATATGTTACTTGAATTGCTACAGTTCTGAACTGGTCATTAAGCTACATGCTTGTTGTCTTGAGCTGCTGACCACCTATCAGGTACTTTCATGAATAATAAGGTTTACATCAGGTGGTCTGAAATTTTCTTGTAAACCTAAATTAATTATGCATATGCCTGTTTATGTTGGAGAAAACATTATGATACAAAAGTCATATTTTCAATTTTCATACTTGGTTAACTATGATTTTTTATAAAAAAAAAAAAAGCAACATTCAGAGATTACAACTATAAACAAGTGACCCATGGGTCATGACGCTCAGCTGACTGGGAAGAGATTCGCAAAAGGAAATTTTACCATCAGAGTGGTAGTATATACCCATTCAACTGAAGCTTAAACAGATTAACCAACAGGCCAAGATTGTGTCTGTATTTATATATCTCAAAAATAGAGAAAAAATGTGTGAACTTTAAAAACTAGAATACGGGTAGCTGACAAGCGACTAGGTGTATCTGCCAATATCAGAGTGGAACGGGTGAAGTGAGGCATGGATTGAGTGGCAAGGGGAAATAGAGTGAGGTATGTTGCATATTAGCATGGATGTCTGCAGCATTAATGTGTATGTAGGTTGTGCCACCTGCCACAAATCCCGAAAGCTGTCCAAGTTGTATACATACGCAAAATTTAAGGCAGATAAGTCAAACCACTACATGTATATGAGTGATTTTAGCCCACGGCAGACAAACAGACAGACGCTGTGAAAAAATGGTTGCAGGTGGCCCCTCCAGTTTTGTGTATGATAAAGACCTATGTGAGATCTAAACACATGCACAATTTTGGCCCAATCGGTCAAATAGTTCCTGAGATATGAGCTTGGATGTCTGCAGGTTTAACTAGAATGTAGGTGGTGCCACCTGTCATAAAATCAAGAAAGCTGTCCAGGATGTATAAACCTGCAAAATTTTAGGCGGTTATGTCAAACCACTACAGAGAAATGAGTGATTTTAGCCCACGGCAGACAAACAGACAGATGCTGTGCAACAAGGGACCAATGGGTCACGGCACTCTGCTGAATTTTTGTAATAATTACGTAGTTGAGCGGAATAGTTATATAGAAGTATCAGTATTTTAAATATGAACAAGAATGTGTGTCTAAAATATTGCAATGGGAATGACCAGATGTTGTAAATTGCGGAGGAAGGAAGTGGAGATTTGCAAGTATAAAAATACACATTTAATAAATCAAAATATTTATGGAAAAATAGAAAACTTATATGTTTTGGGAAGCAGTTGTTGCTGAATTAGAGAGGAAACAGAATGTCTAAAAAAGTATCTATAGAGAAGAAATTGTAGATTTAGCTGTGAGAAGTTGCCATGTTTGATCTGAATTGAAGAATGGGGGATTGTTGCTTATAATATCTTGTGATCTGACCATGTGTTTTCTTATGTTGAAAATGAAGCATTTAAACAGTTAGTAAAGACAAGATCTATGGTATTTCCATGGTCATTGGTTGGTTCTCTGACTAGTTGTTGACATTAATTGTGTCAATTTGGTGTTACATATTATATTAGAAATGTCAATATTGAAATCGCCCATGATCACTTTAGGCAGGTTGAGGTCAACTTGACAGACTAAAACTTTGGAGTTCAGAGAAGAAGTTACAGATGGGACATGCGGGTGACCTATAGAGGAAAACAATCTGAAGTGACTGAGTCAAAGTGTGAATATAGAGAAGAGATGACTCAAAATCTGGTGTTGTGTGGTGGTGAAGGATTACCTGTGGACTCAGCTGTTTGACCTGATTTGGCGGGGGGGGGGGGGGGGGGGGGGGAGGAGAGTTTAAAAACACCTTTGTAACTCTGTATATTTATTTCTATATTTACCAGTTATAAATTTTATGCAGCTGCCAGAAGAATATTGTGCTAAACAAATACTCAGTGGCAGGGAGTGAGGAAAGTTACAACACTTTGCATAAGCATACAGGATACAAAATTTAATCTTACAGGTAAAAAAAGTTTTATTCATAATTATTGAATATTTAAAAACAGACAGAGAGATAGAAAAACACAGCAAATCACTTTAATTCCCATTCTACTGAGGCAGAAAAATACTGAAAGAATGTTTGCATTAGGTCCTCATTTTTTTATTACATCAATTTTTTGTTAAGGGAAATTTTGGACAAAATTTATAAATTTTACTATACATTTACAATATATATAAATTATATTTGAAAATTTAAGTTGATTAACAATTCTAAATTGCATCAACATATACAGTTAATCTGCTCAGTCAACATCACATTATATACACATATGTACTTATTTCTTTTTAAAATATATTTTTTTAAATTTGCAAAATAATAAATATCTGAAAATAACACTTGGTTCAGGTAAAGTTGTATACATTGGATCTGAAACAGCAATGCAATTAAAGTATGTAACTAATGCAACATATCTGTTGGGGGGGGGGGGGGGGGGAGGTCAGGGTTGCCACGTGATTCTACATTTGTGACAGCAGTGTTGCATCACTAATAAGTTTACCCAGGCAAGGCTGTAGGGACCAGACATGACTGGTCTGGAGGTTCAAAATGAAAATACATTAGAGCCTCAGAAAAACTTCAATAACTAAAACAATTTTTAAGCTTTTACTTTGAAATTTCAGAATTTAAAAGATTAAATCTATATATATCGACTGTGAAAAGTAAATCAAAATTACAAGAAAGAAACATGCCATGGTCAAACTTGGGCAAAATTTAAGTTGTATAGAGGAATATTTATGGTAAATATGAAGAAAACCAGATCAGTGGTTTTGATATTCGGCAGTACTGAAGCATAAAAATAGATATTTAATAGAAACACAGATGTATTTAATTTTTTCTAAAAATATATTTTTAAATTATAACTTTTTTAAATTATATAATACTGACTAAATTACTGATATGTACAGAGGAAACAGTAAAAGTTTTGAGATACTGAGATGCATATGAAAAATTTACAGATGGACAGGCAAGTGGACAGAATGGACTAATACATTTATTTCACTTTCAAGGGAATAATGCATTTAAGTTTATATATAAGCCTATTTTTTTTAGCATATCCACTTTTTCCATTAATAGTTTTAAATCTGATTCATTTTTTTTATTTACAAGTTTTATAAATTTGTAATAAAACAACTGAAAATATAAATTAAAATATTAGAAATCTGAGTTGCAATCATTATATATCCAGAGTGTAGCTCATATTGGGTCATATTATGCATACACATATATTTTATTATTTTTAAATCACAAATGTTTAAACTGAATTTAAAAGAAAATAATGCCACAACATGGCATCTGCAAGATAATTCCTTGAATCACTATTAAAAAGTTTTGCACATTGGAGTTTTCAGTACATGCTTTATTTTATTCACCAAAATAAAATAAAAGATTCAGTAAATTTATTAAAAAAAAAAACATCTTTTCAAATAAAGTATAAACACTTTTGGTTGAATGAGGGACATACAATATCATTATGCTAATTATAATCTCAGCTATAATTTATTACTGGAATTAATAGTCAATTTCACACCTTGTGAAGTTTTTAATCTTCTGAAGTAAGGAATTACTTATCTGATGAACATCCACACTTTCATAGCAATACACCACTTTGTGGACACTATTAAATGTGCACTTTAATCAGTGTAACCCTGGTGGTACAATACAAAATCTAAAATGTAGCATAGCCATGAATAAAATAAAATACAGAAAATTATAACATTCATCTAGTTAATGCACCATCGGGGGGGGGGGGGAGTGCAGGGCAGAGGGGAAGCCTGCTAGTAGTGGCCAAGCTGAGCCTGAGGCAAGCTGCCTGGGGTGGGTTACATAATGCAAGTGATGGCTGTTCTACTAGGTGGGCCAAATGTAAACAACACTTGACATGGTGTATGAAAACTTGAATAAAAGCTACTCTTTTCAATCAATTCCTTTGAAATTTCAGATTTTAAAAGATCAAATCCTTATGTATATATGCTGTGAAAATTAAATCAACAGTGCTTACAGAGAAAAAACGTGAAATTCCCAAAGTTGGACAAAACTTAAGGTATTAATTTTTTATTAATGCTAATAACTTGAAAAATTTGCAAAATTTAGATCTAATTTTGGGTAAATAATTGAATCTTGATAAAATAAAGTTATATTCCTGAAAAAAAAGTCTCCAGCTTCAGCTATTCTCATGTTAGATGAGTAAATATATTTCCTGACTTTTTAAAAATTTCATTATATTTGGGCCCATAACTTCAAAATAATACCCAATACTGACCTAATTTTTGGTATGTTCATATAAAATGTATGGAAGAATATGAATACTAAATATTACCAAGAACAGATCAGTGGTTTTGATATTAGGCAGCCTTGAAGTGTAACAATGGCTTTTTTATGGAAAACGGAGGTTTTTACTTAATATCTCGAAGGAACGAAGTCCTAATGACCCAATTTTCGGTATGGTAGGAGATTTTGGGAACATCTTATGTTATGTAAAATTTTTGATTCGTAGGTCCAACAGTTTTAAAACATGCCCTATTAACGGCTGGACGGACAAAGGACAAAGGACCACGACTATAGCTCAGATGACTTATAGTCAGCTGAGCTAAAAATGGTTGCAGGTGGCCCCTCCAGTTTTGTGTATGATATAGACCTATGTGAGATCTATACACATGCAAAATTTAGGCCCAATCGCTTTAACGGTTCCCCGAGATATGAGCTTGGATGTCTGCAGCGTAAACTAGAAGGTAAGTCGCGCCACCTGTCATAAAATCAAGAAAGCTATCAAGGATGTATAAAACTGCAAAATTTTAGGCAGATATGTCAAACCACTGCCGAGATATGAGTGATTTTAACCCAAGGCAGATGAACAGATGGACACTGTGCAAACATGGTTGCAGGTAGCGCCACCATTTGTTGTGTATGTTATAAAGCTATCCAAGGGCTACATTTGTATAAATTTTATTCCCTGATCGGTCAAACGGTTCCCGAGATATGAGGGTTTATGTGTGGAAACAGATGCACAAATGGACACTGGGCAGAAAGGAAAGGTCAAAGGTCAATGCAAATTGGTTAGGCACCAGTTCACATGTGACCTTATAATTGGTGTAAGTTTAGGAAAAATCGGTCCATTAGTCTCAGAGGAGTTCTCCGGGAACGAAAGCCGCCGCGGCGGAACCCGGTCAAAAACATAGTATCCGCAAAACTTCATTTTGGCAGATACAAAAATACAGATGGCTCCACCAGTTTGCATAAAATAATAAACACTTAATGGTCAATATCCATGCAAAGAATCATGCTGATATCTGCATTTGTTGTTCAGATACTTCAGCTTTTGTATCAAATTGTCCATTATTCTGAGGGATACTTTGGAGTCCTATAGCTTGAAGGATATGGGTAACAGAGACCTAATTTCAAGTTTCCACAGGCACTTTTCATGGGCCTCCTTGCATGACAAGAATGAAGATTCTAGGTCCAGTTGTTACGATTTGTACCCTGTTGACAGAAAACCACATCTTTAAAGGTCTCAAAAATAGAGAAAAAAATTCGTAAAAATTTGAAAAAATAGAGGTGCCGCACCCAGTCTGCAGAACTAATGGAACAGCTCATGATCAATATGTATGCCAAAAATCATGACCATCAGTGTTGTAGTAATTGAGATACTGCAGTTTTTGTATCAAATTTTTCATTATTCTGGGGGGTATTTTGGGAGCCATACAGCTTAAAGAATATGGGTAAAAGAGACCTAATTTCAGGTTTCCATGGAGACTTTTCATGGATCTCCCTGTGTCAAGAATGAAGATTCTAGGTCCAGTTGTTATGATTTGTACCCTGTTGACAGATAACTACATCCTTAACAGTCTCAAAAATAGAGAAAAAAAAAATGTGAAAATTTGAAAAAAATACAGGTGGCGCCACCAGTCTGCAGGAACTGATGGAACACCTCTTGATCAATATGCATGCCTAAAATCATGACCATTAGTGTTGTAGTTATTGAGATGTTGCAGTTTGTTTTTATCAAATTTTCCATCATTCTGGGGGGGGGGGAGGGGGTAATTGGGGGCCCCCCACAGCTCAAAGGATATGGGTAACAGAGACCTTATTTCAGGTTTCCATGGAGACTTTTCATAGGTCTCTCACTGTGTCAAGAATGAATATTCTAGGTCCAGTCTTTATGATTTGTGCCCTGTTAACAACTGTTCACATTTTTAAAGGTCTCAAAAATAGAGAAAACAATTTGTAAAAATTGAAAAATACAGGTGGCACCACCTGTCTGCAGAAACTGATGAAACATCTCATGATCAATATGTATGCCAAGAAACATACCATCAGTCAAGTAGTTAATGAGATATTGAAGTTTTTGTATGAAACTTTTGACTATTCTAGGGGGTACTTTGGGGCCCCATAGCTCGAAGGATATGGGTAATAGAGACCTAATTTCTGGTCTCCATGGAGACTTTGCATGGGTCTCCCTGTGTTTCAAGAATGAAGATTCTAGGTCCAGTCGTTACCATTTGTGCCATGTTAACAGATGACAGCATCCTTAAATGGTCTCAAAAATAGAGAAAAAATTTGTAAAAAAATTTAAAAATACAAGTGGCGCCACCAGTCTGCAGGAACTGATTAAACATCTCATGATCAATATGTTTGCCAAAAATCATGACCATCAGTGATGTAGTTAATGAGATATTGAAGTTTTTGTATGAAATTTTTGACTATTCTGGGGGGTACTTTGGGGCCCCATAGCTCAAAGGAAATGGGTAACAGAGACCTAATTTCTGGTTTCCAAGGAGATTTTTCATGGACCTCTCAGTGTGTCAAGAATTAAGATTCTAGGTCCATTCTTTTGGATTTGTGACTTGTTAACAGATGTTCACATTTTTAAAGGTCTCAAAAATAGAGAAAAAAAATTGTAAAAAAATTGAAAAATACAGGTGGCACCACCAGTCTGCAGGAACTGATGGAACATCTCATGATCAATATGTATGCCAAGAAATATACCATCAGTCAAGTAGTTAATGAGATATTGAAGTTTTTGTATGAAACTTTTGACTATTCTGGGGGGTACTTTGGGGCCCCATAGCTCGAAGGATATGGGTAATAGAGACCTAATTTCTGGTCTCCATGGAGACTTTGCATGGGTCTCCCTGTGTTTCAAGAATGAAGATTCTAGGTCCAGTTGTTACCATTTGTGCCATGTTAACAGATGACAGCATCCTTAAATGGTCTCAAAAATACAGAAAAATTTTGTAAAAAAATTTAAAAATACAAGTGGCACCACCAGTCTGCAGGAACTGATGGAACATCTCATGATCAATATGTATGCCAAAAAACATGACCATCAGTGTTGTAGTTAATGAGATATTGAAGTTTTTGTATGAAATTTTTGACTATTCTGGGGGGTACTTTGGGGCCCCATAGCTCAAAGGATATGGGTAACAGAGACCTAATTTCCGGTTTCCAAGGAGATTTTTCATGGACCTCTCAGAATCCCAAGTTACAAGATTCTAGGTCCAGCGGTTACGAGTTGTGCCTTGTTAACGGACGGACAGATGGACAGACGGACGACAGACAAAGAGTAATTGCGATAGCTCAGATGACTTTTAGTCAGCTGAGCTAAAAAGATCCATTGAGCACTGTAAATACCTACAACATATGATCATAAAAAATGCTTCAACATAAGCCCCCCCCCCCCCCTTGGGTCCTGTGACTTTAACCAATGACCTTGTGACAATAAAAACTGAGAACTTATTGAAATGCATACACATTCCTTTAAAACAAATGGGTCCTGTGACCTTGACCTTTGGACCCCAAAATCGACAGGGTTCTTAATTAGTGGTGAGCCATATTTAAGTTAAGTTTGAAACCAACATGTCAAACTAAACTAGAGTTATGATGTGGAAATTAATGTGTGAACAGATACCCCATGTGACCTCGACCTTGTGACCCCAAATTCATTTGTGCTCTCCCCATACTGGCAAGTCAGCTAAATGTGCAAGATTGAAAGTTTGGGATGAAAAGCTTGGCTTAAAATGCAGCCATAATCTTTTTAAATAAGTGAGTCCAGTGAATTCGACTTTTGACCTCATCATTCATCAGTGACCCAAAAATCATATTGGTTCTTTCTTTAGTGATGGGCCATGTGTAAGTCTTGTTTGAAAACCATATGTCAATCCAACCTGGTGTTATCATCTGGAAACAAATTTGTTTGGATGGATTGATGGACAGACAGACAGACAGCTAGACAAACAAACAGACAGACAGTGTTACTATAGGGCATCCACTTGTGATCAATAAACACACCAGGTTTTGGGACACTAGATGGAACAGCTGAGAAACTGACATGATTGTTGTCATTTTATAGTAAAAAAAAGAAAAATATTTGTGAAAATAAGAAAATATTTATAGCAAACTAGGTATTTTGCAGTAAAATACTTTAATAGAGAAAAGCAGTCATTTGCATTTTAATCTTACGGGAGTGATGTACTTTAAGTTTCTTGTGTGCAGTACACAAGTATTTTACAAATACTTTTCATACTGCTTTATGTCAAACACTATATGAAAAACAGAATGTTTTATAATTTTATGAAAATATCTAGCCTTTTCCAGGGGAAAATATTTCAAATATTCATAAATATTTCACTGAATGCCAGGCCAGATATTTTACTGCAAGCAGGTATGATAAGTTTCTGCCATTGCCATTTCTGCTGTGGGTTTCTGCCTGGCGCACGGCAGAAATACCTTTCTGCCCTTGTTTCTGCCATAAGGGCAGAAATACCCTGAAAACTGCGATAAAATGAATATATATTAGTTAACTAATTTTACTATGATTCAGCAAATAAAGCATAACAGCAATGAAAATGAACAAGGTGTAAACTTGTAACAGAATATATTAATAATTACTGGAAGGTCAAGGTACTTTTCAGAATGACGGTCCTGTGACCTTAGCCAATGACCTTGTGACAAAAAAAAACTGAGAATTTATTGAAATGCATACACATTACTTTTAAAGAAATGGGTCCTGTGACCTTGACCTTTGGACACCAAAATTGACAGTGTTCTTAATTAGTGGTGAGCCATATATAAGTTTAGTTTGAAACCAACATGTCAAACTAAACTGGAGTCATGATCTGGAAATTAATCTGTGAACAGATAACCCATGTGCCCTTGACCTTTGACCTTGTGACCCTAAATTCATTTATGCTCTCTCCATACTGGCAAGTCAGCTTAATGTGCAAGACTGAAAGTTTGAGATGAAAACTTGGCTTAAAATGCAGCCATAATCTTTTTAAATAAGTGAGTCAAAATAAGAAAAAAAAACAGATGGCGCCACCACTTTTCTGGAACTGACAAAACTAATCATGGTCAATATTCAAGGCAAGATTCATGACATCCATGCATTAATTGTCAAGATATTGGAGGTTTTGTATCAAATTTTTTATTATTCTGGGGGGTACTTACAAGTCCCAAAGCTCGAGGGATATAGGTTGCAGTGACCTTATTTAAGGTTTCCAAGGTGATTTTTTATGGATCTCTTTAGATTTTTAGTTACAGGCTTCTAGGGTCAGTGGTTACTATTTGTGCCCTGCTTACAGACAGCCAGACGGACGACGGACAAAGCACGGGCCATATCTATACCTCAGTTGACTTACAGTAAGCCGAGTTAAAATGAACAAAGCATAATTTTTGATAATTTAATAACAAGACTATGACTTGATTTGCAAAAAAAAATCCAGATTTTGTGTGTGTGTATATATATATATATATATATATATATATATATATATATAATATAATATAATATATATGCAGATATATAAATCAATTGTTTCTTTAGCATCAGAACATTTTAGGTTGCGAATGTTAACTTCTTATAAATTTGTATAACATAGATGAATTAAGTTATGCTCATTTTTTTGGCTATGAACTGTTACATATATGCCTTGGATTACATGTTATATAGGGTTCGATCTTTAAAAATTGCCATGTTGTGTTAGGGGACACCCCACCCAGCATCTCTTATACAAGTGATTAAGAAACACAAATACGGCTTGTGCAAATTAACTTTTTGATCTAGATCCCCTTTGAAACATTGCTACTTTCTATTAACAAATCTTTTTTTATATATAATAGCAATGATTACATTCAATAATAATCATGTATGAATAATTATAGTTCATATTATATTAAAAAGGAATTGTACTACTTCTGTTTATCATGATATCTATTTGTCTTAAATTGTCAATATAATTGTTATTAAAAAATTTAATTAAAAATAAATTAAATATAATGTATAGTCTTTGTAATTGTAGATACAAATTTATAAAAAAATATAAATAATGCATTCACTGATTCAGCATGCATAAGCTAACAACAGATATGTCCCAGCGAGCGGAAATTATGTAACCGCCTGGACCATGCTGCATTTTTTTTATATTTAATCCTTTTTTGTTTCATTTTAATTGTGACTTAATTTAATTGTAAATCGGGGCTAGACTATCTAAATCTCTTGACTTGAGTGTGGGCGTGTTTACAGCTGGATCTAGACTACTCGTGTTTCATTTACTGACTTACAATATACTCTCCTTCAGATGGGGAGCTTTCTACTCCAGAGGAGGAAGATGAGGCGTCGTCCTCCATCTCGATCGTCACCGATATGTCCGCTCACTGGCTGTTCCCGTTGACAGACATCCTTTATCTTCAAGGAGAGCCGGCTCCTGTGACAGCAATGGTCTCGTGCACCCAGCACACTGGCCGCTTACGACTAGAACAATTAAAAAAAGCAACTCCCTATCTTCCCTTTAATCATCTAGATAGAAACATTACCTTTCTAAATATGGTATGCTGGTATATAAAATGACGGATTTAAGAAATACTCATTCATTTTTAGAAACATCATTGCCACCTTGACTTTCATTATCGTAAGCAAACAGGGAGTAACCCACTCTTCAATCATAAATAATTTTGCGGTTTCTTGAAACCACATACCGGACTTCTGATTGGAGAGTGGTCTGTGGAAGTTTGCAAACAGCTGGGGTTGGGGCACCGGTTGTGTCAACACAGTGGTTGTTTACATATTATGTACATCCTCATAATGCTCCTATTTCTTGGAGTACTTGCATTATTAGCATGCATTGTTACTGCTGTTTGGTACCTACGGCAAAAGTCAGAAAGAAAGCGAATTTGCGTTGTTGTCTTGGGCGATATTGGGCGTAGTCCACGCATGCAGTATCACTGCCTGTCATTGGCCAAAAGGGACTTCCTTGTGGATTTTGTTGGCTATGGAGGTTACTACATTTTATGTCTTTATAAATTGGATTTCAATTAGACAAACCTGTAGTCACCACCTGCTTGTGATATGTCATGATAATTTTTTTATGTGAAAGTAAAAAAAAATATATTTTAATTATTATTTTGGTACTACTGTAGAAAGCTGGCTTGGCAGAACTATAGAAACCGGGCTTAGCCTACTGCCGATAAAACGGGTGTCGCATAATAAATTGTTTCCTGGAAAAGGCCGATACATATCATTTTCCTCAGAATTCCCGTATTTAATTTTGCTCATAGCTGGAGTTTATTATATTAGAGGAGGAGGGGTCCGGGGAACCTGGGTTCCCCGTCTGAATGGGGGTGTGGGGGCGGAGCCCCCACCTAAAGCTTAATTTTTCCTGTTAAAATAGTAAATGGTTTCCCATTTTCGCGATAGATGCCTCTTCAATCGCAGATATAAATGAACAAAACCAGCTCCTGCTGGTATCTCGTCTTCACGGCTCACTTAGTAGCGTGTAGGGCTCCTAGTCCAGAGATTGTAGGTTCGATTCCCGATTCAGGCGACTTCTCATGCTTAGTAGTTGTTTATGTTAGAAGTGTAGAGTGTAGGGACATCTACAGGGAAAAGTAGGAGTTAAAATAGGGAATGAGAGGTGACAATTTTATTTATATGTTCCTCAATACAAGCGAAGCCCGCGTTCTATAGTGGCTCCGCTGGCTTCAGCCCAACAGCCATGGCATACATCTGCTTGCATCTTTATTTTGCCACTTATTTTTATCTGCCACTTACACCCTCCTCTATTACATTAATCTTAAACATCATTACGTCCATCTGTATACACTCTAGCCGCCTGCAGAGACGAAACTTCTTGCACCGTTAACGGACACTGTTTCGTCGCCTCCCCATATATAGAGATAAGTGGTATTTGACCACGATACGATCATATTTTCTGGAAAAGGCAGTTTTATTTTCAGTTTTACAGATGGGGTGACATTAAAACTTCTTCACCACGGCAAAGTATCTTATTTTCAATACAACTGCAACATATTGGCAACTGTAAGTGCATTAAACATTAGTTATTGTGCATCTTGGTCTAAGAAGACACGGGTTGTACTGCTCATAACCGCCATGACAGAAGCAGTTAGGATGTATATGTTGTGGTGACAATGTTTTGTGTACTGGTCCTGTTTTATAGGAGTTGTGGACTTAATTAAGCAGGGAATTTATACATTTAGCTTATCATAGAATTTTGTCTCAAAACAATTAGATACTCGAATTACATAGGGGTTTTCTCCCTTTTATAGACACAGATCACACAGATGTTAGAATCCCACCAAAGTGCATACACGGGGTGGTGACTATTAAATGTACTCTCAGATTTATCTCACATTTTATAGTCGCCCTTGTGGCTATATACACTCATAACCTTGTCGAGATTGTGCGTGAGTGATCCTACATTAGCTCTGGATCCCGCATTCTATGGTGGCTCCTTTATTTAAACTATTTCTTTTTTTTTCACAGTGAATCATACATGCAGATAATGTGATATATGTCCAAATTTGTGTATTTTTTTCAGGCTATATCTTTTTAGCCATGGAAATACAGAAGTGGTTACATATTACACTTTTACAACTTATTTGCTTAATAATGAGAGAAAATCTGAAATATTGCAGCACAAAATATTTTTTGGGTGTAATTTCATCTGATTTAGACTTGCTGTAGGTTAAATCATAATGTTAAGATGCATGATCATGTGTCAAATTGTCTCATGAATCCTTCTCTGAGGATATGATTACGGTATATATCAAGAAATCATAAATAACAAGGGGTATATGACCGTGCCTTACAAAGTACTTTATACAGAGAGGGGATGTCACAAAAGAGGTACAAATTCACCACGGTTTGTAATAAGATCATGCATGTATCCATTGCTGAAAAATAATTGATTCAGAGCGAGTATAGAATCCAGCCTACATTGACAAGATTATGGTTGTATACGGTCGGACGTAATGATGTTTAGGATTCATGTAATGGAGAAGTAAGAGGCATGTCAATGTGTTATCATCAGGCATGTCATGGCTTATGTTGATTATTACTCATATAAGACGGTCCAGTCAGTTTAGACTCATCTTTGAAATGTAGGCCGGATTCTATACTCTTTTGGGCCTTGGATCCAAGATTGCCATTTTCAAGCAAAATTAAAAATTTGTGCAACTGATATAACTGTACATGTATATATAATGGGAAAGTGCAGTTTGCTGAGTACATATGTATCAGCTCATTAATTAAACCGAGAACTTAAGCATAGGGTCACATTAGGGTAGGGTTCCCCACAACCCCACTCAGGTGAAAGACCAGGTTCTCCAGACCCCTAATCCCCTAATATAAAACCCACCCAAGTGTGGGCAAATCCATCTGGGATAATTTGACAGGAAAGAAAATTATAAGCAGTATATGTATATTTAAGAATGCAATAATTTATGTGTCCACCTGGGCACTATAGTTTCGATTTGCAGCACCAGTTCTATTATGATACTGACAATTTAAAGTTACTTATATTTGGTTTGAAATAGCATTGTCTGTGAATGTAAAATTTCCAGTTTATTCTTGTATCTAAAATTTCAAAACATTTTATCAGAAAATATATAAAATTTCAAAACATTTTATCAGAAAATATATTTTCTGAACAGGAGCCAAACCTCATGAAGATATTCTGAAGAATAGAAATATTGAGCGACACTTGCTGAAGGAACTCCCTCCTGCACTACAAGGTGAAAGAAAATAATAAACTTTGTTCTTTTATCAATTTAAGTATGTCCAGTCTTCAAGAAAGTTGAGTTAATTTTCAGTTTTAAAAAGACCAACAGCTTATTTGAGAAACTTGTAATATTGCCTTGACTCAGAGTGTATGTTTTATATAATAATAGAAAGAAATGAAGTATTGAAGGTTATTTTATCTTTTTATTATTTGTCTTTCATTCTCCTCAGCTTTGCCAAGACTAATTGTTTATGTGCTGAAAACCGTATGGCAGACGGGAAATTTGTTATACATGATGGTTCGCCTGCAGAGGCCCTCGCATATTCTGATTCAGGTATGGGATACAGTTTTGTAAACCCAGTCCAGTTTGAAAATTTTTTTCTAACAAATTGTATAGTCCCCTGTCTCAGCATTGGTTATTAGAGCCCATATCACTTTTTTGCTAAGGTTTCTTAATGCATGCAGGTTCCTGTTATATATCAAAAGAAATTGTGGAAATTTAAGTACAAATATTGTTTGAAATATGAAGAAAGTATTTAAAAATGAATTTGTCATTTGAAACAGACATGCTGCTCGAAATACCTCTGATACATAAAGACTTTAATACCTATATAATTGAAATCTGCGACAATGTTTACCTGTTAGTGTATATTCTTGTCATCTCATGTAAGTTTAATGCTGGTAATACGTTTGTATTTTTATATTTTCCTATATTTGCAGAATCCTCCAGCCATTCCAACACTGTTTGTAGCCTTTGTGATTGCATACCTGCGGAAAAGTAAACTTATAGTAGACTGGCACAACTATGGCTACACAATACTAGGCCTGACTTTAGGACCTGGGCATCCATTGGTCAGATTCTCCAAATGGTAAGCCTGAATGACAATTGCCATACATGACTTAAAATAACATTTTAAAATTTGTACTGACAACTGTAAATATTAGATTCATCAATCACATTGAGATTTGCAGCAGTGTGCTGTATCTTATAATGGTGCATGGTGCTGAAATGGAGATTTTCTCAAGATTACATAAAATCATATAAATGTCAAGTACTAGTTAATCAGTAATTTTGTTATCATCCTTAGGTAGTCTGCCATATGAAAATGTGCCTCATGTTGGTATTGGTTGGCCACCTTTTCTTTCCAAAAATATTCAGAATAAGCACTCATATTCTTGGAATATAGTAAAGTTTAGTCAACATATGTATGTTTAAAAAATAGGTTAATGTTACTCATCCCTCCTAATTAAAAGTTATTCATGAAAAATTACCTATAATAAACCCCATCTGCAAAAAGTCACATACAAATTACAATAGGAAACATTTTTACTGTTTAAAGTGGCTTTTTATTCAACACTCCCCATTCTTTGGAGGACAGTTTGTCTAAGTCATTCACTATACTATTCTTACATTGAAGTCCGTAACAATATAAAAAACAAGTGACCCATGGGTCATGATGCTCAGCTGACTGGGAAGAGATTCGCAAAAGGAAATTTTATCATCAGAATGGTAGTATATACCCATTCAACTGAAGCATCAAACAGATTAACCAACAGGCCAAGATTTAGTCTGTATTTATATATCTCAAAAATAGAGAAAAATGTGTAAACTTTTAAAACTAGAATACGGGTAACCGACAAGTGACTACATGTATCTGCCAAAATCGGATAGTGAGGCATGGATTGAGTGGCAAGGGGAAATAGAGTGAGGTATGTTGCATATTAGCATGGGTGTCTGCAGCCTAAATGTGTATGTAGGTTGTGCCACCTACCACAAATCCAGAAAGCTGTCCAAGTTGTATACACCTGCAAAATTTTAGGCAGAAAAGTCAAACCACTACATGTATATGAGCGATTTTTGCCCATGGCAGACAAACAGACAAACACTGTGCAAAAATCTTTGCAGGTAACCCCTCCAGTTTTGTGTATGATAAAGACCTATGTGAGATCTAAACACATGCACAATTTTGGCCCAATCGGTCAAATGGTTCCTGAGATATGAGCTTGGATGTGTCCAGCGTTAACTAGAATGTAGGTGGCGCCACCTGTCATAGAATCAAGAAAGCTGTCCACGATGTATAAACCTGCAAAATTTTAGGCAGTTATGTCGAACCACTACAGAGAAATGAGTAATTTTAGGCCACGGCAGACTAACAGACAGACGCTGTGCAAACATTGTTACAGGTGGCGCCACCATTTTTTGTGTATGTTACAGAGCTATCAAAGGGCTACATTTGTATAAATTTTATTTCCTGATCGGTCAAACGGTTCCCGAGATATAAGCTTGGATGTTATCAGCGTGAACGTGAACGTAGGTGGCGCCACCTGTCATAAAATCAAGAAAGCTATCCTGGATGTATACACATGACGAATTTCAGGTGAATTAGTCAATTCACTGCAGAGATATGAGTGATTTTAACCCAAGGCAGATGAACAGATGGACACTGTGCAAACATGGTTACAGGTGGCGCCACCATTTTTTGTGTATGTTATAAAGCAATCCAAGGGCTAAATTTGTATCAATTTTATTTCCTGATCGGTCAAACGGTTCCCGAGATAAGAGGGTTTATGAGTGGAAACAGACCCACAAATGGACACTGGATAGAGAGGAAAGGTCAGAGGTCAATGCAAATTGGTTAGGCACCAGTTAACATGTGACCCGATAATAGGTGTAAGTTTGGGAATAATCGGTCCATTAGTCTCCGAGGAGCTCTCTGGAAACGAACGCCGCCGCGGCGGAGGAACTCGGTCAAAAACATAGTATCCGCAAAACTTCGTTTTGGCGGATACAAAAATACAGGTGGCTCCACCAGTCTGCAGAAACTAATAAAAACATTTAATGGTCAATATCCATGCAAAAAATCATGGTGATCTCTGCATTTGTTGTTCAGATACTTCAGTTTTTGTATCAAATTGTCCATTATTCTGAGGGATACTTCGGAGTCCTATAGCTTGAAGGATATGGGTAACAGAGACCTAATTTCAAGTTTCCACAGGCACCTTTCATGGGCCTCCTTGCATGACAAGAATGAAGATTCTAGGTCCAGTTGTTGCGATTTGTACCCTGTTGACAGATAACCACATCTTTAAAGGTCTCAAAAAAAAGAAAAAAATTCGTAAAAATCTGAAAAAAAAATAGAGGTGGCACACCCAGTCTGCAGAAATTGATGGAACAGCTCATGATCAATATGTATGCCGAAAATCATGACCATCAGTGTTGTAGTTATTGAAATACTGCAGTTTTTGTATCAAATTTTCCATTATTCTGGGGGGGGGGGGGGGGGGTATTTTGGACCCATACAGCTTAAAGAATATGGGTAACAGAGACCTAATTTCAAGTTTCCATGGAGACTTTTCATGGGTCTCCCTGTGTGTCAAGAATGAAGATTCTTGGTCCAGTTTTTATGATTTGTGCCCTGTTAACAGATGTTCATATCTTTAAAGGTCTCAAAAATACAGAAAAATTTCGTAAAAAAAAACGAACAAATACAGGTGGTGCCACCAGTCTGCAGAAACTTATGAAACACTCCATGATCAATATCCATGCAAACAATTATGGTTATCTCTGCATTAGTTGTTCAGATACTTTAGCTTTTGTATCAAATTTTCCATTATTCTGAGCTGTACTTTGGAGTGCCATAGCTCAAAGGATATGGGTAACAGAGACCAAATTTCAGGTTTACATGGAGACTTATCATGGGTCTCCCTGTGTGTCAAGAACGAAGATTCTAGGTCCAGTCGTTACGATTTGTACCCTGTTGACAGATAACTACATCCTTAAAGGTCTCAAAAATGGAGAAAACAATTCGTGAACATTGAAAAATACAGGTGGCGCCACCAGTCTGCACAAACTGATGAAACATCTCATGATCAATATGTATGTCGAAAATCATGACCATCAGTGATGTAGTTAATGAGATATTGAAGTTTTTGTATGAAATTTTTGACTATTCTGGGGGGTAATTTTGGGCCCCATAGCTCGAAGGATATGGGTAACAGAGACCTAATTTCTGGTTTCCATGGTGATTTTTCATAGGTCTCTCAGTGTGTCGAAAATGATGATTCTAGGTCCAGTTGTTACGATTTGTGCCACGCTAACAGATGACAGCATCCTCAAAGGTCTCAAAAATAGAGGAAAAAATCGTAAAAAATCAAACAGTACAGGTGGCGCCACCAGTCTGCAGGAACTGATCGAACATCTCATGATCAATATGTATGCCAAAAATGAAGACCATCAGTGATGTAGTTATTGAGATATTGAAGTTTTTGTATGAAATTTTTTACTATTCTGGGGGGTACTTTGGGGCCCCATAGCTCAAAGGATATGGGTAACAGAGACCTTATTTCTGGTTTCCAAGGAGATTTTTCATGGACCTCTCAGTGTGTCAAGAAGTAAGATTCTAAGTCCAGTCTTTATGATTTGTGCCTTGTTAACAGATGTTCACATTTTTAAAGGTCTCAAAAATAGAGAAAAAAATTCGTAAAAAATCGAAAAATACAGGTGGCACCACCAGTCTGCAGGAAATGATGTAACATCTCATGATCAATATGTATGCCAAAATTCATGACCATCAGTCAAGTAGTTAATGAGATATTGAAGTTTTTGTATGAAATTTTTGACTTTCCTGGGGGGTACTTTGGGGCCACATAGCTCGAAGGATATGGGTAACAGAGACCTAATTTCTGGTTTCCAAGGAGATTTTTTATGGACCTCTCAGAATCCCAAGTTACAAGGTTCTAGGTCCAGCAGTTACGATTTGTGCCTGGTTAACGGACGGACAGACGGACGGACGGACAGACGGACGACGGACAAAGAGTGATCGCTATAGCTCAGATGACTTTCAGTCAGCTGAGCTAATAATACACAATATTTAATACCACCCCTGTGAGACACCTGAGCCCATGTCTCGGTCTCATCATTCAACTGCAAAATATGTAATAATGTCTTACCATGTTGTTTTTTTCAGCTATTATGTCTAGTAATTTCTAGTAATTTAATCTCAAACTTTTTCCAGTGTTCCTTTCTATGTTATAACTGCACAATAAGCATAAATGGATCACATCTCCTTTTTTTGCATATTTAACCAGGTATGAAGAGCTTTTTGGAAAAAATGCCACCTCCAGTATTTGTGTTACAAATGCCATGAGACTGGATTTGTTAAACAGATGGAATATCAGGTATGACAATTTCAGGCCCTGCCCATAAAATTGTTTCAAGAAAGTTCACTGTGCTAAATTTGCAGATCTATAACTTACCACTGGAATCATATAGAGTGTATAATTTCAGTAACAAAATGAGTTTTATAAAGGTCAATTTTGAACATGAATGCAATATCAGGTATCTAAAATGTAATTGTTTGATATATTGTCATTGAGGTTTATTTTTTCTACACATTTAGTATAGACTCGCATGTTCTCATTAATTTAGAGAATTTTAAAATTATTTTTGTAACATTTGAATTGACTTAATGGATGAGATTTTTCATCAGTCTTTTTAAAATGAA
Organism: Sipunculus nudus; assembly: GCA_026874595.1. Classification (NCBI taxonomy): domain Eukaryota; kingdom Metazoa; phylum Annelida; class Sipuncula; order Golfingiida; family Sipunculidae; genus Sipunculus; species Sipunculus nudus. The sequence continues at coordinate 59,242,838 of CM049307.1, forward strand.
GTTTACTTTTTCTGTATATAAAGGTTGTATAAATATATTGATGTATCAATATTTTTACTCTTTAATTTCTAGAGCAGTGACCCTCTATGACAGACCACCTGCAATGTTTCAAGAAACCAGCCTTGCTGACCAGCACACACTGTTCAATAAATTATCAGCAGAGTATGAAGTGTTCAAGTCCAGGTAAGTTTCAGTAATTATTGGTGACAGTTCATAGGCCACTTGCACAATTCGGTTATTGTAAAAGTATGAAATATATTAAATGTCTATGCCTTATGTTCTGTAACTTCTATCTGAGGAAATAAATAATAAATCTGTGCCTTTACATATATCCCAAAAATTTTTAAATTAAAATTTTCTTAGTTTAAATATCTCCTTGCAAAGTAATCTTAAAATATGATATTTTATGTCTGCGTAACATGTTAAAGACCAGCATAAGAATTGACTTTTTTTGTTTATTAAAAATGTTAGATACTTGTACAATGTTGTATCTTTAATATACTATAATTTGTGAAATCATTGATTTCTCAATGTTTATCATATGTGAAATCATTGATTTCCCAATGATTTATTAAGTGACTGCATATAAAAAAGGTTCTGCCTATAATTTATATTTATCTAAAGAAAAAAATCCTTCATACATGGTAATGTACAAGTTTTGACCATTTATTGAATAATGGAAGAGAGGAGATACCAGAAGAAAGAAGATACTTAAAGTAAGCTTATTCTGTAAATTTCCAGTAAATCCCAACTAGTGCTGAATGGATTTTAAAATTAATTGTATTTTGTATACAAGTTGATAAATCCATACACAGTAGAAATATCATTTGATTTGTCAAGGCTATATCAAAGAAAGTGTTATTTATTAATTGATATTACAGAAAGAACCAAGAGAGTGAGACAGCCTTCACTAAGATAGATGATGCTGGTAATGTGACGGAGCTTGTGAAGCGGCCTGCCTTGATTGTTAGCAGCACTAGCTGGACAGGTATTACTAAATTATCCCTTTAAGGCTGGCTTTTCATGATCACAATTTTTCTGTGGTTCAGTGGAGTCGTGTTAGCAATGCCTGGTGAGGATATCCCCAGAGCAATGCTTCACACCACAGAAAAATGGTGTTCATGGAAAGGTTCTGCCTGTGTGGTGAATGCGTGGGATTTCACATGGTATGCCGCTGGTTGGACACCTATGCAAATGGAAAGGCAGCCTAAAAATTATGGACTGTTTCATCAATCAGAGTCTTGAAAATCTGAATCCCTTGTTGTCCCCTGCTTCCTTTGATTTGTTTCATTTGTTTGAGTTATTGATTTGGGTTTGTCTCTCTGTCCCTATGTCTGTTTGTCCATCTGTCAGGTTTTTGTTTCCGTATGATAACTTTCCTAAATTTTATCTGATTTCATTCAAATTTGGGTCATTGTTTGCTTAACTTGGTTGGGATTGGTTTTGGAGTGTTTGTCTCACAAGATAATAATACAGTATGATATTTAATTTTTTATAAATCAGCACATTTAGTTTCACCAATCACCAACAGGTGTGGCTAGCGGTGGACATAAAATACTTGAATTTTTTGCAGTAACTGCAAGGTGCTGCCATCTTTGAGCTTGGTGAAACTATTTGTACTTAGTCACCAAAGACTTTAAAATCATCCTGGAAGCAGGGGACATAAGTTTCTTGAATTTGTTTGATTGCATATGTTTCAGTACCTCAAGACCATGCTCAATAGAAAGGAATGTACATGACTCTTTTTGTTTTCAAGCTTCCTGTTATATCTTCATTATTACCAATATACTGTAATAAACAACGGGTTTGTTTGGTGTTCTCATAACTAACCTTTGGTAAAGCTAGGTAAATAAATAAACAGATTCAGCAGATGATCTCTTAGCTAAACTTAGGTAATCTCAAGTAACTAAAGAAACTTGTTTGGTAGATATCTTCATTGGTAAACATTGAACTTAAATGTTTCCCTTACTTAAAACAGTTTATGAGAATGAAATATGACCTTTGTGATTTTACATAGCAATGTTAGTTTATGTATGTGTTACTAAATTTGTGTAGAAGAGTTTATCATGCTGAAAATAAAAGCAGGTTATTACAATAAAATCTAAATTACTTATTTACAGTGGAGGGATATCATAAAATTTACACATATTTGGCCTTTAATTTTTTTCAGAGGATGAAGATTTCTCAGTATTACTTGGAGCTTTAGAAGGTAAGTAAATGTAATTTTTTCATTCTTATGCAGAACAAATGAAATGATGAAACGTCCATAGCCCATTATGTATTGTTTGAGGCTACATATCTCTGCAGTGGCTGTTAGCACCACTCTTTATATGGTTCTTCATGTAAATGCTTAATTTATTCATTAAGTTTTCAGTTGTACTACCAGTCATCATGTACTTTATGGGTTATACATAAATATTAACTGTTAATTTAGAAAATTGTTATTACTTTCATGTTTAATATTTTGTTTGCAGCAGATTACCTTCATTTCTTTCAAGCTAGTAATATTTGAACAACTTTAAACTAATAGGCAGAATATATAAATCACTAGCCATTCAAAATTAATGGGTTTGTGATAGATTTCATAATAATGCATAATAGATATGTGTAACAACTCTTTTTATTTGATTGGAATTTCATCATTTAATTTCTTTGCTACAGAATATGAAAAAGCAGCTGGTGAAAATAAAAATCTTCCAGATGTAATTTGTGCAATAACTGGTGAGTAAGCAATTTTTCTTCTGAAGGTTTTGTAAGTGTCTGTTGAGTCTACCTAAACAAGGTCATGATAACTCTTTACATGAATATATATTTTTGGAGTTATATGAAGGAACTATTCTAAATCCATTCCTTTTTTGTATTTTTCTACAAGTACTGCATGGAAAAATGTTTTATGGTACTATGTTCCTAAATTATGCACACTGCTGTACTGGTTTTAATTGACCTCACCATGAACTTTACCTAACCTTAATAGCATATTCATTTAATGAATAATCATGAGAATAAATGTTACATGCAGCCAATCAGCAAAAATTACTTCTAACTGTAAGTCACCTGACCATTATATATTTTGTGTAATTTGGGAGACCTCTCCCAAACAGAGGTCAATTATTTTATACGAAATGCAGGAATACCTCTCTTTATGGAGATCTCTATATTACAAATATACTATTATTGCAGTCTTGAGGAGGCCTTAAATATGTAGATTTGACCTTTTCATTACCTCTCTAATACAGGATGATGTTTGTTACAGGCAAAAATGCTGATGGCTCTGATTTGTTATATGTAGTTTTCTTTTGTGTGTATATAAATGAAGTAATCACATTTATGTAATATAAAATTACTATTTTTTCCAGGTAAAGGTCCACAGAAGTCCTACTATCAGGGTTTAATCAAAGAAAAGAATTTTAATCACATACAGATCTGTACCCCATGGTTAGAAGCAGAGGATTATCCTAAACTGTTAGGTGAGACATGTTGCAGTCAGCCTTTGTTACTTTATGATTCTGTCATACTCATTTACTGTTGCAAAGGAATGGATTTTCACATATTATTCAGGATTACCAATTAATTAAATTCATATGAGTACCTATGAATATATGCAGTCCCACTCTGTATTTGTCTTCAGACTTTTCTGATGCACAGTGAACCAATAAAACTGACATTCAGTGAAGAGTAAGGTCATTTATCAAGACTATAGTACACATAACTTTAATGGTTGTCATTCAATCTTTAGCAAGATATTTCATTATTCCACTCAAGAATCAAATACGTGTCCTGTTATAAAATAAAACATAAAAAAATAAAGTATTTGTTCAAATGGAATTCTGAAAAACTACTTTGAAATAATATGTATTAAGAACACTGTTGAATATCTGATGAAAATTGTGTTGCAGCTTTGTCTATAATTAATGGGTATTCTAATGTTTCAGGTGCAGCTGACCTTGGAGTCTGTTTACACAAGTCATCCAGTGGCCTTGACCTTCCCATGAAGGTCGTTGACATGTTTGGATGTGGGCTGCCTGTTTGTGCTATTCATTTTAACTGGTATGTCAATATTGATTGAGTCATGCATTTATTAACAGTTTGCCATATAAAGAGTTTTACCTTTATTTGTTCTAAAAAAGAAAGTCCAATATTTTAGCTTAAGATCGTCCATTGTTTCCATAAATTGATTTTCTGTGCTTCCATTTAATTAAGACCTATAAATCCTTTGGGAAACATGCATGTGTACTGTCCTTATGTTATTGTAATCTGTATACAAGTAGAAATATGAAGAAATTTTGGAATTTGATCTGGCGGACAAAAAAGGAACAACCCTCGATGGAGTATTATACTGAAAAGTTCGCCAATTCTTATGTTCATAATCCTGTAATCTCAAATGCTCACACTGAAGTTAAAACAAAATATGACCATCTTACTTCTTTCATTTGTACTGAAAAAGTTATAACTGGATCTATGATTACTAGTTACATTAAAAAACTTGAATCTGGATGCTTGCCAGGTAGGGATGGTATTGTATCTAAACTTTTTAAGGATGCTATTCAATCTAGGTTTATTAATTATCTTAGTACAATGTTTACTCTGTGTACCAGATATGGCGTTGTGCCAGGTTGTTTTTATCAAGGGTTATTGGTACCTTTACTTAAAAAACCAACACTAGATCCTACTATACCAAGAAATTATCGACCTATTACAATCTCATGTACAATATCTAAAATTATGGAATTATATATTCTGGATGTATCTGATTTCCACGAATTTAGTGATTTGCAATTCTGATTCTTTGCAGGGAGAGGTACGAATATGGCCTCTTCACTAGCTAATGATGTCATAACGTATTGTTTCAAGTGTGGTTCTACCGTCTATACATATTCATTAGATGCAGAGGGTGCGTTTGATATTGTTTAAGAAAGCTATGAATGTTATACCTGATCATTGCTGGGTACTGATTATGAACTGGTATAAATAAATAACAGTTCAAATTAAATGGGGTTCACAGCTAAGTGCAATAAAAATAACCAAGAGCACATGTCAGGGAGGACTAACCTCCCCTTTTCTCTTTAATGTATTTTATCAAGATTTGATCAACGCATTATAAAATTTTACAGGTGGCATTAAGATTAACAATGGATCTTACAATTTATTCTGTTATGCTGACGATCTCATGTTGGCAAGACTGACTGCCTCTGGTTTACAAAAGATGATTGATTTAGCTGATGCATATATAACACAACATGGTCTTAGGTTTAATCCACAGAAAACCCAAGTGTGTCGTTTTTGGGCAGTGTACACTAGAACCTCGCCCTGAATGGCGACTTGATGGTGTTAAGCTGACTGAATGCAAAATTGTGAGATATCTTGGTGTTACATTTTCCAATTCTAATCCTAAGGAGCATATTGATGACCACATAAATGCATGCAGGAGGCCATTTTATTCTCTTCAAGGAGCTGGTTTCTCAAACTTTGTAAGCGATGTTGATTCTTTATCTTATGTGTGGAAAACAGCTATTAGGCCTGTGTTGACATATGGCGCCAGTGCCATATATGTCAGTAAACAATCTTTAAAAAAATTGGAAAAATTACAGTCACAACTACTAAAGGTCGGTATTGGTTTACATAAATATTGCAAAAGTTTTCTCATTTTGAAAGCACTGAATGTAAGTAGGATACAAAAAACAGTTGAATTGAATGGTCTTGATTTAACTTGCGCCATCTTTAGTAATAACTCTCCCGCCAGGCCTTTTTATACATATTTACTGAATATGCATGCTTGTGGCAAACTGATTGGTCATACTGATCACATTGCAAGATCAAGAGAAACGTGTTTCAAATATTGTAAAAGTTTTCTCAGATAAATTTTTGATAAAGGGTACAAGCAAAGGGTAAAAAAGGAATTGAATTATGATGTCAATGATGGAGTGTTGGATACTGTCCGGCAGTTATTGGTCAGTCACGCCCCTTAAAATAATTATATCTTAAATATGCTTCTGACACCATTGTAATGTATTGATTTTATGTATAATACAGTGTCTTATCTGTGGTTTTATTGTTCTAATTATTTTATATTGTATCATGTTTTATGTACATGTATTCTTCTTCTTAAAGCTTAATAAACTATTAAACTATTATTATAAACTCATCTCTCAATTTTCAGTCTCCATGAATTAGTGAAGCATGAGAAGAATGGTTATGTGTTTCACAACCAGGGGGAGTTAGCATCTCAACTACAGGTATTCAAATTGAACAGCATTTCACTGAAGCCATTTAGACTTTCTTGTTTTATCACTATTAATTTTAGGGAAAAAACTTCATGGTATATGATTCCAATTAACGCGAAGCTCCATGATCTGTACTTTTTAGCTCAGCTGACTTTCAGTCATGCTGAGCTATAGCGATCACTCTTTGTCCATCGTCCGTCTGTCTGTCTGTCAGTCTGTCTGTTTACCTGGCACAAATCGTAACCGCCGGACTTACAATCTTGTAACTTGACATTCTGAGAGGTCGATGAAAATTCTCCTTGGAAACCAGAAATTAGGTCTCTGTTACCTATATCCTTCGAGCTGTTGGGCCCCAAAGTACCCCCCAGAATAGTCAAAAATTTCATACAAAAACTTCAATATCTCGTTAATTACATCACTGATGGTCATGATTTTTGGCCTACATATTGATCATGAGATGTTCCATCAGTTCCTGCAGACAGGTGGCACCACCTGTATTTTTCGATTTTTTAAGATTTTTTTTCTCTTATTTTTGATACCTTTAAAAATGTGATCATCTGTTAACAGGGCATAAATCATAAAGACTGGACCTAGAATCTTCATTTGTTGATACAGTGAGAGACATATGAAAAGTCTCCATGGAAACCAGAAATCAGGTCTCTGTAACCCAAATCCTTTGAGCTATGGGGCCCCAATGTACCCCCCCAGAATTGTCAAAAATTTCATTAAAAAACTTCAAAATCTCATTCACTTAATCACTGATGGTCATAATTTTTGGCATACATATTGATCATTAGATGTTTCATCAGTTTCTGCAGACTGGTGGCCCCACCTGTATTCTTCGATATTTGATGAATTGTTTTCTCTATTTTTAGACCTTTAAAAAGTGAACATCTGTTAACAGGGCACAAATCATAAAGACTGGACCTAGAATCTTCATTCCTGACACACAGGGAGACCCATGAAAAGTCTCCATGGAAACCTGAAATTAGGTCTCTGTTGCCCATATCCTTTGAGCTGTGGGGCTCCCAATTACCCCCCAGAATAATGGAAAATTTGATAAAAACTAGATGTGTCGGAACGACACGAATGCCCCCGCCTGGGGAAAATTAGAAACATTTGTTAAATTTTGAAAAATTTTTTAAGTTCAGGAGGTGTCGTATGGTCAAAAGTAGGTCAACAAGGGCAAAATGCAAACTTGATCTGTAACGGGTCATTATCAAGCAACACACCAAAAATCAGGCCAGTATCTGCAGGCATTGAGGAGAAAAATCTGTACATGTGTATTTGTCATGAAAATTTATATTTTTCATGAAATTTTCTATGTTCAGGAGCCGTAAAACGGTCAAAAGTAGGTCAACTGGGACAAAACGCTAACTCGATCAGTAACTGGTCAATATCTGCCCACACACCAAAAATCAGGCCAATATCTGCAGGCATTGGAAAAAAGTCTGTACATGTGTATTTGTCATGAAAGTTCATATTTTTCATGAAATTTTCTATGTTCAGGAGCAGTAAAACGATCAAAAGTAGGTCAATCAGGCCAAAACATGAACCCGATCTGTAACTGGTCTATATCTGCCCACACACCAAAAATCAGGCCAATATCTGCAGGCTTTGCAAAAAAAAGTCTGTACATATGTATTTGTAATGAAAATTTCTATTTTTCATAAAATTTTCTAAGTTAAGGAGGCGTAAAACGTTGTAAAGTAGGTCAACCGGGATGAAACGAGAACTCGATCTGTAACTGGTCATTATCTGCCCACACACCAAAAATCAGGCCAATATCTGCAGGCATTGGGAAAAAAAGTCCGTACATGTGTATTTGTCATGAAAATTTCTATTTTTCATGAAATTTTCAAAGTTTAGGAGCCGTAAAACGGTCAAAAGTAGGTCAACCTGGACGAAAGGCGAACTCGATCTGTAACTGGTCTATATCTGCCCACACACCAAAAATCAGGCCAATATCTGCAGGCATTGCGAAAAAAAGTCCGTACAACTGTTTGATTTCGGAAGGACGGAAGGACGGAATGACGGACATGGGTAAAACTATATGCCCCGGCCACTTTGTGGCGGGGGCATAAACTGCAACATCTCAATAACTACAACACTGATGGTCATGATTTTTGGCATACATATTGATCAAGAGGTGTTCCATCAGTTCCTGCAGTCCTTTGGCGCCACCTGTATTTTTTCAAATTTTGATAATTTTTTTTCTCTATTTATGAGACCTTTAAGGATGTAGTTATCTGTCAACAGGGTACAAATCTTAATGACTGAACCTAGAATCTTCATTCTTGACACACCTGGAGACCCATGAAAAGTCTCCATGGAAACCAGAAATTAGGTCTCCGTTACCCAAATCCTTTGAGCTATGGGGCCCTAAAGTACCCCCCGGAATTGTAAAAAATTTCATAAAAAAACTTTAAAATCTCATTAACTACATCACTGATGGTCATAGTTTTTGGCATACATATTGATCATTAGATGTTTCATCAGTTTCTGCAGACTGGTGGCGCCACCTTATTTTTCGATATTTTACGAATTGTTTTCTCTATTTTTAGACCTTTAAAAATGTAAACATCTGTTAACAGAGCACAAATCGTAAAGACTGGACCTAGAATCTTCATTCTTGACACACAGGGTGACCCATGAAAAGTCTCCATGGAAACCTGAAATTAGGTCTCTGTTACCCATATCCTTTGAGCTGTGGGGCTCCCAATTACCCCCCAGAATAATGGAAAATTTGAAAAAAAAAACTGCAACATCTCAATAACTACAACACTGATGGTCATGTTTTTTGGCATACATATTGATCAAGAGGTGTTCCATCAGTTCCTGCAGTCTCGTGGCGCCACCTGTATTTTTTCAAATTTTTATAATTTTTTTTCTCTATTTATGAGACCTTTAAGGAGGTAGTTATCTGTCAACAGGGTACAAATCTTAACGACTGAACCTAGAATCTTCATTCTCGACACACGGGGAAACCCATGAAAAGTCTCCATGGAAACCAGAAATTAGGTCTCCGTTACCCAAATCCTTTGAGCTATGGGGCCCAAAAGTACCCCCCAGAATTGTCGAAAATTTCATAAAAAAAACTTCAAAATCTCATTAACTACATCACTGATGGTCATAATTTTTGGCATACATATTGATCATTAGATGTTTCATCAGTTTCTGCAGACTGGTGGCCACACCTATATTCTTCAATATTTTACGAATTGTTTTCTCTATTTTTAGACCTTTAAAAAGTGAACATCTGTTAACAGGGCACAAATCATAAAGACTGGACCGAGAATCTTCATTCTTGACACACAGGGAGACCCATGAAAAGTCTCCATGGAAACCTGAAATTAGGTCTCTGTTACCCATATCCTTTGAGCTATAGGACTCCGAAGTATCCTTAAGAATAATAATGAAAAATTTGATACAAAAACTGCAGTATCTCAATACCTACAACATTGATGGTCATGATTTTTGGCATACATATTGATCATGAGGTGTTCCATCAGTTTCTGCAGACTGGGTGTGCCACCTCTATTTTTTCAAATTTTTGCAAATTTTTTGGTCTATTTTTGAGACCTTTAAGGATGCTGTCATCTGTTTACATGGCACAAGTTGTAACAACTAATGCAGAGATCACCATGATTCTTTGCATGCATATTGACCATTAAGTCTTTTTATTAGTTTCTGCAGACTGGTGGAGCCACTTGTATTTTTTACGCATTTTTTCTCTATTTTTAGCTCAGCTGACTATAAGTCATCTGAGCTATAGTTGTGGTCCATTGTCCATCGTCCGTCCGTCTGTCCGTCCGTCCGTCCGTCCGTCCGTAGATGTGGCACGTTTTGAAACTGTATGACCTAGGAATCCAAAATTCAGCATAATGTTAGATGTCCCCAAGATCTCCTACCAAGCCAAAAACTGGGTCTTTGCGACTTTATTCCTTTGAGAAATTAAGGGAAAACCTCAATTTTTTATTAAAAACCTATTTTCACACTTCAGGACTGCCTAATATCAAAACCACTCATCTGTTTTTCCTCATATTTTCTATAAATAATCCTCTATATAATTCCTATGTACATGCCAGAAATTAGGTCTGTATTATATAATTTAAAAAAGTTATGGGCCCAAACATAATGCATTTTGTAAATAATCAGGAAAGAAATTTTATCACTTATCACAAAACTTGTTAAAGCTAAGCACTTTTTTTCCAGTAATATTACTTTTATTAATCAAAATTAAATTGTATACCCAAAATTAGATCAAAATCTTTTAAATTTTTTAAAATATTAGCAAAAATAAAAAATTGGTACCTTAAATTTTGCCCAACTTTGACCATGGCACGTTTTTTTGCTGTAAATGCTGTGGATTTAATTTTCACAGCATGTTTTTGTAAACTGTAAACACCAAAAATTTGAAACCAGTTGATCAAAAACTGTAGATTTTATTCAAGTTTTCAAGCACCATGTCACATATTGCTAGTGTTATGCAGTTTGCTAGAGCTCAGCTCCCGAGCTTCAGCTCTAAGTTCCTTAAATTTTGCATACAGATAGATTTCTCCAAAATCCCCTACCATGCCAAGAATTTGGTCACTAGGACTTAATTCCTTCGAGATATCAATGAAAAACTTCACTTTTCCATTAAAAACCCATTGTTACACTTTAAGACTGCCTAATATCAAAACCACTGATCTGACTTTGATCATATATAATATACATATTTTTCTATACATTCGCTATGCACATGCCAGAAATGATGTCAGTATTGTGTATTTTTTTTAAGTTATGGGCCCAAACATAATGCACTTTGTAAAAAATCAAGAAATATATTTACTCCCTTAACAAGGGCATTGCTGAGGCTAGAGATTTTATTGTCAGGGATGTAACATTATTTAATCAAGATTCAATGAATACCCAAAATTAGTTCTGAATTTTTCAAATTTCATAAGTTATTAGTATAAATATAAAATTAGTACCTTAAATTTTGCCCAACTGTGACCATGGCACGTTTGTTTCCTGAGAGCACTGTTGATATAATTTTCATATCATGCACACATAAGGATTTCAGCTTTTTAGTTTAGAAAGCTGAAAGAAATTGGCCAAATATTGTAGCTTTTATTAATGTTTTTTATGAGACCCTGTCAGACTTTGGCTCTCTCCAGCCCCTCTTGAGTCACCTGTATGTTGACCTTGTTGACCTTTCATCAAATTATGCACGCTTGAGGCGAGAATCAAGGCAGCTTATGGCCAGCCACAGTTGATCCAGGTGTCCAACCCAACTCATCGAGTAGTTTTAACCAACATCATAACAATAAACAGTAAATTAATAAATTTTTCTTGGTTTTTAATATCAAATTAAAGAAAAATAGAAAAGGAATTTGTTAGTTTATAATAACAGGAAATTAACTTGCAGTTACTGATGATATAAGAATCTTGTATCGATGGGTAGAATGTCACATATTCCAAATAACACCATGCAGTCACCTATGGCATTTTTCAGTTCATTTTTAATGATAAAGAAGTAAATCATATTATTCATTACTAATCATTAGGGATTATATGAAGGAAATTAATGATAGACAAAGATGCAGTTGATAATATTAATCTAGATTCCTACTGTGTCTAGTGTGTACATTGATGTGAAATTAGTCCAAAATGATTTTTTTACAGTTATTTTTTAATATAAATAAATGCCATAAAACCAGGTACTTATGATCATTATTTAAATGTGTGAATTTTGTATATTCTGGATTCTCAAAATCATTGTTTGGTGAAAACTGAATAAATACCAGACATGGTGCAAATACTTTGTAATTGTATTTAAATACGAATATGATTATGTACTCCATTATAAAATTTCTTGCATAAAGAATGGTAATTCAGGTAAAAATGAAAGTATATGAATACTTGTGCAAATACTTTCAAAATGTATTCATGAATGCATTCATGAATATATTCTTTAATATTATTTTTAATAATCATATCAGTTATATTTCATTATAAAAAATCATATGATTCTCTTATTATTTTTAATAAAAATTATATTTGGGACAATATTTGTAAATTTTTTAATAAATAGTTAAACTCTTATATTATATGTTCTGCTTATAAGTTATATGGCCAAGTCAAAATCTGTGTGACAATAGCACTCAATTTGTTAATAAAATAAATGAAATCAATCCTCTTCCCTGTCTCCAAAGATACTATCAAAATCATACATAAGCTAAACACCCACAACTCATAATACAGCTTATATTTATTACCACACAAAACCAGCATGTGCCTCATTTCTAAAAAATATTTTTTTATCATATATAACAGCTGAGCGTCATGACCCATAGGTCCCTTGTTGAGATATATAAATACAGACACAATTTTGGCCTGTTGGTTAATCTGTTTGATGCTTCAGTTGAATGGGTATATACTACCATTCAGATGATAAAATTTCCTTTTGCGAATCTCTTCCCAGTCAGCTGAGCATCATGACCCATGGGTCACTTGTTAATTGTGATGATACCAACCTACGGGGGTAAAATTATGTAATACAGACTCTAAACCTATTCACTGGTTGGGATTTTTAATATTTTCCCCTGTATGTTTTCATTGTATTTGAAAGAACAATAAAACTTGAAAACAAGTGATCATTTAAGATTTGGTGCCATGGCACAAAAGAGTACACATACTTCATTCCAACAGGTTAAAAACATGAAAAGGTCTAGTCCTTTAATCAACCACCATATAATGTCACATAAATATGTTTGATATGTGAGCCTACACATATATCAAAGTTCTGATATCAGACCTGAGTTACAGGTAGAAAATCATACAGCTCAAGTGCTTCTTTTAGCACCAGTTCTTACAGTGAGACAAAGTTAGAGACAAAGATACTAAGATAAGATACCTGATGATACCAATATATTTATCAACTTCTCCATTCATTCTTAATGTGTTTATTTCTGTCACATTTCAGAACCTTCTTGAGGGATTTCCTAGAAAGAAGAAAATGTTGGAGATTTTCAGGAAAAACCTGAAACCATTCCAGGACCGCCGATGGGAGGAGAACTGGAGTCAGAATGTTGCCGATCTCTTCCTGCAGTAGATGTTAAATGAAGAAAAAACAGTGCTAGCCTCAGAGATTGTAGCTTTGTGTCTATTTTAAGATGATGGGTGTTAGACAGCAATAAAACTACCTGGTCTCCTGCTGCCAAAAGAGGGGCTTGTCTTATATAGAGTTTAACACGTGGTAGCAACTGTTCACACAGTAAAGCTATCTGCTAAGAGTGATGTTGAATGTCATTGAAAAGTGTGACATGTAGGACACACTTCTGCATGATGAAGAGTGGGACTTAATTAACATAATGAATTTAATATATGATTGAGGACAGCAGCATCACCGCATGCAGAGGGTCTTTCAAGACACACATTTTCATATGAATGTAGTTGTCTGTGTTGTGTGGTGGTTATATTTAAGATATCAGGGTTGCACAAGGCTCACATGAAGTAAATGAGGGAGATGGTGATGACACTACATGTTGTGAAAGAGCCGTAAGGCCAAAAAAAAGGTACAGTTCTCAGGCACAGTGAGTCAGTTTTAACCCCCTGCATCAAAAATAAATATTTTGATTTTCAATAGAAACTTACAAATTTTGAGCTCAATTTGCTCGGACATTTCTCTCAAGAAGATAAACTAATACAATTTTAATGAGATTTCCTTTGTTATGTAGTGCTTTTACCAGATTACCAAAACGATTGTAATTATCATGCTTTTCCCTGATCATATAAAATTTTTATCTAAACAGACCAAATAAAGTAAAAGAAAATAATTGCCCTGGTGCACTGATTTCTGCAAAAAAAGTGCCTGACAACCAAACCTTTTTTTGGCCTAAAAAAAGAAACATAAAATTCCTATGAAACATGATGTGCTGATAATGGTAACCATAAAGCAGATAAACTTCTGATACATTTTGTTTTGCGGTTTGATGAAGACAGTGGAGAAAATAGGTGTCAGTGTTTACCAAAGAATTTTTCTGTTTCCCTGTTTCTTTAGTGACATAAATACCTTTTTTTTATATTTTCTGACACTGTCATTGCTGAGAATGCTAGTCTAGCTTATTGTTTTTGCATTCATGATCTGTTTCATTTTCTCATTTTTATCCACCAAGGTATCTTTCATGGGTCTCTATTTTTCAACACTCATCTGTTGCATGTTTGTTAAATGCTATGACATCACAAGTTTCAGAAATTTATATTTAATAGAAGTGCATCATTATCAATAACCTGCCTGTGCTAAATATAATCAAAAGAATAAAGAAACAGTATGACCTGAAATAATGCATAACTGTATGGGTAGAATGAGGTTTAATGGGAGTCATTGTGCACATAGGAGATAGTTTAGTGCCATATCGGCCCTCTGACATGACGGCCAGATTACTGGCTTTCAGGAGGGCCTACTGAGTTGTGTTTGTCACAGCTAGATATAGTTTGTTAGCAGAGACCTATCAGAGACCTAGAACTTAACAAAGGAAATTTACAATTGAAATGCTGACAAAAGATAATGATCTGATGTATTTCTAATGGCAGTTTCATTCAGTAAACAATGCTGCCTGTAAATGTCCAGACCTTGAAAGGTGGTAGGTAATCATGAATACCAGTAAAGTTGACGGCTGCTAGAATCATGGATTGTTCAGAAGCCTTCATAAACAAATATTATCAGATCAGGCTCAATCATTCAATTTTGTATCATTTGTTACAGACAATGTGTGCCAATTCTAAAACCAAATAATGAAACCTTTCTGAAGGTAAGATTTGTAATTATGTTGCCTCACTTAATTATTTATGCAAATATAAAAGGATTTATTTGGCACTTGGTAATTGGTGGTGTCACTTTTTGCACAATTATTCAACAAGTAATTTATGAATTAGATATATGTCAGGCATGAATTGTACAGTACAGAATATATAATATATACAGAAATAAAATGTTTAAAAACTGTTTTATTGTGTGGAAATGAAGCAGCAATATTATGCCTACTCTTCAACACTATCAGTTTTGTTTTGCTTTATGCAAAAGTTTACCAGCAAAAACAGTACCTCGCATAGGGCGGTTTGGCACGTTGTTATGGCTCTGCGTGTTGGTGAACACAGTTCACGTGTGTTTGTTTACCAAAATTTTCCTGCGTGACCGGAGGTCCCATTCTGAGCCGAAAAACGTGATGTTTCAGCCAGCAGGGACAAGTATTACACTTTTTTGGCCAAGTAAAGGTATCTCGAGATTGACAAGTGATGTAGTCTGGCGATGCATGTGCTGTGTTTATGTTTACACCTGTGATCGCGCCCGGTCCATTGTTTTTAACACTTGTTAAACGGAGTAAGCAAACGGTTCAAGGGCAATGGTTTGGCAGGTACCAATTCATTTTAACGGGGAGAAGCTATTTTACGTGTTAATTCAAAAAGCTTTATAGGTGATTGGGCCCCTTTAATTCCATACCCATCTAGCTGAAATAGGAAATATCATCCTTTTGCTGCAACAAGTTAAGACCAGAGGCAACTGGTTTCTCATGTTTGCAAATATCAATGGGACGAAGTTAAGATGTGAAATAGGCCATCATGATACCCACTATCAGAAACTGCAAAAACATTGGACGTTTACTCAAGCAGTCATATTTAGAATATATACTTAGTCACTGATTGTCTTTCTTTTAAAAAGACCGATTCAGATGGAATCTGGAAACATTTTAGTTCTATTTTGCATGGGTATTATCCTCTTGGATTCCAGACTGGTGGCCCCGAAGATCCATTGTACTTGAATTCGTAACACTAACAGGGTTAGATTTTGATGCAGGAGTGTTAGTCGGAACAGTTTGCACACTTTTGACCAAACTGACTGATATAATCTGACATCAGTGTCCTATGGTTCGTCAGGTTCAGACGTCTTCTCACTCCTTTTCAGGAAAAGGACAGTTGCACAGACTTTAAATCTTCAAAATAGAAGGTAATAGAGTTCTCAGCTATAAATTTACAGGCTTCTCCCGCAGTCAGTTTGCCTCGTTGTGGATTAAAGGACTTGTATGCCGGCATTGTTTGTCTTGACTTTTTGATTGTCAATACCTGACAACCTGACAACGAGCGGGTTTCGGACATATGCTTATACAACGCATATCACACCTGTCGCTAAAGTTAACCAGCTCCTTGGGACTGACACGTGTAGCACGGATTTTGCTACGTTTTCAAACCACGAAGTGCGCCATCGGTCTGAGTCTGCGAAACTGCATTCCTACCGCGTTCTCTGGGTACGAGAGACCGTAACTCAACAGTGTAAACAAACAACATGGCAGCTGCACATGGCACATTTCCGACGTTCTCCGGCAAGGATTGGTCAACATATAGTCAACGTTTGCAATTCTACATTGTTGCAAACGATATCACGGATGAAATGGACACTAAACGCCGTGCTATACTTCTTTCTGGGGTAGGTGATGAAACGTTCAACCTTATTCGTAGCCTTGTTGCACCTGGCGCCCCAGGCAACTATTCATTTAATGAACTGTGTACATTGCTCGAGAAACATTTCGAACCGAAACCGAACATTACACTTCAACGATTCATGTTTCATTCCTGTCAACGTAAACCTAACCAGTCGGTAACTGCTTTTGTTGCTGAGATGAAAGACTTAGCTCGCCTGTGTGATTTTGGCAGTACCCCTGAGGGTGTGCCTCTGATGCCTCAGTACGTATAAGAGGAAAACCTCCGTGATGGTTTGTGGCATTCGTGAACAGTACATACAGCGCCGTCTATTGGGTGAACAAAACCTAACATTCCAAAAAGCACTTGACATTGCTCTTTCAATGGAGTTAGCTAGAGAAAACACAAAAAATTGGAACTTGCCACAGACCCAGGGGTCCAACCAAAACCTAATGTAAACAAACTGACACATAAAGCACGGCCCCAGTAAAGAAGATGCCTTTGGTTTCCGCTGTGGCAAAAACAACCATTCTCCAGCAGAATGTAGATTTAAAGACACTGTTTGTCGTTTTTGTTCCAAGAAAGGCCATATTTAAGTGAATTGTTATGCTAAGAAAAAGGCAAACAAGTCTGTCAGACAATCACAACCTACCCACCTTGTTCTCCATGAGGGGGAGGATGGGCAGAAAGAGCCAGAACCAACCACAGGGTCAGTTTATGGACTGTTTAGTAATGGCATGCGCACACAGCCATTGGTGACCTGTCTTACAGTTGAAGGTAAACCATTAAAAATGGAAATTGACACAGGAGCTGCTGTCTCTATTATAAGTGAAACAACTTGTCAGATGCTTTGGCCAGACAGACAGCCAAAGAAAACCATGGACACACTTTGTACGTACACAGGAGAAGAAATTCCAGTTAAAGGAGTACTTGATGTCCAAGTGGAATCAGATGGGCAACTCTTTAGACTTCCTCTGATGGTTGCACCGGGAGATGGACCTAGCCTGCTTGGTCGGAACTGGATCAGTCAGGTCAAGCTCAACTGGCAAGAGATACATAAACTGTGTGACATTACTAAAACACCCATGCAATCATTACAGACTGTTTTAGAAAAACACAGTGACCTCTTTACGGAGTCACAGGAAGCCATCAAGGGTGTTTCAGCACACATATATGTGGAAGATGGAGCCACTCCACAGTTCTTCAAAGCTAGACCACTGCCGTATACCATGAAGGGTCTGGTGGATAACGAACTTGATATACTGTTAACTCAGAAAGCATTGAACCAGTGCAGTACTCTGACTGGGCTGCACCAGTTGTTCCTGTTGTCAAAGGTGACAAAACAGTACGCCTATGTGGTGATTACAAAATTACAGTCAACCAGGTAGCAAAGCTAGATCGGTATCCAATACCCAAGATTGAGGATATTTATGCCCAGTTGGGAAACGGTTCAACATATAGCAAGTTAGACCTTAAACATGCTTATGAACAGATTGAACTGGATCCTGAAAGCAGAAAATTTGTTACAGTGAACACTCATCGTGGACTTTTTACATACAAACGTTTACCCTATGGGGTTTCGTCATCGCCAGGAATCTTTCAGAGAGTGGTAGATTCCCTTATCAAAGACATTCCAAACACCATGGGATACCTAGATGATATACTGGTTACTGGTGCTACAGATGAGGAACACTTACGGACTCTGGATACACTTATGGAACGCCTCAAGGAAGCAGGGTTCCGGTTGAAAAAGTCAAAATGTAGGTTTTTACAAACACAGGTCCAGTATCTCGGACACATATTAGATGCTGTTGGAATCCGTCCAGCAGGGAAAGCCCTCACTGCTATATAAGAGGCCCCAGCTCCTACTAACGTGTCGGAACTTCGGGCTTACTTAGGCTTGATTAACCACTAAGCTCGATTCCTGCCTGGACTTGCGGGATTGCTGGCACCATTTCATGCATTGCTGAAAGGAGATGCAGAGTGGATGTTGAGTAAGCGTGAGGAAGCTACTTTCCGAAAGACAAAAGAATTGTTGAACTCTCCACGTGTTATGGTACATTTTGACCCCACAAAGCCACTGGTACTCACATGTGATGCCTCGCCGTACGGTGTGGGTACCATACTGTCTCACACAATGCCAGACGGGACAGAGAAACCTCTAGCATGCCACTCTCGTACGCTGTCGCCGGCTGAGAAGAACTACTCTCAACTTGATAAGGAAGGCTTGGCAGTCATAGTAGGTCTTCAGAAATTTCACCAGTATCAGAGAGCACAAAGCTGTGCCACAAATGGCCTCGCCTAGACTACAAAGATGGGCACTCACATTGTTACCATATAAATACACCATAAAGCATCGCCCCGGGCATTCCATTCCGCATGCTGACGCCCTGAGTAGGCTCCCATTGCATGAGAACACTACCTCACAGGTTCCAGTACCAGGGGATACAATTCTTGTGATGGATCATTTAGACAATTCCTATGTTACTGCTAAAGCTGTTAAACTTGGAACTGAGAGGGACCCCCTTATGTCAAAAGTGAAGAAAATGGTACAAGAGGGGTTCCCCAGGAAAGTGAATTTTGACACCCTGCGTCCGTTCTTCAATAGAAGAAATGAACTGAGTGTACAGGATGGATGTTTGATGTGAGGTGGCCGTGTAATCATACCACCAAAAAGTCGGGCCACACTTCTTGAAGACCTCCACAGTACACACCCAGGCATAGTTCGCATGAAGGCACTGGCAAGAAGCATCATGTGGTGGCCCTGTATGGATGCAGACATTGAACAAACCGTGAAATGCTGTGACGAATGTCAGCTGAGTCGTCACCAACCTGTACGGGCCCCGCTACAGCCCTGGCCATTTCCAGACCGCCCCTGGTCACGAATCCACATAGATTATGCTGGGCCATTACAGGGGAAAATGCTCTTGATTATCGTCGACGCCCACTCAAAGTGGATTGTGGCACATAAAACATGTGGCTCTACGGCCTCCGTAACTGTTGACAAGCTACGCTTGACATTTAGTACTCACGGTATTCCAGATATCATAGTGTCGGACAATGCAACTGCATTTATGAGCAGCGAATTTCAGTACTTTTGCCAAGCTAACGGCATTAAACACATAACCCTTTGCACCTCACCATCCTTCTACAAATGGCCTAGCAGAACGGGCCGTCTGTACGTTAAAGAAGGCCTTAAACGGTTGGGGGAATGGAAGCTGGAGATGAAACTTGCACGTTACTTGTTTACTTATCGCATCACTCCACATCCAACTACCGGAGTGTTGCCTGCGGAATTACTTATGGGTCGAATGCCCAAGTCGCGTTTGCACCTAGTACAGCCAAGCCTTGCTAGGAGAGTGCAAGATAAACAGTCAAAACAGAAACAACATTATGACAAACTTGCAAAGTTTCGCGAGTTCAAAGTAGGTGATATGGTGTATACCAAGTACTATCCCAATAACACTAGCTTCTGGGTTTCCAGCACTGTTTTTGCAAAAGACAAGACCAGTATCGTATCAGGTTCGTGTCACTGATGGACCTGTCATCCGACGTCACGTAGATCAACTCCGTCCATGGCTTAACGAGGAATCATCTGCACCGCCTTTGTGGGAGTACCCGCAAGGAACGCCTACTACAGATGTTATCAGTACTGCTGCAGGTAACACTAATCACCCTGTAAACACAGAGGCTACAAATCCACCAGCACGAGAGCTGTTACCAGAAACCAATCAGCAAGTTCCCACTGAACCGCCTGTCAGACGCTCTACTCGTGAAAGGAGACCGCCTGATAGATTGGACTTTTAATTAACGAACCACATGTAATACACCCGTTTTACTGACCATACAGCATGCCTTAATTATCTATGATACACATATACAGTTTCATTACATGCAACCAGTACTAACCGTAATTAACAAGAACTCCGTGAATATTTCATAAATGGTGTTTATTCAGTATAACAAGGATTCTTTGATTGTTCTGCAGGTTCATTTAATTACATGTCATGTGACTTCTGGACTTAAGAGGGGAGGAAATGTGATGTATTAACGGTATGATCCCCAGAGTTCTCAGCTATAAATTTACGGGCTTCTCCCGCGGTCAGTTTGCCTCGTTGTGGATTAAAGGACTTGTATGCCGGCATTGTTTGTCTTGACTTTTTGATTGTCAATACCGGACAATTTCCTTTATCCATTTCGTGACCGACGGGGAAATCGTTGGAGCAGTATCATCAGAGCAAGACCAGACAAAAGGAGTTCCTCCACATCGCAACAGCTCCATACCCTGACCCAAACAACTCCAAACGCTGACCCCAAATAGCAGACCGCCTTTCAGGAAAGTGCAGTAAGGACTAGTCCACAACTGAATGCTGACGGGCCTCACATGATACCACTATCAGAAGGCAAAGCATGTTACATTTCATAATTCTGACCTGAAGTTTACAGTTGGTAGGGTGGTGATTTGAGTGTTTCGCCGTGACAAACTTTCCGGCCTGATTTGACAGCTTGAAGAATGGAATGTGCAACTTCCGTGCGGGACGCTGACAGGCTGCAGCTTTATGGGCGGGTTGTTTATGGGTTGACGCCTAAAATGAGCCCGGATCCCCCCACTGTGTAATTCTCAGCATTGCACCAAGGCAAGGGGCGAGTGTTTGTGAGGCCCGTCAGCGTTCAGTTCAGGACTTGCCAGGGACTGTCAGCTCTCCCTGTATAAACTGGTCCGGTTGAAAGAAAGAAAATTTTCTGGCTCCCTCTCAGAAACGGCACTTGTAAACAATAAATGCTTAATATAGCTTGTCTGTAAAAGCGGCAGACAAGCAAGTCTATATCAGTCTGAAAAAAAAACAAGTTATTGAGCAGCATGCAGCATCTGTCTACTGTGTTTAGTCGTCGAAACAGACTGAGGCACTACTCAGACGCATAGATCACTTTGGAAGCTTCTTTAGCGATGCGACAGAGAAAAATAAACTGGAAAACAGATGGAACTGGATCATTTGATAGATCTGGATGAGTCTGAGAAAAACTTTGTAGCTTAAATGGTGGACTTTTCAGGGGTTGATGAAATAAATCTAAGACTAGATTATAATGGTATAACTTTACTATTTATGACAGATGGGAAACAGAACTTTATATACCCCACCTTTGCTATGGAAACCTGAAAGTTTGTGAAGATTCCGAGCATGTTTTCTCAAAACACATAAAACTCTTGGCTCTGTAAGGAACAGAACATTGGCCTGTATGCTCCATTCAAAGAAAAGAACAATCCCATTCAATCTGGTGAGATGGATTATGGCATTTCTGTTATGCTGTAATGTTCAACACAATGGGGGTCAAATGAGCTGAGTTAAGCACAACTGCGTTGATCAATCTCCGTTAGTACACGAGACCAACAAGTGTTCTTCTACCGCTGTCCGCTTGCTTTTTTAGCGTGATGTCTGAGACTAAAGGATGACTAAACAAAGAATATTATCAGTTTGAATCAACTGCTTGCCAAATGTATGTAGGAAAATTAAGCATCTCGTCTATGAGCGACTATTGGACTTCTGTCCTTTCACACCGATAAAACAAAAGAATATAGTCGAGAATTTAGCAAAAGTTAGAAGGCGTTACCCCACCATCAGCTTAAAAAATAGACCCCACCCCCTCTCTCCTTTTTCAATGCATACATTCAGTTTCAGGTGGTCATCGTGTACAGCAGTCTCAAATATAGGCAACGATTATCTTATCCACGACTACAAGTAGCTACTTCTGACTTCTTCCATTCTCTCCCATTCTCTTCTGCTATCCACATGACCTTGTAGTTCCTATTATCCTACATGTGGAACAATCGTTTCACAGCAAGCGTGATTTACATTAACAAACTGTCGGGACCATGTGTCCTTCACTGTTTGAGTTTGAATACCTAGTTTGGAGAGAAGTAGCAACCCAACGGCATCTTCTCTAGTACTGCAATGCGAGCGCCTTTAATACAGCTGACGGTTTAATGGCATTGCTGGGTCTCCGCTGCAGGATCGGTGGAGGGAATGTGAGTTGCTTCTGCCTTTGCGGTGTGGGTGCTGTAGATTTCCTAAAAGAGAACCAGCTCGGAATGTACGGTGGCGGCCTCTCGCGGCTCCCTGCTTGGCTTGGTGTAGCATCGCGTCTTTTGGCTCAGAGAACAAGCTTAAGGAGCGCACAGGGCTTAATGACGAACTGAATATACAGCCGTTATTTTCCCTGATTATACACAGTCATACTATTCATATTATGTATGGGTATTGTATGTATTGTGTATGTTTGTGATTTTACGCTGTATAGGGAACATCAATGTCCCAACACATTTGAGGAGATCATGATCGGCAGCTCCATGTGGCTTCATCTGTGTTTTGGTTGCATTCAAGGGCTTTAATTCTGGTAATACTAACCAAACTCCATGTCAGTCCAGGGTAATGATTTACACAAAATTCGTTTCAGTTCACATGATTGTGTGGCCTTATTGAAGTAACGGGTGCATACATAAAAATCTTCCCCTGTTCGCTTCTTTGATCTTCTTCATCCTTTGGATGACTTAGATATAGACGTCTCTCTCCCTGGCGAATGTTGTCATGCATTGATTTTGCCACTAGTGTGTCCTTAAGCCGTAGGTCCTTTCACGAGAGACATTCTTGCTGCAAATGTGCTGTTTTCCTTATGCTGGTTTTTTATGGTCAGCTAACTGGTTGAGTCGGAACGTGGTAAACAGGTATAAATACATACGACTGTGACCTGTCCGCAGTCTGAATATGGTCAACAAGCAGGTAACAAGGGTCGGCTCTGATGTACTTTAATTAAATAATATTTCATATTACGCTTCCACTTTGTTCCCGCTTTGTCAATAAAGCGGAACAAGTGGAATCGTAAGACGACCTAATTTTTAATAAGAGTAGCTCTGTTGCAACGTGGATCCTCCTAAATCCGCTTGTTTTGTTACTTTACTTAATTATAGCTTTTCTTTCTCTTAAAGTTGTGGAGCTGCATTCCTGTTCTACCTTTGACACTCTGTTTCCAGGAAGTTTGTTGCTCTTTTGCCAGTTAATTACCTTGCAGTGAGATGATATTCACTTCACTGTTACCCTGGAGAATCTGGTCAAAGGTGCAAGGGCAGAATTCACGTCGTTCATTTATTGTCCCTGCTGGTCAGATTGGTCAACAAGACATGGGGACCTCGTAAAGGAAGACTACTACTTTGTTTGGTCTTTTTGGGCTGTACTCAGTGTGGATTGCATTAGACATATCTAGACATAATAGCCACTGCTTCTGCTTGACATTACTATAATATGGCCATGTGCAGCGAGGGAGATACCTTTTTATGCCCCCCCCCCCCCCCGGTTCTGAATGTCAGTTCCAGTGCCACCAGTTTTGAATGTCTGTTCAGCTGAGCCATAAGTGTACACGTGGTTCAAGCTATCTTCTGGGTAGTTTTTATCTTAAAGTCGTTTTGCCAACACCACCGATGCTGCACTGTATTTAGGGCGAGTTGACTTCATGCAGGGTCCTGAAGGAAATCTCTATAGGATCTTGATTCAAATGCCATGGTGTCTTTTTCACAAGGATCCTTGACTGGTAATTCAACCTCCATAATTGAGCCCAGAGTCAATACAGTTTACGCAAACTTTTGAAAGCACTACCCTAGGCTCATTTTTTTTAAATTTAAGCATTTGTCCGAACAGTATCAGAGGAGACAAGTTTTGTAGTCACTATGGTGAAATGCATGGGTTTTCATTGCGTCGGTTTAAAGGCCTCTGATTAAGTCAATAATGAATAAAGGACAACCATTTGAACAAATTTCAACAAAGGACAATCTAAGCCTAATTTGTGCAATATAAAAGAATTTAGTACACAGAAATTTTGCAGAAGAAGACTCTCGTAACCCTCTGTCTGACTGTCTGATTATGGCCTGCTAAATGGTCGAACGGAACTTGGTGAATAGGTAGAAGTTAATACGAGCTGTCCGCAGTCTGAAAATCTGAATATGGTCACCAGGCAGGTAACGGGTCAGTTTTGTTACAGTCAACAAACAAACACCTCCTTCTGAAGCCAACAAGCAAACAGATATTTGGTGACAGACGACTTGGCGTGGCAAGACCAATTTTATGGAATAGTCTGCCTTTAAATTTCCACACAGTGGCATATTTTTCGTTCCTTTAAACAATTACTGGAGAGTGGAAATAAGGGATGCTAATTTCCACTCCCCCTTGGCGTTTCCACTCCCCATGCATGTTAGACAGAATAGCTTAAAAATTAATTTATAGCAGCTCTATAGGATAATATTGAGGAATATGTACAAAATAAAAAAAATGTAATTCGTCTTAATTTTGAAATGCATTTCTACCGGTATAGTGACAATTAATAGTCTTATATAGCATCATATTTTGCTTTTATAGCTTTTGTTTCCTTTAAATAAAAGTTCTAGTAATTTTCACATATTTTTACACCACAGTTACACCATTTAAAATGTTTAGGATGAAATCAGTGGTATGGTAAATTATAGACACAACAACTTACCAGGGTAGCTCGGATGCCAGTCCAGTTTAACTGTCTGTACTTTGCCTAGTATTCTGAGCCAAGAGCTGCCCGAACCAGTCGGAGCATATATGCATATGGACACAAAACAAGTGTTACTAATGCCAAAAAAAAAAGAAAGAAAAGAAATGAATAAATAAATAAATAATAATAATAAAAGTTATTGTTCTCAGGCACCGCTAGCGTCAATTTTCAACCCCCGCATACAAATTTGTATTTTGATTTTCAATAGAAACTTATCAATTTTGAGCTCCAGCCGCTCGGACATTTCTTTCAAGAAGATAAAATCATACAATTTTGATAAAATTTCCTTTGTTATGTAGTGCTTTTACTTGTTAAGTAAAATAAATCTGTTATAACCATGCTTTTTTCCCTTATCTTTTGACATTTTATCGAAACATACAAAAATAAAATAAAATAAAATAAATAAAAAACCGCCCGCCGTATTGATTTCTGAAAAAATTGCCTTAGAACCACACCTAATTTTTTTTTGCCAAATGAGGTGCCATTACAATTCACTGATAATGACTCAACCAGGAATAAAGTGTTGTCTAAATCTTCCTCACCCTTCTTGCACTACTGCAAGTTAGTTTTTATGTTCAACATATAAATTTCCAGAATTATGAAACAACTAGCTCAACAAAAATGATCTGGCATTGTAGAATATAAATTTATATGTCTTTGAAAAGCTGTTGGCAAATATGAATAATTTAATTGTAAGGTGTTAATCTGCAAATCATAATTGTTTTAAACTTTAATATGTTGAACACATCAAAATGAAATGCATTACTATATAAATACTGAAAAATTATTTTTTTAAAGAACCTAAATGTAAATGTGTAACTATATTTCCGCTTCTGTAGAAGTACATGAAAGAGCATTTTGTAATTTATACTACCTTTATAACTGGAAAGAATCAAATTAATTAAAACTGTACCAGCCGGCCTTTATCATAAGGGGGAGTGGAAATAAGCATCACTCATAAATAAGCATTCCTAAAAAAAACTCCGCATTAAAACTTAGTTATGGCTGCATCCGCCAGATGGCGATAGCTGACCAGCAGTAGATACAGTTTCGTGTTGGATAATAATGAAGACTACACCCAGCACAGGGGCGCGGACACACGCACCTGCCAACGTAAACATATAGGTAATCCATGTAAACGGACTTTACTCAGGTCAATGTAGCTCCAAACCACCTCACAGGGTAAGTGAAATGTTGTTTTTCTATATAATATTTAACTGAAATGCGCTGTCTGCGAGCGGACCGGCAGCAAACTGGAATAGAACAACTTACAAGAATATACCTGTGCGGACGCAGCCTTTGGCCACGGGTGTTATCGAGCCGCTTAGCACATGCAGAAAAACGATAAAATCTGTGACGGGCTCTCGCCTTGTAGTGGTATATCTTATGCATATGTCCACGTCCCGTATGAGTTTACCAAGCGTAATATTATTTTGTTATCAGGTATCTGCCTGCTTCCAAATGTATAAGGGCAGCATATAATGTGTATTCACCTTTTGAACGTGTTTCAGATAAAATAACAATATGTACTTGTATTGTAAGCTGGTGTGAGTTTGTACAAGAAATTAATTGTGAGGACACTAATTTGTTCCAGCTGACCAATTTGTTTAAGTTTGATATGATTAACAACATAATTTTATATAAAAATTTCATAATTTTTTAAGTGTAATATAATATAGGTAATCTAAAGTACATTATGCACCATGTAATATGTTGTACAGAAGTAATATTATTAAACCTCTTAGGCATTCAAGGAAAGTTTATTGCTTGAGATTAGAAGAATTAATTTATATTTATAGCCACCAGTAATATAATAATTCAACAATAAGGCCCAAGTGTGGCTCTGTGCAATACACAGTGTTTTATTGAACAAAGCCACAACTGGGTCTATACAGTAATAAGAAACTTTTGGAATGCTCAGCAGTAGTAATCAGAATATTACTATTCATTGTGTTCCATATCAGAATATACAATGTTCTTAACACATGTCACATCAGCAATATCTTGCTTTGAATATTATGGTCAGTATGGATTCAGTACCATTTTTAAATATCAAATATATGAGGCTATCCCTGGCTCCCACACTCTCTCACTATGGTACACTCTGAGAGAAGCAGAAGACCCTATGAGACTGAGCTAGAGATTAGTGATAAAATAATGATATCTCATCTGAAAAGTGTAATGTATCCACAGTCAAACAAGGTATTTTTATTGAATGCATATAAAGCATACCATTTTGGAAGTTTTTTTTCACTTAAAATATCAGTTTGAAGGAAATTGTCCTTACAAGTGATGATAAGCAAAAAAAAAAAAAAAGAATGTCTTCTTTGGGATTCCCCCAGCCTGTTTGGCCAGAATCCACAAGGATAAACTGTATCAACTGCCAGCAGTGCTAAGTAAAGGTAATGCAGTTTATTGTTTTTTAATTAGAGACCGGTCCATGTACTGAGCTTGCAACATTTAAAAGTGAATTCTGTTTTCATTAATAAACTGCCCAGATTACGTAAGTTTCAACATCATAAACCCAAAATGCCTATTTCCCGGCAAAAGTAAAACTGGCATTTTTCTTAACCATTTTATGAAGAAAACTGAATACTTGCGTTGCATATCTGCATTTTTTACATTGGAGCCTATTAGCCCCTCCTGTTCTAGTATACGTACACCTACTGATATTTACACTCCCATTGTGATCACATCATTGAGGTAACCAGTAATGTTTAACAAAGAGTTTTATTGTTTATGAGTACCATAACAGGAAGTGTTGAAAAAGAAAAAACAAAGGGTTTTCATAATTAATTTCTGTTAAACTTTATAGTCCCCAAAATACAAGAGGTGGACATGATGGAAATAACTAGGTCCATTTATATTAGATGGAGTTTTGAAATCAATTTGTAACATTTAATACTATATTAACCACAGAGTACATATTCATATTTGGCACCAGGTTTACTTAATTTATTCCCAGTTCTTCCTTGGAACAAACCTGCACAGTGTCCAGATATGCTAGGGGACAGGTTTTCCATGGACTGAGTTGATGTCTGAAACCAGATTTATAGGAAAATATAGAAAATGACCCCACCCTAGCTGTGCAGGGTTTACAGGTTTTACTCACCAGGGCTGGGTAAAACCTATTTTACCCATGTATTACTCAGGATTCCTGGGTTTAACCACTAATTCCTAATGATCAGAAAGATGTACACTTCACAGCCAAACATGGAGTAAAAGCATGAGTATTAAATTGCTTCTTTTAGGTGATTGATATGGTCAGAGCCCCTTGACTTGCTACCAGTATTAACAAAATGTGTGTAAAAAATCTGATGACTAATCAGAAAGAAATTAAGCTTTGGTCCTGCTTGATAAAAAGCAAAGAAATGTGAGAAAAACATGGCTAATAAACTGGGCTAAACCCTGGGTAAAACACAGGAAAAGCCTGGGAAAAATCCTTTTAACCCTGGTTTTACTCATGCAAAAAAAATGCAAACCCTGACACTAAGGGCATGTTGACAGAATTGATTTTGATTTAGATTAATTTGCCATTATGTCTCCTCCCTCCTCCGGGGGAGCCATGTTGGTTTCTGAATAAATGAAATCAAAGGAAAGAGGGCAATAAATATTTAGAAACATCAGGCATTCTGATGCATTAATTTAAGTTTCGTATGACAGGTAGGGCACCTGTGCTTACTTGTATATATATATATATATATATATATATATATATATATATATATATATATATATACATATATATATATACAGGTTTTCCACCAAATAGGCTTTCTACTAGTATGTGTAATATATGGCAAAAAGTCATGTGTTATCAGAACAAACTGACACACCCAAAACATCAAATGCACAACTTAGCATGACAGAAGTAAAGAATGTCACATGTAAAAAAATGTGTTAATCATATCTGTAGTGTGTAGCCTTGTGGCTAAAGTGTTGGAATATAGAGCTTAAGGTTACCAGTGCTATTCTCGATGGTGAACAGAGGTCAAAATGGTGAAATCTTCTTAGAATCTCAAGGATTTCAAAGAAGCATTCTCAAGTTGCATAAAATTCAGCTGTATACCCATCGCATGCATGTTTTTTTTCATCTTATTTAGTTCGTATCCTCTAGTAAACATTGTTTCTGAAATATTATTCATTACAGTTCCACCTAAAAGCTATTTTCATAACTTGAACAGATTACTGGTGTCCAACACACAGACATACCACACCCGTTCATTATTTGGCCCATTGAGCACCTGGACCTCAAAGAGGTTGGGTGAAGGGATTATTTCATAGATCTAAAACGTTTCATGACAACTTCATATATGTTGGTAAATCTTTACCAAAATAGATTTATCTTCTTTAAAAAATAAATAATTATTTGCTGACAAATATAACAAGTTTAATTTTTTATTTAAGTTTTATTTTTACGTTTATTCTGTTGTTATTACAGTAATAATGGAAGAAAAATTTGGCCCATCACATGGACCACACAAGCCAGCAATTAGGTAGACCATGTGAACCAATTACTGATTTAGTAATACAAGTTTTATAGTAAATGGACCACTTAAGTTGTTGCAATTTAGGTGGCAGGATTGCAGTGATTTATATAACATTGTCACATAAGCCCAACATATCATTAGGCCAGTTTGACATTTAATGACAAAAGTGAAAGAAAACTAGATTCAACAGGAGCAACAATTAAACTTGGCTGCATGGGCCTTGGCAGAACTTTCACTTTTCATCTTCACATATATGCTTGAGATATATGTGTCTTCAGGTGACAACTTTCATTTAAACAAAAACTATAAAGCCTCCACCATGTAGGTGGCCCATTTGAAGTTGTTGTGGGATGCTCATAATATTGTTTGCATTCACTTATTTGGCCCATATTCTCAGGTTCATTCATGCATACGTGACTGCATGTACATTTGTGAATATTACTTGATGCCCATTATGTAACAGATCCACACAAAAATATAATCAATTCTTCATTGGCCCATTCTGAACATGTCATGAGATTTCATTCATGATTGTATTAATTATGTTGTGAACAAACACTTTTGTCACATACACACACACAAACACATGAATGGGGATGAATGCATCCCCTCCTGGCAAACCATCGGGGCAAAAATCTGTTACTGTGGTGCACTTATTGTTAGTATAACTTTTGTGGTCTGTATACACAATTGCATGGGTACTGCCTTTGTATAGAAACCACACACTGTCAAACTATATATATATTTACATATACTTCCAATTATAGGACAATCTAAATGACAAGATGACATTACAATTTTTTGTACAAATAATGCCACGGAGGCCAGAATGTCATTTAAGATCATGACACTATAGTGAAAGATGTTATCGCAGGTCATTCATGGAAGATGGAGAGGCGAATTAACATTAAGCATCATATCATGTATCACCGCATCCCGCGGGCTCAGCCAGCATGTAATTACAATGACAGGATGTGTCAGGCTGTTTATGAACCGTGAAATACTTATTACTGGCATCAACACTGTATCTGCCACGCTCTGTCACTCACCTGTTTGGTGACATACCTTGACATGAAGTGAAAGTGTGGATAAGGTCTTGTAGTTCAGGGGTGGTCCTACTAAATACAAGAATACACCAAAATATCCCAGAATACCTCATAATACTGCTTTATTTCCTCTCATAATCGTAATATATTCGGTACACTATCAAAATAATCGCGATCGGTCACCTGAAACCCAAGAATTTGTCCACTTCCGGAAATGGTCAAATATTCCATGGTCCAACTCCCAATGTGAATGGTATCAGGGCCTTGTTTTCCATTTTATTAATTGTTTAAAAATAATTGGAATAAAGCTTGAAAACGTTTCTTATGTCTCAAACCCCTAACAATATGGCCAAAATGTCATTTCTGTTCCTGTTGTTTGTGACATATTGGAAGAAATTATGCATTTATTGTGTCATTCTGCAGTATTCCGGGATATTTTGGGGGTATTCTGGTATTTAGTAGGACCTGTTCAGAGGACATCTGATGGGTGACCTAAGGACTGCAAGGAAAATTAAAACTAACCAAGACTGTCAAAAATTTTGTATGTAACAGCACTTCATATCATATCCTTTTAACAGGGGGTGGGGGGGGTGGTGCCTAATTTCTGCAACAATTACTTGTAGAAGTGTTGGACGATGGTGTGGGAGGCCTGTGGTATGATCCGGCTGTTGCCTCAATGATATAATTGTGAAATCTCACTAGAAACTCAGGGATTTGCTCTGTCTTAATGAGAGGTTATAAATGACTTCTCGATTATGTGTAACGTAGTTCACATGAAACCTGAAATTCTGATTAAAATTCACTCAATAAATAATATATATATAGTATTATTTATGATCAAAGTCTGAAAAAATATAGGATCTAAAGTAAAAAAAAATCGGAGGATCTTGAAATAAAGTTAACTCCATGGCACATATTTATGATATTATCTAATATTCATTCTGATGTTTTAACTGCAGATTGTGACATTTGTATTTTCCTTATTTATTTCACATTGAAAGATCTGACATCCACAGGGCTGAATAATTATATAAATCCCTATAACTGGTAACCATCACCTTTATTGTATAAACAGTGCCACAGGGACCTATAAGTCATGGACCTATATCATTAAAAAAACTAGAATACGGGTAGTCAACAAGCGACTACGTGTATCCGCCAAAATCAGAGTGGGACGGGTGAAGTGAGGCATGGATTGAGTGGCAAGGGAAAATAGAGTGAGGTGTGTTGCATATTAGCATGGATGTCTGCAGCCAAAATGTATGTGTAGGTTGCGCCATCTACCACAAATGCAGAAAGCTGTCACATAAATGTAGGTGGCGCCATCTGCCAGAAAAAATCGAGAAAGCAATCCAAGATGTATAAACTCGCAAAATCTTTAGGCAAATAAGTCAAACTACTACAGAGATATGAGTGATTTTAGCCCACGGCAGACAAACAGACAGACGCTGTGCAAAAATGGTTGCAGGTGGCCCTCCAGTTTTGTGTATGATAAAGAGATATGTGATATCCATACACATGCAAAATTTTGGTCTAATCGGTCAAACGGTTCCCGAAATATGAGCTTGGATGTCTGCAGCGTAAACTAGAATGTAGGTGGCGCCATCTGTCATAAAATCCAGAAAGCTGCCCAGGATGTATAAACCTGCAAGATTTTAGGTAGTTATGTCAACCACTACAGACATATGAGTAATTTTATCCCATAGCAGACAAACAGACAGACACTGTGCAAAAATTGATTGCAGGAGGCGCCACCAGTTTTGCATATGATAAAGAGCTATGTGAGAAATATATACATGCAAAATTTTGGCCCAATCGGTCAAACGGTTAAAAAATCATAAAAAGATGTCATAAAATCCAGAAAGCTGCCCAGGATGTATAAACCTGCAAGATTTTAGGTGGATATGTCAAACCATTGCCGAGATATGAGTGATTTTATCCCATGGCAGACAAACAGACGGACACTGTGCAAAAATGGTTGCAGGTAGCGCCACCATTTTAGTGTATGTTATAAAGCTATCCAAGGGCTAGATTTGCATAAAATTTTTAGCCTGATCGGTCAAAAGGTTACCGAGATATGAGCTTGGATGTCTGCAGCATAAACGTGAATGTAGGTGGCGCCACCTGTCACAAAATGGAAAAAGCTATCCAGGATGTATACGCATGCCGAATTTCAGGTGGATAAGTCCAACCAATGCAGAGATATGAGTGATTTTATCCTAAGGCAGATGAACGCTGTGCAAAAATGGTTGCAGGTGGCTCCACCATTTTTAGTGAATGTTATGAAGCTATCCAAGGGCTACATTTGTGTAAAATTTTTAGCCTGATTGGTCAAACGGTTCCCGAGATATAAGCTTGGATGTCTGCAGCATAAACATGAATTTAGGTGGCGCCACCTGTCACAAAATCGAAAAAACTATCCAGGATGTATACGCATGCCAAATTTCAGGTGGATAAGTCCAACCAATGCAGAGATATGAGTGATTTTATCCCAAGGCAGATGAACAAATGGACACTGTTCAAATGGTTGCAGGTGGCGCCACCATTTTTAGTGTATGTTATAAAACTATCCAAGGGCTACATTTATGTAAAATTTTTAGCCTGATTGGTCAAACGGTACTGAGATATATGGGTTTATGTGTGGAACGGATGCACAAATTGACGCAGAGCGCAGAGGAAAGGTCAGAGGTCAAAACAAAATATGGGCACAGCAGTTCACATGTTACCCGAACATAATCCCGGGGTTTTGTAAAATTCCACCCAGTGGTTACGGAGGAGTTCTCCGGACACCTACGCGGCACCAGCGGCAGCGTCCGACTGAAAACATAGTATCCGCAAAACTCTGTTTTGGCGGATACAAATACATGTATATATTTGGTTTGAATAAATGGCTATTGGTACAAGTTTGAGTACATTATTAGAGTGTGTATGCATAGCAGGCTTATAATACTGAAGTAAAGTTGTTGTGTACATCAA
Organism: Sipunculus nudus; assembly: GCA_026874595.1. NCBI lineage: Eukaryota > Metazoa > Annelida > Sipuncula > Golfingiida > Sipunculidae > Sipunculus > Sipunculus nudus. Next base: position 59,276,597 of record CM049307.1, read on the forward strand.
TCATTGTTTATCTTTACCAAATGATTTAGGCCAGATCTTGGTTGAACCTGTCTGTTATGCTCAACCATGTATTGAAGCTAACCTGGCATGTGCTAAATTCCACTGGTGTTATCAGCAGATTGGAAAACATGGTAAAAAATGACCAATTTCAGGTATACTGGGTCACCTGTGTAATCTATTGCTCACAGTGACATGGAATGTTACTTTGGTAAACATATTTAACACACCATGCACTGCTTTATCACGAATAAGACTGTCACACCCAAATACTGACAGCTATACACAGCATGCCCTTAATGCATTTCTTCTACTTTTCACTAAAGCTACTTCATTTTTCACAATCTGAAAGCTTGATGAATAAGAAAAATAGCAGAAAAGGTTATTGGTTTTAGTTTAGAGGACATAAATATTATTTATGAAAATAAATGTATGGATATGATGAAAAAAAATGAACAGAAAAATGATAAAAGGTAAAAGCTTGCTCAGTGATTATATTGTCTGGCTGAAATCAGGCTGAAGGCTGCAGTCTCTTAAATCCAAATCAAACAGGTCTGAAACCCGTATGAACCAAAGGCGATTAGATTGTTGAATGCATAGATATGTCACAATATTTAATTACTTCATTTCTTACCTTTTTTAGCTCAGCTGACTTTCAGTCATGCTGGGCTATAGTGATGGGTCTTTGTCCGTCGTCCTTCAGTCTGTCCGTCCGGCCGGCCGTCCATCTGTTAGCAGGGCACAAATCGTAACCGTAGGGGCTAGGGCCATGAACCCTATGCAGTCTTAGAGGTTATAAAAAGATCTCCTTGCAAACCTGAAACTAGGTCACTGCGACCTATATTCTCGAAGTTATGGGGTGTGTTTGCACCCCCCAGAAATAACTCTTTGAGACAAAATTTTCATCCCAAACCTTCCATCTTTCACATACAGCTCACCTACCAACAGGGGAAGAACCATAATTTTTTATTTAGGTCAAAAGGTCAAAGGTCAAGGTCACAGGAGCCTCTTCTTTGAAAAGCCTGTGGATGCATTTTAAGCCAACCCTTTCATCCCAATTCTTTGATCTTTCTCATATAGCTCACTTACTAAGTTGGAGAAGAATCCTATAGATTTTGAGGTCACAAGGTCAAAGGTCAGGGTCACAGGATCCACTTCTTTGAAAAGTTTGTGGACAAATTTCAAGCTAGACTTTTCATTCCAAACCTTTCAGCACTGATATCGCTTCTCTGCCAACAGGGGAAAAGACCTGTTGATTTTGAGGTCAAAGGTCAAGTTCACAGCACCCAGAGTGAACTCATTGGAGTCATTTTCAGGCAAACTTTTCAATCTGTACCTTCCATCTGTCATATATGGCTTACCTACCAATAAGGGAAGAAGCCTATTGATGTTGAGGTCAAAAAGTCAAAGGTCAAGGTCACAATATTTAAGTGTTCTAAATGCTTGTGAGCATATTTCAAGTGTAACTGTTGAACCCAAACCTTCAGTCTTTCACATATGCCACATCTATGCATCACTCAGTTTGACTCAAACTTCATATTTATGGGTCTTTTTGCTTGAATAAATAACTTATTGATTTTGGGGTCAGCTGGTCAGCAGGTTAAAGGTTGCAGGCCAAAGTTATTCACCCATTGGTTGCCAAGTAATTACACCAAATTAAAGTGGTTAGTAGTTACCCATCATTTAGAAAAAATCCAGTTGATATGTGGGCAAAAGGCCAAGGTCATAGGTCAGGGATGTTCACAATTACTTATTTTATAGACCATCTCTATTTTTCTAGTAAATATAACCATCCCACTCCAGCTGGTACATCTCCCTTGTGGCTGTAATTGTGAGTGACACTGGTGATATATGACTCCCTTTTGTATCAGCCTATTAAGTGATAAGGCTCAGTAATAAGTACCTGGTTACACCATAACAAAAACACTGTTGTCGGAATGCTTCAGCCAGGCATTAAGACTATAAGAGTATAGTATTAAGGTTTAGCTACTGATTTATAAGATGATGGGAACATTTTGCAGTTTATTTTATGGAATCCTAGCAATAAACTGAATATTTTAATATATATCACCACATATAAAAGCAAGTGTTTGTTCTCATAATATGTGGATGTGTACCTTGATTTAGGATGGCTTTTTGTTTTATTTCAAGACTCTTAGTCATTCTTTCTGCATTTCTTTTCTTTCAGGTTTGGCAGTTTACCTACCCTGCTGACCCCATTGAAAAGCAGAGTGATAATAAAAAATATTGGACTTACACTTTTTACAATTGCATATCTATAAATCTGATATGAGCGCCTGGACATGCCTTTTGAATTATTTTGGGCATTCATTACTGGATAATTTGCCCCAAGTTTGGTCTCTTATTGGAGAATGTGGGATATCAAATGTCAGAATGTAGGGTAGTACCAGATGTTTCGGACACAGACATTTTGGACTATGACATTTCATACTAGGATGTTTGGGACTAGGACATTTAGGGCAGGCCTTTTTGCAAGGGAGGATGTTTTGGACGGAGGAAAATTATTACCATGAAGTAACCTTTCAATTATGAGTTTTAGTGTATCAGTGTACCCATATGTTTACTGGTATAATATTTATTTTGCTCCAACAATGGTGATTAATTGAGGATTCATTTTGTGGTATTTGTAAGCAAAACGATACAGGTTTATCCAGGCAACTTTTGCGAGAAAGCAAACTGTAAAATCAGAGAAAAGAGCTAAACCAGTGACAAGATAATAATTTTAAAGTTTAATAAAACTGTGAAAATAAAAAAAAAACATAGAAATGATGCACCTATATAAATGCCTTAATAAATTTTGTGATGGTGTTTTTATACTTATTTGATCAATATCACATAGGCAGTATCCATTATCCACACCTTAACATTATATGTTAATATAATGAATAAAAAATATAATGATGCACAAGTAATATTGCTCATTCTCTGAAAATCTCAATAAACAAATGAGTACATTTATAGCTTAAAATTATAATTAAAAAGGCAACTTTTAGTAATTATTAAATATTCATCTGTCTGAATGTCCTTTTTTTAGCACTCCCTTGCAAAAAGGCCTGTCCAAAACATCCTAGTCTGAAATGTCCTAGTCCGAAACATCATACATTCCACATTCATGTAGGCCTACATATCAGTTTAGATGATGTTCTGAGCTATATATGGTCAAAAAATGTATACCTCTAAACAACTGATAATTTCTGATCAGTAGAGATCCTCCAATTTTTTAATGATGATCTATCATGATATTAAACCAATTCCAAACACAAGTGTACCATGATACATCATATGACACACACATAAGTATCTGTCCACAATTCCCAGATCTGTGCCAATCAGCAGTTGGTTGAGACAGAATCCTGATTAGGTTTTAGGCCAGCCTGAATTCCAAGCCTGATTTAGTCTAATACCTGTTTTGGCCAGAGTGAGACCAATTCCTTACTGTGACTCTGTCTAGTCCAAATCCTGTACTGGATCTGGTCCACTCAGTATCCTGATTCACATTGTGCATTATTGGATGAAATACAGACTTATGCCTTCAGCACATAATTTCTCGTAAATTAATTAAAGGAGTCTTAACAATAACTGAAAAATACCAAAAGTACTTAAGTATGGGTAAGGATCTTTATAATTACTGAAAAGTATGGAAAAGTTACCAAAAGTACCAACAATATATCAAAGTACTGAAAAGTACTACAATATAGCTCCATTCATCCAAGCCAAAAGAGGTATATGCTCATCGAGCAGCTACAGGTTGCTGCGGTCAAGACCTCAGTCCTGTGCGCTCCTTAAGCATGTTCTCTGAGCCAGCAGCCGCAGTGCCACGCCAAGCCAAGTAGGGAGCCATAGAGGGTGCCACTTGTTCATCCCGAGCCGTTGACCTTTTGGAAAGCTACGGCACCCACAGCCACAAAGCCCGAAGCAATCTACATTCCCTTCACCGACCCCAGCAGTGGAGACACAGCCATGTCACTCAAGAGCCGAACCCCATCTTTGAGATTCATAGCCTTTGTACTTGCGGTTTGGCCATTTGGACAGTATTAACCGGATTTCCAGTTATGCAAGTTTAGCATTCATGATCCTTCAGGATTATCTCATGATTTCATTGCATATATTGGGGCGTTCAGGCGGGTGCATGGGAATAAGGGTCTCTGATGTTCAAAACTGTTTACAAACGCTCAGTTCTGAGGGTCCAAGCGTGGAATGGGATGCACAAATTTCTTGATTTAGGACCTTGTAGCACTCAATGACCATTAGCGGTTGCCTAAATGAACCCATCAGTGGTGTAAACACCACACTAATAACTGAGGCTTAAATTTAACTATAAGCAAGTAATCATATTAGGACACATTTTCTAATCATATAATGATATGACTTTTACATAAAATATGAAAAAGATGCCCCCATAGAGATTTGCACTTAGTAAGAGGTCTTGAATTTCATGACCTACATACTTGCAATCAAAGGGCTTACACTGGATGGTTGTTCATGTGTTTACTTTATGAACCTATCACCAAATTAACAGATCAAAACGAAAGATCTGCTCGAAAACACAACTTCAGCTTCAGATGAGCTTACGTGTGGCTAGAATACTTCAGTTGGTGATAGAAGCATCAAATTTCGCATGCTTGTACTTTAAAAATTTCTATACACTAAACCATGTTAGCCAGTAAGAATCCAATATGACCGCTGTTTTTTTCAAGTTGGCCATCAAACCCCTTCTCATACGAATGTGCTTGTAACATGTGCAAGAGTGGTTAGATTTCAATGATCTTTTTATGGATATTCCAGTTATATTTGCATTGTTCAAAGGTGTGTGATGCTTATTATAGTCATTATGGGATATTTCAAATGTGTTACTGGCTAATTGATCAGAAACAGAGGTTCTCAATAGGTGACATTTTCTCTCCTTTTGTTATTTATGAGTATTATATCATTATCATACTTACTGTTCTAAAGAGACAGTTTCATGAGTAATACAGACCCTGATATTTGTCTGTCTGTTTGTTGCCCTGTCCCTTGATCTATTTGTAAACATAACCAATATTATACCATTTACCAAAAGTATGTTATTTTTACTGATTTTCTTTACAGATTTCAGTGTGTCACAATCTTCATGAGTGAATAAGTGTTTCTTTTTAATGTACTGTTAGAATTTAAAAAGAAGACATAAAAACAAACTTGAAATAATGCATTTACAGGTGACAGTTTAATTTTACATTACTAAGACATAGTGGAGAGGATATCATTTTTAGTCAATTTAATGGAGTGTCAGTATCCTGCAGTATAGATTTCTCTCTGCATGCTATTTTGTAATACCTTCCAGAACTTCTAAAACAAATACCATGTGGTTTACAGGTGCCAGGTAATAATGGCTGAGGTAAAATGGCTAGGGTAAAAATAGCTAGGTTAAAATGGCTATGGTAAAAATGGCTGTTTCAAGATGGCTAAGACAGAACTGGCTAAATTGAAAATTTTCAAGCAACAGAAATAAATTATAAATTTGGAAATTGGTGTTTTATGTTGGCTGTGATACAGAGATGAGTAAAAGTATCTGTTTACTTTTGGTGTTGGACAAAAGCATACCTAGAAAAAGCCCACTGGACAAAAAGCCTACCCCTAAAGTACAGGCCAGAGCAAAAGCCCACTCTTTTAATGGACTAAAATATAAAATCAAATGACATTTCTCTTACAAATATATTGATGTTTTTCTATTGTATTTTTGAAGTACTACTGTATCCACTCCATTATGTATTTATAACGGTCCATTAAACTTTGAGTATTATTATATATGTACATGTGCTCATGTGCATGTCCAGGAGGGCTTTAGTCTGGATGGGCTTTTGGTGAGTTGGCTGTGTGACAGAGAGGTGAAAAAAGCATCTGTTTACTATTAGTGATGGACAAATGCCTACCTGGACAAAGCCCACTGGACAAAATCCAACCCCTTACCCTCAAAGTGCAGACTAGGGCAAAAGCCCACCCTTTCTAATAGATTAAAATACAAAATTTAATATGGTTTTCTGTTGTATTTTTATATACTACTGTATCCACTTCAAAGTGTATATAACATTCAATTATCCTAAAAGTGTGTATTCAGTATACCAATATGTGTATATGCTCATGGGCATGTCCAGGAGGGCTTTAGTTTTGTAGGGCTTAAAGCATTTTGTCCTTCACCTTCTTACCAGGGTCACATGTTAAGAATTTGTTCTCTTAGGGAAACTTAGTGACAGGCAAATTTTTACAGCCTTTTAAGTAATTTTTTGGCTACTTTTTAGTTTTATTTATGTTTCAGCTACATTTTGATACTTTTTAATCTTTTTCAGTATCTTTTAATTACTTTTCAGTTACTTTTCATCATCAGTAATGTAGAATTTAGAGTGTATACAATTTGCTAAGTTAATTGACAGTCTAAAACAACTTTTTGGTAATTTCTGTGTATTTATTAATTTACATTTTAATTCTTTTAAATAACTGTTAGGTTCCTTTTCAGTCATTTTTGGTACTTTTCAGTAACTTTTGGTACTTATCAATGTTCAGCAAGACCTGTTCTGGACACACATTTTGGTACTCTTCAGTATTTCTGTGATAACTTTTACATAATTTTAAAATGCTCTCTTTATGAATATTCAGTCCTGAGTCCAATAATATTTTATTCATTGGAGTAACATTACAGTAACTTTTGGTATTTTTCAGTGCCTTTTTGATAACTTTTGGTACTTTTCTTTTTCCTATTTAAATATTCTGGTACAGCAACACTATAGTACATTTCAGTAATGTTTCAGTAATTTTTTTGGTCCATTAAACGTGACTGCCTTCTATATATATTCTATATCATGTGTGCACCAATAAACTGGTACTTTTTAGGAATTTTTTGGTACCTTCTGACTTTTTGGTTACTTTACAATACTTCTGAAATATCCGTCAGCTGTATATATTCAGGGTCATGAGTGCAGCAAGACTTCATATTTTCACTGACTTTTCAGTAATTTTTCAGATAGACAGGCTGAAGGCATTGCTGGCAAGTCAGAGCAAGCCAGATGTTTGGGTCTGGTTGGCCTGTAACTGCCTAAAAAACTTTACACATGGCCAGACACCAGGCTGTCCAGGCCCAGATTCATGCAGGTCAACACTGTACACCAGTGATACAGCAAGCTGATGAGAAAATAATGAGGTGTGGCTAATTGCCAGATGTGCTGGCCCTGGTCTAGGAAGTAACTTTTCACTCACTTTAAATTTGACCTGTTAAATGCTTTCATTTTCAGGCAAATTGTTGGAAACAGTTTAAATGAATTTATCCATCTCTTTTAATTTAATTTGTTAACAGAAAGTTTTGGATCACTGCTCTTTCCAAATTCTTCTAAAATTGAAGAACATTCACAGATTGGATCCACATGGATCATGAAGAACACGTGTTATATAAACATGTATATTGGCTATCCAAGCCCTGACCACCAGCAGACTCATGGTATGAAGATAAGCAATGCAGCCAGTGCCATTGCCCTGGCCCCTCACAAGCCAATTTAACTTTGAACTTGACACCCTCACATTTTGTCTCCAGTGATTAGTCTTATGTAATCAGCCAGTCCAGCCTTCACATGAATCTGAGGGCCTCACTTGCCATGCTGGATTCTTAAGCCCCATGAGAGAACATTTTATTGATACATGGTGAGGCAGCTTGAGTGTCTTGAAACTTGCAAGCTTTTTGCTGAGATCTGGATCAACTACATACGTACACCAGAATTAGTCTATAATGGAGCCTAGGAAAACATAGAATCTTCAAAACCATTATTATTAGAGGTGCAGTTAGGTTCTTGTCCTTAGTCTCACAGCAGAAAGCAGTGTAGCAAAGTCAGGTTTTTCATTTAACCAGAAAGTTCCTTGAAGCATACCAACAATTAATTGTAGCCTCAATAGTGTATATAAGCTGGTTAAGTGGGGATAGTCAGATAAGACAGTGCTAATGATTGTTTTGCTGAATCACACTTGCCTGCATAAATGGACTTGAAGCTGTGATAGCCAGTGGTATTTCTTCTCCATTTACACCAGAGATTACATTATTGTAAATGATATCCTTTGATAGGAAGGGAAGGTTCATATAATAAAAACAAACACCTGAATAGCATATCATTACACTAGTTGTAGCATTTAATGAAATCATTACTGGCCTTTAAAGTAGAATGTAATTTTATTTTTATTCTGAGACAAGAACCTGTATTTACCATTTAAAATTTAAATAATGGCACAAAATAATAATTTAGAATAATAAAAATTGATAATTTCATACTTATTCCAACTTACAATAGTATGCATCTTATCTTATAAAGAGAATTTGATTTTTTGTGTAGCTTCATTTGCTTTAAAAGGTAGAAATAAAGAGTTCAAATCTGGCACGGAATGGCTCCTATTTTTTTTTCAGGATTAATGGGAATTCTCATTTTTCCCAGGTTTGCATTTCAAAACTGTATTCCAGTTTCTCCCTGGAAAAATGAAAATTCTAAAGTTGTACAAATAAATTTCTGTCAACATGAAACTAGGTCCAGAGTTGATTAATAAACCATGATTTACATCTGTGCCTTTGGCTTAATAGCAGTACATATCACTAAGATTCACTCCTGGTAACTCTTGGTCACTACCTGTCAATCACCCACCAACAAGGATGACTGGTGGTCAAAGTCATTATCACTTCCATCAAGCAAGTGTCCGGTGGAGTAACTATGTTCACTCAGCATCACTGCCAGTCACTCCTGGTCACTCATCAAATTATCAATTAGTCACAACCCATCAACTGATCCCCAGGGCTGCTCAACTATCACTGCTGGTCACACAGTGATAGTCTGTGAACAGTTTAGTCACTCCCCATCACTGCTAATTACCTGTTGCGTGGCAGTGACCAGGAGTGATGGAAACGGTCACAGACCTTCACTTTGTGATAGCCAGGTTCTCATAGTGATACTTGTCAGAAATCCATTATGTCTGCCAGTTAGCCACCTTAGAAATTCTTTCTTCAGTGCAGTTTCAGTAATTTATCTTTAAGGTTTGGTCCGATTTAGAGAATGTTTGTTGTCTGATTTCAGACTTGTCAGAAGTCCAATATAGCCACCAGGCAACCATCTTTTAATTCCTTTTGATCATATTATCTCAAGAACAGTCAAAGTGAATGCAGTTGGATGTATATTTATGTAATCTTGTAAAGGATTGGGTCAAATATTTCTGAATAAATATTACCATCATTTATAAAAGTGCAGTACAGTTGGCTTGTATTGAATAAAAATTCATACAGAAGAACCTGTTTCTCAATAATTGTATCCGCCAAAACAGAGTTTTTCGGATACTATGTTTTCAGCTGCACGCCGCCGCTTCCGCCGCGTAGGTGTCCGGAGAACTCCTCCATAACCACTGGGCGGAATTTTATTAATTCCGGGATTACGTTCAGGTCACATGTGAACTGATGCGCCCCGATTTTGTTTTGACCTCTGACCTTTCCTCTGCCCTCTGCGTCAGTTTGTGGGTCTGTTTCCACACATAAACCCACATATCTTGGGAACCGTTTGACCGATCAGGAAAATTTTTTTGCACAAATGTAGCCCTTGGACAGCTTTATAACATTCACAAAAAATGGTGGCGCCACCTGCAACCATGTTTGCACAGTGTCCATCTGTTTGTCTGCCTTGGGTTAAAATCACTCATATCTCTGCAGTGGTTAGACTAATTCACCTAAAATTCAGAATGCGTATACATCCTGGACAGCTTTTCTGATTTTATGACAGGTGGCGCCACCTACATAAACTTTACGCTGCAGACATCCAAGCTCATATCTCGGGAACCTTTTGACTGATTGAGCCAAAATTTTGCATGTGTATAGATCTCACATAGCTCTGCATCATATGCAAAACTGGTGGCGCCACCTGCAGCCATTTTTGCACAGCTCCCGTCTATTTGTCTGCCATGGGATAAAATCACTCATATTTCTGCAGTGGTTTGACATATCTGCCTAAAATTTTGCAGGTTTATACATCCCCGACAGCTCTCTTGATTTTATGACAGGTGGCGCCACCTACATTCTACATTTATGCAGCAGATATTCAAGCTCATATCTTGGGAACCATTTGACCGATTGGGCCAAAGTTTTGCATGTGTATAGTTCTCACATAGCTCTTTATCATACGCAAAACTGATGGTGCCACCTGCAGCCATTTTTGCACAGCGTCCATCTGTTTGTCTGCCAAGGGCAAAAATCACTCATATACATGTTGTGGTTTGACAGCTTTCTGGATTTTGTGGTAGGTGGCGCAACCTACATACACAATTGGGCTGCAGACATCCATGCTAATAAGCAACACTTCACTCTATTTCCCCTTGCCACTCAATCCATGCTTCACTTCACCCGTTCCACTCTGATTTAGGGATTCTAGTTCTTGCATGTATTTCCTTGATTTTTGCTATATATTTTGATCTTGTATTTGCCCTTTGTGGAGTTCCTTTTGAGACTGACAGGTTTCAAGCAAGCTGTTGGAATAGTTCCTGATAGCTTAACAATCATGCATTTTCCTCAGACCATCAATTCACTGTGTTTTAACCAGACATAGGTGATATATATTTCTGTTGTCATAGAAAATTTTCAACAAATTGGCAAATTGGTTCTTCAAAATTTGACTGGAAGATGTGAATCTCAGTCCATGATGTCAAAGGTCATGCTTGGCAGCTGAGCGTCATGACCCTAGGTCACTTGTTTAAAATTCTTACTACTGTTATAGTACTCTGTCTTTTTTTCACTCAGCACCATGTCTTATATCTGATATGATTTGATATCACCCACAAGGCAAATTTTTGTATTGTTATGAAATAATTCTTGTATCTTGTATTTTATTATTTAAAGGGATTGTCTATGATAAAAACACAAAAAAAAACTGATGTTCAGGCAAAATGGGTAATTTACTGTTGTGAAAATTACAGTATTCCTGAAAGTATTTGGTGACAGAGCAAAGCTATTGCACATTACCTTACACCACTTTGGACCTTTCTGGCATAATGGTTAGGGTGCTGGACTTGTTCCTGCAAGGTTGTGGGTCTAATTCCTGATCAGATCGCCTTCCACGCTAAGAATCCAGGCCAAATTCTTAACCACAAGGGTGTGCTCTCTTCACCAAGGAGTTAAAATGTACTGGTCAAACATGGGTGCCAAGCAAAATATGGAATGAAAAACCCTGTAGCCCCTTTTATGGCTGCATGGTTTGTCTCATTGTATGATCCCAAGGGAGCCCGAGGAAAGCTACAAGAATGAAGGTCCCAAAGGACCAGGAAGATATTTAAGTTGGACTCTCAGTGAAGTCAGACACTTCAACTATAAAGTTGTTCCCTTTACCTTTATTGTCCTTCAAACTGAGAATATTCTTTGTAAATATCCAGTTTTTAATCATAAATGAAAATGAAAGGATCAGATCAGAACAGTTGATACAAGCATGATACCTACTAGACCGTACTATTGACACAATGTAATATTTATGATTATTATTGTCAACTAGCAGAATACCCATAATTTCAACATGCGACCTCTAATGTCTGAGTTTTAGTGTAATGGCAGCTCCCTTCAGCGGTTTGAAGAAAACCAGGAGAAATAAACTTATCAGTGTTCAATATGGGCATGGGGTGTGACACAAGAGCACTCTGAGGACAATGTCGAGGCCAGATCGTATAATCTACTGAGTGTTTGGAGGAGATATGTGCTGGCAAAGTTTAAAGCAGAATAATACTTTGTTTTAGACCATGCCCAAATCCTCATATTATAGTAGGATACAATTTCATAATTAGTTTACCATTGATGTATGTATTCTGCGGGTGGATTGATCATTGTTAGTGAGTGAAGGGTCAGCTTTGAGTGAAAAGTGTCACCAAATACAGAATAAATGAAGGTATAGTCAGTGCAAGTATTGGTCAAGTGATTTTACAGTATTGGACCAATGAGAGTTATAATATTTATCCAGTATGGTTCTCATGGAGTATTGTTTGCTGGCTTGTTATCTGCATTTCCAAACTTGAGAGGATGTACTCGACTCTGGACACCAGGATGGTTGACTCTTGCCATGGTCTCCATCCATATGGCAAACAGAAGTTCCTCAGTAGCACATGTAAATATACATTTGGGTCCCTGCTCTCTTATCAGTGATATAGGTTGTCAGCAATTAATCATGCACCCTGACAAGTTTGATAAAGGCTGAACACGTGTAAGCCAATTATATTATACACATGTGTGGACATACAATATAGATTTAACCCTGTCAGGTCATGCCAAAGGCAAGGGCTGCTGAGAATCCTGAAATGCAGGAAAGTTTATAATACCTGTAGGCAGGATTTCACAGAACTGCTGGAAATACTACTAAACCAAAGGCAGGATTTAACAAATGCATTGGAAATCCACCTGAAACAGGTAAAATATCACAGTAAACACAAATGCACGGTGGATTATCTGGTAATTAAACTTGTTTGATGTAACTTATTCATAAAGCTTTATCTCCTTGCATCAAACCTGTCTTTTGTAGCCCGGGCTTTTTCTGTATACTTATCACTGGAGCATGGCATCATTTATCATAATTACCTCTGCAATCATTTATAGGTTATTGGGTTATGTGTGGTCATAGTAAAGTTGTTTATATGTTTTATTGTGGTTGATTGGGTGTTCTTTTTCAACGAATCAACTTTCTTTATTTTGACGTTATTTTCTTTTTTTTTATGGGTTCCCTTAAATGTCATACCTTTATTAAATAAATATATCTTGTGCTGATATATAAAAAGTTGGCCAGTCATAATCATCATAACTAGAAATATGCATTCTCAGGAATACAGGCCTCTGCCATGTGGATGTTCCTTATTGTTGAATACTCCACAAACCGTGTTTGAATTTACTCATTGGCCCATATTCCCAGGTTCATTGGTGGATATGCTCCCCTAACAAGTGTTTGCATTCACTTATTCGGCCCATATTCCCATATTCAATCGGGCATATATGACTGCACGTTTGTTTATATTCCTGGAAGTCCTTAATTCCTGGATCTGGATCAAGAGAGGGACACACCAAAATCTAATCTATTCATCATTGGTCCATTCATGAGGTGCCCTGATTTCATAGGATTCCATGCATGATTGCAAAAGTTATCTTGTAAACAAACACAAACAGAAACACAAACACACACACAGACTGGAATGAAAATGTATCCTCCTGACAGAGGGTTGAGAACATGCTAGATAGAAGTTTTCCTTATCTGAATAACTTTTCATGCAGGTGTTCAGCTTAACTTTACTTTTAAAGATTAACATGAACTATAAATTATGTGTCTTGATTTTCTTGAAGCAGAAAACAGTTAAACCACTGTGTAACAACAGACAAATGTTACAAATGCACAGAGTAATGCCCACCCATGATGTACAAAGTATTATTGATAAGAGATAGATTTACAGACTTGGGGAATAAATTTTATTGTAATTCAGTTAATTGTAAAGACAGTGTTTACATATCAATATATCCAGTGTATTTTAGTGCTATATGATATCATAACAAATGGAACAACTTTTAGAGGCTGTTCCTGTATCTTCGGCCTTTTTAAAATCCTCTCGTTAAACATTCAAATTACAATTCCCCAGTGTTAATATGGTGTAGATTTTAAAAGTTTTCCACACCAATGTAACAAGAAACTCTATCCCTCACCTTGCTTAATGTACTGATATAAAAAAAAAATCCTAGTGTGGTGAAACCTATATATGGCTTAAGCTAATTCACTCTCTGATATGCAAATCTCTGATTCGTGACGGTCACAAGACTTCAGTTTCTTCCTGGTACATGTACACAGTCATAGCACTTAAAACCTACATACTTTGTACTTTAAATCAGTTATGTATGAATTAAGTATGTGGTGCTATACTTGATCATACAATATATAGACAAAAATATCAAAGATAAGAAATATGATATGCCTAAGGTCAAAGGCTGATATGATTTACTTTTGAATATAGATTGATATAATGATAAAGTGAGTGCAGAGATATCGCTTAAGTAGTCACATAAAGTCACATGATCTTGTGATAAATTTAACATTTACATATATAGCTTTTTTTTGTAGGGAATAGCTTGAAACAAAGTATTGGCAAAACAGGTCTTAATATTTAGAGGATTCATTAAACAATGAAAAAACTTCCTTATAAATGTTAGCTCAATATATATTTATACAAAAGAATAGTATTGCTGCTAGTTTTAAGGCCCGGTCACATAAAATATTGCACTTTGCCACGCTGCACTGCAAAAATTGTTGAATACATTCAAATACACAGGACTCTCCACACCAAATTATGCACTATGCAATGCTGCAAAACACATTTGAAAAAAAAATTCAAGTTTCTCCATTTTGCAGCACTGCAAAAATGCCCAGCGGTTATTTAAGTATAATATTTGTGGCACGTTTGAGGCATGCCACAGCACAGTGTTCAGCATGGCCAGGCCTAAAAACTTAGCAGTGGTCAGCACTATTAAGTATATACATAATCACTTCCTTAAAGGTTTAATCTACCTCCAATTAGTCAGTCACGTAGGATTTGAGTCATTAGGCTTAATGAGCTATCACACTAGCTGGTGGTTTGGTGTGTCCTCTATCAAGTATTGACCTGACCTGGGAGGGTTATCATATAGATATGTAGTAGCTGTGCAGAGTTTGAACTCTCATCTCTGTGCACCTACAACTACTAGTAATATCTGAACCACATAAACACACCCTGTGTGCAAACAAACACAGGCTATACTTAATACCTTACAAGCCACTACTCCTTCACAATCTTGTGTGCTTTGTGATAACCTTGTTTATTGAACCTCCCCAAATGTAAGTTTTTATGTTTTATGTAATATTTATTCAAAGTTATGCCTTTGATAATAGAAATAGGACAAAGCACTCATTTAAGGGGTCATATTTTGGCAATAGTTAGTAGAAGGTATTATTTATGAAATTTTAATTTAATAATGTTTTGTCATTAATGCCAGTCTTAAGTATCAGGAGTTCTAAGTTTTTATTTAAAGTCTGTTAAAAGATCATTGTTAATTCACTTACAAAAACTACCAATTAAATGTTTTAGTTATGTTTTCCTGTTACATTAAATGTATATGGAGCAGTGCTAGAATTTGTTTACTTTACAGAAGACCCCCCCCCCACATTAGTTAGTCATTAAAGGTGTTGCTTCACCCATAATATATGATAAAAATAAATTATGGAAAATGTAGTGCATATATTTGAAAACTAATTATGCTAATTAAATCCTCCTTTTCCACTTCTCCTTTTATGGAATCATATTGTTAAAGATACTGTCTATTTATTCAGTGAAAATTCAGACACAAGAAACACAAGCTGTTGAGTTGTTACAGCAACAAATAATGAAAAACAGGTCGTAATGCAATATGACAGTTTTAGCCTTATTAATTAAAGGTGTAAAATAAGTGTGAGAAAGATAGGAATGAATTTGTATGCATTATATAACAATAAGGGGAAAAATGTTGTAAAGAAATGAAGTTTCAAAGAACATTAACTTTATCAGAGAAAACTAATATATTGATATATTTCTGAATGAAAATATTAAGGCCAAAACAAATAAAAGGTATGGTTCTCAGGCAAAGCCCACATCAATTTTAAACACCGCATCAAACATTTTTATTTTGATTTTCAATAGAAACTAACCAATTTTGAGCTCCAGTTGCTCGAATATTTTATTTTAAGAAGATAAAATCATACAATTTTGATAAAATTTCCTTTGTTATGTAGTGATTTTACTTGTTTAGCAAAATAAATTTGTTATTTTCATGCCTTCCCTTATCATATGACATTTTTATCGAAACATGCAATTAAAAATAAAAAAACGCCCACTCGCATTGATTCCTGAAAAAAAAGTGCCTGAGAACCAAACCTTTTTTTTTTTGCCTAATAAACTGTGCTAGCCCCTAGTATAGACTGATGATTCAGTTTAATAAGGGCCCCACATGAAAATCGGTGCCATATAGTGATCACCGAGTCAGTCTGTCCTTCCTTCCATCCGTCCTTCCATCCTTCTGTCAGTGACACTTTCTTTCGCGCACGATAACTCAACAACAACATACTGCAGCTATCACAGGGATGAAGGGTTCTATGAGGGCTCCAGACCTATAGAATTACAGACTTGTCAGAATTCCAATATGGCCGCCACAGCCCAATCACTGATTTTCTTTCGCGCGATAACTCAACAACAATATACTGCAGGTACCCCAAATTCACAGGGATGATTGGTACCTATGAGGGCTCCAGACTTATCGATTTACAGACCTGTTGGAATTCCAATATGGCCGCCACACCCCGTTTGCTGATTTTCTTTTGCGCGCGATAACTCGACAACAACTTAATGCAGCTTCCCCAAATTCACAGGGATGATTGGTACCTATGAGGGCTCCAGACTTATTGACTAACAGACCTGTCTGAATTCCAATATGGCCGCCACAGCCCATTCGCTGAATTTCTTTCGCGCATCATAACTCAACAAAAACCTTCTGCAACTTTCCCAAATTCACAGGGATGATTGGTACCTATAAGGGCTCCAGACTTATTGACTTACAGACCTGTCGGAATTCCAATATGGCCACCACAGCCCATTCGCTGATTTTCTTTCTGGCGCGATAATTTGACAACAACTTAATGCAACTTTCCCAAATTCACAGGGATGATTGGTACCTATAAGGGCTCTAGACTCTTTTGAATTACAGACCTGTTGGAATTTCAATATGGTAGCCACAGCCCATTCGCTGATTTGTTTTCGCGCGCGATAACTCAACAACAACCTACTGCAACTTTTCCAAATTCACAGAGATGATTGGTACCTATAAGGGCTCCAGACCTATTGAATTATTGACCTGTTGGAATTACAATATGGCTGCCACAGCCTGATCCCTGATTTTTTTTTGCATGGGATAACTCAACAACAACCTACAGCAGCTTTCCCAGTTTCACAGGGATCATTTGTGCCTGTGAGGGCTCCAGACCTATTGAATCACAGACTTGCTCAAAATCAAATATGGCTAACAGACTACATTCGGTGATATTCTATTGCACACATTATTTCAGACATATCTTCTTTAATATCATTTGATCCAGTAGGATATTTTCCCTCATGCATATGGATAAAAACCTGTTTCTGTTTGTCATATTTTTCAAATTTAACTTAATTTTTTCACCCATATGTAAACTAGTCCAGCACTAGCAGAAACACAGGGCCTTCTGAGGACCATTGCCTGACCACATCTAGTTTGATCTGCCTTTGGATTAAATCTAAACACACAGAAATCCAGAAAAAATACCAGGCTATGTATTAGTGAATGAGCCACTAACATTAATAAACTAAATCACCCTGGGTGCCACTTGTGGTGTCAGGTGTCATGGTGAATGTCATGGTAACCAGTGACTCCATAACAACAAGGCAGATGGTGATCAGGTTATCAGTAAGTATCAGGTCAGATGGGGACAGTGATAATGAGATTATTATATAGATAGTGTGATGACACTGTGTAGAGACTGGTACCTACAGCCACAGCAGAATAGAGGGGGAGTGGGATTTTTTTTCATGTGTCAATATAGATGCTTAAGATAAGGCCACACAAAAATATCTATCGATTTGACACACTTATTCTTTTGTGATAAAGACCAGGTTCTCGGTATCTTTTTCAATGTGTGTTCCTGCTTTCATAACTTAAATGTTTCCTTAAAGGTATGGGAACTCCAAGAATTGATGCAAATTCTGGTATTTACTCTTCAAACCTGCAAATTTGTATGAACCAGTATTGACCAGTAAATTGAAAAAAAAATTTAAATATCACATATCCAAAATTTGACATACCATTAGATGACCCTAATTAAGTTCCCTTGCCAAAACCAAACCTGAATTAAACAAGGCCCTAAGTATACCCTGAGGCTCCTCTTAAATTTTGATCAGTTTGAAGTGTGTTTAGTTAAACACCTTTTGAGCATATCAATTAAAGATAGACACTGAGAAAAGTGAAAGTTGGATATCACTCATCATCAAAACTGTTTTTGAGCTTAAGGCCCTTTTAAAAGTTAGCATTTGTTTAATTAAAATATCCTTTGACCAGACCAATTTAAACTGGGCCAACCCAGATTAAAAGTTTGATCTAGGCCAGTCCAGATTACAATCCTATGGTGAAGACTCCAGGATTTAAATCTGGTCTGGACTGATCTTAAAATTGGCCAGCCGAGATTAGAATATTTGATCTTGGCTAGTCAAGTTTACAATCCTGTGGTGGACTGAGTTTAAACTGGGCCAGCCCAGATCAGAATCCTAATCTAATCTTAGGCTAGCTTGATTTTTATCATCTTAAATCAGATAATACAGTCAACATTTGTTTCAGATACACCATTTTCAAGGGCACAAAACATATAACAAACAAGATCATTGAAAATATCTTAGTGAGCAGAACAGCTAACATACAAATAAGTTCTAGGTCCAATGTTACAATATGTGCAATTTTTTTAATGGGTGACTGGGGGGGAAAATCACAGACCAAAGACCCCAACTAACGATAAATGATAAATGACTTTAAATAACAAATTAATTTTTGAATTTACAGGTCTTGGTTCACAAGCTCAACATTGAGTAACATATATATTACTAATTATTGATTAAATTTTGTTTTAGTATGTTAAATTAATTTACATGTTCTGCAGGCTATGTTGGTAGTTTCAGCTGTAAAATGCCAATGTTTAAAATGATTATTTTATTATTATATTTTTGACATTTCACATAAGAGGTAAAATTACAAAATAAATATGATAGGAGTCCAACCAATGACATTTTCATAGAATATGAAATAAATTCATAAAATTGTAATTATTACGGACTTGCAATGTTTTGCAAATTCTTTGAATTGATTTAAGACCAGCTAGGTATAAATATAGTGTAATTCAAGCCAGCTTAGTAGATGAATAGGATTCTAATCTGGGCTAGCCCAAATCCGGGCTAGCCCAGTTTAAAATCAGTCCACCACAGGATTGTAATCTGGACTAGCCCAGATCAAAATTTTAATCTGGGCTGGCCCAGTTTAAAAGTGGTCTGGCCCAGATAAGAATTTTGATCTTGGCTGGTCCAAATCAAAATTTGATGAGGGCTGGCCCAGTTTTGAATCGGGGAAGATTCTAATCTGGACCTCAACACACATACTCTCAACTTTTTTTAATGGGTGTGGTAGAACAAGCACCACTGATTTGCGGTGTAAAACCATGTTCAAAATATGATAAATGGATGTGCTGTTTATTTTTAGGTCTAATTGATATCTTTATATGTATCTTGGAAATGGGTGAGTTATATTTAGCTTCACTTCAGAGCTAATAATTGGGTGTGTTGAGCTATCTATACTGACATGTAGGATAAAAATCGTGATCTGACAAAGCATGATAAATAGTTACATTAAAAATGTTAAGGTCTCAGTCATATTGTCATATTTAGAAACTAATCAGTTATATTTATCTTTGCTTTGCAATAAAACAAATTTACTCTTTTGTCTTGCTGTGTGTCATATGGAAGATATCTCACAACTGGTTGGCTATTGTGGTTTCCGTGGAAACCAAGGGCTTAGGCTATTCATAACAAGAGGGCGTAGCAGTAACATGATCAGCTAGGTGACCCGTAGTACATATTCTTTGAAGTTAAAGAGTAGTGACTTTTTTTAAGCTGCATCCCCCATTTTTCAATGAGCCTGCACCAGTCTGCATGACAAGGTTCCATAATAACACCATCATTTCATTGTTAAAAAAAATGGTGCGTGTTACAGTTGGAATGGCTGCATGAATGAAAATAGCTAAATTTTTATTGGTGGTGTTTAATATCTACCTATGGTGATCCCCTTTGGTAAGATTTTTTTTTTATGATGAATCAAATTCTTCGACCTTCATTTTTCATCACGACATCAACATGCAAGGGTACTATTGAAAGTAAAGTTGTTGATTGTAGCATTGTCCTTTAATGCTTGGTGAACAAGACCCGTAACCACAAGGTTTGCATCCCGTTTAGACCTTAATTGGCCATAAGAATCTGTGCCAAGGTCTTTATAAACCACATGGATGTACCCTTTTCACCAAAGTTACTGATCACAGGATGCAGACAAATGCATATTAAACTAGAAATCTGCATTCTAAGGAATGCAAGCCTCGGCAATGTCAGGGGACCCTTTGTGGTGAGTTTCCCAACCCATGTCTGCTTTCACTTGCATGATTTACAGTTCATGATTGCGAGAATTATTTTGTGAACATCACACACACAGACACAAACACACAATCATACCCTCCTTGCATAGGGCAATAATCTTCCAGTGCACAATATTGCTTATTGGTTACAAAGGGCTTAGGTCATATATATATCTAAGTGTATTTAGAATTATAGTTCAATCTATGTTATAATAATAATAGTAATATACACTGTGGGAGATTTCTAAGCAATGTATGTTATATTTGGTATATATTTTTTAGTTTCTTTAGTATGTTTTAGCAATGTAAATTTAAAGAAAAGCATAAATTGTATCTTTACTTTATAGATGTTTATCTTTAAGTTGTATTTGTGTCATTTTGAGTTCTTATATACGCTGGGGCTGTATCAATATACTGATATATCGATACTTATCATAACCACATTGATACAGTTACCAACCACATTGATACTGTTACCAATACACTATGCATGTTGTATCGTCCTATCGATGAAACCCTAAAAAAGTCATGCAACCGTTCCCTAAACTATAACCTGAGTTAATTTTACGGCTTAAACTGCTTTGTATTAGTTATGTTGACCTTATGAGACTTGAATAAGATCACATTTTGTCGTATGAACGACTGGATTAGGAATGTATATTCAGTTCTATGTGCTTCCATGAAAATCCTTTTTATAGACTAATATTACTTTTTTTTAAATTTATTTTGTGAAAAACTTTTCCACAGAACATTTAATCAGAAATGAAACACAAAGAAAAATGAAGTGTATCATCAATTTGTATGAGTTATCACTTTAAGTATATCGCAATATGTATCGTACTTGAATGGGCTGACCGATACTCAGCCCTATTATACAGAGATATTATACATGAGGAACTCTCTATTTGATCTAACAGTCTGGTGGTTCCTGCCCTTCATGCCCTACTTGGTGTCTCCAGTATTTATTAATATATTGTTGTGCAAGTACACAATAATCAGAAGTGAACATGAATATTTGATTCCAGACTAGGGCTTGTAATGCTAAAGTGTGTGGATCCATAATTTATATATTCATACACACAGGGGTTAATACCCAAGCCAAGGTCAGGGAATTGAAAAATTATGCACATTATGAGCAGCTGGAGAAAACTAAGATAATCCAGCTGACTTATACAAGGTCATGGCCTTGAGCTGAATTTGACAAAAAGTGCACAATTTTAAAATAGTGAATACCGAGGATTTTTAGCGAACCTGTGAGCTTATCCGATGGCGCAGCGTTGTCCGTCCGCCGTCCAGGGCTGGCTTTCCGCCGTCCATGGCTGTAAGTCAGAAACTGTCGGAGCTAGCAGCTCCAAATTACATGTAAGAATTCGTCACATGGGAAACTTGGTGCCCTGGAGCTTATTATTGGGTATCTGCATTAATTTAGATTTTATAGAGAAAAAGCTTAAAAACCTTAAAAAATCTTCTTCTCTGAAACTGTCCAGCCAAATTGTCCAATATTTCACAGAAATGATCCCTGGAACAATCTCTCTCAAGTTTGTTCAAATGGTTTGAGTTTGGAGATTTTTGGCCAAGTTACAGGAGGTTGAACTTAGTCATCTATCCAAAAAAGCACACTAAAATTAAAATCTCAGAAACGGCTAGAGCTATAATGACCATATTTTATACCAATGTTAGTCACATGTCATATCTGATTTTGAGATATTGGTGGCACCACCTCCATTGATCTGTTTTTTACAAGCGAAAACTTAATTTTAAACTCTTCTAGCTTATACACTGATTTATGATGAAACTGTTCAGCTGATTGGTTTAAACTTTACAAGATTTATTCTATGGTAGGGTTCTGCCAGTTTTATAAGAATAGATTGGGTAAATACAGTTTTAAAAAAGCATTGTAGCCAATTGAAAAAGGCTTTCTGTATTTGAAAACAGATTTGACTTCATACTGAGTTTCAGCAGCCAAGTCAAGAGGTCACTCAGTACAAACAGGTGGGGTCCAGACATCACCATGGCAACTGACCTGGCTCGGGGGGGGGGGGGGGGGGGTGTCTAGACAATGTGTCTAGACGTCTAGACACAGCATCTAGACGTCTATACACAATGTTTAGATGCAGAATTCCCAGATTATTGGAACTATATCTTTCAACTGTTTGAAAAAACTTGGTTTGCATTTTAAGCGAATCAGGTTTATCATCAGGTCACATGTGAACTGCTGCAACCTAATTTTTGGTTGACCTCTGACCTTTCCTTGCTGCCCAGCGTCCATTTTTGCGTCTGTTTCCACACATAAATCGAGAACCGTTTGACCGATCAGGCTAAAAATTTTGCACAAATGTAGCCCTTTGATAGCTTTATAACATACACTAAAAATGGTGGCGCCACCTGCAACCATTTTTGCACAGCGTCCATCTGTTCATCTGCCTTCGGATAATATTACTCATATCTCAGCAGTGGTTTGACTTATCCACCTGAAATTTTGCAGGTTTATACATCCTGGACAGCTTTCTCGATTTATGACAGGTGGCGCCACCTACATTCATGTTTACTCTGCAGACATCCAAGCTCATATCTCGGGAACTGTTTGACGGATTGGGCCAAAATTTTGCATGTGTATAGATCTCACTTAGCTCTTCATCTTAGTCAAAACTAGTGGCGCCACCTGCAACCATTTATGCACAGCATCCATCTGTTCATCTGCTTTAGCGTAAAATCACTCATATCTCAGCAGTGGTTTGACTTATCCACCTGAATTTTTACAGGTTTATACATCCCGGACAATTTTATTGATTTTATGACAGGTTTCACCACCTACATTCACGTTTACGCTGCAGACATCCATGCTAATATGCAACACACCTCACTCTATTCCCCTTGCCACATAATCCATGCCTCTCTTCACCCGTCCCACTCTGATTTCTGCGGATACACATAGTCGCTTGTCGACTACCCATGTTCTAGTTTTAAAATGTCCTAGCCTGAAACTTGCAGGTCCGAAATGTCCATTTTGCTGAAATCATAATGACTAAGGAAGATATGCAGGACTTAAAAGGATCAATATTAAAATTTAAAAATACACCTCCATTCATACTCCCAAACTTTGCACAGGTTCGCATTAGGCCTGTAGGCCTTGTTAAAAGATTTTCACTTATATTCAGAATTGATAACCAACAAAATATAACCAACAAAATCTACAGGGTAATATTCCTATAATACTCAATCCATAGTAATTTAAGACCATGTTATGAAAAACATTTTATTGAAGTGAATATCAAAATATCTACAAATATTGTAGTTCTGTAGATGGGGAAACAGCTACAGCTGGTGCCTAAAACTGGTGATTAATAATGTTAATAGGTCCTCTTCTATATTATGTGATTCATATATTGCAAGTACATGTACTTGCCTTATTTTTCTCTAGCCCCATCAAATGTGTCACCCTATTTAGACAGTTTATTGAAACATAATGTTGCACCTATTGTAAAATCGTTAAAAAAAAGATGTTCATAAAGTATATATTAAAATATTATCAAAAAACTTAAAATATTTCCTGTTTGATAATGGGAAAATATTCCTTTCCTAGGAGCACAAATTGAATTTGCATGGAGCATATATTGAAGTCCTTTTTATATAAATAAATGCGTCGGTGTACCAGACAGTTAAAACAGTATTTTAATTGGCTTGGGTATTAGTGGGTTTATAAAGGCCTACCCTATTAAGTTGTCAGCTAGGACTCAATAATTAAGTATTGGTATGTCCATCAGTCTAATCATGAGTGTGGTGTTGTAGGGAAATGGCTCAATTTCCTCACTACTGACCTGTCCTATCAAGTTTCCAGGTTCACCTAGTAATTCTAGTTTGACCCTTCCACGTCTTACTGATCCCCAACTTATACAAATGTATTGTCTGTCTTTATGAAAGGAAGAATAAAGACGTGGCCCCAGGGAATATAATACCCAGGTCAGGGTGTGGTCAGGTGACACACAGGAATTAATGCACACAAATCAGACAAGGGATATATAGGACAGAACAAGAACATTAGTTCAAAAAAAAAAAGGTTTGGTTCTCAGGCACTTTTTTCCAAAATCAGTGTGGGCTGCCGGTTTTTTGTTTTACCTTTTTTTTTATGTTTTGATAAAAATTTCATATGATCAGGGAAAAGCATGAAAATTACAAATTTCTTTTGCTAAAAGCACTATATAACAAAGGAAATCTTGTAAAAATTGTATTATTTATCTTCTTGAAAGATGAAAATAAAAAAAAAAAATTTTGATGCAGGGGGTTAAAATTGACAGGCGGTGCCTTAGAACCATACCTTTTTTTTGCCTTATAGTGTCAGGCTTAAGAACTTGAAAGGTTCATCATCCTAAATCTGCCAGGATCACAAAGACAAACTGTGGAAAATTATCTTTTCCAATTCTCCATCTAAGTATTTCAATTTGCAGAGTTACATTTCTGTTTGGGACTATGTGACAGGGCAGTAGCACTGGCTTCCTATCATGTTATTTTGTATCCTGGTGTCATACAGGCCTGGTGTCTACCACACCTGCAGACCCTGGGTGTGTGATCAGCCCCACTGCTCAGTCATAACAAATTGTGGAAATTATGACTCACCTTACAGGTCATGACTCATGAATATAGGAAAGAAATATATGCGGCATAATAAATAAATGTTTTCATTTTCATATGATTACCTTCATGTTTGGTCAGACTACAGTGCCATCTGCAGGGCACAGACCTTTCACTGGAGAATTCACGAATAAATGCAATTCCCCATTACTCAATTGTGAGAAATACTGTTAAACTAACAGTCTAAACACTGCAGCAACAGGCAGAACTTTATGTTACTTCTTTAAAAGTAACATGGTCCATGTAGCATTTAAACAGGGCTAAATTTCATGTATTAAGTAGCACATTAAGAATATGTTGCAATCATTGCTAATGTTAAGAATGATTAAATATATTCTATCAAGTGATGCAAAATTTCTTCAAATAGCAGCATAGGATATTTCAATTGGTAAAATGTACCAGATTAAAACCTGGATATGTGATATTGATTTTTTTCAGTACACAGTTAGCATACTCTGTGTGTACATATTCAGTTTTGATCAATATTATGAACTCTTGCATTGCACTCCCCGCCACCTGTCACCTCAAGTGAGGTCATTAGGTGCAGAATGGATATTTCACCAGGGTGAGATCACTTCACTTGTCTGTGTGTAACCTGATAAATTTCAAACTGCCTCAGGGCAGTCAGGGGACTTTTGTTAAAAATTATTTCTCTAAATTTTATTAGAAATATTTTTACTGATGAAAACCCCTTCATGGTGCCAATTAGTACTGAGTTGAGGTGTTTTCAGCTGTTCTTGATTAGATTAAAAAATATATATTTTATCAATATTATCAAGTGTATTTATGTTCATTTATATTCATGAATTAATTTAAAATTTTATTTTTAGTGACATCATACAAAGGGACCAATGTGTTGCTATTGCACTGCATGAGTCACCACAAACTGATTTGCACAATATTGTGAATGGTCTAGTATCCATATGGCCATTGGTCATCTGAATGTACAAATTCCAGTCCCTGCATGCCACCAGGTAATGACATGTTAGTCAGAGCTGACAGAAGAAGTGATTCCTCATTTAAGGTTGTATAATTTTGTGTGTCATTATTAGGGCTGTATCATTATATCGATATATCGATATGAATTGATACATAACGTCAATACGATAATCGAAATGCGTTGCATGCTGTATTGGTCATATCGATTGATTGGTAATGCATAGGGATATAACTCTAACTTTAAATATAACCATGACAATTTATAAATTTAAATCCACTGTATATTTGTTGCTTTGGCTTTTAAGACTTGTTAATAAATGTATATACGCATGCACATCAGTACTTTCATGACAATTAAGCAGGCACATGTGAGCGATAATAGGAGAATGAAACTGACAATTCGATATAATACAAATATTTTATTTTATGTTGGTTTTTACAAACAAAAACAACATTAACCATAGGCTATATTATGACCGACCACACTCTTATCATACATTAATTAAAATTAAATAATTTAAAATATTATAAATAATAATAAAAATACATTTACTTACATAAAAATAAGTATCACAAGTCTGATCAATTTTAAGGATCAAAGTTAACGAGAAGTTGTATAATGCGAATAACATTTGGTTTATAGTCCTTATAAATTATAGTGACCAATTCATATTGAAAAAAAATCACAATAAGGCATGAAGTGACAAAACAAATTGGAAATGGCATACGGCCCAAAGAAGGATGTCAGTTTTTACAAAGTGATATTAAATTACACAGATAACAGGATGCCCCTTTACAGTACGATAACTTTATTTTGCTTGCTCTAAGGGACTCTGCATTTTTTAGTCTATCAGAAGAGAATTCCATAGCATAGTACCAAAATGTTTTAGCGAGTGGGTTCCATACATAACACTATTTGTTACCAGCACTGCCGGCCCATAGCTAGCTAGTCTGGTGACACGGCCAGAAATAGGTGTAGTGAAGTACTGTTTAAGATACACTGGACTTAGATTATGAATTACTTTGAAAGTCTTTACGCAGCAAGTCATAGGTTACTCGGAACTCCTGCATTGGACATCAGATGTCAAATAAATGGTTAAAGCCTGGGGACAAATCCTGTACAAACAGGAGAGTGACTAATGGGATTCATATTCACAGAAATATACAAAACTCTGTTATTACATGACATAAAAACACAGCCTATGATCTTCCCCACCAAACGCAATAAAAAATGGTTGTGCACGGGGGGGGGGGGGGGGGGGGGGGGCTAAAGGCACAAAGAAGATCCAGATTTTGGTAGTCTTGATTAGATATATTTTGATAATTAAAATCAACTGGTCTGATTATCTATTTAATTATGAAGCTGAAGCATAGTAAATATGTTGTATATTAGAAGCGTAAGATTTCCGCTGCCTCGGGAGCGTAATGAAATACTTAATGAATCCTTTGGTTTTAAAGTAGATGCAGCAAAAAAAAAAAAAAGAATAAAAGTGCAATTTTCAAGTGTTATCTTATCTATGAGATATTGTGATTTTATTCTCACTTTGTTTTAAATCAAAATATGTGTATGGTCAAGATTGCAGTCAGCCTTGTGTCCTCTTTGAGTTTACAATAGCAGTCTCACATAGGCAAAATTAATATTAAGCTGAATTTCTCTTTACTGTGTATTAATTTTCTTGATCTGCATATTTTCAAGTTTGTGAATCGAAGTTTGGTGCTTTTCCATTTGGTCAAATTCCTTTATTTTCTGTTATATCAACCCAGAGACAATAAAAAAAGTATGAAAAGAATGACCAATAGTCTCAGCAGGCATGGTTGACATGATTAACGACAGACATACAGTGAAACATGTGTAATAAGGCCACCTATGGGACTGGCTAAGTGTGGTTTTACACAGTTGGTTTTCCAGACAGGTTCCACCTTAGGATGACCATTGCACTTAATAAAAGGAAATGCTCTCTCCATATCTAAAAACATATAGATCATGATACTGTATAAAAAACACGATCTTGGCTCCAGTGATATATCATAATATTTACTCAAAATTACATACAGGAACAACCAGATAACTTTTTCCATTAAGTACTCACTGTATGCCTGGAAACAGCGCTAAATCACTGAGCGGTCTCTAAACAACGGAGCGTCAGGAAACTTCTTCAGTAGTAAGGTACCCTAGCTGATGACCCTGAGAGGGCAACGGGTATATCGAGTGATAGAGCAAGTCCGCACTCACCAGACTGTGTTCATATTAAGTGTACATAGCATTTTACTCAACAGTCCTACATGGTGCATCAATAGTGGTGAGGTGGTAATCTTTTACAATACAGAATTTGACCACTTGGACTACTTTCGTGGTGCTTCTGCAAGATACTTATATACAGAGCCTGTCAGAGGTACTTCAATTGTTTGATGTCATCTCACCTCCCTGGGGGTATATAGTAAAGGTATATGTATGATATCTATTCTTGTGTGAGATGTATGCTCCTTCAGTGAATTTATGGTCTGTTCAAGGTTGTACCTACATAGCCCCACAATCCAGGCTGAAGTAGGATGAAGTATAGAGCTTTTATTTTCAGAGAGCAATTGTGCTATGGACTAGATTGTTCCTGGTTAGAGATTTCCAAAAAGTTTTAATGCTAGAATTATATAAAGAGGTGTAATAAAATTGAACTGAAAGAGAGCCTAAAGGTTTTGATATATTTGTCTTTATGTCTTTCACATTGTAGGTATTTTTTATGTGCTTGCATGTTTATCAGTTTTAAAATGTAATTTCTAAAGTTTTGTGTTGATATTTATAATGTTAAAGTCACTTAAGCTTATAAAATAATGTGTTACTCCAGCCTGAACAAATGGATTATTTTTAATTTGATTTTGATGTAAAATTGAGTATTAATTGATAAAGTGAATTAACCATTTGAGTCTTTGATTAATCCTGTATGGGTTTGAGTATTCCATAAAGTATTACACCTTTGATTGATATATTATAAATAATTGCATATAAAACTTGTCCATTCTGTTATCTGATATTTTTTATTAAATAAAGATGATTTCTTAGGCAAAAAAAAATAAAAGTAATGATTCTCAAGCACTGCCTGCATAAATTTTAAACCCCCGCATAAAAAAATTTTATTATTATTTTCAATAGAAACTTACCAATTTTGAGCTGCAGCCCCTCAGTAATTTCTTTCAAGAAGTTTAAATCATACAATTTCCTTTGTTATGTTGTGCTTTTACTTGTTCAGCAAAATAAATCTGTTATTATGATGCTTTTCCCTTATCATCCGACATTTTAGCGAAACATACCAAAAAATAAAAAAATTGCCTGCCAGCATTGATTTCTGAAAAAAAGTGCCTGAGGACAAAACCTTATTTTTATTTTGGCCTTAAACGTTTTAAAAGATAAGCAGAAAAACAATGATCTGGTGGTTTGCAAATCACAAAAGTTGTTGTTGCTTAACATGCTCTCGCTATAACAACCGTTAATGCACACTTAAACACCTTTCAGGGATTGTAATACATTGAAATTTTCACATTTCCATGCTAAAGATGCATGCTACCATCATATAAAAATTTCAGTCACAGTTCTCTCAGTGTAAACATGATTCTGCCATCTTACATGCCATCCTACATGCACATTTGCATGCAAAAAGAACTGAATGTTTTCAATAGTAGCACTGTTAAAACAGAATCACATTTGTGTGATGAAAAAAAAAAACCCAGGAAAATATAGGAAATGAGGGCCTAAATGCTGGAAAGCATAAGAAATTATAGACCATTTTATAGGAAAATATAGGGAGTTGGTGTAAGACCACTTGGTAAAATATTTTGTTTTTGTGCCATGTTTGTGACTACTTATCAGCCACTAATTAGGAAAAGATCTGGATGTTCACCTCTCCTGAGAATTGGTACAAAATCAAATATGCCTTTCCCTGCACTTGTTTGCCTGTCTCAGACAGGCTGAAAAGGGTTATTATGACCCCTGCCTTTGGTCAAATGGTTTTCTGTTTGTCAACATGAGCACCTGTCAAGTTTAACAGCTTGTGGATTATAATCAAGTTCAAGCATCCTTCACTGGGGTGTTATAAGAACTTTTTTCAGCAGGAATTTACTACAGTTCATTAATAAGTACCCAGAGCAAGCCAGAAATCACATAAATTTTACAAATAGAGCAGGTGAATAGCTGGCTTTAAGCTTATGTCATAGGTTGATTACCTTGTAATGAGGTGTGCTCTTACCATTTACTGCGGGTCTATCATATTATTCTGGCACATTGCCAGAACAAGGTGTCATTTGTTTCTTTTATTTACTAATAACAGCAAGATAATGGAAATATTATTGCTCTCCTTGTATTGCATTAGTCACGGCCAGTTAGATTTCTTATATTCCTGGAATATGTTTTCTGTACTGGTTAATAGGTGCATGCTTACATGTGTGTTTTATATTTGTACCCAGATATATGATTAGAGCCTAGATGTTAAAATGTCTCAGAGATATGGAAAATTGTAAGGTGCAGTTAATAACTTATTCAAGTTCTCTTATCATTGAGGTGCTAATTGTTACACCACCAGCAGGATGACATTGTATAACTAGTCATTCCGGTATTAAGGAACAATCAGATAGTATTTTCTTGAATTTATAAATATCTCTTTCATATTTATCATATGTAATAAATGTGGACTTTATGAATAAGTGTGCTATATTGTCATACTTATGAGTTCAAACTCTCCAGCCACAGCTCAGGTACTTTTTTGTATTTTTGTACTGTTGGTAAGAGAAATATTGAATATACTTACTATTAATGTAATCTCATTGTCATTGCTATGATAACTGACCATTCAACTTTCAAAAGAGGATAATGTGTAGGAAAATCTACAATGTACATAAGCAAAGTAGGGTAATTCTGGAAAGTAACGTAATGATGCCTGCATGAACTATCACACATGACACAAACATGAAAAACACTTTCTTTATATTGCAGATTAAAAACACTGGAGGGTAACCATGGCAACAGAAGAAGAAGATGAAATTGGGGATCTGGGTGTGGAGGACATGATCCAACTTCTGTAAGTCAGAGCTTTTAATTTACCCAGGAAGATATATTGCTGTAACATGCTGTTCAACTACTGAGATTTCAATATTTTATTGTTCTGACATATATATAATTTCTGGATATATTATTTTTCTCTTACAATTTTATTGGGGCTTGTATTACAGTAATATCACATGGAATGTGATTTGATGTTGCCAGGCCAGGTGCTGTTCAGAGGCAACCTGATTTCTTTATTAAAATTTTAAAAATTTAAATTATAAAAAAAAAATATTATAAATTAACATTGTTTACACTGCATCAGCATCAGAGGTACAGAAAGAAAAAAGAAGTGGTGGGAAAGATGCTGACTATGACTCATGATGGCCACTAGCTCTAACAATGGCCTACCTGCAGTTCTTATGGATATGCATATAGCTTGTTGTCTGCTCCATAACAAAATGCCCTGTCTCCAACATGTCCTACTGAGACAGAGATACATCTTGATGCCCATCTCCCACCTGTCATGCTCATACAATACCTTCATAAATACTCTACCTTGTCCCAAGGACATAGAAATGCAACCTGTGCCCATCTTTCTTGCCTTTAGAAATCTTGGTTATTTTGTCTATTTTTAGATTCAAGCCCTGCAAAAAGTTCATTTTTCATAATGCTGGCTTTTGAATCTGTCATAGCATGATCATTTCTCAGCTTGTCTTCTTTTTTTTACCAAAATATCATATAAGCCCTCATTAAGGTCTGGCCACGCCTATAAACTGAATACTTACACATAACAGACACCTTTGACTTCATGTTTTGGGTAAGGCGGAAGCTGGGGATTACCTTGGATTTATGGTTGCCACTAAAATTTGCTGCTGGTCTTCTTTAGGATTTGATTTCAGTAATAAGCAATGTATATGATACCAGTTTTATCATCACAGTTCAGGTTGAGAACAGGAAGAGAGAAAGAGAGAGAGAGCAGTATTATTAATCTAGTGAATACCTGTTATATTTTTTTTTATTAGCTTAGCTGGCTTTCAGTTATGCTGAGCTATAGCGATCACTCTTTGTCCGTCTGTCTTGCCGTCTGCCCGTCCGTCTGTCCATCTGTCTGTCCGTTAACCAGGTACAAATCGTAACAGCTGTACCTAGAATCTTGTAACTTGACATTCTGAGAGGTCCATGAAAAATCTCCTTGAAAACCAGAAATTAGGTCTCCATTACCCATATCCTTCGAGCTATGGGGCCCCAAAGTACCCCCCAGAATAGTGAAAAATTTCATACAAAAACTTCAATATCTCATTAACTACATCACTGATGGTCATGATTTTTGGCATACATATTGATCATGAGATGTTCCATCAGTTCCTGCAGACTGGTGGCGCCACCTGTTATTTTCAATTTTTTATGAATTTTTTTCTCTATTTTTGAGACCTTTAAAAATGTGAACATCTGTTAACAGGGCACAAATCGTAAAGACTAGACCTATTATCTTCATTCTTGACACACTGAGGAACCTATGAAAGGTCTCCATGGAAACCAGAAATTAGGTCTCTGTTACCCATATCCTTCGAGCTATGGGGCTCCCAATTACCCCCCAGCATAATGAAAAATTTGATAAAAACAAACTGCAACATCTCAATAACTACAACACTGATGGTCATGATTTTCAGGATACATATTGATTAAGAGATGTTTCATCAGTTTCTGCAGACTGGTGGCGCAGCCTGTATTTTTCGATTATTACCAATTGTTTTCTCTATATTTGAGACCTTTAAAAATCTGAACATCTGTTAACTGGGCACAAATCATAACAACTGGACCTAGAATCTTCATTCTTGACACACAGGGAGACCCATGAAAAGTCTCCATGGAAACCTGAAATTAGGTCTCTGTTACCCATATCCTTTAAGCTGTATGGCTCCAAAATACCCCCCCAGAATAAAGAAAAATTCATACAAAACATGCAGTATCTTAATAAATACAACACTGATGGTCATGATTTTTGGCATACATATTGATCATGAGGTATTCCATCAGTTTCTGCAGACTGGGTGTGCCACCTCTATTTTTTTCAAATTTTTACGAATTTTTTTCTATGTTTTTGAGACCTTTAAAGATGTGGTTATCTGTCAACAGGGTACAAATCGTAACAATTAGACCTTGAATCTTTATTCTTGTCATGCAAGGAGGCCCATGAAAAGTGTCTGTGGTAACCTGAAATAAGGTCATTGTTTCCCATATCTTCAAGCTATAGGACTCCGAAGTATCCCTCAGAATAATGGACTATTTGATCCAAAAGCTGAAATATTTGAACAACTAATGCAGAGATCATCATGATTCTTTGCATGGATATTAATTATGGAGTGTTTCATCAGTTTCTGCAGTCTGGTGGTGCCACCTATATTTTATTCAATTTTTCAAATTTTTATGCCCCCACCATAAAGTGGCCGGGTCATATAGTTTTACCCATATCCGTCATTCCGTCCTTCCGTCATTCCGAAATCAATCAGTTGTACGGACTTTTTTTTCGCAATGCCTGCAGATAATGGCCTGATTTTTGGTGTGTTGGCAGATGTAGACCAGTTACAGATGGAGTTCCCATTTCTTCCCAGTTGACCTAATTTTGACCGTTTTAGGGCTCCTAAACTTAGAAAATTTCATGAAAATTATAAATTTTCATGACAAATACACATGTACGGACTTTTTTTTGAAATGCCTGCAGATATTGACCTGATTTTTGGTGTGTAGGCAGATAATGACAAGTGACAAATCAAGTTCGCGTTTTGTCCCAGTTGACCTACTTTTGACTGTTTTACGGCTCCTAAACATAGAAAATTTCATGAAAAATAGAAATTTTCATGACAAATACACATGTATGGACTTTTTTTCGTAATGCCTGCAGATATTGGCCTGATTTTTGGTGTGTGGGCAGATATTGACCAGTTACAGATCGAGTTCGCGTTTCGTCCCAGTTGACCTCCTTTTGACTGTTTTACAGCTCCTGAACATAGAAAATTTCATGTAAAATATAAATTTTCATGACAAATACACTTGTACAGTCTTTTCTTGGCAATACCGGCAGGTATTGGCCTGATTTTTGGTGTGTGGGCAGATAATGACCAGTTACAGATTGAGTTCACGTTTTGTCCCTGTTGACCTACTTTTGACCGTTTGACGGTGCTCTAACATAGAAAATTTTCATAAAAAAGTGCACATGTATGGACTTTTTTCGCAGTGCCTGCAGATATGGGCCTGATTTTTGGTGTGTAGGCAGATAATGACCAGTTACAGATCGAGTTCTTGATTTGTCCCAGTTGACCTACTTTTGACTTTTGACTGCTCCTGAACATAGAAAGTTTCTCTGTGTTCTTGGGGATTTTAATCTGCATATGGATGTAGATGATGACAGGTTCTCCAAGCAGTTCACTTCAATACTCCGGTCGTTTGGTATGTGCCAGATTGTGCCTTCATCTACACACAAAAGCAACCACATACTGGACCTTGTTATCATCAGAGATGATGAAGACAGAGTGAAGGTCGTGGGTGTGCGCGATGATCACATCTCAGACCACTATTCTGTGGAATGTACAATCCATGTCTCAGTGGATAAATCACCACAGACCACAGTATGTGCCAGGAAACTCCGGGCCATTAACATAGATCAATTTGCAGCTGATCTGTCTTTAGGTCTGGATATCGGAGTGCTGGATGGTAATGTGTCACAGTTAGTAGAATTGTACAATTACACTGTAACAAATATTCTGGACAAACATGCCCCAGCTTGACCCATTCGTAAAAAGCAGGTAACCATGAAGCCATGGTACTTGGACATTATCCATAGTGCCAGAAGGAAAAGAAGGCAGTTAGAGAGAAAGCTGAGGAAAGATCCTATAGAAATCAATAAGCAGATGTTCTTGCACCAGAGAGGCTTCGTTGTTAAACTGATAGATGAGGCTAAGAGGTCATACTATAGACAGAAATTTAGTGATGCAACACCCAAAGAGACCTTCAGACTAGTGAGTGATCTACTTGGGTCTGGAACTGGCAGAAAATTACCCTCTACAGATAGTCCGGAAATACTCAGCAACAGTTTCTTAAACTTCTTCACATCTAAGGTGTTGAAGATTCGAAATGACTTGGATAGCACAAGTGTAGATATGGATTTGATCAGGACGTCCCACGGAGCACCCCCGCCTGCTATGGTCACTTTTCATCCAGTATCCTCCGAGGAGCTGCAGAAATTCATCCAGAAAAGTCCAAACAAATCCTGTAGCCTGGATCCTTTGACAACAAATCTTCTGAAAAATCCTGTTGTGCTACGTTCATTATTGCCATGCCTTACATCTGTAATAAATACCTCAATTACATCATCCGAGGTACCACTTTGCTTGAAAGAATCTCTTATTACACCACTTTTGAAGAAGGATGGTCTTGACCAAGAGGATTTGAAGAACTATCGTCCTGTGGCAAATCTTTCGTTCGTAAGCAAATTGCTGGAGAGAGTGGTTGCAAAGCAGATCCAGGACCACATGACACAGAATCATCTCCACGATCCTCTCCAATCTGCCTACAAACCAAGGCACAGTACAGAAACAGCACTGATAAGGATAAAGAATGATATTGACCATGCACTGGATACAGGCCAGGGAGTAGTACTCCTTCTGCTTAACCTCTCTGCAGCCTTCGATGGGTTAGACCATGGCATCCTAATTGAGAGACTAGTTGAGGAAGTTGGCATTCAAGGTTCAGCACTGGATTGGTGCAAGTCATACCTCACAACTCGCACTCACCGTGTTAACCTCAGTGGTGTACTATCTGATCCAGCCATGCTCACTGTGGGAGTGCCGCAAGGATCAGTATTAGGTCCTTTGTTATTTCTTATCTACATCCTTCCTCTGCATAGAGTTGTCGAGGCCTTCAGTGTACATAGACACGGATACGCTGATGACACCCAACTTTATGAATTCTTCAAACTCAGTGACCAGCACGGCCTTGCTCAATCCCTGAGGAAGATTGAACAATGTGCAGCTGGTGTTAGAGCGTGGATGATTAAGAACAAACTAAAGTTGAATGATTCCAAAACCGAACTCCTTATCATATCACCCAGGTACCATCTTAATAAGATCCTTAGCGCTGAACCTAAGATCTGTATTGGTAGTGCAGAAATAAGACCAGTACACACTGTCAGAAATCTTGGGGCCAATTTCGATGCCAATATGAGTATGGAGTGTCAGACAAGATCAGTTGTGAAGAAAATTTTTACCATCTTCGCAGAATTGGTAAGATCCGGAACCATCTTGATGACCAGACAGCTGCAAAGACCATCAACGCACTGATTACATCAAGATTGGACAACAACAACAGCCTGCTAACTGGAACTTCCAGTGCTAACATCCATCGCCTCCAACTTGCACAAAACGCATCAGCCCGATTACTTACAAGGTCTAGGAAGTACGACAGCATTGGACCTGTTCTAAGACAGCTTCACTGGCTGCCTGTCGAAAGGAGAATCACATTTAAAGTCCTCACACAGGTGTATAAAGCGCTGAATGATAGCCTGTATCCACTGTATTTGCGCCAACTGTTTGTGGAATATTCTCCCTGCAGGTCTCATATCATATCATATCATATCATCAAAGTTTCATGAAAAATAGAAATTTTCATAACAAATGCATATGTACTGACTCTTTTTCCTCAGTGCCTGCAGATACCACCCTGATTTTTTATGTGTGTGCAGATAATGAAAGTTACAGATCGAGTTTGCGTTTCGTCCCGGTTGACCTACTTTTGATTGTTTTACGGCTCCTAAACATAGAAAATTTCATGATAGACAGAAATTTTAATGGAAAATGCATATGTATGGACTTTTTTTTCACAATGCCTGCATATACTGGCCTGATTTTGGTGTGTTGCTTGATAATGACCCGTTACAGATCGAGTTTGCATTTTGCCCTTGTTGACCTACTTTTGACCATACGACACCTGCTGAACTTAAAAAAATTTTCAAAATTTTACAAATGTTTCTAATTTTCCCTAGGCGGGGACATTCGTGTCGTTCCGACACATCTAGTTTTCTCTTTTTTGAAGACCTCTAAGGATGCTGTCATTTGTTAACGTGGCACAAATTGTAACAACTCGACCTAGAATCTTCATTCTTGTCATGCATAAGGAGGCCCATGGAAAGTGTCTGTGGAAACCTGAAATTAGGTCTCTGTTACCCATATCCTTCAAGTTATAGGACTTCAAAGTATCCCTCAGAATAATGGAAAATTTGATACAAAAGCTGAAGTATCTGAACAACTAATGCAGAGATCACCATGATTCTTTGCATGAATATTAACTGTTTTTATTAGTTTCTGCAGACTGGTGGAGCCACCTGTATTTTTTTTTAAAGTTTACGCATTTTTTCTCTATTATATAAATATAAATATAAATTATATATATATAAATACAGACACAATCTTGGCCTGTTGGTTAATCTGTTTGATGCTTCAGGTGAATGGGTATATACTACCATTCAGATGATAAAATTTCCTTTTGCGAATCTCTTCCCAGACAGCTGAGTGTCATGACCCATGGGTCACTTGTTAAGTGCTGGTATATATAATGGATCATGGGCACTGTTATGCTCTATGCATAATAGTATTAAAAATAGCATTATACATGCTCCAATAATGATAGTATAAACATAGCATTATACATTCTATATGCATAATAGCATAAAAAATAGCATTATACAACACAGAGTTGTCAAATGGTAGTGAAGTTGGTTCTTATATATATAGAATTGGTGATAAAAAGAATAGATTAATTTGAACACTCCACAATTTCTTTTAAATTAAACACCCCAAATAACAATGGATCCACAGTATATGTGTTTAGGTGTCATACCTTCTTGGGATATCCATACATTTCTGAGTTTGTTTTCTGTAGATTACAGTTTATTGCCAAATGGAGTTCAATACCTCTTTGTATTTCCTAAAGTGGGTTAATACACTGTGATTTGACTGTGTTTTAGTGTGAGGGGACTTTAGATGATCGAACAAGTCTCTACAATCGTATTCAGTTTGACGCGTGATTAGCCTGAATCAGGACATATTGATCTGATTAGGCAGCAGCTGATAAATCATAACACAGGCGGTCTCACGGAACATCAGAACACATAGCCCAAGGAATTAGTTCTGACCTCATTGTTTGTATTAGGTATATCATATTAACAGGCTTAACACCTGAAATACACTGTATGTACACAAAGTTATACCATTGGCTTAGAGTAGCAGTAGTACATATTTTATAGATACCCAAATTTTTCTATAGTGTACATATTTCTTAGGTACCATAAATTTGACTCTGATACCTTTTATGTAGATACCAGAAATGGATAATTGTACAAATACCACCAATCATATAGATACCTGCATGGCTTTGTTTATGGTATCCCAGTGTATGATAAAGATACTCAATACCTGAACTTGTCTGTGGTATACATAACAGGTACTTAAATGTTGTGTTTGGTATATATAAATAACACATATAGATAACTAAATTTTTCTTTTGTACATATGATATAGATAGAATCCTTAACATACCTGTGCACATACATATGTCCTGAATTTATTTATGGTGCATATTATGCAGATTACCTGAATTGGTGTATACTCTGTTACTGAGGAATAGTTTGTGTTTTAGATGTGTCTGTCTGTAAGGTTCCTTTAGTGAAAAAAAACCTTTAAACAATTTTAGATGCAAGTGAGCTGAGTGAAATAACATAAATAATGTTCCTTTTTTTTTGGGGGGGGGGGGGGTCAGTTGGCTTCCTGATCCACATGCACAATATACAACTACAAAGTTCCATAATTTTTTTTCCCAAGATACCAATTTCCTGGATAAATAATTAATAATCTCTTATAGAACAAACCAATTCCATATTCTGCTCTTCTGGGCCATCAGATATTTCATTGTCTGTCAACCTTTTAACCTAAACCAACTTTGCTTTTGTCATATGGTTATATTTACTCCCAAATACCAGACCCAAGGGATGTATATACCAACAGAACAGGGTGGAATATGAATTATGCAATAAGCTTCAGCAAGGTAAATAGGAAGCAACGATGAATAGGTTGCTTTGTATGTATATGAATA
This sequence comes from Sipunculus nudus, assembly GCA_026874595.1. NCBI lineage: Eukaryota > Metazoa > Annelida > Sipuncula > Golfingiida > Sipunculidae > Sipunculus > Sipunculus nudus. Next base: position 59,315,600 of record CM049307.1, read on the forward strand.
CCTTCCAAGGTGGGAGTACAGGCTGATTATTGAGTCTTCCTCACTGCGGGACACTCCTCCGAGTGCAAACCAAAAAGGTCATTCAGTGAAACTTGTACATACTTGCAGAACCATGAGCAAATAGACTAGTGTTTTTCTTTCATGCTGGTGTAATTACAAACAGATTGGTACCCCGCCCATTACGTTTGTGGTATTTACACGTCTTAAGGTCAAGTAATACCTACAGCAACAAACTCTGGTCATTAACAACACATACCTGTTGGTCCTGAAGGGTCAGGGGTCAGCCCAATGAATAATTCATCCCAATTACCTTCCTTCCTGAAATTGGACTACCTGTGGAGGCATGCACCAATACCCATGAGAATACCTGTACAAGGTTTTCTGTGATACTGGTTACTTGGTGTAAATACATAAATCTTATTTCTTGCATCCTGGGTGCTCCTGACCTGTGATAGGAATTTAGTTTTCTCTCATGCTTCCCCCCTCCCATACTTTGTGGTTTTATGCATTTGTCTATTCATTCATCAAAATTAAATAAAGATCTGTGAGGTTAATCAGGCTATCAGTGGTATAATAATATATTATAATTGGGTACTTTAACCCTTGTTTATTAGACATAATCAAGGGAACTTCATATAACTCAGCCTGGCTTAAATATTTAGATCATGAAATTGGCCATTCATACCTGTTACCAACATTTTTTTTAGACTTAAAATATAGAGAAATTACTATCTAAAAAAGTGTTTTAACACAATTTTCATTATTTTTAGAACCTGCATCATTGTCATAGTCTTTAACTTCATGTACTTGATAACGTTAATGACAATATTCAGATCGGTATGACAGTATTCAAATAAGCACATAAACTTAGTTGATGACATGTGACCTGTATTTTAATGTCACATTCCATGATCTTAATTATACATACTGTAGTGTAGATGTGGTATGATAGGTTTCTCTTATCAGCTTGGTATGATTATTACATATACCTTCTACTTCCATTATTTAGTGGCCGTTTGCACCTGCAGAGCACACCCACTTTGTCAAATGCTTGTACTTCTGGGAAAGTCGCAAAGAGGAACATAACCAGACAGGAATTGGTGGTTATATCTTTTGATCTCTCCAGAGCATTTGAATATGTCAACATGACAATGTATATGTACATCAGGGTCAACTTACTCAGCTAAGGTCAACTTATTCAGCATCAGAGATACAGGCTTCTAATCACTTGTATTATCAGTGTTAACTGTTTCAGCTCTAAGGTTCAATCACTTTGTGTCAATATTCCATTCCACAGGGACTAGGGGATAATTAATGAAATTTTCTTAGAACTTTTATTCTTTTACTAAGGAACTAAATAAAATGAGGGTAGAAAAGCTTAGTTATTGTAAGCAGGAAATAGCATATCAAGATATAAACTCTCTTATCAAGACTGTTTTTTCAGTATTCAGTTAAGTGTTATGGTCCATTCCTGTTACTCTTATTAAATGTACCCCTTTACCCTGTAACACCCCCTTCCCCCTCTGTAGAGCATTCTGCTTTCAGAGTGAGGTTAATTAACTCAGGAGTCGCACTTTTTGGTGAACTATTTGGCAGTAATTACCCAATTACTCAAACTACCTTTCCCTTAGTCCCAACTGTTCCAAAGTTTGGCTTCATTTTGTTACGTAAACAGTTTGCTCAGGGGAAAATATTTGGCAGATCCTAGATTTGAACCCATCCCAGTCGGGAATTTGACATCACGGTGATCTCACGATGGCATCACATATTATATCACATGACCTCATCGTGTGACCTCACTGTGACATGAAATCTGTAACCTAACACTGGTATCACAGTGATGTCACACGCTTAGGTCACATGGTGATCATACTGTGATTTCATCCTGATATCTCTTTCTTGATGTCACAGAGATGTCACATGTAGATGTCACCATGACATCACAGATTAGCTCACACAGACCTCATGCTGTGACCTCACTGTGACATGAAATCTGTAACCTAACACTGGTATCACAGTGATGTCACACGCTTAGGTCACATGGTGATCATACTGTGACTTCATCCTGATATCTCTCTCTTGATGTCACAGAGATGTCACATGCTGATGTCACCACGACATCACAGATAAGCTCACACAGACCTCATGCTGTGACCTCACTGTGACATGAATTTTGTAACCTCACACTGGTGACACAGTGATGTCACATGTTTAGGTCACATGGTGATCATACTGTGACTTCACCATGATCTGTCTATCTCGATGTCACAGAGATGTCACATGCTGATGTCACCACGACATCACAGATTAGCTCACACAGACCTCATGCTGTGACCTCACTGTGACATGAATTTTGTAACCTCACACTGGTGACACAGTGATATCACATGTTTAGGTCACATGGTGATCATACTGTTATTTCACAATGATCTGTCTATCTCGATGTCACAGAGATTTCACATGCTGAGGTCACATGGTGATCATTTTGTGATATCACCATGACACCTCTTTCTCTCTGTCTGTCTGTGTGTCTGTCTCTCTCTCCCTCACACACACACACCCAATATGCAAAACATCCAAATCAGAAAAGACACATAAAATTATAAATTTTATTTCTAATGTTTCACAGTATGTCAGGTTGCACTGAATGTTACACACGACATATATGATATCGGAATACTTCTTTCACTTATTGCTGCCCGCCTCAGTCCCGTATTAGCATTGGCCAAAAAGACCTCTTTTTGTCTGGACACTTCTGATAGGACAGATGTTAGAAACATCCTCTCTGGCTCTTCTGGGCGTTAGTTGATCTTCTTTGTTAAAAGTCTTCAGACAAGCTAAAACAAAACAGCCTTAATTTGGTTTTGTGAAAATTATTTACACATGATAAAAGAATAAATTCAGTAGTATGGCTTTGTTTAAGATATAAATGTCTCCAATCCCAATCGGCCTCCCCCAAAAGTTAAAGAAAATATCTCCAAAGTTAGGGGGTTACATGCAATCATCCTAGATTTCTGTAGATTAAATCCTGAAGATCAAGGTCACAAGTCACCAGTTTTCAAACTCTTCTAACACTTGAAGGAAACATCTTGTGTGTCAAATCTGAGGAAAAATCTTCAGTAGCTCATATGTGACAGGAGTCACAATTATCATAGATTTCCTCAGAATTAACCTCGTTCAGGAAATGGATAAATAAATACTTGTTTCACATTTGAGGGGGGAAATGCAATACTTGTTTATGATAAATGTATCTTGTTAACAAGAAATTCTACTGATGACTGATGGCGGGACTATAAAACAAGGGACCCATGTGTCACGATGCTCATCTGAAGTTGACCAGGAAGATAAAATCTATAATAATAACAAAAAGCGATGTCTTGGAGAAAAAGGAAACATAGGCCATGGTTGGTTGACATGCTAGGTTTATATTGATGAGTAAGGAATAAGAGTGATCAAACAAAGAGTGATCGCTATAGCTCAGATGACTTATAGTCAGCTGAGCTAATAAAGGGTTCTAAGTGGAACCCATTTTGGTTCTTTGGCTTGTCACATATTTGGAACCCATCTTGGTTCCCTGAGGAACCCTGAATGTAGGTTCCTTCTGGAACCCTCAAAAAGGGTTCCCTGGGGAACCTTTCAGGTTCTGTAAATACATTTTTGGTTCCTTGAGGAACCTTGTATGGTGCTAATTACTTCCGCTGGGTCTTTGCAAAACCATTATTCAGGTCCTTTTTAAATTAACCAGGAATGGTTCTACAGACATTAACTGGGTTCCTTGACTTATTTGTTCCGACAGGAACTTTGACAGTTTATACATATTCTGGGTGAACCTATCACACCAAGCCAGACAGGACCAATTCAAATTCACTGCAGGGCGAGATAAAGGAACAGATCTAGCACGATTCCTTTTCCTTGGCAGAGGTATGCCCTCAACTGGCATGTCATTCCACTTGGATATTATGACACTTTTATGGGGGACTTTTTTTTATCAAATGAAAGTAACTGTAAAAAAACACAAGAATAAAATACGGGGGTAAACATACTTTATTTAACTTTAAACGAAGCAATTCATATACTACATATGTGCAGTTCAGAACAAGCAAATGATTGGATGTAGCATTCAGGATTTCTCTCTTAGAATGGTGACACAGGGTACTACAGAAATCCTAAAATTGGTATTACCTGTGTGCTTCAAAGTTTATGTTGCAGTAACTTTATAGAATAGGTTTTCTGTTTCCCTTCACACATTTAACTGTAAAAATCCTAATTAGTTGGTCCTTCTTGGGCCATTTGAGGCTTATAATGCAATATACGCAGCCATCAATTTCATATTCGTTTAAACGTGACTCTGCATCCACTTTCTCCATGAATACTATCAGCAAAGATGAAAGCATGACATGATTCTTCTGCTATCGATTCTATAACACCAGCATCATTGTTGATTTGGCAGCATATGGCAGGACATCGTAGGTTAATATCAACCAACTGCATAATAGCCTGTCAAAGAGACAATTTAAATTTTCAATTGTAAGCAAAGCAATTAGATGAATTTGACTTGACATTTTTACTGTAATATTATTCTCTTTTGAATTATTGAATGGGACATTCTCAAATTTAAAGCCAAGCAGTTTTACAAAGTTCTTTTGAATAAAGTGTAATTGATGTAAAAATAATAAAATTGTTTCAAATGAGAAAACTCAAAGTAGGTGAAGTGTTCTTATTAACATTATTAAACACATTTCTAAATAAAGAAATAAATATATTAACAAATTCTATAATGAGTTCAGCCATACGCAATGTGTGTGACTACCTTCATTCACTATCAGATAAAAAAACAGCAAATGTGGCTGGCTTCACACTCGATGTGAATGTGCCTACCATCACTCCCTATTAGATATCAGGTGAAATGCGGTTATCTTCACTCAGTATGTGCCTGTCTTCACTCGCAGCTGAATATCAAAAGCAAATGTGGCTGGCTTCACACTCGATGTGAATGTGCCTACCTTCACTCCCTCTTAGATATCAAGAGGAAATTTTGTTGCTTTCACTCAGTATGTGCCTGCCTTAACTTCCTGTTAGACATTACCGGTTAATGCGCTGTCCTCATACACACAAAATGCATGTGCCAAACTTCATTTTATAACAAAGCTCAGATGACTTCAAGAAGATAATAAAGCTGGTCATATCGGTCTAGGACAAATTAAACGTGTTATAGACAATCATAAAATATATAATAAATGTATAGTTTATGACAATCTTCTCAGAGCTGGTTTTCTTGTTGCTGGGACTTTTGTTGTTATTTTAAATGCTGCATGCGTTTTTGCACTTGGCAAGATAAATTGCTTTGATACTACCACCATGACAAATTTCAACATTTCGTCTTCAGCTCTTCATGCTTCATAATTGGTCTTTTGTTTAGCGAAGAGTCTTCACTCACCCTGAAAATATAGAACAATATTTATTTAGATTGAGCGGATGTGAATTGTGACATCATTTTTTTATTTAAATCAATGGAGTTACCTACGAATCAGTGTGTTCATTTACATGTATATCATGCCTTAATGACATAGAAATATGTGACCCATTGTCATAACGCTCCACATTATATTAGAGTCTATCATTTACACAATTGTTTGTAACATTTTTGGAGAAATGTATTGCAAATTTCAGGAATTTATAAATATATGTCTGCATAAACCTTTATTCAATTTCATACTTATACCCAAAAAAAATGAAAAAAAAACTTGTTGGCTATTTCAATTTAAACTCTGCATGATGACAGAAAAAGAAAGCACGACTTCTTTTTCCAAGGCAAAATGCTGAATGATGAGATAATGAATCCTGTAAGTATTAAAAAAATTAAAGTTTAAGATTGCACCATTTTAATCAAACAATGGATAAATATGAGATCAAAATAAATTGCAAACCCGATCATGCTTTTGTTGGGAAATTAATGGTTTATTTTTGTACAAATTTGAAGCAACTTTGTAAAATGTTACAACTATTACACCATATTCTTTGAGATCTCCGGCCAAGCCATTTAGCAAGTTAAAAAGAATAAATGTGTGAAAATGGCAAAAAAAAAATAAATTGTATATACATTCATATAATACATTTTGTAATCATTAATATTTATTTATTATTTATTTGTTCATAACATAGAACTCAAGGGGGAGGGGGTCCTCATAATATCCATACTATTAGTGGTGCTGTATTAATTTCCCATAATATTTGAGACAGCATTTTTGGTAAAAATAAATAGTACTACTTTGAATAAAGGCCCATTTTCTACTGTGTTTATATCTTAAAATTGGTCACTTATTGTAACATTTTCTTCGATAAATATTTCTATTGCATTTCAAACAAGTAATGTTCTGCTAATAATGAAATTCGGTCACATCATGTTCTTCTGTAAGAAAGGCAGCTGGTCAATCATGGTGGAAAAGTCAAAAGTGAATGTTGTCTGCATGGGAGGGTATTCTAAAGGTATTCGCTGTACAGCAGGCCAAGCTGGGTCTTCATTGAAACAAAATGTATACACAGCAATGTCATAGTCATACATACAGTCCAGCAATAAACATGTCCGACCTCCTGAATCTTCACACTACTAGTGGGCCGTATATTTATCCCTCCAGCAGGAAACCTGCCATCTTGTCATTTCGGGTCTATTACGGTCACTGATGGCCAGGACTGACCAGTACAACAGATAGACAATTAAAGCCAGTCCATCAGATAAACCTGCTGATAATAAATATTACAGTCGGGTCTGCTTCCAACAATTTTATAAATCAAGATCAAATAGTTTCTGTTAGTTAAAAAGTCTTATACTTATCTGATTTTCAAATATTCTTCAGTGCTGTGCCCTTTCCACATTCAGCTTCTTTTAGCAAAGAAAACACGGGTATCGTGTATCGTGCGCAAAAGGTCATATGACTCCGTCTGAGGAACCCTTCACGTGGCTGTGGAACCTGCTTTATTGAAAAGAATGCTGTCGCTTGCACAGAACCATTTTAACGCATACAGAACCACCAAGTTTCCACCTGAAACTACAGAGTTCCCCAGGGATGCCCATGGAACCCTTATTTCTGAGAGTGTGTTACATAACCTGTCATGACTGGTGCTGGCATGGCCTTGCTATACACAACATGGGTTTTAATGGTCACATTATATTATGTAAACCTTTGTTTTTATTGTATAGGTTGATATGAATTCATACAATTGATGTTTTTATTTCAGTTAATAAATATTTAACATGCCCATCTCAAATTCATTCTTTATTGTATAATTTACTGGGTGTTCTGATCCATGTATTTTAATGATCTAATACATGTATTAAACAAGGGACCCATGGGTCACTGTGCTCAGCTGAAGTTGACCTTGAAGGTAAAAATCTAAAATAATATCAAATGGAGATAAAGTGTAAGAGGAAGAGGTAATATAGGCTATGGTTAGTTTATATGATTTGTTTGTATTGATGAGCAAAAAATTGTTGCAAATAATATTATGTGACCTAACCATGTGTTTCCTATGTTGAAACTGAAGCATGTGAGCAGTTTGTGAACAAATGATCTGTACTATTACCATGATCATTAGTTGGCTTTTTTATTAACTGTTGACATTTCAGTAGTTTACACATTTGTTTAATTGAATCTATTTTTTTGCATAATATATATTATTTAATATATATGTATTTTTTTTTTTATTTTATGACATGTATACAGTTGAAATATATCTAATTAACAACATAAATACAGGGAAAATAAAGGCTGATCTCCAATTCTGCTGAGGCAGGAAAGTAATGAACAAATGTTTGTATCAGATCCTCATTTTTTTATCACATCAAATTTTTTTTTATTATAAGTTTACATTTCTATACATTTCCAATATAACATATATAACTGAATATAAAAGTTGATTCATAATTTTCAATTGCATTTTCATAAATCTCAATCTCGTCAGATAACACCACATCATGCATACAAATGTTTATTTATTTTTTACCACAAAAATAAATCTTTAAATCTGCAAAACAACTAGATATTTCTGGCACCGCAGGTGCCATAGTATCCTCAGACAATTAATGCCCCCCTCTTTAAGAATAGACCCCCATCTTCAGCAACAATTAATATCAGACCACACTCATAGAAAAGGTCACTCTCATAGAAAAGGTCATGACCCCAATTTCAATACACATCATCCCAAACCCATGTCTATGTAAATGCATAATATGAAAGAAATTTGTCCATTAGTTTTTGACTTGTAATGCTCACAGTACTGTTAAGTGGCAATGATGGGGTATTAAACGGCACGAAAACAAGTAAAAGAATAACAGGTGGCGCCACCTGTTTCCGGTACATGACATTACTATCCTAGATCTTCAATCAAGTTGATTTTTGGACCAATCCATGTATCCCTTATTGAGATATTAATGATTTTGTGTGATTTTCACCATATATGGCAATATTCAAGGTCAAGGCCACTCATAGGAAAGGTCATGACCCCAATTTAAATAAACATCATCCCATAACCAATATTTATGTATATGCATAATATTAAAGAAATCTGTCCATTAGTGTTTGACTTATAATGCTCACAGTACTGTCAAGTAGCAATTTTTGGGGTATTAAACAGCACGAAAACAAGTAAAGAATAATAGGTGGCGCCACCAGTTTCTGGAACCTGACAACCCTATCCATGATCTTCCATCAACTTGATTTTGGGATCAATCCATGCAAGATTTCTTGAGATATTTAAGAATTTGTGTGATTTTCCCCAAAATTAGACATATTCAAGGTCAAGGACACTCTCCTAATCAAGGTCATGACCTCATTTTAAATAGGTGTCGTCCTCTCACCCATATCTATACATATATCAAGTTTGGTAAAGATTCGTGAAATATTTTTGAGTTATCACGCCAACAAGATTTATATGCGGCGGCGGCGGCGGCGGTGGTGGTGGCGGCGGCGGCGGCGGGACCGGTATGAAAACATAGTATCCCCCGACTTTGTCTGGGGATACAATAAATATATAAAACAAATACTTGATTTATATTTCACGATTTTAAATTGTGTCTTTATTTATCCATAATGTGCTTCATATTTTATAAATTTAAGCATACTGATGGGTTAAATTATATTTGTTATAATCATTTAAAAGAAAATTGATTTCTTTAAACATGCTACATAAACACAACATGGCATCTTCTGGATTACATCTTTAAAAGGAAAGTTTTTGTATATTGGAGTGGAAACAGCATTACAACTAGACATTTCTTGGCACCGCAGGTGCCAGAGTATCCCCAGACATAGTAGGCCCCCCTCCTACAAGAACAGACCCCCATTTTTAGCAGCATATACTGACACTTGGCATATTTATTGTTTATTCCATCTAACGATCCACAATCTTGTTGAAGATGTTGGTCCTGTGACCATGATCTTTTTAAAGATGTGTCCTGTGACCTTGACCTTTGATCTCATAACCCCAAAATCAATTTGGGTCTTGCATTTCCAATGGTTCAAATACATGTATAGTTTGAAATCCATACATCAATAAAAGAAGGAATTATCATCCAGAAACTAATTTTTGGACAGATGGCTCCTGTGACCTTCACCTTTGACCTTGTGACCTCAAAATTGATAGGGGTCTTCCTCTATTGGCAGATGACTTATATGTGCAAGATGAAAGGTCTGAGATGAAATGTTTGGCTGAAAATGCATCCACATCTTTTTAAAGATGTGTCCTGTGACCTTGACCTTTGACCTCATGACCCCAAAATCAATTTGGGTCTTGCTTTTCCAATGGGATATATATAAGTCAAGTTTGAAATCCATACATCAATAAAAGCAGGAATTATCATCCAGAAACTAATTTTTGGACATATGGCTCCTGTGAACTTCACCTTTGACCTTGTGACCTCAAAATTGATAAGGGTCTTCCACTCTTGGCAGGTGAACTATATGTGCAAGATGAAAGATCTGAGATGAATTGTTTGGCTGAAAATGCATCCACAATCTTTTTATAGAGGTTTCCTGTGACCTTGACCTTTGACCTCATGACCCCAAATTCAATTCCGGTCTTGCTTTTCCAATGGGTCAAATACAAGTCAAGTTTGAAATCCAAACAGCAATAAAAGAAGGAATTATCATCCAGAAACTAATTTTTGGACAGATGGCTCCTGTGACCTTCACCTTTGACCTTGTGACCTCAAAATTGATAGGGTTCTTCCTCTCTTGGCAGGTGAACTATATGTGCAAAATGAAAGATCTAAGATGAAATGTTTGGCTGAAAATGCATCCACATCTTTTTAAAGATGTGTCCTGTGACCTTGACCTTTGACCTCATGACCCCAAAATCAATTTGGGTCTTGCTTTTCCAATGGGACATATATAAGTCAAGTTTGAAATCCATACATCAATAAAAGCAGGAATTATCATCCAGAAACTAATTTTTGGATATATGGCTCCTGTGACCTTCACCTTTGACCTTGTGACCTCAAAATTGATAGGGGTCTTCCACTCTTGGCAGGTGAACTATATGTGCAAAATGAAAGATCTGAGATGAATTGTATGGCTGAAAATGCATCCACAATCTTTTTAAAGAGGTTTCCTGTGACCTTGACCTTTGACCTCATGACCCCAAAATCAATTTGGGTCTTGCTTTTTCAATGGGACATATATAAGTCAATTTTGAAATCATTACATCAATTAAAGCAGGAATTATCATCCAGAAACTAATTTTTGGACAGATAGCTCCTGTGGCCTTGACCTTGGACCTTGTGACCCCAAAATTTATATGGATCATCCATTATTGGCAAGTGAGCTATATATTCAAGATGGAAGACCTGGGATGAAAGTTTGGCTTAAAATGCATCCACAGTATCTTTTAAAATGCCAGTCCAGTGACCTTGACCTTTGACCTCATGACCCTAGAACCTATAGGGTTCTTTCTTTAGTGGTGGGCCATACATAAGTCATGTTTGAAATCCATATGGCTATCAACACTGGAGATATCATAAGAGGTGTGTGATTTTCACCATATATGGCAATATTCAAGGTCAAGGCCACTATCATAGGAAAGGTCATGACCCCAATTTAAATAAGCATCATCCCATAACCCATACCTATGTATATGCATAATATAAAAGAAATCTGTCCATTAGTTTTTGACTTATAATGCTCACAGTGCTGTAAGGTGGCAATTTAGGGGGTATTAAACGGCACGAAAACTAGTAAAGAATAATAGGTGGCGCCACCAGTTTCTGGAACATGACAACCCTATCCATGATCTTCCATCAACTTAATTTTGGGATAAATCCATGCAAGATTTCTTGAGATATTAAAGAATTTGTGTGATTTTCCCCAAAATTGGACCTATTCAAGGTCAAGGACACTCTCCTAGTAAAGGTCATGACCTCATTTTAAATAGGCGTCGTCCTCTTACCCATATCTATACATATACCAAGTTTGGTAAAGTTCCGTGAAATATTTTTTGGGTTATCGCGCCAACAAGATTCATATGCGGCGGCGGCGGCGGCGGCGGCGGCGGCGGCGGCGGGACCGGTATGAAAACATAGTATCCCCCGACTTTGTCTGGGGATACAATTAAGGAGATACAGTGAAAACAATAACAATTACTGCATAACACTTGGTGGGTTGGGTTTGCGGGGGGGGGGTGGGGGGTTGGGATTCGGGTGGTGATATGAAAATAACAGTACACCTGTCACAGCAGGAGATCTCCCCCAGTGACTGTAACAAATCAGAAACCCTTGCATAGCTGAATTCCAGTGACCTGGAGTGGGACCCTGCATCTTTAATCTTTTATCAAAGGAAATGACTACAATAGAGCCTCAAGCAAAATATAAGTAACAAGACTAATTTTCAAGCTTTTTTTCAAATTTAAGATTTAAACAAATTAAATACTTATGTTTACATAATGTGAAAATTAAATCAATGGTACTAACAGGAAAAAAAGTGCCATGGTCAAAGTTTGGCAAAACTTAAGGTACTAATTTTATTTTTATGCTAATAACTTAAAAAATTTACAAAATTCAGATCTAATTTTGGGTAAACAATTGAATCGTAATCAAACATAGTTATATACTTGGGAAAATAGACTCTAGTTTCAAAGTTTTTCATGTTAAGTGAGTAAATATTTTTCCTGATTTTTTATAAAGTCTATTATGTTTGGGCCCATAACTTTAAAAAAATTATACTTAATAGACTTAATTTCTTGCATGTACACAGGAACTATATAGAGGAATATTCATGTTAAATATGAGGAAAAACAGATGAGTGGTTTTGATATTAGGCATTTTTTCCTTAATTTCTCAAATGAACGAAGTCGCAAAGACACAGTTTTCGGCTTGGCAGGAGATCCTGGGGACATCTAACATTATGCCGAATTTTGGATTCCTAGGTCTAAACGTGCCAGATCTACGGAGGGACGGACGAACGTCGGACAATGGACCACGACTATACTTCATGCAGATGACTTATAATCAGCTGAGCTAAAAATCAATTTTATCAATAAATTAACATCTTTAACAATTTGTTTATGTTATATGGTTTTAATAAGATTCCCGCTATATTTGGCTTGTAGACAGAAGTGAAAGTTATCACAATAATTTTATTTTTTTAATGGAAATTGAACCCATAAAACTGGTAATTTTTAACATTCTTTTAATTTGTGAAATATATTATATCCCGGATTCTTAACAATTTGATGGACCAAAATTGAATAAATGATAAATATGATGTTATATGGTTTTACTTATGGTTATAAGAATCCTACCATTTTTGGTGAGTACATTAATGTGAATGTTTTCAAAAGTTAATTAAACAGTTTATTCTTTTAATATATATTAACCAATTTTAATTTGTGACATTGACTAAAATTGACTAATTACTCATTAAATAAAATTTATATAATGAAACTGCCAAAATGGTGTATACTTGCAACATCAGACTTAGGCAGGATAAATGTTAGGTATCATATTGTCACATTAAATTATTTGAAACATTTGGGAAACTTGTTATCATATTTCATTTTTGGCCACATATTGTAAATGGTTTCAGTTAATTGTACATTTTTTTTCTTTAAGAAAGGGTAACATTTGATAAAACTCCTAGAACCAATTTCTTATTTTCCTTTGTCATTTGATTATTAACCATACGTCACATGTAAAAGTATATTACTTCTTGTGCCTGTTTCAGTCATTTAGTTTAGATAATTTATTGAGATATGTTGTCACCTTTATTGTATCAAGCTTCTCTAAAAGATTAAGTGCATGTTAAACTACTACACACTTATTTATAGACTACCTTGGATTCTGGACTTACTTTCAATAAATATATATATTATGTAAATACTATGATGCCATATTAGACAGAATAACTGGGTTTTTGATAGGATTATGCATGTTTACAATTTACATATACATAAAAGAAAGTTTGGTTGTAAAAAATTTAATTTAATGCCAAAAATTTAAGTTCTCTAATATGTATAGTAAATCCTGAGTTACAAGAATGTAAAACAAAGAATCTGTGGGTCACGGCACGGATTCTATGACCTTGGCTTTTGGCCTCATGACCCCTAAATCAAAAGGGTTCTTACTTTAGTGATGGGCCATATAATAGTCAAGTTTGAAACCAATATTTCAGTCCTTTGATCTCATGACCCCAAAATCAATCAGATTGATTTTCTATTTTCACGTCACCTATATTTGCTAGATGTAAGGTTTGGGGTGAAATGTCTTGCTTAAAATGCACCCAAAATCTTTATAAATAAGTGGGTCCTCTGTGTTAAATCTTTGACCTCGTGACCCAAAAATCAACAGTTCTTGCTATACAGGTGGGCCATATATTACTAAGTTTGAAATCGACATGTCTAAACTTGAGTTATCATCACGAAACAAATTTAAACGGACATACAGAAAAACGAACAAATGGACAGACGGACGGATGGACAAGGTGATTACTATAGGGCATCCACTTGTTCTATTAGGTCCCAAATAACACATGGTTTCATGACACTAGATAAAATCACATTTGCAAATCTGATAGTTTCAATATAATGTGGTAGTCTCATAAAAATCATATAAAAAAAGAAAAAAAAAATACAGGTGGCGCCACCGGTCTTCAGGAACTCAAGAAACCAGTCATAATCAATAAACACACCAGGTTTTGGGACACTAGATGAAACCACAGTTGAGAAAAAGTCATAATTGCTGTCATTTAACGGTCTCAAAAACAGTAAAAAAAATCTTAAAAATAAGAAAAAAAGTGGCGCCACCAGTTTTCGGGAACTGACAAACCTTGTCATGGTCATCTTCAAGGCAAGATTCAGGGCAATTAATGTATTAGTTATCAAGGTTTTGAATCAAATTTTCGATTATTCGGGGGGGGGGGGGGGCGTATTTACCAGCCCCATAGCTCGGAGTGACCTAATGGTTCCAATGCGACTTTTTATTGACTTCCCTGGATCTAGCTGACCACTTTAATGAGAGCTGAGTAGCAATGAATCACATCCTTAGGTATTTTCTGATATTTTTGTAAAATGCACAGTGAAAATATGATTGGTTAAATAATAATTTTTTTATCATTTATATTTTATTAATTAATTCATACCCCTTTAAATCACCAACTGTACTTTACATAAAATTATTGAAACAGTTTTTAAACACATTTCCCCAAATTTTTCTTTTTACATTGGTCCGATTTTTTTTTCACTTAAAACTGCTTACTCTTATTTTTACAAATGGTATCTAAAGATTGTTTTACAAATATATTCATAAAAGTATCTATATATACAATATAACTTCCGCGTACAGCCACACTTAAATGCAACAATATCCTATATCAAGGCTAGATTTCCCGGCCCCATTTGATTCCTATAACCCTGCATGCTCATTGCTGTATTATATGGCCTCTCCCTTTTTCCCTTTTTATTACATTTTTTAGTCCCAGTGGCGGCCTGTATAAAGGAGTGTGTATATATATATATATATATATGTGTGTGTGTGTGTATATATATATATATATATATATATATATATATATATAAAATAATTCAACCTGAAATATAAATTAAGGAAAGAATTGATACATGTTAAATTTGATTTTTAAATAAGGACCATATCGTTTAAAATTTGTCGTTCACAAGTGACTGCACCTTAATGTAATACATGCAGTACGTTCAGTACATCAAAATTAGTTTTACCTAATACTTTATTTATTCATTTTATTTTAATATTCAATTTTGCCATTTTTTTTTTTTTTTTTTTTTTACTCAACTTCAATGTTATTTAGAAATAGGCCTATATGAATGTGATTAAAATGCTATGCTCGTGTGCGTCATTAATGTCATTATAAAGTAGATAATGAAGACGAAATAAGAGGGGAGGGCAACATGCTATTTGTCAGGATATAGTAAGGCTTCAGTGAATAAGGGCATTAGAAGACAGCCTAAGCACTGTAATGGCTCAAGTTTATAAATGAAGTGAGGAAGAAAGAGAGAGGGAGGAGGTGGGGTAATATGGTCTGTGTATAGGGCATGTTAATCTAAGGAATGCAGCAGGTTCAGTCTAGGTCAGACAATTATGGCTTTGGCTTCCTTGCTTGTGGAGTTCGCGTAATGCCCCCTGACATGCAGCTCCTCAGGATCCAGTCACACTGATATGTCACACTATTATGATCAACTACTTGTATAGAAAACTTAGTATATAATCTCACACACAGACACACACACACATTTGAATACATATATACACAAATACCGGTTATTAAAAAACACTTTCACACACACTATATATATATATATATATATATATATATATATATATATATATTCAAATATAAACATATACGGATTTATTAAATTAACCTTATAACCACATTTCAGACCATCTTTTTTGTATATACAGTAGGTCAAGATACTATTGAATCTGACTGGCTAGCTGGCCAGGAAACCTCCCCGTTTACTTTTACCAAGGAAACGGCTGATTTTTATGCAACCCGCACAATTAGTCTTGTTAAAATTATGTACCAATTTTTTTTATCATATAGCTTTGTAGGTATTAAAGCAGGAAGGAATGAAGAACAAAGATATACTCACAATGCTTGAACCTGTGTCTCGGTGGTTTCGGCTGCAATGCTTAGTTTCCCGCCAGAATGTTGGCATCACAAGGACACAGAAAATAAAGACGACCCCAGTGCCAGGGGGCGAGGGGTTACCGGTACACGAGTGCGCCTAAGCGGATCATTTGACAAGTGACATATGACAGTTGATGTGAGAGGGCCGCAGTGCTCACAGAATGAGCTTGCTATCATGTACAGTTCACCAATTAATGGTTCCTGGTTAAATTGCAAGTTTAGAAATGATAGCAGTCTATACCAGATTCTTGATTGATAGCAGTTTATATATACATCAGAAAGGAATGTATGTGCATTTGTTGATGCATGTATATAACATTATATAACATATCTTTATTCCCCTTTCAGCTTAATCTATTATACAGGATTATATATATATATATAATATATATATATATATATATATATATATATATATATATATATATATATATATTTCAATTAAATATTGACTCTCCTTGTATGTATCAGATTTTGAAATGTTAATAAATATTAACAATATATTTATGGCAGGTTTAATATTCATCCGACAAATAAGCACAATGTACGGTCATACTAATAATAATAATAATAATAATAATAATAATTATATATATATATATATATATATATATATATATATATATATATATATATATATATCAAGGGCAACGGGTTGTTAGGTCATTGCTGATCAGTACTGCATGCAGCTAAACTAATCCCTCCCCCCCCCCCTTTTACGTATATCATTCTGTCTTGAATACACTATTTTTTGGAACACTCAGCAATCTTTTTGTTGTTTGAGAACACGTCCATTGCAGGACCGGTGGTCTCATTTAAACAAGCAATTAAGGATCTGGGTATAGTCATTTTTAGCGCAATTGTACTTTCACTGAAAGTGAATTATGATTTATTGACAATTGTATTACCATAAACAAATATTAACAGCTGCTTCTATGACTGTAAAATTCATGTAGAGCAATAAAATTACAAGCATATCCAAAGGTGATGTGCAGGGTTAAGAACATCCACATTGACAATCGTAATATAAATTAAATATAAAATGTTGAATAGTACTGTTTACTATGTTTGCTATGATATAAATTTTTACTATATGTGTGTATAGGTTGGGGGGGGGGGGGGGGGGGGCTTAACGATATAGAGAAAGGTATGATATAGATGAATTAATTTCATATATAAGAAGGAACATTTCATCATAATAACCTTAAAACATTTTAAAAGCATCATATAGAAATATTCTAATTGATTAAATTCTAATTTTAATTTCTACCTTTAAAGACAATATATATTCATTACCATATATAAGAAAATTTATATTCAATTTTGCTGGTTGTATATAGAATGTATAACTTTTATGATTCAAACATTTTCCCATTAAAGCCATTTTTATATTAAAAACTGTTTAGGGCATAATTATGAAAGGGTTACATCATTTGTTTCCTGTAAAACATTCTTATTTTTTTTATATATTACGAAAGTCTTTTGTTGAAATGTTTTAAAAGTATTTGATGTGCTACATAGTCAACACCTACAACAAGACAAAATCAACAATGCCATACTTTAGCATAACGTTGGTGTAATAGGGTAAGAGGGAACAAATTCATATCCCACCGATACCAAATATTTTACCGAGTTTTGATGTTTATAGCGGTAACTGCATGCTGCCTCTAGCTGCCATTTATTTCAAGGCCCGTTGGTATACTCTTACAAATATATATCTACTTTCATATTGCAGAAATTTATTATTTTATTACTTTCTTACAACCATGCAGATAATTTTCATGATTATATACATGGACATTACCACTGTGATGATCACACATATTAAAACAAACATTGCATGCATTTTTTTAAATCTGCAATAGTTTTTTTACTATTATTTTTATAATCTTTTAAGCATATATTTTTATGTTTTTATGTAACTAACTACGGACATGATTATAATGTAATGTATGATTGTCTAAAATAAAATAATAATAAAAATGATGATATTTTAAAATAATAATATCTGTTTACGCTTTTTATTTTTTTGTGTTTTAAGGTTTTATTAAAACTCAAATTACGAATTTCAAGAGACTACTTAAAAATGCATTTGTTATAACCTGTATGCAAACATGACCTCGGTCTGTCTCCATGTCTGTGCCTTTTAGAAATTATATCCTGTTTTTTTTTACATGTTTCAATCATGCATTTCCCGATGTTAGCTACCCAAAGTTTGTTCTCAGCCTCATTTGTTGATCCCATATCTTATCCCCATGCAGTTTTTATATAGTCATGCATAAACCAACCCGCCAAAACTCCTAATGGTTTATACCCAATTATTTCTTATTAAAATTGGAACTAAGCCGGCTCGGTTGGTTTCCCCCTTCTCATATGGGTCTGAATTAATAAAAGTACAATAAAATGCACTATTAACATTTATATTGTTCCCTGAATTTACATTAACTTCTGCCAGGAAAACAAAGCTTCTAAATTTTTTAATGTATTTTATTGCTGGGTATAATAGTGCCGTCACTTCATGAAAATGTTGATATAGTACGTCTTTAATTTAAGCAATTTAATAACAACAATACACAAGTATTTGACCTTCACAGTGATTTCTGACATTATATGTATTGCATATCATTTGAAACACACTTCATGCCCTTGTATCATTAAAAAATATTAAAGGCCAAATAAAAATGATTCCCCTAAAAAGCATGCATGCAATCTTATACCTAAAAAATATTGATGCCAGTTTGACGTCAATTTGACATCTAAAACTTGACCGATTCGATGTCATATGAACATTAATTAGATTGACGAATATTAATATATATATATATATATATATATATATATATATATATATATATATATATGTTACGCCCCAGATGTGATATTGCACATTAAATGGGCCATGCATGAAACAGGCATTTATTTTGCCCATTACGTAAAATGGGCAAAATCACTAAATTCTGCTTGGCCATTTCATGAAATGAGCAACTTAACAATCGGCAATATATTTCTCAGTTCTGTAAGTATTAAGGAATACTATAATTGAATGTATAAAGTGCATGGAACACCTTTCCCTATTTTGATTGAGTTAATCGTAATTAATAAAGTGAAAAAAGACATATTTGCAGCTAACATTTTATAGGTATATAGTTATATGTATCTATTGATATAAATCTAGTTTTCAATTATTAATATATTAATGTACATAATTATTACTAAGCCATATTTTACATTATTTATTTATTACCAATTACATTAAATTATTTTAGAAACATGAAATATGAGTAACTGATATTGGTAAGTTTCATCAATCTCATAGCTCTTACATGGCCTGATAATCACTTAACTAATGAAACCTTCAAAGTACTTGTATTTACTCATTAACTGACCACACTGAGTTGGTACTGAGTTCATGCTTTGTAGGTTGTTTGTTTCAACTGCTAAATTAAAAATGGTCTTGGTGAATCATAGGATTGTTACTAACTGTTGGTCTATATAGTGACATCTGAGTCAGATGTATACTTGCTTGCCCAGTTATTTTCAAATGATTAGCCAATTGGTATTTTGGTGACATTCAAAGCATATATTAATATATTATTAAAATTCCAGAAAAGTGTGTAGGTGCACATTTGTGAATTTCAGACCTAAAAGCTGTTTGAACATATATTACATGATGAGCTTAGATAAATATATATAAGTATATATATATATATATATAAATATATATAAATATATATATATATAAAGTATATATAAGTATATATAGATCTTTAAAGTTTCAAATTAAAAACCTTAAACATTCCTGCTGAAACCCATATAAGTATTTTAATACATCAAATACTGAAAACCCTGAAAGGAAACCATATTTTCACATGTGCTACGTTAACAATTTACTTTGATCATCAAACAGCCATTGAAGAACCTGAAATATTTAAATGTTTCATATGATGATTAACATTAGATTGTGAACCCCACGATTACTACTAAAAATATCAAAACATATTTACTGAAATATAGTGAAATGTATCATTGTCATTGGAGCTAAATATTATTATATTTACTTATACGGTCAAGCTGATTTGTATGATATAATACGTGTTTATAATAAAAATAAAGTGTAGAGAATTATTCAAATGTTTTGTTTTCATCTGACACAAAACAGGGTTTTTATTACATATATGCCTTATCTAATATTAGCTAGAATGGGTAATCAGAATCCATTAGAGATGTAAAGGTTTAAAAGGTGCGCATTACATGAAATGGGCAACAGTTTTCTTGCTCATTTCATTAACTGGGCAAGTAGCATTTAGTGAATTTGCCCATTTCATTCGGCAAAGTGGTTGCCCATTTCACGAAATGGGTAAAATAACTGCCCATTTCATGATGTGGGCAATTTCACGTTTTGAGTGTAACATGTACATCATATTTCCTTTCAAAATCGATTTCCTAATTTTCTTATTCTACTTCTAGAGAAAATACCATCAAATAAAATCTGAAATGACATTGAAATGCACAAACTCATTCCATGCTATCACTGTGAGCTCACAGTGTGAATTCACTGCGGTGCCAATTAATCCAGTGATATAACCGTGAACTCACTGTTGTGTAACATGTTTGAGCTCACTGCTATATACTATCACTATAAGTCTACGGCCGTGATTTAACCGCATTGTCACATTTTGACGTCATCCTGAGATATCACTCTGAACTAACTGTTGTGTAACAGACATGACCTCATGTCATGCTTTCACTGTGAGCTCACAATTGTGAATTCGATGTGGTATCACATTTTTTATGTCATCCTATGATATCATTGTGAACTCATTGTTGTGTTACAGACATGAACTCATGCCATGTCATCACTGTGAGCTCACGGTTGTGATTTTACCACGATGTCACATTTTTGACGTCATCCTGTGATAACACTGTGAACTCACTTTTGTGTAACAGTAAGGAACTCATGCCTTGATATCACACAGAACTCTCGGTTGTGAATTCTCTCAGGTGTCACATTATGACGTCATTCTCTGCTATTACTGTGAACACACTTTTTTGTAACGGACATCAACTCAAGCAATGCCATCACTGTGAACTCACGGTTGGTTGTGTTTTCATCACGGTGTAACATTTTTAACGTCATCCAGAGATATCACTGTAATCTCACTGTTGTTTAACATACATGAACTCATGCCACGACATCACTGTGACCTCATCGTTGTGTAACATACATGAGCTCACTGCTATACCGTCACTGTGCTCTCACGGATGTGAATTCTCCGCGGTGTCATATTTGCATATCATCCTGAGATATCATTATGGACTCACTATTGTGTAATTTACATGAACTCCATGCCATGTCATCACTGTGAGCTCACGGTTGTGAATTCAAGATGATGGCACATTTTTAACGTCATCCTGTAATATCAGTGTGAGCTCGCTGATGTGCAACAGACATGAACTCATGCCAAGATATCACTGTAAGCTCCCGGTTGTGAATTAACCATGGTGTCAAATTTTGACGTCATCCTGTGATATCATTGTGAATTCACTCCGGTATAACATACATGAGCTCACTTTTATGCTATCACTGTGAGCTCACGGTTGTGAATTCCCCGTGTTTTTACATTTTGACGTCATCCTGTGATATCACGGTGGGCTCGCTGATGAGTAACAAACATGAACTCATGCCCTGATATCACTGTGAGCTCATTTTATATGTCAACCCGTGATATCACTGTGAACTTGCTGTTGTGTAACAGACATGAACTCATGCCATGATATTACTGTGAGCTCATGTTGTGAATTCACGGCGGTGTCACATTTTAACGTCATCCTGGGATATCACTCTGACCTAACTGTTGTGTAACATAACCTCATGTCATGCTATCCCTTCGACCTAACAGTTGTGAATTCATTGTGGTGTCACATTTTTTACGTTTTCCTGTGATATCATTGTGAACTGATTGTTGTATATCATACATGAGCTCATTTCTATGCTATCACTGTGAGCTCATGGTTGTGAATTCACCGCGGTGTCAAAATTTGACGTCATCCTTTGATATAACTGTGAACTCACTGTTGTGTAACAGACATGAACTCATGCTATGATATCACTGTGAACTCGGTTGTGAATTCACCGTGGTGTCACATTTTTGAATTCATCCTGTGATATCAATGAGAACTCACTGTTGTGTACCAGACATGAACTCATGCCATGATATCACTGTGAGTTCACAGCCGTAAAATCACCGTGCTGTCACATGTTGAAGTCATCCTGAGATATCACTCTGAACCAACTGTTGTGAATTACACATGACCTCATGTCATGCTTTCACTCTGAGCTCACAGTTGTGAATTCACTGTGGTATCACATTTTTTTATGTCATCCTGTTATATCATTGTGAACTCACTGTTGGATAACATACATGAGCTCACTGCTATGCTATCACTGTGAGCTCACGGTTGTGAATTCACAGCGGCGTCTCATTTTGACGTCATCCTATGATATAACTGTGAACTCACTGTTGTGTTACAGACATGAACTCATGCCATGATATTACTGTGAGCTCACGGTTATGAATTCACCGTGGTGTCACATTTTTGATGTCATCCTGTGATATCACTGTGAGCTCACTGTTGTGTAACAGACATGAGCTCACTGCTATGCTATTACTGTGAGCTCACGGTTGTGAATTCACCGCGGAGTCTGATTTTGAGACGTGAGCTCACATGCTATTATATCATTTTGAGTTCACTGTTGTGAATTCACCGTTGTGTCACATTTTTTGCCTCATCCTGGGAAATCACTGTGAACTCAATGTTGTGTAACAGAAATGAACTCAAGCAATGCCATCATTGTGAAGTCATAGTTATGAATTCACTGCGGTGTTACATTTATAACGTCATCCTGAGATATCACTGTGAACTCACTTTTGTGTAACAGACATGAATTCATGCCATGATATCACTGTGAGCAAACGGTTGTGAATTCACCGTGGTGTCACATTTTTGATGTCATCCTGTGATATCACTGTGAACTCGCTGTTGTGAAACAGGCATGAACTCATGCCATGATATCACTGTGAGCTCACGGTTGTGAATTCACCGTGGTGTCACATTTTGACGTCATCCTATGATATCACGGTGGGCTCGTTGATGAGTAACATACATGAACTCGTGCAATGATATCATTTTGAGCTCACTGTTGTGAATTGACAGTGGTGTCACTTTTTTTACCTCATCCTGGGATATCACTGTGAACCCAATGTTGTGTAACAGAAATGAACTCAAGCAATGCCATCATTGTGAACTCATGGTTAAGAATTCACTGTGGTGTTACAATTATAAGGTCATCCTGAGATATCTCTGTGAACTCACTTTTGTGTAACAGACATGAACCCATCCAATGATATCACTGTGAGCAAACGGTTGTGAATTCACCGTGGTGTCACATTTTTGATGTCATCCTGTGATATAACTGTGAACTCGCTGTTGGGTAACAGAAATGAACTCAAGCAATGCCATCATTGTGAACTCATGGTTATGAATTCACTGTGGTGTTACATTTATAACGTCATCCTGAAATATCATTGTGAACTCACTGTTGTGTAACAGACATGAACTCATCCCATGATATCACTGTGAGCAAACGGTTGTGAATTCACCGTGGTGTCACATTAATTATGTCATCCTGTGATATCACTGTGAACTCGCTGTTGTGTAACAGACATGAACTCATGCCATGATATTGCTGTGAGCTCACGGTTGTGAATTCACAATTTTTGATGTCATCCTGTGATATCACTGTGAACTCACTGTTGTGTCACAGACATGAACTCATGCCATGATATCACTGTGAGCTCACGGTTGTGAATTCACCGTGGTGTCACATTTTTGATGTCATCCTGTGATATAACTGTGAACTCGCTGTTGGGTAACAGAAATGAACTCAAGCAATGCCATCATTGTGAACTCATGGTTATGAATTCACTGTGGTGTTACATTTATAACGTCATCCTGAAATATCATTGTGAACTCACTGTTGTGTAACAGACATGAACTCATCCCATGATATCACTGTGAGCAAACGGTTGTGAATTCACCGTGGTGTCACATTAATTATGTCATCCTGTGATATCACTGTGAACTCGCTGTTGTGTAACAGACATGAACTCATGCCATGATATTGCTGTGAGCTCACGGTTGTGAATTCACAATTTTTGATGTCATCCTGTTATATCACTGTGAACTCACTGTTGTGTCACAGACATGAACTCATGCCATGATATCACTGTGAGCTCACGGTTGTGAATTCACCGTGGTGTCACATTTTTGACGTCATCCTGTGATATCACTGTGAACTCACTGTTGTGTGACAAACATGAACTCATGCCATGATATCACTGTGAGCTCACGGTTGTGAATTCACCGTGATGTCACATTTTTGACGTCATCATGTGATATCACTGTGAACTCGCTGTTGTATAACAAACAAGAACTCATGCCATGATATCACTGTGAGCTCACGGTTGTGAATTCACCGTGGTGTCACATTTTTGATGTCATCCTGTGATATCACTGTGAACTCAATGTTGTGTAACAGACATGAACTCACTGCAGTGACCTAACCATGAGTTCACAGTTGGTTCATAGTTATGAACTCACACCCGTGACTCTCTAATGATATCACAGTGATCTCGAGGTTAGCTCACGTCTTGACTGGGATGTCAGTGGCACACGTCTGGTGTTCCAACCACTAAGCTAGAAAGGCATTTAGCTTCACTAGCGAGAGAGTTTTGGTCTGCTTTCTGTAAAATTCTAAAATCAATATATCTAACTTTACTGTTATCCATTAGAACCAGCTTATTCCTTCTTGGAAATTAACCTTTATATGCAATTAATGAAATTATATAAAAAAAACACTGATCATATCTAGATATGATATCAAACAATGTAGATAACTACATCAGGTACAATTGTAGATCAAAGCTTGTCTATATTGACATATAGTTATAACAGATGGGAGGGTTTTTAACCCTGTATACATTCCTGATGCATGATACATGATCCAAGTTCCAAAGGTAATATGTTTTCTATGTGGATTAGGTATGTCCAGGTCACGGGGTGTCTGAGGTATCCAGGCCAGTCTTTGTAGTGTCTGTGAATTCTAGGTCAGGGAGTAGCTAAAGTAAACCTGACTGTCCCACCCATAGCAAATAGACACAAACTGGTCCAACTCTTCAGGAATATAGGGTTTAGATTGATACCAGTATGGTACAAATCAGTGAGTAATCATGACTATTCTAGTATTTAAAACCAAAAATGATTGAATACTTGTAGACAGGGATTGTAATACATTTACCAATATCCTGAGTATACTCTGTTAAGTGTCAATCTTGTGATTGCCTCTGCTGAAAGGAATACTTGAATACTTGAGTTGGAGTTACACTTACCCATTACTTGAGAACAAAATTAGGACTTGAGTATTTGACTTGTGTAATGAATCTGTTTCTAAGGCAAAAAAAAAGTATGGTTCTCAAGCACTTTTTTTCAGAAATCAGTGCAGGCAGGCAATTTTTTGTTAAAACTTTTTTTTGTATGTTTCAATAAAAATGTCATATGTTCAGAGAAAAGCATGATAATAACAAAATTTTTTTTGCTAAACAGATAAAAACACTACATAACAAAGGAAATCTTTTCTTCTTGAAAGATGGAAATCAAAATAAAAATATTTGATCTGGGGAGTTAAAATTGACGCAGGCGGTGCCTGAGAACCATGCCTTTTTTTTGCCTGACGTATTTATAATTATTGGGAATAATAAATATTGGGAATGTGGCAACCATCCCCTGCTAGCCACTTCCAAGCTTCCCACACCTGTATTGTCAATAGATCAGAGGAAGCATTTGATAATGTAGTCAGACTGAAAGAGTGAAATGTATATATATTAAGTGATTGCTAGGCTGCAAGTATTTTATTGCATATTTGAAGCTCTTGTGGCTAGCACTTTTGTCCAAACCATAAAAGCAGTGTAGATTTTAGAATTTATTTCATTTCTCTCATACTACCTTTGAATATATGGAATTCTAACATTGTTGTACACATGCTTTGAGGTGTTCGTTAAAAACTACCAGCAGTATGGAGTTCTTTTAGCTCAGCTGACTGTAAGTCAACTGAGGTATAGGAATGGTGCTTTGTCCGTCGTCCGTCCAGCCGTCCTGGCGTCCGGCCGTCCGTTAGCAGGGCACAAATTGTAACTGCTGGACCTAAAACTTCTAAGTGAATATCCAGGGAGGTCAATAAAGAATCTCCTTGGAAACCTGAATTAGGTCACTGCGACCTATATCCTCTGAGCTATGGGGCTGAATTAGTACTCCCCAGAATAATAAAAAATATAATACAAAACCTCCAATATCTTGATAATTAATGCATGGATTGTCATGAATCTTGCCTTGAATATTGACCATGACTAGTTTTGTCAGTTCCCAAAAAGTGGTGGTGCCACCTGAATTTTTTTTGTTATTTTAACAAATATTTAAAATTTTTTTTTACTATAAAATGACAACAATCATATCAGTTTCTCAGCTGTAATTACATCTAGTGTCCCAAAACCTGGTGTGTTTAGTGATTACAAGTGGATGCCATATAGTTATCACCCTGTCTGTCTGTCTGTTTGTCTGTCTGTCTGCCAATCCGTCCATCCACACACATTTGTTTCCAGATGATAACTCCAGGTTGTATTGACACATGGATTTCAAACTTGACTTACATATGGCCCACCACTAAAGCAAGAACCTATATGATTTTGGGGTCATGAGGTCATAGGTCAAGGTCACAGGGCTCACTTTTTTAAAAAGGTTATGGCTGAATTTTAACCAAGCTTTTCATCCCAAAATTTCCATTTTGCACATTTAACTGACTTGCCAGCATGGGGAGAGCATAAATGAATTTGGGGTCACATGGTCAAAGGTCAAGGTCACAGGGGCCATCTGTTCACAAAATAGTTTCCAGATGATAACTCCAGTTTAGTTTGACATATTGGTTTCAAACTTAACTTATATATGACTCACCACTAAAGTTAGAACCGTGTGGATTTTGGGTCCAACGGGTCAAAGGTCATGGTCACAGGACTCATTTCTTTAAAGAATGCATATGCATTTATTGCCTTGGTGCAAGGCTGAGAATTACACACCAGGTGACCCGGGCTCCATACTCAGCCTTGAGTATGTTCTTACGAAATATCGTAGCGGTCCTTCTGATGTATCAGAAGGAAAGAATAAAAGAGTAATTAAGAATAAGATGCAGCTTAAACTATGTTCACTCTACCTATATATCCTTTATATATCAGTTTCCATACATGTGGAGTCTCCTGTTTATGTTATATATGATATAACAGCATTTTATCATGAAGAGAAGAGCAGAAGACCATCACTGACACAGCCATGTTGCTTAGGCATGAACTCTGGTCACCCATGACCTGACCTGTGACCTGACCTCTGGTGTACCAGAGTAATTTATTGCTAATAAATCTATTTAAAAAATCTTATTTCATGAATAATACTTATGAGTAAATGATAATATATGGCTTCAATAAGTCCTTTATAAGTTTATGGCTATATCATTTAAGGTTTTAACAAATTTGCCTATGGAAGTTATGGAAATAATATTTACTATAATTTATTTGGAACAATAATCAGAGGACAACTTTTCTCATATCAATAAGGTCAAGGACAGGGTCATGTGACAAAAGATAAACATGACCGCATGGCAGGCTAAAAAAAACCCACAGGAGTTGAAATCTTAACAATTTCCTTATAAGGGCACTTCTACATAATTTATTTTTACTCCAGAACAGTTTATTAGCCATTATTGGTCAGAAATTTGCTAAATTGCCTCCATGTTCTCTGTTTATTTTGCAAATATCCCAATATACCCCTGCTACATTTCCATAAGAGGATCCCCATAACTGATATCTCATTTCAGTTATGAACCCATAACAAATGCATTTAAAGCCAAACTTTTCATCCCAAATCTTCCATCTTCAAGATATTGCTAACCTGCCAATAGGGGAAGATTCTGTTCAGTTTTGGGGTCATGAGGTCAATGGTCAAGGTCACAGTACCCACTTATTAAGAAAGATTGTGGATGCATTTTAAGCCAAACTTTTCATCCAAAACCTTCCATCTTGCACATATAGCTGAGCTGCCAATAGGGGAAGAAACTGATTGATTTGGGAGTCACAAGATCAAAGGTCATCGTCACAGGGAACCATCTGTCAACATATTTGTTTCTGGATGATAACTCCAGTTTGGATTGACATATTGGTTTCAATTTTGACTTATATATGACCCACCAATAATGTAAGAACCCTTTTGATTTTGGGGTCATAAGGCCAAAGGTTAAGGTCACAGGACCCACTTCTTTAAAAAGATTGTTGACATATTTTTAGCCAAACTTTCTGTCCCAAAAATTTCTTCCAGATGTTGCTAACCTGCCAGTAGTGGATGTAAATGATGGATTTTGGGGTCACAAGGTCAAGGTCATGGGGGCCATCAATCCACATATTAGTTTCCAGATGATAACACCAGTTTAATTTGAAATATTGGTTTCAAACTTGACTTATATATGGTCCCCCACTCAAGTAAGAACTGTTGATTCTGGGGTCATGAGATCAAAGGTCAAGGTCAAAGGACCCACCTCTTTAGAAAGATTGTGGATGCATTTTAAGCCAAACTTTTCATCTCAATCCTTCCATTATAAACATGTGGTGCACCTGCCAATAGGGCAAGTTTCCTTTTGATTTTGGGGTCATAAGGTCAAAGGTTAAGGTCACAGGGCCCATCCATTCGCAAGTTAGTTTATGGATGATAACTCCAGTTTGGGTAGACAGGTTGGCTTCAAACTGATCACAGGACCAATATTTTGGAAAACCTCATAAACATATATCCTAATAGACAAATGCAGCTGAGCGTCGAGACCCATGGGTTCCTAGTTAAGGGAATGTTAAGGTGTCAAATCACCTGTGGACAAAGTAACCTCTGTATTAAATCTATTTTTTGTTTGCTAATTTTTTCCTGGAACATTCATTTACACACTTAATGCTTGACCTTATAACACAATAATGTAAAATAGAGTGTGTAGAAGACCACTTATTAATATTAAAATCCTGTTGAACTGTCATGAATAATATTTCAGGTACAAGGTTTACTAGCGGATATGAACTATAGTCCGTTCCAGCATCCCTGTCCACCTGTTTTTTCGGGATTATCTCTACATAAGACAAACTTGCAAAATAATATTTGCACCAATGGCATGAAGAGGCAAAAGCGTAATTTTTGGTCCCTTACCTACTCAAAATATAAATATTATTCACTTTACGGCCTGGCTGACATATCTCATATATATCCGTGGTTCATGGCGTCCCTAATAAGTGGCCATTGTTTATCCTCCTTGGATATGGATATAAAGTAATGTGACGTAACAGTGAAGCGCGTGCACGCGGAGAATACAAGTCTCGCTGTAAACAGGGGTCGGGAGCTCTTGATTATTGGTCCCATGAATATGGGCGCCTCTTTAGTACGTCACGTCTATTATGACATCATCACTAATCCCTGATATGCCCATTTCACAGATTAGTGGCACGATGTCGCTACAGAATAGACTTGTTACTCATAAAATGCTTTTAAATTGTTAACAGGAAAATGACATAAGGTACGCTATTATTTCCATAACAGTTAATTACGCTTTTTCCTCTTTCTGCCCTAAGATAAAAAAGTTTGGACGTTCTTTGATTATCAAAAAAATAATCACGAAAAAACAGGTGGACAGGGGTGCTGGAACGGACTATAAATAAGATGGAAAAAACACGCACATTTTTGGTACTGCTGATTTTTTTGCAACTAGAGAATGCTTCTGTAATTAACAAACAAATTAATCAGTTTGTAAAGTGATATCAAGAATTTGATAATTAAACCAACTGTAAACTTTTTATTTTGTTGCATACAATCTCTAATTTAATTGTAATCCAGTCCAAGCTCAGATCTCCAAAAATGCAATGCTGTCTTGTTTTTTTTTTTTTGCCCATGACATATGTATATTCCAATTTGATGAACAATTCTTGTACCTAAATATGACATGACATTGATATATTCTTTTACTACCAAATTGCATCATGGGATAGAAATTGTGAGGCAGACGGATCTGCAAGGAGGAGGTGAGGTGTACACGAATGCTTGCACCAAATAATTTTTGCAGATATTGAATTATCATACAACCACAGTTGGTATACTAACATGTAGAAAACTGTTTACAACTGCCTGAAGGAATAATAGTTTGCCTACCAGGCTGTTAGCATCATATTTTTTTTTCAGTATTTAGACTTTTAGTTTTCATTATATCTCTAAACATCAGAACACAAGTTAAGTATGAATTTTCACAACTGCATGTTATCAAATATTGCACCTGCTGTGACTTACGCATGTCCAGTTGATCAATAGCTGCAGGTGTGTTTTCTTTCATTTACTCTGGCTGATCTCTGTCTTAAAATGGAGAACATATGTGAGAGAACTTCAGGTGCCTTACTGAACAGTTGTGTTTCTGCATATCCAAATTTTAAGGCATATATGAATATAATCGAATACTCCCATTTAGCTGTATTGAATTCCATGATAAATTTTTAATGTGCTGGTTGTTATATAACTTTTTACTTAACATATTGATAGCTCTAATTAGCAGTATTACATAAGTTCTGCAAACTTTTTTAGCTCAGCTGACTATAAGTCATCTGAGCTATAGTCATGGTCCATTGTCCGTCGTCCGTCCGTCTGTCCGTCCGTCCGTCCGTCCGTCTGTCCGTCCGTCCGTAGATGTGGCACGTTTTGAAACCGTAAGACCTAGGAATCCAAAATTCAGCATAATGTTAGATGTCCCCAAGATCTCCTACCAAGCCGAAAACTGGGTCTTTGCGACTTCATTCCTTTGAGAAATTAAGGAAAAACCTCAATTTTTTATTAAAAACCTATTTTCACACTTTAGGACTGCCTAATATCAAAACCACTCATCTGTTTTTCCTCATATTTCCTATAAATAATCCTCTATATAATTCCTATGTACATGCCAGAAATTAGGTCTGTATTATTTAATTTAAAAAAGTTATGGGCCCAAACATAATGCATTTTGTAAATAATCAGGAAAGAAATTTTATCACTTAACACAAAACTTGTTAAAGCTAAGCACTTTTTTTCCAGTAATATTACTTTTATTAATCAAAATTAAATTGTATACCCAAAATTAGATCAAAATCTTTTAAATTTTTAAAAATATAAGCAAAAATAAAAAATTGGTACCTTAAATTTTGCCCAACTTTGACCATGGCACGTTTTTTTGCTGTAACTGCTGTGGATTTAATTTTCACAGCATGTTTTTGTTAGCATTTCAACTGTTAACACCAAAAATTTGAAACCAGTTGATCAAAAACTGTAGATTTTATTCAAGTTTTCAAGCACCATGTCACATATTGCTAGTGTTATGCAGTTTGCTAGAGCTCAGCTCCCGAGCTTCAGCTCTAAGTTCCTTAAATTTGGCATACAGTTAGATTTCTCCAAAATCCCCTACCATGCCAAGAATTTGGTCACTAGGACTTAATTCCTTCGAGATATCAATGAAAAACTTCATTTTTCCATTTAAAACCCAATGTTACACTTTAAGACTGCCTAATATCAAAACCACTGATCTGACTTTGATCATATATAATATACATATTTTTCTATACATTCACTATGCACATGCCAGAAATGATGTCAGTATTGTGTATTTTATGGGCCCAAACACAATGCACTTTGTAAAAAATCAAGAAATATATTTACTCCCTTAACAAGGGCATTGCTGAAGCTAGAGATTTTTTTGTCAGGGATGTAACATTATTTAATCAAGATTCAATTGAATACCCAAAATTAGTTCTGAATTTTTCAAATTTTATAAGTTATTAGTATAAATATAAAATGTGTACCTTAAATTTTGCCCAACTGTGACCAAGGCACGTTTGTTTCCCGTGAGCACTGTTGATATAATTTTCATATCATGCACACATAAGGATTTCAGCTTTTTAGTTTAGAAAGCTGAAAGAAATTTGCCAAATATTGTAGCTTTTATTAATGTTTTTTATGAGACCCTGTCAGACTTTGGCTCTCTCCAGCCCCTCTTGAGTCACCTGTATGTTGACCTTGTTGACCTTTCATCAAATTATGCACGCTTGAGGGGAGAATCCAGGCAGCTTATGGCCAGCCACAGTTGATCCAGGTGTTCAACCCAACTCATCTGGTAGTTTTAACCAACAACATAACAATAAACAATAAATTAATAAATTTTTATTGGTTTTTAATAACAAATTAAAGAAAAATAGAAAAGGAATTTGTTAGTTTATAATAACAGGAAATTAACTTGCAGTTACTGATGATATAAGAATCTTGTATCGATGGGTAGAATGTCACATATTCCAAATAACACCATGCAGTCACCTATGGCATTTTTCAGTTCATTTTTAATGATAAAGAAGTAAATCATATTATTCATTACTAATCATTAAGGATTATATGAAGGAAATTAATGATAGACAAAGATGCAGTTGATAATATTAATCTAGATTCCTACTGTGTCTAGTGTGTACATTGATGTGAAATTAGTCCAAAATGAATTTTTTACAGTTATTTTTATGCCCCCGCCACAAAGTGGCCGGGGCATATAGTTTTACCCATGTCCGTCATTCCGTCCTTCCGTCCTTCCGAAATCAAACAGTTGTACGGACTTTTTTTCGCAATGCCTGCAGATATTGGCCTGATTTTTGGTGTGTGGGCAGATATAGACCAGTTACAGATGGAGTTCGCGTTTCGTCCTGGTTGACCTAATTTTGACCGTTTTACGGCTTCTAAACTTAGAAAATTTCATGAAAAATAGAAATATTCATGACAGATACACATGTACGGACTTTTTTTCGCAATGCCTGCAGATATTGGCCTGATTTTTGTTGTGTGAGCAGATATAGACCAGTTACAGATCGCGTTCGCGTTTCGTCCTGGTTGACCTACTTTTGACCGTTTTACGGCTCCTGAACATAGAAAATTTCATGAAAAATATGAAATTTCATGACAAATTCACATGTACGGACTTTTTTTCGCAGTGCCTGCAGATATGGGCCTGATTTTTGGTGTGTGGACAGATATAGACCAGTTACAGATCGAGTCCGCGTTTCGTCCGGTTGACCTAT
Organism: Sipunculus nudus; assembly: GCA_026874595.1. Classification (NCBI taxonomy): domain Eukaryota; kingdom Metazoa; phylum Annelida; class Sipuncula; order Golfingiida; family Sipunculidae; genus Sipunculus; species Sipunculus nudus. Next base: position 59,349,003 of record CM049307.1, read on the forward strand.
TTTTGACCGTTTTACGGCTCCTAAACTTAGAAATTTTCATGAAAAATAGAAATATTCATGACAGATACACATGTACGGACTTTTTTTCGCAATGCCTGCAGATATTGGCCTGATTTTTGGTGTGTGGACAGATATAGACCAGTTACAGATCGAGTTCACGTTTTGTCCCAGTTGACCTACTTTTGACTGTTTTACGGCTCCTAAACTTAGAAAATTTCATGAAAAATAGAAATGTTCATGACAGATACACATGTACAGACTTTTTTTAACAATGCCTGCAGATATTGGCCTAATTTTTGGTGTGTGGGCAGATATAGACCAGTTACAGATAGAGTTCGCGTTTTGTCCTGGTTGACCTACGTTTGACCGTTTTACGGCTCCTGAACATAGAAAATTTCGTGAAAAATATGAAATTTCATGACAAATACACATGTACAGACTTTTTATCGCAATGCCTGCAGATATTGGCCTGATTTTTGGTGTGTGGGCAGATATTGACCAGTTACAGAAGGAGTTCGCATTTCGTCCTGGTTGACCTAGTTTTGACTGTTTTACGGCTCCTGAACATAGAAAATTTCATGTAAAATATATATTTTCATGACAAATACACTTCTACAGACTTTTCTTCACAATACCTGCAGATATTGGCCTGATTTTTGGTGTGTGGGCAGATAATGACCAGTTACAGATCAAGTTCACGTTTTGTCCCAGTTGACCTATTTTTGAACGTTTGACGGTGCTCTAACATAGAAAATTTCATAAAAAGGTGCACATGTATGGACTTTTTTTCGCAGTGCCTGCAGATACGGGCCTGATTTTTGGTGTGTAGGCAGATAATGACCAGTTACAGATCGAGTTCTTGTTTTGTCTCAGTTGACCTACTTTTGACCATTTGACTGCTCCTGAACATAGAAAGTTTCATAAAAAATATAAATTTTCATAACAAATGCATATGTACTGACTTTTTCCTCAATGCCTGCAGATACCACCCTGATTTTTTTTGTGTGGGCAGATAATGACAGTTACAGATCGAGTTTGCGTTTCATCCCGGTTGACCTACTTTTGATTGTTTTACAGCTCCTAAACATAGAAAATTTCATGAAAGACAGAAATTTTTATGGAAAATGCACATGTATTGACTTTTTTTCACAATGCCTGCATATACTGGCATGATTTTTGGTGTGTTGCTTGATAATGACCCGTTACAGATCGAGTTTGCATTTTGCCCTTGTTGACCTACTTTTGACCATACGACACCTCCTGAACTTAAAAAATTTTCCAAATTTTACAAATGTTTTCTAATTTGACCAAGGCGGGGGCATTCGTGTCGTTCCGACACATCTAGTTTAATATAAATAAAAGCCATAAAACCAGGTACTTATGATCATTATTTAAATGTGTGAAATTTGTATATTCTGGATTCTCAACATCATTGTTTGGTGAAAACTGAATAAATACCAGACATGGTGCGAATACTTTGTAATTGTATTTAAATACGAATATGATTATGTACTCCATTATAAAATTTCTTGCATAAAGAATGGGAATTCAGGTAAAAATGAAAGTATATGAATACTCGTGCAAATACTTTCAAAATGTATTCATGAATGCATTCATGAATATATTCTTTTAAATTATTTTAATAATCATATCAGTTATATTTCATTTTAAAAAATCATATGATTCTCTTATTATTTTTAATAAAAATTATATTTGGGACAATATTTGTAATTTTTTTAATAAATAGTTAAACTCTTATATTATATGTTCTGCTTATAAGTTATATGGCCAAGTCAAAATCTGTGTGACAGCAGTACTCCATTTGTTAATAAAATAAATGAAATCAATCCTCTTCCCTGTCTCCAAAGGTACTATCAAAATCATACATAAGCTAAACAACAACAACTCATAATACAGCTTATATTTATTACCACACAAAACCAGCATGTGCCTCATTTCTAAATAATATTTTTTTATCATATATATATTAGCTGAGCATCGTGACCCAAAGGTCCCTTGTTTTATCTATTTTTGAGACCTCAAAAAATGCTGTCATCTGTTAACAGGGCACAAATTGTATCCACTGGACCTGGAATCTTCTCACTTTACATCCAGAGAGGTCCATGAAAAGTCTTCTTGGAAACTTGGAATTAGGTCTCTGTTACCCATATTCTTCCAGTTATGGGGCTCCAAAATACCCCTCGGAATAATGAAAAATTTGATACAAAAGCTCAAGTATCTGAACAACTAAAGCATTGATCAGCATGATTCTTTGCATGGATATTGATCATGGGGTGTTACATCAGTTTTTGCCGACTGGTGGCGCCACCTGTATTTTTTATTTTTTTTTACAATTTTTTTATCTATTTTTGAGACCTTAAAAGATGCCGTCATCTGATAATAGGGCACAAATCCTAATGACTAGACCTAGAATCTTCTTTCTTGACATGCTTGGAGACCCTTGAAAAGTCTCCTTGGAAACCTGAAATTAGGTCTCTGTCACCCATATTGTTCGAGCTATGAGGCTCAGTACCCCCTAGAATAATTGAAAATTTGATACAAAAGCAGGGCACAAATCATAACCATGGGGCCCAGAATATTCTAACTAGACATCCTGAGAGTTCCTCAAAAGTTCTACCCAGAAACCTGAAATTGGGTCACAGTGACCAATATTCTCAGAGTTTTGGGATATGTTTGAGCACCCCAGAAATAATGCGAAATACACAGAAATAGCCTGATTCCTCATGAAAGGCTGGTTGGATTGTCATCAGAATTGTTTTGCTTATGGGTCTTGATGAACTTAATTTAAATATTAATGCATGAACAATGATGCCACTTATCTTAATTAGTTATCTGTGCAAGGACATATTTATATCAACATGTCAGTCAGCTGAGCGTCATGACCCAGGGGTCACATGTTGAGACATTCTGTTACCTCTCCCATTCAGCAAAAACTACTTCCCAAAACATATCAGTTTTCTACTTTTCCATAATTATTTTGATTCATTAAATGTGTATTTTTATACTTGCAAATCTCCACTTCCTTCCTCTGCAATTTATAACATCTTGTCATTCCCAATGCAATATTTTAGACACGTTCTTGTACCTATTTCAGATACTGATACTTCTATATTACAATTAGCTCAACTACATAATCAGTACAAAAAAATTACATCTGTCAAAATGAAATCTAACAGACCTACATACAACAGTGGTGATACAATAATATCTGTCACATTCAGCTGAGCGCCGTGACCCATTGGTCCCTTGTTTATATGCTTGTGCCAAGCCCAATAGATGGCACCACCTCTTCTAGGGAAGGTCACATAGGACACTTGCGGTACTGTTCTGTATGTTTCTGGTAACAGTTTATTAATATATCTGTGTATTGGACTCTTGCTGACTGATACATAAAAATTAATCTTAATGGCTTAATGATAACATGTATATTACATAAGCATACAGTATACAGATGGGGTGAGATGCCATCCACAGGCATGTGTTAATTAAATTCATATAAAAAAGGTCACATTATCTGTCGAAAGTGAAGGATCAAGTCATGGTGTAAAGCAAGGCTTAGTTTTGCTGAAAAAAAGGATGAAAGTGATCACATACATATTCTATGCACAATTATCTTATAAATATTTTATTCAGAGTAAACAATTCAGATTTTATTACATAAATATAATATGAAATTTATATTTAATAAATCAGATTTTATTACATGATAATAATATAAATTATTCAAATAACAATTCAAATAATGAATTCTATTGTATGCTTAACTATTTTTTAGTATATTCATTCAAACTAAACAGTTTCAGTATCAACCATTGTTTTGAACAGATGTAATGTGCAAAATCTAATGAATTTGTAGTTCTTAAAATTACAAAAATTACTAAAATATGATAGCATTACGAACACTGCAAAACAGTAAGGTGTAATTTTTAGTAGAAGTCATGGTAATAACTCTTTATCAGTAACATATTAGTTTTCAGCATTACCCTCAAAATAGATTAGACAGATATGAATCCAGTTTAGAAATATCTGAACACTTGTTATGCATATATTCTTTTGTGAAAAACAGGCAGACACTATAGTTTTGTGTAAGAAGCACTTGAGTCAGCAAAAATATTAACAAAACTAGTGTACTTCTTTAATGTCATGTAAGTGCAAGGTCTTATATTTGCCCTCAAGTGTGTGTTCAACAGCCAAATGATTGAAAAATAATGAGAACATTGATGCTCATATATGGTGAAAATGACATTTTATGACCCAGTTTATTCCCTGTGCTAAAACGATAAGCACAGTGTACAAATGTGTATCATCCAGGTGCTATAAATGGTAACAAACAGTTACTACAACATTAAATATTTACAGAAGCATTAAGATAGACATTCACTAGGTTAGGGCCAAGGCAAAGTAGTGCCTTCTTATTATGGTGATTCGAGAAATTCATTTGTGTATTGATCTGGTTCTAAAAACTGGCTCAGTCAACCTCTTGACCCAGTAGAATGCCAGTGTACAGGAATTGTGCCAGTGATTTAATGGTGTTATTTAATTGCACTGATAATGTAAAATTTGAAAATATAGGGAATTTTTTACATCAACAGATGAGAAAACAATTTAAATCAAATATTTACTTAAGGTATGGATGATAGAAAAGTGCAATCATAATACAATATTTTTGATGGGAAAAGGAATTATTGAATGTGTATTTGAAATACAGGTGGTAGAAAAAGGAAATATCAAATTTGTATTCAAGAAATAGGTGATGGAAAAGAAATATTGATAGTGTACAAGTTTATAGATGATGGAAAGTGTTTTAAGTAACAAGTTAAGAAGAATATGTGATAGTAGCATAAAGGCTTGACTGTATAAGCTTGACTGTATATACAGCCCTGTAGATAATATCAGTTTGTTATGTTTATGTTTGTCATATTTATGTATGGTTCTTTATCTATTTCTTTTGCTTGACAAAATTATATATAACATCATAGATGGTAGTATATATTGCCTTATGTATTACCAGAGTTAGAAATAGGCTCTGTAACACAGAGTGGACTGTCTCTCTGACACATGCACACACAGTCACTTGCATGCACTCATGCATGCACACAGCACACACATATGCACACATACAAAAGACATATATTCAGTGATATTTTGGATAAACATATTATATTTATATTTATCACAAATTCGCTCGGCACATGTGTATGAATTTTGACTTTTCATATGAAATTTAAGGTCTGTGAAACAATAAAAAAAATGGATTTAAGGGAATACATTTTCAAATGTTTGGAAAGCATAATGACCTATTATTAATGAATCAAAGTAGAATATATTTAAGATCTATTGGATTGTAGACTTGCAGTATTCAGGTGTTGACTTTATAGCTGATGGTGTTGTAACCTGTAGTTTGACATATCCATGACGTGTAGTCACTCTTATCTTTATTGTCCAGATTTCTTAACTCAGAACTTGAGGTAACTCAGTACATTCTAATTTTTTCATGCATAATGGATACATATGTAGATATACCTGCAAGGCAGACAAGAATACACTGTACTTGGTACAATAAAGCTGATATACCTCATGCAGAGTCAGATACCTTTAGGTCTTTAATATGGTTTATCGCTGACAGTCTCTGATTGGCTTTGGGCAAGTGAATGTTAAGGTTCAGATAAGTATACACATACTCATGTCACATTAAAGAAGAACCCAGGTCATAATTTGTATGTGCTTGTAAAATTTAAACACCTATTTTTTGTGACCACAAAGATCAAGCTACTAAACTGGTCAATGGTTATTTGCCAGTTTATAAGGACAGCATGTATAACTAATGGCTGCCTTTTCCAATGATTTTATTATGTTTGATCACATACAGTTGATGTTGTACCTTCACTAATGATTAAACATTTCAACCAGTTGTGTATATTTGCTGTATATATGCAAACTGCCAGATGATGCACCTTTTTTGGACATTTTGTAACGTGTATTAAATAAAAAAATGTAAATTACAGAGTTGCTCTTTTAGTATAGAAGAGAAATTACAGATAAAAGAATATACAGAAATTCACAAAGTGTCTCAGTTCTGTGATTTATTTTATAAATGATTTATCATTAATAAGGAAACAGAAAATTTCTGAAATTCTATTAAAGGGGCCCGATCACCTATAAGGCATGTTGAATTAAGTTATTAACATAATAAATATATTAATTTCTTCCCTTAATTTATACCTGCCAAAATATTGCCCTGACACCATTTGCTTACTCCTGTAAAAGCATGTTTAAAACAGTGGTCATGTGCGATCACAGGTGTCATCATAAACAAAGCGCGTGGGACTCTGTGCAAAGCTGTGCCACAACACATGCCAATCATGAGGTGCCCTGACTGACTTGGCTGCAAAATGTAATACAAATTCCAACTGGTTGAAATATTGTGTGTTGTGGCTAACAATGGGACCTCCTGTCACGCGCCCTTTTTATGGTAAACAGACACATGTGGACTGTGTTTACAAACATACAGAGCCAAAACAAGGTGTTAAACAGCCGTATGGGAGGTACTGAGGCAATGTGCTGGGATGGTTTGGCTGGGAAACTTTTGTATAAAGCAAAACTGAACTGATAGTGTGAAAGAATTGGCAAAATATTGGTCCTGATTATGTCCCTTGAAGTTTGGTCAGGGATTTAAATATAATATTCATTTAATACATAAAAATAGCAGTATAAAGTATGTTTGTGTAAGTTTGTATTTGGGAAGTGAGTAAGGATTAATTGTTCAGCATTCATTGTAATCTATTTTTCTGTTTTGAGAGACATGTCCTCATACCAGAATGCATATCTTTGTCAAATACAGTATGTATGGAACTGAAGGTGTGGTCCATAAATGTAAAATACTAACAGTACAAGGTGAGTGTCTGTATTTTGAGAAGTAAATAAACAGTGGACATCCGTGCTGTGTGTTTACACAGTATGTCCTTGTCTGTTTAATATGGAGCTCCCGCATTTGAAAAAAAAAAATTTTTCTTGTCATCAGGAATGCAGAAAATGCCCCTTGCTTTTCCTATGGAGCATTTGTACCAAATGCTCATGAGTAAAAATACATTGCATTGTATGCTTCACTCCCAGTGTATTATGAGGTACTTCCACAGAGGCTTTGTGTCCTGATGTCAGTGGACTTGCTCATGGTTGTAAAAGATGCATATAAAGTGCATGTGATCATTGTTAACATTCATAGACTCATACGACCAACTTTGCTATCATTGAGCAAGGAAAGGAAATGAATAACAGCTCTTTGTATTCTGTTCTTAAAGATATACATTCATATATTTTGCTGTATCTTTTTCCATTGCACCAATACACTGTACATACTTTAGCCAGTAATACAAACTAGCTTTACTTTAATGTTTCTCAGAAAAGGAAGAATGTCTTTAGATATATGACCTCATGGTACCCAAGGAGTACTACTATCTTATTGCCACCTAGACCTACACTCCGTATGCAGTGGTTATTCACTGCAGTTGTTTGAGATCTCCTTCGTTTTAACCGCTGCTATATTGGGTTCCAGCACCAGGTCTGGCACAGGGTCAAGAATCAGACCAGTGAGAGCAGGATGTCACAGGTTTAAAACTTGGATGCGCTTTGTGCTAACTTGGATGAGTTGGATGTGCTATGTAATACCACGCTCTCATTGGTCTGATTACAATTCTTTGTCCTGTGCCAGCCCTGGTGGTGAAACCCAGAGAATCTTGCTGTACAAAGCAGCGGTTACAATGAAGGAGATATAGAATGATTGGGGTGTTAACTGCTGCGTGAGGAGTATACCTTGACTGAGTGATCATGGTTCATATAATTGCATCGGGCTCATCGAAGAGTTGATCAGCCATGCTTATTGCAAAAACCACTGATTTGATCTGTGTGAGGCATACCCATTAAAATTCATTAATCCTTTAAAGCTTTAATTCTTTTACAAAATATCTTACTTTTTTACTTGGCAGTCATGGTCACAAATCTCCCGAATCAGCAGAAATCATCACGGCTGTCACACAGACATAGTTATGATGTCTGGATATGAAAAGATCATTTTTATGAACAAAATAATTGATTCAATATTTTAGGCCTTGGCACTTTGATATTTGCAGAGTATACACCTCCTGAGTACATGCACAGGATTAGGTATATGGTAATATTGCATTTAAAAATCAAACTAACCTTATTGTTACAGTCACTCCAAGGTGAATATATTTTAAAAGCTAAAATTCAAGTTGCTTAGCAACCAGTTATCCCTCCATTTTCTGAAGTGATAAATTTACAAGTGATGTAATGGAGACCTGAGGCAAATTATTTTCTTAGTACCTCTTTCTTAGTATCATCTTTCATTCTAAAAAGCTATTTTTTTTTTGTTTTAATGGTTTCAGTTGTAAAATTTGTAAAACATATGTTTAAAATATCTCATAAAACTTTATTTAATGTAATATTTTCATATAAGTTAAACACACTTTTCTTTCCATTCTACCAAGGAAACTTTTGGGTTTAATTGTTTTTATAAAAAGAAATTATGACATGTTAACAGGGGTGTTGAAAAAGATTATTGGTGAAATCTGGTTATTTTGATCAACAAAGCAGTGTTTGAGAAAACAAGATGTGTTTTGAGTATTTGTTTTAAGTAAATACTCCTATCAATACCAACTAACAGATATTTTCTGGTCATGGTCATATTCATTATTCTAATAGCAAGGGTGTGACTTTCTAGTTAGACATACTGACAAGCAGCTGTGACCATAATTATTGTGTCAGGAGCCATTTGATAAAAAATGTGGGAGGTTGCTCATGTTTGCCATATTTGATTAGTTTATATCATGACATTCATATGTCTGCACTGGCATAATAAATTTTTATACCAAACAGAATATAGTACATCATTGAACATGGTCTTTTTCAGGTCAGTATTTTGTACCAGGAAAGTCTACCATTATGATCTCATAAATTGCTTATCTTGTAATATTATACAACATAAAAAAGGGAACCATTACCAATGCTAGCAGTGATTTTATGCAAGACACTCAGGACAGCTTACAAAAAAAAATTTAAATGCAGTGAACAGTTGGATCACTTTAGGTAAAAGGAGAAATATGGAAAAGAAAAGGCTTTCTTGCTTATATTGATTGCCTACATCATTCATATTATAGATGATATATTGTTTTGTTTTTTTTCCAGGACGTTGACTGATCAGACCATACTGAGAAATCTGAAAGTCAGATATGAAAGGGAACAAATATATGTAAGTCTAGTTATTTTCTTGATTATGTTTTGCTCTTTGTAAAGGGGCCCATTCACCTACCTTTTGAAAAAGAATTTATGTGATTTCTGGCTTCCTCTGTGTATACGTCAATGATCTAAGGGATAATTCTGGTTACAAAAAGTTCTTATCGTGGCTTCATGAAGTTATAAGCATAAATATAAAATCAGTACCTTAAATTTTGCATAAATTTGACCATGGCACATTTGCTTCCTGTAAGCACTGTTGATATAATTTTCATATGATGCACACATAAATATTTCTTCAGCTTGTTAGTTTTGAAAGTTGAAGGAAATTGGCAAAAAACTGTATCTTTTATTAAAGTTTTATGTGACCATGTCACACCAAGGTTCTACCTAGCCCCTCTTCAGTCACCTGTATGTCACCTTGTTGACCTTTCAGGCAAAATTATGCAGGCTTGAGGCGGGGCATATACTGGGCAGCCAGGCAGCTTATGGCTGGCCACAGTTGATCCAGGTGTCCAACCCAACTCATCTATTAATTGTTTTGACCAACAAAATTACAATAAACAATAAATAAATTAATTTTTAAAGGTCTATAATAACAACTTTAAGAAAAATTAATAGAAAAGGAATTTGATAGTTGATGAGTAACAGGCAATTACTGATGTTGTATGGATTTTGTATGGATGGATGAAAATGTATTCGAAATAACACCATGGAGTCACCTATGGTATTTTTCATTTCAATTTTTATAATGAAGAAAAGATAATTAAATTTTATTGTTCTTTACTTTTAGGGATTATATGAAAGAAATTAATGATAGACAAAGATGCAATTGATAATATTAATGTAAATTTCCAGGTCTTTTCCAAGTGTTTCAGCTTATTAATTTATATTTATTGCAAAATTTTAAAAAAATTATGTCAAAATTTTCAAATTATACTCCTTCAAGTACTGAATAAAGATGTCAATTTGTTTCACTAATCATTTTAAGACTCGTGGCTGTATCAGCTGCATTACGACTGTAAATAATCAAAATTTATATTATTGGTTCCTTTATTTCAGTTAATAAAATTAAACTTGCCCATCTCTAGTTTTCTCCTTGTATAATTTATAGGGTGTTCTTATACTTATTTTAAAATTTTTATATTGGTTTCATAGGTAAGATTACTTTTAATTTTTTTCTGATACATTTAAAAAAATATTTGAATGTGATAAAAAAATTAGAGCTTAGACAAGTTCTCATTATGATTCTATAATGTTAATAATTGTCACAAGACTCTTTCTTTGTCTAGTGTGTAGAATGGTGTGAAAGTAGTCCAAAGTGAATATAATAGTTATATTTTTTTAAATATAAATTAAAACCATAAGACCAGGTACTTATGATCATTATTTAAATTTGTGAACTTTGTATATTTTGGATTCTCAACTACTTTGTTTGGCTGAAACATAATAAATACCAGACATGGTGCAAATGGGTATTTCTACAAAAAATGTCGCATTTCATGTCCAGAAACTATATTTGTTACTGAGAAATTAGCAAATGCTAAAAATGACATGTATAACCATTCAGATTGTTGCTAAAGATATAACCATTATTATGAGATAAAAATAAATTAAATCAGGGCAGAAATACATACAGAAAAAAAGCTGCAAATGTTACAACACCCATAAATTTCCGTTGTCCCTTTCTCTCGGATCTTAAATTCAAAACGGCGTTTTTCTGTAACCACTGATACATTTATATAGATTTTGTTTTCCACGTTGTCACAGCGGTGAAAGTTTATTAAGATGATATTTTTGCTTGATTTTTCATGACCATTTTGTTTTTAATACAAAAATTTGGATATAAAAAGTATGTCTCCCAAAATATACTCGGCACCGTTACCTGACCTTTTGACCTTGCAGCGCGTGAACAGAAACCACTTTGCTGATGCAGGGAGCAGCATTTATTAGAGTTCAGGATATTTTGAACACATAATCCACAAATAAATTTAGTAACTGTCATATCAGTGTTCTCTGTTAATCATTAAAGGGTTAAAAAAATCACCGTATGTTTATTTGGACTCGACACTGTTACACCTGCGAAAAATTAACCGTCACATATAACACTTCGAAAATGGCTTCCTCTTGTTGTTCATGTAGTGATAACTCGTGCTGCCCTCTTAGGGACGGTATGGAAGTAATTTTTGTCCTGCATTTGACGTATAGATGAAAAAATTTCAGCACTGATACCACTCGAAACCGTTATCTGCATGAAAAATAATGGTGTTGAGAGCAAGGTAACGGTGTCGAGAACTTGGTATTAAATCCAAATTATTGAAATAGAATTTGAAACATGTTATGGGCTAAATATTTTAAACATTTGCGTTTCTCCTATTTAAACAGGCATTTGCTTGTTTTAATACATAATACTGGTATTCAAGTAGTCACTACGGTTATTTTTACTTCAGAAGCTCGACTCCGTTACCTATGCTCAATACCATTATCTATGCTCAACACCATTACCTAGAGGATTTAAAACAATGTTTAAATTTTATTTTCTGTGCATTCAAAAAAAATAACAAGGTATTTCGACTCAAATTCTGAAGGTAGATGTACCAAAGTACTTTGTCTGGTAAATCCCTGCAAATGCACCCCTCTGGAAGCAAAAATAGGAATAGAGACAATTTTTGTTTTCAAAAATTAATTAAAAAGAAGAAAATATGTTCTTTTTTTACACACTTTTTTTTGTTAAATTCATAATTGAAATTTATGTTTTGATTTTATCAAACGCTATTAATTTTAAATTTTATCGAAAATCACAAAAAAATCTAGTCAAAACAATTTCAGAAATGTGCAAGTGAGATTTTACTGCGTGTCCTGGTGTCAAGAAAAAGGTTCATATTTTCCCCTTACCTGGACTATTTATAAAAAAAGGAAACTGAAAAGTGCACTACTTGCATTATTTTACAATTCTAACGATATTTTTCTACAAATTAAGTTTTGTTATATCAAAATCAAGATTTAAAAAAAAATCACCAAGAAAACCCTTGAAATGCGACGTTTTCTGTAGAAATACCCAAATACTTTGCAAATGTATTTAGATATGAATATGAATATGTACTCCATAATTTCATGCATAAGAATAGGAATACAGGTAAAAATGAAAGTATTTGACACACATTTCAAGACAATGCTAAGTGGCACAGGTGGTGTCCACACCAGTATCCTTGTGCCTCAGTACCTGTCACCCGTAATTCCTTTGGTCCCTGTGAAATGAGAGAATTGAGTTATATTGTACAATATACAGGGATATGTGGTGTTCATTATCTATCTGCTTATGTAAGATTTACCCACAGGGTACATGGTTGAAACTTGAGTGAACAAGGACCATGAGTTCAAGTCTACATACAGTGAAACATGTGTTATGAGACTATTCATGGGACTGGCCAAAAGTGGTCTTAATTCACAGGTGGTCTTATTAGAGAGGTCATTTATAACCAATGTGAATAATTTTGATTCACCCTAGGGTGGTCTAAATAGTCAGGTGGTCCCATAAAACAGCTGGTCTTTCAGGCATGTTCCACTGTAATTTATTGTTACCGTTAATGAACATATAACTTTGCCTCATAATCAAAAGTAGTTAATTACTCTCATTAAAGAGCTTGAAAGAAAAAAATAGTCAAGTCCATGTATTAATTGAAACTTAAATCACAGAGAAGTAAGTTTGCCAGACTACAAGAAATACTGATTGGAAAGACCATTTCATAATTACTGTTACATTTTAATTAAGTGTGCTCTTTCATGTAACATTATTTGTAGAGGTAAAGTCGATCTTGTTACATCATTCAAACTATGTTTAGAATGTTGACTTAATAAATCAGTTGTTTCTTTACAAAGAATATTGAAAATGTAAAGGATTGCCAGTGGAATAATTTATTTATTTTCTCACTGGTTTTCTCTCCGACTGATTCATAATTTAATCAAATGAAATATTGCATACTTGTTTCATAACAGATCAGATAATTATGAATTATAGATAGATGTTTTTTCAGCTTGTTCTTGCATTTACCTTTAAGCCATTATCCCCCAGCCATTTGGAAACAAATATCCTTGTCATTATCTAATTCATGCTGGTTTGAAAAATTTTATGCTTAATTTATGCCTGGTAAATTTCAGAATTTAATTTAACTTTTAAAGTAATGTATCAAGAATATGCATATATATCAAAACATGAGATGAAAACGTTTTAAATGTTAGATTTAATATTGTGGAGGTTTTCAGCAAAGAATCACCTTTAATTATGGCCAGCTATTTACCAGCCTTTCTTGTAGAATCGATTTGATAACTGGCTTAAATGGCTTACATATTAATGAAATGCAGATATTTCCTGTAGGAAAAGATCTTAAAATGCCTCTGCAATGGGTCTGTGAGCTTGTTTATATACAAGCTGTTTGTAAATATGGTACATGCGCCAATGTTGACAAACAGAAAAAAATGTAACCCAAGGTGGTTAGTTGCATATATGTGCAGAAGCTATAAAGTCACTAGTTGCAAAGAGGCCTTTCAAAAATTATGGTTCTTATGACCATCCTCCCCAACATGTTATAAATACAGTATATAAAAAAAAGCCAATTTGCATAGGATCTGGGTTTTCTGGCTTATTTCCATGAAAGGTTCAAGGGTTAATCTTTAGTAGATAGACGTCAGATATCAGAAAAGGGCTCTTTAGAAATCAACCATACCCTTTCAGTTATATTTAATTTGAAGAGGGTTGATCAGCTCAGCATTCTTTCAAGTAAAATTGCAATAATAATCAGATTTAGTAATCTTGGCCTGAAAGATATACAGTGGAACCCCACAATTATACGACCACCTTTTGGACTGACCATAGTGGTTGTATTTGTTAAAATTCTAAGTTACATGAATCAAATATTCCGGACCAGGAAAGGTGGTCGTAATTGCTTGAGTGGTCGAAATTGTTGGGTGGTCGCAAGGCGGGGTTCCACTGTATGTAAACTCTAACCTTACTGTCCTTAATATTATTAACCTGTGTTTGTATAAGGGTTTCAGCAAGTACAGTTTGGTTAAGTTTGGAGAATGGATACATTTCCCAGCATTCCTTGCTGTACCTACCTCCAAGGAAATCAAACTTATGTTTAAACTGACATCATAACATGTATCCACATAATTATATGCCTCATGTATGATGTACCTACTGGTTTTATGGGGGGGGGGGGGGAGGGGTTCTTGATATAAAATGTAAGTGCCCTGAGTTAATTGGCTTATAAAAGGAGTGTACATGTATTTGCACTTACTCAGCATATTTCATGTCTTGTAACACATGTATTATAATCTCACCTTGGTGTACTTGAATCCTGTTAACTTATATAAATAGAAATAGCTCAGGGTCACTTCACATAAATGTTCAGTTGATAGTGAGGGTTGAATACTGAATAGCTGCATGTATACTCTTAATTTAATCCCTTACTATGTCTTTGTCAGTAGTAAATCAGATTGAGTTAGTTAAGGGAGCAAATTGTAATTGGATGTATTTGATTGGATTTTGCAGGAACATAAAAACATAAAAATTGAATTACTACACTAACTTACCTTTCCCATTCTATTTTCACTGGTTTATATATGTACCTGTATGTCTGTCAGTGTGCGTGTCTGTTCATCCATTTTCAGTTATCTCTCATGGTCTTTTTACCAATATGACAAATTTTGGCTGTATCAGAGAATGTTAATTATGTGATGTATTATTGACTTGACAATAATGTTAATGAATGGATCAGATTGGTGTATTCAAATGTTCCCATTACTGTTGTTCTGCTTATTTCAGACATACACAGGGAGTATCCTTGTTGCGGTCAACCCATACAAGATGTTCAACCTATATGGACTGGACATGGTCAAAAAGTATGAAGGCCAAATCCTGGGAACACAGCCACCGTAAGTTATATCAGAAATGTTTCATCAGATTAACAGAACTCAACAGTACATAACTTCTTTGAAAATTATTGAACATAATTCATATTTTTAGTAACTTGAAAATTGGAATTTTTCTTTTTGATATATTTTACCAGGTTTCTTAGAAAAGTTTTTTTTAAGAAGGAGTCTGTTTAATATGAGAGTATGACGTATTTGTTTGGTTTATATCAGCAAGAACTTTAAGCCATATGTATTTGCATGGCAGTCACTCAGTTGGCATTTGTCCATGTTACATCACTAAAAATTACTTTTTTGTCACACGTAGAAACCCTGTCAGATCATACCAGGGAAAGCATTGGTCATGTAAAACAAATTAGGACATGTGTTTACCATTATATATCGCTTTACAAATAATAATTATGTAACAGATAGGAGCCAAGTAGATTTGAAGTAAAGATTTTAAATAAACATTAAACAATTTTATTACTCTTTTGCGACAACTTTCTATTTGCAGGCACCTGTTTGCCATTGCCAGTGCTGCTTATTCCAAGATGAATACTGCCGCTGAGAACCAAGTCATAGTCATCTGGTAGGTGACCTTGACTTTTTTTCAAGGACATAAATATAGCTATAGTTCAGTGTTCCTTCAGATTAATATCATTCGGGGGTAATCTGTTGAGAAAACACAGGGGAAACTTATATTTCAGTTTCACTTCCACATGAATGGTATGTATGTATTACTCTAAAATATTTATGTTAATAAAATATTGCTTTATTACTGACATTTGTGATATATTCTGTTAAAGCCTGATATTTATAGGTGTGATTTGACACCTGTATACAGGTAAATTATCATATATTATTACCATGTATTATTCATTTTCAGTGTATAAATATACTTGTAGACATTCAATGTTCCCACACCTGAAAAAAGTCATGAATTTTGAAATGTAAAAAAAAAATCAGTACTGAAAAAGTAAGGAATATTTGAGAATTTTCAGTGTCTTTAAAAATTCATGAAATTGTATTTACAAGCTGTCTTAATATTTCTTTTTATCAATATTGCTTGTTGTTCTTAAATTAATAATGATTTAATGAAAGGTTGCAAACACAGAAAAATGCCTCAGTTATGGTAAAAAGGTCATGCATTGTTTACATCATGAAAGCCAGGGAAATCAGACAGTCTTGAAAGTGTAAGAACACTGTTCATTTTAACTAAAAAAATGTATGACCCATTGGGTTACCATTTGGGAGAAAGGTACATTGTTACTGTATATGCCAAAGTAACAATTATTTTACGTAGTTAGGTGTGGGGCTATGAACCTATATTCCCACTTAAACAGTTCCGTGGACCTCAGTGTCTTCTGCTCAGGGGTAATGTTATTTAATAATATACAACTGAAACATGGCAGCACAAGGAAAGAAATGAATAATTGTTACCATATGGAGCACCAAATCGTACAACATATATACAGTGTACAGTGGAAGGTCACCATGGCCAACATGCAGAAAGTTAACAGTTGCCTCACGCCACCTGTGATGCTGTCTGAAATTTAATTCTGATGAAGAGGAAGGCCTGCTTCAGTATGCATGCTATAAATTAGTGCATTATGAGCTTTGCTGATGCTAAAATTGACCTATCCATGAACTCTGTGCAAAGTTAATCGCATATTCATTCAATAAATAAACATAAGCATGGGACTAAGGAGAAACCAATCATGTGACCTTAAACATTGTAAATTGTCAATCATCTGACAAAAACAAAATTTTGCATAATTTGAGAGAGTTTTGTCAAACAGAACACGTGTAGTCTGTAAATACTACCAGTACCCATGTAGTCATGTTTTTGGGGATATTTTATTAAACGAAGGAGACAGTATAAAAAGTTTCTAGGCTATAGGTTGCGGGAGCCATTCCTCCGACTACCAAGTGAATAATAATGTCTTACCTGGCACATAATTTGTATGGGACAAATAATCCAATATATATTGCAACACAGTTCATATATGACTGCGATATAGTAAACAATGGTCAGGTGATACCAGTTGATGACGTCAGTCAATAGGACGTCATGCGACATCGCCCTGTGTGACGTCATTATTTTGTTATAATCAGCTCTCGCTACCATAGGCATGGAAGTCCATATGTGTAGAAGCTTTTGGGGGCTTATTATAATAATAAGTTAAAAGGGCGGAGCATTTGGGCTGTGGTGAATAGGTCAATTGTTCCAGTGTCTTGACACTCCTTGGCATCTTGAAAAACAACTGGGAGATATACAGATGATCCAAGTAAACCAAAAGTGGACTTAAAGGGACATAATCAGGAGCAGTATTATGCCTTTTCTTTCACATTATCAGTTCACTTTTCTTTATACCAAAGTTTCAAGGCAAAACCATCCAAGCACATGTTTTCAGTACCTCCCATTGAGCCGTTTACACCTTGTTATGGGTTTGTGTGTTAGTAAACACAGCCCACCTATGTCTGTTTCCAATAACATTGCCACATGACTGAAATCCGATTTTGCACATGCTCAACAGATCCCAAACAACTAGCCCATACATGGACATTCATGTCCTCTGATATATCCCTGTGGAATGGACATGGTCCATGGGCTGAATGTAAATTCATTGTAGAACCTGTCGCAACAGATTTGTTCGATTGCGCCTGGTCCACTTTTTTTAACACTTGTGTACAGGAGAAAGCCAATGGTTTCACTCGGCAATATTTTGACAGGTGTAAATTTATTCTAAAGAGAAGATGCTATTTTTCATGTTAATTCAACAAGGTTTATAGGTGATTAGACCCCTTTAATATTATGATTTTGATATTGATGGGTATTTGGTGATTATAATGGAAAACAAGTGAATGAGGTTATACAGCTAAACCAAAGAGGAAAAAAATACTGGACTGTATGTTAATATTGCATTGAGTTTTGCATCGATGATATGTTAATATTGAACTGACCTTTGCGCCAATGATATTTAGGCAGATGCGTTTAGGAAATTATCCTTCAATCAATGTCCAATCCTTTATGATAGAGATAATGACATCTTTTAGATGACAAAGAAAAATTTGATTCCTGATGAGGGGTTTCATCACGATAGTGAAACTAAAGTTGAGTCACCCAACCTCAAACATATTACATCCGGAATGAAATGGGTTCAGTTCAATATTTGCAGAACAACACTCCAGTTTTCTTGTTGTCAGTGTGCTTTGTTATTGACAGTGCCAATGCTGAATTAAACATCAAGGGAATAAATATATTTCCAAACTCACTGTGACAAAAAGCCATTTTATTGATTCATTGATGAGGCATTAATCGTTGAGTGACTGACTGTACACAGAAAACGATGGAGTTGACTTCTCGCTCCAGAGGAGATATTGATGAGGAAAAGCCCAGGTCTGAATGAACCACTCCAGCGCAATTTCCGTCTCTCCCTCTGGAGGCAGTAAACTGGGCTTTTTACTATGCCATCATTCAGTGAGTTTCGTTGCTGGTGTTTGCCCAGGCATAAGTAACTCCCATCCAAATTTGAAATGTTTCAATATTTATGTGACAATTTATTTGGAGGTAGACATGTGGCAATTTGCTGTTGATCAGATGTTTTCATTTATTTATGAGGACATACATTTGAAATTATCTGTATGAGTAGGACTGTCCTAAATTGGAATTATAATATTAATCAAGGAAATAATTTATTTGTTAATATTGTCATTATCAAAAATGCTGATAATGATAAAGATAAAATACAAGTAAAGTTGTTTAAGAAGTTCATGGTCACAAAATTGTTAAATATTACATCACATTTTATCTTTTATGGGGCCCAGTCACATATAAAGCATGTTGAACTAACATGAAAAATAGCCTTTTCCCTTTAAAATGAATTGGTATCTGCCAAACTATTGCCCTGAAACCGTTTGCTTACTCCGGTAAACAAATTTTAAAAACAGTGCACCGGGCGCGATCTCATATGTAAACATAAACACAGCGTATGCATCGCAGGGCTACAACGTGTCGTTCTGGAGATTTTCTGACTTCTTGGCCCAAAAAATGAAATACATGTTCCTGCTGGCTCAAACATCACTTGTTGCGACTCACAATCTGACCTCTGGTCACGCAGGATTTGTTTTGGTAAACAAACACACGTGGACTGTTTGTCAATAACAAGCCATAACAAGGTGCTGAAACACCGTATGCGAGGTACTAAGCCTGTGCTCTGGGATGTTTTTGCTGGTAAACTTTTGTATAAAGCAAGACTGAACTATTAGTGTGGAAGAATAGGCAAAATATTACTCCTGATTATGTCACTTTAAAGTTGAATCATAATATGAGATGACATCAGTATCATGTTCCACTCAGTGATCAAATTACTGTATTCAATATAATGAGTGTCCCTAGCATTCTCAAAATGGATTTTATAAAATATTTTTTGTACCCCAAAAAGCACCCCATGTACCGTTCTAGGCTGCGATATCATCTTTTTTGGAGGATTCTGGGGAAACTTTTAGTTACTAATTTAAGGAAAATTTCCTTTCTTTAGCTAATATTTATGGGCTTGGAACCCTTGACATAATTTCCAAATCATTAAGTGAAGTGGCAAAATAATGGTGACTAAAGTACTGCCAAAGTTTTAAGTGAGAATGGCACCGGTATTTGGCTTTCCTATCATACTGTTTCACATAAATATCTGTTTTTGTCCTAACCTGAATATAGAGAAAGAGGAGAGTCTTGTCTGGTAGTGAGCACAAGTATTCAAAGGTACAGCAAATGAATCTTCTTGACATGATATGTCTAGAATTCATTAAAGGTGCCCATTCACCCAACTTTTGAGAAAGAATTTTTATGATTTCTGGCTTCCTCTGTGTATATATTATTTATCCAAGGGAAATTTTGATTCTGAAAAGTTCTTATTCTACCTCCTTGAAGGATGTATATACTTTTTTGTCAACAACATGCTTGAAAATACAGCAGTGTCCACAAATGGGAAAAATATGAAACCTAAGGTGGTAGGTTGCATATATGTGGAGGTAGAGAGGTCACTTGTTGCAAAACGCCAGTTGCAAAGCTCTGGCTTTTCTGACTTGCTGGCAGATGCCCTTGTTGTATTTGTTTTGATTATTATGGGGTGCAAATTGTAAACATGTTAAACATTTTTCTAAAAGCTCCAAGGGATTACCTTTGGTTTATAGAGGTCAGATAGGTGAATGGGCACCTTTAATAAATATGTAGAGTAAGCAAGAAATCACATAAATCTGATAGAAGAGGTATGTGAATAGCTGGCTTTAAGTTTAAAATTTAATAGGATCTGCCCTGCCCCATATGTCTTGTGGCTCATCACAATAATTAGAGGATTTTGGTACAGTGCTAATTGAAAACCAGAAATCATTTCTTGGCCAGAAAATATGTACATTAGTGCTTGGTAAATTGGGCCTTGTATTCTTCTATTGTAGTACTTTTGAGCAGGTGTTGATGAATCAATAGACATAACAGGAGAACACTGGCATGTTAATTACTATGCTAATGTTGTTGATGTAGTCAGGTGATTGCTCTTGAAGCACGGGTATCAATCTTATCATCGTATATTGATCTTTAATGGCATTCCAGGGATCCAAGCTCTTCCTTTGTGACTTGACCTTAAGGTCACAGGGTTGTATTCAATTTCTCATACAACTTCTATAAAAAGGTTTGAGTTTGGCCCATTTTTAAAACACTTTACATCCTAATTTTAAACACGTTTCTTATTTATTTGTCCTTATTTATTTTAACAAGGTAACAAGGCTATGAAATAAGAGCTTTTGAATCTCCTTCTGTTCTGGCACATATAGAAAGAAACCAGTATTATCTCCTCAAATCAGTCCCAAATAAGCTTTTGCACACCATGTTTTATTAGCAACAGAATAAAAATACATGGCCATGAACCTTTATTTTATTATATATTGTGCCTGACATATTATACAGTATAATTTCAAAATAGACCTTTTCCACGAGCATGTACACTTCACGTAATGGTCGTCTGCTGGATTCATGTCCTGAGAGCTAGGATTACGGGTTTTGTTAAATGAAACCAGATACATGCCACAGACACAGAGAGAACCCCTTCTCTTATGATAAGACAGTATTCTTTAACTTTCATCATTTTGGATAGAACAATTTGTCTATTTCCTTGATGTAACAGACCCAAACTGTTAGTGTCAATCTTCACCAACAGATGTCATTAATGTGGTGAAAAAGGTCTATTACATCCATGATTGGAACCTCACTAAAGTGGTTGCAAACGTGGAATGATCATTTAAGTGATTTCTAATATAAAGAGTGAAAAGGAATCATGACCCATAAACAGCTGTTGTTGTTTCGAGGTGGTTTGCTAAGCCAAGGTGGTCATTCGACTGGGTTTTACTGTATATGAAAATCATACAATGAAGCATTATGTTAACTGCAATTTCATGGCCATGTTTCAGTCACAAACAAGTGCACCTTTCGGGGGTTCCTCGGTGGTTTGACCCAGCAATGGGGATGATTAGCACCCAGGGCCCCCAGGTGCAGTAATCCCCGGGCCTGGTTGATGCCAGGATATAAAATGAGAGGAAGCGTGTGATACTGCCCTGTCACATATATATAGTCCAAAGCGGAAATGGAATTCTGCAGATGTACATATACATAGTTAAGTTAGCATAAAAAAAA
Organism: Sipunculus nudus; assembly: GCA_026874595.1. NCBI lineage: Eukaryota > Metazoa > Annelida > Sipuncula > Golfingiida > Sipunculidae > Sipunculus > Sipunculus nudus. The sequence goes on from CM049307.1 coordinate 59,370,868, forward strand.
ATGAAGGCAGTTACCTTTACCAAAATAGTTTAAATAAATGAGATTATGGCTCACAGCCAATCAGAGCTAGCTAAACCATTGATAGCTCTGCTTCATTTTTACCCCTTTATAACCTATTTACCTTCTTATGAATATTCATGTGAACTTGAGGAAACATATTACCAGGAAGAAATAACAGTGTGTGTATGGGGCCTTGCCTGCAGCAAGGAAAACTGCAAGTTCCTGCATACATGTGCATATAGTGTACAAACTACCGAAAACACCATCATCTGAGCCATGGAGAGTGCCTTGTTTAGATTTAATAACTATTTGTACAATCCATGTAAAATGAATAAGTTTATATTATATATTTACATGGGCATAACATGTCAGGATGTAAAGTAGAAAAATATTAGCTTATGTAAGGATAATTCAGATCTATGAAATTGTTAATTGGTACATAAGATAAAAAAAGAGATATCTGAATATCCAATCAAGATAAATGAAATTACAAGTAATTGATACAGTAAAGTAAAAGATACCATTTTTAAATGATTTTGCTATATTAGATAGCATTGTTAGAAACAGAAGTTGGTGATTCCATTAACATTAAGAGTACATTGAAAAATTTCTAAAGGTAGCATACTAGGAGACACCAGATCTTAAAGGGGCCCAATCACCTATTTGACCTTTATAAACTAAAGGTAATCCCCTGGAGCTTTTATAAAAATGGGCAAAAAAACGCACACATCACCGTACACAGGCTGCTTGTTTTGTTTATATCAATGTGTTTATAATGTGTGGGGCCGACCAAAATAATCATAAAAAATTCAGCAAGGTCATCTGGTAGCCAGTTTGATAGGCCAGAGCTTTGCAAATGGCATATTGCAACAAGTGACCTAACTACCTACACATATGCAACCTACTACCTTTACTACCTGTTTTTCCCATTTGTCAACATTTCTGTTTACAAACAATGTTGTTGATAAACAAGTTCATACACCCTTACAAAGGCCTTATAAGAATTTTTCACAATTAGATTACTCTTAGACCATTAATATATACACAGAGGAAGCCAGAAATCACATAAATTCTTTTTCAAAAAGTAGGTGAATAGGCACCTTTAATCCCATCTCACTTTGACCAGACGTGGGTTAAATCATCCAATTTATATACTTCTTTTATTTCAAAATGTTGTAAAAGCTTAACTGTTGTGTGGAAAAAAATGAAATAATTTAAAGAAAGAAGTGGAGCTGTAAAAATAGTAACTGCTTCAAGAAGTTGCAGTGAAATGGTCAACAATATGCAAGTAGTTCCTATACTCACTGTGTTAATGTATTGCCATGGTAATAGACTGAGTAGAAGTCTTGTAGTGTAAGTGCACTGTACATCACAGTCATTCTTTGTTCCACAAAGTTAAGTACAGATCATAATACAAGCCCTGAAGCCAGTACAACATGTACAAAACCACAAAGTGCTATACATGCCATTTATCATGGTTTACTTTAACTACAGACATAAAACACTTCAGGTTTTTTCCCCTTTTCAGCATTACTTTCTTTGTAATTTTTTCCTTTTTATATAATATTCTTTGCTTTCTCTGATATATATCTATGCAACAGCATGTATATGTATTATAACATGGTGTTAATTGTAGACAGCCATTGTATATAAGTAAGGAATATGATTTTATATGTCACAGATTCCTTAAGGTGTACAGTACTGGTATGTTATTAATTCACAGAGCCTTTGACAAATAACTGTGAGGCATAACCTTTGTTTATTGATTAGTACAAGAAAACACTTTCAGCTACTTTTAACATGGGCTGGTATTATAACATGGGACCAGTTGTTGGAAGCCTTTACAAATAAGTATAAAATATGAATTTTTATGTCACAGCTTCCCCAAGTTGTACTGCATGTATAATATTAATTCATTGGCAATTGTGACTTATAAATATGGGGCACAAACAATGCTTTATTGATTGGTGCTGGAAAGCAGTTTTGACAGCACGCAATGCTGGAGCCACTGTAAACACGGCATTCATGGGATAACAAGAGTGGTTGAGTAGAGAAGATAGATAAAGGAGTGATGAAAATATAAAACAGTGAACGAAAATAACAAATGGTACAAGAGATATCCCATTGGGCTGTAGCTTCATAAAGCTACCAAAGAATATATATATTCGTAAATATGTATAGAAGTTGGGTTGTTCTATTAGAGTATGCCTTTGATAAACCTGGAGCCTCTGTCTCTATCATGGAACTTTCAGAAAATACATCACCTTGCTCTCTGTAGATATTGATATTTTCTACACAACACTTCATATCACACTTGACTGGGCGGGACTAAATAGATTCTGAGACACAAAGGAATATTGTGTATGTAGTGGGGTTCTTAGAGCTTTTGTGGTATAAGCGGTACTTTTGTACTTGCTGCTGAAAGTATAATCGATAAAAATCAATGAGGGATATTAATCATTGTGATCAGAATTTACATTTTTCTAGCCTTGTTTACTGATACTGTGTAGTGTTCTGATCTTTCCATACAAAAACAATCTCATGTAGATTTATTGAATTCTTAGCTCTACATCTATCTTTAATTCACAATTTATTTCTGTCTGTGATGTTAAAATACCAAGTAGCAAAGATAATATACCGTAAAATCTCGTGTACAAGCCTCACTCATGTATAAGGTAATATTAGTGCAATGCTTGTCATCAGTTAATAGACTTTGTAACCTTCAGGTTCTTCTAAAAAATTCTCAGTTGCTGGTTTAGCTACCATTAAACCTTAAATTTGAGAATGTTCAGAGGAGTCCAGGCAATTTAAAAATATTTTTAGAAACCCAGATAAATCAGAAGAGTAACATTTACACAAAAAGTTAGGCTTTACCTGCATGGTAAGTTAGTGGTGTATAAAAAACAGTGTACCATTGTTGTTCTTAGTATCAACAAAACAAGACGTGTTTAACATGGGCAGACACAAAATTCAGGTCCAGGCCAGTGCTTGCTGGATCTGCACCAATACAATTTGGAAACATTCACACTTGCAATTACTCACTTTTTATGTACAATTTGTTAGGAAACATTTTAATCCCACATCCTAACCATATATCAAGGAATATTGATTAAATTGTTTGAAAAACTTTCAGACTTGCCATATGAATGCACAAAACTATTTAGGTTTATCTTTTGTTCACTCTATGAAAAGGATAGTGTTCTATTACCGTAGTATTACTATAAGCCCAATAGTGTAAGTAAATACGTGTACTTGCGGTAAGCATGCTTTCGGTGTAATGTGACACTATAAGGAGCAGTGTCGACTGGTTGTGACATAGAGGCTGCAGTAATAAAAAAACATGTGTAGCGGACAAAGCGTTGTTCTCTTCAAGTGAGTCTGTGATCGTCAAGTCTGTGTGTCCTACAACTAAATACAACTAATACAACATGGTGGCAGCGCAGTGCGTGATCTAACGAACCTCCTGGACTTTAATTGTCGGACTGGTGGTCCAAACACGGTTGTTTTTTTCGCCGTAAAAAACGAGCATACTGCCACGCAAGAGGCCGCACCCTGAACGTTTGTCTTTTTACCAGGCCAAAACAGACTGCCGCTTGCAGGACAATCCCCAGCATTACCGCCCGTTATGCTAGCCAGGAACGTTTGCTAACAACGTCAGGAAGCATTAAACATTACAAACACAGGTGATACATACGCAAGAACGGCGGAAACTGGCGAGTATTAACTTTCTTTGCTCTTAATGCCTTATACTGATACAATAAAACCCCGCCGTAACGAACGTTGTAATTCGGGCCAGACAAAGTGAATCGTTTAGTATCACTGTGTATATACTTTCTCGGCTATAGCCTGTATGGACAATCAAGGCCTTAAATATGGCATCCGGAGATTCAACAAGTGCTACTTATGTGTGTGTCAATGATCTGGCTGGAATTAAACCTCCAAGTTTCAACTGGGAGGCCAGTGAGCTCCCACAGCAGTTCAAGGGATTCCGTCGGTATTGTGAGCTAATGCTCTCAACACCAACCTTTGCCTCAAAAAACGGTCGTGAGATCGTTAATTACATCCTGCTGTGGATGGGCCCACAGGCAGTAGAAATATATGACAACTGGACTCATCTGTCTGAGACACAGAAGGAAACACCCAGTGACGTTTGGGCTGCTTTTCAAACTTATTTTGAGCCGAAATCAAACTTCCGGCTATCACGGTTCCAGTTAAGGGACATGAAACAACAACCGAATGAACCAATTGACAGCTTCATTACCAGATTGAAAGTGCAAGCACAAAAGTGCAATTTTGATACACAGGCAGCCATGGAGGACAATCTAATAGATCAGATCATCAAAGGGCTCGCCCATGGCCCCGTTCGTAAACAACTTCTTGATCATGATGCAAACAAACTCACACTGGATAAGGCACTTGACATAACCAGGACATATGAAGCCACCCAGACCCATTTACAGCAGTTTGAAAACACTGCAACAGTTGGAGCTATCCAAAAACACACTACCTCGCGGCGAGTACAATCGCAGTTCAATGCTTGCTACTTTTGTGGTGGTCCCAGACACAGGAGAGACGACTGTCCTGCCAAAGACCAAAAATGTAACCGATGTGGTAAAATTGGCCACTGGGGCAAAGTTTGCCGTAATTCACGGCGGGGACAGTCCAGGAACAGGAACGATATGAATGAGAAACCAAGAGGCCAAGACAGACGCTCTAGGTCACCCAAACGCAGAATCCAGCATAACAGCAGAAACGGGGACCGAAGAGTCAACAGTGTTGACGTCACAGAACCTTACAATCAGCTTCCTGCAGACTTTGAAAGCCTCACATTCAACACTGTCTCTGTGAAAATCGACAGTAGTTACACAGGCATACAAGAAACAGAGGCATATGCAACAATTCAGATACAGCCATACCCAGGCAGGCAAACTAACCTTCAGGGTAAAGCGGATACAGGGGCACAAGGAAACATTATACCCCTGAGAACCTTCAAAGCCATATACCCAACTTTCATCAACAAACAAGGTTTCCCTACAAACACGCAACCTTCTGATGTCGAACTGATTGCATATAATGGCACTGCTATTCAGCAGTATGGAACGATCAACATTCCATGTCAGTACCAAAGAACGACATGGCAGGATACTATCTTCTATGTGGCAGAAACCACAGGCCCAGTTATCTTTGGGCTCCCAACTTGCACATCATTAGGTTTGGTCACAATGAACTGTGCAATGAACTTTTGTTCGTCTCAGACGCAAAATGGTGACAAGCCCGTCTCATCGTTGCAGGAACTGAAAGAATTCTACCCAGACAGATTCTCTGGATTGGGCAAATTTCCTGGGGAACACAAACTTGTGCTATCAGCAGAGGCCGAACCGGTAATACACCCTCCAAGGAGGGCACCTGTGCAGCTGCAACAAAAGATCAAAGACGAACTCGAGCGAATGCAGTCATTGGACGTAATTCGTCCAGTCCAGGAACCTACCGATTGGGTCTCCAGTATTACATACGTCCAAAAGGCCGACGGATCGTTGAGGATCTGCCTCGATCCCAAACACATAAACGAAGCCCTGAAAAGAGCTCAGCATCATACACCAACACTAGAAGAGCTGACTCATCGGTTCTCCAACGCAAAAGTCTTCAGCAAACTCGACGCTAAGTCAGGATACTGGTGTGTACAACTCGATCCAGCTAGTCAACTGTTGACTACCTTTAACAGCCCGTTTGGCAGATTTTGCTTCAAACGGCTCCCTTTTGGCTTAAAGACTAGTCAAGACGTGTTCCAGAAGGCGATGGATCAAATCCTTGAAGGACTACCCGGTGTCGTCTCGATAGCAGACGACATTACAGTATTCGGTGCTGATGAAAAGGAGCACGACCGCAACATACACGGTCTAATGAAACGTGCAAGAGAGAGAGGCCTCGTTTTCAATCCAAACAAATGTATCATCAAAGCAGACGAAATTCCTTTCTTTGGCAACATATATAGCAAAGATGGTGTACGCCCGGATCCAGCTAAAGTGCAAGCAATAAAAGATCTGAAAGCACCAGGTAATGTCACTGAGCTGCAGTCTTTTCTTGGTATGGTAACATACCTGGCTCCTTATGTGCCACACTTGAGCAAGCACACTGCACCACTTCGCCAACTCCTGCAGAAGGAAATTGAATATCAATGGCACCCAGAACATGAGGCATCTTTTGATCAAATCAAAAACCTGATTTGCAGCGCAGGCACCCTTGCTTATTTCGACCCAAACAAACCAACAGTATTACAAGTGGATGCTAGTCAAGAAGCTTTGGGCGCAGCTCTTACCCAAGATGGACGCCCAATAGCGTACGCGTCAAAGAGACTCTCTGAGACAGAGAAAAGATATGCTAACATTGAGCGCGAACTCCTAGCGTGTGTATTTGGTGCAGAAAGATTCCACACATACGTCTACGGAAAGCCATTTGTAATACAATCTGACCACCGCCCTCTGGAGATGATATCAAAGAAAAATCTAACTGCTGCCCCAGCTCGACTGCAAAGAATGCTACTTCGCTTGCAGAAGTACGACTTTGACATAAAATACATACCTGGAAAACAAATGATACTACCTGACAGTTTGTCAAGATTGCCAAATGAAAGCAACACAAAGGATACGGAAATAAATCTGAATCTTCAAGTGTGTTTTGTGCAGTTCAGCCAACCAAGATTGATTGAGCTTCGAGAGGCCACAAGAAACGATGAACAACTGAATGTACTAATGAAGTACATTATAAACGGTTTCCCGGAGAAACGCAAAGACGCTCCACAGCTTGTTAGAGATTTTTGGCCTTTTCGAGACGAGCTTAGCATAGAGGAAGGCCTGATCCTCAAAGGCACACAAATCATAATACCAAAGGCACTCAGGCAACAATACTTACAAAACATACATGAAGGTCACCAGGGCATCACCAGGTGCCAGCAAAGAGCAAAGTCCAGCATTTACTGGCCTGGGATAAACAAAGATATCGAACAAATCACATCACTGTGTGCGCCTTGCCAAGAACACCAGGCATCTCAATCAAAACAGCCACTAGAGCAAATTATTCCAGATGTGCCAAACATACCCTGGCATACGCTGGGGACGGACCTGTTCACGCTAAACGGTAGAGATTATCTCATAATCGCCGATTACCATTCAAAATTCCCCCTTGTGGAAAGGTTGGACAAAGATACAACCAGCAAAACAATCACCGAGTTGACAAATAAAGCTTTCTCACTCTTCGGAATCCCCAACACTATCATATCGGATAACGGACCTCAGTTCATTGGAAAGCAGTATAAAACAATGGTTCAGCAATTTGGCATCAATCACATCACCAGTTCGCCATTACATCCCAAGTCGCACGGTTTCATAGAAAGAATGATCAGAACCATCAAATCATTGATTACGAAAACGCCTCAAAATACAGATTATGCCATCCTTGTTTATCGCACTACTCCACTAGGTCCGCAGATGCCATCACCTGCAGAAATCTTATTCAAACGACAAATCCAGTGCAACATGCCCATACACACGAAAGCATCCGTGACCGACGAATACAAAGTAAAGATGGCAGACATGCAAGGCAAATCTGCCAACAGATACAACCAAACCAGCTCTGACTTATCAGACCTTAGTATGAACCAACCAGTTTTCTACCAGGACGTCGCCCAACGAACATGGTCACCAGGAGAGGTCATAGGCATTGGGCCTGAACCTCGTTCATACACAATAAAGTGTAGTACAACAGGAAGGCACTTGAGACGAAACAGAGTACTAATTAGGCCGAGATCAGTTACGTTCTCTGAAGAGAGAACACAGAAACTAAACTTCACAACACGTTCAACGCCAGCGACTGTTTCTAACTTGACGCCAACTTTCCAAGAGCCTTTCAAACCAATGAATACCTCAGTTATGCCATCAGGCACCGGCACCATCTCGAGACCCGATATTCCCCAAACGCGAGAGAAACCAAGAAGCACTACTCGTTTTGGCAGAGTAATCAAACCACCTGAACGCCTGATTGAACAAATGTAAACAGTAATGTTCAGTTATAAATACATATATCTTGATACCCAAGAATAGATATATAGATACATAGAACTTTTATCATGGACTCGTGTATCTTAACAGCATATATATATATATATATATATATATATATATATATATATATATATTACATGCATTTTTGTTTGTATTATATGTTATCATTTTTAGTCACATTAGTGCATGGCAATATTTTATTAGATGTTTGTAATTGCTGACCAGAATAGTACCCACATTACTTCATTTTTTTAATGAGGGGGATGTTCTATTACCGTAGTATTACTATAAGCCCAATAGTGTAAGTAAATACGTGTACTTGCGGTAAGCATGCTTTCGGTGTAATGTGACACTATAAGGAGCAGTGTCGACTGGTTGTGACATAGAGGCTGCAGTAATAAAAAAACATGTGTAGCGGACAAAGCGTTGTTCTCTTCAAGTGAGTCTGTGATCGTCAAGTCTGTGTGTCCTACAACTAAATACAACTAATACAACAGATAGTAGTAGATAACCTCATGATTTAAATGTTGTTTGCCACCAGACCCCTGATTCCTTCATAGGGATATGGCAGCCTGTCTTAGCCTTGTCTTAAAATAACCTCATGTGTTATATCTTGAGAAATGTGTACTTAAACAGGCGTGTTTATCAAATTTCTAAATATTGTAGGAAACATTTCTGAAATCCCTGTATCTTATAGGAATTCTCTGCATGTTTTGCAGCTGAAATAAATGATTAAATTTTAAGAAATTTCATGACTCATATAGAAAAAAATAAAAAGCTTTTCCAGTATTGTCAAATGGAAAATGGTGAGCTTTGGGTCCTTGAGCCCTTGTTAGATTATTTATATACCCTGGTAATTGTGTGTTCTGTGTTCAATATAATGGTGTCTTCAGTGATATTTTGAGCCTGTAGATGCAGCACATTAATAACTGGGTCTGATTCATTTTAATTGTATCTTATACTTTCATTACAGTGGAGAGAGCGGTGCTGGTAAGACAGAGAGCACCAAGCTGATCATGCAGTACCTGGCTGCTGTCAACAAGGCTCAGAACAACCTGATTACAGAACAGATCCTGGAAGCCAGCCCACTGCTTGAATCATTTGGTAACGCCAAAACCATCAGGAATGACAACTCCAGTCGATTTGGCAAATATGTGGAGGTCTATTTCAGAGGGTGAGGATGGAATTTCTATTTACTGAGTTATATTAATCAAGTTTATATTAAATTATATTTCATGTTTTTACAAAACAGGAGCAGAATTTTGTGGCTTCAAGGAGTAAAATGGTTTGTTTTTTATACCATATGTCACAGTTTCTTAAAAAATAGTTTTTTATTTGAACACTAGATGTCAGCACAGACTAGATTTTTGGCTATGAGCCATGGTGTCATACAGTAGGTACAGTCAAGAGCAAAGTGATTAACTTTGTTTATCCAGGACATTTCATGTTTTAATATAAAATTATCTGTACCATGATGATCAAATATATATACATATAACTTGTGATACTGATTTTTTATTGCACTATGTTCATGTTATTTTTATAAATTGATTTGCTAACAGAAGTTTTAATGTTATCATGATCTGTTAATTATCTCCTTTTATCAATATCAGTTTGGATCATTATCTCTGGCCTATGATTGTAATGTTTTATTTTTCAGAGGCACCATTATGGGAGCAAAAACTTCTGAATATTTGTTGGAAAAATCAAGAATTGTTGGTCATGTGAGTGTTTTCTTACACACTTCTTTTCTTTTTTATTGATAATAAAATTTACGCCATTCTGGACCTAAAACTGCATTCACAGTGTCTTTGAAGTGCTGATATTGCAGAATGACAAATTCATAGAAATTATGAAAATGTGCTAAAAACGTTTTGCAGTTGGATGTAAACTCTTTGAATTCAGTCAAATTAGACAAACGTTTGCAGTGAAAGGCAGCATGTCAGGTAGAAAGATAAAAAGTGTAACATATTTTTATTGATCTATGTATTAAATTAAAAGTCACATTGTTTTACAGGCAGCTGATGAGAGGAACTACCATGTGTTTTATGAGATGTTATCAGGGCTGCCAGCTGACCAGAAAATTAAGTATGGACTTGAAGGGGCTCAGAAATACTTCTATCTAAACCAGGTTTGTAACTGTAAAACAGCACAAAAGATAATCCACATTATGTGAGACACAGTTATTGACCATGTTAACAGGTTAAAATGCAATAATGTGAATAAAAAGGTGTGGAGGCAAACTATATAAATACGAATTTATAATTTCAGTGAAGACTATCAATAATTATGAATGTCGATCACCTTCTGATGTCTTGTATGTTGAATATTGACTATTTAAAAAAATAACAGGGGGTTTAATACCATGTTAAATTTTTGTTAGCACATCAAGATAGTTATTACAAAATACTGTGGTTGGCTTCATATTCACGGGGTTAAAATTTCGCGATATTCACAGTTTCAGTGTTTCACAAGGGTTTCATTTTCGCGATCTTGCCAAATGAAAATCCTACACAAACTAAAGCATAATTCTATGGATTAATTATATAAAATAATACGCGCGAAAATCTTAATAATTAGACAATTGGATATCAAAAGAGTTAAATCATTGTTCATACATGCAAGATAATTTTAAAAATATCTGAAATCATTTATTATACAACATATGAAGATATAAAATCCTATTATTTATGTTAAATATCAATCATTTAGCTTTCGACTTGCTTTCACGAAGGTTTTATTTTCGCGATAATTCCCCTTCGCGAATATTGCTAATTTGAAACCCTCGCGAACAAAAAGGCAACCACAGTAATTGCTTATTCACTCTGTTTTAAAAGACAGTGAAGCTTTGACTGGTTTTACACTATGTTGTAATATTTCTCCTAAAATGGAAGTCAACATAAAAAAATTGAAAAAATCTAATATTGTCATCATATAAAACACACACCAATCTTAAGGAACATATGTGTATCCTGGTCACAAATTTCATATAACAAGACCTTTAATATGTACTGTTGAACTTGACAATGCTGAAATTAAGGATATAAATGCCAAATGCAATCTTGTGATTGAATGTCTTTTACAATTCCCTACTTTTCAGGGTGGTAGTTGTGAGATCCCATCTAAGAACGATGCCAAGGACTTCACTGAGCTGGTGGCGGCCATGGACGTCCTGGGGTTCAAACCTGAAGAACAAGACACCATCTTCAAGATCCTGGCCTCAGTGCTTCACCTCGGGAATACATACTTCATGCGTAAACAGGTGAGCTTCATCAGAGACCTACAGGTATCTTATGGATAGAATTGGCATTTAAATGATAAGTTTCAGTCTTATGTGATCCTTTACAGTGGGGGATCCAGGGGGGTAGCTGTAGAAGCTTTGGCTCCCCCAAAGGTTCTGGCCTCCGGGGAAAAAAAATTATGCAGTAGCTATGCTGGTCATTGGGGCGGTGGTGTAATGGTTAAGGTGCCGGGCATATGATCGAGAGATCGTGAGTTCAAATCCTGGTCAGACCCCAACCGTGCCAAGACCCTTAGGCAAGGTCCCAACCGCAAGTGCGCCTCTGTCTACCCAGCAGTAGAAATGGGTACCAGTAAATACTGGGAAGGTAACCTGCGATGGACTAGCGTCCCATCCAGGAGGAGTTTAACTCCTAAGTCGCTTCACGCTACCAAAACCGGGATAAGCTCCGGCCTGATGAGCCATTAGGCCCAGGTGTAAAAGTCCAGCAGACTTTTTCTTTTATTATGCTGGTCACGCATGTGTTGGTCAGTTGGATAAGTCTCAAAGTTTGACTAATGGACCTAATAACACAGCCAAACGATGATTGAAAACTATGAAATTCTTAGTTACTGCAAATTTCACATGCACTGAGTGCGCTCGATCAGGCTAGATTGTATGCTAGATTGTATTCTGTATTGCAAGGATTTCATTCTAAGCTACAAAGTCCTTCCCACTAACGGTGACTAACCCCACTCTACCTACCCCAATCCTAGGTTTGCACACATTTTGAATGCCAGTTACACTCTGCGACATATTAGCTCTCCCCAAACAAATTCCTGGATATACCATTGATCCTTTATATCCAAAATATCCAAACTATGACTGTAATGATACACAGGTGCATCAGTAGCCACAATCAAGTACCATACAGTGTTGTCAGATGTTACAGTACCTATATGTGGTTGTTATATTTGATCATCCAATTCACAATTAATAATAGTCTCCCAAGGCCTGTTATGTGACAGTTAACAGCATTAGAATTGCTTATGCAGCACATTTAAACTAGTTGTAATATGGTTCAGATTTTAATTTATTCCTGTAACATACAGGGAACAGCAGGACAGATGTTACATTTTATCTAAAATTTGAAAATATAATTTTATTAGAGGGAGTTTGAGAGGAATTTTAATTTCATGAAATATCAAGCAACATTTGCATTGAATCTAAACTTTCATACAGAACATGTATTGTACCATGTATTATATTGTTGGTTAAATATTGTGATCTGTATCATGCTATGAAATACGGTACAGCTCCACTATACTCTATAATGGTTTTCTCACCAAAATCAGGACCCTTGACTGATTTGTTGTGTTATAGATTGGCACATAGTTGAGAATAAAGTGTTACACAAATGCCCTATCCCTGGTATTACCGGGGAACACCCTATGACATCCTATGGCTACCAGGGGAGATTCCCTTGGTATTAATGCCACCAGATGCAGATCTCTTGGGTTGACCAATGACCACAGAGCTGGCGATGCAGGGCTGGAATGACTGATACATGAGCCATGTACCAGCCCAGCCCAGCCCTGTCTCTTATGCCCGGGACTCGTGAACACTGCAGATGTGCGGGTGTCTGTCCCACGGGGCTTTGAGCCTCTCTGGTCCATCTTAGCTTCTGCAAGGCAGAAGCTGAGATTATAGGGACCAGGGAAACCTGGACAGCCATATTCTGGTTCGTATTTATATATAATTGTTATGTAATATCAGTCAGGGCATGATTCTTGTATACCGGTAATCATGTAGTTTCTTTCATAATAAATTCTTGTGGCCACTAATGGACTTTTATCTGCCTTAGTTCATATTGTCTGTTGTATGCATGAAAGAATATTTGTAAATTCAGCCATGCTACCCAAACTAATTAATTACAAAAACCCCATCCCTGTAATACTGTTTAGCAGAATTAGGGGTGGGGCCCAGTTTTGTTTCAAAAGGTTTAAAATAGTGAAATAAGGACATTTAGTAATGGTATGTTAGATATTCCATTTGGCACTTATGGTATTGAATTCTTGATAGACATGTATAAACAATATTGAAGATGAAAAGAAGTTATTTTCATACAGAACTTTCGAGGTTAATGCAAGAAGAAAGAGAAACAGAAGAAATTCAAACCAAGAAGAAATATATCACTTCTATCTTAGAAAAGGTGAAAGTGACAGTGACTTGAAGGGTACAGCTAGTATATTGACATAAGAAAGTTTTCTTCTTGTAGACAGAATTCAGTGCTGATGTGGTGGAGATCGGTGAGGAAGTCCACATTCGCTGGGTGTCGTTCCTGCTTGACCTGTCTCAAGAGTGGCTGAAAGAGGCTGTCACCATGAAGGTCACGGTAAGGTCAAGGTCATGATATATGACCCAGTTGTTTCACATCCTCAATGTTAATGAACATTAGAATATGTCAAAATAGACCCATTGTAGGTCAGATATATCAGTTTCAGTTGTTCTGTATGCAGAGTAAGGATTTTGTTTTGTTTTCCTGAAGATGAAATCAGTATATATACACAACATAACATTACAATAATATTACTTACGAAGATAAACTGTAAATTAAATTTTGAAGATACATTTATATTCCTGTGATATATACACCTTACTACTGTAGGTACTTGACACATAAATGAAAATGAGGATAATTAAGGAAAAAAGACAATTCACACCCACAGCATGATAACTTAATATTTAAAAATATGTGTGCTCATATATATTTGACCCATTAAATGGAGCCTTATCTGGGGGTTGATTTGTGTCAAGTTTATGAATGGCTTTGGGCTTATGTGGTACTAAGGGGTTAATGAAAAACATTATGACTTTTTTTAATTAATTTACTCACAGGAAGCCAGAAGGGAGAGGCTGCTGACTCCACTGACAGTTGACCAGGCCCTGGATGCCAGAGATGCGATCGCAAAAGCATTGTACTCTCGTCTGTTCACGTGGCTGGTGGAGCGCATCAATGCCATTGTGTACAAGACGGACAAGGACAAAGATAAAGCGTTGAGGTCTATTGCCATACTGGATATTTTTGGGTTTGAGGTACATACTAATGCTTTGCTAATCAATTACAGCATGTATCCCCCTACATTAACATTACCGTAACAGCCATATTGTTATGAAGGTATTAATAATCTAATTCAACTACATATTACCTGTGCATGTCCACACCTGGATATGACAGCTGGTTTATTATACAGAGTTTCTGACCCTACCTCGTGATTGTTTACATAACCTTTCTTGTTACCATATGGTTACTAAACCGGATTAGACTTGTGACTATCAGATGGTATTCAAAGGGTTAAATGATCAGCTGTTACAGGTTTAATATTGCATCATCCTAAATTTTACAAATTTACTCCAAGTAATCCATAAGTGTTTTCTACTCACAGATCTTAAATAACCTAGATATATTTAAGTAATATTGTTCATTTTAAAAATTCAATCAAATTAAATTTTATGATATGTCAGGAGCATTCATTAATAAAACATTAATAGGAAGTAAAACTGGTTATCTTTCATAATTGATAAACAACAGGTATAAAATAAAAGTTGCATAGATGAATACTCTAAATCAGCATAATATTTGACCTTTCACAGGATCACCTAGTGTGAATAAATTTGAATAAAACTGGGAGTAGATTCTTTGAAGACAAACATATTCAAGAATATTGTCTGTAATATTTCTAGAGTAAATCACATTTATATAATTGTATTACAGGATTTCAAGACCAACAGTTTTGAACAGCTTTGCATAAATTATGCAAATGAGACCTTGCATCTGTTTTTCAACAAACATATCTTCAAACTGGAGCAACAAGAGTACATGAAGGAGCGCATCGACTGGACAGTCATAGAGTACCGGGACAACCAGTCAACCATCGACTTGATCGGCAAAAAACCTATTGGCATCATCCATGTTCTAGATGATGAAAGCAACTTTCCAAAGGTCTGCGAGGCCTCCGATCTTTAGATTACCACACCCTCTACATACATTTAATTCAGAACCAGTTGCCTAAAATGCCTTAAAACGTACTAAAAAATAGTACTTTAACTTATGAAAGGATGTGTGTTATCAAATAAAAGACCCATCACAAATGCAATCTTGCTGTCAGAGAGAATTCTTTTAGTTAAAAAAAAAATTGGGCGTAGTCAGATCCCAGGTGAGAAACTTCATGGACATACTCATTTCTAGTATTTTTTTTTGTTCATTTTCTATTTATGTTTCAACATTTTGCAAAGACCGAGAATCTGAGGTCATCTGAAGAAAGTAAGGGGCCAGTTGACCTGTGATCTTGTTAGTAAATCAGATAATGAAAAAATTTATTGAGTAGCTCCTAAGTTAAAGCTTGTAAACAAACAGTATTATTGCAGTTGTGGAACAATGCACAAAACAGTTTCAACAGAACTTGAATGATAAACTCTCATGACTGAATTAACAAAAAGGTTATCAAGCTCAAGAAAAAAATCTAAAACAACTTGTCCTATGCTTGAATTTTCCTCTTTCATTCAATAATTATGCATGTTAAAGTAAATGATGTTCTCATAGGACTTTCCATTTTACTTTATTACATATATATATATGTATAACATTTTTGGTAGAAATATATCCATATTTATAGCTGTGTCATTGACATCAGTATTTATATTTTCAGGGCACAGACCACTCCTTCCTTGATAAGTGTCACTTCAACCACACGGGTAATGACTTGTATCAGAAACCACGTATGTCCAGTCCAGTGTTTGCTGTCAGGCATTATGCTGGTCAGGTGGAGTACAATGTAAGTAATGTGTGACAGACATCAAATGTAGTAGTGAAATCATTAGAACTTAAAATTGATTTGTCATTAAAATATGTCTGTAGCTTGTTGGACCACAGTAATAAATTCTCGAATGATGATTTTCAAAGATGTATACATTAGTTATTGTTCAGTTATGATTGAAAATTTCTAGTATAATTTTACTAAAAAAAATCTCTTGATTTCTTGATTATTAAAGTATTGTGCAAAGTATGCACAATATTGCCTGTGACATGTATAATTCAGTAAATCATAGTTTGTAAAATAACTAGTATGTAAAATATTCTTCTTATTAATATTCTGAAGAAACCAAATATATTATTATTGTAAGTCATGTGTTATCATACAGTTATATTTGAGAATTTTAAAATAATCAGAATTGAATATTATTTTGAATTAATTTATTTCACAAATTTGAGATGGCAAAGTGAATGACCTTGAAGTTTGTTTAAAAAATATCTTCCTGATGAAACTAGATTTAACAATTCTACATTTATCAGTTCTTGTATCAGGACCACTTATACTTGTTTCAGGTGAAAAACTTCCTGGACAAAAACAGAGACACCTTGAGGAATGATGTTGTGGAGCTCATGGTCCAAAGCAAAAATAAGGTAATATTTTGCAGTGATCATGCATATTTTTATCCCTAGAAATCCCATTGCATTTTAAATATAATATATTGTTGCAGGGGACAAGGATTTTGTAATTACCTTGTCCAGGCTGCGATATATAACACTTGTGCTTCTTTGGTCCACTTGTCTTGATCATTCGTTATGCTTTCTTTAAAGGCTCTCTTCTCATTGGCTTATCGTGTTGCCATGTCACTGGATGGTGTCAAGAAAAGTAATTTCTTGAGTCAAACACACACTTTATAACATCTATCCCTACTACATTATCTAAAAAGAATAAAAAAGTTATCCTATATTAAATAAAAATTGTTGGACCTTATAGAATATGGTAGTAAAAACAGATCTTGGAGAGGAGTTCATATTCGTATTATATAAGTACATGCAAGTTTCATCTGGGACTTGTTTTTGCAAAGTTTTCCAGTTTTTCTCATGACCAAAACCTCAGGGGTTTAGTTGCCTAAGTGTAACCCATGAATGAAACATGGCTTTGGAAGTTTGGTTCCATAGGAATGTAGGGAAATGCATTTATTTAAGATTGTCATAAGCCATCTTGGCACATGGGGTCAAACAAATACAAACATAGGCCAGGGAATGTGCAATAACACTCCAGCTTCATTCCACCTGCTATATTCTGCAGACTATAAAAGTGGTCGAGATAGTTACATGGATTTCATCAGATAAGAGTGATGCCATTTGGGTCACATATGACCCAATTGGTCACATTGGTCCAAAGTTTGGTCACATACAACCAAACCACCTTCAAGTTCACATTTACACTATCAAAACTTCCAGGTTTCGAATAGTGATAATATTACTTTGAGTGTATTTAATCTCTGAATGTCTCTATAGATGACTTTTAAAAAATTAATCATACCTGATGTTTCAGATTATATCAGGGATGTTCTCGGAATGGAGGGACCGCATGTTACACCGCACACTGAACAAGATGACGGGGCGCTTCATCATGTCAACAAAGACCAAAGCTCCCACTGTGGCGGCAGGATTCCATGAGTCACTGCTTGCTCTGCTAGACACCATGGGAAAGTAAGTAGTGACTTATCTATGCAATATTCAGTATAGTTGGGCATTTAGCAGTACACAACATTAATTATGGTCTAATGAACTCTTTGATCATTTAAAAATATCTTTAAACAAAGAAGGGATATCCATTTCCTTGGATACACATGTGATTCATATTTCTTATAGACTGTTTCCTTTAAAAATGAAAAAGACTCATTGAAAAGGTTTCTATTTCCTGTAGTCATCAGATTTTATCATGCAGTTTTTGCAGATTTATTAATAAATTTTGCTTGAATATTTCTTTAATCATAGTGGAGATCATTATTAGATTTCCTTTAATGGTGACTTTAACACATACATTTGATCATTCAGCAAGTAAATGTTTTATCATACAATAGTTATATTCAATAAGTATCAGCATAATTTGCTGTAGTCTAATGCTGAAAGAAAAAGTTCTTGCTGGATGCATGAGGAATTTTATTTTTATCATTAGATTTCATTTTAAAGAAAAACCCACATGCATAGAGCATAAATAAAGGAGTTTACCTATAACTGAAATGATCATGATATATGAAGGTGCATTTTGAAGGTTAAACATATTTTACATATGTGTTTGCTGTAACCACAGGTGTAACCCATGGTTTGTGAGGTGTGTGAAGCCAAACACATCAAAGGCACCGATGGTGTTTGAGGAGAATGTGGTCATGTCACAGCTGAAGTACACAGGAATGTTAGAGACCATCCGCATCAGGAAGATGGGATACCCAGTCAGGTTGCGCTGCCGAGTCTTTGCTGACAGGTAATAAGGAACAGTGTAAATATTGTTAATTGAAAATCATCTGATAATAGAATGCAACTTCCGTACAAACAAACAAAGAATACACCAGAACTTCTAAGAGATAATGGTAGAAACTAGATTTAACTATTCTCTTGCTCTGAGACCCCTGGCTAAGAACTTTGCAACAAGGTTGTGCTCTCTTCACCAAGATGTCTGGAAAAGTTGTTGATAGGGAAGCATCTTCATGAGTGTAATGGTTCTTTGGGGTGTAACCTCTCCAGGGATTTGATAACTATTAACAGCTACATGAAGGAAAGACCCTAACATCAGGAAAGTATGCAGTAAGACCAGAAGTGATTGACATGATCAGTGCTGTTAGACTATAAATCCCTAATTGCAAAAAATACAGAATTCTCCTTATTTAGTGTGTCTGGCCTTTAATTTGCAATGAATCTCATAGTTAATACAGACTATATCTTTATTCATTGTAAGGTACTTCCCGTTGTTGACACAAAAACAGCATCCTGAAGGACGACGCTGGGAGGACCAGGAGATTTGTGACCAGGTGCTCAAAGGGTGCGGTGCTCGCTGGCTGACGTCATGGCAGATGGGGAACACAAAGGTAGGCAGACAAACAATGTGCCATAGTGTACAGATTTTCATATGATATACTATGACAGTAAAGTTTAGTTTCACAAATAATGATAAATCCAAGGCTTTAAAGAATATTTTTGACACAATACATTTTGGGGGGTAGGATGCAGGTTAGTAGATTTGCCCATTTGGTTTCAAAAGTGAAGGATGCAGGAAATGATCTAATTGCATAAAACCAAAACACATGAGGAAAGTTTGACTTTCCCTTAAAACCCTGGGTCTTATTGTGCAAATAACTGCTGTGCTGTTTCTGTTATTGTGGATTGATGCCAGCCCCATGCATATACTGCTGGAAGTTAATAAATAAAATAGCATCACAGATGTTGCATTGTTATTTTTTTATCTTCAACTGCTGATGATTTTGGTTCAAAAATATGATGAAGCAGGTGTTTTTATACATGTATATTAAAGGTTTGTTTTGATCAAATGGGCTTTACATGGGTTTCTAAGAAATTTAATACATAAGAAACTTATATTATTTAATCAAGATGCTTGATGCACTGCAGCTGAGATATATTATGTTTATAGAATGTACCCAGGGATTGGATTATATTATGTACAACCATGCAGGTACACTCTGAACACAGCGCATGATCTCCTGGTGACCTTCTACTCACACGCTGTGAATAATAGAAGGATTCTTCAGGTTTGGCAAGATGCAAAGCACCCAGTCAGTTTTCACTGGAAAAGCTAAAATCTGATTGGCTAAGCATGTTAACAGAGATGCAGAAATGTTAAAAGAAATCTTATTGGCTTAGTGTGTAAACATACATGGCTGTGTCAATGCCAAACTCGTACGGCACTGCAAGAGAGGAAAGATGCAAACGGTGGGGGATAACTGACATCAGGCCAAACAAGCAATTTAGTATTGAGACTTTCTTGAAAGGTGATGATAGCATCCTGTGTATTCCAACTGGCAGTGGAAAAAATCTGCGCTACCAAGCACATTTGACTGCAGTGCAAATTGACCAGCACCTCACACAACATCTGATTGTGCTGGTCATGCCTGCAATGTGATTAGTTAAATATTACACAGGGGGAATTCCCAAGAGACAGCAGCACCTGGTGGCCAAACTCGACTGGCAACCATGGTTTCTTGCAGCGGTTAGTGTAGTGAATAGTTGAGCATAGCATAACTGATGCTTATGGAGCATATGATGCAGGATGCTTCTGGGTCGACACTTCAGTGTACTTTATGAAATGCCATGTGGCGCTTAACTTCAGTGTACTTTATGAAAATGCTAAGTGGCGCTTAACTTCAGTGGACTTTATGAAATGCCAAGTGGCGCTTAACTTCAGTGTACTTTATGGAATGCCAAGTGGCGCTTAACTTCAGTGCACTTTATGAAATGCCAAGTGGAACTTAACTTCAGTGCACTTTATGAAATGCCAAGTGGCGCTTAACTTCAGTGCACTTTATGAAATGCCAAGTGGCGCTTCAGTGCAGTTTATGAAATGCCAAGTGGCGCTAAACTTCAGTGTACTTTATGAAATGCCAAGTGGCGCTAATTTCAGTGTACTTTATGAAATGCCATGTGGCGCTTAACTTCAATGTACTTATTGAAAGGCCAAGTGGTACTTTAACATGGCACAATGTTTGTCTCTCACAGGTATTTTTGAAAGAGACCATGAGCCATCACCTTGACACTGAGCGTGAACGTGTCACCCTGAAAGCGGTGGTCATCATGCAGACTCAGATCAGGGCTCTCCTAGCAAGGCGGCAGTATGCACAAATCCAGAAATCGGCCATCGTCATGCAGAAATACATACGCAGATGGATGGCAAGGTAGTGTACTTTTAATCCACTTTTTTTTCAGAGTGCCTAAGCAAAAATCATCATGTATAAATTGTTTACTAATTTACTGCTTTGTAGTGGTTGTCTTAGTATGCTTGGAAAGAATGAATTGCCTTGTTTGTGCAGTCACTAACTGGAACGTAAAACCTTTTTGTACATCCCTTAATTATTTTGCAATTTCTGTACTGTCAGATGGGTCATTGGACCATTTGCATGAACCAGCTTAAAGGTATTTTTTAATAAGGGAGAACTTTTCTCCAAGTACTTGTATCCTTGGACATTCTGCTTCGGGTTTAAATCCATTGATATTGCAGCCAGCCATATTTTGTCAATGGGTGGATGTTTCTGCTTGAGTTATGAATATTGGAATATTGATCAAGTTAAAAATGGCTGCTTTGAAGTTGAATGCTGAAAGATAGGATGCTAAGATATCTCAGGCCAAAACAGCCATCATACTTTCCAGATTTGTTTTGGTCCAGGTCACATAATCTGAATTATGGTGCTTGTGCAAGAAATCTGAATTATTTTGTGTTTATCCCTGTATTAGCATCCTCATATTTGAGAATATTAATGTTGGATTTACCTTGACATGGATTAATTAATGCAATAGTGAATTGTAATATTGAATGTTATATTGATTGCAATATTAATGAATTATATTTCTGAAAATGTAAAATTAATCATTATAAATGTATATTAGTAATGTCCCTACAATGTGTGATGTATATGCCATGCTGCCTCAGGGTGACAACGTGAGTGTGGAGAGGTGGATCCAATCATAAATGAATATTCATTTAAGCTTGCCTTACAGTTGATGATTTTTTTTGGTAAAGATTTTCAAAATTGGAGTTATGTGGATCTTAAGGTGTCCTGATAACTTCACTACAGGCAAAGAATAAGTGAAAGATAAATGCTTGAAGCTTGTATATTTTAAGTCTATAAACATCATCAACTGAATGTGATTCAAGTTCAAGCTTCAAGCTGTTATGTATTTTATCACCAAATTACTGAAATTTAAATTTTTTACTGTAAAATAAATCCTTTTTGAATAAAAGGTTCTCAATTATGCGCCTGCTTTCTTTAGACTTTTCACTATTTTATATCCTGAGTTTTATTACGTAAACATAATTGTGAGCTGTTTCTGTATTTATGAGAATTTTCTCTGTTAAAGTTTATATGCCAGAGTAAGCCAACCGAAAATTTTCCCTTATTGGGCCTATTATCGCCCAAACCCGCCTCGTTCCCGTGTATCTAGGTCACACTTCCGTTTCCTGTAATCACTTTTTTCTTCTGGCGTCCGCCATGATGGACATGTAATCTCCCTCTGCGCAATTCGTCCACTGTTTTGGTTTGTACAGTCGGGTTTGCCAACTGAATTGTAAGTACTGATTCTTTTTCCCTTCCCGCCATGGAGACCCCTCTTATTGTGCTACTTGTGGTTACTTAATCCCCCCTCGGGATTCTCACCCCACTTGTTTCACCTGCCATTCCCACAATGACATTTGCCGGGGCCCTGCAGATCCCTGCTTCTATTGTCAGACATGATCGTCTGACAAATGGGCCATGTTCCATCAATGGTCCCATTCACTGGTTGTAGGGGTTCCCCTTACACGGGGTCTTTAACTGGTCCTGTTGTTCCCACACGGGGGGGGATCCTTCCATAGGTGGACGCAACATGTCCGTGTTACGTTCCCCGTCCTTTCCACCCTGTGAAGTTACTTCCCCGGTAGTTCTACTGCTAAAAATCTTTACTATCATTTCCCGTAAGCGGAAGTCCTCCCCTGTTCACTCGGCTTCATATTCGGACCCCAGTCCGCTTATTCCAATTTGAGTTAACTCTCAAGTTTTTGCTCTTCACTGATGTCGGCCTCCTTCCTATCAATGTCCTTGAATTTCGAGCCGTCCGTTGTGCGATCTCCCGTTGGTCCCGCCGCTTAATAGGCCGTCACATACTCGTCATGCCCGACTACACCAAGGGGGTGGCATGTATAAACAGGCAGGGCGTTCCTCGGTCTCCCTCACTGGTGCAGGAGCCCTCCCTTTTGTTCCATCTATGTATCACGCTCTGCGCCTCGATCCGAGCGTCTCATCTTCCGGGAGTATCGAATATTCTATCAGACACACTTTCACGTCTGTGACGCGTCTACGTCGCCCTCGCGACCGTCTCCCCGTCCACCCGCCCTACATTTGGTCTCACCAGTTTCTCTACGCGTTTCCGCTTCCCCGGCTCATCCACCGTATCCTCCTCAGTCTGTACCGTGCGGACCGGACGTATCTCCTCCTCATCCTCCCATTCCCATTCATCCTGCGACTCCCTGCTTTTCCCTGTGGAGCTCGATTTTCTCACGTCCACCGCTTCCTCTACCGCTCCGGATTGATCTCCCGTCGTTCCCACGAGCACGCCGTACATTTCAGTCGTGCCCTTGGTGCGCATGCATACTCTCATCGGTCATCTCAAGGATCTGGTCCTTTCAAGTCCAGCTGCTCTCCTTGCCTCGGCTCCACGTCGCCGTTCTTCGGACCGCATCTCTGCTTCCCGGTGCCGTCTCTTCACCGGTTAGACGTCTGCCCACGGAATCTCCTTTAGTTCCGTCGCTTGCGGCGCTTTTGGTATTCTTCGATTATTTCCTACAGGATCAACATTTATCATAACCGTCTCTTAGTGGCTATCGTGCCGCCCTGCTGTTGGTCCTATGTCTGCGGAGTCCTGATTGTGTCCTCCATCATCTGTTGGTGACGGATTTATCATGGGGGTACATGCCCGCGCTTCTTGTCCTTGCTACCTCACTTCTTCATGGCGTCTGGACATTGTCTTACATCACCTCCGCAGAACCCCTTAGGTACCGCTTCGCTTGGCGCATCTTCTACATTTGTCTAGGGAAACGGTTTCCTCCTTGCTATTGCATCTGCTGGTCACCGCTCTGAGCTTCATGCCCTAGTGGCTGACTCTCAATTTACACAACATTGCGGCTGACGATTCTTCGGCCACCTTACCTTTCCCTACAGAATTTATTAGAAGAACCGTCATTCGATGGTCCTCCGTTAACCTGGCACGTTCCGGCCCTCCCTCACAGACAGTACCATTACGGGGCTAACATTTGCCCTGTTCATGCTTTACGTTACTCTCTTAAAGCTACTCATTCTACAAGGGGGGGGGGGGGGCGCAAGAAGTTGTTTATTTCAACGAAAGTCACCATGTCACACAAGAAATTAGCCCTATCACCATTAGTGCATGGCTAAAAGCTACCATTATCTCAGCATATGAATCAGCTTTGTCCATCAACCTTAGACCAGCTTCACTTCAAAGCTCATGACATCAGGGCCCTTTCTACATCATTGGGCCATTTATCGGGGATATCCCTAAACCAACTGGTCAAGAAGGCTATTGGAAGTTGCCTTCTACATTCACCCGCTTATATCTCAAGGATGTCAAATTACACGCTTCCGGCCTTTATTCCTTGGGCCCTGTGATTACGGCGGGTGAGGTCGTACAATTCTCCAGTCCGTCCTCGCCTCCTGAATCTGTTCCCGCAACGAAGTCTTCGGCTGCTCCATCACTGCTGTGATGTTCTCCTCATTCCGTCGTTCCAGGTAGGTCTCCCCTCCCCAAGGTTTATCTGTTATATTCTCATTAATACAGAAACAGCTCACAATTATGTTTACGTAATAAAACCCCCCCATTCCCTCCCTGTGAATGGTGGTTTTGTTAGTAAACTGTTGTGAGCTTTATTGTATTACAAACAACGCTCCCTCCTAGTCCACTTCATTCCGCCATCTAAAAAAGTGATTACAAGAAACGGAAGTGTGACCTAGATACACGGGAACAAGGCGGGTTTGGGCGATAATAGGCCCAATAAGGGAAAATTTTTGGTTGGCTTACTCTGGCGTATAAACTTTAACAGAGAAAATTCTCATTAATACATAAAAGCTCTCAACAGCTTACTAACAAAACCACCATTCACAGGGAGGGAATGGGGGGGGGGGGGTTGGTCAGCATGATTTGGCAAGCTTAAATGAAATGTTGTAGCTTTACATATTAACTTTCACACATATACAGCAATATAGGTACAAGGTTAAAGCATGAAAATACACCTAGTCATTCCTACACTCAAAGATTTACTGTGGATTCAGAAATTATGCTTAGTATAAAATGATATGGACTATGTTGGTATCTGATTTGATAAGTTTAAGCAGAGCAAATAATTGTCCTTGTTTATGTGAATTGTGAATGGAAATTTGCATAATAATGCTTCATTAAACACTTACAATTCATTTTATGTACTTTCGAATAAAAAACAGCATAATTAATAGATCCTTTTTCAGAGTATGTTATATAGAGCACTCAGCCTTTTGAGGGACTGTACCACTTTACTGTTTGAATATGTAAAAAATTGTAAACTCTTTTTGATGATCAATCCACAAAATTTAAAGCCCACAATATTTTCTTAGTCCACAGTTTTTTTTGTCAAAACTACAGTGGAATCTCCTAATTATGGACACTTTTGGGACTTGGGGGAATTGTCTGTAATAGACAGATACCTGTTCATGTTTTAGGATAATGGCATGTAGATCTGTTTCTTAATTATTGTCTGTATCCGATAGTCATCTATAATAGAAAATCCCCAATTTCACCTCTCCATAAACTGTCTTGATTGTCAGTTATATAGAGGTGCACGTGATAGGTTACCAGCCCTATTGGGCATTGTTCAAGGGACTGTTTTAAAACTGTGGAATAGGGAGGTTGCAGGAATCCCCAGTGTCCATAAAGGGGGGTTTCCCTGCACCACACTAATATTCTCTGACTTTCTTTATTTAACCTTTTTGACACTTTTGTCAGCAGATTATAAATAAATGTCACTGCACATCATTGGATCACTTGCTTAAACTAAAGTTTTGTTCTTAGTACATTATATTGTAATGACATTCAAAGAGGATAATGTTTGATAGATACCAAAACAAGATTTTGTTTTTACATGTCTATTGTGGTATATGCCAGTAATTTAAAAAAAAGAATTTTTTACTTCTAAATATCCTTTCAGCTTCTGCAGTAGCTGTTACTTATTCTGTCTGATGAAAAAGAATCACATAAGTAAATATGTAACAAAGAAACAGTAAAAGACAATTCACAATGAATTTGACATTATTACTGAAAGTTTTGATCATTCTAAATTAGATATTTATGGCAGTATTTGTTCAGTATATATGACATAGGAATGAAGGATATTCTTAGAATCAGTTCTCCAACAGAATTGACCAAACATGTCCAAAGAGTAGTTTTCAATAGGAAACCTTATAATTTACAGCTTAATGTCAACCCATACAGAAACATCTTACGGTAACTGTGTTAATAGATGAACAAACAAAAGCAACCAGATCTTTGTAATTATGTGTACCTATATAAGCAGGGTTGAGTTGATGTATGTATAAAACTCTTACAGAATTAAGTACAAGAAGATGAGGGAAGGATTTATCAAAGCTCAGGCTCAGATCAGAATGATCCAGCAGAGGAGAAAGTACTTCCAGGTCAGTGCTACTTGT
This sequence comes from Sipunculus nudus, assembly GCA_026874595.1. Taxonomy (NCBI): domain Eukaryota; kingdom Metazoa; phylum Annelida; class Sipuncula; order Golfingiida; family Sipunculidae; genus Sipunculus; species Sipunculus nudus. Next base: position 59,397,412 of record CM049307.1, read on the forward strand.
ATGAATATTAGTGATAGGAATTGGTTTTAAAATCAAAATCGATGATTGAAAAATAAATACAACCGATGATCCATTATTAATTGTTTATCATATGTGCATTCTATACTACCTTGAAATCTTCTGTAATATAGTACATGAAATTTTGAGTTATTGACTCTAGTAAATAATCTGACATGTACATCAGTATTCAAAATGAAACCTACAATCCACCTGCATCCAAGGTCGACTTGCCGTTGGACAATTGTTGGCTGTGCAAGGTTCTGTTTTGATGCTTTTTTTAATGCTAATCTGAAGGGATTAGATTCTTTGCATGTGCATACATAATTGTTTTAATTGATTATGCAAAAATGCAATCAATTTTAATTGATTTTGAAAGAAACTACCAATCATTTGTTTAATCATTAAATTGGCACATCACTTGTGAATATGCAATTCCTTTTCATTCTAATCTATCATTAATGGAAACAACACCAGGTATATATATATATATATATACCGTAGATCCGCGTTTTGCCGCCGCGGCCATAAAATAAGACTTGCAGCTAAAAATCCTGACTAATATTTCTCGACAAGGGATGCGGCTATTAAACGCAGGTAAGGCTAAATTCAAAGATGTACATGAGACTCGACGGCCCGCCGAGGCGCAATGGGTGATAAAAGGCTGAGGAAGGAGGAAGTGAATACTGAGAACGTATATATTTTATGATACTGCATATTTGTATATTAATTTTATTCATTGTTAATTTTATTAAATGTAAAATTGATATTTTAATCATTCTCATATGTATTATAAAACTGTTCTGAGTCAGTTATAAACCACGGCCATTTTCACGCAATGATTGATAAAAGATCGATATTCACTCGCCAAATTATGCACTCTAACCAGACTAACCTATGTATCTATATTTGAGTATGGCTGCAATACCGGTAAAACATTATTTTTAGATATTTCTTGAGCATATCATTTCTTTTAAAATAAACTGTAAAACAAAAGATAATTAAAGACCATACGTTCTTCGGCAATTAAACCTGCGTTCACGTTCAGATACTTCTTTGTTCATCACATTGTCAATAGATGGCGCTCAAAGGTCATATCCTCACCAGCTAGTTCCGTAATCCTTAAATATGGCACGTAATGCTAGTAGACGGTTCGGGCATCAGCAGGACCCTGGGAGTACGCGTACAGGCTGTCTGAACATCGACTCTGGATTTGTTTATTCAAAGTTTTTTGTCAAGGTTGACCGAAGTTATACAGTGTAAATAAAAGTCATCACAAAGAGTACCATTGGCTTTGATGTCCCATTGAAGTTTAATTAGCCAGGATAAAGGCACAAGGTACCCCAAGGCCCGCTAGTTCCGTAATCATTTTATGTGGTATGTTTTGCCGGTTGACGGTTCGGACACCATTTTGCATATATTATGATCAGCACAACCCGAGGTCTTGTGGCAATATGATCACCGACGCGGGTGTCGTTTATTTAAATTTTTGTTGTTAAATGACCAATGATGTATAATGTCTAAATAATATTTAAATAACCGTTGTGCCATACAATGCTTTGATGTCTCACTGAACTTTAATTATCCAAGTTAAAGATTTTCCCAAAACTGTTATGCCTGACCGCATATCAGCATACCGCAGCGTTCCTAGCTGCAGCCAAGCGTTTAAGAAAAGAACATTTTCGTTGTGTTCCCCTACACCACTCGGCAATGGAACGGTGTGAGAATGTGGTGCGGCCATTAAGTAAGGTTTAGGGAATTTTTTACTCTAGTGAAGGAGCCTTCCAGATATTTTACGAACATGGGGTGCGGCCATTAGATGACGTGCGGCGGCAAAACGCGGATCTACGGTATATATATATATATATATATATATATATATATTGCGTGTATTCTTCCAGAAAATACTTTTGTTTCATAAATGTACAGCAGGTGTCACTAACAGTGAGTCTCATTTTCCAAATCAGAAAAGTTTATGGCAGTTTTAGATTTAGTGATGGACCAAATAACAGTGGCAGTGTTACATAGTTGCTCCTCTGCATGAATCTTTATATTGATATAATAAAACAGTCTTAAAGAGGCCTATTCCAATATCTGGAGTTTATAAACTACAGCTTATCTCTTGGAGCTTTGATAAAAATAGGTAAAAAACACTGATGTCACTGCACACAGGCTGTTTGTTTTGTTTATATAATTGTGTTTATAATATGTTGGGGGCCTGCTTAAATAATCAAAACTCATTTATTAAGGACATTTGGCATCTAGTCATATAAGCCAGATCTTTGAAAATGGTGATTTGCAACAAGTAACCTTTCAACCTCTGCATATATGCAACCTACCACCTAAGGTTATATGTTTTTTTTTCCATTTGTCATTGTTGTTGTGTTTACAAACAGGTTGTTGATAAACAAGTTCATACATCCTTCACAGAGGCATTATAAGAACTTTTCTGAATAGGAATTACCCTTAGACCATTGTTTATACACAGAGTAAGCCAAAAATCATGTAAATTCTTTATCAAAAGTTACAAGAATGGGAGACTTTAAGGTCTTAGGGGACTTTTTATAAGGGTCAACATAACAGACCAGCTAGGAGAGAAGATATATGGGATCTTGAAATAACCTTATCTGTGTTCATTTATGGTTTCTTCAGAGATGTGGCAAAAGGATTAGCAGATAAAATAATTAAACTTAAACTGTCCATCTTATCTTTATTATAACAATACAACCCCAGAATAATACACCAGTATTAAAAATGTGCCATAGCTAAATGTGTCATATATGACAATTCATAATCAGTATTTGCTGGCAATAATAATCCGTGCACATCTGTATTTTTATCTACCGTGAAAATCAATAATAATCTTCAAGAAAAAAAAAATTTCTAATTTTAAATTTGCTATAACTGGCAAAAATAATTAATAAAAGGTAGGGTCATGCACTTGATCAAAATTTTTCTATTTAATAGTATCTCTGCTGGCCACTAGGGGGACACACCTGTCTTACCGAGTTGCCATATCAATGAGGAAGATATTAAGATGATACAACTGATAAAGTTATACTTATAGACATACTTACCTGAGAAGTAGGAGACCCAGATGTTGACCCTGAATTGTCAGGGCAGCTGTTCTTAAATAATGAACTCTCACACATGGCTGTAACCACACAAGGCTGTAACACCTGTACAAGCCTCAGTAAAACCTCACTGTGCTCCTGATATGGCCACCAGGGTATTGATTTTATTTTTGATGTACCATACTTGTGGTATGAACAAACTTGAGCAGGACAGGTACTCCACATACCACACATAGCAGTGCAGTTTGTGTAGGATAACAATCAGTTGATTTGAAAAATGTTACCTGTAAAGTGACTACACTGACACGAGGAGTAAAACCATCGTCATGTGGGCACATAGTGTAGAATACTTTCGTTTGTGAGTTTCTCTCAGGTGAGGTTACTTTTGTTTATAACACAACCAACATTTATAATTTGTATCAGGCAATTTCATCATAAAATTTAAAATGTTTGAATTGCTAAGAAAATTTCATTGAACCTTGATCTTCAAAACTCAGAAGTCCTTTAAAGGAGTCCTTATGATATGTCATTCACTATTGGCAGGTATTGTGAACACTTTCATTATTTGAAGCCTTATGGGCCTGAAAGTGAAACTGTACAACTGCACGCAAATGAAACCATATATATTGTACAACAAAATATGATATTTATGTTAGGTTTAACATAAAATTTCATATATAAATTTTAAATAGTTCAAGGAGAAAATCCTGAAACAACCAAACAATATATGACACTATATGCACTGGAAACTTATTCACTTATGAATGGCAATTTTTAAACTTGTAAACCAAAGTTTCCGTGCCATTGGGCTGCAAGTTGACCCACCTGTCATTTCATTAACACTCTATCTGTTTTTAGCTCAGCTGACTATAAGTCATCTGAGCTATAGTCGTGGTCCATTGTCCGTCGTCCGTCCGTCTGTCCGTCCGTCCGTCCGTCCGTCCGTCCGTAGATGTGGCACGTTTTGAAACCGTAAGACCTAGGAATCCAAAATTCGGCATAATGTTAGATGTCCCCAAGATCTCCCCAAGCCGAAAACTGGGTCTTTTCGACTTCGTTCCTTTGAGAAATTAAGGAAAAACCTCAATTTTTTTATTAAAAACCTATTTTCACACTTCAGGACTGCCTAATATCAAAACCACTCATCTGTTTTTCCTCATATTTACCATAAATATTCCTCTATATAGTTCCTATGTACATTCAAGAAATTATGTCTGTATTATATAATTTAAAAAAGTTATGGACCCAAACATAATGCATTTTGTAAAAAATCAGGAAAGATATTTGATCACTTAACACAAAACATGTTAAAGCTATGGACCTTTTTTCCAGTAATATAACTTTAATTAATCAAAATTAAATTGTATACCCAAAATTAGATGAAAATCTTTTAAATTTTTTAAAATATTAATAAAAATAAAAAATTGCCACATTAAATTTTGCCCAACTTTGACCATGGCACGTTTTTTTCCTGTAAGTACTGTGGATTTAATTTTCACAGCATGTTTTTGTTACCTTTTAAACTGTTAACACCAAAAATTTGAAACCAGTTGATCAAAAACTGTAGATTTTATTCAAGTTTTCAAGCACCATGTAACATATTGTTTACACCAAGCTAGTGTTATGCAGTTTGCAAGAGCTCAGCTCCCCAGCTTCAGCTCTTAGTTCCTTAAATTTGGCATACAGCTAGATGTCTCCAAAATTCCCTACCATGCCAAGAATTTGGTCACTAGGACTTAATACCTTCAAGATATTAATGAAAAACTTTATTTTTCCATTAAAAACCCATTGTTACACTTCAAGACTGCCTAATATCAAAACCACTGATCTGACTTTAATTATAAATAATATACATATTTTTCATTCTCTATGCACATGCCAGAATGATGTCAGTATTGCGTTATTGTTTTAAGTTATGGGCCCAAACATAATGCACTTTGTAAAAAATCAAGAAATATATTTACTCCCTTAACAAGGGGATTGCTGAAGCTAGAGATTTTTTGTCAGGGATGTAACATTATTTAATCAAGATTCAATTGAATACCCAAAATTAGTAATGAATTTTTCAAATTTTATAAGTTATTAGTATAAATGTAAAATTAATAACTTAAATTTTGCCCAACTTTGACCATGGCACGTTTGTTTCCTGTGAGCACTGTTGATATAATTTTCATATTATGCACACATAAGGATTTCAGCTTTTAAGTTTAGAAAGCGGAAAGAAATTGGCCAAAAATTGTAGCTTTTATAAATGTTTTTATGAGACCCTGTCAGACTTTGGCTCTCTCTAGCCTCTCTTGAGTCACCTGTATGTTGACCTTGTTGAACTTTCAGCAAATTATGCATGCTTGAGGCGAGGCATACAGGGGAATCCAGGCAGCTTATGGCCAGCCACAGTTGATCCAGGTGTCCAACCCAACTCATCTAGTAGTTTTAACCAACTACATAACAATAAACAATAAATTAATAAATTTTTATTGGTTTTTAATAAAAAATTAAAGAAAAATAGAAAAGGAAATTGTTTGTTTATAATAACAGGAAATTAACTTGCAGTTACTGATGATATAAGAATCTTGTATCGATGGATAGAATGTCACGTATTCCAAATAATACCATGCAGTCACCTATGGTATTTTTCAGTTCAATTTTAATGATAAAGAAGTAAATCGTATCATTCATTACTAATCATTAGGGATCATATGATGGAAATTAATGATAGACAAAGATGCAGTTTATAATATTAATCTAGATTCCTACTGTGTCTAGTGTGTACATTGATGTGAAATTAGACCAATATGAATTTATTACAGTTATTTTTTAATATAAATAAAAGCCATAAAACCAGGTACTTATGATCATTATTTAAATGTGTGAATTTTGTATATTCTGGATTCTCAACATCATTGTTTGGTGAACTGAATAAATACCAGTCATGGTGCGAATACTTTGTAATTGTATTTAAATACGAATATGATTATGTACTCCATTATAAAATTTCTTGCATAAAGAATGGGAATTCAGGTAAAAATGTAAGTATATGAATACCAGTGCAAATACTTTCAAAATGTATTCATGAATGCATTCATGAATATATTCTTTAATATTATTTTAATAATCATTTCAGTTATATTTCTTTTAAAAAAATCATATGATTCTCTTATTATTTAAAAAAAAAATAATATTTGGGACAATATTTGTAATTTTTTTTAATTAATAGTTAAACCCTTATATTATATATTCTGCTTATAAGTTATATGGCCAAGTCAAAATCTGTGTGACAATAGCACTCCATTTGTTAATAAAATAAATGAAATCAATCCTCTTCCCTGTCTCCAAAGGTACTATCAAAATCATACATAAGCTAAACAACAACAACTCATAATACAGCTTATATTTATTACTACACAAAACCAGCATGTGCCTCATTTCTAAATAATATTATTTTATCATATATAACAGCTGAGCGTCGTGACCCATAGGTCCCTTGTTTTTATATTAAATTAGAATTTTTAGAAAAAAAAACTGTAGTTTTCACCAAAGTGATTAATCTTTTTTGATGTTAATCAGCATGTTGTCAGCACATGATTGTTATAATGAATTAACATATTGTCATTGCTCACAGATTTAAAGTAACTGAAAATCAATGTCTTTAGAAAGAAGCAATATCTTTAGAAAGAAAAACAAGTGTACATATTTTGTAAACAAATGGCACCCGATTGAAAACTTGTGAAAATATATATTTTGTATTTATAAGGAACAATAAAAATTCATTAAAAAAAAGTAACTGAAAATGAGAGTGAATGTTAAATATATGTATATCCTACTGAAATTCTGGTTTAATCAACAAAAGAGCACAATTGATTTGAAAATTGAATCCCAACTAAATGAATGGATTCTTGGCCCATTAAGGCGGTATGTCCCACTTTTGTTAATAAATAGAGTCCATGGCTTATATCATCTGATTATGAATTGATTTTCTCTGAGTAGGAACATGAGGAAGTAGATCTAAATTGACTCTGATAGTTCATTGTGCTGCCTTGATTTAAGGTGGAGCAGAATGAGTTGTTAATGCCTCTTGACTTATATGTAAAATGTTGATCAGATCATGCTGTGTTTCTACTGTTTCTACCGGTACACACTTGATAGTGATATAGACCATGGCACAATCAGGCCCTGTATCCTTGGTCTGCATAGATGCTTCTGTGATGCCCTCATGTTTCTTTTCTTGTTAAAATATAAAAAGACACTTTACCTTTGGTATATTAAACAAAAGTTAATCACCAAGAATCTGGTATTATTCCTTTTGTAGTATATTATTCCTTTTGTAGTATATTATTCCTTTTGTAGTATATTTTTCCTTTTGTAGTATATTATTCCTTCTTCAGCTTTATAGCAGTGATTGGTAATTAATGTATAAATGGTAAAATACTGAGCAAATCTGTAACAGTATCTGTAAGTAACACAAGTCTCAAGACTAGTTTTGTGGGTCTTAGTTTTTGAGGTTCTGGTCTCAGTCTATGTTTCAAAACACAATGGTCTTGATCTATATTTTGGTCTTGATATTGAGCCCAACAGAAATTCAATGTTTATAAAGTTTGCTGATGAAATGTTCATTGATATTATGTGTTAACAATGGCACTTATATAAAAGAGCAGAAGAAGGTTTAGTAAATGTAGGATCTTGATGTCTCTTGTCTAGGATCCTGGTCTCAGATCATTTGATCCTGGTCTTAATCTTAGATCCCAGGATCTTGGTCTTCTTTAGGGATTGACTGGTCTCAGCTGCATCAGTGTTGGAAAAGTATTAGATAAAATTAGTCCTGTTTGGCAACCAAGATGATTGAAAGAGAGGGAGGGAGGTTATTGATTTGGTTTGTCTGTCTGTCTAGCTGTCTGTCCCTCTGTCTGTCCGTCCATCAGGTTTTCGTTTTCATGCGATAACTTTCCTAAATATTATCTGATATCATTCCAGTTTGGGTTAGTGATTGCTCTCATGCATATCTTGGTTGAGATTGGTTCTGGAGTGTCTGACTGAAATTTTTTTCTCTCCAGCTCCAAATAAAAATATATTAAATTTTGTTCCTATTTTACAACCAAAATTATGAAGTGGAGACATCTTCAGGGCACCATGAAAACTAAACAAAGCCACCATGACATGTGGAGACATTTTCAGGCAAACATAAAAACTGAAACATATTGATCAGGTAAGCATGACAAATGGAAAAAGTGGGGGACTTAAATTCCACGAATTTGTTTGTTAAATTCTTTTATAGCATTGATATATATGGTGAAAAGCAACAGTAGAAATCCCTTTTAATGCCAGGGTATGCACCAGGAAATTGTCACAGCCCATTTCTGTATAATGTACTTTCCAATTTTGGTTTTAAGGAAAATTAAATTATAAAATTGTCTTTGTTTTTTTCAAGAATTACTCATATTTTATTATTTGTTTATTTTTAATTTTAGATGAGGGAAAACAGTCGTAGAATGAAAGAAGAGCTGGAAAGACAGAGGGAGCTGGAGAGGAAACAAAAACAGATGCAGGCTCCAAGAAAGGTCACACGAAAGGTCATCAAGGTGAGTCTCTGTATTGTTTAAGTCAGTAACAATATATGCAGGATAAAATCTCCTTGCAGTCAGAAAAATTAGGTCACAGTGACCTATATTATGTGAGCTACACAACAAAAACCAAATAGTATATTATTATCAGTTATCAAATTATATTGAGTAATTTTTCTGTTCCAGTAAAATATATATCTTTGAATGCCCATTGCTGAATATTTTTACAATTTATAGTCATACTCCTAATTAAAGAGTAAATGAGATAGGAATAATATTAGAGGATTATTTATGTGATTTTATATTGTTATTAATATACATCAAACAGAACCACCCTTATGATGGTATGAGGGGAGTTATTTTTAGTTCATGTGTTTTCCATTAACTGTTTGCAGAAGTTTCATTTTAATTAGTGTGTTGAGTTATGTCTTTAAAGGTTATATTACCTGTAGATCAAGACCTAATCAGGGTGGATTCATTTAGCTAGAAAAGCTGGGAAAATGTTCACTGATGTGAAAGCTGGTTAAATAGATGTCAAGAATGTAGGGGTATAGAGTTGTTTAAAGGGACTGCAGCTCAGAAAGAGAGATATGGGCACCAAGTGTACTCCTGCAAAGTAGGGCATCGACTTATGTATGACATATCTAATAACCAGTGTCAGTTATGGACATCATTTGTTGTCCACCCCTTCTCCTATGATTGTGATGTTTTGAGTGAAGTATATGTGTAACTCTGATGTTCAGTTGTGATTACTGTGTTTGATGGTCCATTATTATAATGATCTGTAACTAGGTTGTTGAAATAAGAAGCCATAAGTGTGATGTTCAACAGAATAAACAATATGTAAATATACAAAGTTTTCTCCTAAAGTAATATTATGACTGTAGTTCATCCTCTCAGTAACAACCATCCATCAAACTAATATGAGATTAATTAAATGTATGTTGTGCATCAGTTCTGAAGCTAAAATTGCACCTAAGCCTCAATAAAATATACCTTTTATGATTGATCCAGTGATAATACTAATAAACAGAACAAGACAGTGATAATTTTATAAAAAGTTATTGAAGCCCATATCCATAATCTGTTGAAGCCATTAGATAACACATTGTATATATCCAGTTGAATAGTCAACTTACGACAGACACAGCTGTGTCAACAAGGATTGTGTTCTCACGGCCAGGTGTACGGTAGATGTTAATTACCACTGAATAAGTGCAGGCTAGACCACACTGGATCAGCTCCTGATCTGAGTGATGGATTGTATTACCTGAGCCTATATGTCGGATCAATAGTAAATTAGAAGTCCTTGTTACAGTGGCCTTTGCAGGAAGAGCAGGTGATTAATCAATTATGCCATACAGCTGGGATTAATTTAACACCGTGTAATACAATGTATAGTTGTCAGGGACAGTGCATCACTTAATATATGACCAAACATCCACACATAGGCCAGAGTAACACATAAATTCAATGTATAAATTGTTTAATGAACCTTTATGGTTCAGTTTAAACTACATAAAGATAGATAAATTTTGTACTTTTCTACACTTTTAAACTTGATTTTATATAAATGACAATAACCAAGTATTAAGTGAAGAATTTTTCATCAGAGTTATATTTTATGAAACTTAATTATTTGCTGATATCTTAATGATATAAGTTTATGCATACCACCATTAAATTTTATTTAACTCCAGTAAATACAGAGAAAAACAGGTAAAAATATGTAACCGGTAATAGTTGTTTTCCTCTTATTTGATGTTGACATGAAAAATGTCCTCAGGGCAAAAAAATAAAAGGTATGGTTCTCAGGCACTGCCCACATCAATTTTAAACCCCCGCAATAAAGCTACATAAACTTACCAATTTTGAGCTCCAGCAGCTCAGAGTCATTTCTTTCAGGAAGATAAAGAGTTATGTCATATGATCAGAAGTTTTCCCTGATCATATGACATTTTTATCAAAACATAGAAATATAAGTGAAAAAAAAATTATTACCCGCCCGCATTGGTTATAACCAAATCTTATTTTTTTTTGCCTAAGGTAATGCACTGGGACATGTATACATGGGAACAAATTAAAAGGCAGGTGGAAATAATAACGTGCTTATCCTGTAGAAATTGTTTATTCTAAACAAATCAGACAAAGGTAAGATGTTTTATAGTACAGTTTTCATTGAAAGTTTGTGTGGTCAGTTTATAAATAGGGGTGTAACGATGCCACAAATCATTGATACAGTTAAATTGTATTCAGTTCATAACCTCTGAGTCAGTTTTGGTGGTTACTTTATTATATGTACCATCTCAAAATCCTCATTGAGCAGTTAACTTTGATGTTAACACTTCAATATCAAGACTGTAATGTGCATATGCTCAAGATCCAGTTAAAAAAAAGTCTGCCAGATACTGAAATTCTTATGTAGCCGTAAGTATGCCCTAGGAAGATCGCAAGGTACCCTTACAAATAACATAAGAACTCTAGGGCCATTGTATGACAAAAATGATCACATTTTCTCAAGAATTCCTCAGTTGCTCTTGCAAATTGTGAAAAAAAATGTCTGCAAACTCTAGAATTCGTAGGAACTGGGAGATTTGTAGGAACCCATCTTTCGTACGAATCTTTGTGACCATAGCATAAGGTGCAAGTTAGTCTTGTATGAGAAAGTGAATATACGCAAAACAAATATTTACAAGAAGCACTCAAGTTCAGTGTCATCCAGGAAGGGTGTTTTTTCTTCCATCAAGCTTGCCAGTGTGTTTTATCATATCCATGGACACAAAGTAATCTTCAGGATAGAGGTATTGACTACTCCTTGAAAGTGTGTTTTCAAGGAAGGCATGCAGTGAAGAAAAAGAGAAAGGTTGACATTAAACCTTCACAAGTGCTAGCTTTCCCAGAAGCACGAGGAGAGTCATGTGGAGTCATGTGCCCAAGCTCTGTAACTCAGCTTTTCTGTTTTCTAGCTGTTTCTGCTGGAGTGCTTGAACAATTAAGCATAGAAATTCAGTGACAGTTTTATCTGTTAAAATGGTCATGTTTTTTTAGAACCAATCAGAATGGTGATCTTTTGTAAAGTACCAGTACATATATCAGAATATCAGGGCAGATTGAGAGTTTATTTAAATAAATGATCTTACAGCTATACAAGGATGACCATTAAAGCAGTACTAGACAATGGGGACCCAGCGCTGTTGCAGAGGAAGTGTATATTGCCGTATAGTGTGTCCCCAGACCTGTAAGGTAGTGAACTCCCCAGAGTTCTTGTTGTTATAATATATAAATCATGCATTTTGTGAATAATGGTGCCATGTTCAGTTCTTTTGATTTATATTTATTATAATCAAGAAAGGTATAAATAATCAATGATCAACAAAGTATAAATAATTAAGGTTCTGCTGCAGTGGGTGTCAGGTGCTGGGTTTATGTACCTGTACTTCACGGTTACCCTGGGCCAGCCGACCCTTAATTAAACACTCTTGCATGCCACTAGGTTAATCTGGAGAGATAGGTCTTGTTTATCATAAAGCTTGTCATATCTTGTCTCCTAAAGAATTCTGATCTATCATACACCGGATTATGGTTATGCAAGCATGATACAGAAATCATAGGTTTATTTGTTCATTAAATTTTAGGATGTGCCACGGGTGTAAATATTTTGCATGTTCGAGCCAGTACCTGTTATTGCCAAGTTTAAAGCCTCATATCCATTAAATCAGTTCTTTATTCAGATGTATTTAATGCTTGATCACAGACAGGACAAACATCAAAGTATCTTGCAGTTAGAAAAGATGGGAATTTACACTGATCTTTGTTCCTATACAGTAACTGGCATCACCCAGACATTAAAGTTCAGGCATGTTGATGTTTAAAGTATTATTGATGTTTTTTTGCTTCATGAGGTCTCTATGGCCACTGGTGTTTTCTTGTCCTGTGTCACAGTTACACCACAGCTCATGTGGAAAAGATTATCAACCTTCAATGTTATGTGAGATCAGTAAGGCCACGCAAAAAATGTAATTGTTCTGGGAACAAAAAAATATGGTGTCAATATGTTTTCTATTTTTCTTTACAATTTGAGACACAATATGTGGATTATTTCCAGAATAAACAAAAATTTGCTTTATATCTTGAAATGTTTATATGATCAACACATAATTTATTCCATTTTCCATATGACACTCTAAGAATTCTCTAAAAGAATTAGTTCCATAGCACAAATCAGCAACATTTCCAAAGACCTGGTCTTCTATTGCAAAAAAAAATTGATCCATGAAAATTGGAGCCAGCGAATCAATAGACCAGTAAATTCTTTCGCCATTTCCTTAGCCGCTGGAAATTGTGTACTTGCACCTATTCTATCAACCAGGTGATAGCATAGATTTTAAATATTTGATACAGGTGACCTTATTTACTGCCCAGGTGATAGCGTGCATTTTAATTATTTGATACTCCTGATCTGAATATTAAGAGAACATCTTATTGGGGTGACACAGAACATTGGACAACTTAGTGATCTTATCACCTTTTCTCCAGTAACATTGTATTGTACAGCCATGTTTTAGTGGACACACATGCTGGCTGTACCTGTGTTATGGACTGTATCAGCATTATTGACGAAGCCTGTGTTTACCTCTCCCAGGTGTGTAGGTGTACATGAAGCAGGTCACCAGCCCTGTGTGTGATACACAGCACGCTGCATGGACTGTCAATACTGTTACGATCAGGGACAGGCTGCTGTGCTCTGCACATGCTTGCTTTTGACATTATGGAATCAGCATGTGATCTGATATGTTCTTGCTGAGTATTTGTGATCATTTGGATGTAAACCACTGTCTTGATATGGAGGTATCATGAATAATTAAAAATGGAGAGTATGTTACCAGTGCTTGACCTGGTGAGTTCACATACATCTTTAAATATTGGATTAGCATGAGATCAGCATGTAACATTAAGCACCTTTGTGGTGTATTCATACAGTGTGTGTATATGTATTCAGGCATATGACTAGTTAAGTTTGTCTGTCAGCAGACATACACATGTATACAAACATTTTATTTAGGTTGAAACTTGAAGCACACACAGAGTGAGATGGACAATGAGCCCATGTAGGGATGGATTATTCTGAGAATAAGAGATTTGGTAATACAAATTTTTATTTAGGTTGGAACCCAACCTTGTGACCACCCCACAATTGTAACCACCCCACAATTACGACCATTTTTTCTTGGTCCCAAATATGATCCAGCTAACTCAGAATTTCACAAATATGACCAACTCATATTATGACCACTTTGCAAAGTCCCCAAAGTGGTCATAATTGTGGGGTTCCACTGTATATATATATAGCTCAGGGGGTTGCAAGTTCTACCATTGATTCTGTTATATTTAAATTTCAGAATGAGAGGTCTATAATACCAAAGTTATTGATTACCATAAGGTAATTCCCAGCAGAAAATGAAATAACATTAAAATACCATGTGGTATTATATGGTTATCTATACCCTTAACCAGGTGACATGCAGGCGATGCACCCACAGACCAGAAGTCCATAACTTTTAAGGGGAAAGTGCCAGGAGCAGTGTATGAAGTTATTACTCGTATACCAATGAATGTGAATGAGATTTTGTATTTTGCAAACTTAAAAATTTCAGTAAAACTCCTGTGTTTTAGTCAGATTGTATAAAGATGGTCATATTACAGGGATGGCTGAAATATTGAAATGATCCTTTAGGATAAGGAATCCAAGGGAACCACAGAGTAATGTTGTGGAGATCTGTTTGATAACAATGAAGTTAAGGCTGAAATGGCATTTAAATTTTGTAATTGAGTATTCAATTAGCATTACCTGGCTCACACCTGAGTGCTTACTGTAAAGATATAAATGGGTATATTTTTACTGATGCAAAACATGTATAAATATATGACTTGATGAAGGCTTTCCCTTCTCCTACCTGAGGAATAGATATAACTAGAATGAAAATCAACTCCTGAACAAGCAGGTGTTTTATGTGTAACTGGTGGTTTCTATGAATAGGAAAAGACACAAAGTTTCATGACAAACCTCTGTTGAATTGACAAGTATAGATATTAAGTCATATCATATTCAGTAATGAATAAATATTGACTGCCTTTTAAGTGTGCAATAACAGGTGGATATACATGTATACAGACAAGCAGTCAAGCCTAAATTTTAGACCAAAGCACTTGGTTAGTATTACCTAGACTCAGGTATTATAAGGACTCAAGTATTACTTGGATTCAAGTATAACTAGGACTCAAGTACTCAAGTACAGTATTACCTGGACACAACTTGATAAGTATTACCCAGACCCAAGTATTACCCAGACTCAAGTATTACCCAGACCCAAGTATTACCCAGACTCAAGTATTAGCCAGACCCAAGTATTACCCAGACCTAAGTATTACCCAGACCCAAGTATTACCCAGACTCAAGTATTACCCAGACCCAAGTATTACCCAGACTCAAGTATTACCCAGACTCAAGTATTAGCCAGACCCAAGTATTACCCAGACCTAAGTATTACCCAGACCCAAGTATTACCCAGACTCAAGTATTACCCGACCCAAGTATTACCCAGACTCAAGTATTACCCAGACCCAAGTATTACCTAGACTCAAGTATTAGCCAGACCCAAGTATTACCCAGACCTAAGTATTACCCAGACCCAAGTATTACCCAGACTCAATTAAGTATTACCCAGACCCAAGTATTACCCAGACCCAAGTATTACCCAGACTCAAGTATTACCCAGACCCAAGTATTACCCAGACTCAAGTATTACCCAGACCCAAGTATTACCCAGACTCAAGTATTACCCAGACTCAAGTATTACCAGGACTCAAGTATTACCTAGGACTTAAGTATTACACAGACTCTAGTATTACCCAGACTCAAGTATTATCTGGACTCAAATATTACCCGGACTCAAGTATTACCAGGACTAGAGTATTACCTGTATGCTATTCTAGGACTCAAGTATTACACAGACTCAAGTATTACCTGGACTCAAGTATAACCCAGACTCAAGTGCATAAATACCCCTTTCGGCCCCAGATAAATTCTACATTCATGTACTTATGATTTAGTTCCATCTTCATGGAACCACCTGTAGGTATATGAGCTGTTTACTGTCATTGATTATGCATGTAGTCAGCTTCCACCAGTCACACATCTGTGATAAATGCATAGAGTGTATCAACTTAACAGTATTTATTGGGATGACCCAATATTTTGGCCCAAGAACTGATAAATCTGCAGTGACACGCAGCTTGATGCCTGTGAGCTGATGGTAATACGTTATTTATGTAACATCTACTTGTCCCTGTGAGCTCTTCTGTGAGATCCTGCTGTGAACGCTGATATTGACGGATTAACATGATGCATGATTAATCAGAGCTGAGGTGACCAGTACTTCCAATAATAATGTACTGTAGTCATGATTGAAATTAGATTGTTGAGAGTAGAATTAACTAGATATCACAACATAACTTAAATACAGTGTAGCATACAAATTGTATGCTGATTAGGTGTGTTTTATATTCAGTTAGTGAAACAAAGTCTGTAGTTTGCTTGAGATAAAGTTCTGGGATCAAACAAGATTTTGCATAGATGATGTTTGAGGTTTATAAAATAGTCAGAATGTCATGTTCAAGGATTCCATGGAATTTTCATGATGTTATATCCTAGGAGTTAAGTAAGATTAATTTACTTGATTGTACAGGTGCCTTCACTGAGTCATACTTTAAGGTTTGCTCAGGAATTTTAAATGAGAATAGGTTCCAGCAATATACCCAGAGATTCACTCACAGATTGTTTCATTAGCCATAACAGATTATTGTCAGATTATATTCCTATGTTGCAGAGGAGTTTGGCAGGATAACTCATAATTAATAATTTTCGCTGGATCACAATATTTATGTGAGATTATGTCCTAGATTACATGATTGTTTTGTGTGGGACAACTATTCAGGATATCAAGGATATTATATCATATAATATGAGATTATATCTCAGCATAGGATAATATCTTTTTAAACTGATTTATGATTTGCATATATTTTATGCAAATAAGTTAGACCAGTATTAAATTCATCATTAATAGAGCACTCCAGATAAAAATACTTTTTCAGTATCTCAAGGATGTTATAGCATATAATATGAGATTATTTCCCAGCATAGGATAATATCTTTTAAAACTAATTTATGTTTTGCATGTATTTTATGCTAATTAGTAGAACCAGTATTAAATTCATCATTAATAGAGCACTACAGATAAACTCATATTTTTCAGGATCTCAAGAAAATTATATCATATAATATGAGATTATATCCAAGCACTGGATAATATCTTTTTCAGCTGATTTATGCTTTGCTTATTTAAAACAAATTACTTTGGCCAGTATTACATCCATCATTAACAGAGTACTACAGATAAACTGTTGTATTCATAATGCCCTAAGCACTTATGTTACCTGTTAGGTGTCCTGTTTTTAGCTAGCTGAATTCTGGTGAATTTCTTTACAGAAAGTACCTGCACAAACTGGAGTTGCTCATCTGGAGATCCCAGCAGACCTGGCATTTGTCTTCAGCCAATTAGATGGTGAGAACTGCCACTCTTTGTGAATGTGTGTGTGTGTATATATAAATATATATATATATATAAATATATATATATATATAAATATATATATATATATATATATATATATATATATATATATATATATTTTTTTTTTTGCATTGGGACAGGTATGCAGGACTTCAGCTTGGTTTGTGAGGGATGGATTTTCCATGGCTCGAGTTGACATGGGCTGAGTTTACTGGTGTAGTTTCTGACAGATGCTGAAAATAGACTCTTTGTGAAATAATGTCAGATTCCTCAGAATTTATGAGAAGATACAGAAAACTATAAGGGAGCCCTTAGAACATCCTTGGCATTGTTCCTGACTCTTCCAGAACAAAAATGGGCAATTTTAATGTGCGGACACAGAGGGTGTGTGTGACAACAGTTGGGTGCTGCCATGATCAGTTATAGTACAGCTCTACTTAAATATCAATTTTAGGAGTTTAATATTTTAACAAGTTTAATGTGACCCTGAATGTCCTAATGATCACATTATGGTCACTTGTAAGCATGAACTGTGCAATGCTAGAAGGACTAGAGTTCAATGGTAATACCATTGCTCAGAGAAGAGCTACAGGTTATCTTAGGGAAAAAAGGTCTGAACTGGATAGCTAGTAATAAAATCAATAAACAATAACCCAGGTACAGTATTAAATTCATTATTTGTAGAGTGCTACAGATAAACTGTTATATTTTTCATACCTTAAATATTAATGTCTGTTCACTTAGTTGTCTATTGATAATTTGTTGCCTAATGTGTTCTCAGAAGTTACAAAAATGTGTCCAGTATGCATGTATAAAACTTCACTTGATAAATGCAAAAATGAATGAATGATTGAAGAATCTCCAGTAACAGAATAAAATATTCTTAATATTAATGCACTGGAGCTACAGCCAATTTTTTGTTTTTCAGAATGGCAGCCAATTCATTCTGAAAAGAATGTTGCATCCACACAGGGTCATCTGGCACCGTTACCGCAAAAACAGTCGCTGCCCCAAGATGTGGATGCATTTGCCTTCCATAAATATGCAAATGTCTACTTCAGGGTTAGTCAACTATTTTTCCACTTTCTGTGATTTTATTTTTAATATTATGTTGATTGGGATATTATTAAAGAAATGTGAAAGTTCTACCTTCTTAAGAAATTGTGTTTCTTTAGTTTCTCCCAGCATAATTTGACAGAGCTCAGTTGTCTGTACCAGTACCCATGTCAGCATGTTTTCCAGGATATTTTTTTTATACAAAGGAGACAGCATAAAAAGTTCTAGGCCATAGGTTGCAGGAGCCATTCCCCCCACTTCTGTGTGAATAATAATGTCTTACCTGGCAAGTAAATAATATATGACATTTCACAATGATTGTGGCATATTCAGCAATGGAGAACAGCGATACCAGTTGATGATGTCATTCAATGCGTTGGCATACATCATCGACCTTTGTGACGTCATCATAATGTTGTGAACAGCTTTCACTACCATGGGCATGGAAGACCTGTGAATAATATTTAGGTTAAAAGGGCACTTGGGCTGTGGTGGATAGGTCAGTTAGGCAAACACTGTGTGGACAGCTAACATAGTTTTCACCCTAATCAAACAATCATGTAAGGAATCTGATAATCATACAATGATGCAATATCTGTTCATAAAATGAAACAAAAATGACGTAAACAGAGAAATCAGATTTACACAACTATTCTATATTTGACATATATCACTCCATTGGGATGCTCCTAATTCCAATTTCCAAAAATTGAGCGTCATGAGCATCCCAGATTCTTCAAATTTCCTTCCTACTGAAAGCCCTGTACTTGTATTTTGTTGGAGAGAAAACCTGGAATATTAGAACTGAAATTCCACATTTCAGTTGGTGAATTATTTATTCAAAAAAGCTTTGTGCTTTGTGTCAGTTCTGTTTGTTGGCATGGCAACAAGGCCTGAATTCTGTTGATCTGCTCTTTCTAGGACCACAAATGGAGGGCAGTGAAGAAACCAATAACATCACCGTTCCTTGGTCGTCAGATGGATGTTCCACCAAGGGAGGCAGTGGCCATCTTCATGCTGGTAAATGAAAAATCTGCAAAAGGGTTTAAATTTGAATTGTGCAGTAGTGATTTCATGGTATACATTGTCCAGCCATATACTCATGTTTACAGTATATTTTGGATTTATGTTTAGTTCCAACTTTATTCCAAACTCTCAATAATTATTGGAATTCTTGATATCAGAGCCATCAATTATCATGTAAATTTTTGTTGCAGCCATAGATACTCATATTGGGCTTCTTGTATCAAATGATGTATTGGTCTATCCTGCCAGTCTTTATATTTACCAATTTACTGTGGTTGGCTTCATATTTGCAGAGGTTAGAATTTCACGATTTCCACTTTTCCACGGTTTTGCTAGGGTTCCATTTCGCGATCTCACCATATAAAAAGCCTACACATAGTAAACCATTTTATAAGAATTGATTTTATCAAATAATTTGTGCACAAAATCTTAATTATTGATAATAGTTGAAATAACTGTTCATTGGTGGTAGATGCTTTTTAAGGTCTGATAAGATTTATGATAGCAATCATTAGCAATTATTATTTATATCAGATATCAATCTTTACTTCCAATTTGCTTTCCAGGCTGGGCCTCTTATTCAAGAAGGTTTCATTTTTTGCGATAATACCCCTTTCGCGAATATCACGAATTTGAAACCCTTGTGAAAATAAGGCATCCACAGTATATATTTGTTTTCAGATTATGAGGTATATGAATGACGAGAACCTGACTGGCCTGAGGAAGCGCTACCTGGCAGATTACATTGTGTACAAGGGCATCCGACATGAAGCTCTCCGAGACGAGATCTACTGCCAGCTGTGTAACCAGACATGGCAGAACCACTCAGAGTTTGGCACACTGCGGGGCTGGCAGCTCATGACTAACTGTCTCAGTGCTTTCCCTCCATCTGCAACGCTGTACAAATACCTGCTCAAGTAAGTCACATCCAGGGAAATACAGTGACTTCAGGTCAATCAAACATATTCCAAATCTCATTTTATTATCATATAACACAATTGTCTATGAAAAAAATACTAATATAGATTTTACATAAAATGAACCCAATTCATTCTGTTTATTTTTCCACAAAAACATGAGGTTGTGTGATTTGTTAAAAAATTATTTGCACATCTATGAGCATTGTCAACTCGGCAGTGACGTCACACACAGGGAAATCCCCTGTGACTAAAAATTCATGATCTCATCAAAAGCTTAGTATTTCTGACACTCTCAGCCCCAAATTTTTAGGGTGGAATAAAAACAGCATGTATTGCTAGAAATCAGTTAATTCTAAATTTTGCCTGTGATGTCACACGTTGCACGAGCCAATCACATCAGGTCCCAGTCTTTGTTCTGGATGCAATGCCCCCCCCCTATACACAACACCACCACCTTCTAATTAGGATTACCTAACCTTAACCCTTTACTGTTCAGATTAGCCTGTGGATTGTCACACTCCTACTGTTCAGATTTATTTTGCATTTTTTCCACATTTTGACATGAATCTATATAAGAGTCATTAACTCAGTAACCGTTAAAGGTATCTTTGTGAAATTTTCAGCTTTTACTGTCAGGTATATGTCCATCATGTTATTTTATTTATTTTCTACATACCTGGTTTGATATGTATGTAGCTAAGGTATATACAGGTAAAAACAGGTAAATCTGTACTAACTGTATTTCCACTCACTGGTATATCACCAAAATGACCCCTTTCATCCTGTTCAGGTAACCCATTAACCATTTGATAAAAACAGGGAAATTTAAGGATTTTTTTTCACTCTAAGGTAATTATTAATTAAAGGTAAGAAAAAGGTAAATGATTTGGTTTAATATTGGAAAGGGAACCACCAATGAACCAGAATGTGCAAGTAAAATTGGATTTTTCTGTGGAAATCAAATATTTTTCACCTGAAAAGCTTGCTGACCCAAAGAGCACATTCTATGATTATTAACATATAACACATATGTTTACCTGTACAGGTAAGTAAAGGTAAATTATTTTTTTTTCTGAATATGTTAGCAAACACCTTGTTCATCAATATAGTTACTATAAATTAATACCTTCTCTATTTATGGACTGTATAATTCATTTTGATATAAGAACAGGTGCTTTTAATACAGTAATTAAGTTACCTATGTGAATAGTACCTTTGTTCTTCAACTGATCTAATTACCTGTGGCAGTGACAAAATCATGCTGAAAAGTGGCTGAGAAGAATATGGATAAACAAGTGTCAACTGTGTAAAACCATTATATTTTGATTTTTCAGACATGTAAAACATAAATTGATAATTTTGGTTACGGTTACACATAAAAACATACTCACCTGTACAGGTGAGTTCAGGTAAATACAGGTAAATTATTTTTTTCATGAAGTATATATTTTCTACATGTAATAAGGGAGAAAAAAAAACATACAACTTAATTTTGAGTGCCATGTGTAAAATTTATGAATTATAGGTACTAACTGCACTATTTATTGGGTTACCTGAAATGATACCTTTGATCTTAAACAGATTTAATTACCTTTGTAAGTACAGAATATAAAGACAACTTTTCATTTTAAAAGTGGAGAGGAAAATTTTGAAGGAGTTAAAACAATATGCAGAAGCTATCTTTTAATTAACTGCACAGCGACGAGACTTGTGGATTTCAATTTTGCCAATTTCTACCTGTAAAAGTTTACTCACCTGCACAGGTAAGATCAGGTAACTAAAGGTAAATTCTCATTTTTTTAATTTAAATTATATATTATACTTGTTATAAGGGACATTGCAATAAAAACTATTTACTTTGTTCCAATGTGCAAAATATATAATTTATGGGTGTGAAATGCACTAATTATCTGGTTACCTGTAATATACCTTTTTATGTCAAATTAATATATTATTACATGTGCAGGCAAAAACAAATCGCCGACTGATTTTAAAATAAATTCTGGAAAAATGTGTCTACTCTGTTTGTTAACATTTCATGCAATAATAAAATTGCTGTTTAGTTGGTCTGTCGCGTTTATCTGCACAGGTAAAAATCCAGGTGCGACAGGTAAACAGGTGTGCACTTGGTTCGATCAACGATTAGCCTAAATAAACGTTGATATATCCAAATCTTTCCCATTCGAAACAGTGCGATGGTACTAAAATTTGAAATAGAAAATCAAAACCAAAATGTCTTACACTTGTGAAAACTCTTATTTTCTTAATTGAGGGTATCCATGCAATTTCTTTTGTAGTACCCGCCCCTCCCGCGGCTGACGGTGATTGAGCGATAATGAGTGAATTTAGCAATATGTAGCACACAAGGTACATTAACGAGGCGGTTTTCCAGACTTTAGTCGCAGAATTATCCTATCTAGTCAATATAACGGAAAAATAAAAATAAATAAAACATTTACTGGACAATTAAGATGCAAGACGACACGTCTGTTTGGGTTTTTTTTCCTGAACGGTCCAATTTTACCGCGTCATCCCTCAGCCAGCGGTGACGCACTGACGCTGTAAACTTTTCTCACCCAATCGTATCTACTTTTACATCGGCAAGGTTCACGTGACTGGGTCTGGCGTGTTTATTTTGTAAAGTCTTTTAAATGGACATGGTTCACGTGACTGAGTCTGGCGTGTTTATTATAAGAAGCGTCATGAGATGCTGTGCCGACTGGCGGTCGAATTATTCTTTTTTTTTTGTGGGGGTGTTGGGGGGGGGGGGGGAGTTACCTGGAAACATCCTCTCACGTCATGCAATATGTATGCATTAGAATCGATTTTTTCCCGCAGGGATCAGAAACAATGAGAACACTGGTAAATAGTACTAGTGGAACAATAATTTATTACATATATAATAAATAGGCCTATGCACATTAATGTAAACAAATCGTTATTAACAAGAATATAAAATAACGGAAAATCAATATTTTTTATTGTTGGAAAGGTGTTTTTAAAATGTGCTATTGGGGATAATGCACATAATACCAAAGTTTATAAACGTGGGAAAACGATACTAAACTGTGAAGTAACACCAAAGAAACATGTTTTCACAGTACATTTTAATGTAGGTTATGTTATTCAAATATATAGGCCTACGTAAGTCCAACAATGCTTATTAAAATCATGCCTAGTTACTATGATTTCATAGCAGTACATTCTGGTATCTTATTAGAGGACAATTGCACGTAGGCCTACATATCTTCATGCACTTACTTATCCAGGTCTTCAATTTGCACTTTATTTCAGTGACATTTAAATGAAGCATAATTACGTCATATGAAATTAATATAAAATGGAAATATAATATATAATTACATTTATTCAATTCAACTTCACTTGAAGAAAAGTAGAAAATTTATTTAATAATTTTGAGATGCACATGCAATTCCTTGGTTAACTAGCTGTATACACGAGACCTAACTTCAAATCATTTAGCTAATCTGGTAACCTCCGTATGCAACTTTGTACATTTAAGCCCTCATATAGTCAGAAATCATGCACTGCTGTTAAAACTTCAGCTTCAGCAGGAAAGCATGCGGTCTCCCCAGGCTGCAAGGTGGTGATTTCACGGAGAGGCAGAGTTCCAGTTAATTATAAAACAATATGCAGCAACAATTCAATAATTCTTAAGAAGCACCTGGAATGTTCCAAAAACTTCTAATAAGTTATGATCTCTTGGGTGTTTGTTTATTTATTTATTTTGTATTCACCAGTCCCGTCAGCTGTAGAGACGCGGACCATGACCTACACCTGGCAATTATACATGTCGTTCGGTTCCCGAACATTGTAAATGATGTCATTATCCTTTGATGATTAATGTTATAGATGCCAATTTAAAGTAGTAATTTTCACTCCGAATCCCCGTCTGGTTGGCCACATGTTGTGTGCTGTCTTTCCGCTAAAATCTTCTGTGTGATAGGAAAATTTCCTTGTGCTAATAAAACTGTCAATCAAACGTGAAAATGACAAGGTCGGTGGGTAAAAATAGAAGCCGACACCCTGTGGTATTTTAGGTCTTCGAAAGGGGCAAGTTTGAGACAAAGCCATCAAACATTTTGCAATATAGATATATTTGTATACCAATGGAAAGGTACAATTAGATTTCAGTCTAATTTGTCCACCTGCATGGTTTCTCGATCGTCATTTTGAATACACCATGCGCATGCATATCGAAAGTCCGCATCTTTGGTCTTAATATTTTACTTTCACTGTGTCACCGTCACTATATATATATATACGCTATAGCTTCTAATTTAAGATTGGCGAATGCATTTTATTCATTTTCTTGCATGTATCATGACTGAGACTGACTCCGCCGTATGACTTTAAAGGATTATCATGACCACGACACATTTTCCATATTTAATCCCTGGGCCATGCATGCAAGCGTTGACTGGGTTTTGAGAGCGATATCAATATAAAGCGGCGTTTATACCGGGTGCACGTACGGTATATGCGATATATATGCAGTCTGCGGTATACGTTATGTATTTTTTATGAATATAGGCGGCGAATGAACCCGATTTGAGAAACTTTCATGGATGAAATATAAAAAGGAGTTATAAGTTCTGGTATTAGTGATCAGATTTTATGTTTAAAAGGTACAAACATTTATAACTGTTCCTTACAACAATGAATAGCCTGTTATAGGCAAACGTATTACAAAAAAAAATTATTTACTTCAATTCATAATATAATAGGTTATATTTTTAAAATTTAGTTTGCTATATGTGCCATATATATTTAAGGATGTTTTGCAGCTCCGCCGAAAATCTGTTTCACTGGCAGTGACAACTACTGGTGCTTTTTTCAATCACTAAAGAAAATTATAATACGCACATAGGCCTATATATATACACACACACACAAAAGCGCGCACACGTGCACGTACACATGTAGCCTATACATATACAGGAAGTACTACACATATAAAAATTTGTAAAATCTGTTCAGTATGTGTTAAAACCGTATTAATACATATTTGTTCAAGCGTATAAGTCACTTACTGTCTTGTTTTACATATTCAAGGATCTGGGTGTATAGGCGTACAGTTCGATCCACGTACGTCGTAAAATAATTACTTCAATATTTCATGGAGTATAAAGTTATCTTTATATTTTACACTGGAAAATTAACTATATCCATATAATATCTGGCTGTTTCTAATTTAAGACGGTATTAATTTTATTTTCAATCCAAAAAGCCTCTTAGAATGATTGACAGTTCTTGTGCACGGCCGATTGTGCCCGATTACGATTGTACATAGAATGTTTGGCACAGAAATGATCACTAGTAAACAATCAGACATCACATATATATACGACATGATATATGACAGTATCTTCGATTTTTAGTTAAGAAAATATGTTAATATTTAAAATAAATACTCATTTTATTATATGATATCGGTTAAAAATGGTTTTCAAGTGCCAGTACATGACACAGTTAGGAGGTCACGCAGATCACGTGCGTGGTGTCTGTCAGACGCGTCAGTCAGTCGGACGGCGATCATTGGTCACAAGTTAAACCAATAAAAAAGGGGATAATATATGATCTTGGAAATGTTTAACGGAAGTTAAATCTGTAAACACACTGCACTTGATTTTGTTACCAGGATTGATTGCCAACATTTGGTAATTTACCGATTTCTGATGAATTTAGCGTAGGTGTCTGATTTTACTCTCGCAGCCGACATGTTACCAGGGCCCACGTAACAAGGCCACGTGAGTGAAAGTCAATCATTTTTATATTTTTTCCAACAAGTCTGCGTTCGCGCCAGTTTGGATCTTGGTCACATGTTAGAACAACACTTGACGTTTTTCTCTTTCATTTAAGTACAAATATGATGGATGACAATAGACATTTCACCCCCAAAACTTGCCCCAATTACGGGTATGTAAAATGGGCTTTAGCGCGCCCGGGCGGGCGTTTTTGAACACCAGGCCCGTGACAAACCGCGCGCCCTGGCGGGCGTTATTGGAGTTTAAAGCCTTAAAGCCAGCTATACCTCTGCCTTATTTGTAAAATTTATGTGATTACTGGCTCACACATAGAATGTAGGTAAATACTTCTAAAAAATGTTCTCATAATGCTGTGTGATGGATATATGAGCTTGGTTATCTTCAGTTTGTAAAGGCTTGTTTATCTACAACCTGTCAGTAAACATAGTACATGTCTCTTTGTTAACACGATCCTCTTGTGATTACTGGGCGATTTAGAGCCCAGAGTTTTCCGTTTTAACGGAAAAACAGATGGGGGGAAAAACAGAATTAGGGTTCATAAACGAAATGAGAGTTAAAAAACAGGATTATATTAAATGTACAGTATATGGCAGAAATTACTGGATTTCTTACATGTGGGCCTGATGAAGAACCATTTATGCAAAGGACCTAGTCTAATTTTAAATATAAATAAGTAACTATGGCATCAGTGATAGCAGTATTTAAATTAAAGACATATTAACAGCTTATTTAACAGATTGTCCATTTAATCATGCTGATTTTACAAGATTTATCTCTTAAAAGTATGTAGCAATTATATTACATAAAATATAAGGATAAAATGGAAAATTCCAGAATTATGATTTGATTAAAATGTAAATTAAATATTTATATAAAGGAAAAAAAATGGGGCTCTTTCCATTGCATACATCTTGTTTGAAATTATGATATTGCACAATTCAGTTAAGTGGGATTTAATAATCAATTACCTGAACAACTAGTTGTATGATTATATACCTGCTTTATCTTCAGAACTGTTCATATAATTGAGATTTAAATTTTAAAAAAAACTTCACTTTCTTCAGATATGTGTCCGACCATGCATACAATGGCTACAGAGTGATTTGTCAGGGGAAACTGCTGCGGTGTATGTCTGTGGAGCGTCCGCTGTGCCGGGCCTACCCTCCATGCCTGCTGGAGTGGTCGTCATGCAAAGAGAGATGTGCCATGGCCTTGCAAGTTACTCTGCCAGATGGTTAGAAGTTTCATCATGTTTTCATACATTTTTCACATATAGTTATATATTACGCAATATAACTTCATTACATTACTAATCGTAATTAACCTGGTATTAGAATTAATGCATGATGGCATTGTTAAATTGTTATGTAATATTCAATTGATATATTGTAAATTCCTTTACCGTAAAATCTCCACTTGAAACCGCGGTTTAATCAAAAAATTCAAAATCTTGAAATCAGGTTGATTTCCTGAAAGCACTGTGCGGTTTTTACTAGAAGGGTTTCCTAAATATCTTCCTGGCAGACATCGTTTTTGGGCCGGCGAGTGGATGATAATATTGCAACTTTCGAAGGCCGTTCTTAGCAGCAGTCTCTCATGCATGGGAGCCGTGTGTAAATGTATTATTTACGATTATTTGTTATTTATAAATTAAACATTGGTGATTAGTTTTGGTGTGATATATAACTTGTTATAAAATCTTGGTAATTGTCACCAAATAATATGTTTACAACAACCCTGCTGTAACACACAACGGCCCACTTCGTTGGTCAGGTCAAGCAAAATTGAAAGAAAAGCCTACTTTAAACTCATTTGCGGCATTATTTAGCAATGATTATTTGTTTAAAACGTAAAATGAATAAAAAGCTGACATCGTAAAGAGTCACACAATGGCAGACGATCGTTTTAAAATCAAGTTTGAGTGCCGCCATGTGCTGAAACGCCCCGGTATTCTGCTAAAAATATTTTGAACGGCTGTACGCGTTGGGTGGTAAACAGAACAGCCACCTATTTTGTCCCAGTGTGCCTTGCGCGAACACTGCCTTGACAAAATGGCTCCCCACACAGAAACTTTCTTCAGGAAAAAACTTGCTTACCCTGACTGGCCACTTTAATTTTACCTTAAATTCACTTGTTTTCAAGCGTCATGTTTCCTATACGTGCGTATCTCGACAAGGTAACTTCAGTTACTATGATATTTAGTTAAGCTGACCAGCGATGTTTTCAAACGCACCAGCAAATTGTGACATGGAGCGATGTCAACGTACGATGTGACAATGATAAAACCGAAGTAACTGGTATGAAAATGATTTGAATCTTCCGAGTAATTCCAGAAAATGGAATTTTCATAAAAAATTAAGATTTCAAAATATTACTTTTAGAATTAAAATATACAGTGACTTGAAATGGATCAGCAGAATATTTTTTCCAAAATATAATGACAAATCAGTAGCAAACAAGAATACGGCACGGAATATAAAATCTGTATAAACAGGCAGAGGTTCACCGGCTCTTAAATCTTCCCAAACTTCATGCTTGAGTGACCCTGCAAAAAAGTGTTATGATGTGTTTAAATAAAATGCCCAAGGAATTTTAAAGTGGACAGGAATGGCCGAGTCACAACATACGCGGGTTCATTTCTAGAAGATAGCTTGATTGTATCTTTTGTCAAATCATTCCGTAGCGAAAGTTGGTGCGGTTTTAAAGGGGGGTTCTTAGTATTCGAGCCCCTTGTGGTGTCTCACATGGAATTTCGGCGAAGTCTGGGTGTGGTTTTAATCGGAAGTACGGTTATAAGTGGAGATTTTACAGTAATGTCATTTTGTTCCAACATGCTTATTCATTTGGTCTAGGAAATATTCTTTAAAATTTATTTAATATTTAAAATAAACTTAACAAATAAAGAATGAAAAAAATTAAATAATTTTGCTGCTAAATCAAATTGAAATGCAAGAATTTTACTAAACAACATTATTGTCCTGACATTTAACGACAGGCGCCTTTGATAATGATGTCAATGAAACATAAATTTTGCGGAATGATGTGAGAGTGAATTCACAGACACTATACAGATAACAATCAGAGTTCATTAAATATTTATTAGTATCACTCATTCTTCAGACTAGTTGTGTTTGGTTTGGGTTGTATGAGTCACAAAAATATGGAAAACAGGTTTACAGGGAAAGCAGCATGGATTGCATACAAGGAAAAATAGTTTGATGAAATCTCATGCTGTAATGCAAGAGAGGTTTTGCTTGAAATCTTTTGGGAATAGATAAACATTTGCTATCAACATAGATAATGTACAATACTAATGACTTAGTTTTGCATTTACAGGACAGAAAGCTATAGGACCAATAGAGTCATGGACTACAGCAGAAGAATTTACACAGAACCTACTCAAATTGAGGTAGGTGGACTCTGAATGATATAAATATTGTCACGGAACCTAATATAAACAGGTCATGTATGCATGATGAACACAAATTTTGTAATGGGGATGAAAAAAAATCAGATTCTGTAACACTAGGCAGCGGGAAATCTGTAACACTAGGCAGCGGGAAATGTCTAGGGGAATGAATAAAGAAGTCAGTGGTATTTTGTTAACAAATAACTGTAATTTATTCCTAAAACAATCCTAACAATACAATACACTAAATCAATACAATTATACAGTGAAACAGCGGTATAGCAACAAGTCAATACAGAAAGATAATGGTACAATACCTGAATACCAACAGTGTCACCAAAATAAGTCCTTTGAATGTAAGCTCTTGGAGAATGACAGTCCAGTGGAAAGTTCTTGCAACAACACGGAAAGTAAACTGAAGTCCAGTGTAAAAATCCAGGAAAGTTCTTGAAATATCTATAATTGCCGCATTTGTCGGATAAGATCCCCGAATCTGACACGCTTCTGCGTCCACTGGTATCTGCTCTGCTGTCTGCCCCCTGGTTCTAAAAAACAGCCCTTTATATACCTTCACACCCTAAGCCGGGAACCTTCTACTTCTCGAACAGTCTATAAGGACTTGCACGACACACATTTCAGGAATTATCTAGAAAGACATCGCTGTGTATCTCTACACATACCAGGCTAATCACATGACCCACTACCAAGCGTGAAAACTCAAGGCCCACATGACAACGAGAGTTCAACCAGTACGGAATGTAACAACAACACATGTTACGCCTGTGTATAGTATATAGAAGCTGTACCTTAATAATGAAAATGAGGATCTGTTACCCATATCATGGTTGAATGAAAATATAATTGCAGCAATGTTATGATAACAATATTAAAACATTTGATCATAAATATTAATGCACAGTTCAGGGTTCCTAGTAGCTTAATTCTTAAAATTTGTTACTACTTCATAACCTTGATATTGCTTAAATTTCACTAATTTTGAAAATAAATTTGAACATACCTTTCACGTAGGCAGACAGAGAGGAGCAAGGAATCCTTTAATCTGTTAACAAAGATTTCATTACTTTTGTAATCTAGATTTATGCAAGAAAATGGTGAATAAGCATGTGGGACAAAAAGGGGGCCTGCAAAAATAAAAACAAAAAAAACTTGAAGACCCAAATTCATACATTTGGAAATGTGAAAATAAAATAGAAAAATATGTAGGACCCTTGAGTTACATGTGATTGAAACAATTTGTTTTCTAATATTTTACTTTTATTCACATTTTACTTATATATTTACTAGTGGGAGGAAAAAGTTGTAAAATCATATTTGATGATTGAAAGATAAAAAACGACTGATAATCATTTAATCAGTTATTTTATGTACCATCTATATTATTGTGTAATATTCTGTATAGAATAATACCTAAAATGTTGTCCATGTAAATTCAATTCTACTTTTACTTGAAAGGTCAAGCTAATGTCAAGATAGTTGACACGTTCGTTGCACAAGGTTAAGTTGCTGATTGCTGTTTTGTGCTCTGTCTTGCTTATATCCCTGACAGAATAAGAATATTTTATTAGGATAATATATGACTCCTTGCGTACCCAGTGGTTTTTGATTGATTATGCAGAAATGCAAATGATTATGATTGAAAGAAATCCACCAATCATTGATTGAATCGATAAATTGGTGCACCACTATATTTACTTCCTTCTTCTTTTAAGACAAGTTGAGGATGGCAACAGAGGGTGGACAGTGGCCTTACAAGATGACATGGACACATACGAGCTGTGTGGCCTGGATTTTGTTCTTGACCTCCTGAGTGAGATGGAAGTACCACCCCAGTTCCCATTTATACGGGCCCCGTTTCTGGTGTACACCAACAGACACAGAGAGGGATCAGCTGCCCGACGAGAATACTACAGGGACCTGTAAGTTAATTAATTTCTAACATTACATCTTTTACATTATATTTACTTCATAAGATTTCATAAATGATGGCAGTTCCTTTCTGATAGAGTTATTCAAAGAGATTAAAATCATTTGATAAAATCTTCATTTGGATAAACCCTAAGATTAAATTCTTCATTGCATCAAGAAATAAGTCTTGCCAAAAAAAACAAAACAAAAGTCAACCAAAAGGAAATGAGACCAGAACAGTCACTTCATTCAAAAGTTACATAACTCTTGAATGATGACATCACTACAGTTAAACCAATTTGTTTTTCTCTGCAAATACATATAATAAACAAAAAAGAATCCAGTATGCAAAGAGTCCAGTACACAGTTACACAAACATAATTGTCAACATTGCACCTGTAATATGGAAATTCATCCGTAAGATGTTATCCTTTGGTTGAATTTTAGTTTTAAGTTTTGTCATTGCTGACCAGCAAATGTTACTCTCTGTTCCAGCCCACATGATCCAAGTATCCGGAGGAAGCTTAACTTGGATGTGGAGGAACTCCCTGCTCCGATACCAGCAACCCCAAGACCAGCTCCACATCCAGAAAATTTCTTTAAGTATGGCACCAGTGAGAGCCCTTACAACACTGTAGACGAGTTTGGTCTGTCAGAGAGTGTTCTGAACAAGAGGAAGGCTTTGAATGAGGATGTTGATATGCTGGCAGAGAGTAAACTTAACATTCGTTATATGAAGAAGTCAAAAGCACCCCCGCCACCTGGTGTCGTCAATGGACATGCGACACAGGTTACCACAGTGGCTCAGATAGAGGATAAAGGAGTAGCTCTGGCGAGCTCCAAGCTGAATAAACGCTATAAGGATAACACGCCTACAGATCTGGCAAAATCAAAACTAAATCAGAGATATACTGTGCTAGGGCGGATTAGTGAACCTCAGAATGGGGTTGTGCCAAATGGAGACATAGTCGAAAACCATGCGCCAAATGGACACATGATGAATGGTTATACGCCAGATGGAAAAGGTGAGCTGTCAGGGAGTAAACTAAACCAGCGTTATTCGAAAGCACCACAGAAACAGACTGCCTCTGCCCCAGTGCCTAGTCGAGTTGCCCAGAGGCACCGCTCACAAGACGAAGCATCGGAGACACCTTCTATGAAAACAGGGCCCCAAGGACCTACTGACATGGACCGCTGGCTGGACAATGTGTTTGATAGTGCTCTTGATAACGTGGATAACTTAGCTGATGCTCGCTCGGTGGAGAGGGCACTCAAAGGAGGCGGAAAAGGTGTACCAGGAGCCCCAGGACAGGTCAGTAACTGAAATTTCATTCCTGGAGAAGACTTGCCATAAACTTTTTAATGTCAGCCCTAACACCAGTGTCACCTGATGACGAGATAATAACATTATTCTTATAACTATATTGAATTTGAATCATTTAAATAGTTACTGAGATTTTTAAGAAAAACTTTGTGCATGCTAATAGCATGCGAGTGTGTTATTTTCTCTGGTGCTGTCAGTCTCAATAAATCACATAAATCATGGTTGAAATTACCATTAATGGTGGCTTGAGCCAACTTGCTCGAACACCATAATCGGATGTGTACATGATCATTGGTAGGGGTGTTAGGTCAATCCATCAATACATAGGGGTGAAACATGGTGATATAATAGAGTGAATTTAACATAATTAATAATTAGTAATAAACTTGTTATATTTGTTGTTACCTCTCTCATTATCATGGCCATAAATGTTCAACAGGGTTATTAAAGTGTCATTGAAATTAGAGTCATAATGGCAAAAATTTGACACTACATTAAAAAAAAGAAAATATAACATATATCCTTGAAATGTTATCTTAACCTGTAAGCAGTTTATAATCATATAAATGAAATTCAAGTTATTAATACTCAGGAAAGTTTAAATATATATAGGGACATCAAATGTAAGAAACTGAAAAATTATATAAGGGAATTGAAATTTACAACTTTATTCTTTCATCCCATGATAGGCTTGTTGTCACGTGTAATTGTCCCCTGCTTTCTTGGAAGGAAAGGGGGACAATGATTTGGGTTTGTCTGTCTGTCCCTCTGTCTGTCTAGCTGTCCATCTGTCTGTCTGTCTGTCCGTCAAGTTTCTTTTCGTGCGATAACTTTCCTAAATTTTATTCGATTTCATTCAAATTTGGGTCCGTGACTGCTCAAATGCTTACCTTGGTGGGATTGGTTTCGGTGTGTCTGTTTCACAAGATAATAATACAATATAATATTTCATTTTTTATATTATGAATCAGCACATTTAGTTTTACTAATCACTAACAGGTGTCACTAGTGGTGGACATAAAATACTTGAATTTTTGCAGTAACTTCCAGGTGCTGCCATCTTTTGAGCTTGTTTAAAACTAATTGTAACCAGTCACCAAAGACTTTAAAATCCTCCCAGACTTTAAGGCAGAAGCAGAGACATAATTTCTTGAATTTGCTTGTTAGGTGCCATAACTTTGGCAAAAGGTGAACTTTTAGATATACCCAGGCAGGAACTGTGTGTGTAGGTATATGGTATGTTTTCAGGTTGGTGTGACACAGCCGGTGAATCTAGGTTTAGGAGCATCTTACACCAATGGAGGTATAACGCTACAGCCCCTGCTGCCAGCCCAGCAGGCTGCACCAGTGGTAACAGCAGCACCTGGCTCCTTCTCCATAGGTATTGACATTGTAATGCCTGAACATTGGCTCATTTTATGTTTTACAGTATAAAATATTAAAAAAAATTATTAAAATTGAGTTTACCATGTCCAGTTCCCTTGATTTTTTCTGCCTTTATTTTTCCACATTTTTTCATCAGTATGGTGAGGTGTTGTCTGGAAATCTACATACTGACATTTTTTTCATTGATAAACCATGAAAATTATTTTATTTCTCCTGGAATTCTATTGTTGCCTAAGTCACTACAGTCATAAATGTGAATCGACTCAAATTTTCCATGTGCTCTTAAAAATTTACAACTCCAATATTTAAGACACTAATGGCAAGAGTTTGGCATCTACTTTAAACTGCCATCGTGAAGATTGAATCCATATATGCTTCTTGCTTGTCTTGTGAAATACGGAGAAATTTCCACTTTGAGACACTTTTTAATATAGTTATATAGAAAATTTCACTTTAGATCAGTGTTAATATTCTATAACTGGGGATTTCACTTAATTCATAAAATACAACATATTTGACTCTTTTTGTTCCAGGACCTGGAGTGACAGTGGCTGGTCCAGGTATTTCTGCCATCCCCCCACAGGTGGCAGCACAGCAGGCTGCTCAACAAGCTGCTCAACAGGCCTATCTTACCACACTGGTGAGCTTATGGTCACTGCTTGATAAAGAACCATATTAAGCACTTTTATTGAACATTAATGGATGCTTTATCTGACATTGTGTTTATCTGTAGCATATTCAAATGAAATATAAATACTTATTATAAAGTATGAACTGAATGAATAGGAAAAGCAAGAATGTTGTATTTGAGGTTGTATCCATCGCTTGAGTACTTTAGTACTCTAATAAGTAACTTTCACTTGGTGAAAGTATCAACAGCTGCTTGGCTAATTGAAAGGCTATGCAGCATTGCCACATGTTCAGTTGAAGGATGATCACAGGGTCAAAAGAAAAGATAATATAAATGCACTTGACAGAACACAAGAACTTGTCGGTTTATTTCTTAAATTGCATTGATTTCTCTTTCACTAAATGCAAATTAAATTCAAAAACTCATTTTGAAACTGATTTCAGTTCATGAACTTTGAATCAAGAAATAAATCATAAAGCCGCCTATATTTAAGGATATTTTACTTAAATCTACATTTAAATCCTGCCGTCATCTTTGCAGCAAGGACAGTATCAGCAGCAGAATGAGCTGCAGAGTCAACTACAGCAACAGGTGCTACACAACCAGTTACTACAGCAAGCAGTACAGGGAGAGATGCTGAAACAGCAGCTGCACCAGCTTCAGCAGGTCTCAAGCCAGCTGCAGGACCCTCCAGCCACTCAGCAGCCTGTACCCCAGCCAGCAGCAGCCC
Organism: Sipunculus nudus; assembly: GCA_026874595.1. Taxonomy (NCBI): domain Eukaryota; kingdom Metazoa; phylum Annelida; class Sipuncula; order Golfingiida; family Sipunculidae; genus Sipunculus; species Sipunculus nudus. The sequence goes on from CM049307.1 coordinate 59,432,871, forward strand.
CACAGTCACCTCAGCATGTTAATAATGTAGACCTTGTGCCAAAACCTCCACCTGCAAAAGCCCCCAAACCACCAGCTCCTAAACCTCCAGTCCCTGTGCCTATTGCAGCGGCTGCCAGTCAGGAGAATGGATTGCCAGAAACGCCAGAGGCAGAAATAGACTACAGTCACCAAAGGGGTGTGAATACATTGAAAAAGACTTTTGAGAATAAAATCCCCCCCGTGACGCCTGCTTTGTTTGAAAGGTTACCAGATACGAACGGGGCAGAAGCAACGCCAAGCAAAGTTAGTTTTTCAGAAGAGGTGCAGACAATACCGGACCAGCCTGTTGGAGATGCTAGTAGTCAGCCTCAGAGTCCACCTGCACCTCCACCACCACCGCCCCCTCCTCCTCCACCTCCCACAGCCTCCCCCTCAGGTGCCTCACCACCACCTCCTCCAGTTGAGGCACCACCTCCTATTTTGCCTCCTCCAGCCAGTGAGGCACTGGCCACAGTCACTTCACCAGCACCAACACAGGCCGAGAGTACCAGTAAGCTCCCAGAGCCACCACTGCCTCCACCACCAGTTACACCTACCTCCGGTAATCGCCCACAGAAAATCGGCAAGATCCGTGTGCAGTGGCCACCCCCGACAGCAAATGAAGTGAAGAAACCAGAGGTGGAAGTTGGAAAGTTGTTGATTGATGAGAAAAAGGTGGATCATAAGGAGCGTAAAACTCCTGAGGAAGTTCATAGGGCTACCATGGCACTGATCCGCTCTCGCAGTCAGGACTTAACAGAGGATGAACCTCCCAAGAAACCAATATCAGCAAAGGTAAGTTGTTGTTATCTTGTCTTAAATGTGTTCAAGATCTTACTGTGTGATGAAGCATTGTATTATATAAATTCAATGTTCAAAGTGTATAAAGGAAAATCTAGTCATAACAGTAGCCTAGTAGTAAAAATTAAATTTTAATAGGCCCTGTGTATGAAAAGGACAGGTAATTTTAACAAACTGAATTTTGTTTGATTCCCAAGAAATTCCATAATATTTGAAATATGTCAGTAAATGAATGAATGTGAAATTATAAGAAAAAATAGACAAGTCAATTTTAACAGATGAAATAAATTCAGTTGATTTTCAGGAAACCATTTTAACTAGTCTTTACAAAAATATTAAAAACATGTAAATCTATAAAAGTATGACTGTGAAATGTATGGTTGTTATTCTGTGCATTTTCATTTCTGGTAACAAAATATTTCTCCATGCAGCCACTAGGTATTACGAGATGGTTTGAGTTTGCCTCTGGATATTTATAATATAAAGTGACTAAGCTGACCATGGTTATTTCCTGTTTCAGAATTTGCCTTTGCCGCCTCCTCCTGGAGAAGAGCCTGTTCAGATCAACATGAGGGAGAGACGAGAGATACTGCAAAAGCGACTATCAGAGGCTGGCCTGCTGAAGGTCAAGGAACCAGAGGTTGAAGAGCCACCTGCACCAACACCTCCACCTGCCCCGAGGCCAGTTGTACAGCAGCTGCCCCCTCCACCTCCTCCACCCATCGCTCCACCTGTGGAGGAAGAAATGGTCCCAGAAGAAGGTAGGTTCTTGGGTTATCTATTTGTTTCATCATTAAAATGATCTTGTCCCTCCACCTGCCCTGATGCCAGCTGTGCAGCAGCTGTCCACTCCACCTCCTCCACACATTGCTCCACCTTAGGAAGAGGAAGTTAGTGTTGATTTCAGTGTTAAAGTCTTCATGCCTTAGGTTGTAAAAGTTTTTATTATATGCAAGATTAGTTTTATTATTGATAGTTTGAAATTTAAGAAAGTCCGGTGAGTGTTTTAACTTTCATGATGTAAATATAGTATGGCAGTTACTGTTAGAGAATATTTGTTGATGTAAGTATATATTTCAGGGGTTTGGCTCTAATAAAACAAGTATTTCAGACTCCATTGCTTGAATTCATAAGCACATGACAACAAAAAAACTTACATAAACACAGTATGTAACATAAGAGGATGGCATAAAGATAAGATAATTGCCAGTTAGATATTATCAGTATGATGTCTGATTGATATCATGAATATTTGAACCAAGGGTTTAAGACTCTGCCTTTTATCCCCCTTCAAACAAACAAAAAAAACCCAATAAATATATGCCTTACATATGTATGATTAATATAGACATATTTATCAATATAGTACCATACTGAACTTTGTTGATTTATCATTGTTTTGTAGTTGTAGAAATCATTGAGGTCGAGGAAGAAGATGAGCCTGAGGACCATGTAGATTACCATCAGCTGGAGCTGATCCGAACAAAACTCTTCCCTCCAGTAGACGGCAAGTTCAAAACATACAGTGGGGTGCCCTGGACTCTACAAGTCAGGAAAGAGGTAGGTGCTGAAACAGGGTTGGCAAGTTTCTGCCATTGCCGGTTTCTGCCATGGCAGAAATAAATTTCTGCTAAAAGGTCAGAAATAGGTTTCTGCCATCATTTTGGCAGAAATGGCAGAAACAGTATTTCAGACCGTGTATTTCAACCAAAATTGGCATTTACTTACAGTCACATGTAACATTTTCACATGTATGTGATGCATGATTTTCAGCCTGAAAATAATTTATCAGTGGCAGGATTGTCTGTTTAACAAGGAATTAGCTACATAAGAAGTGTCCTTTTACACAGAAACTTACACTTGGGGACTTATCTATATCAAACATGAAGTGGTATCAGGGAGATATACCACAAGATTCTTTATTTCTTTAATATGGGCACATCCTTATTGTGAGCACAAAGCCAGGTCCCATCATGCATTTTCAGTAATTTTGAGGTTTTAAAAGCAATGGTTAAGCAATGGTCCCCTCCTACAGTGGAACCCCGCCTTGCGACCACCCCACAAGTGCGACCACCCCCGAAATTACGACCACTGTTCCTTGTCCCGAATATTTGATTCATGTAACTTAGAATTTCACAAATACGACCACCCCCAAATTATGACCACTTTGGTCAGTCCCAAAGGTGGTCGTAAATGTGGGGTTCCACTGTATTTTATAGTATGTGCAGATATACATTGCCTTGTACATTACATACAGACTGCTATCACAAAAGGACTACTCTTGAAATGACATGCACCAGAGGGGATCTATTCAGACTATCAATTTCTATCTTTAATTTTTCCATGAAGTTTCTATAATCACATGTGATTAAACCATATTATTATATACTTTACCCTGTTACTGAAATCATTTAGGGCCCTATATGATTGATCAAAAAGGAGATCTGACCACCTTTAAGTAAGTTGATTTCAGGAAAACAATCACATTTATCATATTGACCAAATATGTCCTTAAGTTTTTCAAGAATTATCTGACTATTTAACATGTAAGGGAAATATTTTCATTTGGTTTGAAATAAATTTAATTTACCCACATATTAATAGAACTAAGTAAGTTTACAGATGCTCATTGTACTATGCTGTTTGTTTGCAGGTGTTCCATCCAGGAGAGACGCTGGACATCAAGGCTGTGTTGTATCTGGTGTTCTGTCAAGTGGTCCAGGATGTCTTCCAGGGCTCCTGTATCAGGATACCAAAGGATGAGAGGACCAGGCTCAGGAGCATGCTGGGTAGGTCACATGACCTCGTGAATATGTATAATGCAATATGTTGTATGGGGAATGTGATGGTACTGATTCAATCTTGCCTGAGCGTCCTAAGCAAAATTGTGAAATCTTAATTATTAGACAATCAGAACCTCTCAAAATCTGAATGACAGGTTTTGACTTTCTGGAGTATTCTTCCCTTGTTTATTGAAATCTTGAATCCCTTTAAGAATTCTTAAATATAATGTAAAGTCTTTTTAAAAGGAGGTCACCATCCTTAAAAGTGCTACCATCATGCCATGGACTATCAGTAAAAAATTTTAATATGTTTAATATATTTTAAGAAAACAAATTTCAGTGACAAACCTGTAATATATAGAAGTTGATACTTGCACCATTCAGTAGGTAATGTTTTATATTTAATATGCTGTAAATAGCTTATACACTCATGTATGGGTATCAGTATATCAATACAGGCCTATCCAAAGTTTTTTGCTGTTTGGGGCTATTATCAAATGCTATGTGGTCAAATCTGGCCAAAAAGAATCTTCATTATTAGACTTGACTGCCACCTGGTGGTAGTAGAATAAACAAGATCAGATGTGTAGCCCAAGGTTCTTTTCTGCATCTTAAGCCTTATTCACCTGTACAGTCCATTTCAGATGTTCATATTTATCACATTTCATGTTACTTTGTTATCCATAGAGGCCCAGAATGTGACCCCACGCACGGTCCTGAACCACAACAAGCCTTTACTACAGAAACAGGTGGTGGACACGGCCAGGGAGTGGCCGCTTTACTTCACCAGGCTCTTCACCGTCATGGTAACTACAGCTTTGATACTTTGGTTTATATATTGTCATGGTAACTATAGTTTTGATACTCTGGTTTATATTACTCCTATATTAAATGTTACGGGGTGCACATGAAAGCAGACCAAACTGTCTTGCTGGTGAATCTTGCTTTTCCAGCCCAGCGAGGAGTGCCCATGCAGAACCAATTTTGTTACATTTCATTGTAACACTGACTTCATACATAGCATTTGAATATGTGATTTTATAAAGATGTGTAATGTATGTTATGTTCATTACATCAGGGAGGACGACGTCACCCTGAGGCCCACTACCTGGGGGTCAGCCACTGTGGAGTCTACCTGGTGGGTCGCAGGCAGGACCTCGTGGAAGATTCCTTACTTGTATTACAACATGTCAGGTGAGTGTATAGCAGGTTCTGTTTACATGCAGTATGTGAGCTTATAAAGCCTGGCAACAAGTTTGACTTATTCCTAGGGGGGGTATATGGCACGGAGAGATGGCTGTACCATTGACATAAAAAAACGCATCATACTTGAAACTTTCCTTCAGTGATTGCCATTCCAGTATCTTTATACAGTGAACAAACTCTCAGCTTTCTTTTAAACATGATATGCTATATACAATAAATCCTTAAATAGTTTTCATCCATGTTACAAGTGGCATGCACTTGTCTGTGATCTTAGAGAGGTTCAATCAGTGGGACTTTGTGTACAGATCAAAGGACTGGATATCAGCATGTTCAAATACATAATTAATAGAAACTAGTGTATATATTTGTACTTTTCTTGTTTTTTCACAGATTTGATGACATCATTGATGTTAGTGTACCCAAAGCATCCACACTGCAACTTCATGTTCATCAAGACCAGTATATCATTATCTACTCACCTCGGGTACGTCTTGTAACCATCAAACACATATATATAATATATATAATAATAAGGCCAAAACAAATAAAAGGTATGGTTCTCAGGCACCCGCGTCAATTTTAACCCCCCACATCAAACATTTTCATTTTGATTTTCATCTTTCAAGAAGATAAAATAATACAATTTTGATACAATTTCCTATGTTATGTAGTGCTTTTACCTGTTTAACAAAAAAACTGTTATTTTCATGCCTTTCCCTGATCATATGACATTTTTATCGAAACATTAAAAAAAGAGATAAAAAACAAAATACTGCCCGCCCGCAGTGATTTCTGAAAAAGAGTGCCTGAGAACCATACCTTTTTATTTTTTTGGCCTAAGCATGTAATTGTAAAAAAAACCTGGCTTCTGTGGCTCAGAGGGTAGAGCACAGGGCTCAAAGCGGGGAGATTGTTAGTTTGAATCTCAGCCGAGGCGGCAAGATTTTTCACGGTCTGCCCCTACCCAGGGTGAGCGTTCTGCAGGCTTAATGGGGAGACTGTACCCTTCAGTCGTGTTTCACTCACAAACAAGAGCAACTTTGGGGGGGGGGGGGGGGTTCCTTGGTGTGATGACCTAGCCATGGGGATGACACCCAACCAAGACCCACAGGAGTGATAGACCAAGCCTGGTTGATGCCAGAATTATCGCGTGTAAGCCCCTGTCATGTAGTCAAAAAGCGGAATGTACATACTTAGTAAGGCAAGCATTAAAAAAATGGAGGTGGTTAAAAAAATGTATTAGTAAAAGAAATCGATGAAACCCTTGACATACTTGGATATATTAATCCGAGGTGAAATCCTTCTTTGAAACTGGTTAATATTTCACATGTTGCCATAGTTTTTGAAAGCAGTATAAGAGATGTAAAGATTAGTTTAAATTTCGATGGACGTTGGCATATGTACTTGAGAGAATATTCAGGCACAAGGTATTACTGTGAGTTATAGATAGGAAAGCTCCCCTTTATTAATGTTATATCATAAAAATCATCAATAATTTTTCCTTTGAACTATGTTTCATATTTTTCATCTTTCATAGTCTTAGAAACATAGAAACTTTCATTTTCTGATATGAACATGATAATAATTGTATGTTCACTAATGTCATTATGTATGATGTAATGGGTGTCCTTGACCTTCAGGCCAACCAGATGAAGAGCATGATTGATTTATACTGCATGGAGAATGAACAGGTAGGCCAAGAAAATATTTCTCTGATTTTATTTAGAGGTTTTAAATTTGGCCAGTAAGTACATGATATACCATACCTCCATTAACTGAGTCTTTTTGCTCATACAGTAATTAAGTCTATTAAATTTGTTTCTTCAGTATCAACTTAGAATGACTTAAACTTAGTTTCAAAGCTAACAATCTATTATTCTGACCAGGTTAATCTTTCATGGTGATTCTTGTATGACATAATTGTATCTGCCAAAATTGAGTTTTGCGGATACTATGTTTTCAGCTGCACGCCGCCGCCGCGGCGTAGGTGTCCGGAGAACTCCTCCGTAACCGCTGGGCGGAATTTTACAAAACCCGGGATTATGTTCGGGTCACATGTGAACTGCTGCGCCCCGATTTTGTTTTGACCCCTGACCTTTCCTCTGCGCTCTGCATCCGTTTGTGCGTCTGTTTCCACACATAAATCCACATATCTCGGGAACTATTTGACCAATCAGGAAATTTTTTTTGCACAAATGTAGCCCTTGAACAGCTTTATAACATACACAAAAAATGGTGGCGCCACCTGCAACCATGTTTGCACAGTGTCCATCTGTTCGTCTGCCTTGGGTTAAAATCACTCATATCTCTGCAGTGACTTGACTAATTCACCTGAAATTCGGCATGCGTAACATCCTGGATAGCTTTTCTGATTTTATGACAGGTGGCGCCACCTACATTCACGTTTACGCTGCAGACATCCAAGCTCATATCTTGGGAACGTTTGACCGATCAGGAAAATTTTTTTGCATAAATGTAGCCCTTGGAGAGCTTTATAACAAACACAAAAAATGGTGGCGCCACCTGCAACCATGTTTGCACAGTGTCCATCTGTTCGTCTGCCTTGGGTTAAAATCACTCGTATCTCCGCAGTGACTTGACTAATTCACCTGAAATTCGGCATGCGTATACATCCTGAATAGCTTTTCTGATTTTATGACAGGTGGCGCCACCTAAATTCACGTTTACGCTGCAGACATCCAAGCTCATATCTCGGGAACAAATTTTGCATGTGTATAGATCTCACATAGCTCTTTATCATACGCAAAACTGGTGGCGCCACCTGCAGCCATTTTTGCACAGCTCCCATCTGTTTGTCTGCCATGGGATAAAATCACTCATATCTCGGCAGTGGTTTGACATATCTGCCTAAAATTTTGCAGGTTTATACATCCCCGACAGCTCTCTTGATTTTATGACAGGTGGCGCCACCTGCATTCTAGTTTATGCAGCAGACATCCAAGCTCATATCTTGGGAACCGTTTGACCGATTGGGCCAAAGTTTTGCATGTGTATAGTTCTCACATAGCTCTTTATCATACGCAAAACTGGTGGCGTCACCTGCAACCATTTTTGCTCAGCGTCCATCTGTTTGTCTGCCACGGGCTAAAATCACTCATATACATGTAGTGGTTTGACTTATCTGCCTTAAATTTTGCATATGTATACAACTTGGACGGCTTTCTGGATTTTGTGGTAGGGGGGGCAACCTACATAAACAATTTGGCTGCAGACATCCATGCTAATATGCAACACTCTATTTCCCCTTTCCACTCAATCCATGCCTCACTTCACCCGTTCCACTCTGATTTAGGCGGATACACGTAGTTGCTTGTCGACTACCCGTATTCTAGTTAGTCAAAATGTTTAATGAAGGCAGAGTCTGGAGAAATAAATTTCAGAGTATTTCGTATCATAGGTTTAACTTTGTCAAATATTTAATGATGGCCAAGATTGCAGAAAATTTCAGAGAAATTACTGAACTAGGATAAACTTTGTTTTTGTCAGATATTAAATGAAGGCCAAGACTCGAGAAAGAAGTTTCAGAGAAATAATGTATCATAGGTTTAACTTGGTCACATATTTAATGATGGCCAAGATTGGAGAAAGAAATTTCAGAGAAATTGTGTATCTTTGGTTTATTTTTAGATTTACCTTATGCAAAGATTGCTTTTTACCTGTAGACTTTAACAAACACTTGAAAGAACCAGTTATTCATGTTCTTTGTTATGTACATTGCAGTGTCTTGAAGTATCTTGTATTATGTATTGATACAGACAGGGATTTATGTCCGAGCCACTCAGCCTTACAAAACCAGGGAAGCAACTCTACTGAGCTTTGAACAGGGTGACATCATCAAACTGACTAACAGGGACATGACCATAGACAAAGGTAACTTGCACCCCAACCAGTGCTCAGTCAAATTTAAATGGCACCAGTATGAGTACATGTTCTATGTCTCATTGGGTAGACCAAGTCAGATGTTGAAGAGTTACCTCCTGTGATTCTATCCTTTAATATTCCTGTCTTATGACAAGAGTATTATGGTATACCCAACATCGGTCCATCCGTCAGTCCAATCATCTGTTAACTTTGAGTTTTGCTGCAATGACTTACTGGGGCTTTGATGGATTTTCACTAAACTCACAATAACTACTTACCAACAGATTATCTCACTAAGTTCCATTATGGGCAACATCCATGCTTCTTTAATAAGGTCACGGGTCATTAGGCTAATTTGTACTGTGACCATTATAACTTATGAAGAATATGAAGGAATACGATAAAACTCATCAGAGTAAAATATCTCGCCTAAGTTCCATTTCCAGAAAAATCCATGCATATTTAATCCTGTGGATTTTCATGAAACTCATTATACATATTTACCAATAGAGTTTCTCACCTGAATTACTTCTCATAAAAATTCACGCATATTTAATGAGTTCAGAGGTCACCAGATACAAAACGGGCATATTATGCTCTTGCTAGGTTAAAATATTACCTTTTTTTTATGGCTTTATTAAATATCTTGCCTTGTCTTGTCTTATACATCTCATTTCATCTCATCTTGTTTCACTGCAGTTTTCCTTAAAGCAGCTGGTAGAACCTTCACATCTTGATATGTATTAGCTTAAAAGTAAACCCAAACAGTGTGTTCTATTTGTTGTATCAACTTATAAAATTAGTTATTTTACAGCATTGATTTTACAGCCAGAGGCAGTGATAATCATGTTGGCCCATGCACTTGCCAGCTCTGTCTTACATTCAGAAGGAGTATAGTGTCATAGAAAAAGCCACATAAAAATGTTTAGTGTGAAATGGCACATTTCTGATAATTTAAGGTTGGATGTATGGTACGTCAGGAGGGAAAACAGGCATGTTCCCAGCCAGCCATGTGGCTCCTTTGGCTCGTCATGAGGTTGAAAGAAAAGTTCCCGGCAAAATGGTAAGAAAGTACCTTGTTTGGACATATTTGATGCAAATTTGTAATTTCATTAAACTACTTCAAGAAGCTTTTTTTCAATGCATGTATGTAAAAAAAAGAGAAAATAGCTTGCATTATATCTGTTTTTGTGTCTTTCATGTATTTGCAAATCAGGCTTCCTTGATGAATATGCATGTCATAGTTAATATTAATCTAATTTATTTGCCACTGTGCTGAAGCCAAGCTTGTATGAGTTGCTTTAACTCTGAACTAACAACCCAATGTTTTCTCTCAGGTCTGTAGTGTATATTTAAGATGTAGCTGCTTAGTAACTAATAAGTAAAGAAAGAACAGTTTAATAAATTTGAGGCATATTACAAATGTATAAAAATTTCTATAAGAATTATAAATCTTAAGTATTGAAATTATAAGCATTTATAAAAAAAATATACTCAGTGTGAGACAGTGTATTTGACTTAAGAAGAAGATGCTTATTTATGATAATATATTTATTTATTTATTTATTTTTTGTTATGCAGCCTGAGCTGAGATCCCATTCATTAGCGCCCCCTGTTGTATCTCATCCGTACCCTGAACCAATAGATGTGGTTAGTAGCAAATAGTTACAGTATTTTGTTTCAGATGTATATGAATGCTTTGCTTTGCATGATTTGAGATAACAGTCTTTTTGACAGAATCCTCTTGGAAACAGAACAAGGAATATGATTAAGATTTTAGTATTAATTACTAATTATATATTATACTTCCAGTGGAAATATGTTTTATTCAAGTTTGGTTCTGTAGAAATCGATGAGATAAACATTTGAATCAACAGATATTAAACAATTGTTAAAAGTAGAGACGGAAAAACGAGTTATTAAATCACACTGTATGAAGTCAAAATCAATTATTTTTGTAAAAATTACCACTTTGAAAACCTGTTACCGGAAAAGCCTGCTAACTGCTGCTAATTAGTAAACTGTCTTTCAGTGTTTCAATGTCCCTTTAATTATTTTAGAGTCTAACTGGATTTGCTAGTCATTTTTACCAAGACCTTATATTGTTATATAATCCTTTCGAGTACTTTTCTGATGTGTCATCTTTTTAAACTGTGGTGAGTTCGGTTGATATGATCATTTCTTTTGTTTATTCTCTTGATGATTCTCTTGATGATTCTTTCGTTGGATATCTTGTTTCCACAGGAGGTGGAGCCACTGAGGGATCGTCCACCAGTGTCAGATGGCAAACATTCAATGTTAGAATATGCCATTCTACACTTCAGAGAGTCTCCATTCAGGTAGGAACAGAAGTTACAGACAATCCACACACATACACTGAGAGTGTACTCATAATTCTTTTATATCTATAAAAGGACTCGCCTATTCTAGGAGAATATTATTATATTATTACACACTATTTTAACTGTAATATTTAAACTGGTTAGTTCACTTTCAAATAGAAACAGTGTCAGGAGAGGTAAAACAGAAAGAAAACAATTTCTATTCCATTTTTCATTTTTCTGTTTTCATGCCTTGATCAGATAAGGTTACCAGAACACACACACACACAAAAATATAAATTGTCACTAATTTTCAGTACATGTCTCTGCAGTGCTTTTATTTAGTTTTTTAGTAACCACTTCATGTTCAGCAAACATCAGTGTTTAACAATCACATGGCACAGCAAAAGTCTTTTAAAGTCTTACATTCAAGTCTTTTATTTTTACCACACATTTTGTTAATGTACCTTGACAAATACAAAATTCAATTACTTCATTTTCATCACTGCAGTAACTAGGTATATTTTATAGTTTCGCTGATGTTTTGTATCTGTTCTGTTAAACTCATGTTCATTTGTGTAGCATGTATGAAAAAGCATGGTTCAGTGAATGTAGCAGCAAAGTCAGAATCATGTGCACATTTGATTCTTTATTCTAAAGCATGTTATACATATGCATGATTCCATGAATATTCATAGGATCCTTGTTTCCTAATTTGCATATTCATTAGCTCAGCTGACTATAAGTCATCTGAGCTATAGTCATGGTCCATTGTCCGTCGTCCGTCCGTCTGTCTGTCCATCGGTCCGTCCGTCCGTACGTCCGTCTGTCTGTCTGTCCGTCTGGATGTCCGTCCGTAAGACTTGCACGTTTCGACACGGTTGGACCTACGAATCTGAATTTCGGCATACAGTTAGATGTCCCCATAATCTCCTACCATGCCAAAAATTGGGTCAATAGGACTTCGTTCCTTTGAGATATTAAGGAAAAACCTCAATTTTTTATTATCTTAATTTTAATATCAAAACCACTCATCTGGTTTTCTTCATATTTACCATAAATATTCCTCTATATAGTTCCTATGTACATGCCAGATATTAAGTCAGTATTGTATAATTTAAAAAAGTTATGGGCCCAAACATAATGGACTTTGTAAAAAAATCAGGAAGATATTTGGTCACTTAAGACCAAAAGTGTTAAAGGTAGGGACTTTTTTCCAGTAATACAACTTTAATTAATCAAAATTTAATTGTATACCAAAAATTAGATAAAAATTTGTTAAATTTTTTTAAATATTGGCAAAAATATAAAATTGGTACCTTAAATTTTGCCCAACTTTGGCCATGGCACGTTTTTTTCCTGTTAGTACTGTGGATTTAATTTTCACACCATGTATACATAAGGATTTAATCTGTTAAAATCTTAAATTTGAAAATAAAAGCTGCAAAATTAGGCTAGTTATTGAATTTTTTCGAGGCTCTTGTTGTATTCCCTTAAATTGTCAAGCAGTCCACTTTGATGACTGTAGGTCATTCAGTGCACATCTCTATGCTCCCCAGGCTGTTGACATAATTTTAGATGTCCCCAAAATCTCCTACCATACCGAAAATTGGGTCATTAGGACTTTGTTCCTTCGAGATATTAAGGAAAAAAAACTCTGTTTTCCATAAAAAAAGCCATTGTTACACTTCAAGGCTGCCTAATATCAAAACCACTGATCTGTTTTTGATCGTATTTAGTATTCACATTCTTTTATACATTTTCTATGAACATACCAAAAATTAGGTCAGTATTGGGTATTATTTTGAAGTTATAGGCCAAAACATAATGCAATTTTTTAAAAAATCAGGAAATATATTTACTCACCTAACATGAGAATTGCTGAACCTAGAGACTTTTTTTCAGGAATATAACTTTATTTAATCAAGATTCAATTGTTTACCCAAAATTAGATCTGAATTTTGCAAATTTTTCAAGTTATTAGCATAAATAAAAAATCAATACCTTAAATTTTGTCCAACTTTGGCACTGTTGATTTAATTTTCCCAGCATATATGCATAAGGATTTAATCTTTTAAAATCTGAACTTTCAAAGGAAATTGATTGGAATGAATAGCTTTTATTCATGTTTTCATACACCATGTCAAGTGTTGTTTACATCTAGCCCACCTGGTAGTACAGCCTTCACTTGCATTATGTAACCCACCCCAGGCAGCTTACCTTGGCCCAGCTTAGCCACTACTAGCAGGCTTCCCCTCTGCCCTGCACTCGTCCCCCCAGCTGGTGCATAAACTAGATGAATGTTATAATTTTTCTGTATTTTATTTTATTCTTGGACATGCTACATTTTAGATTTTGTATTGAACCACCAGGGTTACAATGATTAAAGTGTACATTTAATTGTGTCCACATAGTGTTGGTGTATTGCTGTGAAAGTGTGGATGTTCATGAGATAAGTAATTCCTTACTGCAGAAGAGTAAAAACTTCACCAGGTGTGAAATTGACTATTAATTCCAGTAATTAATTAAAACTGGGATAGTAATTAGCACAATGATATTGTTTGTCCCTCATTCAACCAACAGTGTGTATACTTTATTTGAAAAGATGTTTTATTTTATCAAATTTACTTTTATTTTATTTTGGTGAATAAAATTAAGCATATCCTGAAAACTCCAATGTGCAAAACTGTTTAATAGTGATTCAAGGAATATTCTTGTAGATGCCATGTTGTGGCATTATTTTCTTTTAAAATCAGTTTAAACATTTATGATTTAAAAATAATAAAATATATGTGTATGCATAATATGACCCAATGTTTTTTACTCTGTATATATAATGATTGCAACTTTTGCAACAATTCTAATATTTTAACTTATATTTTCAGGTTTTTTAATTAAAAATTTATAAACCTGTAAATAAAAAAATGATTCAGATAAAAACTTTTTAATGGAAAAAGTGGATCTGCTTAAAAAAATAGGATTATATATAAACTTAAATGCATTATTCTCTTGAAAGTGAAATAAAGGTATTAGTCCATTCTGTCCACTTGCCTGTCCATCTGTAAATTTTCGTATGCAACACAGTATCTCAAAACTTTTACTGTTTTTCTTCATGACAGTCTTGTCAGAGTATTAGTTTGCAATCATATATTTAGAACTTTACTATAACCAAGTACTTAGTAGGAGGGCCCCTTTCCTCTTAGCTTTTCATATTCTTATATAAATGAAAAACATTACAATAGAATATTTCTATATCCACCTTCGTGCTGCCCTCACTTTTCCCTTCTCTGAACCCCATCCCAAAGTCAGCCTCAGTAAGCAAGAACAAGATGAATCAGATATATTCATACTTTAATATTTTGTATAACTATTCGTCCATAGGTACCTTTGTACATGCCAGAAATTATGTCATTATTGTGTAATATGTAGACATAGTGGGCATCACAATAATGTACCTTGTCAAGACTAAAGAGATATTGTGTCATAAAGTCACATATTCATAAATCACTTCATCAGCATAGTTAATCATAACATCATATCTGTCAAATTGAACGCTTGCAGACTACCATACACTTTAGATCCTTCAACAAATAGCCTTATCATCATTCTACTACTGCTTATTACTGCTGTCATTGCATTCATATTTGCTCAAATATATCACAATTTTCAACCCCTCCTAAATAAATAAAAAATAAACCACTTTATTTGACTCTATTAATCCATCAGTCAGGTAATTTCATTTATCATTTACTCACATATTACATTACATTCCTTTATAATAGCCCAACATGTACATGATATTCATAAGCTTTATCGACTCGATATAGTATCACAGTGCAGAAACATTTATAGTCTAATCACGATCAGCTGAGCGCCGTGACCCATGGGTCCCTTGTTTTTCTAAGCACTCAGATTTATAACAAAAAAAAATTTATGATTTATGATAAATTAATGATAGATTGTGAAAAATGTCAGGGATATTTATGGTTTTGTAATAAAAGACTCAGTCTTTTTAATTCACAATTGAATTTCATATTGTTTTGTCTGTAATAATGAGTAAACCTGGAAGGGTACATCAATAAATTGCAATACAAAGACAAACGTTGTCTTGGTTTTGACAGATGTCCCTGTATATATACAGTGGTGATATATGATCATTTGATGGAATGTGACATCTACATATATATATCTACATATATTTTCAATTCTATTGAAAATTCAAACAGATTTTAACTTAAAAGAAAATGACATTTCTGGCAAACTCATCCCACATCCACCAAAACTCTCTCTCCTCTCAACTAGCACCTTACAATCTCCTTATCACTCGAATTCTATAAAACATAGTCATTATGTTTTCCACACCTTGCTATATTTTAAAGTCATCAATATGATAAAATCCCACCTCTTTTTCCATCAGAAAATGATTACCTTCAAAATCCGGAGCAAGGTTCAAAAGCTTTAAGTACCGTAGATCCGCGTTTTGCCGCCGCGGCCATAAAATAAGACTTGCAGCTAAAAATCCTGACTAATAATTCTCGACAAGGGATGCGGCTATTAAACGCAGGTAAGGCTAAATTCAAAGATGTACTTGAGACTCGACGGCCCGCCGAGGCGCAATGGGCGATAAAAGGCTGAGGAAGGAGGAAGTGAATACTGAGAACGTATATATTTTATGATACTGCATATTTGTATATTAATTTTATTCACTGTTAATTTTATTAAATGTAAAATTGATATTTTAATCATTCTCATATGTATTATAAAACTGTTCTGAGTCAGTTATAAACCACGGCCATTTTCACGCAATGATTGATAAAAGATCGATATTCACTCGCCAAATTATGCACTCTAACCAGACTAACGGTTGTATCTATATTTGAGTACTGCTGCAATACCGGTAAAACATTATTTTTAGATATTTCTTGAGCATATCATTTCTTTTAAAATAAACTGTAAAACAAAAGATAATTAAAGACTGAACGTTCTTCGGCAATTAAACCTGCGTTCACGTTCAGATACTTCTTCGTTCATCACATTGTCAATAGATGGCGCTCAAAGGTCATATCCTCACCAGCTAGTTCCGTAATCCTTAAATATGGCACGTAATGCTAGCAGACAGTTCGGGCACCAGTGTGCATATATTATGATCAGCAGGACCCTGCATCGACGCGGGATTTATTTATTCAAAGTTTTTGTCAAGGTTGACCGACGTTGTACAGAGTGTAAATAAAAGTCATAACAAAGAGTACTGTTGGCTTTGATGTCCCATTGAAGTTTAATTAGCCAGGATAAAGGCGCAAGGTACCCCAAGGCCCGCTAGTTCCGTAATCATTTTATGTGGTATGTTTTGCCGGTTGACGGTTCGGACACCATTTTGCATATATTATGATCAGCACAACCCGAGGTCTTCTGGCAATATGATCACCGACGCGGGTGTCGTTAATTTATTTTGTTGTTAAATGACCAATGATGTATAATGTCTATATAATATTTAAATAACCGTCGTGCCATACAATGCTTTGATGTCTCATTGAACTTCAATTAGCCAAGTTAAAGATTTTCCCAAAACTGTAATGCCTGACCACATATCAGCATACCGCAGCGTTCCTAGCTGCAGCCTAGCGTTTAAGAAAAGAACGTTTTCATTGTGTTCCCCTACACCACTCGGCGATGGAACGGTGTGAGAATGTGGTGCGGCCATTAAGTAAGGTTTAGGGAAATTTTTACTCCAGTGAAGGAGCCTTCCAGATATTTTACGAACATGGGGTGCGGCCATTAGACCACGTGCGGCGGCAAAACGCGGATCTACGGTAGCTTGTAGTCAATCCATTGATACGTGTATATCTATATATGAAAACATAGGATACGACTTGAATGTATTTACTATATATTGTATCAGTTATCATTCAAACAAATCTATATGTATATATAGACTTTCAGCTCCCATCTAAAGTGAAGTGTCATTAGTCATAGACAAGAATCATGGCAACTTCTTTTCTTATTCCATAGAATTGTTTAATAATAAAAATAAAACTCAAATGTATGCACAGTTAGGGAAATAGATAAAAAAAAATGTTTTGGAACCCTTGATGAATAGGGAAGAATATTGGCTTCTAATCTTAACTATAATTGACTTGATATGAATCACATATGAATGGTATCATATCATTAATAATGAAATAGATAATTTATCATTACAGCACTTATGATGAGCACATTCATCGTGCTGTTAATTAAAAGGGAACTTTTGGATCTTTTAGTCCTTCATATCTTCCCAAGGATTAGTTGTAATTTACAGGTATTTTCATTTATAAATTTATTTTAATTTAAAAAGAAAATGTCATTTCACCTGAAGGACCTTTTTATTGTGATGAAACATATCTATAAATTAAATATTTAAAAAAAATAAAATTAAATGAACTAGACATGATTTGTATTATTTACTGAATCATTTTGCCATGTATACAGAATTCAAACAGAAACACATCCTTCAAAATATGTTACATAAGTTTCATGCCATTCAAAGGGAAAAAATGTCTAGCATTTTAGGGTAAATGAAATCTTGTTGAATAAATGTAAATATTTGAAATATTTAATCAGTGTGCGGTCTGAAGAAGATACCATTTTTATGGTGTGTTCATAAGTAAGAATCCCATAAATACCAAAAATGTTTGGATAGAAATCCATATATAAAAGCAAGCAACATAATTCAGTGGGTGATTATAGGATAATTTACTTTGATTTATCTGTAATTCTTATTCATGACTAACTTAAAAATGTTTACTTATTAGGCAAAAAAAAGTATGGTTCTAATGCACTTTAGTTTCAGAAATCAGTGCCAGCAGCCAATATTTTATTTTTTAAATTTTTTTGTATTTTTTTATAAAAATGTCATATGATCAGACACATTCACAGAAAATTTTTTTGCTAAAAAGGTAAAAACACTACATTACAAAGGAAATATTATCAAAATTGTATTATTTTATCTTCTTGAAAGATTAAAATAAAAATAAAAATTGTTGATGCTTGGGGTTAAAATTGACGCAGGCAGTGCCTTAGAACCATACCTTTTAACTTTTTTAAACCTTAATTATTAAATCATACAAAGTGCATTGTATTGAGTTTTGCCTTGCATAACATGCAATCAGACATAGGAAACAAGTGGTCAGACAGCTACAAAGACAAGGTAATATCCACATAAACCACCCACCTGGTTCCCTACATATACTTCACTACACAAGAACTATTACTACCCCTTCACTGTAGATTTAGCACAGTTGGGTGTAGCATCTATATATAGTAGAAACATACACTTTTACTAGGCACTATGGGACCTATGTACATGTGTATTTAATGGTCACTGTGGTTATTTTATTTTCATTGTAGCAGAGTCATACATTTTCATCAGGCACTGTGATATTGTATCAGTTTTCATACTCTTCTTGATATGTATGCAATATATATTTAATATATATATATGTTTTAAGAATCTTAATAATATATACAGTATATACATTTATTTAAAATATATATATTAAATATATCATTTTGAATTCATTGAAACCTGTACTCATAGAAACCTGCCATACTTGGACACCAGTTATGTATGAGCAAAAACAGTCTTTGGCTTCTGGAGAGTGATATGATAAACTCTCAAATCATGGTCAGATTAGTGCTCAGCTACATCAACCGTTTCATGATCTTTTTATCTAAATGACTGATATTGAATTATAATTTTCCAGTTATACTTGGCCTTTTAAAGATTAAGATACTTTTCATGTAGCTATGAGACAGTTTTCAATGAAGAACGTACAGTTTCATTCATTCATAATTTGCCTCCTGCTATGCTGAATATACACATATATAATTCAGTCTTATGGTATTACTTCTTACAGAAATTGAGCAAAGTAATTTGTAAATTTTTAACTTTCCAGAATTGTTTCCAAATTTACAGCAGACAATATGGTTGTGATATATGGTTGTGATATATGTCATGTGATATTGTCATGTGATTGTAATTTCACATATAATTATATCTAATTTGTATGTATTTAAATGTCATTGAGTGACATCAGTACTTTCATCATAGCAGCAGGTACTGTTTTGTTTAGTTATCCTTGTGGTACACAATGATCCTACCCTCTTAAAAGTATAAACCATCAAAATGTTTCTCATATGAGGAACATGTGCAAACACTTGGATGGGGATTCAACTTTCTGTTAGTGATAAGTGTGAGAGGGGTTCAAATTTTCAGCTTAGCATAATAAAGACGACCTTATAAAATACCTTTTTAAATACCTCTATGAAATTCTACTTACATCTATTATATGTCACCAAACAATGACATTGTAAAGAACTACATTGAAACTACATATTTAATCCAAGAAAAAAGGACCATGTGTACCACAAGGAGTACTGTTAAACCTGTTCTATGAGACCACCCATGGGACTGGCCAAAAGTGGTCTTAATAGACAGGTGGTCTTATGAAACAGGTGGTCTTTCAGACAGGTTCCACTGTACGTACTGTGCATGTTTTCTGCATGAAGCATGGTGGCTGGTTTTTGTTAGGTACGAAATGTTGCGGTCTGAGAAGACGGGGTCTATTAGAGGAACGTTCAAAATCATAAGCAGCCTCAAGGCTCGCACTCTTATGCAACAGAAGAGGAAATCGGGTACATCTTAAGTTTTCTTTCATACTCCTATGAAGTTACTTCAACTTATCAACTTCAACTATCTTTGATACCCCCAGGTCTGATTTGAATTGAATTTTTCTCACACTAATGGGACTAATTTTGAATTGTTGATATTCTGTATACCATGCCGCTTTCTTATTGATTATTTATTTAAACTAATGGTTTAGATTTACTGGTAGTTATTAACCCTGTTTCCTTCAGAGATGTTTCTTTTTAAAGAGAGATGCAGCAAATTAGTATGGTTTCATGCACTCCATAAAGATATTTATAGCATACCTCAGCCCTGTAGGATAAGATCTCCCTATCATAATGTGATTACCCTTAAACCCTACACGTGGCACTGATAGTGAATAATAACAGATATTTTAAGCATTGGATGATGGTGTGATGCATCACCAGGAATACTATTATTTATGTAAAAAAAACAGAGGCAGATTATTGATGATCAGATATTTATGTGAGATGTTTGAGTCTTCTTTTATTTCTTAACAAAACTGTGCTTGTTGCAGTGCTGCCACTTCATACTTTTTGTACTTAATGTATTATACTTTTGTCAGGAAAGATTACATTTTATTCTTTTCTTTTACTTTTTCAATGTGTTCATACTTTTTTGCTCAAAATCAAAATCTTCAAGATGGTGATTTTTTACGCTTTTTATGCATATTTCAAAACCAGCCATCAAAACTTCATCAGTGTTACACAATATTAATATATTAATAAGCAAAATTTGCATCATAGTATTTGATAAAATGACTGGAAATTTGAAATACAGTGTACTCCAGTAAATTAGTATATAACCGCAAACATATCTCAGGCTTGTTGGTTCACATTTCATAGATTTTACATGACAGCAGTGCAATTTAGCAATACTTTATACTTTTTCATACTATTTTAAAACAAATTCATACTTTTTTCACACAAGCTTTTATACTGTTTTTCCATAAAATCAGCAGTAGCAGCACTGTAATTGCAACTAACAGTCTGATGAAACAGGAACCAACATTACAACCCCAGTCTTAGAGACAGACTTCTGTTAGGGAATATCATGTCTAATTTGAAAAAGATTTCATCCAGTGTAATTAATTAAAAAAAAGTAAAATTTTGTATATTCATACATGCATAAAAAAGATTCCATGATTTCAATCAAGAAGAAATAATTTTATATAAATCTACATTTATGTTAACGAAATGGTTGGAAAAAATGGGTAATTATCGACTTTAAACAAGGTGCTGCTTGTTTTTAATATAAGCATGTAGCATGTTTTAGGCATGTTATGTACACAAGTACATCAGTTAGGTTAATTATAAACAGTTTAATCAATATTTAACTGACGGATGTATAATTATGTATAATTGAGTGAGATTTAAAAAAAAATATTTTACATGATATATTCAGACAATTTTGGTATAAGGTTAATCGAGATAAATGGTATAATGCCTATCACACAAGAAAATCTGCTTGCTGAACTTAAATATAATATGTAATGACAGGATTAAAAAGTAAAGATAATTGCAGTCAATGTGACATTAATGCTGCTAAGCTATCAGTTATAATACATATAAGTAATGCTTCTGTTGCATTATTCTGTTATCAATATTGATATAACTTTTCTACTCTTTTTAGTTTAGACCTGTATGAGATTTGAATTTTTTTCAGTAAATTTGATCTATTTATATTTTTTTTTTCTACTGCAACATCATATGATTTGATTTACCAGTAATAGCTATTTTAAACCACAGGACAAGTTGGTGACAGTTGGACATGGAAGGAACAAGCTGCTATGGTTAAATGGTCTCCTGTAAGTTGCATGTGTGGTAAAAATAATAATTTTATTAAAATTACCTGTAAGTTTAAAATCATATATAAACATATGATTTATGTATTAATGTATTATTCTTCTTTAATTATGATACCCCTGCACCAGTGGATATTAATATTATTCTCTTGGATCATACACATTAATATATACTTTAAACTGAAGAACAGCTTTACATCTGTGACAAAAAAAATATTCCTGCTGGTCTTGCCTATGGAGTTTGCTTTACTGGCAAAGCAGTAGAATGTCTTGCCTAATGTGTGAGGCTTAGTCAGTCAATGCTATGATGTAATGTATGTTTTATGTGTAACAAGTCTATCTCTATTGTGAGAGAAAGGGATGGGGGGGGGGGGGGAGTGAGAGAGAAAGAGAGAAAAAAAGAGAAAAAGAGAGCAAGAGAGGGAAAGAGAAAGGGAGAAAGACAGAGAAATAGAGAGAAAGATAAAAAAGAAAGACAGAGAAGAGAGAGAGAGAGAGAGAAAAAAAAGAAGAGGAGAGAGAGAAATCTTAATTACAATAAAGGAAACAGCCCAGTACAATATATATGTAATTTTTATGAGTATACTTTGCTTATGAACTCTGTAGGGCCTTCTACCTTGCATCTCTCAGCTTTATCTTAAACTTCATATATTACTCCAAAATGGTGTGTGTATCTTGAGTGAGGTGTCTGTATCTCGCTACTTACAGAATCATTGTTGTAAGATTTCCATATATCCTGTGTTTGCAGTCTCCAATCCAGGCATCGCTGCTCAAATTTGAACCAAGCCTGAACAAGATAGCCTTGGAATGTTTCATCAGTAAGTCATTCTATTAAACTAAGCCTTCAGAATAGAGGGGACTATGATATTTCAGAATATGTATTTGAATTTGTCCAACTTTGCTATCAGATAAATTTAAACAATTAGCACAAAATTTACAGATTACTTGCTTTATCATAAAATGTTTTCTAGAATTTTCCAGTTACCTGTATATCAAACTCTTTGACATTTGGCTTATAGGCTCCATAGTTTTTCTAAAGGGTTGACTTAATTCTGTAGATGTACTCAGAGTGTACCAGGTTTCAATGATAAAAATAATTTCTCCTCCTCTGATATCCACAATTACAGGACTGGTGCTCATACTTTTCCTTTTATTCTAGTGTTCAAGAACAAAATATTTACATGACCTGTCTCAAGATAGACTTCAAATTTTCTGCATATTTCATGTAATCACCAGCTTACCTGATTAACTGAGAAAATGTAAATTTATTGATCAACAATTGTGAGGCTGGCAGCATCCATTTCTGGATTAGGATATATGCAGTGATATGCAGTATATTAATTTACAATAATCATTTCACATATAATATACTAAATGATGAAAATATATGCTGATTGTATACCTTTTAATTTGCATTCACATGAGTTTCACATTGATGTCTGTATAATCCTGTTTTTTCACTAGCTGACAATATTAATATCTCCACTTTTAGATATCATGCAGTATATGGGTGATTATCCTTTGGTGAAAGGACAGAAACCATCAAAATGTGTGTTCAACATTCTCATGGTGAGTATCTTTGCCTTACTTTTGTCAGATAACTGCTGACCAATTGACCTATCCATGAACTCTATGTGACCTTTATCGCATATTCATTCAATGAATAATCATGAGCAGAGCAATAACGATTAACCAATCAAGTTACCGTTGACAAAGTAAATGGTCAGTCAACCCACAAGCCCAAAATTTGCATAATTTGGCAGCTCTCCCAAACAGAATACATGAAGTCTGCACCAGTACCTGTGTCTGCATGTTTTCTGGGATATATTTTTATGCAATAGAGATGGTATAAAAGTTCTAGGCCAAAGGTTGCAGGAATCATTTTGCTAGTCATTCCATATATTGGGGACGAAGAAATGTGGTCGAAATTGTAGGATGGTTGTATTGTGGGGTGGTCACAAGGCAGGGTCCCACTGTATGTAGCACATGTATAGATTGACAGATTATATTAATTGAGAAATTTGTCCCAGTGAATGTATGACGAGGTACACAAAAGAACTCATACTTCCCTTACTGGTGTAGCCTGCTTAATATTGGCATTGAGGTAGAGTGTCTGTCTTGTTTGTGACTTTTGAGGGGTCAGTTTTCAGTCCCATGGTCATCTGGGGTGTTTATTCCCAAAGTTACATTAAGTGCAGTTGGCAGGATATTGAGAGTGGTTTGTAGCTTAAACCTCCACTTAGTTCCAGATAGAAACCTCTGTGTGTGTGTTTTGGGGACTGAACACTAGAAAGAGGGGGACACCGAAGCCTTCCTTGCAAAGCTTGCTTTTTCGGCAATGGAGTAGAGTATCTGCCTTGTGTGCGAGAAGTCAGTGGTCCGATACCTTGGTCAGCCACTGGGTGCTTCTTCCCCATGTAAGAAATGAATGTTTGTCCTCATTGCAGGCCTGTTATGAATATCCAGAACTGAAAGATGAAGTATACTGTCAACTTGCCAAACAGACGACCAATAACAGGAGTCCAAACAAGTGAGTGCTGATTGACTTATGGTCTTAAATATCTGTTACTATATTTTGAGTCATGAGGTCCTGTTAAATTTTCATGTGAAAATCTGTACAAAGACTAAAATCTTAGCTTCTGTTGTCCAAATAAATATTACTACTGGGTTTTGATATTTAACTTTTTCCGCTGAAGGATTTACTAAGTTACAAGTAAAAAAAAGGACAAGAAAATAAGGGTTATTTATGTTTTGTTGTCCAAGTGAGCTGAGGTCAAATACCCTGGGCTCAAACCAGCAGTTGTATATTATAAAGCCCGTTGCTTGGCCAGATTGTGTGCCAACCTGATTTTATTCTGAGAAAATGGGAAAAACGAACAACTCTTGTAAGTAGTCTGAGATTATGGTTATAGTCCACCACTGCCGGCCAAAGCACTTAGGTGCACATTAAAAATGGCATTCCATGTAATTAAGACATATGCCTATGGGGTACTAATGCATATGCAGCTAGGAATTTGACACACATTCTCTGGAAGTGATTCTATGAATATGCCTGTGTATGCAATACTTATGCAGCAAAATTTGGGAAATTGTAAAATGTTGAGGGAGCAGAGAAGTGATCTGCCAGAGGAGTATACTATCATTGACATCAATGTGTGGAACTGCCCTGTCTTTTACCATGGCATGCATATGACTTTTCAGTTGCTAGAGCAATCTTAACCTGTTTGGGATGCACATGTTTATATTCTTATGTTTCAATGGAATAACTCCAAGAGGATATAATGGGTTCAGTTCCTAGCTACGAACTCATATGTACTGCCTTCAGATTGCTTACACACATACTGTGCTTGTTTTTATTTTTGTGAGGCTGAAATTTAACAATTTTTTGCATTTTGAACGTTTCGTGAGGGTTTCATTTTTGCAATTGAACCAGCATCTGTAAAATCTAAGTATAGCAGGATCTGTATTGATTTAAAGTTAAGAAAAAAATCCTACAATACCTAACTAATTTCAAGTTCATTTAATAAATTAGGACTTGCATCACTGTGGATATGTATCACAGTCTGTATGCTAATGCATGGGCCAGTTTCGAAACTAGGCACAAATTAGGTTGTTAATGAGGTTGTTTTCAGAGGTCAATCTTAGTTGACGGGACATTTTATTCCTGAGAGATTTATATTTGTGATTATTTCTCATTCAAGAATATCGCGAAAATATAAACCACTGCAAATAAAAAAGCAACAACAGTATATGGAATGCCACCTTTAGGGGACCTTGTGACTGAGTCAGGTGTAACTGATCTCTCTTTTCATGTGTACAGAGATAAACTGCAACATCTCTGCTATGACTTCTGGATATTCCGGCACCATATAGAAAACATGAAATACAGATGGCTCAATAATAACATCATTTATTATTTATGACTGCCTTTGATCCTCTTTCAGTTGAAAATGCCATCTATGAACCACAGAACTAACCTGAAAATTGTGGTATATTGTAATAGTTTTGATTCATGAACCGGACAAATTTTCAGTATTATTCAGTTATATTATCTTCTGTGAAAATTAATTGGAAATTAAATTATTCAATAAATATTCCTTTAAACAAATTTGAATAAATTCCATTTGATTGTTTTGTAGGGAGAGTCAGCAGCAGGGATGGAGGCTGATGTCCATACTGACTGCCTATTACAACTGTTCCCCAGGCCTGGAGCCTTATATCTACAAATACCTAGAGTCTGTGGCTTATGATGGTCAGCGCCCCCACCAAGGTCAGTTAGAGGTCATACAGTATCAGTCACTTGGTAGCTTTTTTCCGTCACTTAGTAGCTAACTGCAGCAGCTCATATTAATAAAGACAATTCAGACTTTGGCTTTGCTAAAGTCATATGGCACTTCTTTCTATTTAGCTGGATGTTTTGCATACATGTGTCAACTATAATTGCCTCCACCAGCAGAGTATGGGTTCATTAACATTCGTGTGTGTGTTTGGGTATTTGTGCACAATATAACTCATGCAGTCATGAGTGAAATCTCATGAAATGTTCAGGGCATTTTGTGAATGGGCCAATAAAGAATCGATTAGATTTTGGTGTGGATCCTGCACATGATCTGGATTCAGGAAAGTCTTCAAGGAGTTTACTCAAATGTACAATCAGTTATGCACAGAAGAAGCTGGAAATATGGACCAAATAAGTAAATGCAAACACATTTTTTGGAGCATCCCACATGGCGGAGACCTGCATTAGAAACCAGATTTCTAGTTAATATAATACAGACAGACAGGTTTCTTTGTAATTTCCTGTTTTTAATATGCATGTTCCTGAATGTCTGGCTCTCAGGCAATTGCTTCCTTTACAGTGCTCTTACGAGAAAATAACTTATCATCCCTTTCAGTTGACCATTAAAATAAATGTATGGTCTGATGTCTTCCATAGCTATTGCAAGGACGTGTTTACAGAACTGGAGGAAGACGCAGAAATATGGTGGAAGAAAGAATGTCCCCAGCCCAGGGGAAATAGATGCAATAACTGTAAGTATTGTGAACTATGTAGGTAATACATTGGAAACTTTCTACTTTATACATATTATTTACCGCCAACTTTTTTAATGTTTGTTCAGCTACCCAGCAGCCTTTTGAACTAAAGTCTACCTTTATCTATATGGCATTATATAGAAAGGGTGTATTCTTTATATAAAAAATGGATTAGAAAATGTTATTAGGGTTACTTAAGAAAGTAAAGAATTCAGGTGATTTGAAAATGTGCTCTTCTGCATTATCACCTATTAATTGGATTTAATTTATTAACTGAGAATTTATGATATCAGTGTCTTGAAGATGAAAATGATGATTTCTTAAATACAATTGAGGATTTTGTTTTTAAGCCTGGCTGGTTTTACACAATGTAGTTTTCATCATTAGATATCATAAATACCAACTGTTTTATTGTATATCATACAATATTGCTCTCTGCATGTATAGAAAAGGATGTAGCTTACAGTGACCTGTGTAGCAGATAATATTAAAGTTTTTTTAATTTTCCAAAACTTGACTTTCCATGTTTTGATGAATACTAAAGTGTTACAGTGGAGTTGCTGTTGTTCCGTTGAATAGGTGAATCACAACTTTCACCATAAGGATTTTTTATAGTTGGAAACTATATATGTTATTACAGAAAGGAAGAAGTGCCAAACGGGAGCAGTGTCTGCTGGCAGGAGGAATCCCAATGGTGCTTAATGTCAGAAACAGTACGGTAAGTCAACAGATGCATGCTTGCTTACAACTGTCTTTATTGCTTGTTTAATGTGATCATTTCTTTAAGGGGTTCAACATACTTATATGACCTATATAAAATAAAGGTAATCCCTTGGAGCATTTATAAAAATAGGCCAGAAACTGCAGATATTACTGCACAAGGCTGCTAATATAATGGCCCACCAAAATAAAACAAATTCAACAAGGGCATCTGGGAGCGAGTCAGATAACCACAGCTTTGCAAATGGCGTTTTGCAACAAGTGAACTTTCACCTCTGCATATATGCAACCTACCACGTTAGGTTACGTGTTTTTCCTGTTTGTCAACATTGTTATGTTTACAAACATGCTGTTGATAAACAAATTCATACATCTTTCACAAAGGCATTATAAGAACTTTTCACATCCAAAATTACCCTCGATCATTTATATATACACCCAGGAAACTATATCACATAAATTCTTTTTCAAAAGGTAGGTGAATGGTCACCTTTAAAGAAATTCAGAGTTGAACTAGAAATGTAGTCATAGCCTACATAGCTCCACCAGGATCTTAATCCAACATGCCTGACACTTGACCAACATGATGCACTGGAACAAATTGGCCCCTATTTAACAGACGAATGTGTCTGCCCTCACCGGGATAAATATATCATCCAATGCCTGATTGTACCTTAAATGTTTTCCACAGATTTCTCAAAAATCAAACCAACCAACAGGATAAATATAACTGATGCCTCAACAAATGGTGGGGGTATAATAAGTTTTTACAATAAATGTTGTTTTCTTTGTCCAATTGAATAAGTAATGTTAATTAATTCTCAAATATCTAACAGTAAGTATAACTTTGAGATTTCAGTTAAATGTGGCAAAAGAAACTTGCAAATTAGTCTGAACCTATTGGCTCGCAGTGTTTGGTTGGAGAGACATGTATTTGGTGAGTGCCTGTGACAAAGGAATGAGGTATTACTCTGCTTTCCCTTTGATTATGACGTCTCGTTACAGGTGGTAGAAGATGCAGTGCATCAGATCTGTGATCAACTTGGCATTAAGTCAGAGCTGGAGACGGAGGAATATACAATATACTTTGTCATGCCTACAGGTCAATAGATATTTGGCTCTCTTGATATATAGTGTTAGGAGAAACTTTGTAGATTATTTTGACTAATTCATTGTAGACTACAATACGCTGTGATATATAACAGGAAAAGTAACTTGTACAAATTTGGAAGGGAATCTTTTCAGTTTTAATTTCAAATTTTCTGTAATTTAAAGTCAGGGACAGGATTTCACTAATTTTTGTCTTCTCCTTTTATATATTTTCATCTGCTCAATTACTGGTTACCCAGTTTGACCCACAATGCACTCTTTCCGATAAAACAGAATAAAATGAGACTTTTGCCTTTATTTGTATTTTTCTAGTTTATATATTCATAGCCAGTTATCTGATGGTCCTCAGGTCACTTGTTCTTAAAATATCATATCAAAATAGTTATAATGCAATTTAGAGCTCTAAGCCAGCATGCTTAAGAATATTTATGGTATACCTTAAAAGCTGCAGCATATAAATACATGTAGTTTTGAAACATGACTTTATTTCTTGACAACTGCAAGGCTTTAACCCAGAATCTGCCTTTATTGTAATTTTCAATGTGACACTCTTTTCAGGATTGATGACGTTCAGAGAATACAAAACTCAAGCAGTGTTTGTGTCCATGTGTAAACTAATCAGCCAAAGCATTAACTGATATTAAGGGAAAATGAAAACTCGAAATCACAACCACCAATGGGACCTTGATGAAGTGTTCACATTTCTGAGGTGGTCGTCTTAGGGAGGTCTGATATAAAGAGCAAATAAAAATTGGGACCGTGAAAAAATGGTTATTTTGAGAAGGTTGCTAAACTGTTGTGGTCATAAAGTGTGGTTTTACTGTATTTTTAATTAAATTTACATTTCTTTTTACAGAAGAAATCTCTGCACCTCTACAGCCAAGAGAATACATCATGGACATAACAACTGAGCTGGCATCTCACAAGAAAGAATTCTACCTCCTCTTCCAGAGAAACACCTGGGTATTCCCACTACATCAGGAGCCAAACGAGTTATACATCAACTTTATGTATGCTCAGGTCAGTCTGATTTCTAGGTTAAACTCTCTAAGACTAAAGTAAGTTGTTATTTTTAGGTGGTAGCTAAAGAGAGGTGGTCTTTAGATGAGGTTTTACTGTGATAAAAAATTAAAATTTTATGGGCACTTTATATTTTTAATTCCAGTAGCAATATAATTGGTTATTTTTATCATATTTGTGAAATCAGGAGCAGTGGTACTCATCTGGTTGCTTTTGGTGTTTGCTGTTTTTCTTTAAATTTCATGTGTATTGACCATGGGGTGATCAGCCCCTGTGAAGTACACTTTAAAATGCATATCTGAAATAGGGATTGTCATTTAGATAATTAAAGTTTCAGTTTCAGTTTCAGTTCAGTTTAAGCTAAAGCTAGGTGTAGGATTGTCATTCATATTGTCTGTATTTACAGGTGATCCCTGACTACCTGGATGGTTTTCTTCTCGTTGTTAAACCAGAAGCGCTGTCAAAAGAAGTCAGGGTAGGTCATATCAAGAGTATTCAACTTTTAAGAGAGTATAACATATGTGGATAAAGACTTGCATTGTAAAATTTGTATTTCAGGTATTACAGTACTGTGGATTTCTGTACCAGTCGAATGACCTGTTAATGTCTTCATCAGTGTCTGATAAAGTGAACTAAACCTTAAAGGGGCGCAATCATCTATAAAGCATGTGGAGTTAACATGAAAAATAGCTTCTTCCCTTTAAAATAAATGGGTACCTGCCAAAATATTGCCCTGAAACCTTTTGCTTTTTCTTGTAAACAAATTTTAAAAACAGTGGACCCGGGCGCGATGAAAGGTGTCAACATAAAACAAAGCTCGTGGGGCCGTGTGCATCTTTGCGCCAAAACATGTGTCAATTAGGAGATGACCAGTCTGACTCAGCCCAAAAAATGTTATACATGTTTCTGCTGGCTGAAACACAGCTTGTTGCCCCTCTTAATTGGACCTCCCGTCATGCGGCCTGGTTATGGTAAACAGATTGTGTTTACCAACAGGCAGCACCATAACATGGTGTTAAACAGTCATATGCAAGGAAATGAGACCATGTACTGGGATGGTTTTGCTTTTGAAACATTTGCATAAAGCAAAACTGAACTGAAAATGTTAAAGAATAGCCACAATTTATCTCCTGATTATGTCCCTTTAAAGGGGCCCAGTCACCTACCTCTCTTCATATAAGGCCTTCATGAAGGATGTGTGAATTCATTTACCAACAACATGTTTGTAAACACAGCGGTGTTGACAAATGGGAAAACATGTAACCTAAAGTGGTAGATTGCATATATGTGGAGGTAGAAAGGTCACTTGTTGGAAAACGCAATTTGCAAAGCTCTGGCTTATCTGACTTGCTGAAAGATGCCCTTGTTGAATTTGTTTTGATTATTTTGGCAGGCCCCCAAATATTATAAATCATTGATATAAACAAACAAGCAGCCTGTGTGCTGTGATATCCTCGTTTTCTGGCCTATTTTTATAAAAGCTCCAAGGGATTAACTTAAGTTTATAAAGGTCAGATAGGTGATTGGGTCCCTTTAAAGCTAGCTATTCACCTACCTTATTTGTATAATTTATGTGATTTCTGACTTACTCTGTGTACATATTAATGAGCTGTAGGTAATTGCTGATAAGAAAAATTCTTCTAAGGTGTCTGTGATAGATATATGAGCTTGTTTATCTACAAGCTGTTAGTAAATTTTGTACATGTGAGAATGTTGGCAGACAAAAATCCGATGTAAACTTAAGTGAAGACATAAGGCCAAAAAAATAAAAGCTATGGTTCTCAGGCACTTTTTTCAGAAATCAGTGTGAGCAGGCCATATTTTTTTTACCTTTTTTTGTATGATTCGATAAAAATGTCATATGATCAGGGAAAAGCATGAAAATAACAGAATAACAAAGGAAGTCTGATTATTTTATCTTCTTGAAAGATGAAAATCAAAATAAAAATGTTTGATGCTGGGGGTTAAAATTAATGTGAGCGGTGCTTGAGAACCATACCTTTTATTTTTTTGGCCTTAGTTGCAAATGCTCTTTCAAGACTGGTTGATCTGGCTTGTTGGCTTGCTGCCTGATGTTCTTGTTGAATGTGTTAAGATTATTTCGCACCCCCACTTGTTATATATGTCATATACATGGTTATAAACTAAATGAATATCAAGTTGTATCAACTTTGATGATTGGCCTTTTCTGGTCTTTTTTGTCAAAAAATGTTCAAGGGATTATCTCAGTTATTTGACTTCAGATACTGAAATAAACCCCTATCATGAAAAAAGGTATAGGTTATAACTATAGACTTATATAAAGTCAAGTAATGATTTTGAAAATCAGTGTTCTTGTTTATAGATCTTTGTCCTTGGTTTCCATGGTGACTTTATTGTATTTTTTTTCTACAGGAGGACATTGCATACCTTGCAGCATTACAGCTGAGAGCTCATGACAAACAGGGGCCTCCACAACAGTAAGTTCACAGCGTCTTATATAACAATATGTCAGCTCTTTAAATCAGGACTAGCCCCTGAATTTCCTTTTAATATAGTGGAAAGTTTTAATATAGTACCTGATTAACCAGATAGGACTTGACCTACATGTATTTTAATGGTGATTGAAAGATATTCATGAATATTCATGACTGGTGACTTAGTGTTGTTTCATCGAATGGTGTCAAAGGTTGATTAGTGATCTCCCTGTCTTAATTCAGGTTGATTCAGACATGGACCATTAAATTATATAAGAGTCAAACTTCTATTGAGGTTATGAAGTAACTTAAGCATGAGTTCAAATTTATATGATAATTAAACCTGGACAAAACACAAAACTATTCTGCTACTGCACTGTTTCCTTTGAGGAAATGATTCCTGCATTTTTATTCAGAATTAAAAAAAATTCAGCCTACCTGAAGAATACTTATGAAGGAAATCCACACATTCTTATTTTATGAAGAAGACAAAAATGAAAATTAAAATTTTTACTTTTATAAATTTTTTTAGAAATCTTTTTGTTCCAATCTTGAAAAAGGTTGATCTTATTATTTATTTGAACAAAAAAACCTAGATTATTTTTTTAAATTGATCCCACAGAAAAGACATCAGCCAAGCCATACCACGCCCTCTGCTGGCAATGAGGGACATGTCCATGGCCCAGTGGACGAACATGGTGCACAATGAGATGAAGTCCGTCCAACATCTGACCATCAGTCAAGCCAAGATCACCTTCCTCAGTCAGTGTATTTCTTTTAACTTTTTTCTGAATGAATTACATTAAAACTTAATTAGTTTTTAATTAATTAACCTTTACATAAAAGAATGTATTCTGGTCCCACTATGTAACAAGTAACAATACTATCTGCAAGGTGACACCTGTGTAACATTTTGTCTTAGCAATGTAAGAATTCTGAAAATGTTGAATCCCCTATAGGGAATTCAAGGTTTTGAGCTCAATGCCCACTAAGCTAGGAAATTCATTTGTTCAGGGTTTTGTCACATTGGAGAATCTTATGAGAACCAGAGAATTCCTGGAGAGTTTTTAGAGAATTTGAAAATGAGCAAAAGGACCATAAATTAAAGCTTTATATCAGTTTAAAGGTGATGCATGTCAGCAAATGTGCATGTTAAAACTTGCGTGAAGAAACATTTTATGCATTCTCCAGACAGCTTAAAGAATGCCTCTTGAAAAGTGCATATTTACCAATTCAGAACAACAAACTATTTCCCTCATTATTTTTATTAAAAAAAGTTATAATTGTAATGAAAATGCAAAATATGTAAACAATTATCAAGCCTGATTAACTTTCCATTTAAATTTATGTCAGTCATTTTGATTCATTCTCATACAAGTTTGTAAACAAGCATTTCCTTTTCCAGATTGTATGCCTATCTTGTCCATGCCCAGAACAGGTCCCAATAATAATTTTATGTATTTTCTCAGATAAATGAAATATTTTCCTGTAAAATCATGAAAACAAAATAGGTAAAAGCTAAGTGTGGCTAATACATTTGATATTCCTTGATAAAGGGGAAAAGTGACCCAGTACTGCATATTTCCCTACTAAGACTGAAAATTCTATTGAAAATCTTTACATTCCCAGTCTGGAATCAAGTGAGGCTGTCAAAATCATTGTTTTCAAACTAAAATTCCTTGAAGATTAGGAAACACTTTAATATTTCAGCCCCCAGCCCTGGTGTTCAAATTCGGACCAATTAGTACACCAAAATTGCTTGCAGGCAGCCATCTTTGCGTTCTGTTTTTGCATTAATTATCTCAAGAACTAGGTAATATCTGTAGCAAAGTTCTAAATGAAGACCTTTATGATTTCATTCACTTCTAGTTTGACAAGACATATCTTTATATTTCTCTGATGTTTTTTCTCATACCTTACAGATCACCTGCAGAGATGGCCGAGGTTCGGGTCGACCTTCTTCCCTCTAAAGGTCAGTAAGTCAGTTCACACTTACTTGCATTCACTGATACTACTCTCATTGTTGAAGGTCTCAAGGCCAGTCTTGGTGCTGCTGGCCTTGTTCTCAGTCATGGTCATGGAAGGCAAACACTAATGGCCTCATTTCAAACTTTTAACCTTGGCTTGAGGCCACAAAACTGACTGTAATAGAATTCTAAAACTGATATCAATGTAAGGTCATTAATCTGTCAATTAAGACCAGAATTCAGACATTTAATCTCAAGGTGGCATGGACCCTGACTTGGATTATGTTGACTAGGTGTTAGCCTTGGATGGCTGGAACTTAGACTCGGTCTTGGCTACAGAGGCTGTAACTAGATCATTGCCTTGAAGGATGGTGATGCTTCTACAGCAGTGACTGCTCTACTTCTGTACACTTTATAATATATTTATCAGTCCCCTCATCGCACTTTTATATGGTGAGAAGTTTTCAAAATTGAGAGTACTAATTGGGACACTGATGGTTGGGAAGACTCCTCATATATTATTGGAGATAACCACCTCCATGTTTTTAATTCCAACTTCACCAAGTGTATATGTACATCTGCAGAATTCTATTCCAGTTTCAGACTTCTTAACAGACCAGTACACAGCTTGCTCTAATTTAATATACTGGCCTTAACCAGACCTGGTGACTACTGCACCTGTGGGCCTGTAATCATCCTCATTGCTAGGTCGTACCACCAAGGAACCCCCAAAGGGCGCTCTTCTTTGTGATTGAAACACAGCTGTGGGCACAGCCTTCCCATTAAGTCTGCAGAGCGCTTACCCTAGGTGGGGGCCAACCGTGAAAAATCTCACCACCTTGGCTGAGTTTTGAGCTCGCAATCTTCTTGTTTTGAACCCTGTGCTTTACCCCAGAACCACAGAAAAAAGTAGCTCAGATATTACTTCAGCTGATTGTCAGGGCCAACAGTCTGTAAGTCAAGTAGAAAAAATAAGATTTCCCAAACTGGATATGTTAAATTTTCAGTTGAAGTCTTGTTTTATTCCATGCCCTAACAGCGGCTTAACCAATTTATTTTTCAGCCTGTCAGAACATTTGTTTATCTTGCGTGATAGGCAGTCAGCATTGTAATATCAGACTGTTTATATTTTAGTCTTTTAAATTTTTGTAACCCCTATCTTATTACAACACTTAACAAGCTTATGTTTTGTCAGTTAAACTGTTTATTTAACTAAAAGCTCTTTATAGCAATGATCTAAATTCATCAAGTGTAGCTGATTCATTGGTCAGATATTTAAATTTTATTTTAAGTCCTATCTTTTTGCGGCACTTTAAATAACAAGCCTATGCCTTCCCAGTCTTTCTTTGACTATAGCTTTTTGTAGCACTGGTCTATATATATACAGTGCAGCTGATAGGAAGATTAAAGTCTAAATGTCAGTCCTTTAGAACTACCTTCTGTTCATTCATAGCACTTTAACTAGTGTATATGTCACAGGACAAACTCCGATCAAGTAGAATTGTCGATCCTACTAGGACAAAGTCCGATCGGACTTTCTACTAGGAGAAACTCCGATCAGACTTTCTACTAGTAGGATCATAGCCTCTACTAGGACAAACTCCGATCAACCAGAGACCACAACATAATTTGACTTTCTACTAGTAGAATCAGCAATTCTACTAGGACAATCTCCGATCGTAGTCTCTACTAGGACAAACTCCAATCATATATAAATGTAATAGTTGGATCAGAGCTTCTACTAGGACAAACTACGATTGTAGTCTCTACTAGGACAAACTTTCCATAATGGTCTAGTCCGATCGGACTTTGTCCTAGTAGGATCGACGATTCTACTGGATCGGAGTTTGTCCTGTGACATATATTTAGTCAGTTGAAAACTTTCTTTAACTATAAGCTGTTTATATCTGTATTAATGATCTTTACAGAGTGTAGCTGATCCGAAGATCCATGGGGAAAGCATGTTAGCAGTCAACAAGGAAGGGGTGTATATCCTGCATGCAGTAACACATGTGAGTTTATTACCTCAGCCAAGCGGCGGGGGTTATGTTTTTGGTGGTGTTGGTTTGTCTGTTTGTCGGTTAGCAACATTTCTCAAAAGGTTATTAACAGATTTTTATGAAATTTTCAGGATAGCTGGGCATTGATACAAGGAACAATTGATTAAATTTTGGTGGTGATCCGAATCACCATCTGGATTCAGGAATGATATATATATATATATACTTTATATCAGTATGAGCTGCCTTAGTCATATTCGTTGGAAAATCCATGAATCTGCATGAATGAAGATGTCATCCATATTATGATGTCACGTCACGGGTCGCTCGGTCCAAGGTGCAGCCCTCTGTGGTACAGCCCATCATATCCAATTGTAGCCCCCATCCAGTGAGTCTGTCCAATGTGGAAATTGGTCCAGTTGATATTTCTGACAATGCCATATGGTGGTAATGCGCTGCCTTGGCGGAGGTTTGAAATGTCTGAGCACATTTCTTGTTATTACTGTATTGTCCTAACTGGCAAATAAACAATAAATTTTAGTTGTTTTAGCTTTGGCCCAGTATATGAATGTTCAGGGTTTTTAACTAAACTGACTGAGTAAAATAGATGAACCATGGTCCTGAAAATATTTTATTTTCCATCCTAACATACATGAAAACAGGACATTTAATTGGTGTATATATGTTATGAAACTTCTAATAGTATCCGCCAAAACAAAGTTTTACCGATACTATGTTTTCAGCCGCCGCCTCTGCCCCGACGTAGGTGTCCAGAGAACACCTCCGTTACCACTCTGTGGAATTTTACGAAACCTGGGATTATGTTCGGGTCACATGTGAACTGCTGCGCCCCGATTTTGGTTTGACCTCTGACCTTTCCTCTCTGCCCAGCGTCCGTTTGTGCGTCTGTTTCCATACATAAACCCACATATCTCATGAACCGTTTGACCGATCACGAAAAAAATTTTGTACAAATGTAGCCCTTGGATAGCTTTATAACATACACAAAAAATGCTGCAGACATCCAAGCTCGGGAACCGTTTGACTGTTTGGGCCAAAATTTTGCATGTGTATAGATCACACATAGCTCTTTATCATACACAAAACTGGAGGGGCCACCTGCAACCATTTTAGCTCAGCGTCTGTCTGTTTGTCTGCCAAGGGGTAAAATCACTCATATCTCTGTAGTGGTTTGACTTATCTGCCTAAAAATGTTGCGTGTTTATACATCTTGGATAGCTTTCTCAATTTTTTATGCAGGTGGCACCACCTACATTCATGTTAACGCTGCAGACATTCAGGCTTATATCTCAGGACTGGTTGGACATATCCCCCTGAAATTTTTCAAATGTGTAGATCTCACATTGCTCTTAATCATACACAAAATGGGTGGCGCCACCTGCCACCATTTTTGCACAAGTCCTTCTTTTGTCTGCTGTCGGGTAAAATCACTCATATACATGTAGTGGTTTGACTTTTCTGCCTAAAATTTTGCATATGTATACAACTTGGACAGCTTTCTGGATTTGTGGTAGGTGGCGCCACCTACATACACATTTCAGCTGCAGACATCCATGCTAATATGCAACACACCTCACTCTATTTCCTCTTGCCACTCAATCCATGCCTCACTTCACCCGTTCCACTCTGATTTTGGTGGATACACTTAGTTGCTTGTCGACTACCGGTATTCTAGTTTAAACAATGTTTTTCTTAGACTTTTACTCTTGTTTTGCACAGGTCAGTTTTTTCACAGGGGTTGGAGGGGAGTGTGTGTGTGTGTTGGGGGGGTGGGGGGGTGGCAATGAATATTGATAAATCTTGTGGCCTACTTGATATGTTTTATATTATCCATTCTTACAAGATGTACTTCCTTTCAGATGTAATACTTATAAGAGATATGATGGAAAGAGTCAAAGAGAAATGCTCTTTTGCAAATTAAATCCTTTGCTGCAAATAATCAATAACATTGACTGATAGAATCAGCTACATTTATTTCTTAGCTCTAAAAAACAAACATACATCAGGAAACATCTAAGATTTGAAGTGTATGTGACGTGATTCTCATCTTTATTGAATTTTTCCAGACCTCTAAATGAGTATGCATTTTTGCAGAAAAATTTTCAAGTTTGCCATTATATGTGAACACTATTTTAAATCACATAACACAACTTTAAATAAGCATATGAAACATGGTTTTGTTGTCATATTTTTTAGTTATGCAAAACATGTAACCATAAATGCTATACTTAACTGGTTTATTGAACCATTATAGTTTCACAATTGTTGAACCACATAGTATCATATCTGCTGAGTTGCACAATCAGTTCACAATGGATTACCAGATCTGCTGAGTTACAAAATTGGTGCACCACATAGTATATATCTGGTGAGTTATATCATGGTCGGTTGATTTGTTGAGTTACACAACTGGTGATGCATATTACCATACTGCTGCATTACACAATTTGTACAGAACATTTTACCATATATGTTTAGTTGCACAGCTGTTACACCATTAATTACAATACATATTAAGTTACTCAGATGTTACACCACATAATAAGATATCTGTTCAGGCAAACCACATGTTACATTATATCTTGAGTTACATAACTTGTGTTCTGTAACATAGCTACACTACTGATGCACAACATACTACCATGTATTTTGAGTTACATTTTGGTGCACCACAAATTACATACATGCTTAGTTACACAACTGTTCATCACATGTAACCATATTTGTTGAGTTACACAACTGATGCACCACATTATAAAAAATTTGTTCAGGTACCACCACATGTTATCTCACCTGTTGAGTAACATTACTAGTGTACTGTGTCATCATAACAACACAACTGGTGCACATCACACTATCATATCTTTTGAGTTACACTGTTTAAGGACAACATATTACATACCTGCTTAGTTACACAACCGTTTCACCACATGTAACCATATTTGTTGAGTTACACAACTGATGCCCCACCTTATAAAAAATCTGTTCAGATACACCACATGTTACCGAACCTCTTGAGTTACATTACTAATGTACTACATACGTCATCATAACTACACAACTGATGCACATCATACTACCATAACTTTTGAGTTACACTGTTGTTGCACTTCATATTACCATATGTGTTTAATAACACAACTAGTGCACTGCATGTTACCTTAATAAACTCTTTGAGTTGCATAACTAGGTATTTTACCATCATAGATACACACCCAGTGACAAAACCAGTGCACCACATATAATCATACATTTTGGGTTGTACAACTGGTGACCAAAGGTTACCGTACGCAACTCATGCAGCAGTAATACACTTCAGTTGTCCCATTTATCCTTTCTGTTTAGTTACTTAACCAGCCTACTGTACATAAAAAAAACTTAATTATTCACCATATTTTACCATATCTGTTAAATAGCTACCCTATCATAGCTACAAGTGTCTGGTGAACTTCATATTACCTTATATGTTGAGTTGTGTAACTAGCACCCTCTACCATCAGAGCTGCACAGTTGTTGAATATCATATAACCATATATGTTGAGTTATATAAGTAGTGTCCTGTACCAGTTGTCAGAGCTACACCACATCTTCATAGTATCAAGTCTGTGGCAGCTTGCTACACTTTCACAGACCTTGATTCAGCGAGCTGTTCTAGTGTCTATTTGGTGAAAAATGAAAAAGGCCAATGCTGGGCAAAATGTTAAAAATCAGTTGTTAAATTGAATATGGTGCTGGCTACCATTGATGTGTTAACATCCGTGTGATTAACCTTGAAATTGTCTTCTGCCAGGGAACAGAGTGTAGAACAGAAACAGTAAAAGCAGCCAAGTCTGCAACATCTTATTGGCTTTTATAATTATAACCACTCAGAAATGGGCAGTGATGCAGACTCTACTTCCCGTCCTGCATCATATCACTTGGACTGAGTTCCATGGAGTATGTGGATGACAAGGCCTTGTAAAACAAATTTTTCAATGGATTTACCACTCCTGTTTTGTGTGGATCCAATTTATTTTGCAAATGAAGTCCAAGTCCTTGATAATGTTGGTCATTTATGCTATGTCACAATTCCTAAAAATTATTCTTAAAAGTATGGAAAATGGACTTAACTTTGTGTTGAGCATATGCTTCATTTCAAGAAGTATGCAAAATCCCATGCAAGTATGTATTGTGACTGGATCAGTAAGGAAAAAAAGAAAAGAAAAGTCACTGTTGCTTGCACCATGGTTTGGTACATCATTTAGTATTGCTGTCTCCATTTCTTGAGGATATACTGTGTTTAAGACAATATAACCTTTGAATGAACTTCTTTGTACATTTACGGAAAACCCTGTCAGCACATATGAACCACAATGGATAAAATACAGTAATCAAATATAGCAAACAGAAGCAGATAAGTATAGTTGTTGGTGAAAATG